>OY992793.1:2530599-3787149 GCA_963921375.1 Tiliacea citrago
ACTATTAAGCTAAACCTAAGAATACAAGCTTGATTGTAATAGTCGTTGGATAAATTAAATTAAAATCGAAATGTTTTACTACTATATTACAGCTTGAATCATGAATGCTACAATGAAATAAGTAATAATTTTAATAATGGAGTTTTCATTATTATTTCCTTTACCAGAAGGCTTTTGAAAATTAACTGTTAACTATTACATTATTTTGAATATTTATTCATCAGTGATTATTGGGTGGAAATAATTTTTAATGTTGAATTTGTATGGTTGAAAGAATTAAATATTCACATGAATGAATTGATAACATTTAGGTCGGCAATATTCAGTCCGTTCATTATACAATTTTCACAGTTCGTATTTTTCTTCATCATTATTTTAAATTTGATTGATAACGCTGACTTATTAAACTATCAGAGACCATACAATTTCTAGAAACCAATAATTGTTTCTTGGAAAATTCCTATGAATTCAAGATTCAACAGTAGTCATGTTTTATTTAACTTTAATATCAGCATAAATAATATTCAGTCCGAGTTTAATTTCACTGGCAATCTTTGCGGGTGGGAAAGTACATTAACAATAGAAAAAAAAGTAAGAAGTACCTGTTTGATGGAAAATGCAATAGTCAGGGAATTAATTGTTAAGAAAATTAAAAAAAGAATCCCAGCGTAAATTTGACGTGCTATAACCATTTCATGTATGCAAAATATTCACGTGGTGTTGCGGACACTAGCCCGTATAACTTATTTCATAGAACTGACGAAGCGAAGATTCTGTTCAGGGTCATGGCCCGAATGTAATCCATAGCAGCTGTATTTTATTATTTTTAATTAGGGTATACTGTTATACGTATTGCGATTACAAAAGTTCTTAAGAACTTAAAAAAAAAACTGTCGAAGAATGGGTTGTGATTTAAATATAGGTACGTAATTTAAGTTATTAGCCAATTTGCTTGACAATTAATTTACCAATACAAATGCATGGTTTTTTCGCTTTTCAGCGTTGGTCCAATGAATTTAAAGTCAGCCTAAAAAATCACACAGCGATAGAACTGTACATTTCAGTAGAAATAAGTCTTGATTTACGTCGGCTCTTGTGATGGCTGGGTCACCCTGCCCTGGGGGGATTGTCTTACATTCTAACTTGTCGTTGTCATACTGTACTGTAGATGGAATCAACGTAAGTGCTCGAAAGTTAGGTAGCGGCTTTATTTTTTGTGCATGTTTGATCTTGATTAGCCCCGCCCCTTTGATCTTTAGCCCCGTTTTAAAAAACTGCTCATTTTATACCTAATTTTACATCATTATAGGTGTTTCTACTTAGTACTTCGCTTGCGTGGACCACTAACAAAAAAAAACTAGACAGAAAAACGTGTCATATGACTCATAGGTAAATGATGAATGAAAAATCATAGGTACACTAAGGATCCCGTAGACAGTCGCAACGCGATAACGCGTAGAACTATTTCTATGAAAACTTCATGGAAATTGGTCTACCAGAATCGCGTCACTCCGTCGCGTCGCACCTATCTGCAGGAGCCTTCAATTTTAAACCATGTAAAGTCTGTGATCTTTGGTCGTTCCGATATCTTGTTATACATATTATTTACTATAGGCTTGGGGCTTGTGGCTCCGCACGGGTCGAAGGATCGGGTTAAGCAACGCTTGCCACGGTTGGTACGTAGAAGGGTTGCCATTTTTACATACTAAGACCCATCTGTGCCTCGGAAAGCACGTTAAGCCGTTGGTCCCAGCTGCTATTTGTAGATATTTGACAGTTGTTACGGGTCATCAGAAGTCCGAAAGTTTGACAACTAGGCTTACCAAGGGATATCGTGTTACCCATTAACTCGGTTGTGGACGTCAGACAGGCAGTCGCTCTATGTAAAATACTAGTATTCAGCTGCATCCGGTAAGACTCGAAGGCGACCCCAACATAGTTTGGAAAAGGCCAAGCAAATGATGACATGATTAAAAACACATCACTACTGGGGGCCTAAAATGGACGCTTTGGCAGAATCATAATATTATGATGAATTGCGGGATATGAATTGTACGCAGATCATATTATGATTCTGCCAAAGCGTCCATTTTAGGCCCCCAGCTATAATCATACCGAGTGACACTGCTGTATTAAATGTCACTCAAACACTAGCATGAGTGACGTATTGTAACAAACTGTCACGCTGGAAATCCTTGACGAGAAGGTGGCATTGTGAGACGTTGTCATTTCATGTTATTTTGTTTATAAAATTGCTAGCTGGAGCCAAGTTTTTTTTTAAACAAGCCGATTTCTCGTTTCATGTTGGTACAAATGGAAGGATAACATCCCCCTTTTACTAAAACTATTTTAATTTTTAGGGACACCCAATCTATGTTCAGTACGGTACGGACCAACCTGCTGGGTAAAGCACCTTTGACGCGCGCCTTGTCGCAAAATCGCGTAAAGGGTGGATTTTATTTACCTGTGCTCTAAATGAGTTCACAAAATTACTTTACATGTGGTAAGCTGTAATGGAAAAAAAATATTGTTTAAGACGACGCTACCGATTTGGGGTAACCTGTAATGAGTTGTGTGGCGAATAATCACATCACACTAATATTAGAAAGGCGAAAGTTTGTGAGTGTGTGTGTGTGTGTATGTTTGTTACTTCTTCACGCTCAAACGGCTGGACCAATTTTAATAAAATTTTGTATGGAGGTAGCTGACACCCTGGATTAAGACATACGCTACTTTTTATCCCGATATTCCCACGGGGTCGAGACTTACGCGGGTGAAACCGTGGGGCTCAGCTAGTAATAAATAAATGTTACAATGTCTGTACATTTCAACGTCATGTATCTCGTAATCGCTCATCAGTATCTAAATACAATGACGATGCAGCAGTCAATTGGGGAATATCGTCACGAAATTACCACACACACAGAACATCCACAAAATATGCAGGTGCCTCCATACAACGAAAATAGGCGCACACAGTCATAAACGCATAGCTAGGTACCTTAGCCGATATCAGTTCACTTGAGTGAAGGTTAATTTTTGTTTCATTCCCCGTTTTAGATTTTTTCTGTTCACACGTCACTGACATTATGATATAAATCGTTCATCTGCTCCTTTCATTTCAAGTTGAGGTTATTTGGTAGGCGAATGAAAGATGCTAAGTGCCAAAATTCTCACCGTTGGATCGGTTCACTAATGATTCGCCTTTGATTCATTTTCTTTTCAGTCAGCCATTTCAGTTCGAATGAAAGACAAAAATGAGCAAAAAATGAAGAGTCTGATATCGGCTTTACGGAGATCATACAATACCTTGAACATTATGCCAGTCGCAAGTCTTTGTGTGCGTGTATTTTCACTCGCTGTATGGAGCCGACCTTCTGTACCTAGCTATAATGTGGTACATCTATCGACGCTGAAATGTCCGTCTATAATGGACTCGCCCAATTTCACGAACAATTTGATCGCTGGTACCTCCGACGTCCGATTCAGAGGATCCTCGATGCAATTCGATTGATTACACGTCAGGTTTGGATGGACTATCACTGGTTTGGCTGTGGTGAGGCATTGAATTTGATGACTTGCGTTGATGAGTACGGAAAAAGATGGTTGATTGATTGCTCATCCGGGCGGTCAACGTAATGATATAAACTCATAAAATTTGCGCATTTGCATAATTATATAAATCATGACTACGCCTTATCTATCCTTCGTATCGTAGGAATCGTAATTATCTTTTTTGGGCAGCAAATACACAGTAGAATAATACCCAATTGTTTTTTTTTTGTTACTTCAACAACATTCGCATTCAAATTACCAAGAAAGGTATGCATTATTCATTAGTTTAATAAAATTAATTATTTATAAAACCTTTACATTCTATGAATTATCCGATATTAATCTAACAACAAGCATTAAAAACCATTCACACAATCAAGAAGAAACTCAAAAGAAATACCTGCGATAAAAAGAATACAGCCCGGATCATTCTTCATTACAAACGTTCTCGAGACTGGCAACGGAAAACGTCCATTAATTGTTAAGTGCCGTCAACGAGCTCTTTTGGAAACCTTGAGAACTTTCCGACGGTAAAATCTAACGGTTAGGTCGTGAATAAAGCCTGAATAGGAGATCTAACTTGGTTTTGTGTCAGTAGTTTTACGCGTCCACTTGAGAACCTACTAAAGGCTCGTACAGACTAGTGCGATATCGCAGGCGCGACGCGACACTAGTACCACAATTTCTATGTCGGTGCCTGTCGCGCCCGCGATATCGGGCGAGTCTGTACGAACATTAAATTGTTTCGTTGGTAAAAAAAAAGCACCTCAATCAACTGCATAAGCAGCCTTATATAATGTTCCCACCCACTGCTGGGACACAGGCTTAGTTGGCTTACATTCATTTAAAAAAATCTTCGAATTTTTGGTTCTACAACATGCCCACGATGCCACGTGTTCCTTACGATGTTTTCCTTAACCGTTTCGAGCGCAGTGGTGATGAAATTATTTACACAAAGTAAAGCGCCTGCCTCTGTTCAAACCCACGGCCTACAACTCGTAAGTCGGCGCGACCACTGGGCCACCATGACTGCTCTCTGTATAAGCCATACCTACCTAACATTATCCGAAATTATTCAATGAATTCCAACTAAAACCACAGCTAAACTTGGCTTAATTCGGTATAAATAATTTTATTTTCCTACCGCGTGGCGAACAAAATCATTTATAAGTTAGATGTTTTTATACAAACAATAAATAATGCATAAAACGTTATCAACCTAGTTTACTAGCTTATCATTACCATCCAATGATAAAAGTTATTTTCAAAAAACACAATACAAGAAGAACGTTTATCAGTTCGCAATTACCCAAGTATTCCTGAAAATATGACCATACACAAAACCTTCTGACGTTTAAAAGAGATTTATGATAGAGATAAAACTGCCAAAGTGACGTGAGTAAGTGAGCCTTTAAAATGAGTGGAACTAGGTTTAGAACGATAAAATCTAGCCGCTGCACAATTACGTCTAATGGTCGCTCAGCGCTTGCTTAATGCCCTGAGTGCAGCGGCGGGGCAACACTATAAAGAGGCTATTTAGCTAGATGTAGCCCGTGTATAGCTTTTGTTGTAGGTATTTTTTAGAGCTATCTTGTAGGTATTGTCTCTGTTAAGTAGCCCAGTTCGCGTGGTTGGAGTTAACGTTTTGAATGTAGCTTAATTTTTTTACATGACTGCTTTATAAGTAACTTCAAAAAACGAAAGAAGTTCTTAGTTCATCGGAATCTTTTTTTTTAATGTATGTTCGCTTACTCGAAGACGGCTAGACCGATTTAGAATATTCTTTTTTTGTTTGAAATGGTATACCTACTTTCCAGGTAGTCCCGTTGTCATCAGGTCATGATCGGATGATGGGATCCTGGAGAAATCGTTCCTCATCACTGACGTTCTCATCATAAAAAGATACCTACCCTATCTGACACTCCCTTGACCTAATTCGTAAATCGTCCGAAACACACGTAGCGTACCTTTATAAGGAAAGGCCACACATTTTTTCCGATCTAGAAATACCTACTACGAGTACCTACGAATACCTACTACCTACTACGAGATTGCCAATGCCTCCTACTTATATTAATTATAATTAAAAGTGGTATGTTTGCAGATGTGTATTAGTAAATCACTCCAAAACTGACTGAGCAAAACTGACACATGAAAAACCATGTCTTAGACTGGCCGTCTCACACGGGAAATTTTTAAAGTGAAAAATTCATAGGCGCGTTAAGTGACTTTTGGTACGGAAGAATCTTTTGGGTTCGCGTCAACAACATGCTAAATAATGATCTGCATTGCGCTTGCCCAGCAGTTATTTTATAGTTTAAATTTTCAGTTCTGTCGGCAGTCCGCATGGCTGTTAACTGACTTCAAAAAAGGAGGATATTGTTATATTCAAGTGTATGTTTTTTTTGTTTAAATGAAATGAAATGAAATCGTTTAATTTGTATATAGGATATAAGAATTACTTTTACATGACATATTAACAAAAAAAAAAAGTTATAGATGGAGTCGACATTTCCTATCTGACTACCCCTGAGAAGAAATGGCGAAACAAACTTAGGGGTCAAAGTCTCTTATAAAGTCCAGACATTATCTTGGTCAGATCATGTGAGAACCACCATATAGATCCGTGTCTGAAATGGTCTTTTGAGGATAGAACCACACAAATTTGAGTGGATCTGTCCAATCAGTGCAAGCATTTATTTGTCAGTAACCGTGCAGCTCAACTGTATTACTATATCATCCATCATCATCATCATTTCAGCCGAAAGACGTCCACAGCTGGAGATAGACCTCACACAAAAGTAGGCCTCCATAGACCTCCCATAATCGCCACGCTTGGCAGGCGGGTTGGCGATCGCAGTATGGTGTTAAAATGCATAGAGAACGCTGCTACTATATTTTATACTGTGTATATATAATATTTTCGTACACATTTTATTAATTTTGCTTGGGTAGGTTTTGAGTTAGCTTCGATAAAACGTATTCAATTCACTTTGTGTATCTTGATGACGTTATAATACTTCCTGTCTCTGTTGTTTACATAGCAAGCATATAAGAATTGGTGGTATAATTTTTTTTTGTAAAAAAGTTTTTTTTTATTATGCGTAAACATGGTTTACAGTACCTATTTTATATATGATTTGTGTACTACCGCGGGCAATAGCTAGAGGTTCAATTTAACGTATTGCGTTTCAAACAGACGACAAGTCGACAACGTTATTCCGTACGTTTCCACCCATTATCACCGATTACCACAAACAGCCACATCAAAGCCGACGTAAGCTGTGTGTATTACTAAGAGGATAATCATAATTATTTTAACCACACACATACCTACATTATGTACTTTAATGATATTATAAGTAAAAAGAGGTAGGTAGATAGGTCATACGCGCTCCGCAAGTGGCACGTCAAAATATGGCTAATTAGTCACATTTTCTTCGCCTTGTCTCTTTTTCGCTCCCGATAATTACGACATGCCGTCCTGCTTCCACGTGTTATCTAATAGTGCGACATTGTGCCGTTTTTGAAGATCGAATGTTGAGTAGGTAACCTATCTACGACTTTTTACTTATAATATCATTTATATCCATATTATTAGTTATGAGTTACAAACATCAAGGTTTTTCGCAAAGGAAACTTCAACCGCTCGTCTTTTGTTCTTACAAAAGACGAGCGGTTAAAGTTTCCTTATGCTACGATTTTCTTGGATTTGATTTTCTTGATCGAGGGAGGTGGCCGCCACATAGCGTCTGCAATTGACGGACGAATGATGTCACAGTAAAGTAAGTTGGTGTGTTTTCCTAGAGAGCGTTTTCGGACGCCGTAAAGTCAAACCCCGCTGCTATTATTTTCTTGACAGCCGTCACTGTGGCCGTTATGTGGCGGCCACTGCCCTTCTACACATCAAAAATAAGTTACAGTTACGCCTGAGTATGTACAGACGCCAGCACATCAAGATACTACAATGTGTCTACAGTTTCGGGTAGCTTGACCGGTGTCTGTACTTTATAAGTGGTTTGTTGCGCACCTATACTCTACGGCTACGCGCTTTTGTACAAAGCTAAGGCACCTTCTCCAATGCACCAAGGCACCAATATTGAAAATTCAAAGCATTTGGGAGGATAATCTGAAGTTAAAACGAAAGAAATACAGCCCATCTTAACCCCCTTTAATCTTAACAAAGTTACTGAGACGGATCCTCGTTATTTGTGAGAACTCCTTCACCCGTGCCTTTAAATTGGGACTCTCGTTCATCAAAACATTGTTGGCCCATTTTCCATTGCTTTCCTCTACTTATAAATTCATAATGAAGGTAAAGGCTTGGATAGACTGGCATTTCGTCAACTTTCTAAGATATTTTTTAAAGCCTAGGCTTTTGATTGTAATTATTTAAAATAGAGCGGGTTCATGAATTCTGAAACATTTATTTCTGCTTTTGAAGGTCTGCTTTTTCAAACTAGGTAATGTTAGACCTCCAGTAAATATCTTTTTGTGAATACTAGCATTTTACATGGAGCGAATCACAATGGCGGTGAATGAAATCAAAGTGACATGCCATCTCATTTTCACATTCCAAAATATGATTGAACTCTCTAACATATTGAATGGCGCCTCTTTTGGTAAACCATAACCAAATAGCCAAGTAACTGCGACCAACTTAGATGTAGTGTAACGCTCGCCAGCCGTTGCCACGGCACCGCCCGCTTCGCTCGCTCGGGTCGCACGCGGTTGGTCACAGTTCTTACATATCCTGACCCATTTGGTCGGGGTGGCCAAGCTTAGTTTCTGCGACCAATTCGGCTCGCACGTGGTTTGCCACAGTTCTTACCTAATTTGACCCGTATGGTGGGAGTATCCTAGCTTAGTTACTCCGACCAACTGTGAAAAAAGGCCAGAAATTTATTTTAAAAAGTTTATTTTAAAAAGTGTGCATCATAAGAAGCCCTAAATGTTTTTTTTGAGGTTCAGTTGTTTATCTAACAATATATCAGATCAATCATGCAGAGTTGAAGAGTCACAAATTACCCAAAAATTTCCTACCATCTCATAAGCACAACCCCTAAGACGTGGGCACAATAAAACGCTAATAAACGTTCTAAGTAAGGTCGTTAGACGAAGTTGCTAAAGTTCAGTTTTAATAATAATATATAGGGAGAGCATGATGAGTTCACAATGAATAGTTAATGCGCCCTCCTTAGCTTTATTACTTGCTCGTCAATGAAGTTCTAATATAAGTCATTTAACTTTTTGTAGGTCAGGCAGATACGGTGTTTATAATGTTTAAGATGAAATGTTTTAATATAAATTGATCATTATGTTATGTAGGTTGGGTAACCATATTGTTTATTTAGTTTATGGTTGAGGAACTTCTTTGGAGTTCATAGAGTGATTAATTCTTGTTACTGCCGCAACTGTAGTTTATGGTATACCATTTATTTTACATAAGTATTATAATAATAATGTAACCTAGACCCACTAGAGAGTAAGAGATGAGCCAAGTAACTTGTTCATTTTTCTTTGACTACAACTTATGCAAGCGAAAATTTGAAGACAATCATATTTTTTTTTTTTTTTTTAAAAAACGTTGCCCCACACTAGGAATTTCTCCTGTATCGTGGGTGCGTTCACAAACATTCAAACTCACATACACAAACAGCCAGACCCGGAACAACTACTTGTAGGTCATACAAATATTTGTTCCGTGCGGGAATTGAACCCGCGACACGCAGCGCAGCAGTCAATCACTTAACCACTGCGCCAACCGTGCCGTCAAGATCGTTCAGATCTTGGCCACCTTTTCGGTTTTTTCCGTCATGATTATAATGTTTTCCAGAAATTATACGGCATTAGCGTAAAGGAAAAAACATGAAAACAATATTGGTTAGTCATTTGTATTCCAAGAGGAGGGCTGTGTGCATAATGCTCGAATAAAGTCAGGAAAAAACAGGCCAACGCATCTGTTCATAATTCTTTAAGAAACACCATTGAAGTGCCTCTCATATTATTTATCGTCAAATTAGGGGCGCAGCGATTTCCGTAAATTGCAGGGTTTTCACTTAGTTTTTCGTAAAATTATGTAAATTTTTACGAGTGGAAACGTGTCGTAAACTCTTCGAGCAAAGATTGGGTAACGTAAAACATGACTATAAAGAGAAGTAGTTATCTTATTTTTGATAAAGCTGCCTTCAGTAACGTAAGTGACGTTAACGTTTACAATTACAATAATTTTGTTAAATAATTATTTTATTTTTATTAGGTAGGTAAGTTATTTCACTCATCTATTTTTTATTTTATTTTATTTATTTCTGTATCTATCCGTGACATCAAAGCGGACCCTATCAGAATACCAGCGCTGCGACACTTATTTTTAAGTGCCGCAGCATCATGCTGAGATGGGAGCCTTTTGGCCTCGTACAGGAGTAATGTTTTTATTTTCATTTTACTTTGTTTTTTTTGTTGTTTTTGTTTTTATGTTTCTTTATGTGTGTGTTTATTTTAATTTGTGATCTCCTGTGCGAGTCCCAATACATACATTTTCATTATTTAAGTACTGCTGCCGTCATACCGGGGTTTTATAATATATATTTTGTAGGCTTAATATGCTTTGTAAGCATGAGGGGTATCTAATAATAATGTAAGGCGTCTGTACATCTGTATACTCAACGGTTTTGTGGTAGTTATAAACCTAATTGCTGGAAAATCATCCAAGCCAATCTAATTACAGCTAATGATAGGTTGTAATATTATCAAAACCTAAACAATCGTTTACTAGCTAACGGACTGAAATAGCTATAATCGATAATCGGTACTTCTGAGCTATTTCACTTCGTTATATTATGAGGAGCAAAAATTGTGATGCGTCAATTATTAGCAGCAGGTTTACAACGACTTCTTATTTCACGGTTATAAAAACTAACAGAACAAATATAGAACGCTGCTAACATCATAACTGGACAAGCACGAACCAAGTAAACACAAGCCCAGCTTGGCTATATTTGCTGCACTTAAGCTGGCACTTGGCAGTTATTGGAGCGTTGCAAACTACCCCAACCGGAGGTTAAACCTGTGTTTAGCACCATTTGGAGCTCACTGTGAGATTAGAACCGTTAGCGGAACATGTATTGCAGTGTTCATCTCATAAACTGTCAGTTGTCGCCCTAATTTTATTCAGGAGTGTTCATCGTCTTGATGTTAAGTATGTTTAAGTGACTTTGCCATTTTGAGAAATAAATAGGAAGGTTTATTCTAAGAATTGTTTAATTCGTTACAGATCGCGTTGGTATCATAATTATATGGGCTTATATATTTCAAAGGTCATTGGACAAACAATACTTCTGCTTGTGTTAAATGTTTGATAGTTCCTTGTATTGGCCATCAAATTCGGAAACACACGTTTAATTATGGACTTAAACAATATTACGGATGATAAGGCAACACAAAAACATCTAATCTAATTAACCAAATAATCTTACATCGGATTGAATAAACACATCGGTTCTGTTATGACAAATAGGTAGGCTCCCCAATTAGCTACTGAAAACAAGAGATCAATCAAGCAAATTCATTACATTGATTGGTATACCTACTGATTGGTATTGATTGCAATATCCATGTTCTGTCACGTGTGACGTACGTTTCAGAATAGCCACAAATTCACTTCAATAAACTTAGCGTAAACAGAGAAATGTCTGATCAACAATAAATTGTATTAATTAGTAGGTATTCATTCCTGTCTACGTTTCCGGTCTATTCAAAACTAACCCTATATGGATGTTTATCTGAAATAAAATATTTGAATTTCAATTTGAATAACAGTTTTTATGGTACAAGTCTGTATTGTTTAGGGTCCCCGAAACGATCAATTGCAATTTTATTGTCAATTTTTACGTGATTGATACACAATGGTGCGCAAATTGATCGTCTACCAAATGCAATTGCAGGGATTTACAAAATTACTAAAATAAAATTGATGGCAATTGATCGTTTCGGTTTCGCAATGGTTGAAGACCAAGGTCTTGAACTAGTGCGTCCTGTATGTTATGACATATAGTGACAAAACGTGAACACATACAATAGGGCTGGTCCACAAATTCAAGGTTGCTCAGCGTACTATGGAGCGGGCTATGCTCGGAGTTTCTTTTTTAGGATAAGATCAGAAATGAAACTATCCGGAAAAGAACCGGATTTACCGACATATCTTGCAGAGTAACCAAGCTGAAGTGTCAGTAGGCGACCCATGTTTGTTAAAGGACCGATGGCCCATGGACAGACGAGTCTTGGAGTGGAGACCGTGTATCGGCGAGATGGACCGACGACCTTAAAAAGGTAGCTGAGACAGACTGGATGCGGAAAGCGGAGGACAGGGTGTTGTGGCGCAGTCTGGGAGAGGCCTATTTTCTGCACTGGTCAGCGCAAGGCTGAGTTGATAGATCACGTTGACGATACAATCACATCACACTTATATTATAAAGGCGAAAGTTTGTGAGTGTGTGTGTATGTTTGTTACTTCTTCACGCTCAAACGGCTGGACCAATTTTGATAAAATTTTGTATGGAGGTAGCTGACACCCTGGATTAAGACATAGGCTACTTTTTATCCCGATATTCCCACGGGATCGAGACTTACGCGGGTGAAACCGCGGGGCGCAGCTAGTAGTTACATATTATGAGGAGTTGATTTGATTCCATTCACACATACCTAGATACATACACAATAATTAAAAAAAAATCTAAACTAAAATCAATTTTGAAAGCAATAGTTACTACATAACACATACATAATCAGCCTATAATGTTTACACTGCTGGGACACAGGTTTCCTCTCTTCAAGAAGTAAAAAAGTAACAAGTAGTAAGTTTAAGTTACTAACAAGTCCAAAATGGCGGAAAATAATAATAATTAATATGCCTGACCTAGTTCTCGAAAATTACCATGTCACGTTGTACTGGGATCGGTCTATCATTACTGACAGGACTATTGTCGTTGCCTGATATAGTGGTGATAGATGGATTAGCGCGCCGCGCAATGATTGTAGATGTTGCCATTCCACATGACGAGAGCCTCGTGAAAGCTGAGAAAGAGAAACATAATATCTCGACACGAGCTTGTTGACATGTGGAATGTGAGCTTGGCTGTCATTGTGCCGATTGTCGTTACGGCCAAAAACCTGATGCCTGAAAGCCTCGATCAACATCTCTCGAGGCTCTCGTTAGGCGGTTGGATCAAGGGCGTGATTCAAAAGGCAATATTCCTTGATACGGCTCGCATTGTGAGGAAGTTCCTATCTCCTGCAGCCCTAACAACTGGTAGCTCGAACCCTGCTCCCAACACCGGCGGAACTCATTTTTTTTATATTTTTAAATGTTTCGTTTTTATTTTTGATTGTAGGAAATATTTAAAAATGTAATCTGGTAAGAAAACAAAAAACAAACGACATAATTATTATTATAAATTAGACATCCTCCTACCTACATGATAACACGCAATTACGAGTACTAAACTTGCCTCGATGTGACAGCCCCGACTCACTGCATACTGAAACATACTTAGATTTCATAGCGGTCTATATGTGTAAGTGTCATTTGACCATTTTGTTCCTAGTTGAAATACTGTATGATTTGAACCTCAGAACAATTTTAACAAACGAAATCGCTAAGAAAAGTGACAAGGTCTCTCATTTTTTGTTTACTGACAGCGATACAAATAAAACATTACTCTTTGCTCCAGGTGAACAAGGTGGAATTATCCGGAAGACTTAACTTCTGCTGATTTGAATCAATATGTTTTGTTTGCTTATGTCTTGAACAAAAAATGCAACCCATCACTAAAAAAATATTTTACATAGGTGCCGTTCGGGGACTGAAAATAATATTAATAAACTGTTCCACCGACCCGCACTCATCAAAATTTTGTTTCAGTGCCGTTAGTGGAAGTGCTCAGGTGCCGTTCGGTCAAATGCTGTTGAAATCAGTGCTCTGAGTGGAATACCTCGTAATTTGTTATAAACAGTAATGGTCATGCAGTATACATTACTAGAAAACAATTTAATTCTACGCCTAGGTCACGCTATAATTCACTGCCTTGTCTTTCTTCTTCCTCACACAATCCATCCACCGACATTTATATTCATGACTCTTTTGATCACATTCGTGTCCTCCCTCCTCAGCAAATCTCAAACGATTTCCTTTCAAGTTTTCTATCACTGGCACCGCTTTCAAACTTGGCCTACATAAATTGTAACCTAAACCATCAAAATCAAAATATTTTATTTCACATAAACCTACATGGGCACTTATGAAACGTCAGAAGCTAGGTGCACGGTTCCAATTGGTCGTTTCCTATGGAGAAGAGCCGGCAAGAAACTCCACGGTTACTCTTTTAAAAATAATGGGCTTTTACAATGTTTTCAAGTTACAGTGTTAATAGGTATGGGAGGACAGTGTAGGCCCGTCAACAAGTACTTAACAAAATAGAAAGTGGTTTACAAAGCTACTGTCTATTAAGCCTACAACGTTCTCACATTCACAAATTAAAAAAGAATCTATATTAAATAACACTAAAATAATAAAAACCTATTTAAACCAAACGGC
Source organism: Tiliacea citrago (assembly GCA_963921375.1). Lineage (NCBI taxonomy): Eukaryota > Metazoa > Arthropoda > Insecta > Lepidoptera > Noctuidae > Tiliacea > Tiliacea citrago. Next base: position 2,544,746 of record OY992793.1, read on the forward strand.
AACATCCTAAACCCAAAAGGGGTCACCGAAACGATCAATTGCCATCAATTTTATTTTAGTAATTTTGTAAATCCCTGCAATTGCATTTGGTAGATGATCAATTTGCGCACCATTGTGTATCAATCACGTAAAAATTGACAATAAAATTGCAATTGATCGTTTCGGGGACCCTAAACAATACAGACTTGTACCATAAAAACTGTTATTCAAATTGAAATTCAAATATTTTATTTCAGATAAACATCCATATAGTGTTAGTTTTGAATAGACCGTATATTATCATCCGTAATATTGTTTAATTATGGACTTAAACAATATTACGGATGATAACGCAACACAAAAAAATCTAATCTAATTAACCAAATAATCTTACATCGGATTGAATAAACACATCGGTTTTGTTATGACAAATAGGTAGGCTCCCCAATTAGCTACTGAAAACAAGAGATCAATCAAGCAAATTCATTACATTGATTGGTATACCTACTGATTGGTATTGATTGCAATATCCATGTTCTGTCACGTGTGACGTACGTTTCAGAATAGCCACAAATTCACTTCAATAAACTTAGCGTAAACAGAGAAATGTCTGATCAACAATAAATTGTATTAATTAGTAGGTATTCATTCCTGTCTACGTTTCCGGTCTATTCAAAACTAACACTATATGGATGTTTATCTGAAATAAAATATTTGAATTTCAATTTGAATAACAGTTTTTATGGTACAAGTCTGTATTGTTTAGGGTCCCCGAAACGATCAATTGCAATTTTATTGTCAATTTTTACGTGATTGATACACAATGGTGCGCAAATTGATCGTCTACCAAATGCAATTGCAGGGATTTACAAAATTACTAAAATAAAATTGATGGCAATTGATCGTTTCGGTGACCCCTTTTGGGTTTAGGATGTTGCCGTTTGGTTTAAATAGGTTTTTATTATTTTAGTGTTATTTAATATAGATTCTTTTTTAATTTGTGAATGTGAGAACGTTGTAGGCTTAATAGACAGTAGCTTTGTAAACCACTTTCTATTTTGTTAAGTACTTGTTGACGGGCCTACACTGTCCTCCCATACCTATTAACACTGTAACTTGAAAACATTGTAAAAGCCCATTATTTTTAAAAGAGTAACCGTGGAGTTTCTTGCCGGCTCTTCTCCATAGGAAACGACCAATTGGAACCGTGCACCTAGCTTCTGACGTTTCATAAGTGCCCATGTAGGTTTATGTGAAATAAAATATTTTGATTTTGATGGTTTAGGTTACAATTTATGTAGGCCAAGTTTGAAAGCGGTGCCAGTGATAGAAAACTTGAAAGGAAATCGTTTGAGATTTGCTGAGGAGGGAGGACACGAATGTGATCAAAAGAGTCATGAATATAAATGTCGGTGGATGGATTGTGTGAGGAAGAAGAAAGACAAGGCAGTGAATTATAGCGTGACCTAGGCGTAGAATTAAATTGTTTTCTAGTAATGTATACTGCATGACCATTACTGTTTATAACAAATTACGAGGTATTCCACTCAGAGCACTGATTTCAACAGCATTTGACCGAACGGCACCTGAGCACTTCCACTAACGGCACTGAAACAAAATTTTGATGAGTGCGGTTCGGTGGAACAGTTTATTAATATTATTTTCAGTCCCCGAACGGCACCTATGTAAAATATTTTTTTAGTGATGGGTTGCATTTTTTGTTCAAGACATAAGCAAACAAAACATATTGATTCAAATCAGCAGAAGTTAAGTCTTCCGGATAATTCCACCTTGTTCACCTGGAGCAAAGAGTAATGTTTTATTTGTATCGCTGTCAGTAAACAAAAAATGAGAGACCTTGTCACTTTTCTTAGCGATTTCGTTTGTTAAAATTGTTCTGAGGTTCAAATCATACAGTATTTCAACTAGGAACAAAATGGTCAAATGACACTTACACATATAGACCGCTATGAAATCTAAGTATGTTTCAGTATGCAGTGAGTCGGGGCTGTCACATCGAGGCAAGTTTAGTACTCGTAATTGCGTGTTATCATGTAGGTAGGAGGATGTCTAATTTATAATAATAATTATGTCGTTTGTTTTTTGTTTTCTTACCAGATTACATTTTTAAATATTTCCTACAATCAAAAATAAAAACGAAACATTTAAAAATATAAAAAAAATGAGTTCCGCCGGTGTTGGGAGCAGGGTTCGAGCTACCAGTTGTTAGGGCTGCAGGAGATAGGAACTTCCTCACAATGCGAGCCGTATCAAGGAATATTGCCTTTTGAATCACGCCCTTGATCCAACCGCCTAACGAGAGCCTCGAGAGATGTTGATCGAGGCTTTCAGGCATCAGGTTTTTGGCCGTAACGACAATCGGCACAATGACAGCCAAGCTCACATTCCACATGTCAACAAGCTCGTGTCGAGATATTATGTTTCTCTTTCTCAGCTTTCACGAGGTTCTCGTCATGTGGAATGGCAACATCTACAATCATTGCGCGGCGCGCTAATCCATCTATCACCACTATATCAGGCAACGACAATAGTCCGGTCAGTAATGATAGACCGATCCCAGTACAACGTGACATGGTAATTTTCGAGAACTAGGTCAGGCATATTAATTATTATTATTTTCCGCCATTTTGGACTTGTTAGTAACTTAAACTTACTACTTGTTACTTTTTTACTTCTCGAAGAGAGGAGGCCTGTGTCCCAGCAGTGTAAACATTATAGGGTGATTATGTATGTGTGCTATGTAGTAACGATTGCTTTCAAAATTGATTTTAGTTTAGATTTTTTTTTAATTATTGTGTATGTATCTAGGTATGTGTGAATGGAATCAAATCAACTCCTCATAATATGTAACTACTAGCTGCGCCCCGCGGTTTCACCCGCGTCTCGATCCCGTGAGAGTATCGGGATAAAAAGTAGCCTATGTCTTAATCCAGGGTGTCAGCTACCTCCATACAAAATTTTATCAAAATTGGTCCAGCCGTTTGAGCGTGAAGAAGTAACAAACATACACACACACACACTCACAAAATTTCGCCTTTATAATATAAGTGTGATGTGATTGTATCGTCAACGTGATCTATCAACTCAGCCTTGCGCTGACCACTGCAGAAAATAGGCCTCTCCCAGACTGCGCCACAACACATTGTCCTCCGCCTTCCGCATCCAGTCTGTCTCAGCTACCTTTTTAAGGTCGTCGGTCCATCTCGCCGATACACGGTCTCCACTCCAAGACTCGTCTGTCCATGGGCCATCGGTCCTTTAACAAACATGGGTCGCCTACTGACACTTCAGCTTGCTTACTCTGCAAGATATGTCGGTAAATCCGGTTCTTTTCCGGATAGTTTCATTTCTGATCTTATCCTAAAAAAGAAACTCCGAGCATAGCCCGCTCCATAGTACGCTGAGCAACCTTGAATTTGTGGACCAGCCCTACTGTATGTGTTCACGTTTTGTCACTATATGACATAACGGACAAGACGCACTAGTTCAAGATCTTGGTCTTCAAACATTGCGGGATAGGTGACGAAGAGACTTGACGAAGTTTTCCAAACACTGCCCAACCCAACTGGATCCTTCTGTCCGCTTCATTCTCAAAGTTGTGTCTACCGAGCTGGATGACTTCCCCTAGGTAAACATACTCCTTCACAACTTCAAAAAGCGACCTTTGATGTAGATTGGTCTCGGCAAGACGTGTGAATAGTACATGACTTTCGTCTAGTCCAAATAAATACCGAGGCCAACCCGTCGAGAGGCTCCATTTAAGCTGTGCAGCATCTGGTCTAACTTTTTCAGCGTCTCTGCTATTATGCTATGTTGAAATAGTTTAGTGATTTGAATCCAACGTTAAACATATTGCATACGTAAAAATTTACCCGCATTCATTACGTACGATATCGGAGCCCTTTACTGTACGTGGTTCGATTGCACTTACTACTCGTTATGTTATAGTTGGTAATGTCCTGAACACAGAATATAATATACGTCCCATCACTACAAACTGTATGCAGGTGCCGTTCGGAGACTTAAAGTAATATTAGAAAACTGTTCCACCGAGCCGCACTGATCAAAATTTTGTTTCTGTGCCGTTAGTGGAAGTGCTCAGGTGCCGTTCGGTCAAGTGCTGTTAAAATCAGTGCTCTTAGTGGAATGCCTCCAAATTACCTGATGGCTTTAAAACTCTCAGCCTCAGGACATTTAAACGTAAATTATTTAACTTTCTATTAAGCAAATGTTTTTACTCGACTGAAGATTTTATGAATGAAAAATTTACCTAAATATTTGACATGATTGTCTATAAATCATTTTCGACCTTGGCCTTATTGCATTTTGACTTATATAATTAATCTCTTTTCTCTTTTTTTATTGTTCAATTTATTTCAATTATTTGTAATTCTAATGATCAATAATTTAATTTTAAGCAATAATGACGTATGGGTCATTTTCTACAAACCATATTTGTACGCCGGAAACGCCAGAATATTATGATCGTAATACATAATGAACATAACAACTTTGTACAATATTCTGACAAATAAATGCATTCTATTCTATTCTATTCTGACAGGGGAGGATGGCAGAAGAAACCGTGTTGCGCCGACCAGAAGTAACATGGGACCAGGGTAGGAAGATGATGAAGCGACTTTTGGCTTGACAGTTCAATTACAGTTTTGATGATAATAGGTTTTGCTGCTTTGATTTAAGTCCCGGCCCTTTGCTGACCCATTGAAATGCCCATTTCAATGTCTCGTTTAGACAACGGAATTTTAAATTTCGGTAGAAAGCTAACCACCAGTAGAAGTCACTTCATTTTTATACAAAATGAAAAAGAAAAAAAAATCAAATCAAAATCAAAAGTTATTTATTCAAACTAGGCTAAGAATCAGCACTTTTCGAACGTCAAAAATTACATAGGATAGTCCCCCAAAAACGCCCACCATTCACCACTTCCTAGTGCTTTAGCTGGGAAGAACTGGCACAACACACTCCCAAGCAGCACAGCTGTCTGTTCAGTTAGAAAACTTGATTCTATACAGTAGAATATAAAATAATTTGCATTACGCAACACAAAACATTAAATTAAAGTCATATGCCATATGTTAGCTAGCACACGCCACTATACAAAAAAAAAAAAAACAAATCGTCAAAAACTATACTCAAGCAGAAATAACGTAAACAGAACGTACCTAAATAAAAGCCTCCAGGCATAATGGGGTACATACCATTTTAACAAGCCGTTTTCCTACATTTTTACTGCTATCAGGTGAAAAATCCCAGAACATGAAACCCACAATTTCCTTCATCAAGGTAATATCAATTCTGCCCTACATTTTGAAGCGAAACCGATGCGCTAAGCAATAATTTGCCATCCCCATTACATGTTGGTGCAACAGCCCCGAGAGTGCAGGCAAGTGGAATGAACCGTAAATATTGGAGGAGCCTGGCTCCTCCGGGTACATTCTTGGAAAATAGCTGGGTAATCGAATGTTGCAGTGTGCATGAGATATACTATGCAGTATGTAGAGGATTAGCTTAGAACCCAATGGACACATTAAGGTCAATGCAATGCAATCATTGAGGAATTACAAAAGCGATGTGTGTGTAATTGCTACAGTGCTATCTGACCTAGTGGTCCTCACCATGTCCTGACAGATGATTTGATTATGATCATTAGAGAGACTGATTAAAAAACTTTACGATCGTTTTAGCTGCACTAAAGGCCCCGTCCTCGGAAATATCCATGTTCTTAAATGGGACTACGTGTGAGATATAATTCAAACAGTTATAAAGCGTTAATATCAGCAATTTCTTTTAAAATAAATTTTCGAAATCATCACAATAAAGGCTGTTTTAATGAGGAGTCCAACAATAGTATGGCATAACACAACCGACTTCCAAAAAACACTGCAAAGTGAAAAATATCTTTAATTTCGGAAGTCAGTGGCAAAATACGAAAATACGAAACCAAAGACCCGCCTTCATGAATCAAAGTTATTATTAATTATATATTTATTTATTTATAAAAGTTTTTTTTGGAAGCTAGTTGATTTTTTTTGTAAAAAAGATTTTTTTTTCACTTTCTAGTTGTGGTACCTACCTACTTGCTATGTAAATATCAGTAAGAGGAAGCTATTATAACATCATCAATGTATACTAGTTTTTTTCTTTGCGTTATGTTTACCGCAAATATACGTATTTTTTTTCTTTTGTTTCTAAGTGGAAAAATACGTATTGAGAGTAATTCAAAAACTACCCAAGCAAACTTAATAAAAAACTATGCGTCCACCGCGCAAGCTTCCTCTACCAAATCAAAATGAATTTTCAAAATTGTTCCATAATAATTGATGGAGAAATCACTGATAATACATCTAAAAAAAATACATACTGTCGAACATAGAAAGAAACTCCTCCTACTTTGAAGTCGATTAAAGACTTTGCATTATTGTTTTTGACTGATCCCAAAAACTTTCAAAAACCATCCGATCTACAAAAAAAACCCAACTTGGCACCCAATTGAATAAATCTAAATAGCCACATACGTTGACGCATAAAGATTTCATCGTCCGTCAAAGCAAATGGCGCGAATTAAGTAAGCGACAACGGAAGTATTTAAAAAAATAACTTTATTCGGACAGAGTTACAGCTAAACAGTAATTAATCTTAATCTAATAAAATATTGATCTTATATACTAACTTTATTGCTAACGTAGTACATGCACAACGTGATCAGATATGACGCATGTCCTAGATAATTATGAACGCTGATCCAGCAATGGAATATTTGGAAATACGAGTAATACATCTAGTAAATACTTATTAGCTGACAAAGCTAATATTGGTAGATTGGGGTTCCTTAACTCCTCCCTCCCTAAGAGAGAAATTATCCGAATATGTCGCAGACGGTTTCGGAGAATTTCGACAGAAGTTTATAAACTGAAATTTATACATTATAAAGATAACTACTGCAATTATAATAATCATATACTCGAAGATGGTCCATATACTAATTTCTATTGTCACTGTTAGGGTCGTATCGTCTATTTCACAAAATTTTGCACTTTGTAACACTTCTTTCACATCACTGAAGTCTACATTTCTTAGATCCACTTTCTTTGACCTTCTCTGGATGTCCTGTTGTAGCTCTGGCATCTGGATCAATGGCAGCTGGAGACTAGAAGCTGTAGTGTTTGTGGTAGCGGCAACGATGACTTCGCCTATTTGTGTCTCGCATTGTTGGCCAGGCGTCACGATGTAGGTCCCCAGAATAGTGTATTTCAGAATTTCTGTATTGCAATTCTCGGTAATGATGAGATTTTCCTCTGAGTAAACCAACCATTGGTTGTCGGTTACTTTTTGTATTTTAGTTTTCTCTATTTCAATGTGGTTCTGTATGCAGTTTTTGTAGTTGTTCTTCATCAACATTATTTGTTCAATGCAGGTCTCAGTTGGATACTGGGCTAAGTTAGTTTCAGCGCATAGAAATTTTCCATTTTCAATCTCAGCACATGGGCTTACCACGGGCATGTATTTCAATCTGTTCACCATCAGGTAAGGGTATTTTGGTATAATGGTAAAGGTATTTGGAGAATGGAATATAGGAATGGGTATAACCTTGTAATAATTATATGTTTCGTTATCTATTAGGGGAACTTCTAAAACAAAAACTAACTTGTTGTTATTTATGTATGATTTAAGTATGATATTACGTTCTAATTTTATTAAATTACGTTTGCTTACTGGATATATTGTTCTAGCATTTTTAGCAATGATTTCGTATTATGTTATTCTGTACTATTTATAATGGATTGGTGCAATGTATTTAATTTCCTAAGGGCTATTGCCGTCTCAATCTCTTGTATGTTTTCGTAACAAGTTCGAAAGTTACTTAAAATTTGATACATAGTATTCAATATGTGGAAAAGTTTGTTAAACCTGAACTCATGTTCAACAAATTTTTCCATTTCATTGGTATGTAAACCCAATTTTTTAATATTTGAATTTATTATTTCAGAATCATTTACTAATTTATCAAAAGCTTTTTGCATTGATGACACTTTTGCTCTTTGTTCTGTATCATTTGAAATTCTCTATCGTATTTAATTGCATCATCTTCATCTAAATTTCCAGAAATAGCTTTTACAAGTGAGCCTAATGGATTGAATAAAGCTCGTTTATTCCTATAATGAGAAGGTAAGATTTGAAAAAATCTACCCTTAGTTAGTTCAATTAGATATTCTATTTGACTTTCAATTCCTAAGGTTTCGTTACTAACTCTACTTTCCTTAATTTTTATTTTTAAATTACTAAAATCCCGAATATTATTATCTATTTGTAAGCCTAATGATTCTAGATCTACAGTTTTATATATTGTCCAATAACTATTCCTCTTCACTGCTACTCCCCGCTTTATCGCTGCTATCCCCGGATTCTGACCGAGGTTTTCGAGGTCCAGCGTGAATGTTGGCACCACTAGTACCAGAAGTACCAGGCACAATCTGTGGAGGACGTTTTACATTTTTTAACGCTACTCTAGTTTTCCTTTTCTTTACTTCTACTGGCACTTTATTTCTTTCAACTTCACCAATTACTTTAGCTTTTTCATATCGCGGTTTTTCTTTAGCTTTTCTAATCCTAGTGTCTTTCATATAAATACTATCGTCTGGCTCAAGTACAGGTATCGTTTCACCACATTTTTTATTAATCACTTTAATTTTGTCAGATTCTAATTTTTCTGTTATGAATTCATACAGTATTTTAAGGCGTTTTCTATGATCTAACAATAGTTTCTGAGTTAAATTCTTTTCTCTATCCACGTTAAATACATTATCTGAATAAGTGTGACCAAATACTAGTCCAATTTTATTTAGACTCTAGATTGTCCTATGGAGCTGGACCAGCATGTTTCCAAGCATTCCTATCTTGGATATAATCCTCTAACTTGTAATATGCTTGTTTACAAAGTGTACTCTTAATATGAGTTTTAAATTGTCTTTCATTTAATTCAATGTATCAAATAATTTTCTGTCAATTCAGATGATTGTAAAAGTAGCACTGTTATTCAAATTTTGTAGCTGATCGTAGGTATGTGTTTCATTAATTGTTTTCTTTCTAACACTTACAAATAAAAGAACTCTAAGATTGAAAACGTTCTCTAGAACGTTGCATTATTTCACGACTCACTGGCCTAAGAATACGCGTTCTTATTTAAACACGCTATTACATTCGCAATTACTTTTGTTTGTAAAGCATTTGCCCTTTCAACGACTTGCTGGGAAAAAATCTTTTTCTTTGAAAAATACGAAGACATGACAAAATAAAGGATCATGACGCTGTTCGTCTGTTCTCAGAAAAGGGCAAAGAGAAAGCAAGGAATTTGACATTGATATTATGTACTATCTCGGGCGTGCAGATCGGACCACTTTCATGACCACATCTGTTTACCGCCCTAATTTTGCGTCGACCAATAAAATACAATTATTTTGGTTAAATAAATTTCTCAGGCTTTGTTACAATGATCACAGATGTCTGACCACCCTTTAGACGGTTTTTTTACGGTATTTTGTTTTCATTTGCAAAAAGAAGGGGCTTGGTAAAAATCTGATAGCGCGATGCTATTGGTTGATGAGCGTAGGTAAGTTAGCTAACTAAGTATACTAATGCATCCTTAAACTAAAGTCTTCATAAAATGATTGCCAACAAAATAATTAACAATATATTCCATTTCACTAATCCATACAAGATTATGAGCCGTATACGGCGGTTTCAACCGTGACCAAAACTCGTGTAACTTCGTAAACGTAAAGTACATAACATGGCGCGTTAGGAACTTATTTGTTACCGCAGGAAGTTAAGGAAATGGCTCAGCAAGTAACTCGGTTGCCTATGCTATATTTCTTGATGATGTGTGGGAGTAATTCGTGTTCCTTCCATTGGTATCGTTTTGTAAGTTCGCAATGTTGAAAATATAGTATATATCACATATACATACATAAATTCATGCCTTCTTTCCATGGGGGTAGGCTGAAACTATAGAACGCCACTTTCTACGCTCCTTACATACTCCTTTTTCTTCGCCTTCGTTCATACATCGGGTCATACACGCACGCCGGTTGTGAGTACTATGCACCTGAACTTTCTGAAGAGCATCACAAATTAGGTCACTATATGTCCGCTCCTAGGGTACGCTGACCGGATGCTCCTAGGGGTCCCCTCTCGGCGTTTCCACTCACCTCTGTATAACTTGTGGGTTTTTTTTTAGAAAATAGCAAGATTATGAAAATGTTTGTTTTCATAGAGAGATACACAAACTCGGCACCGGAACGTACCATCTTTCATGAGAAATGGGGACAGCCGCTGTGGGATTTGTGTGATTACTGATTAGTTGTGGAAGACCTAATATGGAGGCCGTAAAAATCTTGAAGCGCAAAAAAACTAAATGCCATTAGTATTTCATCAATAAAAGTTTCAATCACTATCAGACATGGCGCACACTATGCGACATGCGAGTGTGACAACTGGGCGACTAGGCGCAATGACAGGGGGCGCCCGAAAATGTTCATATGTTTTGTTCAAAGCTCCGCATTCTTGCCGCCGAGTTGCAGAGTCGCAACGACCAGATAGGATAGTCGCACGGTCTCGCTACTTGTCGTAGCGTCTAGTCTAGATGCACGGTGCTTGAGCACACCCGATAACAGTCGCATGCGACAGGTCAGCGTCTTGTAGTCGAGTTGTCGCAGTTGCATTTCGCATAGTGTGCCAGGTGGTTTAGTAGATAGCTTACGACTGAATGTCATTGTTCATAGTCAATGGACGACACAGAACAGCAGATTACAGACCAACCACCTGTGCGATTAATTTATTAAATCACAATTCTCACACAAACACAATCAACACACAATTCATTGTCTGCTTTAACAAAAATCTTGTTTAATGTGATCATGCATCTTGACTCCATACGAGCCTAACAAGATCTTGGTGACTTCTGAAGCTAGGAGAACTTTGGTAAATTATCATAGTTCCGTCTACTAAGTAATTAATTAGTTTAATTACGGGGAGTTATTTAATTTAACTCAAACGATGATCAGTTTAAGAATGATAATTATAATGCTAACAAGTTGATTGTTACCATCAACTTCAATTATTATTTGATATACAAAAGTGAAGAAGTAAAATCAAACAAAGCATGTATGATGTAACAAGACATGTACATTTTGTCGATATAAATAAAATTAATTTGTTCCGGCAAATATGCTATCTTGTTTATAGTAAATAATGATTCCAACCATTTTAATGCCAACTAAGAGAAAATGTATCTTAGTTAGCTCGCATTTTTTTCAGTGCAGATTGTAATCCTTGTTTTACAATTAATTTCACGGCATTGGCATTATGAAAAGGTCAATACTATTATATGAAGGTGAAAGCAGACGAGCGAAACTCAGCGTCATAAAATAAAGTGTCACGTGTGATGTATTATTCAGTTTCATAAAATATTGCGGTTTTGCCGCTCCAGATGTAAAATGAGTCAACCTAAAAATAGCGTCTTTCTGCACTCATTTTGAGCTATGCAAATTACGAGAGTAACTTGAGATTTGGCTCGTCCTCGGTGATTTTGCATTACCCAAAGTTAAAGAAATTTAATTCTTCCCAGTTGCCCTATTTTGGCAATTAGAGCAACATAATTTCTTAGAGCGAGCAAAATATTAATATTTCGCTGTGCCGAATCATGGGGACTGGAACAAGTGTAGTGTAGCACGCTCACCGTGACAACGCCGTAATCACTGGCAACTCAAAATGAGTTTGACCGAAATTAATAACTTAAATTCCTCAACTTATTTTCAGTGGGGTGCACAACGTTGTGCTAAGCGTAAGCTCACTTGGTAAACGTAAACACAAACGTAAGCCCACCCTAACCTGTCGTGAACGCAAACGCGCGCGTTTCGCTAATGAAGCTTGTTCCCTGCCGACCCCGGCTCATTTGGAGCGCTTTAGCTGCAATTACACCGAGCGTCTATTTGCCGGCTCACTGTCAATCTGTAAACATGGTGCGCTTTCAAAATGCTAATGATATGATTTAGTTACGCGGAGTTTTTTGTTGTGTAGCTTTTTGTTTTTATTGTGACGGTCGGGTTGAGATTGCAATTTTAAATGTAATCTGGTCCCAGTAATGTAATGTAATAACTTTAATTACAAGAAAATCAAACTAGAACTATTTATTTCAATTAATCCAATTTTACGGTCACTTTTTAATTATTAAGGAGTTGGTCAGTCAGAAAGATGAAGCCTAGTTGCGCATTCCAAACCGTAAGGTTATGGAGAAGAACGGGCAAGAAACTCCATGGACAGTCTTTTAAATACAAATAACATACCTATTGGTTATATCATACGTTCAAATTATACATAAATGGCGTAGCAACATAATTCGGCCAAGCAATACGTCTAGTACAAAAATATCAGAAGGAAACAATTTAATATTTACTTTTGTATGAAATATAAACAGTAATAATGTGTCTGACATCACTAAATATGCATCGAATTTATATAATTTAAGATCCTAAGAAAAGAATAAATAAAAGTTTATCATACAAAGTAAAAAGACGGACCTTCAATAGGTACAAATTGAAGAGGGCCACAAACAGTTTATGCCCTCAATTTTACGTAATACTGCGATGAATAAGAAAATAAAGACTTCCTAATAAAATGAAAGTAACGACTAAGTTCATAGCACGTAAATATTATTACGATGAAAAATACAGTATTGGAAAAATCTAAGTCCCGGTCGTACTAAGATTGTGACTTTTCTAAACTTCGCACGCACTTAGGGACTTGTTTAATTTATTCATTAAACTTGTTATAGAGAATATTTTTTAAGTAGCTCAGAACTTAGCGATGCTTGAAATTTATTACAGATTTCTTAACGTGGTGGGTATAAAGATTTTATAAAGACTTTTAACATTTTATTACTTTGATAAACCTTTGATAAACTTCGAGAAAGAGATCAATCGTCGAATCTGACTTGGCTGGGCAGCGTTCGGGAAGCTATGTAATATCTTCTCATCTCATATACAATAGTGTCACAAGACGAAAGTCTTTGACCAGTGAATGTTGCCAGTGATGACCTATAGAGGCATGAGGAACAGGGTGTAAAGTTCACTCATCCTCCATGGAAAAAGGAGGATCCTCCGACGAGTTCGATGTTGTGTCTGGTGGGCTACTGCCCAATGATTGATGTCAGGATGTTGTATATGTGCCAGTCGCGCGGTAAACTCCGGTATACTTATGGTATTGAAATGTGGTCGCTCACAATACCCAGGCCCCAATAGAAGGCTGAAAATCACCTAAAGGGCAAAGAAAAGGGCTATGCTTGGAGTTTGTTTAAGTGATCAAATAAGAAATGAAGAGATCCGTAGGAGAACTAAGGTAACCGACATGGCCCGAAGAATTGCCAAACTTAGGTGGTAGTGGGCATTGACATTGCGCGCAGAACAGATGACTGATGAGGCCGAAAAGTTCTGGAGAGGTGACTGCGTTGACAGCGTTGGGAGGCCTCTCACAAAGTGGACCAATGACCTGGTGAAGGTCGCAGGAATTCACTGGTACAAAATCGGTTGCAGTGGCGTTGCTTGGAGAAGGCCTATGTCTAGTTGTAGACGTCTTTCGGCTGAAATGATGAAGACTAAATACCACTTCTGAATTTATCGATTTCAACCGTTTACAATTAGCTAGACATCTCAAAATCTTGTGACGTTTCGTTTTTCTTTATACCCGCGGAACTCGAAAAACGAAACTATTCGCGCAGAAAATCTGGCTTCCTGATTCATATTACCATTCCAGAAAGAAAATGAGGGGAGTATTCATTCATTCGTGTGCAGTTACGTGAAGCTCGCTAAGTGCTCGTGTCAGTTTTTAAATATTCATCAGTCTCATTCACACAGTGATTTTTAAATAATCATACGCTAGTAGATCTGCGGGGTAACTGCGTAACACACAGTAGCAATGGGTTTCATTTTGATAGTTCAACAACATTCATTGCGTTATCTGTTATGTTGACCAGACAAATTTTTCGAAAAATGGATTAGCACTAAACTTCAAAGTCATTCAGTTTGTAACTCAAACTGTGTTACGCAATTAGGGTGCAGATTTCATTAAGAGCAGGCAGTCTAAATCAATTTTTCACGCAAGCCCCGCCCCATACTCCCCGCCACTCCGTTATGTGCTAAACGCTAATGCATCTGTAATAAAGTTGAATATCGCGAGCGCTCTTTGATCGTGTTCGAGCACGAAACTAAACAGCGTAAGTCTTAATTCTTATTTCGTTTATAACTAAACTAATATTATTGATCTAGAGAAAAAAATATCTGGTTGCTGGATTTTAAACTATATTTCCTTGCTGTGAATATTTATTTTAGACATAAAAGCCGAACAATCTAGTTTGTTTTTATAATTATCCTTAAAAAATAAATAATTTTCGAATAAAAAATGTATCGAGCGAAAATATTACAATTACGAAACTGTCTTCAATATGGAAAGAAAAAGATCCAATAAATCATATACTAAAGTTTCCTTTTGATTGTATTTGTGACTGTTTCAAAATATTCATGCAAATTAACATAAAAATAGGGAGCCTCCTATTAATTTACAAAATATAATTTGGATTATTGAGTTAGTGTGCTTTGTTTTGTAAACATTGAATCCAGTTACACTAGATCGATATTGGACCAATTTAAAGTTTCAAACACATATCAATCCAGTCTAGCCTCCAGTATCCAGTTTTAGATTAAAAACATTAAAATATCTTTATTACCGAGCGACCCAAAGCTTCGGACGGTTTTAACGACTGGTTTTCGGGATTTATTTATTCTAAGTAAGTTTATTACTAATGTATTACGCATATAAACCTTTCAGAATAAATTCTCTAAATGATGGTCAAAACTGCATCACAATCCGTTTCGTACGACGCACGAAAAGCGATTTTCATTTATGATAACTTTTTTAAGTAAGTTATACAATCAGATTGTACACGATCAGATGGAACGGAAAACCCCAAACTAGGTGCTTGCCTTTATCTTGGGAATCGTAATTGCGAAATTTACGGAGTTAAGTACATAGACGAGAGAGTATGGTGATTATTACCTTACAGGTAAACATAAAATGAATGCGAGGAATATGAGGAGTGCGTGGCAGACGCAACGAAATCTTGAAGTCTCTAGCAGGTAAGATTCCCCGCTTTGGAGGTTCTTTGTTAGAAAAAAGAAAGAAAGATTTTTTTTTTATTCTACACAAACAAGACACACTTTACAAAAATAAAATATAAATTGACAAAATACACCATTTTTTTTTTTTGGGTGGGAAATTATCAAATAACTTCTCCCGCTCTGGGCGGAGCGGGAGGGCGTGTCAGACTTTTACTGACTAAAACCCACCCGTGTTCCTTCCGTTGCCTGTGTGCCAGGGCCACGATATCCCTTTCGGACAAACTCGCAACCCCGGCAGGCATTGGTCCTATCGGACCCCGTCAATTGGTGCTGACATCTCTTTGAGGCGCGCGTGGAACACAACGCGCCGTCGACCCTGGCCTGGTCCTTATCGGACGGCGAGCTACCCATCGCTCACCGTCCGCAGGCCCGCGCCTACGGTGGCCGGAAATCGGCTTGCGACTCCCGACGCCCGGGGCGTCTCCTGCGGTGACTAGAGGCGCGAGGGCGTGAACCTTGTCTCACCCTCACGCGTTCCGCCTCCTCCTTCGCTAGCATAACTGCTTCGCAGAAGGAGGTGACGGCCTCCCATGCACTCTCGCTCCGAACCATGGCCTGAACCAGGCCCGGACGCGAAAGATCGCCGCCGCCGATCGCCTCCGTGAGGACACGGCGGTGCTCCGCCCAAGCTGGGCAGACCTCCACCGTATGCTCCACCGTGTCCTCCGGGCGATCCACACAGTGGTGACACCCGGGCGTTTCCTCCCGCTTAATCCTAAACAGGAACCTCCCGAAACATCCATGTCCGGTGAGGACCTGCGTCAGGCGGAAGGTGAGGACGCCGTGGCGCCTCTCTAGCCACTCCTCAAAGAGGGGACTTATCGCCACAATTGTGGCGTGCCCAACAAAATACACCCTAAGTCAGTCATCTAATCTTTATCTTAAGCTCCATGTTTCGGCGATCTCTCGCGTCCGGCCCTGGTTCAGGCCATGGTTCGGAGCGAGAGTGCATGGGAGGCCGTCACCTCCTTCTGCGAAGCAGTTATGCTAGCGAAGGAGGAGGCGGAACGCGTGAGGGTGAGACAAGGTTCGCGCCCTCGCGCCCTTAGTCGCCGCAGGAGACGCCCCGGGCGTCGGGAGTCGCCGATTTCCGGCCACCGTAGGCGCGGGCCTGCGGACGGTGAGCGATGGGTAGCTCGCCGTCCGATAAGGACCAGGCCCGGGTCGACGGCGCGTTGTGTTCCACGCGCGCCTCAAAGAGATGTCAGCACCAATTGACGGGGTCCGATAGGACCAATGCCTGCCGGGGTTGCGAGTTTGTCCGAAAGGGATATCGTGGCCCTGGCACACAGGCAACGGAAGGAACACGGGTGGGTTAGTCAGTAAAAGTCTGACACGCCCTCCCGCTCCCAGAGCGGGAGAAGTTATTTGATAATTTCCCACCCAAAAAAAAAAAAAAAGCTCCATGTTTGATGCTTGTTATCGTAATTCCATGTTTGTAGAGTCCGCGTATCACTGGTCAGTTTCCCTCAGTAGTCAGTTTATTTAAATCGCCATTTTCGTTGATTAGTCAGTTTCACTGATTGGTCAGTTTTACCGATTAGTCAGTTGCTTTAACTCGCCATTTTCCAGTATTTGTCAGTTTCGTTGATTCGTCAGTTTTATTCAATTCGTCAGTCAAAGTACAGTCGTAGAAAACTCATACACGTCTGCTAATTTAATTATGTACGTATTACGTAACATAACATCACGGCTGTTTCCTCAAAGGGCTAGGCACAGATAAAAAATTTTAGAAATCTAATATATTTAAAAAATATATTGTGATTGTAAAAATATAACTTTAAATTTGATTTAAATTGGGTTCCTTACATTTGCCACTTTTGTTTACTTAAACGTAAACATATATTTTACGTTGAGTGTACTAAACTGACGAATCGACGAAAACTGGTAAATACTGGAAAATGGCGAGTTAAAGCAACTGACTAATCGGTAAAACTGACCAGTCAGTGAAACTGACTAAACAACGAAAATGGCGAATTAAATAAACTGACTACTGAGGGAAACTGACCAGTGATGCGCGGACTCGTTTGTGATGTGTTGTAATGTATCGATCATGTTAACAGTTTTTTTTTAAATAAACTAACACTAATCTTAAATCAATCATAATAAAACACTTCTTATACAAGGTAACCACTATATACATAGATACATTGCCATTAGAGTGAGATCAAATAGATAATGGAGCAGAACAGTTGATAATTATCTGACGGTCGATCCAGCGCAACTGGATTCC
Source organism: Tiliacea citrago (assembly GCA_963921375.1). Taxonomy (NCBI): domain Eukaryota; kingdom Metazoa; phylum Arthropoda; class Insecta; order Lepidoptera; family Noctuidae; genus Tiliacea; species Tiliacea citrago. The sequence goes on from OY992793.1 coordinate 2,562,227, forward strand.
AATAATAATACCAGCGTAGTACTGCCCCAGCTCCACTGCACGGAAATACCGCTTCTCAAATTATAGAGAAAACATGAGCATTGATCACCACGCTTGCCCAAGACGGGTTGGCGATTTCGGACTTAAATTTACTATAATTCCATGTTTTTACGATATTTATTAATTACCGAAGTCAGTAATGTCCAAGATGAACAAAAAACTTACCCGAGTCGAGGCGAGCCAACACGACCTCTGCATTCAAATGTTGGATTGGAATACTGGGTCAAATGTAAATCAGCCCTTATTTCCACATCATTTTTACGAGTTCATTTCCACATTTGTTGGCAAAGTAATACATCAAAGTATTGTGCTACGCATTACATGATTGCGTCAACCAATCCATTTGTTCGTGTATGTAAATGTGAAGAGAGACTTTCGTGTGTGGTTTTCTCGAGGAGACGCGAGACGTGGGCGGCCGCCTCATCGTAAAATTACTTCGAATATTACGATGTTACAGAGAACAGTTGTATTAACATAACATAAACACACGCCTATGCCTGAAGGGTTAGGCAGAGGTGTACCTATAAATAAATAAAAGAATTTATTGCATAAAACAAAATCACATTGCACTGCATACATTCAGTTGACGCTATTCAATACAACTTTAGCATAGGAGTACAGTAAATTTCACCTCTATCCCTTAAACTAGGTCAGGCCTGTATCTTAAGAGATAGGGTTCAGCCATTATGTGGACTAAGTTATTATATTTATTAAAAGACAACAACAAGTTAAACCAGTGACGATGTGGTACCTAAAAACGTACATTAAAGAGTAGAATAAAAATAAAAATAATAATAAACCAAAAAATAAGGTATGAAGGTATGAATCGGTTGCGTATATTTGGGTAGATGATTGTGTGGTGTTGAGTGTAGTGTATGTGTATAGTATGATGTGATGGTAGGGGAGATGTTAGGTTAGGTTAGGTTAGTAACAAACTAGAAAGTTTCTCGAGTAAAATTGTAATACCAACAAGTAAAAATACAAAAAAAAAAGTACAGCCACTATTCGCCAGTTATTTTAAGTCCTATGTGTTGGAAATAAAATGCTGTTGAAAATGTAAAAATAACGAATTTATTAAAAATAGTAATAGGAGCACAATGTACTCATGACAAGGAAAAAACTTGAACAACAAAAAACACAAGAAAAACTAATTTAAGCCATAGAGAAACTAGTGGCCAGGAATAATCAAGGAAAAATCTTGAACAACAAAAAATACAAGAAAAACTAATTTAAGCCATAGAGAAACTAGTGGCCAGGAATAATCAAGGAAAAATCTTGAACAACAAAAAATACAAGAAAAACTAATTTAAGCCATAGACAAACTAGTGGCAAGGAATAATCAAGGAAAAATCTTCAACAACAAAAAATACAAGAAAAACTAATTTAAGCCATAGACAAACTAGTGGCCAGCAATAATCAAATAATTATATGTTCATGTAGGTTGTACCTGCAGAACGCTATATAATAGGGGGCGAGCTGTATTACAGATAGTTCAACTGATTCGTGCACGCGGCGCCATGTGTGTGTGCGCTTGTAATTATACAGCTTTAATTTGTGTGGCAGTGACGCGGCAGTCCTCATCCGAGCAAACACGTGTATGAGCTTTATACAAGGTTTACCCACGCTTAGCGCCGCGCACACAGATAAGTTGAACTATCTGTACTATCTGATACGTTTCAATAATAATGGAAAATCGAAGAGAATACGGTGGAAAAAGTCAGCTGGTTAACGCAGTAATTGTATAACAATTTGCAAAATGTGGATAGACTACTATAGGCATACCTTTGCCTAGTGTTTCCGGGAAAACCAGCGTGATGTTTTGTTGTGTGTGTATGAAAATTCTTCGAGGGAAATTGGTTATTATAGCATCTCGCGTCTAAAAATAACGAACTTCTTACATAAAATGCCGGCTGGCCAAGTACGTGTCGGACCACGCATAATGAAGGGTTCCGAAGTTGGGATGGATTTATCCCAAAAACAAAATTAACATTGTAGTTGAAAAACATGTTCTCCCATACATTCCAACTGCAAATGCAGTTTTTACGCACAATATTGAGAGGTTTACCATGTTATTTTAAGACCATAGACTTCTTCTAACTAATATCTTTAATTTTTTTCAAAAAATTTGGCTTAATAGTTTCAGTTATGGGTCAATTTTCATAAATTTTCTTAAATAACTTTAAAACATAACTTTTAAACGAATTGTTTAAAAATTATTTTTAAAAACACACGGTACAGTGGCGAGGTTGCAGTACTTTTTAACTTTTTTAAACCTCTGTAAATCTAGCAAAATATAAATTTTGCGCAAAAAGAAAATATTTTAAGAAAATTGAACATATTATCAAGCACTGTGTGAAGATAGAAACATGCATTAAATTAATTGGCTCGATAAAAAAAAAAAACTGAAATATGACACTAAATCGCTATTTAAAACGTGTACCTTGAAGATATTTCTTCGTTAAACCATGTAAAAGTTATACCAAAAGATAGGCCTTATTGTTTTTTAGTACTTGGTGAGAACACATTAAATAATTTCCTTACTATTTTTTTCTATGGAGCAAATATACACAAAATCTAGCAGTTCAAGAGCTCGCAACGGCCGGCCAGTTACAGCCGGCTACACACCGCACTACAAGACGGCCTTAAGTTGTCCCCCAAAACTGACTTCCATATTCAAAATTCATTTATTTACGTTACGCGCCCGTGTTTGGGTCACAGAACGTTATATTTATGCCAAATTTCAACTAAATCGGTTTATTAGATTGATGTGAAAGATGGACAGACAGATAGACACAGGAGTGTTCCTATAAGAGTTCCGTTTTTCCTTCGGACGTACGGAACCCTAAAAACAATTTTAAATAAAGAAAAGCCCTTGAAACGTAATTTTAGGAGAAATATGTACATGTTCGCAGGACCGTGTGTCCTATAATAAGTGAGATTATAATCTTTATGACGGCGCGAGATAATTTACTCGATTTATTGTAATACTTTTTTAAAGTTGTTTATCGATTATTTTTACTCTGTGGTTTAGAATTTATTTCTTTAGTGGTATTTTCATTAAGAGCGGTTACCACCAAATGGGGTTGTGAGTGTCATGGCGGCGGAAGGATCACCTCTTTTACGCGGTGTTGTTACGCGGTGCATACGCACAAATCCATTGGCTCTAAATGCAAGCTTAAAAAAATATTGTGAATTGACTTAATCAGTGACAATCACTGTAATCCTTATTCTTTATGAATAAATTTTGTTGCGACATTTTTGAGTAAATGAAGTCCGTTATTTTGCGAGTATTATTTTCAAACACCTGCACGTACACCATGATGGAGGACCGACAGATAATGACACCACGTGAATCGTCGGACACGAAATGAATTCGTTAAAAGAATAAATTTGTGTATCCAAGAGAATGGAGCCCATTTCGAGCAACTAATTAGTTAGTTTACCATTTTTTGTAAATAATTAAATTAGTTTAAGATTTCCTGGTTTTCCTTTCATTTAATTTATCATGTTTGTTAGAGAGATTTCATCCTTATAATTGACCCTAACGATCGATGCAATAAAAGTACAGAGTATAATTTTTTCAGATTTTAGCCGGTTCGATTCCCGGGTGTGGGAGAAGAGAATTTTCGAAAATCTTTGAATGCAGTTTGCTTTCTATTCAAAAATAAAGGAACGTTTCCTTTGAGTAAAATTTTCTATCTGCAGTATTAAGAGTACTTTCCCTACAGGTGGCATTACAAAATTCCACCCTGTATAATACACAAAAATGGATGTTGGTTTATATGAAATTCATAAACTCCAACACTGTTTGACCTCGGCCGCGGGCAAAGGCAAGTATTATCCAGGTATAAATAGATTATCTCTATTTTCTTGTCTTAAGTTTCACCGTAACACTCAATCAACTTCAATTACTTTCTTCGGGTAATCTATCTGGTAGTAGTCTCACAATCATAATATTAGCCAAAAACTCAACTTACTATCTAGATTTCTTTCACAATCTGAAGGATTTTGAAGAAAATTCCTATTCATTGCTTCATGTTTGGATAACTCGTCTGGTCAACAACGTAAATAACGCAATGAATGTTGTTGAATTGTGAAATATCAAATCAAAAGTAATTTATTCAAACTAGGCTGAGAATCAGCACTTTTCAAACGTCAAAGTTCCATAAGACAGTCCCTCACAAACACAAAGCATTTATTTCAAATAAACCAATTATAGGCACTTTTGAATTGTCAAGGGGTCGGTCAGTCAGAGAGATGAAGCTAGTTGCCCATTCCAAAGCGTAGTAGGTTCCTATGGAGAAGGACGGGCACAAAACTCCACGGACACTCTTTTAAATCAAAATATTGTTACAAGTATTGGTTACATCATTGATGTTGAAATTATACATGTAAAAATAATGTAGAAAGACGTGCACATTAAAAGCGTCCGAAATATTAAGATAAAAACAAAAACAAACATTGCGTCATGGTGTTTGAAAAGTTAACTTCTTCTTAACAAAAAAAACTTTTTACAAAAAAATAAGAACTGACTACCAAAAATAACATTACAAAGTGAAAAATAACTTTGATTTCGGAAGTCGGTGTCTTTAGATCTGTATTTGAGTTTTTTGCCACCGACTTTCTTTTCCTTTTCCTTAATTTCTTTTCCCGATGCTGGGACGTTGATTGTTGAGGAGTTCTTATGGTAAGGACCAGGAGAACTGCCACTCACCATATGCATAGTGACGAGCATAAATTGCTTAATCGCAACCCGTTAAATAGGGGTACTCATTATTATATTGTTCCGGTGGCCATATGTGCTCTCCATCATCAGTTCCACTTCACCAAATGGTGCTTTCCGAGAGCAAATGCACGAGTTACTATAAAAAATACCCAAATTGCTATAGGTTTGCCTATAAAATTTGAGGGTTTCTCTCGATTTCCATGGGATCCCCTCATCTGATTCTGATTTGGTAACAATGGGACCACCTCGGGAGTATACCCTTTCAAACAAAAAAAGAATTTTCAAAATCGGTCTATAATTAACGGAGTAATCGCGTAACAAACATACAAAAAAAAAAACATACCGCCGAATTGAGAACCTCCTCCTTTTTGGAAGTCGTTTAAAAATACAGATTTTATTAACTCATACATCATTTTTATAAGCTTAGCTTGAACTGTTTCGTATTTTATTTAGACTTAAGTACATACTTGCTATATATTTTATAATTGAAACTATATGGTGTTCAGTTTCATGGATGGCTTGAACATCGTAATGTAAACTACAACCTATTGCTAATTTAGTTAAGTTTATCTTTAAGTGCACTGTAATTAATTGTTCTTTGACAAATAAATGTCTTTAAACCGAAGTAACAACACTAGCGCTCGTAGACCTAAAATAAATCATCAAATCATAATTTCTTTATTTTGTCATGGTTAGATATCGCTACCCATCACGTCTTCTCGTCTGCGTAGTTTCTCTAGCAAATTTAATTTGACCCTGTTTATGGAACAATTGTGCAAAATTTCTTGTTTCTAGACCCAGTGGTTTTGGGAGGCGCAGACCGATTCCCGGCCACCGTAGGCGCGGGCTTGCGGACGGTGAGCGATGGGTAGTTCGCCGTCCGACAAGAACCAGGCCCGGGTCGACGGCGCGTTGTGTTCCACGCGCGCCTCAAAGAGATGATATCACCAACTGACGGGGTCTGGTAGGGCCAATGCCTGCCAGGGTTGCGAGTTTGTCCGAAAGGGATATCGTGGCCCTGGCACAACACGGGTGGGTTTTAGTAAGTAAAAGTCTGACACGCCGTCCCGCTCCGCCCAGAGTGGTAGAAGTTATTTGTTAATTTCCCACCCAAAAAAAAGGACTTAGTGGTTTAGGCTGTGTGTCGTCTGTCAGTGAACTTATGATTTTTATTAAGCGCCACTTAATAAAAATCATAAGTTCACTGACAGACCCCGGCTGCGTACAATTTTTACGTCTAATCAAACCAGCGAGATTTCTATATTAGATATAATTATTTAATATTTATGTATTATACATATAGGTACCTACACGGAAAAAACGTGACGGCTATTTACAACCAAGCGACTTGGTCCGGGAGCCTGCAAAGTTTGTTGCTAGAATTGAACAAGTGAACTTGGTTAACGTAAGTTACGTGTTTGGTATCAACAAAGCTTTAAAGGACATTTTAAATAAGGCTTGGGTAACCTTCCGAAATAAATTCTCTAAATGATGGTGAAAATTGCATCAAAATCAGTGTCGTAGTTTAGAAGAATAACGCGATCACAGAGACAGACACGGCTTTCATTTATAATAACTAAAGAAAAGAAAAAAAAGAAAATACGTTTATTTGCGGTAAACATTACGCAAAGAAATAAAAACACAAACACGAAAGAACAAGTTGAGGGAAAATATGCGTCACATTCACGCAAAACGGCCATCGCTCAGCATAATGCTGCGGCCCTATGCGAGACAGAGCCCCAGCGCTGGTTTTCAGCGACAGCCGGCGTTGACGTGATGACGTCAACCGGTGCAGCATAATGAGATAAAAATAAACAAAATAAAATAAATGCAATACTTCGTTATCTATGTATATATAAATATAATATCTAGAATGGCAACATTCAGTAACGTCGGCAACGACTCAAGCGCCGCGCGCATGTTACGCAATCTGTGTGTGCAGCTGTCAGCTGTCATAAAGAATTTGACGTTTTTACGTAATGGTTGGTTACATCTCAGAGGGGATAATTAAATAACATGGCGCATTATGTAAAGAATGCTAGGATGTTATCTAACAAAGGATGCATTGGGTGACTTGGTATTAAATAAGTATGGTATTTGTACAGTGTTCGTGAAATTTGTATATTATGGTGTAGATGACAAATTCATGACGTATACCTATACGCAAAAGCTGGCCCTCCTATCTATCTGTATGTTTTACAGCTAAACTACCAATTTGATAGCGTTCGGCACGGCTAGTTTATAAATATTTAAGCAAGCATTTTTACTACGGTTCAGTGGACATCTGTATTCAGCTGCACTCAGACTAATATAATTTTGATGTTTTTTGGTATGCATTTTTCACTTAAAACTTTACAAAGAACTTATGAATATTGGTTTGCTTTTATCGCGGGAGACAGCAGGAAATACTAAGTAGGTAATTTATTGATATTATTAATTAAAAGGTAAAAGCCTTTTACGCAATTAGGATGCTAAATAAATCTTCTAGTAATAACGAAAAAAGTAACTTTGGTAATCCTATTAAAATTACCTCATACAGTATGTGCTGGCAAGTTATTCTTCATTACCGCTATGACGCGGCGGCGGCGGCGTAGCGTTTTCGTAGAGCTTCCTAGAGTTTCGTAGCAGTGCTACAGAAATTCGTGGTCAACTGCAAGCTGTCGATTTCAAAAATGACGGGTCGATATTTTGAACGTTCTGACAGTTTCCTTGTTAGAAATCTAATGTCGGTTTAGCAAGTGTAGATTTTGCAGCATTTCACCTATGTCTAGGTTCCTTTTAACTTATAATTAAATTTCATCGACAGCCGAAAAGTATATACGGCTATCTACAAATTCATGATTTTACAGGAGAGCGTTTTGAATGCAAAACTGTGATAATTAATAAAAGAAGAAAATCTTCTTCTATTTTACAACATTAAGTTAATAGGGCATTACCAAGGAAATGTTTAAGGCCAATTACTGTAATATATATTTTTTTCCAAAAGACGGTAGATGTTTTTATCTACTTCGTACAAAAAAGTAAACTAAATGAGTCAACTGTCATAATTATTATATCTGTTTCTACACAGGACTTCTTAATTGATTATGCTAATTTAATCCTAAAGTTGTACGTTTTTTAAGTTTTACATTATTGATTGCTTTAATATAAAGGTAGTAATAATAAAAGTAATGCAAGTAATAATTTTCCTTATTTCACTATTATTTTTAACGCAACCGTGACTTATTATTGATGCAGCACTAAAATAACGCAAGTTTAAAACACCGACGATAGAACGGCTATATGACTGATATCTTTGTTTACAAGTGATAAACGCAGCGATAGTTCGACATATACATTTTCTAATGATAATTATGTCTGTGTCTACGTCGTCACTTTGTGATAAATATATGTACTTGTCTATAAATATATGACTTAATATTAGAAAAAAATGAGAACCGCTAAAGCCCCACCGTGACCCGAAAAATCTAATGATAAAACAAAAAATTCTGAGTCTAATTATGAAAAAAAGACAATTTCGTAAATAGTGCAGTTGTCTCTTTGTATTTTGCTGACTCCGATTTAGTTCAAAATAAGCAAAAAATTAATCACAATCTAATTAGTACCTATGTAGCTAGTCTGCTATACTGTGGACTGCGTCTTTTATAGTTATTTTGGTGCCCACTGTGACTTTAAAATTAGAGTAATTTTAAAGTCTTACCACGGTGGGCGCCAAAATTTGCGAAGTTAGATTTCAATCAGTTTTAGTTAATGACATTAACTCCATTAAGAATAATTAAAACCAGGAAACACATTTATATCCTTTGGTCAAATAGCACACGAATAAAAATTATAACTACTAAATTGGCGCCCAACGTGGGACCACAAACTCGCTCAAATAATAACATTTTCATAATACCCTCAACAAACGAATTTAATCTGTGGCAGATGAGAGTGAGCGCAATAAAACTACTCTGAGCGACACTCGTGTACTTAGCGGGAACGATAAAGGTGCACGGAGGTCACAATTAGGATGGGGCTAGGAAAATAGCGGTTCGGGTGTTTTTTAAACTTGAGTTATTTTTACAGCTCATCTTTCATTGCTTTAATGAAACAACGGTTGCACTTGAAACGATGCATGCTGAAATTTACAAACATGTGGTAAAAAGCTGAAGTGAAATGTAAAGACAATGAATAGGTTCGTTGTAAGTTTCAAAACCAGCAAGATATTTTGTGACAGCTGCAAACCCTATTTTCTAAAATATAATATTCTAACCCTCCCCAGTATTTATATTTAGGAAACATGTGAATTTGTTTGTAAGCATCAAGAGTTCTACACAAAACGCGAAGACATCCAATCACAGTACACACTTAGGCACCGAAATAGGCTAAACATACCAACATCCAAGCTAAAAATGCATTCCACAGGTCCCTACGAATGTCTATAAAAATATATAATAAACTACCAGACATAATAAAGAAAGAAGAAGACTTAATTGTTACTAACACCAAAATACTAACAAAATTATGGACCTTAGTCTGAAATAAAGTTTTATTTAATTTAATTTAATTTAATTTAATTTTAAATATATTTATAAAGAACTTAAAAAAAATACTGTTAAACATAAATAATACTTTTTTACTTTTTTTTAAAGACTGATGAATACTTTTTTCTTTCATCTATATATTCATCTAATGAGATGAATATATAGATGAAAGAAAAAAGTATTCATAATAATTTAATTTATATAGTATATGTTAAGGGCATTATTAATTTATTATATTATTGCTATTTAATTGAATTATTATTATATTATTTATTATAATAATAATTCAATTAAATAGCAATAACATAATAAATAAATAATATAGCAATAATACTTGTTCAAAGAAAACCAATTTAGTTAGGTATATGATTAAACAGAATTATAATACATAAGTACAGGTATATCAAAATAATCTAAAATATTGAAGTACTTTTCCAGATAAAATAATACATATATATAACAGTACGAAATGTTAGTATTTATTTTGCGATCTCCTGACTATGTCTAATTATGTAAATTAAAACTTTTTCCCAATAATAACAACTTAGTGATCTCCTAAAACAGGCCTTCCTCTCTCGTACCCTTTTGCTGTGCCCTACAGGGTCCATAATGATCTAAATTATATAGTTACCACCTAAGTACACATTATGGTAAAGCAATAAAGATATTGAGTATTGAGACAAAAGTAAAAAAAAAATTTCGTACCCACGTTCGTCTCACAAAAGATATCGTTGTGATTAAAATTTGAAAAAAGAACCGAAATTTTTGATGCGAACAAATATTGCCAATTTCCCTTTCGCATATTTTATATTTATAGATTTTACCACGCAAAATACTCCGAAATAACTCATACACTCATGTTCAATACGTGACGTGTCTGCGTTATTTCGGAATATTTTTTTGAAGAACATCAACCAAAATTGCCATGAGAATCCTCAAAGCTATTTCCATGGCCCCACCAAGCGCTTTTGCCCGCGTCATGTCAAAACGCAATTACGTGCAGCGCGGTAATGCACCGGTGCGGGCGCGGGGTCGCTTCCCGGACGATGCATATATTTACTTTTATTTGCAGCCCTTTGATGCACGGTGTACCCGTTTAGAGGCACTTTAGCAGGTAATCTGATTTTTAGGTTAGTGAGGGTGAATTTGATTGTATATCTAGCGACCCGCGTATGCTTTGCACAGATGGAATCGAGATTTTTGTGCTATATCTAAGCTATTTTAGGTACACAGAAACCTTATGGAATACATGATTAGCCTATAATATTCCCACTGCTGAGACACAGGCCTCCTCTCCGTGAGAGCGAGTGGGCCGTAATCCACCACGCGGGTCCAGTGCAGGTTAGTGGATGTCACATGTCTTCGAATTTTTGGTTCTAAGTCATGCCGGTTTCGTCACGATGTTTTCCTTCACCGTTTAGAGAGCAGTGGTGATGAAATAATTCACATTCACAAAGTAAAGCGCCTGCCTGGGTTCGAACCTACGATCTACAATTCGTAAGTCGCGGACGTTACCACTGGGCCACACCTGCTCTCACTGGGCCACCACTGCTCTCTCTGGGCTACCATACTGCCCTCACTGGGCCACCACTGCTCTCATTGGGCCACCACTGCTGTCACTGGGCCACCACTGCTCTCACTGTGCCGTCACTGCTCTCACTGGGCCACCACTGCTCTCACTGGGCCACCACTGCTCTCACTGGGCCACCACTGCTCTCACTGGGCCACCACTGCTCTCACTGGGCCACCACTGCTCTCACTAAGCCACCACCTGCTCTCACCTTCCAGAATAAATTCTCTAAATTATAGTAAAAACCACATTAAAATCCGTTGTGTAGTTTAAACACTGAACATAAACATTGCAGTACACGAAAAGCAACTTTATTTAATAATATGTATAGTTATAGAGAGAAGAATTAGGCATACTCGTATAATTATGGCCATTTAGAAAAGTAGTTGCCGCTCTAGTAACTGTCGCTCAGATAATTGTTGAGAATTTCTTCCACCGAGAATCAATATTAACAGCCGTGCCAGTTTCAGCTTATCTAGTAATGGTTCTACCCTGCTGTAGTGTTTTCTATATCGTAACGCTAACGCAATCTATCTTTCCACTGTTGGGACACTGGGGGTCTACTCCGAAGCGCTAAACCGAAGTATCGGCCGAATGATCGGCCGTTTTATAACTTCCAAAGTTTCCTTGTTTGACTTTGAGTCCTTACCCGACTTCAAGTCACAGTTTTGACTTTGGATTAACTTTTCGATTGTCTTTTTTTTTTCGCTGTAGGCAGCAATAGTTAGCCGTAGTAAATAAACTGGCCAAGTGCGAGTCGGAGTCACGCACGAAGGGTTCCGTACCATTATCTATAAAAATTGCAAAAAAATCACGTTTGTTGTATGGGAGGCCCCCTTAAATATTTGTTTTATTTTAATTTAATTATTTATTTTTAAAGTGAATACTCGTATATAACTAAATATTCTATGAATATTTCAAGCGTCTACCTGTTGCCGTTATTGATATCTAGCAAAAACGAGCAAAAAAATCACGTTTGTTGTATGGGAGCCCCCTTAAATATTTATGTTATTCTGGTTTTTAGTATTTGTTGCTATAGCGGCAACAGAAATACGTCATCTGTGAAAATTTCAACTGTCTTACTATGACGGTTCATGAGATACAGCCTGGTGACAGACGGACAGACAGACAGACAGATAGACAGACAGACGGCGGAGCCGTTTTACCCTTTGGGTACGGAACCCTAAAAACGACCGAACATTCGGCCGATACTTCAGATTTATGTTCGGAGTAGACCCCCCCAGGCTTCCTCTCTGTGAGATCCCAGTAGGTCGGTTATGCACCACGCTGGCAGTGTGTGGATTGGTGGATTGACTTGATTGATCTCTTCAAATATTAACATAATAAATACGAAGAATTGATAATCAACATCTTATAATTCTTACTTATAGAATAAAATAGAATACTCTTTATTATGTACACCATAAAAATACAGGTATAAATGTTGAAATTTTACGTTCAACTATTCATTTTACCTATCAATCTAACTCAAAAATAAAATCCGGCGACAATAGGCTTCCAAAATAAACAAGTGATAATGTCTGTCGCAACCCGACGCCACGGGAAGTCGGTGCAGGTCAGTGTGGGTCACTGCGGGTACGAACATGATATTGAACAATCTCGTTATAACATCCAGGTCGAATACAATGTTACAATTATTGTAATATGGTCATCGTCGGTGGGCATCGTATTATTATTGTAATAGTTTATTACAACTATGTTCATCGTTGATCAGTCTACCGGAAGTGATGAACTGACAACGCTGCTAGTATTAGAATGTATGGCTTTTAAAGGTTTCGTATTTTTAAAGGACTTTAGAACGATTATATTTTTGTACTTCCGGTACTTACGTTTGAAGTTTTGCTTATCACAGACGGTTTTCTATTATGAAATCTAAGGCCGTTTGTCCACAACTATCGTCGATGAGAAACGAGATTATTCGAACCGAACGTGACGTCCCGATGACGGCGATCATTAGGTATGTCCGCCACAATCGAAGTCAGTTCAGTTTGTTATGATGGACAAAACAAAAGCCAGGTGAACTGTGCCGATGCAACGGCAGTGTGTGGATAAGATCAAACGAGTTTTGCATTGCCAGCACATCAGCCCGTCACAATCTCGGGCCGAGTTCAAGCGGTAGCGCCGAACTACTCGAAAATTCGGGAACCGGAATCCTGGCGCTCTGGTGTCGGACGTGCGGTGAACACGCGGCCATAGTTAGGGTATGTATCGCTACTTCCACACTTTGATTTCGTTCTTGTTGACATACCGTTGACGGTGGCGGTGAGCAAACGGCATAAAGTCTTTAAAAAAATATGAATATTCTTAATATGACGCCCGATGAAATACCAAATATTTCTTACAAGATAAGAAGTACTTATGCACACAATGGCACATCGTATTTCGGAAAACGAATGAACCTCGCAATCAAAAAGAAATGTAAACCTGCCAATAAACGCGTTCATTTCCTTGGTATTCTTCCGTCATAAAACAACAACATTTTAGTGTAACATTACCATACAGGCTGTTACTTTTTTTAATGTGGGGTCAACAAAGTAACGTTTACAATCGCCGAACATTGTATCATGCTTATGTAGTCACGCGATGCGGATGCGAAGCGGTTTACTTCATACTTTGATTTATTCATATTTTGTACAGAACAAGATATGGAAGCAAATCGGACAATTCATTTCATATTTGCATTTGCGTAGTATCGCGTGCCATAAGGATAGGCTGCATCAGAAATTTACCCATTATTCAAGTTCTTAAAGCTATTTCTGGGGTTGATTATAATTCACTTCAGCTAATTTATCTGCAATACTGTTAGAAGTATAATTATAAGTTAGTCACCTTATTGATTAGTGGAAGTGCGAATCTAGTACAAAGTTGATGGTGACTTGCCAGTAACAAAGAGCAAACTATACTAATATTTTATTGTATTTAAAAAGCATATGTCAAAAACACACATAGTAGTATTTCGCTATTCAATTCCCAACCAGTCTCTTTTTCTTTTTTTTTAATCCTCGGGGGTTGGGTTTCGAGTCCTCATGGTCAGTTCAATGACATCTCCAAACGGCTAATTGACACTACTCGTGACCCCAAGGGCTGGCCTTGGCCAGAGGCTAAGCATTGCCATACACGTGGCAAAGTCTTTCGGATACATTACTAGTCGACAGCGATGCGGAGAATTCTTCGACACTATATTTTAGTTTGTTAATAGTTTTAGTTAAGTTAGGATATTATAATGTAATTTCATTAATTAATTAGGTATACGTTGTTATATAAGTACATGTTGTAGAAGTCCACACAACATGGTTTAAAACCTTCTGTGTGAACGAAATCAGCTAATGAGATAGTCGATGTCGTCATCAAGGCAATAAGTGAGATCAAAATTAATTAAACCAAAGTTCCCCAAATGGCAAAGTTTAAAGCTACCTGAATCTTGGGCTTTTATATTTTGCATAAAGATTGTTATAAGTAAAAGGAGCGAGCGGAAACGATGTATCAAGTTTAAATTGATGTAATTTACGTGTACTTACTATTAGTTTATTAAGAAAAGATTCCTGATTAACTAATGATTGCAATAGGTATCACCTACTGCAATCATTAGTTAATCAGGAATCTGGCAGTTGGAATTATAAGTAGGTTTGTGAACAACAAGATAATACGTGTTCATTACCAGCTGAGAGAAAACTAGTCGGTTGTCGTCTTAATTTATGTTGTATAAAAATGTATACGATATCATACTTAAATGAATCTAATAAATCATTTGTGGGGAGACTCGTATCTGCACTAGGAAAACCTATCACATACATACATAAACTTGCCCTTTTTTCCATGGCTAATGGCTATCCATCCGTACATAGGTACTCCTTTTGCTTCGTTTAAAGGTTATCGGTGTAATATTATTCTACCAAAGGTTTTTAACTAAAATACTGTACCTACCTATTGTTATTAATTAATTTGAATTTAGTCTGTAACAGCATAAGACTACACACGTACACATAAACTGACACCCCCATGGGAAGATATATGGGAGAGGTTTTGCTTCGTTTAAGTTCATAGATCTGGTCATACACGCACGCCGGTCTTTCTGAAGAACAACACCAATAAGATCACTTTAGGCCCTTCTAAGGCATCCCTGCCAGGCGTTTCCACTCACATCTACCTTGTAAGTACCTTTTGTTAGACAAAATCATAAGAGTTTAATCAAAATAAAGTCCCAAAAAGTCATCCATCTCTCATACCTTCCACCACATCATTATTAGAACTTGACTAGAGTCACCCGCCGTCATAATTTTAATTAAGAGAAAATTTTAAGAGCGATAACTTTTAATAACTTTGTTAAGCGAAGTTGCACGAGACGTGGCGAGACAATATTGTAGCTGACTAAGAATTATGTCTCAACACTCGACGCAAGCGGTCAAGGAAATATTGTATTTCTTTATAAATTATAGAAGAAGAATGTAATGGGTACTTTCGTTACCAAGAAATTGGACGAATCTTGTAGCTAGCAAAGGATGAGATTTTGACGCGAAATATTGCACGAAGTGTGGTCCTAACGTGGACTTTGAGAATAATTGATAAAACATACAATTACGGCTGAAAAGTAGAGCGTACCTACTGAAGCTTTGGCTTCCTAAGCACACGGATAACGGGTGCACAATAACAGCTGTCGAAATACAAAGCGATTTTTTACACCCTAATGGCCATAGATTTAATATAATGAAGTACTTGGTATCAATCTACGCCATATCCACGTCTGTGAGAAACGATAAGCGTCAGATCCAGGTATTATTATCAATTTCCGCTACATCTAAACTATTTTGTAAACTATGAAATTGTAAACTACTCGTATGTTCATTTAGTTTATGCCATTTAGAAATGTAATAAGTGTTTTTTTTCTTCTTTTTTTAGAGTTCCGTACCCAAAGGGTAAAACGGGAACCCTATTACTAAGGCTCCGCCGTCTGTCTGTCTGTCTGTCTGTCCGTCTGTCACCAGGCTGTATCTCATGAACCGTGATGACACTTGAAATTTTCACAGATGATGTATTTCTGTTGCCGCTATAACAAAAAATACTAAAAAACAGAATAAAATAAATATTTATGGGGGCTCCCATACAACAAACGTGATTTTTTTGCTCGTTTTTGCTCGATATTGATAAAGGCAACAGGTAGACGCTTGAAATATTCACAGAATATTTAGTAATATATTCACTTTAAAAATAAATAATTAAATTAAAATAAAACAAATATTTAAGGGGGGCTCCCATACAAAAAACGTGTTTTTTGTTGCCATTTTTATAGATAATGGTACGGAACCCTTCGTGCGCGATTCCGACTCGCACTTGGCCGGTTTTCTTTTACACACTTATTTAATGAACGTAAAGGTTGCCAGCAAAAAAGTGAAATACTGGAAAATTAACTATTCTGGATTTGACGGAGTTTGATTTTACGTCTCTATACTACTAGGCTTAATCTATGCTAAAGTCAAATATTGGTGAAAATGACAGATTTTCATCATCATCATTCATAATTTCAGACGAAAGACTTCACTGCAATGGAGGGTTTGCCATAATCGCCGCGCTTGGCAGGCGGGTTGGCGAACGCGGTATTGTGTTAAAATGCATAGAGAACGCTGTTGCCCATTCTCTAGTAAGTCCCTTAGTCGCCTTTTACAACACCCACGGGAAGAAATTGGGTGGTGCTATTCTTTACGTCCGGCACTTCAGATTTTCATGACTGCCGTTTAAATACGCCAATGACATCAAAAGAACTGAATTTATTCAAATATAGAAAGAAAAAAGACAAGGAAATTTTAGTACACATTCCTACCACTAGATGGCGACACATATAAATATTTTGATACACATAGATATACGATAAAATCCTATTCCCAGAATCTCAAACCCTAAAGATTTTCCAAGAATTTAGATCCTAATGGATAAACGCAACAGATAGGATTGGTCACCCTTTCAAATTGAATACAAATTGGAAGTAAATCGGCTTATACCATTAACAGGTGCGTAACATTAGGAGTATGGGTTTATCTGAGACGCGTCACAGTTACTTGAATTGTTCTCTGAATTATTTAGTTTTTCGCGTCACGTTAGCGAGACTAATTTTAACGTCTCCTACCTACGAATTTACGGTATTCTGCGAAATTGTCGGAGATGGGGAACATCAATTAATATTTTAGTGTTCTAACACAAAGCTGTCTCAGTATACCCTGTTCAAGTTGTCAAGACTTCAAAAGTAATATTGTAATTCTGGCTTAGCTCAGTCTTTTAATTTGTATATGATGTGTAGATGGTAAATCATCTTCTTTTTTTTTCATTTCTGATAAATATGTAGACAAACTTAGGTTTTTCTTATAAAGCTATATAGGTACAGTTACTATATATATCTTGATACTATAATATATCTACAAATGAAGTTCTTAGAAAACATCGTATTGACCACATTCTGTATAATCGAGTCATACTTCAGAGAAAAGTGAAACGGGTCTTTTAAACGAATTCGATACCCTTTTATCTCAACGGTTCCGCTGAATTTTAACGTAAAAATAAGAGAAGCAGAGTCAGGGAAATTAATATTGTTATAGAGTAATTAAATTGGCACACTACGCTTCTTTTGCCGTGTTATAGCCATTTCATACAACTATTAAAGAATTAAAGTTGTGATTTGAGCTTACTGATATGTTGGTAGACAATAGAATAGAATACTCTTTATTATGTACAGTGTACACCATAAAAATTACAGACATAAAATGTTGAAATTTTACATAGGGTGACACAATGGGCGGTCAATTTTCAAAACAATTGATTCCCCTGACCTATGCAATCTATAGATACCTCCTTTTTTTTTTTTTTTGGGTGGGAAATTATCAAATAACTTCTCCCGCTCTGGGCGGAGCGGGAGGGCGTGTCAGACTTTTACTGACTAAAACCCACCCGTGTCCTTCATTTGCCTGTGTGCCAGGGCCACGATATCCCTTTCGGACAAACTCGCAACCCTGGCAGGCATTGGCCCTAATGGACCC
The DNA here is from genome assembly GCA_963921375.1 of Tiliacea citrago. Taxonomy (NCBI): domain Eukaryota; kingdom Metazoa; phylum Arthropoda; class Insecta; order Lepidoptera; family Noctuidae; genus Tiliacea; species Tiliacea citrago. The sequence continues at coordinate 2,580,131 of OY992793.1, forward strand.
CGTCAATTCGTGCTGACGTCTCTTTGAGGCGCGCGTGGAACACGACGCGCCGTCGACCTGGGCCTGGTCCTTATCGGACGGCGAGATACCTCGTAACAAAACCGTGGATTTGGAAAGGATTTTGGATAAGTCGTGGTTGAAAAGTCTTTGATAGACTTTTCAACCACGACTTATCCAAAATCCTTTTTCAAAAATCCCCGAACACTTTATCACGAAAAACGCTGTAAATATCAATTTTATCGCCACAGCTTCCGTAGTTCAGAAAGGGATATAAAATACCTGCACGTATTCAACACCGCTAGAGCCTTAGGAATGTAATTTTCCGTAGCTCGCTTGGCAAGTATGTCGGTGCTCTGAAATTAAGATATCCATTCTTATAGCTAGATATAATACTGTGTCAGGGAATATGAAGAAAAAGATTACGTCATAACAGATGTTTTGGGGAGTCATAATGTGAGTATTAAAAGTTTATCTGCTAATCACTTTGGTAGTTGTGATCAGCATGTTGATTCTGTAACCATCTCACCGTGTAGACTTATGTTAAGTGATCATGGACTGAGCTGTCAGTGTCATCCCACCTGATGCTAGGATGGACCAAGTATTACATTTACAATCATAATCGAGATTTTACTAATATTTTTTATGCTAATTCTGTTGATCATTTTATATTATTTCAAAGCTAGTATGTAAGTGTCTAAACATAGTAATGTTTTAAGGACCAGTCTAGGAATAAAATTGAAAAAAACAAAATTGAGTTTCTGACTGAATTTCTGTTTTGCTATTTTATTTTAAAACCTCCTAATTTAGACACATAAATACTAGCTTTGAAAAAATATTACTAAAACCTTGATTATGATTGTAAATGTAATGCTTGGTCAATCCATAGCATCAGTGAGATGACACTGACAGCTCACTCCACGCAAGATTTCACGGTGAGATTTTTACAGAATAGTACTGCTGGGAGCTATTGACACCTTTATATCAACTTTATAACAAAACCGATAAGAAAGGGTAATAAACACAGGGTGCTAGGGTATTAAAATATCCTATACTTACATAAATAATTATTTGCATACTTACCCTAGTAATAAAGTCACAGCGGACTAAGCTTACTGAAACTACAATCTATAAATATGTTTTCAGCTATTGTTATGAAAAACAGAGTCGTAATATTGTAACTTGGTCCCTTAACCTTAACTTATAAAAAGTTTTGAGACTGGTCGAATAGGCTCATGTCTCACCGCCGCCGAGGAAGCTATCAACGATTTTCTCCCTCAAGAAACGTACAAAAGGTCCCGTGTAAGTAAAAGAGATAATACTAGTATATTAATAGTTGATCGCTGACTGTTCACACTGCCGGCGAGAACTCTTTTTTTTTCTTTTTATTCACGCCCAATTTCACAAACGCGGTGAACAGAACTATAATATATTTAGCGGCGCAGGATAGCCTTTACCAGAAGTGGTCATCGTATTAGAGGTTCAGCAGCTTCCATATCATCAGGTGTATGCAAAAATATAGCAGTTCGTAGCATAAGAACAGAAATGAAGTTATCCGGAAGAGAACCGGAGTTACCGACATAGCCTGCAGAGAAAGCAAGCTGAAGTGGCAGTGGGCTGGCCATGTTTGTTGAAGACTGATGGCAGGTGGAGCAGACGAGTCCTGGAGTGGAGACCGCATATCGGTAAGCGTAGTGTGTGACGCCCCCCAGCTAGATAGACCAACGATCTTAAAAACGTGGCTGGGATATACTAGATGCGGAAGGTGGAGGACAGGGTGTTGTGGCACAGCCTGGGAGAGGCCTATGTCCAGCAGTGGACCATCGACCTGCAGCTGCTGTCACTCTTATTCGACCTTTCCGATGATTCCAGTAACTTCGTAACAAAACAAGACAGTGCCACGACATACCTTACCAGATACCATACATAGCAATAGCATAATGCATGTATTTTATGCATGACATTATGCTCCCCTCCGTATACGTGAGTCGTACTACGTAACGTAACTGAAGAATTATGTGTACTCAGGACAACTCCGCCTACTCTTTCGGGAAACACAGGCGTGATATTTTCGAGCGAGTCATATGGTAGCAAAGCTGCAGGCTTAGCACGAGAACTGGAGAGAAGCGTTTTATTGACGGAAGAGTAGACAAAAATGACGTTTCCGTGTAGACAGTAGAATATTTTCGGTAGACAACCGATTTCTATTCTACAGAAGTGTAGAAATAGAGAGCGTCATGCTAAGCCTGCTGGTAGTACCAATTTTAAACAAGTAAACAACACATCACGCCTGTAATCCCCGAAGAATAAAGCAGTTTTACTTAAAGTACACCCACATTTCGCCAGTTATTTTTAAGTCCCATGTAATAGGGGGCGAGCCTATTGCCACAAATCCAGACTCCGGGATGCTACTGAGAAATCTCTGACAGAAAAACCAAATAACATTTCGCCTGATCTGGGGATCAAACCTAGAATCTTATGCTCAGCAGTAGCTTTTGCGACCACTAGATCAACGGGGCAGTCAAAGTGGAACCTAAGAACTATCTTGATAAAAGTGGAACCTAAGAACTATCTTGATAAAAGTGGAACCTAAGAACTATCTTGATAAAAGTGGAACCTAAGAACTATCTTGATAAAAGTGGAACCTAAGAACTATCTTGATAAAAGTGGAACCTAAGAACTATCTTGATAAAAGTGGAACCTAAGAACTATCTTGATAAAAGTGGAACCTAAGAACTATCTTGATAAAAGCTACAATTTTACATAGATCCATATTATGTTCATGCTGGGTGAAGGTTCTGTTCGTAACCTCGTAAACTTTTATCGTTCAACGATATTACGTTATTGTAGTTAATAAAAACTAAAGCACGGTTGTTCTAACACCCACGTTCTGAACAAATACAATAACTCCATACTTATGGCGCAGTAGTCTGCGTAGGAGTCAAGTAACTGGATATTGCCTTTCTTTCATTTGTTTACTTTGGGGTAGGATTACTGGTTGTACTTTGTCTTGCAATAACGAGCCTTTTCTGACTATTATAAACTGCAAAGCTTTTTTATTTAATTCATCCTCTAATGAGATAATAGGAATATGTAATTCCATACAAACATTCATCACGTTTGTATGGATGTTCGTAATTTTTGCCATCCAATATCATCGGGCTTGTTATATATAAAGTTCTGTCTGTGTGAATTAACCAAAGCCTCGTTTGTCAAGCATCATGAAGTTATGACACTATTATATATTCTCCAATGATCCTTCACTAAGAAAGTCTGCGGGCTGATATTATGATTTATGAACCAAGCAGTACCCGCCTCATTACACAGTACAAGGTGCCAATCCATTGGCGCGGTGAGAAGCGGAGGAAAATAACCAAAAAATTTCAATAAAGTACACGCACTCCGCTTCAATTTAAAATGTAACCAGCTTTTTTTTTTTTTTTGGTGGGAAATTATCAAATAACTTCTCCCGCTCTGGATGGAGCGGTAGGGAGTGTCAGACTTTTACTGACTAAAACCCACCCGTGTTCCTTCAGATGCCTTTGTGCCAGGGACACGATATCCCTTTCGGACAGGCTCGTAACCCTGGCAGGCATTGGCCCTTTCGGACCCCGTCAATTGGTGCTGACGTCTCTTTGAGGCGCACGTGGAACACAACGCGCCGTCGACCCGGGCCTGGCCCTTATCGGACGGCAAGCTACCCATCGCTCACCGTCTGCAAGCCCGCGCCTACGGTGGCCGGGAATCGGCCTGCGATTCCCGACGCCCGGGCCGTCTCCTGCGGCGACTAGGGGCGCGAGGGCGTGGATTTTGCCTTTCCCTCACGCGTTCCGCCTCCTCCTTCGTGATCATTACTGTTTCGCAGAAGGAGATGACGGCCTCCCATGCACTCTCGCTCCAAACCATGGCCTGAACCAGGGCCGGACGCGAAAGATCGCCGCCGCCGATCGCCTCCGCGAGGACACGGCGGTGCTCCGCCCAAGCACGGCAGACCTCCACCGTATGCCGTATATAAAGTTTTAAACATTTTAACCGTAGTATGAGAGCAGAGCTGTTTTCGCTCACACTCTGCTCCACAGGGCTTCCTAGCTTCTCACCGCTTATTCTTCATATCAGGGGATCTTTCGGCATCACTATATGCAGGCACATACTGATGGCAACGATGCCGCGGTATCCTTAGGCATTCCTCGACGTCCTTTCTGGTTATCATTGAAAGGAGATGTTCCGAAATTGATGGAGCCTGAACCATGGCGGCGCGTAGTGTTCCACGCGCGCTCCTTTTAAACGTCGCGGGGGGGGGGTCAAACACTTCACCCCAGACCTGAGGTGGCCCGCAAAGGCCGGACCAGCAGAGGATCGCGGAAATCGCACAATACCCCATGACCCCCGATGCAAGTGTGGGAAGGCCACACCGAGGTGGTTTTTAGTCAGTAAAAATCTGACAAAACCCTCCACCGGTTCCCGGGTTGGAAAATCCTCATGGACGTCCATGGGGAAGTCAGAAGTCGGACGTCCAAGGGAGGGAACAAAAAAAAGGTTCATGTACACTATACTTAAAATTAGGGAAATACATCTAAAACAGTTCTTAACTGTCCAATTACTTTAAAATGGCTTGGTTTGCTGGTAAAATACAAGAAATTACACATGAAATTGGAACACACAACAAAAACCGGTAAGTTAAGTAACTGCGGTAAGTTGTCATTTAGATTGAGACGTTTGACATGTTTATTTCTGTGGAGGTTGAAGGTTGATTGACTGAAGTGACACTATTCTGACAGCTGACAGTTCAGTTCTGTCAGTTTTCAAGCACAGAGCAACTAATTCGGTAAAATGCCATGTTGAAAGTCGATAAAAATAATTGATAAATATCAGTTCACTACCACAACAGTATACATTTAAATGAATTATCAGTATTTTTCCCGAATTCTACGGATTTTTCTCTTTTCTTTGAGGTAGTGTATATAGACCTGGCCCATTTTGAAACATCTCCTTTCAATTTTATTTTCATACTTAATTAAGTAATTCCTATTCTTCGCAAAAAAATCCCCTGCCGTGCCGCCAGTGGGCGATGGCCCTTAGTGTCTTCTGAGTGCGCAGTAATGGAACGCTTCGATGTAGTTTTGACACAACTTAGAGACTCCAATGGGTACTTAAGAGTTTGGGGATATTTTTTTGCAGACGATACGATTATGATTCGACTTCTAATTGGGTTTTTATGACCGAGCCGAGTTAAACTATGCCGCGTAGGGCGTAGGAAGTTTTGTTTTAGATTTATTAGTTCATCTGCCCAACCTTTTCCCAACTATTTTGGTCGGCTTCCAGTCTAACTGGGTGCAGCTGAATACCAGTATTTTACATGGAGAGACTACCAATCTGACCTCCACAACCAGTTACTTGGTAATACGATACCCTTAATAAGACTGGTTGTCAGAATTTCAGGCTTCTGACAACCCGTAACGACAGTCAAAGATCCACGAATGACAGCCGGGACCAACGAAATAACGTCCTTTCCGAGGCACGGAGGGGTCTTGGTATGATAAGATGGTCACCCATCCACGGACCAACCACGGCAAGCGTAGCGTAACCTGATCGGTCGACCCGTGCGGCTGTTATTACTTAGCCACAAGCCCCCTCTTGTTTTTTTTTTGTTTCATTGTGGCTCGTTCTAATCCCCATGGATACTTTTTATTACTTGAATGTTAATTTGCATGAATATTCTGAAACAGTCACACATACAAGCAAAATGAAACTTTATTTATTATATCTTTTTCTTTCCATGCTGAAGACAGTTTCGTAATTGTAATATTTTCTATCAATACTTTTTGTATTCGAAAATTATGTCTTTTTTAAGGATAATTCTAAAAAACAAACAAGATTGTTTAGTTTTCATGTCTAAAATAAATATTCACAGCAAGAAAATAAAGTTTTTTATCCCGACACAAGATATTTTTTCTCTAGATCAATTATTACTTTAGTTATAAACGGAATAAAAATGGAGACTTACGCTATTTAGTTTCGTGCTCGATCAAAGAGCGCACGCGATATTCAACTTTATTACTGACGTATTACCGTTTAGTACATAACGGAGTGGCGGAAAGCGAGGGGCGGAGCATGCGTTCGAAATTTGATTTAGACTGCCTGCTCTTAATTATTAAGTAGTACCATACACATAACATCACGTCGGTGGGTGTACTATAGCTACACGTCTGCATAACCCTACATAAGTCTTATTGTGGCATCATCATCATATCAACCGAAAGACGTCCACTGCTGGACATAGGCCTCTCTCAAGCACCGCCACTTCGACCAGTTCTATGCTTCCTGCATCCAGCGGATGTAATAAACTTTAAGGCCGTCTTGTAGTGCGGTGTGTAGCCGGCTGTAACTGGCCGGCCGTTGCGAGCTCTTGAACTGCTAGATTTTGTGTATATTTGCTCCATAGAAAAAAATAGTAAGGAAATTATTAAATGTGTTCTCACCAAGTACTAAAAAACAATAAGGCCTATCTTTTGGTATAACTTTTACATGGTTTAACGAAGTAATCTCTTCAAGGTACACGTTTTAAATAGCGATTTAGTGTCATCTTTGTGATTTTTTTTAATCGAGCCAATTAATTTAATTCATGTTTCTATCTTCACACAGTGCTTGATAATATGTTCAATTTTCTTAAAATATTTTCTTTTTGCGCAAAATTTATATTTTGTTAGATTTACAGAGATTTAAAAAAGTTAAAAAGTACTGAAACCTCGCCTTAACGATCTTATTGTGTAAAAAACTTTTTACAAAAAAAAAACAACCGACTTCCAAAAAAAACACTACAAAGTGAAAAATAACCTTAATTTCGGAAGTCGGTGTCTATGTATCTATTTTAGTTTTTTGCCACTGACTTTCGAAAGTAAGGTTATTTTTCACTTTGTAGTGTTTTTTTTTTAACTCGGTTGTTTTTTTATTTTTAACTTTTTAGTGGGTCAGTTTGTAATTTATCTAAGTTACAATAGCCTAATGTCAACTGCTCATCATCTTTTACAAAATATTGCTTTTCCCGATGCAGGGGCGTTAATAGTTTAGGAGTTCTCCTGGTAAGAACCAGGAGAACTGGAACTGATGGTGACTTCACCATTATGTATTGTGATTAGCATAAATTGCTTAGCAACCATAATAAAGTGTCTAATCGAATCGCAACAGTGAAATACTTACTATTAAGTAGTTCCGGTGGCCATCTGTGGTCTTCATCATCAGTTCCACTTCACCAAATGGTGCTTTCCGAGTGCAAATGCATGAGTTACTATAAAAAATACTGCAATCGATATAGATGTGCCTATAAAAAATGAGTATTGCCCTCGATTTCCATGGGATAACCACATCAGATTCTGACTTGGTGACAACGGGAGCACCTCTCGGAACATACCCTTTTCTTATATTTTTTTTTCAAAATAGGTCCACAATTGACGGAATAATCGCGTAACAGACAAAAAAATACTGCCGAATTGAAAACCTCCTCCTTTTTGAAGTCGGTTAAAAAGGTAGGTATTTTTAATGAAAAACATAAAGAAGACTTACTGTCTGTTGTTTTGCATTTATGTAGTATTGTCACAAAGCAATGAAAATTATTACCATTAGGTATCACGAAAGTATGCTTCACACATCGTGAGTTTTCACAAAGAGTTTCTTTCAAGTCTACTTATAGATGTGTACCAATACCAAACTAAGTATTAAATACTTATCGCACGAAGAACGAAGAAAATAAATTTCTTTTAACTTGAATATAAGCCTTTGAGAACTTACCGACACGTTTTGTAAGGAAAATAAGAAAATATTATACTTTTATTAAGTTTGCCGACGCCTACTTAAAAAATCATAGCAATACTTTGCGTTCGTAGAACTTCATGCTAACAGCGACGGAGCTTGTAGAAAGTTTTATCACCTAATATCTTTTTATTATGTTGTTATTATACAATACATATTCTTAGTATTCATGTGATATTCCTCTTCTCAATAATTGGGAATTGGTTGTTTTTAAAATTTTATACATAATATTTCATTACATAACATTACGCCTGTATTCCCGAAGGGTTAAGCAGAGGTGTACCTATACTATTATGTGGCGGAAGTGACGTCATGAAACCTTTTCCAATTAAGTAAAACGCATCAATAACAAGTAAACGACCCTAGTCTGCGTTCAGTTCCCAACGAGTCCACAACTGTCTACAAGTGTTCACCTAAAGTCTGTGAAAAAGGGTAACAATTATCAAGTCCTTACTATTTTTTAATTCTTAAATTAGTTTAACTGTTATAGGAAAATTATTAAATGTGCGTTATGTTTTATGTCCCATTTAATTAAAAAACAATAGAAAAATCAATAAAATGTAAACAATCTATTTATAATTTATTAAGCGATTACACAAATTATTATTAAGTTTGAACACAGTCAAATAGTATATAATTATTTCAGCTGTACACAAAATGTAAGTCAATTTGTAGCTTCGTTCATAGAATCGAGGTCATGACTTATTCAGCGGGTACAATAGAATGGTCAAGGAGTCATTTGGGCAGCGTTGAGTTACGGATATTACCACAATGAAATTCAGTGGGGACGCCTGTAATCCCCGAAGGGTCAGACCGAGGTGTACCCACATTTCTCCAGTTATGTTTAAGTCCCAAGTAATAGGGGCGAGCCTATTGCAATCAACTGGGCACAAATCCATACTCGGGGCTGCTACTGAGAAATTCCTGATTGAAAACCTAATAACGGCCTGGGAATCGAACCCAGGACCAGCAGTAAAGCTTGCGACCACTAAACCAATGAGGCAGTCTGTTATTTTCTTGCCTTGTTTGAATATTTATTATGTTATGGCTCATTTATATGATGATAACGGGTTTAACCAAACATGAAACAGATCATAATCATAAACGTCATAATCATAACGTCATTTAATCATAATGTCATAATCATAACGGTTTTATGGTAGAGTTTGTGGATTAAGAAAACATTATTCTTATGTTTTTTTTTAACTCTAATTAGGTACTTGATAATGTCGAGAGGAAGATTTTGAGTATGAATGTGGATGGCTATAAGAGTAGGGGAAGACCAAAGAAAATATGGATGGACTGTGTGAAAGATGTTATGGCTAGAAATGAGGGCCTACCGTGTCGTGATTTCTAAATATTAATAATGATAATATTAATATTAATAATATTGATATTTATGATCGATGAAGCCCCATCTCGTGCCACTGTTTAAACGTGGTCGCACTAATCTCACCGATGATCTGCATGAGGGACGGCTTTCTACGGCGACGACTGAAAGATAGCATCAGTGTTGTGCGGCGTATGATAGATACTGACAAAAGAGTGACTCATCAGCAGATTCGGACAAGCTTAGGCATCGGTATGAGTCAAGTGCACAAAATCCTCCATGAACATTTAGCGGTCAGGAAGCTTTGTGCTCGGTGGATACCTCATAATTTGACAGAGGCCCAAAAACTCCATCGTGTAGATTGTCGTAAAATGGTTCAAAGATTTAACGGAGGTGACTCAAATGCCGTGTTTATTTTATTTTATTTTATTGGGACAAAACAGTTACACGTTACAATTTTAGTAGATAACAAACTAGGGTAGTAGAGGTAAACATGTAACACACACCAATGTCCACGGAATAAACTATTATGGAGAAATTAAACAAAACAAAAGACGCATCTACTGGAGGCGAAATAGGGTAGGAAGAATTCATAAATTATTGTGCAAGCAATTGAACAGCCATTCTTTTAAATTTTGTTTGGGATAGTGAAAATATATCAAGATCGAAAAAGTGTGTGTTATATATTTCTAAGAGACGACGGTGGGGCGCCCTTGCGCCAGCATTGGTCCTACACAGCCGGGGCAAGCGCGCCTCTCGCCGTAATACAGTTCTGGGTACAATGTAACATGTGTTCGACATACTTACGGGTGATGAAAGCTGGATTTATTGATATGATCCTGAAACTAAGAGACAGTCTGCTGTCTGGGTGTCTTTTTCCGAGGAGTTGTCAACTAAAGTGAACAGAGGTCTAATCGTGGGATAAAGATGGTGGCCTCGTTCTTCGGAAGGACAGGTCATTACGCAACAACTATTTTAGAGGATCGAAAAACAGTTACTGCACACTAACAATTGTTTGCCACTTGTCTTGGAAAAAATTCGGGAGAAACGAACTCGCAGTAGGATCCTCCTTCACCACGAAACGCCTCGTCGCACACCGCCAAGCAAACAATCGACTACTTGGCGACGTCAGACGTGAAATTACTGGGTCACCCGCCCTGTAGCTATATACACACCTCGCACCTTGCGATTTTTATTTATTTCCAAAAATATAAGAAAAACTTCGAGGAAAACGTTTTATGGACGAGGAAGCTGTGGCTGCGTTACAAAATGCCGTCGATGAGAACCATAAGGACGAGTGGGCAAAGTGCTTTTCTCAGTGGTTCCATCGGATGCAGCGATGTATTGATGTAAATGGACACTATTTTGAAAATATATAATAAAACCAATAACTTGCTAGTTTTTGATTTTCTAAGAACTTTCAGTGTCGCCCTCGTATTATATTGAGTATCTAATTAAATAGTTCGTTAAATATTGCTTTATACCAAGTTTGTACGTGTGCAAGAATATAAAAATACAGAAATATTAGTACTAAAAGGGGGTTGCATTACAACCGAGATGACGACTAATAAGAAGTATAGAGGAAAAGTTATATTGCGCTGATCCCAAATAAATTGGGATAGCGGCAGGAGAATGATGATGACTTGCCTTTTATTCTTTTCGATGATTCTAACATTTTAGCAACTTATTAAGGTATTACTGCAATGTTACGGTTATTAATCAATCCATTATTTTCACTGTTAATAATCTAAACAGCGTGAGCATTGCAATTAAAAATAACCTTTTATAAAATAGGTACCTACTTAAGCGTCCCTACTGTGTTACATTTTACGTAACTCTTCATAAAAATGTCTTCATTGCACAAAATGAAACATTTTCTTAGTCAATTTCAATAATATCTCCATCTGAAGAACCCTATTAGGTCATTGGTCATAACATCGGAGGAGAAGTTTTACATCTCCTGAATATATTTACATTGAAGTATATTTGCATTCCTCCTTGTTTTGAATAATATCATGTTCTCTCAATTCATTGAACTCAGATTCAAGAAGCTGACTGAATTATAATGCATAACGTGTAACCAAACCGTGTGAATAACCTATTACTATTTTGGTATTTTTTATGTATTCTACACTTAACATAAATATAAAAAGTTTGGTTTTCAAGTAAACTCCGGAAAATGAATTGTTTAGCTAATAAATTGACCACCTACATTTAATATTGTCCGTATATTCAAATCACGACTGCCATTGCATTAAATTGCTTTAACACGGGAAATTGGCATAGTGTGTCAAGTTGATAAACAATTAACTTCCCTGACCTTACCTACTTGCTGTTTGCCTCTTGATTAATCAAAAAACCTACACGAAAAATACAACTTTCATGAACACATATCTCAATCTAGATATTTCGATTACGCTACGTCACAAACTGAGAGTCACCTCATAAAAATTCAGCTTTGCTTAGGTAATTTAGGGTACCTATCTAAAATGTCACTTTTCGAGGACTCTCTGAACATTAATTTAAATGTCTCTATAGGATTCAGATGGCAGATAAATCTCGTGCGTACTCTCGAAAGGTACGTGAGTTACGTGACATTCACGTAAGCTTACTTATAATTTAAATGCCTAAGTGATATCTGATTAACTGACTAGTTTGTTTTTAACGTCTTATTAAGTCCTATTTGGATTACAGTAGGGTATGCATGGAGTTTAAAATGTTTACTAGGTACTCTTGTACCCTCTCTTGTCTTTTTATGGTGTACATAATAAAGAGTATTCTATTCTATTCTGTCGAGAAATGAAATGAAATGAAATCGTTTATTCTGTAAATAGGATATCGGAATCACTTTTAGACGTCATATAAAAAAAAAGTAAGCTATATGTAGTCCACATTTTCTATCTGAATACCCCTGAGAAGAAATGGCACACTCAGGGGTCAAAGTCTCTTTTAAAGTCTAGACATAATCTTGGTCAGATCTTGTGAGGACCGTGTAGATCCGCGTCTGAAATGGTCTTTTGAGGAAAGAACCCCTCAAATTTGAGTGGACCTGTCCAATCAGTGCAAGCATTTGTCAGTAATCGTGCAGCATACCAAAGAAAGGACATTAAAAAAAGCGAGAACAGCTCATGTCTTCATGGAAAGATTACAATATATCATTCTAGTTAGCAATATTAGCGTAAGCATAATCAGCCTATAATGTTCCCACTGCTGGGACACAGGCCTCCTCTCTGTGAGAGGGAGTGGGCCGTAATCCACCACGCGGGCCCAGTGCGGGTTGGTAGGTTTCACATGTCTTTGAATGTTTGGTTCTAGGATATGCCGGTTTCCTCACGATGTTTTCCTTCAACATTTTGAGAGCTGTGGCGATGAAAAAATAATTTACCCAAAGGAAAGCTCCTGTCTTGGTTCAAACTTACGTCAGCAATAGGTATTGGATAGTCTAAAATCAAAAGTAATTTATTTAAATTAGGCTGAGAATCGGCTCTTTTTTACCGTCAAAATTACATAAGACAGTCCCCCAAAACGCATGCCCTTCTTCAGTTCCTAGTGCTTTAGCTGGCAAGAAAAAGTGGCGCAACAAATTCTCCAGCAGCACAGCTATCTGTTCAGAGAAGGACTTGATTCTATACAACAGTATGCAAAATAATTAACATTATAAAACAAAGAAAAACCAAACATTAAATTAAATTATTTGCCATAATTATAATTATGTCGGCTAGCACCAGGGACCATACAACCCCGGTTAATGGTTTAGCCTTTCGAAGGGGTAACCTATTCAATGGGTTACTTTTATCATGATGTAACCCATTGAATGGGTTTTATACTAGAAACCCAATGAAAGGATTACATGATAACCCATTCAATGGGTTCTATACCTACTTGAAACCCAGTGACATGACAAAATCATAATATTATGTTAGTTCGATATCCGCCCAGAACGCGTAGCATGACCAATTCTATCTCTATTCTACCCAGGGACCATTTTGGTTAACATTTTAGAAAAACCCTATCGAAAACCCTTTCAATGGAACGGGTTTTTGATAGGGTTTTTCTAAGCAGTTAATCAAAAACCCATGCGGAGTGGGTAATTTTGAATGGCTTAAAGTAAGCCGTTCCAAAGTGTTACCCTCACCGTATGGGTTTTTATGAAAAACCCTTTCAACGGGTAACCAAAATTTAATTTAAGCCTTTCAAAAGGGTTACCCACATCGTATGGGTTTTTGTTTAACCGCTTAGAAAAACCCTATCGATAACCCTTTCAATAGGTAACCAAAATGGTCCCTGGCTAGTATACACCAATATACCAACCGTTATGGTACTGTGGCGCCGCGCGGTTGGATCTCAGCTTCATCCGTCGTGAAGACCCTTTCGAAAATGCTGACCCACTACAAGACACAGGTCTCCCTTCTCTCTTTCTACTTCATCTGTTTACAGTGATTTTCAGCCAATTCTAAAACCAGAACAAGTTCACTTCACCCAGCTCCCGCCATCTTTTTCTGGGTCTGCCTGTTACAATCCTTGATGCGATTAAATTTAAATCTATATTTTTAAATAACATAACATGATCGCGACACACGCCTGTATTCCCCGACACATTCTCACTGTGACAGATATGTTTAAGTCTCAGGTAACTGAGGGCGAACATATTGCCACCAACAGAGCACAAATCCGGACTCCATGCTGCTATTGAGAAATTCTAGATGGAAAAACCCAATAAGACTTTCCACGACCTGAGAATCGAACCCAGGACCCCATCATGCTCAGTAGTAGCGCTTACGACCACTAGATAGCAACGAGGCAATCAACTCGAGGCATCTTTACCATCTAACCTATTTTTAATTTATTTAATCAATTAATATTTATTTTTTATTTTTATCCAAACTATTTCATAATGAGCTATTTCAGAATGATGATAAGCAATGAGGCACTTAGACGTATGTTTCCAATGTACACTTTGTAAAGTAATAGTGTACTCATTATTGAAGATACAGATACATGATCATCTTCAACTGTCTAAAAAAAAGTCTAAACCTTGCTACCATGACTCAGTTCCTCGTAAACGATGATCTAGGGCGACAACAATCCCAAGACATTCACCATTATCGTAGACCCTAATAAAATCTTCCACAGCACTATCTTTTTCTCTTCAATTTAATGAGTTCTGTCATGAATCGTTATTACCGTTGGGTGGGTATCATGTGAAATAAAAAACCGGGCATGTGCGAGTACGTCTCACACCCTAAGGGTTCCGTCTCAAAGCTGTGTTCGGCTGCTCGCGGCTTCATTCAAATGATACAACCTATAAATTTCCAATTCCTGACTGAAGGACAAACTTAACATTGTAGTTGAAAAACATGTTATTATCCCACTAGATTTCAACTGCAAATGCACAATACTGAGATATTTACCATTTGATTGATTGATGGCAAAAGTGGGGGGTAACTACAATATTTATATCTGTAACTTTTATGGTGTACATAATAAAGAGTATTCTATTCTATTCTATTCTAAAATTACCTGCCTCGTTGGTCTAGTGGACGCAAGCGCGACTGCTGAGCATGAGGTCCTGGGTTCGATTCCCAGGTCGAGCAAAGTGTTATTGGGATTTTCCATTAGGAATTCCTCGATAGCAGCCTGGAGTCTGGATTTGTGCCCGGTTGCTGGCAATAGGGTCGCCCCCTATTACATGGGACTTAAACATAACTGGCTAAATGTGGGGTGTACTTTAGGTAGCACCTCTGCCTAACCCTTCGGGGCGTTATGTTATGTGTCTATTCTAAAATTTAAAGCGAAGGCTTTTTTATAAAGCAAAGGCTTCGAAGGCTTAAGCGCTTTACGAGCAAATTGTATACGGTGAATTGTCTGAAATCGTTATATTCAAAATTCATTTATTTACGTTACAATCATATCCGTGTTTGGGTCACAAAAAATCATGTAGGTACCAGTGATCCTATATGGGTTCGGTTTTTTTATTCGGAACCCTAAAAACCCTACCTGTTTTATAAAACTAAGGACATTGAGGTTGTTCCGTATTTTTTTTTGGAGAAGAATAAGATTCTTCCTTACCGCTCTTAGGTTCCCGAAAGGCGTTTTAGGAATTACAAAAGAATAATGTAGCAGACAGACGATTGCGAAGTGAGCTGTCAATTGTTTTTATCAATCCATTTGCAAATGGGTCCGCGCCCACTCGACCCGCTTAGACACAATCCGAAGAATAATAAAAACTTTTTAACGTTTTACTACCAACTCAGTGCCATTTGTAGAGTCAGGCAAACAGATATTAACTTATTATTACAATATTAATTTAATATTTTGTTATGATACATAATTTATCCTGGTAGTCAGTGATTTCGTTTCAAAAATATAGCTTTATAAAGATAGCATTTACCTCTAGCGTGCCACTAGCTATAAAATTGTAATGATAAATAACAATAATCTGTGATTTTGACTACAAAGTACAAAGCTTATACAATATTAACAAAGGCTAAGTAAGTACTTAGTTGTTTAATTATTGATTTATTTATCCAAACATTATTAAAATTTTACACTCTTTGTGGAGGTGCAACCGTTAAATCAACACTTTTCTATCTGACTATACATCGACGTTTGTACGCATATGAAAACAGAAATATCCAGGTCAGGTGGGTGGTGGTCTTCGGGTCGAGTCTAAGCGGGACGAGTGGGCGCGGACCCTTGCCAATTTGGTATATTATTCATTATAACCAGTGGTCGCCCACTGGTCGAAATTCGACCCCCTCTACTAACAAACTATATAGTACTTACTCAAAGTCAAAGTCAAAGTCAAACCATTTATTTCAAATAGGCACATAAGAGGCACTTTTGAACGTCAAAATTTACAAAAAAAATAGAATTGATTCTAGTTGCCCCTTCCAAAAGGTAGTTTCGTATGGAGAAGAATGGGCAAGAAACTCCACCGGTACTCTTTTAAAAATGTTTTACAATATTTTGTTTGATTACATTAATTATATGATTATATGTGAAGACGATGCACCTAGAATAAAATTACTATACCATAATAGGTAAAACGAATTAAAAACTAAGCAATGAAAAATAACTTAATTATTAGATAGATACGTGGTGTTCACATATTTACAAACATCATACAAGTATGTTTTTCTAAAAAAATAAGTCAGTGTGTGAGTATAGGTTATCACAGAATGTAAAATGAATATCATAAAAATAACAGATTTTACCATAAAAATAGCAACCAGTTTGATTTTGTCTAGACTCTAGATTGTCCTATGGAGCTGGACCAGCATGTTTCCAAGCATTCCTGTCCTGGATATAATCCTCTAACTTGTAATATGCTTGTTTACAAAGTGTACTTTTAATATGTGTTTTAAATTTTCTCTCATTTAATTTCAATATATCACAAGGTATTTTGTTGTAACATTTAACACAGTACCCCATAAAAGATGTATGTACTTTAGATAATCTGAAAAATGGTTGATCTATTTTATCTTTATTTCTAGTATTAAAATTATGTCTATCGCTTATCTTGTTAAAAATATGTAGATTTTTCCTTACATACATAATATTTTCATAAATGAATTGGCAAGGTACCGTCATAATATTAATCCTTTTAAATAGTTCCCTAAGAGATTCGCGGCGACGGAGATTATAAATTGCTCTGACAGCTCTCTTTTGCAAAATAAAGATGGACTCAATGTCAGCAGCCCGACCCCACAGTAAAATGCCATACGACATAATGCTGTGGAAGTAACTAAAATAAACCAAACGCGCGGTTTCTATATCTGTTAGCTGTCTTATCTTTCTAACAGCATAAGCGGCCGAGCTTAGCCGCCCCGCCAGAGAGGTTATATGTGGTCCCCATTGCAGTTTCTCGTCTATAGTGATTCCTAGGTAAACCGTTTGATTAATAAATTCCAGTTTTTCTCCGTTCAATATGATATCACATTCGCTACTTCTAACATTAGGTAATTTAAATCTAATACATTTGGTTTTTTTTTCATTTAATACCAAATTATTTACCGTAAACCAATCTTGGACCTGAAGAATAGAGTTATTCACTTCGTCAAGATTTTGTGATCGTCGATCTATTTTAAAGATCAATGATGTGTCATCAGCAAATAACACCATCTTCGGTTGATATTAAAGTAATTGGGGTAAATCATTAATGTAAACTAAAAAGAGGAATGGACCCAATATCGAACCTTGAGGAACGCCCATTGCCATTTCAGACCCTAATGAGTTAACGCCGTTTATTTGAACTTTAACCTTTCTATCTTTTAGGTATGATCTTAGTAAATCAAGAGCTGCATTCCTAATCCCATAGTGCTCTAGTTTCAGCAAAAGTGTCTCATGGTTCACGCAATCGAACGCTTTAGAGAGGTCACAAAAGATTCCAATGGCATCTTGTGCTTCCTCCCAGGCGTTAAAAATGTTCTTTATTAGGGTAACACCGGCGTCAGTGGTACAACGCCCTTTAGTGAAACCGTACTGCTGTTCATGAAAGATGGATTTTTTATTAAAGTAACGTAACATTTGATTGAGCATCAACTTTTCAAACACCTTACTGAGAACTGGCAGAATTGACACAGGCCTATAATTATTGGGTTCTTTACTATCTCCGGATTTGAACAAAGGAACTACTTTACTGTGTTTCATGAGATCCGGAAAGACTCCTTGATCCACACTGGTGTTAAATATAAAAGCTAAATAGGGCGCAATGGTTTCGATTATAGATCTACAGACTTTTACAGACATGCCCCAGAGATCTTCTGTTAATTTAATTTTAAGATCTTTAAAAGTTTTTATAACAGCCTGGGGGTTTGTATGTTGGAACCTAAATTCCAAAGGGCATACTTTTACATTCTTTCTAAGTAAGGCAGCCGAGAGCGCGGGTGAGGAATTTAAAGTTTCAGTAGTTTTAAGGGAAATATTAGCAAAAAAGTTTTCAAATTCCTGAGCTATTTCTACCTCTGAAGTGATGGGCCCATGTGCAGTTTCTAAATTTAATTCAGTATTACGCTGTTTTTTCCTACCTGTTTCATTATTTATTATTTGCCAGGTAGTTTTTATTTTATCATCAGCTGATTTTATTTTATTGCTAATATAAAGAGCTTTAGCTATTTTGCACACACTTTTAAAAGTTTTAGAATATTTTGCAACATATTGATGAAAGCTTGTATTATACTTATGTTGCTTTAGGCCATAAAGTTCAAAAAGATTTTCCCTGCTTTTACGAATACCTGGAGTCGCCCAATCACTAAATACGAACTTTGTGTAAATACTTTTAGTCTTTAGTGGAAAAGTGTCATTAAATTGTGTGTTTAATAGTGAAAAGAACTCGGCGTAGAACTCATTTGGGTCACAAATATTATTAAATCTCTGAACACATAATGCACTGGCCAAAGAATTATTTAATTTCTCTAAATTTTTACTTGTAATTGGCCTAAACCTTATTTGAGTTTTTTGTACAGGCATATAGGAGCAAAATGTTATTGTTTGACCACTATGATCAGATGGCAACTTATTTACAATTTGTTTGTGTAAGTAATCACAATTACAAAAAATATTATCTATACAAGTGGCAGAAGAAGCTGTCACTCGGGTTGGTTCAATAAAAACATTTGACAAATCAAATGACCTAAAAAGACTTAATAATCTGACAGTGTTCGAGTTATTTTCTAATAAGTTAATATTAAAATCACCACATATGATTATTGACTTCCTATTAGTACTAAGTTTTTTTAACACATCTTCCATTACAGAATCAAACAAAGATAGATTCTGGTAACTTGGAGGTCTGTATACGCATACTATAACATGCTTATCAAGCTCAACACAGGACAATTCAATGGTGTGTTCAACCGACAGTCCGATGATGTCTTTCCGTTCTTTCGATTTGATAGAATTTTTAATTAATATTAATGATCCGCCATGTATCATACGTTTTCGGCTAAAATGGCTAACTACACAATAATTTTCATAATTAATTGACATCACTTGATGATCTTTTAACCAATGTTCTGTTAAACAAATGACATCAAACTTGGTATTTTCTAAAAACAATTCTATTTCCAGTAATTTGGAAGAGCAACCTTGGATATTTTGATGAAATAATTTTAAAGTATGTTGCACTCCCTTTGTTTTTTTTTTATGAGTTAAATGGCCAGAAGATACCTTTTTATTATTCGCTAATAATAATAATTGGTTATTTGAATGGGTAACTTCTGTTGTCTTACAGTCTAGTTTAAAGAATCATCTGGAGTGACCTCCACAACTACAACTGAAGAGTCTAGAGAATGCCTGTATGAGTTCCAGCAGGAAGAAAATACACTATCTGACTGGTAGTGGCCTCCAAGGATGTTGGTATTATAGGTGGATCCTCCTTCGTACAACATGATGACTCATAATTAATCTCTATGTTGTTAGTATAACTAGACAACACAGACTCGTCACTAATACTAAATTTCGTTATATTAGCTATAACCTCATTAATATTATATGCTATCAACATAGCAATCTTATGTCTACATTTCCCAGACAGAGATAAAGTTCTCTGAGTCAACTTAAAACCACTAACAAACTTATTAGTGTCAAAATACAGTAATTTGTCACTATGACAACATGTCAGCCTATGAATAGTATTATTCAACCTAAAAATATAATTATTATCATCATCTGATAAGGTGTCAGAATAAGGAAAAGCACACAATATCAGCTTTCCTACATTTAACTTTAATAAGGTGTTCACACCATCCACTATGTCCTTTCTGGTAATACTAGTACTATTTCCTAATAACAAAACCATTGTAGAATAATTATTTAGGTTTGTGTCGGTAATTCTTTTAATCATTTGTTTAAAACTTATGTTATGATAGCTCTGATTGGTAAAACTATGGCTAAGGTAATTGAGTAAAATTTTTCCAAAGCCAGAACCTAATTCATCTACTACTACTACTAATTCCATGAGTAGTACTTAGTTATTCCATGGTCAAGCTATCACTTCAGTCACCTATCTATTTTTAAGTCATGAGGCCCTGGTACTAGGTGTGTATGCGCACATTACCATACGAATGGTAATGTGTTTTTTTTTCTAATGCTTTTTGTTTAAAAATATTAGCTTTCTCCTCCTTATACCTAAACTTTAACTGTGCCCAATTTCATACTCCTCCGTTCGCGTAGGATTCGTAAAAACGGGTACAAAGTTTTCGTTTCACGTATTAATGTACTAGGTTAAGGTTTTTAAGGGTCACCACCCCAAATAAAGTTTTCTTTTTTTTTTCTTTTAATTTATCATTATTTATGTAATATATTTTTTTTTTTTTTTTTTATAATATTTTACAGACTGTATCAACCCACTGCTGGGTATACCTCCATACTTCTTTTACGAACTTTTATGACCCACGGTCGTTTTGCTTCTATTCTTTACTCCATCGACGTGCACAAAACACAACTAAAAGTGTATAAACCAGAAGTAAAGTTCTCAATAAGCAAAGTTACCATATTCTGAACAATACAGACTTATCCAGTGTTTTCTCACAAACTGAATTCGTAGCATATTAAACTTTTATCCAGTTTCTCAACCAACCGTGAATTTTGAAATGCAAATTTTACAGGCGAATATTTTCATATTCGCCTGTAAAATTCCGGAGACGAACGGCTGTGCTGTGTCGTCTACACAAATATTTAATGTTTGCCCCAAAATTCTGGATTTTCTGCCAAGAAGAAATTTTAGCATGAATATTTCTTTGGCTTACTAGCATACCTATGACCATCCGTACACAAAATACGCGCTTTCACGTGGAGTTACGGTCACCAGCCCGTCTTACTAATACCTATGACATAATTATATCCCATGATTTAAACTTACGGATCACTTGCTTTAAAGTGGTAACCACCCACCTGCAATTGTATTAACAGCAATAATGCCCGTGCTATCTGTTCACGCAGACAAGGTGTGAATCATAGTCCACGCCAGCGGACGCGCAGAGGGCGCGGCGCGGCGCGGGACGACACCGCGGCAGCAGGCTGGCGCCGCCCGCACTCCACTCCACTACCGAACACGGTCGTCGACGCGCGGACATACTTGTTTGCCCAAAGTCCAATCTCAACATTATACTGTCTTTTAGAACCTATATTATAAGTGTATATAGTTCATTTTGCTTTCATTTACAACCTTTAGTTTGGTCCTCAACATATCAATAGTAGAGACTACGTTGCAAAATCGAATGAGCTTGATATTACCGATCTAACCTAAAACCATAACCGTCTAACAGGGACAAAAATACTGCTTGGCGGCATACATTGATAGGCAAGAGTTGGCTTTGCAGGTATACACGAGCAATTCTCAACAAAAGTGTATCCATCTGAAATATGGGCGTCCTTCAAATTCAAGTTAAATTTTATGACAAAATCAGATGCAACCAAAACATTTTTTTTTAAATATAAAAATAATTTAATTTGATATTAATGCTCTTAGATAGCACCAAATTTCAATGGGGTTTCTATTGCCCTACCCCAAACTGTAAGCTTTAAAAACTCATTTTTCTCAAAGAATAATTTTGTGAGAGTGAATATTTTGATTTTGAACAGTTGTGTTGCTGTTATACGTTTAGTACCAGACAACACAAAAATGTGCTTTGGTGGAGCCTCCAACTGACCAGCAATTTGTAGTGTCGGCTGCTAAAAATTGCTTGCTTATTCTGCTCTGTTCTTGATGCCATTCGATAGCGCGCACCTAATTACTTACGATATTTAACACCCTTCTTATTATGAAAAGAGACTCTGAAATTTTGAAAATGAAAACAGCTCAGTAACTTTAAAGTTTTGATTGAAAGTTATATTAATTTATTTGCTTATTTCACTCTGTTATTAATGCCATACGATAGCGCTTACCTAATTATGTCATTGGGCACCCTTTTAGAAAAACGACTTTGAAATTGTAATTTTTGTTTTCATTTTCAAACTTTGAGTCGCTAACGGCCTGAGGGTGGACGTTAGGAGGACGAGAATTTAAATACGATATTCTCGGTGAGTGACAAGATTCAGTAAACATTATCTCATTGTGAAAACATAGTGAAATGAGCATGAAATGAGCTTCATTCCACCTGATGATCACACGAGCTAGGTGGCACTATTGACATTCACTATTCCAGAATAGTCCGACGGGAGATGCACCGAAGCACCAGTTTTACACTCACACATACCACAACCTGTAGTCCAGATTTAATAGAGTTAAGGCTCGTACAGACTGGTGCGATATCGCGGGCGCGACGCGACACTAGTAGCACAATTTCTGTGTCGGTGCCTGTCGCACCCGCGATATTGCGTGACTCTGTAAGAGCCTTTATTCGAATGTGCGATGAACGATGCAAAGCTGGACCAACAGGAACCTTCACCGAAAATAATAATTATACAAGCTATTTCTGGTGTCTGGGGACCTAAGCATTTTAGCGTATGAGGTTTTTATTTATTTATTTTTAACTTTAATTGACACGGTTAAACTAATTACATTAATTAAAAGATACACATACTCAGAGAAGAAAATATAAAATTCAGTTAAAAACATAAAACAATGAAAAAATTACAATACCTACTTTTGCAGGTTTTTTACTCCCATAACACAAAAAACAAATTATGGCGACAAATAATTAAAAAAAAAAACTTTTATAGGTCATTATAATAAATTAAAAAAAAAGAAGCCTTTTATTTCTTCCAGAAAATGCTAGTTTACAAGTTGCGAGTTAGTTTACAAGTTTCGTTAGTATCATGTTTTTTTTATTTTTTTTTACAGTTCACTGCTTCACCTTAATTCGAAAAACACTACTTCACACACTTGTAAAGTTCCCTTCCATCTTCTGCAACACAAAACCTTTTACTTAGACATCGATCTCACTGATTGATGCGTTGTCAAGGGAATTCTTTCATGTCTCAAGTCTGAAGGACGGGCCCATACTTAAGTCCTGCCAATACTTTTACTTCAAAGAGCTGATCGACAGAGGGATGCTTCTGGCACTTGACATGCAAAGGTTCGTTAAATGGGTTGGAGTTGTGAAAGAAAGTCACTAGAAATCTTATTTCCAACCTTTTAAAAAGAGTTTTTCATTGCAAACTGTTTACAGCTGCTCTGGCTGGAAAACATTAGCTTGACTATGAAATAACAACGAGAGAGAGAGATTTATTTATTGAACAAATAATGGTTGAACAATCAAACTCTTACAAACAACACCATGCGTATACAATAATAGCGTATTACAATTATAACCATTAGTGCTCGGTGGTCGGGTGACCACTGAAAACCAGCGCTGTGCTGTGGGTCCCCCATAGCACAGCATCATGCTGAGTGCAAGCCTTCTTGTCACAGTCATGACGTGTAGCTGCCGACTTTTTGTTTTACCAGTATAAGTTTTCCTAAATCTTGCACGTGTTTCTGTGACAAATAAAAATATTTTTCTTTCTTTCTTTTCTCTAAGCAGTCTTTGTATGAACTCTGGTAAACAAAGAAAGATTTAACTTGTGTTATGGATGCCAGCATTCTCACATAAATGAAAATATCGGCAGGTTACATTGGTTGCATCAGATTACGATATCAAGAGTGGCGCAGTATACAAGAGAAGAAGCCTTTAGTAGTATGTTTGTAAGTGTAGTGAAATGTGAAATTATAATACATGAGTGAGGAAAGATTGTGTATTCGTGTCTGAAGGATCGTCCATCGTACCAGGTTAGCGTGTGTCTAAAGAAGTGATGCTTAACTTGATAACTTTATTAGATCTTCCGTTTCTTCGTAGCTTTACGCTTGTAACCACCTTTTGACCCTAATTATCAATTCTTGAAAAGTAGTGGGATATATGGAGCAATGTCTGTTAATTCTAACAACAGTTAAACAACACAGTTTAACAGTTTGAACTGTTACAACTTATTGTAAAAGAAGTTAATTTTAGGAAAAACTAGGACCATACTCATGATCATCATCTACTTTGCCATCTATTTTTTGGGTCGGCTTCGTCCAACCGAATGCACAAATATTTTAAACCATCACCATAGGTACTCTTATTGTATTTTTTTTTGGGGAAGTGAAATTATAGGCAACGAGTTTCGTCGATTTCCAACACAAATTGGATTGCCGGACTTTTCATGAGTTAGAGGCGAAATCGACATAATTATCTACATAGTTGAAAAATAAAGAACAAAGTATTCTACTTCCTCTAGGCTACTAACAGAAACAGGTATGTATGTATACATGTATACCTGTGAAATTACTGAGACATTAGACTTCTACAATACGTATTTCACGATTTTATCTTAAAATTTTCGAAAGTCGTCTGTCTCTTTGTAGATGACCGCTACGAAAACACACTAGGCCCCAAACCACCCACAAACAATAAATACAACATGACATCCAATACAACAAAATAATATGAACAGACAACAGTATCTCGACAATATTCATTGACCCATATAGCGGTACTCGATATAAGCAAATGTCAATGACCGGTCAAGTGGGTGACCGGGTGACCTCGCCTGGTATTTTATTACAATGTAGAAGAAAGAGTAGAAAATTCATTCTTAACATATGTGGTGATAAGTTAAGTACTTGGTACTTGTTGACGGGCGTACACTGTCCTCCCATACCTATTAACACTGTAACTTGAAAACATTGTAAAAGCCTATTATTTTTATTTAAAAGAGTAATCGTGGAGTTTCGTGCCGGCTCTTCTCCATAGGAACCGACCAATTTGAAACGTGCACCTAGCTTCTGACGTTTCATAAGTGCCCATGTAGGTTTATGTGAAATAAAATATTTTGATTTTTTTGATTTTGAAGTCACACATAGATATTGTTTAATTATAATTATCTTCCAAAATTGTTATTTCAAGAAATGGTTTAGAAGTTACATCATTGCACTCTCCTTTTGTAAAAAAACAGTATACGTGAAGCAAACGAAAACTTTTTTCCCCTTTTTACGAAAATTACTTACGCGGACGGAGGAGTATGAGATTTGGCATAATTAAATTTTATATGGCGCAGGTGAGCAGAAAGCTTATATTTTTATACATGTAATATGCATTAGAAATAATTAAATGAAGAAAAAACACTACACAATATTAGTTTTAGTTTATGCGAAACCCGAAACACGTGTCTAGTATTTTTATGTAAAGAATCTATGTACAAAATTTCAAGACTGTATCACGATAAATCACAAAGTTATGAGGTTGTTATGTTACCGGGTTGTCCGTACAAAAACAGCCCCGCACCTCTAGAGTCGTCTTGCAATCATTTATAATAATTTGGCAGTAGGTACCTAACCGTACGGCGATTGTATTGTTAGTAATTAAATGGTGATAACATTTTCCATCACACTTAAATATTATTGGGACAAAATATAACATGGTATAAAATTATTGAAATCGATTCAGTTCCTAATTCTGAACAAACTATATTATTATTCAGGTTTTGCATATACTAAAAATAATGATGTACACACACCACGCATTTGACTCACACAAAGACCTATCAGAGATGATATACACGACGTGACACTCGGTATCCTGAGTATTCCAGAGCCAAAAGCACGAACGCGCGGAGTAAACGTTACGTAAAGAACTACTTTTGAACCTACATCTTTCATTTTGGTTAGAATTTCCATCATATTTACATGTAAATATGAAGTGCGAAACGAGTATTTACAATTTTAAAATCGATCGAATTAACGTTTCCTTTACACCGCACGTTCAAACTGCCATAGTTTTGAAGCACGTAATACACAATGTAACTTGCACATGCTATTACAGCAAGTAGATTGTATGACATTGTGCCATTCACCAATCGGAAGAGTTGTTATGGCACAATGTCATGGAAGCTGCCTACGTGCATACTCTTGTGCAAGTTACGGCTTAAGAGCGGTCAACCCGACATACTTTTCATACAAACGCTCGTACGTGATTATGGCGTTGTAACACATCTTTCTTTGAAATTTTTGAACCAATAGGTATCTTGTGCACTATAATTATCTAGGTTTCAATGCCAGCAAAAAATAAAATTTTTGAAAAACAAAGTCAGGTAAAGCCTGCAAAAATCTGTAAGAAAACATTACGACAGAAACCTTGCAAATGTAATGGAGATTCTAAATGACCAACATTTATTTCACAAACTGGTAAGACTTACTCAAAAACACGTATTTCCTGGAACAAGTTTTCTGAAATTTTCGCAAATTATTTTTCGTTCAATGATATCGTGTTCTCACTCGTTTGTTAATAGTTTTAACTTGCGCTGGATGAAACAACAAACTTTTCGACCATGCTCGCGTTGACGATAGACGGACCGGAAAGGGCCCCCTTAAGGAACCTGTCCCACCGCCGCCGTGCCGATTAACGAGAAGCGAATTGAGCTAGCAACTAAAAATGAGTTGGTGAGCAACGAGCAGCGAATAACTCGCTGATATGTGTATGTACCAAGACTAAGTCTCTCAGCGAGTGTTCTGCCCGCCAGGCGAGCGTCGCTGAGCGAGTACTCTTTGATAGCTCTTGTCACTGCAACAAACGAGTACTCGCTGTATTCGGTGTGAACAGTCAGCGATCCACTAATATATTCATATTTGTAGCTCTTTTACTTTGACGGGACCTACTTTTCTTAGTTCCTACGGTTCCTTGATCAAGAAAATAGTTGATAGCTAGTCGCTTTCTCGTGTTTCGTAAATTTTGCTGATGCTTGTCAGATAATGTACCTATCCTACAAAGGTTTTCTTCAAGGTTTGTGCCTCAAATTCAGCGCTAGAAAATGAAGCAGTAAGTCTTCTGTTTATCAGTATTGAGTGGTATTAAAAGACACCTCGAGACTGCGAGGTTTTGAAGAGTTTCAATGTAAGGAGTTCGTGTATTATGTATGTCGGTTTATGATCGATAATTAATAATTATGTATAGGTAAAGATATAACTAACTGCATCATAGATTGCGATTCGCTGATAAAACCACAAAACTAGCTGATCTCCACTCTATCGTTTAAAAATCTATTCCTTTATTATCAAAAATCATAATTTTATCAGATATTCACAATAATAATAGTCCTATCGGGTCCAAGAAGTTACTCAACTCTCAAACTGGAGCAAACAGAGCCCCGATACCATTTAATTATGCTCGTATGTACATGACAGGCAAACAGATGAACTGGTACTGCTGCCGCATACGCTGTTGTTACTGGAGTCAGGTTATAATAAGGTGGTTTATATATGCAGAAGTGTTGGAATTAAATGTGTAATTAAGCACATTAGTCTATATGTCACAAAATGGGCTATCGAGTGATGGACTTACCCTCACTAAGGGTGCATTTCCCAACTAAAGAAAGTTCTGTAAGAAAATGTTTAAAACTCATATCGCTTGCCTTCAGTGTGTCCTATTTGTCATAGTCACGAAAACCACGTTTATATCATTGATTTGTAATATTTCTCGCCTTTGTTGTTCTTATATGTACGTAAGCGATACTGCCCTAGATTATATGCCGAACATATCAGTATTTTGTCTACGGAACTTGTTATTTAAAACTCGCTCATTAGCTGTTGTTATTACTCATAACCTTGTACTCGTATGTAAGTAACTCAACTTTATACCGCTACCTACTACGAACAGAATCCAAGTTTTTAAATATACCCGAATCTAAAAATGTTTTCTTTACTATTTTTTGTTGTTTACTCCTTTTTTACTTAATTACACGCAATGCTTAGTAACAATGATTTGTCATTTTTTTATCAAAACTGTAGAGGGATCCGCACTAAATTGCACACACTTTACACCAACATTCTTTCCTTGTCCTTTGACGTGATCATATTATCTGAGACATGGCTAACACCTAATATAATGGACAGAGAATTCATTGATGACCGGTACTTAGTTTTTAGAGACGATCGTGACCGCATTGCTGCAAACAAGCGCGAGGGCGGGGGTGTTCTGATAGCCGAACTGCGCGGGCTTCGGCCTGCGAAGATTTTAACGTGTCCTTCTCCCACTGGCATCGAGCACGTTATGATCCAAGTGCCCGCGTCGCGCTCCAACACTCACCACGTCATTAGCGCTGCCTATATACCACCACGCACACAGGATGATGTTTACTTGTCACATCTGTCCACATTAGAAAATATTCTTACGGCTCCCTGTATTGAATCATTTTATATAGCCGGTGATACAACCTGCCCGAAATTGAGTGGTCAGGCAGTGCTAGTCATGTGACTACTCGGTCACAAAATAATGTAGGTCGATCTTTATTGGATTTAATGGCTATTACGAATGCTTCGCAATACAACACAATTAAAAATAATTTGGGTCGTGTTTTGGACTTATTCATTAGCAATACTGAATGTCAGTTACAGTCCGACATTTTACTGCTGCAGCCTGACAGTCACCACCCTCCATTTTCTGTTTTAACCTCCCTGGAGACATCATTCACACCCATGAAGCGTCATTCTAAAATTAAATACAATTTCTTTAGAGCTAATTACCAAGAAATTAATGTGGAACTAAAAAAGTTGAACTGGGGTGAACTGTTTCTTAATCTCTCCAGTGAACAGGCCGTAGATGCTTTTTATGACTATATATATGGAATCGTCAGATTACATGTTCCTCTGTCACGGCATAAATCAACTACCTTTCCATTTGGTTTAGCGCTTCCCTCATTAAAACTTTCAAAAATAAAGAACGCGCGTGGATAAGATGGAAAAAACTGCGCAACTTATCTGATTATGAAAAGTTCTCTATTCAGCGTAAACGTTTGAAACTACTTTGTGAACAGTGTTACAATAAGTACATGCAAACTGTTGAAGAAAGCATACCTATAAATGTCAAGCACTTCTGGACGTATATCTCTAACCGAAAGAAAGGTTCTGGAATCCCAACTAACATGCAGTACAAAAATAAATCATCTAGCTGCCCCGCTGAGATATGTTCATTGTTTTCTGCCTTCTTTAACTCGGTGTACGAGCCTGCAACTTTTGACCCTAATACCTGGACACCCCCAGAGACCTTTGACGAGAGTTCTGTATGCATTCCGGATATTTACCTCGAAAAGAGTGTCATACTTAAGGCACTTATCTCATTAGACTTAGCTAAAGGAGCTGGTCCGGATGGCCTGCCACCTTCTTTCTTTAAGAACACTGCGCAAGCCATCTGTGTCCCGTTACACATAATATTTAATAAATGTCTCAGGGAAGGGATTTTCCCCTGTGTTTGGAAGAGGGCTTTCATCACGCCCATTCACTAAACTGGTGACAAAGGTAACGTTGAGAATTATCGACCCATATCTATCTTGTCCACCTTGTCTAAACTTTTTGAGGGTCTAGTGCACAGCCACTTATTTCCTCAGTTAAATGACCTTATTATACCCGAACAACATGGCTTCGGTAAATCTAAATCCACTACCACAAACTTAATTATTTTTACACAATTTTTATTTGAAAACATGGACATGCGCACGCAGGTTGATCCTGTATACACTGATTTTCAGAAGGCTTTTGACAAGGTGGACCACAAATTGCTTCTCGATAAAATCGCTTTCAATGGCATAAGAGGCAATTTACTCAGATGGTTGGCTTCATATATATTTAATAGGACTCAAAAAGTTGTTATCAATGGATTCGAATCTGATTATGTGGTCGTCGATTCAGGTGTGCCTCAAGGATCTGTCTTAGGCCCATTGCTTTTTATCCTGTTTATAAACGATATAAAATCCTGCTTAGTCAACTCTAAATTTCTAATGTACGCCGATGACATTAAAATTTTTAAGGCTTGTGTGAAACCTCAGGATTGTTTGCTACTACAAGAGGACTTGTGCAGGCTTTCTCAATACTGTCTGGTAAATAAACTTCATCTTAGTCTTCCAAAATGTCACTTCATTTCTTTTACTAAAAACATAAATACTATTAACTTCCCGTATACTTTGAACGACATACAATTGAAAAAATCTGAGTGCACACGTGACCTTGGCGTACTGTTTGATTGCAAATTACATTTAGACACCCATATCGACAACATAATTAACAAAGCCTTTAAGATGTATGGTTTTGTTATGCGGTCTTGTAAAGACTTCAAAAAGCCTTCTACTTTTCTCTTCTTATACAAAACACTAGTCCATTCTCAGTTGGAATACGCGGTACCCATCTGGTGCCCGTATTATGATAAATATAAGCAAGCAATAGAAATGGTTCAGAAAAAATTTCTTCGTGCCACGCATTACAGGTGCTTCCATTCAAAGATTCCCTATGCAGATTTGCTAAAGCATTATAAAATATTGAGCTTGGATTCTAGACGTTTACTGATTATGGTTGTGATGCTGTACGGTATATGCAATGACAAATTTAATTGTACTGAGCTCTCGTATAGACTGTGTTACGTTGTACCTAGAACTGTTATTCGGCGGGAGGTGCGCGCATCTCGACTATTCTACACTGCACGATGTAGAACGAAGGCTGGGGTGCGAGCCCCTCTCCGCCGACTTTTAGAAACCTATAACTCACAATTCCTTGATTTTGATATTTTCGCGCTGTCGCAATCTAAATTCAAAAGAATGGTTTCACAATCTCTTGCAAGTCGCCTATAATGACGGATGCACTTGTCATCCGCTTCTTTCGATTCGTCGGTTTAAAGTGTTTTTCTTTTAAATATGTAATTTTTATTTATTTTTATTTTTAAACATGCGTTCGTTTTCATACTCTGATGTCAATTCGTGGACAATAGTGTAGGTTATACGTTTTAAGATCATTTCTGTAAATGCTGTAATGTATAACTGTTTTTTGTCCCAAATAAATAAAATAAAATAAAATAAAGACAAAATATATTATGTCCCATTCGAATTATTTTACTCTTTTAAAAATAGTAAGCATAAGAAGTAAAATGAAAACCAGCCAAGTGCGAGTCAGACTCGCGCACGAAGGGCTCCGTACCATTATCTACAAAAACGGCAAAAAAATCACGTTTGTTGTATGGGAGCTCCCTTAAATATTTTGTTTTATTTTAATTTAATTATTTATTTTTTAAGTGAATATAAAACTAAATATTCTGTGAATATTTCAAGCGTCTACCTGTTGCCTTTATCAATATCGAGCAAAAACGAGCAAAAAAATCACGTTTGTTCTATGGGAGCCCCCTTAAATATTTATTTTATTCTGTTTTTTAGTATTTGTTGTTATAGCGGCAACAGAAATACATCATCTGTGAAAATTTCAACTGTCTAACTATCACGGTTCATGAGATACAGCCTGGTAACAGATGGACAGACAGACAGACAGACCGACGGCGGAGCCTTAGTAATAGGGTTCCCGTTTTACCCTTTGGGTACGGAACCCTAAAAAAGTAAAATGAAGAGTCATAAATTAAATTACTCAACTATAACTATCAGGATTGTGATGAGAGTGTTGTTATTTAGAATAAAATGAAATGAAAATGTTTATTTGCATAATAATAAATAATCAAATATTTATTTGCGTAAAACATGGTATAAATTGGTGTTCAATAAAAAAAATTATGGCACAAACATCATGTTTAGCTGGGATAAATACATAGCATGCAAAATTATAAAGTTAGGTGAAGAAGGCATCAACCATCACCATTTTTGAAACATAGAATGAACTCAGTCCGTGGTTATAACTACATACAACCTGCCGTGCCCTGCATTAATACTTTTTAGGGTTACGTACCTCAAAAGGAAAAAATGGAACCCATATGGGATCACTCGTGTGTCTGTCTGTCTGTCCGCCTGCCAAACACGGACGTGTAACGTAAATAAATGAATTTTGAATATGACAGTCACTTTTGTGGGGCTAGATTATAAAATTAAAAAACCTTGTGACATATCAAATGAAAGGGTTTGTTGTGAGGATCCAAATGAAAATTTACCATTCCTCCTCCTTATCTCCGGAACTACCGTGCTAAATTTTTTGAAAAAAATAAATAAATAATTATTTAACATAATATCATGCCTGTAATCCCCGAAGGGTTAGGCAGAGGTATACCTATAGTACACCCACATTTCACCAGTTATGTTTAAGTCCCATGTAATAGGGGGCCAGGCGATTGCCATCAACCGGGCACAAATCCAGACTCCGGGCTGCCACTGAGAAATTCCTAATGGAAAATCCCAATAACACTTTGCCCGACCTGGGAATCGAACCCAGGACCTCATGCTCAACAGTCGCGCTTGCGACCACTAGACCAACGAGGCAGTCTAATTATTTAATGATTACAGAAAAACCTACAAGAAGACTATGGTGTTAAAATAACATGCAAAATCTCTCAATATTGTACGCAGAAACTGAGACACGTTTTTCAACTACAATGCTAAGTCTGCTCTTGTGTTAAATTATCTTGGGATAAAAAACATGGTAGATAACATAATTAATTGTACCGAATCCACACCACGAGGTCAACTCGTAATTGTCTTGGTTTACTTTCTTCGATTCTTTATAATATACTGGAAACACAAGTTTTATTAATACATACAACATATATACATAAACTCACGCCTGCTTCCCATGGGGGTAGGCAGAAACTATAGAACGCCACCAGCAGCTGCGCTCTTTACATACTCCTTTTGCTTCGTTTACGTCCATACATTCATACACGCACGCCGGTTACCAGTACTAATTAAGTAAGTAAGTTTTATTAATGACTAGCTGCGCCCTGCGGTTTCACCCGCGTAAGACTCGATCCCGTGGTAATATCGGGATAAAAAGTAGCCTATGTCTCAATCCAGGGTGTCAGCTACCTCCATACAAAATTGTATCAAAATTGGTCCAGCCGTTTGAGCGTGAAGAAGTAACAAACATACACACACACTCACAAACTTTCGCCTTTATTATATTAGTGTGATTACTGGAAATTAAAGATCACTAAAACTGTACCAACTATCATCCATCGTTTCCACCATTCATCATCATTCATTCATTTCCCAAAATCATTAGCATTAATGCGGACACTAATCAAAATACGTAAGCAACGTTATATAATTATTACCTAAATAGTCATAACATTATCTAACAAGATAACCACATTTCATAATCAACGAAGATTACATTCCTATCGGTTACGGCGAAACCTGTAACAATTAGCACGGAAGCTCTAATTGGAATCACGTTCGCTACAGATGTGGAGGGTTGAAATTCGATAATAATTTGTCATTAGTAGAGGCAGATTTCCACTTCCAGAAATGATCGCTGAATTTCAATGGAGCTTGAATGACACGGCTTGAAATATGATTTTATAATTCAGCAAGAGTAATGGTCAGACAGGTAATCTCTCCATGTAAAATACTGGTATCTAGCTGCATCCACTTGGACTGGAAGCCGACCCCAATATAGTTAAGAAAAGGCTTGCATTCATCAATACTAAGTTTAATAATAAAACCCTACTTTATTCAAATTAGAAATTAAGAACCAAAACAGTCCTAATAAGTTTTTTTTTAATAGTCTATAACTAATAAGATCTTTTATAACCACTTCCTAATATTTCTTTTGCTTTCTGTTTTCTTTTTCTGTCCATACGATTTATTACAGGTTAGAGGAAAAATATGTTCCAAAAGATAAATACAGATAACATCAACACTACATAGACATAAGATTTTACCTACACGCAACGAATGAAACCCACACATGGTACACCTCGGTTCACAAACGACATAAACGCCGTTACCGCTAACATCCCTTACGCCCTTTGAGTTGAGTTCGCATGAACAGTCAAACAAATAAATGAACGCACGTATTTCTTCAGGGAACTGCTATATTTGTCGCATAGAAAACAAATACTGCCTCAGGGTGATCGCAATCCAGTCAAAATATCGCAAAGATATAATATAATCTATACACATATAATAAAATCGTAGCGGAGGCAACCCTGTACATTAAATATTTTTGCTACGATGTCTGGAAACGATTCATAGGAAGAAAATATAATTTTAAGAATTTTTGTCTGTTTTTATACTTGTCTGAATGTATGTTCCAGCATCAAGCAAATTGGGCACGCCACAATTTGTGGCGATAAGTCCCCTCTTTGAGGAGTGACTGGAGAGGTGCCACGGCGTCCTCACCTTCCGCCTGACGCAGGTCCTCACCGGATACGGTTGTTTCGGGAAGTTCCTGTTGAGTACACGGTGGAGCATACGGTGGAGGTCTGCCCGGCTTGGGTAGAGCACCGCCGTATCCTCACGAAGGCAATCAGCGGCGGTGATCTCTCGCGTACGGCCCCTGGTTCGGAGCGAGAGTGCATGGGAGGTCAACACCTTCTTCTGCGAAGCAGTTATGCTAGCGCTCACTTGTAAGTGAATTATCTTTGCAACAAAATAAAAGAGTTTGTTGTACCATCAACGTTATGCAAGCGGGAGGAAACGCCCGGGTGTCACCACTGTGTGGATTGCCCGGAGTACACGGTGGAGCATACGGTGGAGGTCTGCCCGGCTTGGGTAGAGCACCGCCGTATCCTCACGAAGGCAATCGGCGGCGGCGATCTCTCGCGTACGGCCCCTGGTTCGGAGCGAGAGTGCATGGGAGGTCATCACCTTCTTCTGCGAAGCAGTTATGCTAGCGCTCACTTGTAAGTGAATTATCTTTGCAACAAAATAAAAGAGTTTGTTGTACCATCAACGTTATGCACCGGCAATTTTTTTTTAACGTGAAAAAACTGTCCACTCGCCTTCCTGCAATCCGTAGCTGCTTTTAAGCTTAATAAAATATAATAATCGATATTTATTTGATAATGTATTGTTTACCAACAGATTATTTTTTAAGTACTACTATTATTTAAATGGCCACAATATACCAGTGTATGACAACAGTCGAGTTATTCCATTACTTCACTGGATCGAATAGGAAACGACGACGGCAGATAGTTTCAGATTTACTGCTTAAATATGACTTTTAGACTGCCTCATGTGTCTAGTGGTCGCAAGCACGACTGCTGAGCATGAGGTGCCGGGTTCGATTCCCAGGTCAGGCAAATTGGGACTTTCCATTAGGAATTTCTTACAAGCAGCCCGGAGTCTGGATTTGTGCCCCGTTGATGGCTCACCCGCTCGACTTAAACATAACTGGCGAAATGTGGGTGTACTATTAGGTACACCTCAGCCTAAGCCTTCGGGGATTACAGGCGTGATGTTATGTTATTTATGTTTTATGACATTTAGTCACCATGGGTGAAATGTATTTATTGTGTGACATGTAGCCACTATGGGTGAAATGTATTGTGTGTACAATGCCTGAATTAAAATGTTTTTTTTTTTTGTTACTTTTTAAATAATTATCATCACATTATACCTTCATGGACTTAAGCAGTCAATCATGGCAAATAAGAACGGCTATTTTTAGTTTGGCAAACCTGATAGTAAGTTCAATTTCCAACTTAAAATATTTTTTGTAAATCAAATTTTTTGATAAATAATGACAGTTCGTAGAACGTACACAGACAAACTGTACATTGCTCGCGCATGTCGGTCCTAACTCTCTGTATATTATCGCTGCTGATACCAAAACTCCAAACGTATTAGTTTTATAAAAAGTGCCTCTTATTTTAGTATGTAGGTATATTGTGGTGTCTTACGACTTCCACGCGAACGAAGTCGTGAGCAGAAGCTAGTGTTAAATAAAAGAAAAGGTGCAAAAATCTTGTCCGGTGGGTGTGTTCGTTTATTTTATCCGAGATAGAGGGTAAACATCGTTTGTCTCTCGCTGGGGGCTAGCGATAGGGCTAGGAAACTAGCGGGGTTAGGAACTAAATGAATAGTTGTTAGTAACGTAAT
Source organism: Tiliacea citrago (assembly GCA_963921375.1). Lineage (NCBI taxonomy): Eukaryota > Metazoa > Arthropoda > Insecta > Lepidoptera > Noctuidae > Tiliacea > Tiliacea citrago. The sequence goes on from OY992793.1 coordinate 2,616,021, forward strand.
GAGTTGACACCAGGCGTTGGTTGAGTGATGAGTTGACGCGCAGACCAGGGAAGCATGGCACAAAAGGGAGGAGACCTATCCATAGCAGAGAGGGGAATAAAATTAAGTTCAAAAACTAAAACCCGGCTACTGAAAAATCACGCTCTAAAAAGTATGAAACAAGAAAATATTTTCATCTGAAATTTTATGTACAAACTATTCAATATTTATCGTCTATTAATTAAACAACCTACACGTAATATATTTTAATGTATTTAATACATATTCATAGTGATGTTCAGAAGACAGCCGTGGTCGTATGCCACTTTGCCCTAAAGATTATGATCGCTTACTACTGCCAGAATGTGTTGTTTTGATAGGTTAGGTGGCATACGACCACGGCTGTCTTCTGAACATCACTATGAATATGTATTATACATTAAAAAAAAAATCTTTAGCTTTAACGTTATGTCCGCTAAAGGGCGCCATATTGAATTTAATGTGACCTCATATAGCCTATAACCAGCAGACAATCAAGACGCTTCCAACAATACCTCATTTGTCAAGTTACGACAAGAAGTTTAGAAGTAATGAGGGAACAGATGAACATACATACATACCGGTCTAAATCATAACCCTCCTCCTTTTTGCTTCGCCGTAGTCGGGTAATAACCCTCCTTTTTGTTTCGCCGTGTAATAACCCTCCTTTTTGCTTCGCCGTAGTCGGGGAAAAAGGCTGCCAATGACGATGGTGCTAAACATAATAAGTTTGTAGCAAAAAAAAAAGTAATTACCTATGGCTATAGTATATAATTGACTGGAGGGCACTAGACCACGCGAACGCATGAGATGGACTGACCAAATTAAATCCGCAGTGGGCGATCCGTTTTAGGAGTGCAATAAAAAACACTAAAAATCGGAGTAGATGCAAGAAATCGTGAGGCGAATCACGTCAGCCCCTGGACATGAAACTACATGAAGACCACGACCGCTCTGACAAGAGTGCTACGAAGAAGAAGATACTCGTACTATATAATATTCTGCTTGAGAAAACTCACAAATGAAAAGAACTAACCCAGACTAAGTTTCGATTCACATTTTCATCGATAAGAAGCTAGAGTTTCCCACGCACTTTTTTACAAAGTGTTAAGAGATAAGAGGGATTATGCTTTTACGTGTGGATTGTAATCCTACGTTAGCACATAGACATTCGTTATTATTAACCATTGCTTTCAGAGATTTTTCAAAACATTTGGTAACGTCAAAATGTCTCGTTGGAGCATTGCTAAACGTAACGTTTGCTATTTATAAAAACAGGCTTCATACATAAATAAACTCAAGCCTCCCATAGAGGTAGGCAGAAACTTTTGCTTCGTTTACGTTCATTCATACGCACACGCCGGTTACGAGAGGTAGTCACCTGACCTTTCTAAAGAACATCACCAACAAGGTCACTATTATGTCCTTCTAGGGTTTCGCGGCGTTTCTACTCACATCTGCCTTGTACCTTCCGTTAGTTGACTTTCATTCATCTTTTTAGGAAACGTGTACCAAGATTGCAGACTTTAATGGTAAGTTTTCGGAGCCGGACCGCGCAATGTAGAAGCTTAATGATGTTTGTTTCGGAATAATTTAAAACAATCCGGGCACTAATGAACCGTCTCACGCGCAGTGGGTTGCATTTACACGGGTATACGTTTGTGAAGATTTATAATTTTGAAAGGACGCAATTAACATCCAATTAGGTATCTTGTTTTAGTTTTTGAAAGTGTGTTTCAACCATGTTTTGTGTTTATGAAACGGTCTTCTTTAGGTGTTCTCGTTTTCATAAATGCGTGATATTACAGTACATTTTAGATTTGTTATAATTTTGCTCAGGATTTTACGATCTCTTTTTTAAGTTATGGAATAATTTGTTTGCCTGTTTTCTGAGTAATGCAATAATTTCACGCTCAACTTCCCCTAATTTCCATTTTGAATTATTAATTTTCATCCGAAGAAAAAAGCCTTTCATACAAAAAAGAACCCCACATTATTCTCAACGATAATACAAACTTCATATATTTTTTTAAATTAAATTACAAAAGCCAATTAAATTCCGCCATGAATTTACAACTCCAAAACATTGAAAATGATAATTTATGACGGAAGTTAACAAAATATGTAAGTCTTCGGTTCCATGAGTCTTTAGAGGTCTCTGCTTACCGTATAATATGTCACTGTTGGATAAATATTTTACATCATAATTTACATAGGTAGATCGCATCTTGACAACTGCTCTTGGGAGTAACTAAACTTGAGTGTCACATTTAGAAGCCAAAGGTGACAGTTTCTCGTTATCTAACCCTACTGGGTATTATTTTTTACCTTTCCGACGGTAAATACTACAAACATACTTAGGTATATGGGACTATAATAAATCAAATTAAAGTCGTACATGGTACAATCTTCTAGCGTTTCGCGAAATCAAACAACCGATTTCCAAAAAAAACACTACAAAGTAAAAAATAACTTTAATTTTGGAAGTTGGTGTCTTTAGATATCTATTTTAGTTTTTTGCTACCGACTTCCGAAATTAAAGTTATTTTTCATTTTGTAGTTTTTCTTTGTCGGTTTTTTTTTTGTAAAAAGTTTATTGTTTTTTTACATTTCGTGAGTCAGTTTGTAATTTATCTAAGTTTGTATATAGCCTAATGTGAACTGCTCAACACTTTCTACAAAATAATGTAATCCTTTTAAAAAATTGTAGTGTTTTCTCGGTGCAGGGGCGTTAATTGTTGAGGAGTCTCCTGGTTCTTACCAGGAGAACTGAAGCTGATGGTGACTTCATCATGCATTGTGATGAGCATAAATTACTTAGCAACCATATTAATTAAAATGCCTAATCGAATCGCAACCCGTAAAATACTTATTATTAAAAGTTGTTCCGATGGCTATCTGTGGTCTTCATCATCAGTTTCACTTCACTAAATGGTGCTTTCCGAGTGCAAATGCATGAGTTACTATAAACAAAATACCAAAAATTGCTATAGGTGTGCCTATAAAATTTGAGGATTTCCATCGATTTCAATGGGATTCCCTGATCAGATTCTGACTTGGTGACAATGGAATTACGTTGAGATCTTATCCTTTCAAACAACAAAGAATTTTTAAAATTGATAATGAGACAATATTGAAACCGGACAAGCACTTCTTGAGATAAGAGCCACAAGACAAACACGTGCTTGTAATTAAATAGATATCAGTGACATGCCCTTTGCACTTTATTCTATCAGATCAAATATTAGTAGCACTCACTAGTGCTAACTAGATTATTTGTCTAAGAAATCCATAAATACCGTGGAATGTGCTGCTTGTATCGATTTATCTGACAACTAGTAATCGACTCTAAAGTATACAGATAATCAGTGTTCTAAAGTATATAGAATTGTATTAAATACTTGAGACAGGATAAAGATGACTTTCCTCTATTCATCTCACTTGAAGAACACAATCTGGCTTACTGCCTTTAGTGCCACAGTAACAGTGCTCACCCTTTCCGATGTCAACAAGGATTGCATTGCCAAAAACAACGGCACAATTTCAAACGACTTCTTATTAGGAACGTGGTACAAAATATACGAGTTCATACACCTCGGACCATATCCTACATGCTCATGTCTGAATGTGACATATACCAGACCAACAGAAGAAGAATTAAGAGGATATCGAGAAAAATTCAGTTCGATAAACTTGCCTCACGAAATAGGTGATGATGCTGTTGTGGAAGATAGAGCCTACATCAAAGGATTGGTTCTTGGAGGTTCAGAAACTAAAACGTATATCATTGACCCCAAATCTGTGATCAGGAGTAATCTGGAAGGTTATGAAGTGTTTGTGTATAGGCGTATCAACGATAAGTATATGTTATTCTGGCAATGTTGCTTAAGGGGTCATGTGAAGTGGCTGCTGACAAGAGATCCGATGTCACCAGAGGAAGAAATGCAGCAGATTATTAGGGACAGACCTGAGATAACTTATAAGAAGACTGGTGTGAGATATTGCAATGGAACATGATGTTATAGATGATCAACATTTTTAATCTTCTGAATCTTGAGCAGTTAGGTTTTATGCTGTAATGGCCTCATTAACCAAGATCAGTGATTGACCATGATTTACTTTTATTTATTTACGTAAATTAGCCAGCTCTCATTTTACGCATTTTCTTTTTTGTTTTAAGATGTATTATGTGTGTCTCTTTAATGCAATAAAGACTACCTCTATACATCTATCAAAGTAAATATTTTGTTATATTTTCACATTTCCCTCTAAGAAATTAAAGTGACATAACCCTGTATACATTCCTATTTTAAAATGATTTATTTTAAAGTGCCAGCTTCAAAATACAATTGGACAAAGCGTTCAGTTGAAAGTTGGTGCACAAAGAATGTATAGAACTGTCGGCGTCTCGTCTCAGGAGACGTGTTTGAGCAAAACTGACTTAAACGAGATTTCCACATTCTGCTGTACGGGAAAATTGGAGTTCTGAGATTTGACGTTCGTGACAATGTTTTGGATAACTGAATTGAGTTGACTCGAATAACTGTTTCATCGAGAAATATAGAGATTATTTCTTTATGTAATAATGTTAATTTTTTTTTTGACGTGTAAAGGGTATTTTACAACCAATTTATAGAAATAATATATAATATAATATTTGATTATTTATATTTAGTGGCCCATGTTGTGTTCAAACTCATAAATAAGTGCTTGAAAACCTTAGATTTTTGAGTCTATATTTTTTCTTCAATATAAGAAAACCATATCGTCACCGAATTACATAGGTACAGTTCCCAATTTCACACAGGAACAGTTTCACATATAAAAGCCAGAACCTTTGCAACAAAAAAGTATATCTAATTTCTGTACCTACGGCTGGCTCTTTTCCCTTTAAATTCACCTTAATCCTGCTGCCAAATTGCCAGGTTATGACACAGTTTTGCATAACCCGACATTGCGTTCGTCACGGGACATGTAATATTCAACTGTCTGTGCATCCATTATTCAGACGCCGTCACGCCGCCGCCGGGCCTAGGAAAACGTTGGCGTGAAAGCGAACAAAATTATTAACGAGGTTTGCAAAATATAATCTTCGTAGAACGTATGTATGATAGGGCAGTTACGAGCATATCTGTGCTCATTGTGAGAGACTTCGTGTCGTTTTCGTTACAGATTTTGAGCGTGAATATTTGAATATTGCTCCCTTTTATAATAATATAGTTCTATTCCGAGCCCAGAGGGTTTTTGAGGAAGCGTATGCAGGGCGAAAAGTTGATAGCTGAGTAGATGCGGTATGGTGAGGGAACTCTGAATATATATATATATATGCAAAGTTTCAGATACGAGCCCCGAGGTAAGAGATCCACATTCAGATTTCAAAAATGGACAAAAAATAACGTGATCTTCAGAGAGCCTTTGAGTTTCGTATGATCGTGTGCGGCGGCGGCGATAAATCTGATGAAGAAATTGTAGGCAGGGCTCGTATTTGAAACCTTCCATATATACCTTAATTGGCAAATCAGCTAACTCCCTAAGAGCAAATTTTTCAGGAGACACTTAAAACTGTATAATATTTTTTATAGACTACTTATGAAAAAATCTAAAATACCGTTGGTAGATATTATCTTAAATTGTTATTTTTGATGCTGTAAAATCCTTTATACCTTTTCATTACAATACTAAAGCGATTTTAGGAGTTATCCGTTTTTACTTTCCTGTAAAAGTATGTGATCTAGGAGTTAGCTGGTTTGCTCGATAGATTAATTTTAAATAAAACGTTTTTTGTTTCTTTTTATGTTTTAATTAAAAGATAAGTACTCACACTTAATAAAAATCAAATAATGTTAAAGATAGGTAAGTACACTATTTTAGGCTTCATGAGGAAGGTTGTCATAATAGTTTTGATAATCTCTTGGCATTGAGTTCTTTAGTTGCTGTAAATCTAAGAACTTTTTTTTTGTAATTTTCCTGCGTTCGTTGTATAGGTTAGGTATATTATGAAAAGAAATTTTGTTTATTTTGGCATTCCATTTATAAGATGTGAAATGTGTGTATGATGGTTGTGTGCTACAGTGCTTTACTTTACTTTAGTTAGTATGCGATTTCGCAAACTATTAATTTGTTATTTTACCAAAATGGCATGGGAAAAGTCATTATCACATAGTTTCCGCCGGATTCAACATCCGGCGGAAACTATATGCGGTCGAGTTGGAATAGACGCTTAGACTGAAGGTTCAACACCTTCAGTCTAAGCGTCTATTCCAACTCGACCTAGATCTCAAAATACATTAAAACCACAAAAGAACAAAAAGTTATCTCAATTGGCTTCCATCATTGCTTTCCATTTAGTTTTTAGCGGCTGTGCCAGTGACATGTTCTTCGGTGAGTGGAGCCCGGAGATCCTGGAGCTCCAATAATACGTTTTCGTCGCTCTAACTTTCATGAACTATCGTTAGTCATTGTAGCTCTGTTACTTAGGTAATAATATAGGTTTTTAACCACGTTGATTTTATGAAATCTTTATTTTCATTCTAAAATGTTTGGTTTCATCTTTAAGTGCTAGTAAAATTGCAAACTGTCTCTGTCAGCCTGTCTCGCTAAACTAATGTTAGCACATTTTTTTATAGAGATAGCTTGAACCTTAATAACCCAGAAGAAGAAAAAGATTACCATCTCTTTGAGCTCCGCCACAGTCGAGTAAAAATAAGGTATATGGGGGTAGAATCGGCTGTATCAGTTTGTAAGGGAAAATCCGTAACCCACGTGTACAAAGTATAATAATATAATACAATAAAATATACTTTATTGATACAAGTCCTTACGATATGTTTAATATCTAGTTTTAAAGTTCACAATAATTAAAGGCGCACAAAATTTGAAACCGTCAGGGTTTTTGTACTTTTTTCCTAAACTAGGAATACCTGTGATATAGGAGTCAGTGTTCTACTGCCACTTGGACACTATAAACCCTTATGGAAATTAAGAGCTAGTAAGATGATAATAAACAAAAACAATATAAAATATAACGTAGTGATTACATTGTGTAGGCGAAGCACCATGATTTGATAATACAACAACATGAGTTGTAACTATGTTTTATTTACTTATAGCATGCCATAGTCAGATATGCTGTAACAGATTGTGTTACGTATCACTTTACATGATAACAACATTGTAACATAACATGTATTTTGATAACATCATCATTTGGATAATGATCGTAATAATGCAAGGTAAAAACTCGGGTTGAAACATGCATGATCAATCTTACGCAATAATATTGTCAATTGCGTAAGATTAATCAAGTTGCAACACGATTCTGAGGTGGCGACCTAACTCAAGGCCAAACCCAGCCACGCTTTGGTAACCCGTAGCATTGTATGGAAGAAAAGTTAAAACCCTTCAGGGCCCACACGCTACTTGAGCTAATGACCAAAGCCATATATACAGAAGAAATTCAAATTAAATTAAGTTCTAAACGCTTAAAAGTTCTTACAGTTCTAAAAGTTCTTATTGTGTCAGCAAGTGCAGTCTTCGACAAGTCTCCGGTGAAGTAACAGCTCCTCATAACTGTTAGCTTTACAAGTCGCGAATTTTCTATAAATAGCTCAGGGCAGTCAAGTTATCATAGCTTAGGATTATTTTACTTCTCTATTATTGTGTATTTCCGTGTACTCTTTAATGATCCTTTATGCTTATTTGACTGTATTTCCGTGTTGTGTACAATTAACTAACCTTACGTATGTGATTTAAATTCGTGTTAAACTATTGTGTGTGTAAATAGCAAATATAACGTTTTAAAAAGTGCTGAAAGTGGTTTCAATTAAATTCCCTCGTCAAGGGAACATCATCACCCCCGCCTACATCACCTGACTCCCGCGTTAATAACATTTTGGTCCTGTCGAGCCGGATCAGGTTCAACTAGAGGGAATTAATAAATAATAATAAATAATAAATTAATTAAAAAACCACATAATAATGAGTTTAAGGAGCGAAATAACCACACGCAGTAAACTACGTAAGCTAACGGAGGAAATGAGTGTTCGTAGACATCAAGAGATGGTCTCTGACTCAGGTGTGACCACCGAAAGGGCACCAGAGTCACCGTCTGTTGCACCAACGATGGCATCCACGTCTGCCCTCAATATCCCACTGACGGGTGGTCGAGTAGTCGACTTCAGTAGGAGTACGCCAGAGGGACCACAGGGAGGACAGACAGCCACTAAAGACCGACATAGATCGCCGCGAAGCAAAGGCTCGTCTAAACATAGCCGAGTCGATTACTTAAGGAAAAGAGTCGAATACGAAGCTGAGCGCGAGTTGGTGCAAATGAAGGAGAACTTAGTCAAAAAGAGACTAGAAGCTGACATCGCCGAAATAGAGGCGGCTGCTGACAGCGATGACTCTCACTCAGATGTGAGTACGACACAGCGCGTGGAAGAGTGGGTGAATACAACGCCCCAGGTGCCGCAATTGAACGAAGTATTGCGCACACCGGCTGTGTCAGGCGCGACCACTGAAATGGCTGCGCCCCGTGAACCATCTGAAACTGTAAGTAGAGTGAATCGCGTACCGAATACATACCGTGCGTCGTCAGTGCCTAATGAAAATGTGTCGCGTATAACAAGGGCATCTGAGCCAGTACCGTTACGTAACATAACGGTACCGAGTACGCCATCATACGTGCCAGTGTCAACAGAAGGTGTGAGATTTCGTCTACCCGAATATTATCCCGTCTTTACCACTCCGGTCGCAAGTGTACCTCAAGTATCAACACTTGAGTCGGATACACGGCGGCAGACGCAGTACGGAGCGGGTGAAAGAGAGAGACGGCGAGAATCGTCGGGAGACAGAGACAGCAAAATCGACAGACTGGCAGAGGCAATCTCAAGCATGGCACGACCACGGCCGGTACCAAGACAAGCTTACGAATTGCCATATTTTAATGGGGACCCATCCGACTGGATATCTTATAGAAATATGTATTGGGATACGACCCGGCAATACGAATTTAAAGCGCATGAAAACTTAGCACGGTTAAAAACCTCATTACAAGGCGAGGCAAAGATATCAGTGGAGGATTTATTAAGGACGTCGACGGATCCCACTGATATAATGCGTGCGTTAGAGGACGAGTTTGGTCACCCGACCTTAGTGCTACAGTGCGTACTGAAGAAAGTACGAGATTTACCTAGAGTGACGGAGAGTTGCCGGGAGCTAGGTAAATTCTCTTCTACAGTAAGAAATTGTGTATCATTATTAAAAAACATACACGCAGAGGGCTACATAAATAACCCACAATTAGTGAGTGACCTGCTGAGCAAGTTAACACCGGTACAACGTACGCAGTACGGTGACTTTGCGATGGGCCTAGATAACGCGCAGGGGGTGGATTTAAGAGTGTCACCGAACTTAGAAATGTTCTCGGAATTCCTGACACACCTAACACGCTCGGCATCATACTACGCGCAAGCTAACATGTTCGAGTCGAGTCCACCCAAACAACTTGCGAAGCAACAAAAGCATGGCGCCGGTCAAACCCGACCAGTGACCAATGCACGCCCCGCTGCCAGCAGGCCACCGTGGGTTCAAAAGGTGAACACGCAAAGTGACGAATCCCTCGCACCGAAAGAGTGCATAATATGCCAGAAGAAACACACCATTGAAGAGTGTGAACAGTTTAAAAAGCTGACAGTGCAACAGCGTTGGGACACAATCAAAGATAAAAACACGTGTTTCAAGTGCCTGGTGAGAAAACACCCTAAGAGGTTTTGCCGCGCAAGTAGATGCGAAAAGTGCGGCTACGGGCATCACCTGTTGTTGCACGCGGACAAGCAGCCGAAGGAGGATAAACAGCCGAAAACTGAGAAAACAGAAAGCATCACGAACATAGGAGAGTGGCGAGCAACCGCGTTATTAAAAATAGTGCCGGTATCAATCAGCGACAATAAACAATGTTACGCATTATTAGACGATGGTGCGACGGTATCGTTGATAGACAGTTCTCTCGCTACCGACCTAGAGGGTCCGTGTGTACCTCTTTCGCTGAAGACCGCGGGCGGCCACGGAGTGACGGACCTAACCTCGCGAATGGTACAAGTGCGCGTGAAAGGACCCAATGGTCAGTGTCACAACATTAAGTGTCGCACAATGGTAGACATAAACCTACCAACGCAGACAGTGTCCGCCTCAGTGATAGGCGACAATGCCCATCTCAGCGACTTGGGTTGCGTGGAGATGAGGGGCGCGAAGCCGCTGCTGCTCCTCGGGCAGGACAACTGGGAGCTACTCGTCAGCCAGGACATCCGCCAGGGACGATCCGGTAAGCCAGTTGCCTCACTTACTAGATTAGGTTGGGTCATACATGGACCATTCAATAATTCTAGTTCTGATGAAATAGTCAATTGCATGACAGTCTCCCTCCCTGACTTACATAACTTAGTTAAGTCACAGTTTGAGCTAGAATCAATAGGCATTTCAGAAAATAAGCGCAAACATAGGGATGTCGAAAAGGCGTTAGAAGTGTTGGACAGCACTAGCCATCGCACCATAGATAAGTCGCAATGGGAAGTAGGTCTATTGTGGAAGCATAATAACGTACAATTGCCCAACAACTACAATCAGGCCCGGCAGAGGTTGTACGGTATAGAGAAACGAATGCGCAAAGACGCTAGTTTCGCAGAGGCATATGCGAAGCAAATAAATCGATTAGTGGACGAGGGTTACGCGCGCAAAGTAGAAGGCGAAGTAGCCAGTACACCGGTTTGGTATTTGCCACATTTTGCAGTGGTAAATCCCAACAAACCAGGGAAACTTCGCCTAGTGTTCGACGCGGCCGCCACGTCACATGGAACGTGTCTAAATGACAACCTACTGACCGGACCTGACTTATTAAATTCATTGTTAGGAATTTTAATAAAATTTAGAATAGGCCCTGTAGCCTTTTCAGGCGACATCGCTGACATGTTCCTAAGAGTACGAATCAGGGCAGAGGATCAAGGCGCCCAGTTATTTTTGTGGCGAGACGCGGACCAACATAGGGAACCAGATACATATGCGATGAATTCCATGATATTTGGCGCAGCCTCATCACCTACCACGGCGATATATATATTAAACAAAAATGCCAGTGAGTTTGGAACGACATATCCCGAGGCTGTTGAGGCAATAAAGACCAGGCATTACATGGACGATTATCTAGACAGTGCCTGGTCCGCAGACGAAGCCAATAGGCTGGTTGAGGAGGTGACCAGTATACACGCCTCTGGCGGGTTCATAATCCGGGGGTGGGTCACCAACTCACCAGAGCTTAGGGATAGGTTGGCAATAGATATGCCTGATAGGGTAGCCCTTGAGAAAGGAGCGGGCACTGTGGAGAGGACCCTAGGTCTGATATGGTCACCAAAGAAAGACGATTTAGGCTTTGATCTCTCATTTAAAAGGCTGCCGGCCGAAATATTGAACGGTAACCTGGTGCCCACGAAACGTCAGTTCTTGAGCATGATTATGTCAATTTATGATCCACTGGGTTTCCTTTATCCATGCGTTATTCAGTCGCGCATACTGATGCAGAGGATATGGAAATCGGGGATCCAGTGGGACGAACCCTTACTAGACAAAGACGCCAAGGTGTGGTTCATTTGGTTAAGTAATCTGAAACGTCTAGAAGACGTAAAAATACCACGGTGGTATGGTTTAAACCTAGAAAACCTAGAGTTGCATGCCTTCGGAGATGCTAGCGAACTAGCATACGCCGCGGTCATTTACCTAGTGGGTTATAACTCCGAAGGTAGCAGGGAGATTGTCATGCTGCTAGGGAAGGCTAGAGTGGCTCCACAAAAAGTAGTATCTATTCCCAGATTAGAGCTGCAAGCTGCGGTATTGGCCTGCCGGTTGGCAGACACCGCTGAGAAAGAGTTAGGTTTGCAAATTAAAAAGAAATTCTATTGGACCGACAGTAAAACTGTCTTAAAGTGGATCAATTCTGATGCCCAAGAGTTCCAACGGTTCGTTTCTCACAGACTAGCCGAGATAGATAGGTTATCAGACAGAGGCAACTGGCACTGGGTACCCTCGGAGGACAACCCAGCTGATAAAGCGACCAGGTTGTGTTGGCCTGATAACCATGCAGAGTGGCTCTCGGGCCCCTCTTTCTTACGTAACCCACAGGAGCAGTGGCCGGCATGTCGCGAGCCTGAGGAAACCGAGGCGGACCTCGAGCGCATCCAGCGGGTCCACGCGACCACAACGCCCGCGGCTCCACTTCTACAGTACGAGCGCTACTCTTCATGGGCACGCATACAGCGCGTCACAGCGCGCGTACTAATTTTTGTCGCCCGGTGTCGTAAACGCCGGGTCACTACCGAGCTAAGCCCACGTGACTTAGAGGAAGCACACGACTTCCTAATAAAGTTGTGTCAGGAAGATAGCTTCCATGACGAGCGGGCCGCAATCCTAAAAGGCCTGCCCGTCCCTATCAGCAGCAACGTCAAGGCGCTCGACCCGATGATCGCCGACGGAGGGCTGCTAAGAGTGAGGGGACGTCTAAGTGCCTGTGAGGCGCTCACATTCGGCGAGAAGCACCCAATAATTTTGGAGGGTCGTCACCCTCTGACTAGAAAGCTAATCGCACACTACCATGCGTTGGCTCTACATGCTAACCACGAAACAGTCGTTAACAACCTACGAGAGAAATACTGGGTCACAAAGGTAAGGACCTCAGTAAAAGCAGTAATCGCAAGTTGTCAGCTTTGTCGTATTTGCAGAGCTAAACCAGCCCCACCAAAGATGGGTGACCTCCCACTCGCCAGGATAGAGGTGAACCGAAGAGCCTTCGTTCGAGTGGGAGTCGACTACTTCGGCCCGATGGAGGTCGCTATCGGGCGACGGCGCGAAAAGAGGTGGGGAGCCCTATTCACCTGCCTCACTACGCGCGCCGTCCACCTGGAGTTGGCCGCCTCATTGAGCGCCGACTCCGCCATACTAGCCTTGCGGCGCCTCATAGCGCGCCGCGGGCAGCCAGCGCATCTGTACTCTGACCAGGGTACCAATTTCATCGGGGCAAATACCGAGCTCCGAGCGGCCCTGAAAGACCTCAACCATGGTCGAGTAAGGGACGAGGCCATCAATCGAGGAATCGAGTGGCATTTCAATCCCCCGGCGGCCCCACACATGGGCGGCTGCTGGGAGCGCCTGGTGAGATCCGTAAAGAACGCGCTGCGGAGCACGCTTAAAGAGCGGGCCCCCCGTGAGGAGGTTCTGTATACCCTCCTCACAGAGGCCGAACTGATCATCAACAGCCGACCATTGAGCTACGTGTACGACGACCACCACCAGCCCGTGGTCCTGACTCCGAACCATTTGCTCCTGGGCACGGCGTCCGGGAGTACTCCGATGGCACCAGCCGACGTCGACGACGTCGACTCGCGCCGGCAATGGCGGCGTGTAAACGCGCTCGCTGACATGTTCTGGCGGCGCTGGCTGCGGGAATATCTCCCAACGCTGCAACGTCGCGAAAAGTGGGCAGATAATGTGCCAAATGTGCGTGTCGGCGACGTTGTGATAATAGCCGACAATAACAAACAACGTAGTGCGTGGACTAAAGGAGTTATAAAAACAGTGTACCACGGGAGTGACGGCATCATCCGTGTAGTAGACATTAAAACTACAAACGGGGTCCTGCGTCGGCCTGTAGCTAAGATCATCGTGCTTCCCACAGACCAAGAAATGTAATACGGTTGAACCCTGTTACAGGGGGTGGAATGTAGGCGAAGCACCATGATTTGATAATACAACAACATGAGTTGTAACTATGTTTTATTTACTTATAGCATGCCATAGTCAGATATGCTGTAACAGATTGTGTTACGTATCACTTTACATGATAACAACATTGTAACATAACATGTATTTTGATAACATCATCATTTGGATAATGATCGTAATAATGCAAGGTAAAAACTCGGGTTGAAACATGCATGATCAATCTTACGCAATAATATTGTCAATTGCGTAAGATTAATCAAGTTGCAACACGATTCTGAGGTGGCGACCTAACTCAAGGCCAAACCCAGCCACGCTTTGGTAACCCGTAGCATTGTATGGAAGAAAAGTTAAAACCCTTCAGGGCCCACACGCTACTTGAGCTAATGACCAAAGCCATATATACAGAAGAAATTCAAATTAAATTAAGTTCTAAACGCTTAAAAGTTCTTACAGTTCTAAAAGTTCTTATTGTGTCAGCAAGTGCAGTCTTCGACAAGTCTCCGGTGAAGTAACAGCTCCTCATAACTGTTAGCTTTACAAGTCGCGAATTTTCTATAAATAGCTCAGGGCAGTCAAGTTATCATAGCTTAGGATTATTTTACTTCTCTATTATTGTGTATTTCCGTGTACTCTTTAATGATCCTTTATGCTTATTTGACTGTATTTCCGTGTTGTGTACAATTAACTAACCTTACGTATGTGATTTAAATTCGTGTTAAACTATTGTGTGTGTAAATAGCAAATATAACGTTTTAAAAAGTGCTGAAAGTGGTTTCAATTAAATTCCCTCGTCAAGGGAACATCATCACCCCCGCCTACATCACCTGACTCCCGCGTTAATAACACATTGATTTTAAGAAAAAATTTGAAAAACAAAAATAATAAAAAGTAAAATGACTGTGTGGTTAATTCTGTATGTGACTGGGAATCGTAGGAAGTAAGGCGCTTAAAATTATTTAAATAAATACTCTTAAGTTAGATAGTTTATTATACACGAACAACGAGACTAATAATTAAACGTCACACACAAATGAGATAATACTAGATTACTTTGGTAATTAGGTTACAGAGGTCAGACGGTACCTAGTAAAGTTCGCATGAGCATAGCCTCAACCACCCTTATCAGTGATTAGATTACCTAGGTACTAATTAATGCCTGACTCGTTCTTTTGTCAAAACAAATGACCGCCTGTGTAGGTAGGTACCTACTGGCTATGTCGTAATGTTTTACTTTATCTTAATCCACTATGCCCGCGTACCAACTGGTCTACGCGCATCAGCGTAATTGCGTAAAAATTAAAAGTTGTCAAACATAGCCCGAGGTATCAGTCTGTATTTTTAGGGTTCCGTAGTAAACAAGGACCCCTTATAGTTTCACCATGTCCGTCTGTCTGTCTGTCTGTCCGTCCGTCCGTCTGTCCCCGGCTGAGCTCGGAGACGCTTAATCCTAGAAAGCTGTAATTTGGCAAGAGTGTACATATTCATCACGCCGAAAAAGTCGTAAAATAAAACCATGAAAAACATTGTTTTTTAGGGTACCTCCCTTGCACGTAAAACGGGGATGATATTTTTTTTTCTCATCTAATACATGGTGTGGGGTATCGTTGGATAGGCCGTTTAATAATATTGTGGGTCTGTGAAAGCCATTCTTCAATTCTGAGATCCGTTTGCGTAATATTAAGCTTTAAAGTGCTATTTTTTGTTAGAGTCAAGTGTCCCCCCCCCCTGCCTGCTAAATTGGATATTTGAGGTTTTGGATATGTGAAAAAATTCATGGCAGTAGTATATATAACGAAATTAAAAGGAAACCTATCACAGCTAAGTAGGGTTTACTAGTTAACGAGTAATAGTCCACCAACTTAAATTTGCAGTTGAAGAATTGACCGTAACGTATATCGAGGTATGGGAGAGCATGTTTTTCAACTACAATGTTAAGTTTGTTTTTGGGATAAATTCATCCTAACTACGGAACCCTTCATTGTGCGTGGTCCAACACGCACTTGGCCGGTTTTTATACAACAAGTTGCCTATAGAATTCAAAACCATACACAGTGTTAACTTATTTAAAAACAAACTATTTATTGGGGAAAGGCTATTACAGTATCAATGAACTTCTAGATGACATAATTATGACATTGTAACTTATGATTGTATTTACTACTTCGGCATTTATTATTGTTAGATCTATTATTACTGGTATTCTTAATTGATCGTTATTGTTTTTATCGAGTTTTCTAAATGTATTTAATGAATTTTATTTTAATTGCAATTGTATAATGTTATTTTTTTTTAACACAGTGTACCTATATTGTTGTGAAATAAATTACTTATGACTTAACACACTATCAGTAATAATGGGTATCATTTTGACAGTCGCATAACATTCATTGCGTTATTTACGTTGTTGAGCAGATTTTTTTTCGGACATTTGAAGCAATAGATTAGCAATATACTTCAAAATCGTTCAGATTTTGATTGACAGTGTGTTAAGCAATTAGAGTGCTGGTCGTGGGGGTCGTTTTTATGCAAACACAAAATGAGATGCGTGAACCACAGGTACGACAATAGAGTGGATACATAGCTCTATTAGACGCATAATTATTGTCTTGTAGATATAAACCAAAAGGGTTAAAAAAACAACGTAGGTACTTACCAACATTGGTAAATCAGTAATTTATATAAAACTATTTTTTTTCGTTGACACGAAACAGATAGACCCCCCGGTAAGATATAAGGGGACATTTGGCCCAACAAAAGAACAATATCGGTCAAAAATCTATCAAATTATACTTATCCAATAATCTAATAATAGCTAGAAAAAAAGAGCAACAAAGCGGATTATTCCGAGATTCCCTAAAAACGGGTAAAAATACCCAAAACGAGATTTGAGCTCGCGTCCCATTGTTGAGCGCGTGCGGGTGACAATCATCCGATAATGACGTGTTTAGCGTGACAGATAATAGAGGGACACGTCAATCATTGCGTAATAAGCGTGTTGGAATGACAGCTTTCATGCCGTGACGAATAATTTCGACAAAAACGCAAAAAAGATAAAAAAACATATGAAAGCTGTAATGAGGTTATAAACCTTGCAATAATAGGTTGAAAAAAAGATTGGAAAACTTTTATAAAAAAATAATAACAGCTGTCATATTAAACATTTCGAAATTGGAATTCGATTTATAATCTATTTCAAATGTTTTTGTTCAAGGTGATATTTGGACGCGGGGTGAGTAGTGCTTCGACCAAGACTAAAAAGTGGAGGCCAAGCCAAGGTCGCAGCAGGTAAGACACTCGCCAGTTTTAATTATGATCAATATTATTAGTCGTCTGCTTGAGACGACTAATTTGCTCTTAAGAATTTTTTACGCAACTATTCTTATCTTGTATCTTTATATTTTCACAGAACATTTGAGGGGCTAATCCTGTATTTTTTTAGTATTTAGTGAACAAAGTTTCCATCTGACAAAAATATTTCTAATTTATCAAAAAAATTGACATTGGATAATACGACTAGATTTTGAACATTTTTATTTTTACTTTTAGGGGTACCTCAAAAAAAAAACGGAACCCGTATAGGATCACTCGTGTGCCTGTCTGTCTGTCCGTCAGACACAGCCGATTTGCTCCGAAACTATTGAACCGATTAAGTTGAAATTTGGTACACATAATATGATTTTCTGTGACCCAAACATGAACGTGTAACGTAAAAAAAAAAAATTGAATATGAGGGTCACTATTGAGGAAAAAACAAGAAAAAATATATATTACAAACTGTACTGTGTGACATATCAAATGAAAGGGCTTGTTGTAAGGATTTCAGATTTTTTTTTATATTTTTTGATAAACACTTTTATAATTATATAAGAAAATTGATGAAAATTTACCATTCCCCCCCCCCCCTTATCTCCGAAAATAAAGAGCCTAAAATTTAGAAAAAAGTACAGAGAATAGTTCTTTACTTATAGACAGGAAAACCTAAGAAGTTTATGATCTTAAAATAACATGGTAAAGGTCTCAATATTGTGCGTAAAAACTTACATTTGCAGTTGGAATGTAAGAGGATATGAACATGTTTTTCAACTACAATGTTAAGTTTGTTTATTTATTAGACTCTTCAACAATGACTACACTATTACTTTAGAATTTGTACATTGCAAACTGAAGCACACTACAATACCCGCAGATAATAACGGAAATTTTGAATTGTTTTTTTTTTATATTTTTTTTAAATTGTTTTTACGTTGTTCTCACATATAGAAGCGACAAGAATAAAGTACCCAGGATTTTGTAATATCTTGATTTAAAAGAGTGTCCTTGGAGTTTCTTGCCTGTTCTTCTCCATAGAGATCTACGTTTTGGAATGGGCAAATAGCTTCCACTTTCTGACTAACTGACAGACTCTTTGACAATTCAAAAGTGCCTGTAAATTGTTTAATTGAAATAAATGCTTTGAGTTTGAGTTTGAATTGAAACAAGTACATTATACATAGTTAAGGTAAAATAAAAAATAAAAATGCTAAATTGATTACTATAATAAATTAAATTAGATTAAATTTTATTTTTGATAAGTTTTATAACAGATTGTTCTAAGAATAAATAAATCCCCACTACGGAACCCTTCATTGTGCGTTGTCCGACACGCACTTGGCCGGTTTTTAGGGTTCCGTACCTCAAAAGGAAAAAACGGAACCCTAGGATCACTCGTGTGTCTGTCCGTCTGTCACAGGTGATTTGCTCCGAATCTAGTGGATCGATTAAGTTGAAAATTTGTACACATATGAACTTCTGTAACCCAAACACAAACGTGTTAGGTAAGTAAATTAATTTTGAATATGGAGGTCACTTTTGGGGAACAAATTGGAAAATTAAAGAATTTCATTTTTTTTTTATAATTTTAAAATAAATGTTTTTTAAATTATTTAAGAAAATAGATGAAAAATGACCACCCCCTTATCCCCGAAACTACTGAGCCTAAAAATTATGAAAAAAAAAATACAGAATATAGGTCTTTACTTATAAATTACAGGAAAACCTATAAGAAATCTGTGATCTTAAAATAAGATGGTAAATTACTCAATATTGTGCGTACAAACTTACATTTGTAGTTGGAATGTATGGAGGATCATGTTTTTCAACTACAATGTTAAGGTTGTTGTTGCGATAAATTCATCCCAACTACGGAACCCTTCATTGTGCGTGGTCGGGCACGCACTTGGCCGGTTTTTGTTATCATGTTTGGGTGGCATACAGCTATCAATACAGAAGTAATAGTGAGGTAATTCACGACAAGCCATTTACAAGCCTCCACAGTTAGCAATAGAGTATTGTTGTACAAGTTTTGTAAATTGAAAAACCATTCGTGAAGCATACCTATTTACCTATTTATGCAACACTACTAACGGGAATTGGCCTTCTAGTCCCTAGTCATAACACCGTTTGGTTCCTTGTTAGGTATATATAGTGAAGGAAGGAATATATAGGAAGAATAATATACCAGTATTTATAGGAAGCGACAATACTGCATCACGGTACCTATACAATTACGGTTGAAAATGGCGATACGTTTGATTTTAGTTGAATCTCGTGTCCGCCAATAATATGAAAGTTATTTCGTAGCTTAATTTTAATTTAAAAAAAATACACCAATAAGTTAAGACATTTTCACATAGGTATTACTTTAGTTGATTAAATTTCCTTTAATAGTAAAAGTTAAAAACACTCCAAAGTGAAAAATACCTTTAACTAATCATCACGTAAACCTAAACACGTAGTAAAGGTCAATAAAGTTATCTTAGATCGGAAACCAAGTTTGCAAGAACAATTATTTTCGAATCAGTGTACCCTCGGGCGTAAACGTGTAGTATGCGACTGTCATAGGTATGAGTGACAGAGAAAACGTTCTACAAAACAGAACAGCCATAAATGTAATGCCCTACCTCGAAAATTAATGGTAGTTTGATGGGCGTGGGTTATCTCTCGCGCGTGTGATAGTTATGGCTTTACTTTAGAAAGGCAAAAGAAGAGATGACAATAATGTGTGTGCGTTCATAATAAAACAACGTATGTGCCAAAATGAATTAACGTCTTTTGTAAACAATAAGTATTATTAAATCTTACGATTTCTCTCTATCTTTGAAAGTAAACTCCATTGAATAACTCTTAAACCGGGTCCGCTTTGTCGCAGACCGCCTTGTCGGGCGGCTGGTACGGGTGGGGCCAGATTTGGCGGAGAGCCAGTTTGGTTTCCGTAAGGGGCGCTCTACGGTGGATGCCATCATGCGCGTTCGAGCCCTCACGACGGGGGATGCTGTTGCCCGGGGTGGGGTCGTCTTGGCGGTGTCTCTTGACATCGCCAATGCCTTTAATACCCTGCCCTGGAGTTGCATTGGGGAGGCACTTCGGTATCACCGGATGCCGACCTACCTCTGTCGCGTGGTCGAGGCTTATTTGACGGACAGGGCCGTCATCTACCCCGGTCACCAAGGAGAGTGGAACCGGCGAGAGATATCGTGTGGTGTCCCACAGGGATCGGTCCTGGGGCCGCATCTGTGGGACATCGGGTACGACTGGGTGCTGCGTGCCGACCTCCCTAGTGGCGTCAGCGTAGTCTGCTACGCTGACGACACGCTAGTCCTGGCACAAGGGAGTTCGCATCAGGCGGCGGCCGAACTGGCGGCACGTGGGGTTGCGACAATCGTCGATAGGATCCGGCAATTGGGACTCGAGGTGGCATTGCACAAGTCCGAGGCCATGTGTTTTATGGTCCTCGGAACGCGCCACTGTCGGGTTCCCAGATAACGGCGGGAGGAGTTCACATCGGCGTCGAGTCGACGATGAAGTACCTGGGACTCGTCCTTGACAGCCGGTGGAACTTCGTGGAGCATTTTCGACGTTTGGCTCCCAGACTGGAGCGGGCCGGGGCTGCTTTGAAGCGGCTCCTGCCCAATCTAGGGGGTCCAAACGCCTCCTGCCGGAGGCTCTACGCGGGGATCGTGCGGTCCATGGCCCTTTACGGGGCACCGGTTTGGGCGCGTTCTCTGAGGCTGCGACCAGCGCAGCGGTTGAACGCGTCCCAAAGGGTCATGGCCATCAGGATGGTACGGGGATACCGCACGGTCTCCCGTGAGGCGGCGAGCCTCCTTGCCGGATTGCCGCCATGGGATCTGGAGGCGAAAGTCCTCGCGCACATTTGGGTGTGGCGCGAAGAGGCGAAACTCCGGGGCATAACTCCGCTGCCGCAAGAAATTGCGGCACAGCGGACGGAGCTCCGGAGGGATCTCATGGCAACATGGAGAGTGCGATTGTCGCAACGCAGCGCTGGGCACGCCACAATTGTGGCGATAAGTCCCCTCTTTGAGGAGTGGCTGGAAAGGCGCCACGGCGTCCTTACCTTCCGCCTGACGCAGGTCCTCACCGGACATGGATGTTTCGGGAGGTTCTTGTTTAGGATTAAGCGGGAGGAAACGCCCGGGTGTCACCACTGTGTGGATCGCCCGGAGGACACGGTGGAGCATACGGTGGAGGTCTGCCCAGCTTGGGCGGAGCACCGCCGTGTCCTCACGGAGGCGATCGGCGGCGGCGATCTCTCGCGTCCGGGCCTGGTTCAGGCCATGGTTCGGAGCGAGAGTGCATGGGAGGCCGTCACCTCCTTCTGCGAAGCAGTTATGCTAGCGAAGGAGGAGGCGGAATGCGTGAGGGAGAGGCAAGGTTCGCGCCCTCACGACCCTAATCGCCGCAGGAGACGCCCCGGGCGTCGGGAGTCGCAAGCCGATTTCCGGCCACCGTAGGCGCGGGCCTGCGGACGGTGAGCGATGGGTAGCTCGCCATCCGATAAGGACCAGGCCCGGGTCGACGGCGCGTTGTGTTCCACGCGCGCCTCAAAGAGATGTCAGCACAAACTGACGGGGTCCGTCAGGACCAATGCCTGCCGGGGATATCGTGGCCCTGGCACACAGGCAACGGAAGGAACATGGGTGGGTTTTAGTCAGTAAAAGTCTGACACGCCCTCCCGCTCCGCCCAGAGCGGGAGAAGTTATTTGATGATTTCCCACCCAAAAAAAAAAAAAAAAAAGCCGGGTCCGCTGCGCCATGTTACATAACCGATTTGGGGGCGCCGATTGGCCAAATCGGTTAGATAACGATGTTGTTATACGAAGCGTTACGCCTTGATACTCAATTTTCCACGGGGCTGAACCATATAGTCAAAAAACATACTCGTACACCATTAGACTTGCTTAAAAAGGTTCACTATTAAAAACAATTTTTATATACCGCCCTAATAAACATGACATCACGCTTGTAATCCCCGAAGGGTTAGGCAGAGCCACAGAGGAGCCTATAGTACACCCACATTTCGCCAGTTATGTTTAAGGGTCTCATAACCGCCGTTGACCTTGGCCATACAAATGCGCGTCGCGCACACGCTGCGCCGCCCGCCGCCGCCGTTCATTTTCATAGGGAATATTTATTTTTAGTAACGAAAAAATGACTATTTAATAAAAATCACAGATTACAGAAAATAAAATTGTCTGTTCATACAAAAAAAAATCACGAATATATCTTAAGTAGTTTGAAAGTAATATCATTTTCTATGCTTTGGGTAGACATTACTTCCTGAATTTATTTAATAAAGTATTTTACTACAATACTTAAATATTCACATATAGAATTGATGTGTATGCGTTCTAGTTTAACATACATTTTTTGCATAACTTGCATTATATGAAGACGTAATTACAGATTTAAAAGTCACTAAAATCATATATCCGCGCCTTAAGTCCCGTGTGGGGGCGAGCCTATTGCCATCGACCGGGCACAAATCCAGACTCACCGTTATAGCCACCACTTCCAGTCTTGATTGTTTTTATTTTTGGATATTGTCATTTTAAATGCTATTTTTGTATTTCTTGTGCGTGTCCCAAATAAAATATGTTTCTTCTCTTTTCTCTCTTTTTTTCACTTTTACATACATTACTATTATAAAACAATATTAGAGGTTTTTTTTTCGCCGAACTGATAACGAAATAGTTAAAAACTAAAACCATTTTTTTTTTCTATTTTGTGTGAGTAACTGAGTACCATGGACGGGTCCATGGTACTCAGTTACTCACACAAAACGTTAAGTTATGATGTATGTTGACTTAAAAAAGCTTGGCAGTTGAGAGTATGTTATGCTCACTTAACGCTGGTAGCACACCTCCGCCGCGAAACCGCAGTAGTTCAATTGTACTGGTTCGCGTTATGTTCCGCTACTCGCATCCGATTCGGGTAGCAGAATGTGATGGTGGCGCGTATGTTAGATCATTCCGTTCCCTACAAAATGGTTGAGCTGGATGGTGCTGATTCACGCGTCATGTTCGTGAACAGGCGCCATCAGTTGAAGCGGCGGCGTAAATATAAGCGTATTTTGATTTTTTTATTTTTTTACATTGCTCTCACATAGAAGCAACCAGAATAATGTACCCAGGATTTTGTAATAATTATCTTGATTTAAAAGAGTTTCCTAGGAGTTTCTTGTCTGTTCTTCTCCATAGAGATCTACGTTTTAGAATGGGCAAATAGCTTCAACTTTCAGAGCGAAGCGTAAGATTCTAGAGTAAAATCCTAAACGTAGCGAGGGATTCCAAGTACGTAGCTTGAGGTTAAATCATTTTGGTACCGTGTGGCACACTCTTCTTTTCATCCCCCTCTATGAGAAAAATAAATAAGAGATGCTTTTAGTAGTGACGAATATTTATATTTCTCTCGATTTGTTTGGTAGTAAATTGTTTATGACATTTACTGAGTTTAATTTTACATTTTCTGGTTTTAATATTTCACTTTCACTGCTAGAACTCATCTTTTATTCAATTTGTGTGAATCAAATTAAAATCGTCTGTAGTATTTTGTTAAAAAGTATTTAATAAAAAAACAAATAAGAAGTTCCCCCGTATTTTTTTTTTAATTTGATTAACCAATGCGCGTCGGTAGGCGCTCTTTTTTAGGGTTCCGTACCCAAAGGGTAAAACGAGAACCCTATTACTAAGGCTCCGTCGTCTGTCTGTCTGTCTGTCCGTCTGTCACCAGGCTGTATCTCATGAACTGTGATAGTTAGACAGTTAAAATTTTCACAGATGATGTATTTCTATTGCCGCTATAACAACAAATACAAAAAAACAGAATAAAATAAATATTTAAGGGGGCTCCCATACAACAAACGTGATTTCTTTGCTCGTTTTTACTCGATATTGATTACGACAACAGGTAGACGCTTGAAATATTCACAGAATATTTAGTTTAAAAATAAATAATTAAATTAAAATAAAACAAATATTGAGAAATGAGATTTTTTTGCCATTTTTATAGATAATGGTACGGAACCCTTCGTGCGCGAGTCCGACTCACACTTGGCCGGTTTTTATTACCGGCCAGGACTTTATCGAAGCGAATTGCGTTCAAAAATTTTAATTAAATAATGTTCCAAATTCAAAATTCATTTCGTCACTGTTATTAAGTGCGCCGGGAATTACCCATTTTGCTCGCACTTATCGAGGAACCCTTCGGCTCTTTTCGAAGGGATGAAGAGCTATTTTTCACTTTTTTCTCAGTTGTTTTGCTTTTATTTGTTGTAAATGGACATTCTCAAAAAAAAAACCAGCCAAGAGCGAGTTGGACTCGCGCACCGAGGGTTCCGTACGTATATAATATGATGTTGGTGATTTCTGAAAAACTGTGCTATTTATAGACATCGTTTTATTTTTCCTGTAATCTTTACATAAACTTCTATCACATAGAATAATTTCAGATTTTTATCAATGCAAGCTTCGGAGATAAGGGGAGGACGGTTTTTTTTAAATTTTTTCTTTAAAGCCGGAAACTATGCTGCCTAAAAAAAAATGTTTGAGAATGTGCAAACAGCGCTCTTTCATATGATACCCCACATGTCCTAGTAGCCCTACTTCAAATTTGTAAGACCCTTTTCCGTCCCTTTTGTAAAAAATACATATTTTTTTAAATTTCTTTCTTGTTTGAAAAATAGTTGGGCAAACGTCATCTAAAACTATTCTAAATTTCAAGGTGATAGCATTAGTAGTTGTTGAGATATCCAGGTGTGTCAGACAGACAGACTTAGTCTCACCTTATGCGACCCTTATGGGTTCCTTTTTACCATTTTGGTACGGAACCCTAAAAATAACTGTTTTGAGTTATGACTTTAACTGCATTTTTAGGAAACTGCCAAAATTCAATTAAAAAAAATAGGCAGGAACCGAAAATAACCGAGACTTTTGCCAAAAACCAAATACAAAATTCGGTCGGACACTACATAATGTTATATATTATAATTATTAACGTAAATAGTACTACTGCTTAGGTAGGATTCGAAATTCTACACTAATAGGTAAACGGTTGAAAAGTAACTGCAACGAACTCCGGACCGTTTGTGTTGGCTCCGCGAGTTTGAGCCACGGACAGTTGGCGGATAGTTCGACGTTCCCAGTTCAGGCACTGGTTAGCAAACTATTACTGAAACGTTCGATTTCACTGTTTCTTGTTGGAATTCGATCTTTTGAACTGTTACAGAAGTCTAATTGGTCTTGTCGTGTAACTCCATACTTAGTTGAATGTTTTCACTAGGTATTCGTACTATCATCATTCGTATATCAGTATTCGTACTATCAATAGCACAGCGTTTTGTCTTGAAACCTCTATGTCTGACGTTTAGTGTGAAAGTTTTATAACAAGCATCACGGCTGCATTCCCCGAAGGGCTAGGCAGTGGTGTACCTATAGAGTGTTGTATTTGATTTAAATAGTCAATCAAGTAATCATGTATTGTTTCAATTAACAGAACTGTTTTCGTCAATTAAATTGTATTTTTAGGGTTCCGTACCTCAAAAGGAAAAAACGGAATCCTTATAGGATCACTTCGTTGTCCGTTCATCTGTCTGTCTGTCCGTTTGTCTGTCTGTCAAGACCCTTTATCTCAGGAACGCGTGGAGTTATCAAGTTGAAAATATCAAATAGTACGTAAGTCTACGGTCCCTTGGAGCTATACAAAATCAGGATTCTAAATCAACGCAATATCAAAATACGCTCATTTATCGGCATATTTTGATACTCATAAATAAATCAAAACCTATAGGGTACTGCCCGTTCTAGGTCAACTGGAAGTACCCTATAGGTTTTGAATTTTCATGGTTTTTGAAATTTCTTAATTCCTATGAGTTCCTAGAATCATGAAATTGGCAAGAAGCAAGATCTTCTAAAGCTAAGTCTTAAGCTAGGTCTTTTTTTTAGGGTTCCGTACCTCAAAAGGAAAAAACGGACCCCTTATAGGATCACTCGTGTGTCTGTCTGTCTGTCCGTCTGACACAGCTGATTTGCTCCGAGTCTACTGGACCGATTAAGTTGAAATTTGGTACATATGGTCCTCTATGACCCAAACACGGACGTGTAACGTAAATAAATAAATTTTGAATATGAGGGTCACTTTTGGGGGGTAAATTAGAAAATTCAAAAAAAAAACAAACTGTACCGTGCGACACATCAAATGAAATGGCTTATTGTAATAGTTTCACATATATTTTTTTTATAACTTTAAAATAAATACTTTGGAAATTATTAACGACAGTTGACCACCCCTCCCCCCCCGCCCTATCTCCGAAACTACTGAGCCTAAAATATTGAAAAAGTTACAGAAAATAGTTCTTTACTTATAGATTACAAGAAAACCTATAAGAAGTCTATGATCTTAAAATAACATAGTAAATCTCTCAATATTGTGCGTACAAACTAACATTTGCAGTTGGAATATATGAGGGAACATGTTTTTTAACTGCAATGTTAAGTTTGTTCGTAGGATAATAAAATTAATCCCCACTACGGAACCCTTCATCGTGCGTGGACCGACATGCACTTGACCGGTTCTTTCTAAGTTTTATCACAAAAATAATATTTTTGCTATTAAAAACTTACATTTGACGTAGGTATATAGGTACGAGCGAACCTTTTTTTTCAACCACAAAGTTATTATTAGAATTTTCCGAAACACCAAAACAGTTTTCATTTCTCAAATAAGTGCCTTCATGAATTTAAAAAGACCTTTTATTTTCTTACAAAATTAAGTTAAGTACCTACTCATTTTCAAATCCTATTTTAAAATCCCTCCTGTGATTATTAATAAGCAAACGCTATTAAAACAACAACAAAGCCATCGCAGCTCACATATCCCTAACAGTTCTAATTAAACTGTAGCGCTTCTTTCATCCTTAGGAAGTCGTTCAGTGTTTCTTGTAGCCATTTAGTTAATTGGCTAAAGTAAGTGTGTGGATGGGGTGAAGTGAATTAGCCAGCTAGACTGATTGCTAGTCGGTGTGAAATTGCCTTTATATTTAATAGTATGTGTGTCTGAGGGGTCAAACCCTTTGGTCTTTCGTCAATGTTGATCCTTGAACTGATTTATTTACTCACGTTGGATTAACGGCTTAGGTTATAATTATAAATTAAATACTATTTCTTTTTTTCAGAGGTGAGTGGAAACGCTGGGAAGGGACGCCCTAGGAGGACATATAGTGACCAAATTGGTGATGTTCTTCAGAAAGGTCAGGTGCGTAGTACTCTCAATCGTCGTGCGTGTATGACCAGATTTATGAACGTAGGCGAAGCAAAAGGAGTATGTAAGGAGCGTAGCAGGTGGCGTTCTATAGTTTCTGCCTACCCCCATGGGAAGAAGGCGTGAGTTTATGTATGTGTGTGTGTACTATTTAGAAAGCTATTATATTATATTAAAAAAGCTAGTATAGAAATAAAGGTAAAGGAACTTTTGAAACTTGACTGGGCTTAGTTAAGTTTCAAAAGTTCCTTTACCTTTATTTCTATATTAGCTTTTTTAAACAATTATTTTACCATTTATTATTACCTGATGTTTGTGTAAAATATATACCTCATATCCTAACATTTTTTAAGGGCAGCCAATACGTCTTACTTTATGAGCTAATACGCTATAACAATGGTTAATAACATACAAGCTATATCAAGTGATCTTGATGAGCTGAGTGTGGCTAATTTTTATGAATGCCTGCCAGACCAGTGTTCAAACATTATAAAGAATCCTACTGATCACCTAAAAATAATACACATAAATATTCGCAGCGTAAATAAGAATTTTGATCAGTTCGTATCAGTTTTAACTACGGTAAAGTTTCAATTTGACGTAATAATTCTCACCGAATGCTGGTTAAAGTGCACTGGCCATGTTCCAACGCTGGTCGGTTATACTTCGTACGCATCCATTAACAATCCAATCCAAAACGATGGAGTTATCATTTATACTAAGTCCGACATTCCGTGCGATGTTTCTGAGCCGATTCTTGTAGATGGGAACTGTTTAGTGTGTAGCATAGGTAATATTTCCATTGTCGCTATTTATCGATCACCATCTTACAACGCTCTCAGCCGTTTCTATGATAGCCTAGAAGGTCTAATAAATACTATAAAATTGCATACAAATATTGCTATTATTGGCGATTTTAACATCGATATAAAAAATAATAGTACAGATAAAAATGCCGGTGATTTTCTAAACCTGACAGCATCCCTTGGATTTCTACCTGGACATCTCCAGCCCACAAGGAAAGGAAACTGCCTGGATCATGTGTTGTTGAAAATATCTGTGCCAGCGACAACGATGGTATTAAATACTCATGTCACTGATCATCTACCAATAGTTTTATGCCTTGGTCATAGAGTTAGCTCTAAAAACAACAAACCAAAAAGCTGGCTTAAACTTGATTACGCCACAATAAAAAATGAGCTCTATAATTGCAGTTTTAAAAAGATCACGGATGAAACCGATACTAACGAGGCTACCAATTGCCTTATCTCTATAATTCAAACTGTTATAAACAACAATACAAAGACTTTAAATAAATCTGGAAAGTGTACTATTTTAAAGCCATGGATTACCCCCGGTCTACTACGGTGCATCCGGAATCGCGATAACATGCATCGGAAATTAAACAAAAACCCGGACAATGATATGCTTGCTGTGACATACAAGAGATACCGCAACTTTTGTAATACCTTGCTTCGGAAGCTTAAGCGGGCGTACGAAACCAACGAATTTACTAAGGCAAAAAACAATCCGAAGGCCACTTGGAGCTTGATTAATGCAATAGCTGGTAGAAAAAAAAATCTAAAATTCCAGTTGAGCTTCTTAAAATGGCTGTAAATGACAAAAAATCTGCAAACTGTGTCAATCAGTATTTTGTAAATATTGGCATAAACCTTGCTTCTAAAATATCTAATAAAACAACACTTACACCCCCTAATATGCATTTCCAGGTAAATCAATCGCTATGTAATTCGATGGGTATTATTCCAGTTAGCGAAGAACGAATCGAAACCGTAATAATGTCACTAAGAGACGATTGCGCCACTGGCTCGGATAATATACCATCAAAAGTTATTAAGCTTTCGCGAAAAGCCTTAGTTCCACCTATTACTCATATATGCAATCTAGCCATTTCCACGGGCGTATTCCCGAGAGCTTTTAAAAGAGCAAAAATTACACCGGTATTCAAGAGTGGGAAAAGGGATCGTGTGGCAGACTACAGGCCTATCTCTGTATTAAGCGCACTGTCAAAGGTTCTAGAACGTATCCTAAATAGTTACTTGACTAATTATTTGGACAAAAATAATATCATCTCAAGCAACCAATACGGATTGACAACTGAAGATGCGGTTGCAAACTTTAGCAACAAGGCAATAAGGTTACTAGATAAAAAGCGGAAATGTTATGGAATCTTCCTGGATTTGTCGAAAGCGTTTGACACGGTCTCAATTCCCATTCTTATCTCCAAAATGGAGAGCATCGGCATACGTGGACTAACTTTAAGCATTTTTAAAGATTACTTGTCAGGTCGGACGCAGTCTGTTTGTATCGGTGCGGTGGTGAGTGATGAAGAACCCATTAATTATGGGGTTCCCCAGGGGAGTATCTTGGGACCAACTATGTTTCTAATCTATGTTAATGATCTATGCAATCTTCAAATTCCGAATTGTGACATATTAGCTTATGCTGACGACACGGCTCTATTATCGCACGGAGAAGACTGGATTTCTGCCAAAAAATATGCCGAAAATGGAGTGCGGATCGTAATGCAATGGCTTTCTAACAACCTGCTAACCCTTAATATAGAGAAAACAAAATTTATCCGTTTTTATCTTCCGAACTCCCCTGAGCCACCCGAAGCCGCCAATACACTCAAAGCTCACACCTGTGCGGTGCCAGTGGACTGTGTCTGATTGTCATTGTCACAAGTGAGCAATTTTAAATATCTTGGTGTCTTACTTGACGAACGACTCGACTGGCGTCCACAAATTGAAGCTCTCACTAGTCGCATCAGGAAACTAATGTATATTTTTAGGAATCTGAGACACAGCGCTGATGCTTCAACGATTTACATGGTCTACACTGCCCTATGTCAGTCATTGTTAATTTATTGCATACCCATATGGGGTGGAACCTATAAAACACTCTTTCTGATGCTGGAAAGAGCGCAAAGGGCAATTCTAAAGGTGATACATTTTAAACCACGGTTTTACTCAACTGCCAAACTATATGAAGAATGTCAGGTCATGACTGTGAGACAATTATATATTTTAAAAACAGTACTTCGGAGGCATTCGCTACTACCATTGGATGACAAAGACAATAAAAAGCGCTCTGGTGCAGTTGTTTGCCCTGGTGTACTTTGCAGAACAGCTTCTGCTAGTAGGCAATTTGACGCAGTAAGCTCGAGACTGTATAATGCAGTCAATAAAACCATAAATATGTACAGCTTAACTAAACGAGAGGTTAAACATAAATTAGGTAATTGGTTGCAAACTTTAGATTATGTTCAAACTGAGATGCTTCTAAGCATAAAAAGTAAATCATATATAAAAATTTTTTTCTGTCGATATGAAGGTATATATTTGTTAATGTTATCTTTTTTTTTTTCTTCTCTTGTCTGTTTCATTTGTAGTTTTAGATAATGTAGATACTTACTATAATTTACTTCTCAATGTTTTTTGAAAGTTAATTTATTTAATGTTATGGAAGTCAATTCCTAGGCTGCAAGGTTGTGTATATGTAAGTCCTGCATCCTAAGAACCACTAACTCCCAAAATACAAGCTTGACTTAGTTTGGGAGTTGGTAGATCATTTATTATGTGCTGCTGTACAACCATCAAACATATATATACATTGTTCTTAATAGATTAAGTTTTTGTTGTATTTTGAGAGCGAAATAAATAATAATTATTATTATTATTTATTAGTTCTTCTTTTGTTTTGTAATTATCATAATACACTTTGCTGTCCTTTATAATCAAGCTTGAAATTTTCCTACTACAAGTCTAAGCTTCTTTTCTCCATCTTCAGGACCTAACTTATTACTCACAATAACAGTTTGCCTGACCTGGGAATCGAACCCGAGAGCTCGTGATTTCGTGATCAACAGTCGCATTTCATCATCATCATCATTATTTCAGCCGAAAGACGTGCACTGCTGGACATAGGCCTCCCCCAAGAAGGGGGGGGGAGGGGGGGGGGGTTGCCATAATCGCCACGCTTGGCAGGTGGGTTGGCGATCGCAGCATGGTGTTAAAATGCATAGAGAACGCTGCTGCCCATTCTCTAGTAAATCCCTTGGTCGCCTTTTATGACACCCACGGGTGGAAATAGGGAGGTGCTATTCTTTGACTGTCTCGTTGGTCTAGTGGTCGCACGGGCTGCTGAGCATGAGGTCCTGGGTTCAATTCCCAGGTCGGGCAAAGTGTTACTGGGTTTTTCCATTTGGAATTTCTCAGTAGCAGCCTGGCGTCTGGATTTGTGTCCGGTTGATGGCAATAGGCTCGCCCCCCATTACATGGAACTTAAATATAACTGGCGAAATGTGGGTGTACTACAGGTATACCTCTGCCTAACCCTTCGGGGAAACAAGGCGTGATGTTGTTATGTGTTCTTTATGTCCGGCACCACACGGACGCGCAGGCGCACTAGCGACTATCATACTAACGAGGTAGTCACATCACATAACGCACCATAACATTGATGTGTCTGTTTCTAATATCAAAATAACAGTTTTTACTAAATGCTTAGGAAAGTATAGTTACGGTTAGTACCTTAGGTACTTTTTTTAAACTTTATGTAACATTTTTTAAATTTTTGTCTGTCTGTCTGTTTGTTCCGGCTAATCTCCGTTACAAAATCAAATGTAATTTATTCAAACTAGGCAATTTTTGATGTTCGGAAAGTGCTGATTTTGCAACATTTATAACTGTAACTTTTATGGTGTACATAATAAAGAGTATTCTATTCTATTCTCAAATCAGCAGTTTTCGAACGTCAAAAATTACATAAGACAGTCCCCCAAAAACGCCCACCCTTCATCACTTCCTAGTGCTTTAGCTGGGAAGAAGTAGCGCAACAAACTCCCCGTAAATTAACTTCAAATAAGAAGTAATTTTATTTAGGCTACTTTTATTTTAGAAAAAGCTACGTGGGCCAAGCCGCGGGCAGCAGCTAGTTTATAATAATATGTAAGTAGGTACCTATATTATAGATTTACCTGAGGCATCGCCGATCTCTGAGTCTACGCCGCCCGCGCCGTCGCTGGCGCCCGCTGGGGCACATAGTTCGCACTTATCCGGCGGATAGTAGAAACGTATGTGGCCTCTATCGCCCGCCGGTAGGCCTCTTACCAATACAAAAAAATAATATTTAGCGAGACACGTAAATTTGGGTGCCCAGATAGAAACGCCCCGTTGCTAGACAAGCACGGTCACATTGTAAGCATCTATAAATGAGGTAGGTTTAAAAGTGAACTGACGATTCAAAATAACTGCTTCGGCGTATAGCAAGGCTGTTACATACCTGACTGACGGCGAAGGTGACTGATGACGGATGACAGTGAAAAAACTTAATGATTAATACTATAGTTTATTTTAAAGTAAGGCTAAACAATTATCTATACCGAGGGAGGTTGGAACTCTGTGGTGCTACACCAGCAGCCAAACTGATCTTCGAGACGGCGCGCGGTGCAAGTAACGAAAATAGCTAAGGACAATTTACACACATGGACAGACTCGACCATAGTTCTAGCTTGGTTAAAAGGTGGGGCGAGTCGATGGAGTACATTTTTCAGCAACCGAGTCTCTGAGATGTTCAACATCCTAGATTATAGGCAATGAGGTCATATAACTACAGACACAAACTCGGGTAATAACGCCTCAAGAGGCTTACAGGCCGCAGAGTAGATAAATAACTTACTGAGCAACGGCCCAGGTAGGTTGTCTGTACTAGACCTAAACATGAATTTAGTTGATGTCGAGGATACACAAGAATACGAGAAAGCCAAAGTTTTCACTGCTATATTAAATGCTAAAGAGGAATTAATTTGGACTAAGTTCTCTAATTTACAGAAAATGTTGAGAGTAATTTCATACTAAATACCTAAGTAACAAGTTTTGGTGTCGCTTAATTTCAGAAGCGTTCACGAATCTAAATTATGTACATTATATGAAACAGTTACAGGGCAACAAAACATGCTGGTCCAGATAATCTTACTCGCGTTGTATCAATTAGATGATTACAGACGTTTAAAAACACTGTTCGTAGTATTTTTAAATGTCCTGTAAATAAAATATATCTAAATAAACTTAGGATTAGTGCAAACACCAACAACTCAACAACTCTTTCTAAAACTAATATGTACTTCATTTTTAAAACTTACTACTTATAACTAAGAAAAATAAAAACTTACAACTTAATGCTATACTTGTGTCCATTAACTACCTATAATTATGTTTAAAAATAATATTTACAAAATGATAATTATGTAAATGAATTAGCTACTTACGTTTTAGTAATAAATTCTTGATTGACTAGTGTTGCAAGCATTATATATGTGAATTGTAAACTATGATTCTGGCCCCTTATAGATGTGTAGTAACTTGAAAATCTTTCCCTTGCAGTGATATTATTATGTTGTTGTAGTTGTAGGTATTGCTTAGGTCTGCCAGGGTTGCGAGTTTGTTTGTAAAAATCCTGTTGAACTAAACACAAACTTATTGCTACCATCATCTGCCTAGCCTTGTTCCAACTATGTTGGGGTCGACTTCTAGTCTAACCTGATGTAGCTGAATACCAGTATTTTACATGAAGCTACTTCCTATCTGACCTCCACAACCCAGTTACTGGGTAAAACGATACCCCTTGGTAAGACTGGTTGCCGGACTTTCAGGCTTCTGAAGACCCACAACAACTGTCAAAGATCTAAAAATGACAGCCGGGACCAACGGCTTAACGTGCTTTCCGAGGCACGGAGGGGTCTTGGTATGTAAAGATGGTCACCCATCCACGGGCCAACCGCGGCAAACGTAGCTTAACCTGATCGATTGACCCATGCGGCTGTTATTACTTAGCCACCCCTTACACAACCTTTTTGCTATAAACAACCTTTTTAGGGTTCCGTAGTCAACAAGAAACCCTTATAGTTTCGCCATGTCCGTCTGTTTGTCTGTCTATCCGTCCGTCCGCCGGCCCCGGCTTAGCTCAGAGACACTTAGTACTAGAAAGCTGTATTTTGGCATGGGTAAACATATTAATCAGGCCGAGAAAGTCGTAAAATAAAACCATGAAAAACAATTTTTTAGCCCTTGCACGTAAAATAGGGATGATATTTTTTTCTCGTCTATTCCATGGTGTGGGGTATCGTCGGATAGGCCGTTTAAAAATATTGTGGGTCTGTGAAAATCATTTATCAATTCAGGGATCCGTTTGCGTAATACTCGTATGCACCGCGTTCACGATTTGAAAACACGCTCGTAAGTCACAATCTAGCCTAAAATTACGCAGCACAAGTCCTCATGTAAAATCAATTAAAATATATAATAAAATACCTAACAACATAAAAATGTAACAAAATGATAAAATATTTATTAAACGGCTCAGAAAACTACTGGTGGATAAATGCTAGTGTTTGAATGTTATTAAATAATTTTTTTACATTGAATGTTTTTTTTCCTGATGACATCAAAATGGGATGACTTTACTATTTTAGACATTTATTTGATTTTTATTACTTGTATTAATTTAATTCAATGTTTAATATTATTTTAATCTGTGACATTATTATTTATTTCTTATTTTTATTGAATTTTGAATGATGCCAATTATTGTTATGTTATGTATTGTCTTCAAATTATGTAATTGAATTTGTAATGGCATAATTTAATTGATTTTTAATGCTATAATTTGTAATGACGTATATCACTACAATGTGATATTATTTATTTATTTAAATTGATTAAGTTTCTAATGTATTATTACGCAATAGGCTCGCCCCCTATCACATGGGACTTTTAAACATAACTGGCGAAATGTGGGTGTACTATTAGGTACACCTCTGCCTAACCCTTCGGGGATTACAGGCGTGATGTTATGTGTGTGTGTATTATTACGTACGTACAAATTTATTTCTATTTACTTAATGATTTTAAAGCATGATACTTTAATATTGTGTATTATTGTGTAAAATAAATTGTTGTGCCCGACTGCCCGAGATTTTTAAAATAATTATAAAGTTCACATGGACCCTCCATGTGAACTTTATAATTATTTTAAAGATCTTGTACGCACATGTGATAAGCAATAAATTTAGCAATATATAAGCAATAAATTTAAAAGCAATTTGAATTTGAATAATATTAAGCTTTAAAGTGCTATTTTTTGTTAGAGTCAAGTGTCCCCCCCCCCCTGCCAGCTAAATGGTTGGATTTGGATATGTGAATAAATTCATGACAGTAGTATACATAACGAAATTAAAAGGAAAACTATCACAGCTAAGTAGGCTTTACAAGTTAACGAGTAATAGTCGACCAACTTAAATTTGCAGTTGGAGAATTGACCGAAACGTATATCGATGTATGGATGAGCCGACTACGGAACCCTTCATTGTGCGTGTTCTGACACGCACTTGGCCGGTTTTTAAATATTAACGGGATTTTATTATTTTCAAACACAAAATAACATCTTTCAAACCAGGTAGTCTCCGCCAATATGCTGGCTATCACGTCATCAAAAATTTGCTCAACCAATCGTAAAAAGCGTTTCGTATACGTTAAACAAACCTTTTGGCGGTGTTAGCAAAAACATCTTTGAGTTTTTTTTTCCTTTTTTGCCAAGATCTGTATCATGGGGTCCTATAAATACGCAATCCTTTACATGTTCGCTTTAATAGGCAACAATGGTCGCGGTGATTTGTGAAACGTGTGTTTTACAATAAAAAATATTTCTATATGCGCTTTGATTATGTTCAGATGGAAGGGTTTTGAAGATTGTGTCTACAAACACTATCTGAAATTGTTTATTATAATAAATTTACTACAATAATTAAAAAAAAAACATCAACAGTAAATTACATTGTTATGTTTGGAGTCACCTTTTAAGCAAAGATTTGCTTGTATTACGTGGTTCTGCTCCTCCAGTTTACATTGACTATACATATGTGTGAGAGAATAAACAATAGATAATTTTAAAAGCATGCCAAAGGTTTTTAAGAAAATAAAAATTATGATTTGAAGAAGACTCAAAAATCATTTGTAAAATAATCATGTCTGATCTAATCTAACTAGCCCATATTGTCCCACTGCTGGGAAAACACCACTCTCTGCATTTTCCACGCAATGCTGTTTTATGTAGTCCAGTCCTTTCGATGGGAGGCAAGCTCGTCCCACCATCTTCGCCCTGGTCATCATCATCCTAGCCTTTTTCCAAGTATGTTGGGTTCGGCATCCAGTTAACCGAATGCAGCTGAATACCAGTATTTTAAATGGAGCGGCTGCTTATCCCACCTCCACAACCCAATTACTGGGTAATACGATACCCCTTGGTAAGACTGGTTGTCAGAGTCTCAGGCGTCTGACGACCCGTAACGACTATTAAAGATCCTAGAATGGCAGCAGCGATGTCATCTGTAAGTAATTATAACGTAAATATTGAACTATTTCTCCTTAGGTATACGGATCAACACAACTTCACATTGGTAAGACTTATTCGAGAATAGCTCCTGTAATAATAATACAATTATCTAAGTACTTTAAAAACTGACTAGTCAGCAAGTTAGCAGCGGGTATGACGACTGCTCTTGGATCAGGCAGACGTGTAATTCACTATTTATTTCTTGAAAGCACTAGACTTGTAATATTTTCAGCTTTATAAAATGATTGTGCACAGTGGTTTCGTGAAGGTTTTCGTCAATATTTTGTGACACGTCTCACGCACGTCACTTCATTCTACTTGAACATTATGTTATACCTTGTAGATATCTCAGACAATTTATTTTAAAAGCATCAACAATCTCAAGTTCTTCAGCAAAACAACGCAGCTACCGTTAATCCAAATCAGCGCAGCTGCTAAGTCTCTGGACCATTAATTTAAATTTCCACGCCGCCATATTGTTTTCTGTTACCTAACAGTGACGCATTGATTTGAGATAAACTTAATGGATGACTTCAGTATTATATTGTAATGATTGTTTTTGTTGCTATTCGGTTGGTTATTTATAGTTAGTGAATATAATATAAATTCAATTTAAAAATTTTAGTTCGAGCGAATACTCATATGGGATTGATAACATTGTCCTTAAAACTAAATAACACTATACGACGGCACATGTAACTGACAGCAGCGAATAACATACGGACAGTCCACTCTTTCAGTAATCATTTTCAGAACCCTTTTAGGGCTGGCCATGACTCGAGCCACCATCGATGCTGCGCGCTTGCGCATTACTGTGTAAAAGCATTCTCCATATCCCTCTACTCCTCTCTCTCCTATATCCTTTCTATAATTATATCCCTTGAGAGAATGAACGAACATTTTGGACAACTCGGACCGGTCTATTTTGTAAAAATGTCACCGTGACTACATAGGTGAAGTGAGCTTGATGTGAGTTATCATTCCACCTGCAGGCTTAGCATGAGGCTTTCTATTAATAAAATAATACCATTTGATTTTAGATATTTTACATAGTTAGTAAAATCTCCAATTAAAACTGAATGTAGTGTTGGCTTTTATGTTGTTTGATATTCCCTGTGAAGTCTGTACGAGCCTTGAATGTTTTTAATAGATCAAGGTTAATAACTTTTCTGTCCCCATACAACGCATTTAATGAACCACGCCCACTGTTTTTTTTTTTCTGATGAGGTCGCTTGAGAACCAAAAATTTTCTTTTAGTTCCTTAAAGGTTAGGGTTTCTGCTATACGTCCACGTATCATTTAAAGAAATATCACGACACGTTCATGACAAATAATCTGCCCAAAATTGAATAGATAAATGAGTCACATGTGACACATGCACTTATGATAATACACTCTTGTGAGTCATATATATGTGACTCATTGGACAGGGAAATTGACATAGTGTAAAACTGTAGGATCTTTTGTTGTTCTTAGTTTATTGTTTATACCAAAAATATATTATTTACAAAAGTTTTGGGCGACAGGTCTTGGCCGAGTCCTCGCATAAATATTGCACCATCTCCTTGCTTATTTTATAATTCTGCAGGAACTCACTTTCCGTGAAATCAAAGGCTCCCAGCGAGCTTTCTACCTAATAATATTTCTTTTCCATCTTCGCTCAAGTTTTTCAATATAAAATCTTAAATAATGTCGGCGATTTGAACCTTACATGTTCATTTCAGCCTATGACATGATAAAAGCAACAGAACACCGCCTAAAACACATCGCCTTAATGAAGAAACAACTATCGAATCTTTCTATAGGTGCTTTCCACGGAAACGTAATTTTTGTCTACTCTTCCGTCGACAAAACGCATCTCTATGTTTCTCGTGTTAAGCCTGCTGATTAGTGCTGATGCTAACGATTGACATTACTTACAGCTCACGTCTTCTAAGTTTTTACGGTGAGATTTTTATAGAACAAGCCTGCGTTCGTACGTATTTTAGGTATTTGTAAGGCTTTAGTTGAACATTGGTGCATGTTACAAAAAGGTTTTTCTAAAACTACGTTTGACTTACTTTTGTATAATTTAAAAGAACACATTATTAAACGAATGACTTGAAAATTGTACTTGCTTCAATTGATCCCCTAAACCAACACAGTTATAACAACCCAATTATTATTATCTCTAAAAAATGTAAAGTTATAACCCAGCTTATCATAGCAAGATTTATTTACTTCTGAGCTCGAATATAAGCCGCGTATTGTCATCACTACTTTATCACTAAAACGTACTTTATTTACAATGTTTGTACAGCAATATTTCTGTATTAACGTATTATAAAATACTTGTAATAATTCAAGGGATATTATAAATGAAATGGGGAGAGGTATTGAAATGTTCAGTTTAAAATACATGCGTACATGGGGTTAGGAAACGAGCGGGTTTCGGGATTGCAAGCAAGTTTGACGAAGCGATTTTTACAAAAAATCGAGATGCGTACGCATATTTTTCTATTAACACTTTATAATATCTATGGGTCCGTAGCGAGTTTACTGTAATTTTGTGGTATAACCCGATTTTTCTAACTGTGCGCCTGTCAATGTCAAAATTAGTGTATGTTTATATATAAAAATTATAAGAATTCCAACATAACGAATAACATGATAGAACTGTGCTGACGACACGAGTTGTGTAGACCGTACTCAGAGGCGTCGGCGGCGCTGAGGAGGTAACCCGGCGTTTGAATTAAATACTGAAAATCTACGACTTGGACAACTTCAAGAACACAGTAGTTCAGTCAAGACTGTATTATTTTTATTTAATTTACTTAGGTAGGTAATTTAAAAGTTTTAATTGCAACCTAGTTCACAGCCCTTATTCGTTCTACCACTTTCATAAATAAAAATAGTCCCCACACCCAGTTTTGAAAACGCGTGTCAAACAACAAATCAGCTTACATTGAGCCACAGTCCATGTGTTTCCGCTTCTGCAATCCGCTAGCCTCCCCGCTGTTTTAAGCGCCACCCTTAATCAAACAAAGTCCAAGTGTGAGAACATCAAATAAATATGAATTGATAGGATCATAGATCGAGCGGATGCGGGGTACAATCCAGCGGATATTTGCTTATCCCCATCGCCATTTTTAAAGGTTATATGCCCTTTGGCACAGTTTTTGCGACCTTTGTTATACAGATCAAACTTTGGTTTGATATTTGCAATGTTTTTTTTTTTGTTATCAGATCACTCCTTTGCTTTTGATGGTTAATCCTTCTTACTTTTAGTAGTTTATCTTTTTTCTTAGATTTTCTAAGATATAGGTAAATATATTTAAAAAACAGAATAGCTAGGTGACCTAGGTAACTATTCCAAAAACATATTAATTTGTCTGTCTAATAATGTCTTGCGTTGTTTGTCCCTAAGAGGCTGCTTAGCTTAAGAGGAGGCCTATATTTATGTTATATAGGGCCAGTCTGATTTAAATCGTTAGATTCGCCCTCCCGCGTCTAAAAGATAGTCACATTTCTGTTTCGTTTTGAAACCTGTGACACACAATGACGCAATGACTTCACTTGGTTGTCATGAAAACGCTACGCATGCGTGAGCTCACTCTTTCGCGTGACTAAGTACGGTGAAGGAAAATCTAGTGATTTAAATGTTTGGGCAGCAGGATTTGACTTTACGGGGTCAAAAACGCTCTCTAGAAAAACACACCACTATCATAATAACCTGTCAGGGACGTCATTCGCCGGTAAATTGCGAACGGCGTGTGGCGGCTACCGCTCTTCTAAAAAGCGTAGCTTATTCCTAAAAAGCGAATGCATAAACCTCGAAACCAACAACATTACTTCCACCTGAAAAACTCGGTCTCAATTTTACAGTCAGTAGCATACGTATAAAACCTAAAAAAACGGACATAATATGTATGTGTAGAGCGAGTTTAAAACAAAAGGCACATGAAAAGTTTGAAAACCAAATACATAGTTGGGTGTCAAAAAAACTCGTGACTATTTGCAACCGAATATTGTTATGTACGACGATCAAAATAATGGAGTGTTATTTGATATCACTTTTTGTCACTGTCTTTTTTGTTCATAATAGGGGGAAAAGCAATTTTCTTTCAGAACCACATATACAGGGTGACAGACACATCGAAGCACAACTTGTTACCATTGATTCAGTAAATGATTCTGGACCCTGATGCACCGAAAATTTTCGTCAGTTATAAAAAAAAACCGCCCAAGTGCAGACCAGTGGATACCACGCACAATGATGGGCTCCGTAGTCGGAATTAATTTAACCTAAGAACAAACTTAACATTGTAGTTGAAAACATGTTCTCTCATGCATTCCAACTGTAAATGTAAGTTTGTACGCAGACTGAGGTGCAAGCCATTGCCGAATCACTGCCAGAATTGTTTCATCGTGTAAGGGTTGTCGGTCCAGTGTATTACAGTGACCAGTTGTTATCCCACAATTCACACAGCAATCCATAGTTTGAACAATATCAAATCTACAAGTAAAGTCTTCGGTGTTCAGAGTGAAAGCAAGGGTCGTAAAAGGTAGGCAGGGTCAGAATCCGTAAAATACATAGCAATGGTCGTGGAAAATGAAGAATAATCGGGAAAGCACTCAAAACTTTAGCTCAAAACGCATCGGAAAACACGAAACAAGTGAGCAAACAACAACAAGAGCAGGCCGCAACTGTGTAGTGTCAATGTCAGTCAGCTTTAATGCCAGTGACATAGATAGACTAAAAAAATATTGGTTTTTCAGTAATTAATTAATATTTTATTTATTAATATGACTGTAATTGTAAGCACTACATTATATTTTATTTATTCATAACAATCTTACCTACACTATCATTACAGATATATGATCCAATGCGACAGAGTGGCCATATATAGCACTACATTATGTATAAGTATGTATAGTGCATTTAATTACTTTGAGTTAACTTTCTACTATATACGCACCACACGCACGCACATACTACGATAATCGCACGAAAACGGTTCTTCTCATATTTCTCCGCTTCCAGATTGAGAATTGAGGTGATTTTTCATATTCTAAAGTAAAAAATATGACTATTAAATCTTATCTCATTTTATTATATTTGGGCCCACCGTTTTCCATCTCCTTTCAACTTAATCAGTCCAGTAGAACCGGAGCAAATTGACTGTGACAGACGGACAGATAAACAGACAGACACACAGTCCAGAATCATGTTGCACCTGCTAAATCCATGGAAACAGGTTGCGCGTCGATGCCACCATGTATAATGATATGCATGTACTTACAGATGTAAGACGTACTTGTGCAGATGTAAGTGTGTTTGTCTTGTAGTTTTTATGGGTCTGCGCCACATAGTAAGGACCGCTCTCCATTACATCAGTGCGAATAATTCCATCTTGCTGTTCACCCAACTCTGTAGGTTTCCTATACAACATTGGCATAACTGGACTGTGGGATGTAACTTTACTATATGAAGAGGAGAACCTAGAGGGCAACATACTTCTACTTCATCGTTCCCTCAATGCTGTGGATCGCGACCACATACGACGCATCTCCAAGTTATGCGGTATTCCGCAGTGTGGACCACTCGGTAAATGCTACCTCCAACAGCCTCCTTGACCGCGTCTGACCATCTTGCCGGTGCTCTGCCTTGAGCGCGTTTTTCTACCACCCGGCCCAGTAACATAAGCCTTTCCAGACCATGCTTAGGTGAACGCATAATATGTCCGAAAAAGCTGAGGGCACGCTCCTGGCATAATTTAGAAAGTCGCTTGGTGATACTGAGTTACTCCAGTATGTATTCATTCGTTCTCATGGCGGCCCGTGGTAGGGCAATATACTAGGAACAAACATTTTGTCAACGGCACGACAAGATAATTCACCAGCCATGCCCATAGTCACTCGTGACAGTGCTAACTTAAAGCACGATGATGCGAGTCTGACAACACAATGGAGGAATCAGGTCGTACGTCAGGTACGCCAGTGATGCCTGGAACCCCTTGCACGCCCACGCCGTCAAGCAACTCAGCAGGCGGTGGCAGCCCTGAGTTCAGTACTCCACAGCTGATGATGAAAACTCTCACACGTCCGCGCCTGTCCATGTTCGTAGGAGACCCAATGTAGACTACAAAAAGTAATTTTAAGTTAGTTTATCAGTAGTTCTATTTGACATGATATTAACATGACTTACATAGATTATTAAAAAACCAGCCAAGCGCGTGTCGGACCACGCATAATGAAGGGTTACGTAGTTGGGATTTATTTATCCCAAGAACAAACTTAACATTGTAGTTGAAAAACATGATACATTCCAACTGCAAATGTAAGTTTGTACGCACAATATTGAGTGATTTACCATGTTATTTTAAGATCACAGACTTCTTATAGGTTTTCCTGTAATTGACTATTTCTTGTATTTTTTTTTCAAAATTTTAGGCCCAGTAGTTTCGGAAATAATTTCAAAAGTATTTATTTTAAAATTATAAAAAATATATATATGAAATCCTTAAGGACCCGCAACGCACCAGAGTGTTTTCGCGGCATAATTGGTTAAAACAAGCCCTTTCATTTGATATGTCACACGATACAGTCAGCAAACCCTATTTTTTAATTTTCTAACTTGCCCCCCAAAAATGACCTCCATATTCAAAATTAATTTATTTATGTAACGCGTCCGTGTTTGGGTCACAGAATTTCATATGTGTAGCAAATTTCAACATAATCGGTCCAGTAGGTTCGGAGCAAATCAGCTATGACAGACGGACAGACAGACAGACGCACGAGTGATCCTATAAGGGTTCCGTTTTTCCTTTTGAGGTACGGAACCCTAAAAATAAGCTAAAATTGTTTGATTTAATGAGTCTTAGGTGGGTTTAGTTGGTAAAGTTTCACATCGTACCACTGCATGAGCGCAGGACGTATTACTTCTTTAAAATTGCAAATGGTACTATATAAAGCCCTGAGCTGTTAGGCAGTTGAGGATTAGTTACATACTACAAAATGTTTCGCAAACCTTGTTACATGTCCCTTATTCCAAGACCGTGTACAGGCAGAACTCGTTTCTAATCCTTGCGTGCAAAAGTTTTAATAAACTGTGAAAGTTTTAATGAACATGATTTAGATAGATTCAATACCAGTTTTTCTCGGCTTAAGCATTTGTTGGTGTAAGATTTCATGACGGAAAGTAATTGTTTGCGTCTAATTTTAACTTGTATTAGCCGATCATGTATATATTTCCTAATTTATGTCATAAGTATTTTGTACCGACCTTGTTTTTTGATGAACACAGTATAAATTACCTGTAAGTTTTCTGAATAGAATGTAATAAATAAAATAATTAATGTACAAGAGAAAGGAGGCACACAGAATTGTGAAAAACACTTGCTCATCAAATACATAACTAGGTACGTTATTAATGGTCTTCCAAGTAACTGTTCTTGCTAGACTTTTTTTTGCAAAAGAAGATAATTATTTTCACGAATAAAACTTAATGAGCCCTTCGAAACATCAGTTAGTAAACACAGACTACGATTTAACGAGCAACGATATTTATTAAATATCGTTGCTCGTCAAAACGTTATTAGTAAATAAATTAGTCTAGAACTCTAGACAATCTAAATTATTAGGTGCACACTGTTTTGTCTCGCCTAGGCTTGATGATGAGAGGAATGAACTTTAGAGTGTATAGAAAAGAATATATAACTGATCAATAAATAGTGATGGAAATTACCTGTCAATAGGACATAGTTACCCAAACTTAAGAACAAAATACTGTGGAAAATTAGAAAATAGGAAAAATATCGAAAAAACGGGAGCAAAGAGAACGCGGTATGTGTTTCTTCATCTTTTTGATTTCTTCGCAA
This sequence comes from Tiliacea citrago, assembly GCA_963921375.1. Taxonomy (NCBI): domain Eukaryota; kingdom Metazoa; phylum Arthropoda; class Insecta; order Lepidoptera; family Noctuidae; genus Tiliacea; species Tiliacea citrago. The sequence continues at coordinate 2,660,672 of OY992793.1, forward strand.
TTTGCATAAATAACATCAAACCTGTATTCACCGAAGGGGTAAGTAGAGGTATACCTATAATAGTATACATCCACATTTCGCTAGTTATGTTTATGTCCCATGTAATAGGAGCGAGCCTATTGCCATCAACCGGCTACAAATCCAGACTCCGGGCTGATACTGAGAAATTCCTGATGGAAAAACCCAGTAACACCATGCCCGACCTGGGAATCGAACCCAGTGGGTCTACTCCAAACATGAAAGAAATCAAAGAAACGACCGAATGTTCGGTCGTTTCTTTACTACGGCTAACTACCGCTGACTACGGCGAAAAAAAAAAGAAAAAAGACAGTCGAAGAGATAAGCCAAAGACAAAACTATGACTTGAAGTCGGCTATGGACTCAAAGTCAGAAAAGGAAACTGTGGAAGTTATAAAACGGCCGAACACTCGGCCGATACTTCGGTTTAGCGCTTTGGAGTAGACCCCCTGGACCTCACGCTCAGCAGTAGCACTGGCGACCACTACACCAACTAGGCAGATCTTCGCAATTTATAGTGGCGGAAATTATATAGCGTACCTTTGAAAGGCATTATGAATTATTTTGTTTGGTCTCCAAGCTAGTATGTAAACATGCTGTGCGAATACACTGTTTTCGCTTTTCACAACACCAGCTTCCACGTATTGAATACACAAAAACGGATTGCACTAAAATAAAACAATATAAAAACCAGCTTTTATAGGCTGCGTATAAAGTAATAAGATTTCCTATGAAGCGGGTGCCCAGTCGCCCTGAAAATTGTGTTTGTGCGACATTCACGGTGACTGGGCTATAGTCCTGCTGTTCATATTAGTTTAGCAAAATATTGAATCATAGCACTTTATAGTAGCGTTTTTACTGAAATGCAATTCTGTGAATGGATTGGTTTTGCAATTCTATTTAAAACATGGCAAGAAAAGCTTTTTGTTTTAATTCCATCGTCTATTATTCCTACTGAAAACTAGCTAATACTCGTATAACAATATTTTATCCAAAGAAAAAGATAACCATTGATAACCACACGTTTTGCACGTGCACCAGTGTAATTGGAAGGAAGGGATTCCGTGCTTGCTTTTCTTGCTAACAGGACATAATGTGTGCCTTTTGTAACATCTGGTATAGGTACATTATGGAACCCAATATATGAATTTTGTACCACTAGATAGGTAAATCTAGGATTCACGATATCACGATTTTTTCCCTATACCCTAAGTCGAAGTTGTCAAAGATTTTATAGTTTTAATTAAACTTGATAATAATGACGCCAGGAGGAGGAGCAAAACAAATGATTAAACCTAATTTACGCCTCCTGTACAAAACATAAGTAAGAGTGTCATAATAAACTTAATGATACACAAATCCAGGTGTTCTTTCAATTACATTAAAAGCATTGTGCACTACACTTGCGAATAGTTATAATTATATAATGGAACACTCTATCTGGTGACCGCGATTGTACTCCACAGTCCACGGCTACCAAAGTGTTCCTCACTCTAATTAATTTGGTTGCGAGGGTACTGTTTGCAGAGCTTTTGGACCTGGAGGTTTTCTATGAAATGCCACAGCTGCAAAGCTGGTAAGTATTTCCCAACAGAGGTCATTCGGAAAAGTAGGTTACTCCACTACTTCTATTTCTGCTTCCAAGCGTATTTTATTTAAAATACTTTGTTTAATAAGAATGGTTGCCTGTTAGAGGACCTCGTGGCTAAGTAATAACAGCGATCCATCAGGTTACGCTACGCTTGCCGGTGTTGGTCCGTGGATGGGTGACCATCTTTACACACCGAGACTCCTTCATGCCTCGGAAAGTATGTTAAGTCGTTGGTCCCGGCTGTCATTCGTTGATCTTTGACAGTCGTTACGGGTCGTCAGAAGCCCAAAAGTCTGACAAACAGTCTTACCAAGGGATATCAGGGTATCTAATCACTGGGTTGTGGAGGTCAGATAGGCAGTCGCTCCATGTAATTCAGCTGCATCCGGTTAGACTGGAAGCCGACCTCAACAATTTTGGGAAAAGACAGGCAGATTGATTGGTTGCCTGTTAGTACGTAGTTAAAGTCAGGGAAGTTAATCGCTAAGCAAATTGACTGCCAATTTAAATTGTCCGTTTATTCAAATCACAACTGTCATTCTGTGACAGTTGTATCAAATGGCTATAACACGGCAAATTAACGTAGGGTGTCATTTTGCTTAAAGAATATTTTCTCTGGCTATCTTTGCTTCTAGCCATGTACCTACTTATCGGCTAACCCCTAGGCATTTGGAGGTACAATAATACGAATCATTCAATTAGTCGTTGATGATTTAGACCTTTTATAATGTCGATACTCAAATTACTCGCTACTTACATATAAGTCTATTCTCACAATGTTTTCTTAGACATCAAAAATAAAGAGCAGTGAACTATGCGATTAATTTATTTCACAGAAATATAAAAATCTCACTAAATAATATGAGAAATATTCGAAGAAATATTTGATGTGCATTTACTTGAAAACGATCTAATAGCTAAGTACACGAGAAAAATAAACAGGAGTTTGATTCCCAGAAATATCCAAACGCAAGTCAACGTACTATAATTATTATTTTGTAAATAATAATGCTGTTACTGAAACAAATCTCTATTGACTTTCCTAAATCTGCTAAAAACATATAAAGGAATCTTTTGACACTACGATTCAGTAGTATTGCCCAGTTTCTATAAACTAGCAACTGTACTGCCCAACAACAACAGTTCTTTCCGTTATCATTATATTTTTTTTTTTTTTAACAGTGCAGAAATGAGTGTATGTATCTTCATTACTGCATCGCTAAAACGATGCGAAAATGAGTGTATGTTTTTCATTGCTGCTTTGTTGTTACTTTTATAAACAGTTTTATTGACCAAAAACGTTTTCATATAATAATTATGTTCCATATAAAATGTACGCAGACAACAAAAGAGATTTAAAAATAATACGTGCTGGCTGTAAATAACTAATGATAAAAAAAGAAAACTTATTGGCGCGAACTTTATAATTTTTACAGCTGAACATTACGAATTTCATCAGAATTAGTAAAAAAATGGATTCTTCTAGTGAAGGTGAGTTATCGCTAACACTGGAAGCTATAAAAAATTATCCGAGGCTCTGCTCGTAATTGACAACCTATTACCAGAAAATACACACATCTAGCGAAATATAATACTTGCCTCACAGTCACCTCTGCGTGGTAAAAAAAACCCTTTTGAGGAATAAAATCGCCAAAACAACAACAAAGCCTACGAAAAAAAAAACGAAAAACGATCTCTGTGATATAAATCCTCTCTTGATATTCTGGTCGGGTTCAACATGAAGCATAGGTGCAAGAGCACCCTTATCACGGTATTGAGCGGCGAATGCCAAGGTCGGCGTCAAGTTCAGATAAGGATCGCTTTGGAGTGCGATACAGCCTCCGTGCTGAAATGTTAGGGGAAATTCTTAGGTTGTGATAAAATTCAAAGGATTTTTTTAGAAGCTTGGTTATAACAGAACACTTTTAGAGGGTATTGTACTACTTAATTTGCACAAAGCTCGCAAAATAATACTTTCAAATATTTATTTGAAATTTCTCTTTAAGGGGCAAATGCTATTTCACATACCTACTGAGAAAACTTGAATCAGTGTCTACAGCATTTTTAAAGTTTTTGTTTTTGGGTAAAGTCATTTAGGCAGGGACCGTACAACCCCGGTTAAGAGTTAAGCCTTTCGTAGGGGGTAACCCATTCAATGGGTTACCTTTATTATGATGTAAGTCATTGAATGGGTTTTATACTAGAAACCCAGTGAATGGGTTTTATACTAGAAACCCAGTGAAAGAATTACATGATAACCCATTGAATGGGTTTTATACTTGAAACCTAGTGAAAGGGTTACATGATAACCCATTCAATGGGTTCTATACCTACTTGAAACCCAGTAACATGAAAAAATCATAAAATTATGTTATTTCGATATCCGCCCAGCACGCGGAGCATGACCAATTCTATCTCTATTCTACCCAGGGACCATTTTGGTTACCATTTTAGAAAAAGCAGTTAATCAAAACCCATACGGTGTGGGTAATTTTGAATGGCTTAAACTAAGCCGTTCAAAAGGGTTACCCATACCTTATGGGTTTTTATTAAAAACCCTTTCAACGGGTATCCAAAATTTAATTTATGCCGTTCATTAGGGTTACCCATATCGTTTGGGTTTTTGATTAACTGCTCAGAAAAACCCTATCGAAAACCCTTTCAATGGGTAACCAAAATGGTCCCTGCATTTAGGTTCTTTGTTTTGATTCCCGGTGTTTAATCCATAAACTTTTAAGGTCATGATCATGAAGGTATAGATAAAACTGGAGGCAACACTCTAAATACCTAAGTGAACACGACTGTGGTCGGATTTTCTTTCTGAACATATTATTATATTTTCTAAATGCAATATGTTTTTGGGTAATTTCTAGCTAAGGATATATTAGGTATAGGTGGCAGTGGGCTGGCCATGTTTGTCGAAGTACCGATGGCCGGTTGAGCAGAGGAGTCTAGAGTGGAGACTGCGTATCTCGCCCGCCAGCAAATGAACTGATGACCTTCAAAAGGTAGCTAGGACAGACTGGATGCGGTAGCCGTAGGACAGTTTGTTGTGGGAGAGGCCTCTTGGGATGACCAGCAGAGCACTACGATAGGCTGAGTTGATTGATTGGTAGGTACCTAGAATTCGCTTATTTCTACCTATTTTTTTTTTTTTTAATAGCCATTATGTCTGAACTTTATAAGCAGTTTAATTATTTTTTGGTCATTCTGTATATCAACCGCACAAGTTAGCTCGGGTCCATTAATTTATTTGCGTATGGTTAACATTGTTTTGGATCAATCGAATCTATCAATGGAGCACATAATCTATCGTAATGGCTTTGTAATAATAATCTACGTACAACATATACTTCATTTGAAATAAGATTAGAAATTTAAATAAACCTTTTTTACAGTTAACAACATTAACATTATGTTTTCGAATTTATAAAAACGAATAAAAAGACCTATGCGAGCCCAAAAAGGCTTCGATATCAGCATAATGCTGGAATTCCAATAATTTAATATTAATCCCTCTAGGGGAATAAAACAATACGAATTGTATAAAACAAAACAAATCATACCACACAGCCACACATATTACCGACCAAAATCATTATAATATAAATTCACCAACAAAACGAACAGCGGGGTGAGGGCAGCGGGCAGGGAGGAGGGCGGTATGGTTCGTTTTCATCAGTTTGGCAGGATTACCGGGAGGCACGGTTAAGGTCGTGAACTCGAATGTAAGGATTAAAAATTAATTTTATGCTAGTATGATGCTTTCGAAATGTATATTTTCTTCTAAAAAGACTCGTGGGTATATGAGTGGCAGAAACCTAAAAGTTTGTTGCCCAATAGGCTGCTGATCGTCTTTACTCATTCAGTGGTAAAGTTTAAAAAAGTTCAATCATATTTTTCTATGGTGTAAGGAAGGGATCCGAATTTCGGATGGTTGCCTAATTTCAGATATAGCAATATCTCCTACAAAAAGTTATGTTATCTATCGAGCAGTTCAGTTACTATTAATACGAAACTTAACGAAACTAGATGGAAGCACTGCAACTCCGCCCCGACCCTTGCTCGAGCCAGCCCGCGCTGCTAAGGCTGTAGCTTTAAATTCGTCCCAAATTAATCTAAAACCGATCCAGCCTATCCCTTACTGCCCTCCCCCAGCGACGCCTTAAGCCGAGGTCCGACCCCTAACAGGGGGTGCATTTAGCATGTAGTCGCTTAGTTTTTAAGTTTTATGCCCTGGCAAGCCCGGTAAAGTAGCCGACAACCTCCTTTTTTTTTCAGGGTGAAAATTCCCATGGTTGTCCCCCGCCCTGGGGTGGACAGAGGGGTCTATCAGACTCTTACTGACTAAAACCACCCGGTGCGAATGCGACTTCCGCTGCCCCGGACTGGTGACGGCCGACGCTGGGCGGGCTCCATCCCGCAGTCCCACATCCCGAGTGAGGTGTTGAACTCCCCCAGTTACGTCCTAGAGCCGACAACATCCTAGGTTGACCTACGAGATGCCATTTATATGTTTAAAAGAAGGTGTGCAGCTCTACAGTACAATACAGATACACGTTTGATTTTTCTCTCGCAAAAAGATTATATTGTGGTTTTTAAAGACAACATAAAAAAGTGCTTTATAATGTTATGTCTTCATTGTACTTTGTTAACTGGTACATTACTTACTAAAAAAACAAGTTTTGTAGGTAAACAAAGATACTTAAACATAAAAAAATTACATAAGTGAATTCCCACTAGCGGATGTCATGGTGTTGCTCAATATCGGATAAAATATGATTTTAGGAGTCACCTTAAATTTCAAATATGAATACCTCATATTTGTTTATTTTAAAAGTTCCCATAAATTATGTTTGGTATTAATTTTCAAGTGACTTTAATGATAAAACCATTTTAAGTTTTTTTTTATTTAGTGTGTGATGAATGGCACCTGATATCGGATATCCGATATTACGGTATCATTGAATATTTGACATTAGTAGCCTACTTGGTTAAAACCGAAATTTCATATTAAATTGAAGTATATAGTTTTGTGTAAGTATAGACGCTGTTCTTGTGTAATTCGTTTAATATGCATAAAGTATATGGAACCAAGATATTTTTTATTTAACTACAGTTTCGTTTAATAAAATGAATAGGTACCTAATTTTCAATCACTATCCGATATTCGGGTCCCTTCCTATACTGAATTTCTGTTGTATTTAGGTACTTGTAGCACTCTGCTCTAACAACTAATATTAGACTGACAGTCGGTTTCAAAACAATTTTATTTAAAAAATGCTTTGGCGTCCCTTTATTGAACTTAGGTAAACGTTGTAATACATACATTCTTTTCTCGGTATCGGATGCTGATAGGGCATCCAATTTTAAACTGGACAATATTTTTGAAGAATATCTACTGCCAAAAGAATTATTTTGATATAACCCTAAACTTCGAAAAAAAAAAAAAAAAATACTTTCCAAAACTTCACACCACTTGCATTACTCCTGCAATTGACACACCGTGATATATGACATCATAATCATGTAGTGTGAATGAAAAACCATTAGAAACACTAGACGATCAGCGCATGAGCCGTGAGGGTGACGTCATCCACAGAGACTGGTTATGATGGGGGCGGGGCTTGCACGTGGCGGGTAAAACTCATGAAAGTATTGTAGTGCATAGATGTGGTAGAAAAATTGGACAATTTGGTTGCAAAGAGCTTTAATAGCTTACTATGGTGTTTGCCTAATCGATGTATAGACCAGACGAAGTGAGCTGCAAGTAAATAACTTCTAAAGATTTTGTTCCATTAAAAACTCTTTAGGTACCTAAATAATAATATTATCATTAATCAGCCTTCTACAAATTCCAAACTATAGCTTTTGATGCAATTCTCTAAAATTATTTTAGTAAGAAGACTACAGTTACCCCACTTCTGATAGGGGCGCAGGATAGCCTTTACAGAAAGCGGTCATCGTATTAGTGTTTCAGCAGCTTCAATATCATCAGGATTGTGCCGGAATATAGCAGTTCATCGCGGACGTGGTACGACAGCGGCTCCCCTGACATCCTCTCCATCATCAGAAGCCAGCCGCCACGCAACCATCGATGTGACGCTCTACTAGAGTGACTGTCACTAACCTGCCAGTCAATTCTGCTAAAAATCTCACCGTGATATGTTAGGTGAAGTGAGCTGGCATTCCACCAAATATGCTAGGGAGTGACACTGTTGACAGCTCACTTCAAGGTCACTTCACTCAAGTATTCACGGTGTGATATTTGCAGAATACCACTGCTGTGTCACTCTTATGCGCTTCGGTGATTTCTAGTAACTTCGCAACAAAACTATAGCCGGGCGGCGCCAATTGATGCGCCGTCAAGCTGTTTTTTTAGGGTTCCGTACCAAATTGGTAAAACGGGAACCCTATTACTAAGGCTCCGCCGTCTGTCTGTCTGTCCGTCTGTCACCAGGCTGTATCTCATGATCCGTGATAGCTAGCCACTTGAAATTTTCACAGATGATGTATTTCTGTTGCCGCTATAGCAACAAATACTAAAAACCAGAATAACATAAATATTTAAGGGGGCTCCCATACAAAAAACGTGATTTTTTTGGTCGTTTTTGCTCGATTTTGATTACGGTAACAGGTAGACACTTGAAATATTCACAGAATATTTAGTTATATATTCACTTTAAAAATGAATAATTGAAATAAAATAAAAGAAATATTTAAGGGGGGTCCCATACAACGAACGTGATTTTTTTGCTATTTTTATAGATAATAGTAAGGAACCCTTCGTGCGCGAGTCCGACTCGCACTTGGCCGGTTTTTGTTCACTTATATTCTGTGGCACTTACCTAGTTTTATTGATAGCTAAATAATACCAGTGTTACGGCGCAGCCTGGGAGAGACCTATGTCCAGCAGTAGACTGCGATAGGCTGAGTTGAAAAAAATAAATAAATGGCCAGCAAGAGTGTGTGGTCTTATTACAAATTTTAAAGCCACTTGAACCCCGACTTACAACGCCAGCCTCAAGTAATGACAATTTGAAACACCGTATCCAATAGCCACTACATTTACAATGGCACTTAACACGCAAAGTCAAGTCAAAAGCGTTTCATTCACAAAATATTCAAAGGAATACAATCGAAGTAATAAATTACCTGTTCGTATTTTTACCACAAACAAGAGTTTTAAAGGCGGTAACAACAATAGAATTCATTCAAAATTTGAAAACCGTTTCGTTGAATGAACGTAGAATGAATGAATGAACGGCACAGACAGACTGGCGTCGTTCATTTCGCGATTTGATAATTTTTTTTTCCTGCCTAGAGGTTTTTTTTTTTGTTTACCTGCAAGCGTTTCATAGGCTGCTTTTGTTAGTTTTGTTTACATAGAAAGTTCTGGTAAAATAGAACAACGTTTTTTATAAATATTGCTGTAATTAAATTATATTTTTAAACTTCATAGTTTAAAAAATATAATTTAATTACAGCAATATTTATAAAAAACGTTCACTAATTAAACCTTAGAAAATATTTTTCATCGATGAAGATGAAAAATATTTTCTAAGGTTTAATTAGTGAACGATTGTGAGACAAGCCAAAAAATTAATTGACAGGCATCCTTAAATTATTTGCTTTAATTACCATCACTAGCAAGCTGTGTCCAAGCAATCAATGGGATGACCTATAACTTTAAAAAGTACTAAGGTACCATTCAAAAATATCATTAAATTTTTGCACGCATTTTTCATGCTTCCTTACAGTGAGCAGGCGTTTCACATCGCTCCGAATCTACTGGACTGCACGTAAGAATCTCTATGACCCAAACACGGATGTGTAACGTAAATGAATTTTGAATAAAAGGGTCACGTTTGAGGGCAAAATTAGAAAAAAACAGGCCAAGTGCATGTCGGCACGCACAATGAAGGGCTCCGTAGTTGGGATGAATTTATCCCAAGAACAAACATAACATTGTAGTTGAAAAACATGATACCCCATACATTCCAACTAGAAATGTAAGTTTGTACGCACAATATTGAGTGATTTACCATGTTATATTAAGATCACAGACTTCTTATAGGTTTTTCTATAATCTATAAGTGAACACCTATTTTCTGTATTTTTTTCAAAGTTTTTGGCTTAGTAGTTTCGGAGATAAGGGGAGAGAATGGTAATTTGCCCTTTCATTTGATATGTCACGCGGTACAGTTAGCAAAACTTTTTTTTTAATTTACTAATTTGCCCCCCAAAGTGACCTCCATATTCAAAATTAATTTATTTACGTAACACGTCCGTGTTTGGGTCACAGAAGTTCATATGTGTACCAAATTTCAACTTAATCAGTCCAGTAGATTCGGAGCAAATCAGCTATGACAGACGGACAGACAGACAGACAGACACACGAGTGATCCTATAAGGGTTCCGTTTTTTTCTTTTGAGGTACGGAACCCTAAAAATAAAGAAAAGTTTTGCAAACGGTACCGTCTCACATATCAAATGAAAGAGCTTGTTGTAAGAAGTTCAAATATATTTTTTTAATATTTTAAAATAAATAATTTTGTAATTATTTAAGAAAATAGATGAAAATTGACCATAAATCTGAAACTACTAAGCCTACAATTTTGAAAAAAAAACAGAAAATATTTCTTTACATATATAGATTACAGGAAAACCTATAAGAAGTGTTTTGTAATAAAATAACATGGTAAATCTCTCAATATTCTGCATACAAACTTACGTTTGTGGTTGGAATGTATGGGAGCACACGATTTTCAACTCCAATGTTAAGTTTGTTCTTGGCGTAAATTCATTCCAACTGTTGCTACGGAACCCTTCATTGTGCGTGGTTCGACACGCAGTTAGCTGTTTTTTTATCATTAATTCGGCATCTTTCACTCGACGTAAAACGTCTGAAGTAAAAGTGAAAAAATGAATTCATTAGTGAACCGATTCAACGATGTTGGATTTCGTAACTCGGCATCATTCTCTCGGTTACCGAATGTTCGAAAAATAAAATACTGCAAGTAACAGATGAACATGTTCATTCTTATATCATATGGTCGACGAACGTAGAATGAAACAAAAATGAACATTCACTCGAGAGAAATGTCTGATGTCAGTTATAATATTTTGATCCTAACGCCTCTGCTAACCTAACCTAACAAATAGATAGAATTCTATCCTTAGCTATACTCAGTCCTACGCAATAACCGATACGGATTGGGTCTTATGTCAAGTCACCTGAATTTGAGGAGTCTGTCACTGTGGGGGATCAAAGGAATTTATCTCAAGCGCCCCCATGACAGTTTAGCTGCCGGAGCTACGTCGAAATATTTAAAATTAGTATTCATAACTATTGGTAAATCAGGAACTAATACATGAAACGGAACTTAAATTATACTTAATTCTGACATTGCGTCAGTCAAAATCATTTCAATGACATGGCGAAATAAAATGGCGGCCTAAAGATTAGTTTTAGGCAGCTAAAACTAATCTTTAGGCCGCCGTTTTATTAACACTGAAAGTGACAGCTAGACTCGACTTCGCGTCATTCTGTTGCTTCCGGGTTTACGTGAATATGCTATCATCGTTATTTTCTGTCTTCTGTTTTTCGACGACTTCGCTACCCCCCTCTGGACACCGATTGCGTCCTGTTTTTCGACGACTTCGCTACATTTTGGTGTTTCATTTTACTCGCTTTACTCGCTCTTGCACCCAGCAAGAGCGAGTGAAGCGAGCTCGGGACTTGGGGCACCCTGACTCGGACAGGTTAGGTTTGAATAACGACGATGATGGTTATTTTTTATAAACCATTCAGAAATAGCGAGGCTCCATCGACTACGCCTTGTTATTATTGCTTGCTTGCCTCTATTAAAGCAATTTTTCTTAGAAATCATTCAATAACATTTTTAACTTTTAACGTTTAATATAAAAAAAACTATGCACCGCCCGGCGGGGTGGAAAGATGGGGGGTGAGTCTACCCCCACTCTGCCCGCCCCCCTATTCAGGTGACTTGATATAAGACCTTACCCACTGATAGTTCTCCACGGAAACGGCAACAACAGATCGATAGTGAAACTTGCAGGACTTCTTGCAACTCAAACAATCACGTTGTTTACCAACTTAGTTACAGTTTGCTAGCAAACTTACTTATCTTGACGGACCATGATGGCACTTTTGACTTGTGCTAAATATTAGTTGACTACAGCGGAATAGCTGCGCCAGAGTTGATGGTGACTGAACGCTTTGCGAACTGGATCCTGCGAAGTATCCACTATCCTATCCCTACAAGTATCACTAGCAAAACTTCCGCAAAGCAGGAAGGCATTTTGGAAGGTTGTACATACATACATACATAGCATCACACCTGTTTTTCCCGAAGGGTAAGGCAGAGGTGTACATATAGTACGCCCACATTTCGCCAGTTTTGTTTAAGTTCCATATATCTATCTAATAGGGGTCGAGCTTATTGCCATCAACCGGGCCCAAAATCGAACTCAGGACCATGCTCAGATCCAGACTCCAGCCTGCTACTGAGAAATTCCAGATGGCAAAACCCAATATCACTGCCTGACCCAGGAAACAACCCTAGGACCCCATGGTTAGCTACTGCTGAGCAACTGCTTCGATTGCTGACTGCTTCGTTCGTCTAGTGGACTAAACGAAAGAAGCAGCACAAGTTTTGTAAGGTATTGGTGTATATACACATAGACAAGCTTTGTTTCTAATAGTTACACATCGCACAAAATGTGTCTAACTGCCCCTAAAAGAGGTCGAAGGGAATTTATAATCCACTGCTCCATGAGTATTTGAAAAATTCGCCCGCTCGGCAATTTTTTGGAAGACATAATGAAGTGTGTTACGGCAATTAGGCTGCTGGAGGCCATTTTCCACAAGACAGGTTAATCTTAACTATTCGGCATAAAATAACATGAAATATACTTATAGAGAATGTTTATCATGTTTTGTTAGTGTGTCCAAAATTAAACTGAGAGAAAAGAATATGAACAAGGGAACAAAGTAAAATTATGTTCCCTTTGTAGTTATGAGTTACACTAATTTATCTGCGGCTTCTTCTGAGATGGCTAAAGCTCTGTATACAATTTGTGAATGAGGCTATGAAAGACAGATAGAACGATGTTAAGGGGGATGTTCTAAGGTAGCCCGCGAAATTCTAATTTTCTTACGTTTTTTAAGTTCAAAAAATCCTACTGAATGATTATTTTAGAAATGATCATTTTGTAGGATTTTTTGAACTTAAATAGTTGTAATGCTGATTCTAATAATTATAATTCTGTTAAGCCATATTTGTTATGGCCGCGAATCATATTTAGATCAACATACAACCTATCACTGACCTGCAAATTGCAAAAAAACGTAAGAAAATTTGCTTTTCGCGGGCTATCTTAGCGCATCCCCCTTAACTAGATTTAGGTTAATTCCTTCCTTTGTATCTTCCTAGGGGTGTTAAATCTTAAATAATAGATATTATAAATGCTAAAATGAGTTTGTTTGTTTGGTACGCTTTCACACTAAAACGACTGAATGGATTTATATATGTATTTGGCACATTGGTAGAGCATGATCTAGGTTAGAACGTATTATATATAGGATACTTTTTATTCCGGTACTACGTTGCCGTGGTATAATTTCCGACCTCCACGCGGGTGAAACCGCGGGCAAAAGCTAGTTTTATATATTTAAATGTTTGGTATTAACGTTATACTTTGACCCTCTCATGGGACAGGTCCTTAATAACGCCGATGAGTCCGAGGTAGTCTTTAAGACCAGGCAGTCTAGATCAAATTTCTACGCAAACTCCACCCCTTGCTCCCCGCCACTCCGTTATGTGCTAACCGCTAACACATCAGTAACAAAGTTGAATATCGCGTGCGCTCTTTGATCGTGTTCGAACACGAAACTAAATAGCGTAAGTCTCAATTCTTATTTCGTTTATAACTAAACTAATAATTGATGTTGGTATACACCCTTTCCGTAATACGCTGTATAGATTTGGCAATTTTTTGTTTAAGACAAGCCTATTTTTGTCATTTGCCTCTCGTCAGTGCCTTAAAAGGTTCTTAAAACATGTCAAATGCCATCTTGAATTGAAAGTTTAGCAACATGAGACTGTCCCTCTAGTAGAGTCTAGAATTTTTCCGAGTTATTTCTGTTAAAATAACTTGAACCGTACTAGACTTGAAACATATTAAGTCGTTACCTACCTACATAAAAATTGATGACAGTCCGTTGTCGTCTCGGTGGGAACTAAAATAGAGACTAACTGAAATTTGGAACGGAGATAACGGTCCTTGGTGGTCTTAAAAATGTGTCGTAAGGCGTTATTTACTTCAGGCTTAGCTACCACATAAAAACGTGTAATCTTGGTGGATGGTCCTATGGCCATAATTTCTGAGATTTGTGGTGGCCATGGCCGCACATAATGTGATATTGTGTCATAAAATGTCGGCTTTCTGTAGTCATTGTTGAGAGAAAAATGTTAAATGTAACTAGCATTTAAGGCCCAAAAGAGATGCATTAGGTCAATGTTTAGGCTAAAGACTGTTGATACTTGTAAACCGTATTTTATAAGATACAAGATATTAACTTTACCTTGTCAGTATATTCTTGAAACTGTGATGTTTGTTAAAGCGAATCCCAAATTATTTCCACGCTTACAGGACGCTATCCCACGTAATAGACGGGATATGAGCATAATTCGCGTATATCCTGCTAAAACTGCACTCATGCGCAAAAGTATCATTGCATGGCTATATTTAACAAGCTACCTAAACGTTGGAAGGAGCTAAATATCAATGCGTTCTAACGTCAGTTGATGGTGTTTTTAACGCAAAAAGCGTATTACAGTGTGTCTGAATTTTTAGTTGAAAAACTTTTCTGACATTAATTTTATTATATTATAGATGTAAGTTTGACATAGTAGTTTGATTAATTTAATTATATATTTAATGTGACTAAAATATTTGTTCGCCAATATATTATGGCTAAACATGATTGGACTTTATTGTAGTTTATTATCATCTTGCATGCGCTTGTGTGTATATACCATGTTTATACAAATAAATGATTCTTATCTTATCTCTTATCTAGAAAATAATTATCTAACATAACCTCACCATCATTGCTCTGTGTGGTGCCGGACGTAAGGAATAGCACCATCCTATTTCTTCCCGTGGGTGTCGTAAAAGGTGACTAAGGGACTTACTAGAGAATGGGCAGCAGCGTTCTCTATGCATTTTAACACCATATTGCGATCGCCAACCCGCCTGCCAAGCGTGGCAATTATGGAAAACCCCTCCTTCTGGGGGAGGGTTATGTCCAGCAGTGGACGTCTTTAGGCTGAAATGAATGAATGAATGAACCTCATCATCATGGTCATCTTTTGACCGCTGACTATTATCGCTCGCAGGTTTGCACGTTGTTCTAGGGTAGTTAAAAGAACCTTATTTCGTGCATAATGCAGCTCATTTTATACGTGCAGACTGTGGGTAGATTACACACAAAAGTCGTATAGCGCCCTATGCACTCAACATTATAATAATGCGTTCCGGTTATTGGGTGCTTCGCTTCTGTAGCGCATCGGGGATGTTTTGCTGATGCGCGTGTCGATCGCTACGATGCGGTAACGATGGGCCTCCCTGGTGTGCCGGGTACGGGCCAGCCCCAACATTATACTGCAGTATGTCGCGAGCAGACTGGTCTGCGTGTGTGTGAATCGCTTCTTCAAGCTTTCCACTTCGGTGTTGAGCTTGTAGCAGAGATTTTCATAACTATGGGGAAGTGTTAGGTTAAGACGCTGACAACAGCTAAACCGCGGTCACTGTCTGACTGCATACAAAAGAAAGAGAAGCGCGATGATACAACGCATGTAGTTGATTGCAAAATATGAAGCTCTATTTACTTAAAAATGAATCGAGTAATCGAAAATAAAAAACAACCAAGTTCTGCATACAAATAAGACGTTCTTGTTATTAATTAAATACCAACCGTAGGTACGTTGATATTTAATACAGATATTTTGGATTTTAACTCTAAGTAAAGGGTTAGTTTATCGTTAATTTGTATCGAGATTTTTTTTTTCTAAACATGTTTTGGTAACAACCAAGTTCTGAGCAATATGTTCAAGAATAACATATATTTTTTCCGCTACCACGATTATATAGATTTGGCATTTTTTTTGTTTAAGAAAAGCCTACTTTTATCATTTTCCTCTTGTCAGCGCCTTAAGTGTGTAGATTAAGCTTACTAACATAGTTGTTAAGAAATATTGTTACTAACACAAAAAATAAATTGTTACTTTTATATTAAATATAAATAAAATAACACTACGCCAGTATTCCCCGAAGGGTTAGGCAGAGGTGTACACCTATAGTACATCCACATTTTGACAGTTATGATTAAGACACAGTAATAGGGCGCGAGCGTATTGCCATAAACCGGACACAAATTCAAACTGCTACTGAGAAATCTCGGATGGAAAAACCCAATAAAACTTTGCCTGACCCGGAAATCGAACCCAGGACCCCATGCTCAGCAGTAGCGTTGCAACCACTAGAGTATTAAACTGACACAAATTCTCCTTTAAAACCCATTACTGAAAAAACTTTGTCGAAGTTACACACACACAGTGCATCTAATTCTTAGACCATACATTATTTAGATTTAGGCGTATATCTGCTTAACCCTTATTTATTTGCGCCAAAATATATTATCAGTCGCGCGGGGTCTGATAGATCCCGATTTTTGATTACTAATAAAACACTGAATTCTAGAAAAATCTGCTTTTATTTTACCAAAATAGTAATAACAACAAAAAAAAAAAAGGATTAGAGGTAAAATTTTCAGAAATATGAATACTTACCTAAGTAACCGTGGTCTGTCAGACACCGCGCGGGTAATTAAGGGTTAAAGAATTGTTTGCCCCAACAGCCATTCGGTATGATATAAAAAGATCTAGCTTACTTGTTCAAAAAAAGCCTTTTTATTTTTTTATTAATTTTGTTCAACACATAAAAACGACGAAAAGCTCACATAAGTCATAAAACAAAATTGTTTTCTCTTCAAAACAAACGTTTTCACCAATGGCGGCGTATATCATTGTTCTCATATCTTTTACATTTACGTAGAACCATAAAGCTATTCTAACAATGTCGTACATGCCTGGTCCTCAAGTCTGCTATTACAATAGTGTCAGAATGGTCAATCATTGATTTCATAATTGTTGATTTTGACATGTTTGGTAATCTACTATTATAATGGCGTCATTATGAATTTCCAATGGTCACTGACACTACACTGGAAGAAATTGCATATATTGGTAATCTCGTACATAATGACAAATGAATGACATTTCTACTAATGGGTTTTATAATAATGGCAATACGACAATGCCATTATAATAACACAATTATATTACGAGAACATTGACCGACCAATGATCAACCATTATGAATTTACCAGATTACGAACTTTTAGCAAAATGACAATGGCATGACAATGGGATCGTGTTGGAATGACTGAATTTATAAAAATAGCAGACTTGGGCCCCTGGTCGTTTCGTTTATTCGCCATTTTCCTCTAATTTCTTATAGAAAGGGATTTATTGTGTGTGAACAAATATTGCTATGATATAGCCATTAAAGATTTCTGTTTGTTGTATTGTCTGTAGATGTTTTATTGGTAATGTTTTCTCAGAAATACGCGTGTATTGGTTTAGCTGGCGAAATGTTATTTGAAGAAATGGTACTTGGCAATGTTACCAAAAAGAACAAGCCACGATGCATCTCGAGTTTAAGTCCCGCATTCAAAGAGAGCAGTGGTGGCCCAGTGGCATCAGCCCCGACTTACGAGTTATAAATCGTGAACCCAGTTTGTCAGAAAGGGATATCGTGGCCCTGGCACACAGGCAACGAAAGGAACGCGGGTGGGTTTTAGTCCGTAAAAGTCTGACACGCCCTCCTGCTCCGCCCAGAGCGGGAGAAGTCATTTGATAATTTCCCACCCAAAAAAAAAAAGCCAGGCACTTAACTTTGTGTATTTAATTTCAACAACACTGCGTGTCGCGGGTTCAATTCCCGCACGGCACAAATATTTGTATGACCTACAAGTAGTTGTTCCGGGTCTGGCTGTTTGTGTATGTGAGTTTATATGTTTGTAAACGCACCCACGATACAGGAGAAATTCCTAGTGTGAGTAACGTTTTTAAAAAACAAAAAGAAAATAAAAGGACTGCTCTCAAAACGGTGAAGGAAAACATCGTGAGGAAATCGGCATGTCCTAGAACCAAAAATTCGAAGACATACAATATAAGTCATCCACCAACCAGCACTGGGCCCGCGTGGTGGACTATGGCCCACTCCCTCTCACAGAGAGGAGACCTGTGTCCCAGCAGTGGGACCATTATAGGTTGATTCTGCTATGCTACGCTTATGCTATCCAAACTCAAACTCAAAGCATTAATTTCAATTAAACCAATTACAGGCAGTTTTGAATTGTCAATGGGTCGATCAGTCACAAAGATGAAAGTTGATAACGTCGCAAAAACAGTCAAATATTTCATTGTTTTGATTAACTTTTGAATATTACTAAATTCAAGTTTTATGAAATATTGACAAATTAATAAAAACAATGAAATATTTGACAGCTATTTGAAACGTTACCAACTTTCAGTAACGTTACCCTCTTAACTGAAGTTAGTCACATCATAATATGCATTTATTTAGCATAATTATAAGTAGGTAAGTACATACTCAGGTTTATAAACAGCTGAAAGGTGCTGTTTCACAAAAGAAATGATAAAAACCTCATCCACGATAAAGTAATAGAGAGAGCTATTTTCGCCTCGACTCCTTAGACATAAGATAGCGTATCTAAAGTGATCCTGTAGACGTCTTGTTAACGAATTAGACTGCTTTAAGACTACCGCTTTAAGTGAAATTAGTCTCTAGTGACTTTTTTCACAATGTCGATGGCTAAAGAGTAGGGGAAGACAAAAAAAACGATGGATGGACTGTGTGAAAGATGATATGGCTAGAAAGGGAGTGACTACCGAGATGACGACTAATAGAAAAGTATGGAGGAAAGGGCCATGTTGCGCCGACCCCAAATAAATTCGGATAAGCGCTGGAGAATGATGAATCTATACATAACCTATAATAAAATAGTAACCAAGTCAAAACTGTACATTGAATATTTCCGAAAACAAAAGTAATCGGGTGTATCGTGGTGTGGGAATGAGTAAATATAGTTTTTAGATTTTCTTTCCATTTCTGTTTATCTGGATGTATGTTCAGAATTGGCGCAAAAATGGCTGAACAGATTTGGATGAAATTTAGCACACAGATAGTTTATAACCTGGATTAACACAAAGGGTACTTTTAATCCCGGTAGTACGTCCCCGCCGTGGGATATTTTCCGCTACCCACGCCAGCGATGCCGCGGGAAAAAGCTAGTTAGATACTATAGTTACCAACAATATAGAATCCTTATTGCAAACCCTTTTTAACTTGAATTATATCAACCATACTTCTCGTTCACATTACATTATCTGTCGGGACATCAATGCGATTTTTTTGTCGCAAACTTCTCACAAAACGTGCTTCTTCACAGACATTGTCCGCTTTATCTAGAAGGTTAATCTGATAATCGATGACATGATCGATTCCTTTACTCGAGTGACTCGATGCTGAAGTATTCGTTTGTATTCACCGCAAGTTTTGACAAAAGTTGTTCAGAGAGTTGTGGCGGCAAATCGAGTTAGCTTTGTTTGATGTTGGAATCGAGTGAACCAATTAATATGGTTTGGGAGTTAACAAAAATAGTGTGTGGATTTCAAATTAAATTAGTTAGCTTTCTGAAGAGAAATGAAGCTTGAGGAATTTAACTTTCATGTTAGCTTTGTGTTAGTATAAGGGTTTATACCTTATATTATGGTGAGAATATTTTGATATAATAATACCTTAACAAAGTCTGACTCAACTATTTGACCATTGTTAGACAAAATATATTTTTATTGTATAAACCAAACACACAACGACGTAGCGTTGGAAAGCCTCGTACAAGGTGGACCGATGACCTTGTGAAGGCCGCAGGTATCTGCTGGATGCGGGAAGCACAGAACCAGACGAAGTGGCGGTGCTTGGGGGAGGCCTATGTTCAGCAGTGGACGTCTTTCGGCTGAAATGATTATAAATTGCTAAAATTCAGATAGCAAGCACAAAAATATTATACCGAGCCATAAAAAGCAAATACATAAAAATAAAAGGGTAGCAGTGACGTCATCGACTTTATACGTCTTCCTCCTTCAATAGGTATTAAAAGGCTGCTAGATATTAAAATCGATGCAATTCCACAAACGACGGCTGCAGACTGCTAATAAGAACGCTTTGAGGCTATTAGAACGTGAGTGTTGTGCCAATTAAAGTTACTGTTGAGATTTTTTATTTCATTAATTCCTTATAATATGTATTTCGTTTTATGTCTAATACTCACATTGCCAAAGAAAAGACCAGCAGGAAAGTCGCAGGAACGTCTTATGATTAAGAATAACCATCAGGTCATGGCCCTTTCAGAACGCAATAAATAATCAGGGGTTGGTAAGGTGCATAATGATAATATCCTTATAATATTTTCAGCTCTTTGACTGCCACTGAATATTGAACGTTTTTAAAGTAATCGTGTTACAATAAAATTTAGTTAGGGAACATAATGTGACTCTTGTGATTTTAGTACAAAGTATATTCTGTAGAACACAATTGCAATAATAACTTTAATAGATATAATTATAAATGATTTGAAAAATATTCATCTATCCATTCGAAAATGAAAAAGTACGCCACTAAATCATTTCTGCGGCAATTATAAAAATAAATTAAACTATTCTTCAACAAATAAATTTAAAAAAATATCAATAATTGCAAACAATTAGCTGACAACAAAAATAATACATGAATGAAACGTAATAGAGTTTCAACTTTAATACAGGATTGTACAGTTTATTTTTGTTTGATATACAAAAGGTTATAAATCGCAATTAAAGCAGGTACGGAGAGAGAAGCAATTATTCGTAACCCGTGACGAGGAATTATTCAAATTAGAGTTAGGGTTTGGTGCAAACGAAAAGAATGAGCGGGCTCATCATCTGCCTAGCCTTTTCCCAACTATGGTGGGGTCGGCTTCCAGTCTAACCGGATGCAGCTGAATACCAGTGTTTTACATGGAGCAACTGCCTATCTGTCCTCCACAATCCAGTTATTGGGTAACAGGATACCCCTTGGTAAGACTTTCGGGCTTCTGACGACCCGTAACGACTGTCAGAATCATCCACGAATGACAGCCGGGATCAACGGCTTAACGTGCTTTCCGCGGCACGGAGGAGTCTCGGTACGCAAAGATGGTCACCCATCCACGGACCAACCCTGGCAAGCGTAGCTTAACCTGATGAATCGACCCGTGCAGCAGTTATTACCTAGCACGAGATCCTCTTTGGTTTAAGTATATAAAAGAAAGAAAATAACAGCTTGTTAGTACAACAAGTTTTAATTCAAATTAACAAATCGACCGATGTGGTAGAGGATATTACGAACATACTATGACTTCACGTTAGAGCCAAGCTACACGGGCGGCGCGGCTGCGGCGCGGCGCCTGAGCGGCGCCGCTGCGGTTTTCTACATACAAAAATGCATTGTAGCCACATGGTGCCGTGCGGTGTGCTCCGGCGCCGTGCCGCGCGCGCATCGGAATCGAGACGAGGCGGGGAGGGGTGTAAGCAGAGCGGAGCCGGAGCGGCGCCGCTCGCAGTTGTTTGTTTGCGCAGCATAGGGAAGGACGCATGCTGGATTAAGTACGATCACGTAACCTGTACCTATCAAAATGAGTACCAGTGAGGAAAATATTGACTACCTCATTTCTTTAGTTCAAGAACGGGAAGTACTGTGGGATAAGTTTACTGTGGATTTTAAAAACAATAATTTAAAAGCGAAGGCATGGGCAGAAGTTACAAAAAATTTAAAAAAGTAATAAGAGCAGCAGCACACGTCTTTCCCGATCCATTGTTATTACAGACTGTCGTACGTAGCGATGGGCAACCCCCCATTTTGCCGCCGCTGCGGCGCCGCCGCGGCTCCGTAGAACGTTGCGACGCCGCCGGCTCTGCCCGTGTGGTCGCCAGCGCGGCGAAATGGCTTGCGGTGCGGCACCGCACCGCCCGTGTGGTTTGGCTCTTACGCATACCCATTAAACTTATAGATAATGCCAGTCAGGTGAACTAAGTAGCGGGCTAGTTATTATAAAACTGGCCAAGTGCGAGTCAGACTCGCGCACGAAGGGTTCCGTACCATTATCTATAAAAACGGCAAAAAAAACACGTTTGTTGTATGGGAGCCCCCTTAAGTATTTATGTTATTCTGGTTTTTAGTATTTGTTGCTATAACGGCAACAGAAAAAGACATCATCTGTGAAAATTTTAACTGTCTAACTATCACGGTTCATGAGATACAGCCTCGTGACAGATGGACAGACAGACAGACAGACGGCGGAGCCTTAGTAATAGGGTTCTCGTTTTACCCTTTGGGTACGGACCCTAAAAATCGCTGGTCTCTCCCAACTTGCCACATGCCACAAACAACGTGATCAACCCGTCATTGTGTTGGATGCGTACACCGAGTATCGCTAGGGATTTTTTATTAAACCGTATTGTCATTTTATTTTCATTATTTGCGGACGCAGATGAGGTCGTCAAATATAACAGTAATGTGTTTTTGCGCTGTGATTTGTATTGATGAAATATAGTACCTACCAAGAGTATAAAGTGTAAACAGACCCTGTTCAGTTTAAATGTTTTATTCATTAACTCATTAAAGGGTAACACATTCATCTGTAGTTAGAAGATTTCAACTTTATATCTGACCACCTTTTGCAAAAATTATTGTTTGAGTAGCCTTGCTTATCAGCCAATAATGTTTCCAGTGCTGAGATACAGGCCTCCTACGCGGGCCTAGTGCGGGTTGGATGTCACATGTCTTCGAATTTTTAGTTCTAGCACATGCCGGTTTCCTCACGATGTTTTCTTTCACCGTTTTGAGAGCAATGGTGATGTAATAATTTACGCAAAGTAAAGCGCCTGTCTGGGTTCGAACCTATGACCTACAACTTGTAAGTCGCAGCCACTACCACTGCTCTCACTTACTGTTTGAGTAGCCATATTAAATTGTAATTAAAAAATTATCGACGAAAATTGAGGTTTTAAAATTTACCTCAATTGTCAAATGAAAAACTTCTTGAAGGTGATATCAAATAATAAGTTCGGATTGAAGCTCTCAATTTGTAAGGGGGGCTACAAATTGACAACAGCTACGTTTTCTGATCCATTTGTTTACATTGTCATATATTTCATCTCTTTTTTGGGTGCAAATATATGCTCATAAATAGTTCGTAGCACCGGGCTATCAACAAGAAAAGACAATATCCTCGCGCTATATAATTATGGGCCTGAAACAAGATATTTAGCCTCAAACTTTAGAAGTTTTCTCAAACGCTCCCAAGAAATTTCGCCAGCGTTTCCAATAGACCTGCGTCGACAACGATGCCAGTCTTCCAACCGCCAGCGTAACAACAAATATTTTGAAGGATGCAGCAGATTAATGAGATAGTTATTATTCTGCTGCATCCTTAAAAATATTTGGCCTGCCCACATCAGCCTGGTAGAGTTAAGTGTGTGGTATGTACCTACCTAAAGGGCGAAAATATTTCTTCATTATTTTTTAACATACCTACAACCTGCTTGTAATTGAAATTTCAAATGCTCGTTCTTTCTAAGCCTCTCAAACTTTTGTGGCGACGGAACCTTTTTGGAAAATGAAATATTTGACGGAGCTCTAAAATAATCAAAAATGTTTTTTTTTTTAAACGTTGCTCCACGCTAAGAATTTCTCATGTATCGTGGGTGCGTTCACAAACATTTAAACTCACATACACAAACAGCCAGACCAGGAACAACTACTTATAGGTCATACAAATATTTGTTCAGTGCGGGAACCGAACCCGCGACGCGCAGCGCAGCAGTTAATCGCTTAACCACTGCGCCAACCGTGTCGTCCAAAATCGTTGTATGTGTATTCTTTAGTATTAATCATATTACTTGTCATTAACATATATTGCATATTTTTTTTTACTTTATGTGGGATATTTAGATAGTTTTTTTTTTACTCAGGTTGCAGAGTAAAATATATTTTTTTTTCATTTTGATCAGTATTTTTGCGGAGCCCCCACAGAAGCTTTGCGGAGCCCTAGGGCTCCGTGGAGCAAACTTTGAGTATGGGTGTTCTAAGCTATCTTATCAAACTCAAACTCAAAGCATTTATTTCAATTAAACCATTTACAGGCACTTTTGAATTGTCAAAGAGTCGGTCAGTTAGTCAGAAAGTGGAAGCTATTTGCCCATTCCAAAACGTAGATCTCTATGGAGAAGAACAGGCAAGAAACTCTAAGACACTCTTTTAAATCAAGATATTATTATCAAATCCTGGGTACATTCTCCTCGCTTCTTTATGTGAGAACAATGTAAAAAACAAAAAAAAATATATCTAAAAAAACAATTCAAAATATAAGATTAACAGATACACTATTTTTAATTTTAAAAACTATACTTTTAATCACTGATATACTACATCTGATACCGAAATTCGAAATTCTGAAACATAATAACCGCCTCCTCCAGACATCCTAACATACTAGGTAAGTACTAATAACATCTAATACGTCTTCGGTGACCCCGCAAACTAGCGGTGGACAGCAATACTCTCAGTTGTACCTCTGGGAAATTTACTCACTGCGAGCAACGCAACCAATTTCATCAGATATATTATATTTTTTCTTGCTTTGCTCTAGAAATGTGGGGATAAGTTGAAGAAAGATTTTTGGTTTCTTATAATAGGAATTTCAACTGTTGACCTTACATTCATAGGTCATAGCAAGGGCATAAAGATTATCATTAGGTACCAAAGTTATGTTAAGCACCAGGACTTAGTGATCGAAGTATCGTCAGATCGAACTTTCCGCATCTCTTCAACTTCAACTTTGCTGTTAAGAAATCATTGCTGCCAAAACAGAATTAAAGTATATTTTTTACCGTGGCCTAAATATCACTGCTGCTTTTCATACAGAAACAAAACAAGAAGATAGAGTGCTCGTATTCTGTCTCTCGGCAAACTTCGTAATCCGTCAGTCGTCAGATTTCTATTAGTTGCCCTTTGCACTTGCTACAGGCCGGACGCTCTGAAGCCACTTGGAAGTATATACAGTTGTTACTACTCTTTTTACTTATTATGTAATTTATTTTAAAAATGAGAGAATAGCTGCTAAAGTCGGAAATGTGATGATTGCCGAGAGACATTAAGAAAATAGAAGCACTGTACTTATTTACATAACGTTTGCTCACAGCATCTTACCTACTTCCAACTAATCATTCTTAGAAAGGTAAAACAGCGCTGCATATTCCGGGCGCATGTCGACGATTACAGTACTGAACGTAAAACAAATCCGTTTTCATCCCGACGATCGACGGGTTAATTCCAGCGCCGGGCAAAATTTTGCAACGGGCATAATCCCGCGTTTGACTTAATTCCGCATTATTATTCCGGGCACAGTCTCCGGGCATAAAGAAAATGGGAAGATGCAAGTGTTTCAAGTTTTTGTTATTTTACCCTACTTGGGACCCGACATTTTAATCTTCGTGGAGGAATGAAGACGGTATACTGTAGCACGAACATAATTGATACAATTTGCTTTATGTTCGATGGAGCCAAATCCATCCATAGATGGGGATCCAAATCGGACCACCGCCACCGTAAGGACTATTCCTGCTTGCAGCGCTCGGCAGCTATTCCTATTTTTCTATTCCTTTTGGTCGAAAAAGGGTGGTCAGACATCTATGATAGTTGTAATAAAGCCTGAGAAATTTATTTAAACAAAATATTTCTATGTACTTTTGTTTTATTGGTCAACGCAAAAAGGCGAGGTAAACAGTGAGGATAGGATTTTGTTATGAAAGTGGTCCGATTTGGGTGCCCGCGATAGTTTCTTGTTAGAATTCCCCATGGGAGAGCGGAACTCCGAATGAGATAGGATAATGCTACACAGAGACAGAGTCTTTCAAAATTACCATTTGCTAAAATTAAAAACAGTAATGTTTTTGATACGTCCAACCATATAAAAGTCACCATCACAATAATATGCATATTAGTAGGCGGGGCTAGCGGTTGTCATGGCGACAAGCCCCGCCTGCTGTGGAAGGGGTAGACAGATGCGCGTGAGTCGGCGAAACGGATGCTTTTGTTGAAAGCTTCCTTGATATGTCGTGAGATAAAAATGATAACTTTGTAAAAGAGAATGACCAAACGTAAAAACTTTTTGTCAGTTTTCTTTTTGTATTTTACTAATTCTAGAATATAAGAGAGATAACATACGTATATGTACGGTAACATTAAACCGTTTGCCAAAAATACAAGGCTATTGACGTTACATGCGTAAGGTGATTCGAATTTTGGCAAACAAAACATCTATGATACGTCATTTCTATATACAGGGTTACCGGTAACTCGACGTATTCCTTGCAGTACGTCATAGTAGGGTTAAAATGCAACAAATTAAGCTACCAAATGTTCTACCGAAATTCAGTAGTTTTTGTGTTAGTTAGATTTTTGTTGTTTTATGAAAAATCCAATTTTAAAATGATTAAGGCGTGACTATACTGGAATTTAAGTTATTATCCTAGCTGATGCCGTAGCAGAACTTTGCTAATAATTAAAAGTTCCAATATGCCTAAAACTTTGCCAGAGATCACTAATTAAACATTTTATTTTTCGTAATTTTTGCATTTCTTTAATAAAAATAAACTCAAAAACTACTGAATTTCGGTAGAACTAGTGTGGTAGTGACTTAATTTGTTGCATTTTAACTCGACCATGACTTCTCGCTAGGAATACGTCGAGTTCCCAGTAGATAACCCTGTAGAGGTATTTACCTAACAAACACTCTATCAAAACCAACCTTCAGTCTTGTCATAGAACATGCCTCTTCCCATGTATTTCTATTTACATACAAACTTATACAACGCTTCGTTGTACATATAATCATTCTAGATTCCAGAGCCTCCTCTAGCCCGTTCGTCCACTGAGAATTGAGTAGTGGTCTAGTTTGCTTACAGATTCGATTCGATTTTAAATTATTGATGCAGTTTCGATTGGTAGCTCTAGCTTAGGCCGCCATAGTCAGTAACGATACTGGTGAATATTCGATTTCGAATGAATGGTTACAGAGGAAGTTTGAGATTTCAAGATAGACCGAATCCGAATCGATCACAGATTTTTGCGAAAATAGGCAACGTTACTAATAGCTGTCTTTTTTATTACAATATCAAACATAACATCACGCCTGTAATCCCGAAGGGTTAAGACAGAATAAAAGAAAACGTAAACATAAATATCACAAAAACCTCAAAAGGTAAGTACTAACTAAATAGGATAGGATTGTGTCTAACATGAGGGTTAACACAATAATCTAAACGTCACCACAGGATATCGGAGAGGGGTCGTAACTTCCATCCTCTGACATTGGTATGGGCTGTTTGTGGATCTCGGGCAATTAAAAGATGATATCAGCTTCTTACACTTCGTTTATACATTTACGCAAATCACAATTAACACTAAGTGTGTGACTCATTTACTCACTGACTAAACTAATAAATAAAATTGTCATTGCAGTCGGGGGACCGTTCTGTGGACACTTTTTAATCTAAGAGGTCCCATTCTTTTTAAAAGAGTAACCGTGGAATTTCTTGCCTCGGAATTTTTATAACGAGCACGTAGATAATTATGTTTTCGTACCGTATGGTGCCGGACGTAAAGAATAGCACCATCCTATTTCTTCCCGTGGGTGTCGTAAAAGGCGACTAAGGGACTTACTAGAGAATGTGCAGCATCGTTCTCTATACATTTTAACACCATACTGCGAACGCCAACCCGCCTGCCAAGCGTGGCGAGTATGGCAAACCCTCCCTTTGGGAGATGCCTATGTCCAGAAGTGGATTTTTTTCGGCTGAAATGATGATATTTTCGTACGCACGTATTTGTGTGAGAAAACAGTGTTTTATTTCATTCACGTATTTCCATACACGTAGACGTGGGCGTCCATTATATATAAATCATCACGGTAGAAATTATAAAAACGCATCCTGGAATGTATTTTATTTTATTTTATGCGGGAAACTTACTGCTAACTTATACAGTGTAGGTACTTGTACAATATAAAATTGAAGGCCATTTACAAATTTCCACTGGTACAAAATACCTACCTACTTATAACATAAATTAGTAAATAAATAGTACACGATCAGCGAATACAAACTAAAATTCGTTTAGACTCAACGTTTTCTTAACGTTTCGGTATTTTGATTAATTTGTTAATATGAATGAAATTATATATGGGACCACCGCGCAACCTTCTTCCAAATGAAAAACGAATTTCCAACATCGGTCCACAATTTACGAATATATCGATGAACATACATAAAAAAACTCGCGAGCCTTACAGTAGTCGCATATGATGTGTAACATCTGACATCTCAACTTGGTAATAAGCAACTGGGCAGCGACAGAAATGAGCCTCAAAAAAAAAAGCTAAATACTAAAATAATTATTCATTACTAGTGGTCGCCCACTGGTCGAAATTCGACCAGTGGGCGACCACTAGTATTTATCATCTTACTTACAATCTATGTAGTATTTACTAATTCCATGAGTAGGTACACTAATTCCATGGTATTAAAAAGTACTTACTTATTTCATGCTCAAGCTGTCACTTCCTGTTACACACTTCTTTCCCTTTTTACGAAATCACTCCCGCAGAAAGCAAGAAGAAAGATGGTACACATCAAAAAAAATACATACAGCCGAACATAGAACCTCTTCCTTTTTAGAAAAGTGAGTTAAAAATTGGTATTGATTATGAATCTACACTACCTAATAGACATTGTTTTTTTTCTGTCTTGGAATGTCAAAACAGACGAAAAAAAAAACAATATTAAAGCAAAGCCAATGGCATTGCTGTAATATCATCATCAATGATAATTTTAGCCAAAGACGTCCACTGCTACATAGGCTTGTACATGGACCTCCCCCAAGCACCGCCGCTTCGACCGGCTCTATGCTTCTCGCATCCAGCGGATACCTGCGGCCTTCACAAGGTCATCGCTCCACCTTGTAGGAGGCCCTCCAACGGCCTCTTTCGGTACGCGGTCGCCACTCTAGAACCTTTCAGCACCATCGGCCTTTAGTTCTGCGAGCAATGTGCCCTGCCCACTGCCACTTAAGCTTGGCTATTCTTCGGGCTATATCGGTTAACCTGGTTCGTCTGCGGATCTCTTCATTTCTGATTCGATCACGTAGGGAAACTCCAAGCATAGCCCTCTCCATTGTCCTTTCGGTGACTTTTAGACTTCTGATAAGGCCCATTGTGAGTGACCACGTTTCAGTGCCATAGGTGCAACACGCACAAGACTTTCATCTTGAGACATTGCGGTATGTGGGACGAGAAGATATTGCGTAGCTTCCCGAACGCTGCCCAGCAGAGTCGGATTCGACATTGCTGTAATATAACTATGAGGAAAGGCTAAAAAATAACTATTGTTTGATAGCATAATGTTAACCACTTTGGTATCCCACCTTAATCACCACTAGGCCTCTTCAAAGTTACGCCACAGCGCCCTTTGGCTCTAAAACCCCATAATTTAAAAAGCTCTTACAATAATACAAACAGGAAACAAGTTTGGCAATCGGCCAAAAATAAACATCTTTGCACTATGTAGTTTATATTCATTGTAGTTGTTGGTTCCATTGTTGGGGATAATGAAGACACACGAGCGAAGTGTAGTAAACACGATGCAAGTTTCTTGCCTCGAGCGTACAATAAAATTGAAGCATCAAATGACTTGTCGAAACACTGTTTAGACGGTGCAAGTCACAGGCGATTATACCTACAAACATCATGATCATCAGCCTATAACTGTCCGCTGCTGGACATTTGAGTATTTTTATTTTATTGTGGTGGCTTACAGCTATCAATAAAGAAGTAATACTGAGTCTTTTTTTTACTTTGGTTTATTGTTTGCAATCGCTACTGCGGAGCATGAGGTCATGGGTTCGATTCCCAGGTCGGGTAAAGTTTTATTGGCATTTTCCATTAGGAATTTCTCAGTATCAGCTCGGAGTCTGGATTGGTGCCGGTTGATGAATTTCGGTACAACATTTGGTGGCTTAATTTGTTGCATTTTAACCTTACTATGACGTCCTGCAAGGAATACGTCGAGTTACCAGTAACCCTGTATATTAGTAAATCTGATAGTTTCGAGACAAACAGTTCTCGTAGCTAATGCAAGTCCGTCTGTCCGTCTATCCGCAGGGAATCGTCCGGATGTCGTGCGATAGCCGTCGGACTTGTTTGGGGAGCGCAGGTATTACGAAATAGGATATTGGGGGTTGGATTTAAATTAAGTATGGGATTTGGATGGATGCTGTTTTAAAACGCCTTGAGAGGATTTAAATTTACGTAACATAACATAACGCTTGTATTCCTCAAAGGGTTAGCAGAGGTGTACCTATAGTACACCCACATTTCGCCAGTTATGTTTAAGCCCCATGTAAAGGCGGCCGAGCCTATTGCCATCAACCGGGCACAATTCCAGACTCTGCGCTGCTACTGAGCAATTCCAGATTAAAAAATCCAATAACACTTTTGTCCGACCGGGGAATTGAACCCAGGACCCCATGCTCAGCAGTAGCGCTTGGGACCACTAGACCAACGAAGCAGTCAAAGAGTCAGGCATTTTAAGTTAAACCTATGTAAACCTACTTTGACCTATATCGCTCAAATTCCGGTCATAAATTCACATATTTTGAACACATCATTACTTCCTGGGTTTACCTCAATGTATAACATAAATAAATTGTCATTTTTAGGGTTCCGTACCTCAAAAGGAAAAAACGGAACCTTAATAGGATCACTTTGTTGTCCGTCTGTCTATCTGTCAGTCTGGCAAGAACCTTTTTCTCAGGAACTCGTGGAAATATCAAGTTGAAACTAATATCAAATATGTATATCTACGGCCCCTTGGAGCTCCAAATCAAGCTTCTAAGTCAACGCAATAAAAAAATACGGCGATTTATGCGACATATATTTTGATATTCGCAAATAAATCAAAACCTATAGGGTACTTCCCGTTGACCTAGAATGATTAAATTTGGCAAGAAGCAAGGTCTCACAGCACAAGTAAAGGAAAATGTCTGAAAACTGTAAATTCATACTTATGTCACATAAAAAAATATGTTATAGGGATAAATTAATCCCCACTACGGAACCCTTCATTGTACGTGGTCCGACACCCACTTGGCCGGTTTTTTCTATTTTTTATTTCTGGTTTACCCATTTATAACTGAAATAAATTAATAAGTCCATCACTTACATAAAATTATAGGTACTACATTCTACCCAATGAACACGAGTTTGTTCGTCCAGTGAGAATCGTACGGTTGTGGTCACAATAATGGTCAGCGCAGTTGTCACTACTAAAGCGCATTTCGATGTGGTTTTAAATGACCAGTGAGAACCGTAGGGCTGGCATTCCCAGTATAATACTATTTCGGAGCCCACGGGCCCGGACTAATTCGAATAAAATTCGATTTTACTTAGTACTAGCTTCTGCCCGCGACTTCGTTCGCGTGGAAGTCGTAAGACACCAGAATATACAAATAACAGACATATTTTTATAAAAAACCTCCTGGTTAGTCTGTTGGTTACTGTTGGGCTTGAGGTCCTGGGTTCGATTCCTAGGTCAGGCAAAGTGTTAAAGGGTTTTCCGTCTAGAATTTCTCAGTTTTAGTCCGGAGTCTGAATTTGTTCCCGTACTTAGTTCAAATGTTCACTCGGAATGACACAGATATGCTAAAAATGCCTTAATAGACTTTGGAACAGATGAGACTTTTTAAGTGTTGTAGTATCAGGGCTCAGTATCACAATTAGCTACTCACAGAGGTCACAGGCTCACCATCAGGACTACCAAACTCAATTTCGACAAACTGTAATACGACAAGATTGAATGTCGACAATATGGAACTCTCATACGTCAATAAACAACAATTCCTATGGAACTCCGATACGTCGTAATTTTGACAATACTTAGGTTTGATACGTCTTATTTTCGACAATACTTAAGTTCGAAATACCTTAAGTCCGATAATACTGTACTCCGAGTCCGACAAAGCGTTTTTTTGACATGACTTAATTAAAAACGATTCAACTTCCACCACATATTTCTTCTACATCTATGCTAGTCCGACATGAGTCAATTTCGACGTAGTCCGTAGTACTCCGGCATGCTGTACTTCAACAATATCTTAAATCCCAGTCCGGGGTCCGCATCACCTTTAACTTCTCTCCATTCGTGTTGACTGACAGCTGACATTAGTGACAACTATCTGACTACTTGTGTGTCTGAGGCAGTGTTTACATTATCTATTAAATAGACACTACAGATATTATCATACTTAGTTAACTATAAATCTTAAATACCTACACCATGTAAAACTAGATAATTATGTATACACATTCCGAACAATGCCAACTACCCAACGTAGCTTCGTCTTATGACCTAATAGGATAGGATTTATATATGTCCGTATATGGCCCTATCAGAATACTCGTACCAGCGCTGCGGTATTTATTTTTTAAATATCACAGCATTAGGCTGCTTTTTCACCAGAGATGTGCTATGCAGCAATGATGCGAGGATGTAAAAGCTGGGCTACGAAACTATGTGACCGTTTCCACTAACGCTATGTTGTGTAACGGAGCGAGTAAGATATGCCATGAAGATCCGCCCGTCGCGAGGTAGCTGTGCGAGAAGGATGCGCAGCTCGAGCTATGCGATGCATCGATAATAGGGAAGGCACGGGGAGCAAATGCGGCGCGGTGAGGGCAGAGGCGCTCGATATAAAACGCATCCATAGCATGCATCCTTCCATTTATAAAAAAAAACATAGCTTAGTTGAACCCGTTTCCACCAGTGCTATGCTATGTGGACCAATGAATATGATTGGTGGAAATCAAACGCATCCATAGCAACGTAGCATAGCACATCTCTGATGTAAAAGCAGCCTTATGCTGAGATAGATAGGAGCCTTTTTGGCATCGCACAGGTCTAGTTCCTTTATTTTTTCGTATTTTGTATATTCGAAAAAAAAATATGTCAATTTTGTTAGTTTTAAATGCTCCTTTTTTACTTTTTGTATTTCTTGTGCGTGTCTCAACTAAAATATTTTTCTTTTTCTTCAAAAGCCAAATATAAACGAGGTGGAGACGACAAACTACAATAAATAAATTAAACTACGTATATATTATGACGTTACCAGTCTGCTTATAAAAATTCAAACAAATATATCCAATAATTTTGTCACTATAGCTAGTCGGCTGATCGGCAAAATCCATAGTCGGACCATCATAGCGATGGTCCGACTATGGATTTATTATTTAGTTTGTTTGAAAGAATCACTTTTTCATTCCGACAAAAGGATTTATTTGATAGTTCCAAAATACTCTTATGCATTAGTGTTGCCAGTGTATTCATTTAATGCCGTCTCCACATTGTATACGACCTTCTCATAAAATGAATAAGTCGTCATAATACAAAAGGGAACCAAATAACCTTAAAAAGACATCGCAAAACACCATATTATTATTATATTCCCATTACTATAATTCAACAACTTAAATTAAATACTTACCTCACCTTCAGTACAATAAAAACGATAAAAATCACTTTATCTCCGATCTCATAATCGGTATGAAGTGACGATTGCCGCTACCGTACAATACAACACAATACAATACAATACAAAGTAATTGGACGCTGTACATTGTGATTTAAAATGTCGGCATAATATTTGTAACATGAAACTGCAGCGGAGTTGTGATTGTTATAACTCGACTAGTTTTGTTTCGTCCCTTCTTGTATTCTTCGTATATTCCTAAGTTATGTTTGTGAGTGATGCAGAAATGTTACCTAGTTAGAGTGTTTCTTGAAGTTTCTTGCCCGTTCTTCTCCATAGAGATCTACGTTTTGGAATGGGAAGTTTCAACTTTCTGACTAACTAGCCGACTCCTTAAAAAGTGCTTGTGGTGACAAATGGTTTAATTGTAATAAATGCTTTTGAGTTTAAAGTTATTTTTTTCTAATTCTGTAATGAATCCAATACTTCGCAATTTATAGCGTCAAATAGTGAGTGGTGGCTATCCAATAGATAAAATTCACAGTTTACGATAGTCTACTTTTGAAGAGCAGCAGTGCAAATTCTTGAAAAAAACTGCGAAATAAACATATTATAAATTAAATTAAAATCACATTTGAGGCAATTTATCTATACCTACTAAAATTATAAAGAGGTAATTTTTTGTTGTAAGTTTGTATGAATGCGGTAATCTCTGGAACTACCAATCGAATGTGAAAAGTTGTTTTAGCATTAGATAGCCCAATTCTTGAGAAAGGCTATAGGCTATTTAAAATCACACTACGGCTCTTAGGAGCCGAACAAAAAGAAAAAAAAAAGTTAGAAAAAAACTAACTAACTGAAAATGAAATAATAGCGCGGGCGGGCGATGCAATGCTACGCAGTGGGTCAGGGGAACAAGAAATTTCACGAGGATGAAGTCGCGGGCAGAAGATAGTTTTATTTATAAAATCTATCCTCAACCATTTTGTTACATAATATCCTAAATTGCATTACATTAGCCCAAAATACGAACTTACTACAGACGGAGCGCCTAAAACTGCCTAAACGAGTTATACCAAGCGCGCGCGACAAAGGGTGTGGCATTTTATCGCCCCGTCTGTAACCTTATATTAGTACCGTATTGCGAACAAATTATAGCCTTATATAGCCATTTTATAGACCAGCAATTGAGTTCATACAATTCAGTAATCATATTTGTGTATGAAAATGTAATTCGAACTTTTTAAACACCTCTTAAAGGAAGGAAGTTAATAGCAGGGTTTAAAAGAGCTTTTAATGTGTCAAGGGAATTTTTATTATGACATAAACGTTTATAAATTAATGAGGCTGTTCTGTGTAACGTTAAATTTAACGATTCTTCTTTGCTCGAGTGTTTTAAGTGTTTCTTTTGAGAGTTGTTTTAGCATTTACTTAGCAAAAGACAGATTGTATATTTACCTACTGAAAGATTCAATTTCCTGCCGAGGAAGCCGACCTTAACACTAGTATAGGACCGTACACGAAATCAGCAGATTTTGATCAATTTTGTTCTCTTATTCATAATCTTATTCATTCGCTGACAGACAACGCCCTGCCTAAACCGTTGGGTCTAGAAGCATTCAATTTTGCATAAAAGTTCCTTGTACAACGATCGTGAGCACTGTACGAGGCTGTATCGTAGATGGCACGCGCGAATTGCATAGATTAGCACTTTTCCGTCGCCTTGCACAAATTATTCGCGACGCGACAGTACACGATCAGAATTCATAGTCAGCTGCACTCATTCACACAACATTCATATAGCATTAGTTACGTGGTAGTTATATTTAATAAACCATCATCTTTGGCTAACCGTGACTTATCTTTCAAGCTGCTGAATGGGTCATATTCATATTCATTTATTTGCGTTCCACAAGGTAAAAACAAGATGTTAACACAGGGCTTAGAGCTAAGAGCCGTGGTAGACCCTGTCAGGACACAGCAAAAAATATGTTAGATACATAGCTAACATCAAAATAAAATTTAAAACATCAAAATAAAATAAAAAACAAGAATAAAATTAAAAAAATCAAAATAAAACTATACCTACATGAAAACAATAATTACATTCGCCTATAAGTAAATAACAATAACAAACAATTCTAATAATGGAAAGTAGGTAACTATTTTCTTAATAATAATAAGGTTAGATACAATTATATTATTTAGGTAATATTATTACAAACAATTAAAGAGAGATCCTATTTTTAGGTTACAAGTTATTAATAAAAAGATAAGTTTCACATGTATCACAATTTGAGACAAATTGTGTATTTAGTAGTCATGTTAATATGTTCAATTAAATAATCTTCTTGATACAATTACACATTATGTATTTAAGAATGTATTTATTACAATTATAGTATTTAATTCAAGTATTCGTTCACATTATTATAGTTTTTGTTTAATAGAAATATTTTTAATTTATTAACAAAGATGTTGTATTTATTTATATTTCTTCCGGTAACTTATTATAATTTTTTATCGACATGACATAGGTACTTGAGGAGTGCATTTTTAATCGGGATGTAGGTATGTTTAATCTATTTTTATGTCTCAAAGTTATTTTAGTTTGTATGTCTTCTCTTTTTGTGTAGAATTTCGGATATATATCTACGTAAAAATTTACTGATTTCAAAGATGTAAAGGCACGGTAGGGTTAAAAAAAATTGTTTCTGGCCGATACTTCAGAGTAGACCCCCTTGGATGTTCCAAGGTGTGTGCGACTCATTCAGCAGCGCATACATCTTTTTGGATGTTAGCTTGAATGAGGAAGGGAGAATTTTCGAAAATACATTCCGGAATGAAAGACTATATTCAAGTTCTTCATTTTCGTCGATTGAATTACCATCAAGCACACGACTTGTCACTCAATGGAATGCCTACATTTTCTACACAATGTTCCCCACTATAAGAACATTCTGATAGCTAACTTGCGAGCACACAATATAGTGTTTGCTAAGTGTTACATTGCGTTTAGTTGGCGCCCGCGGCAATTTGCTACCCGTCGCACTTTCTTGGATGTAGCGTCCGCAGAAAAGGTTCGATTAGAGAAACTCACAGAAAAATGCCTTAACAAATAAAGCAGGCAGCTGTTGAAATCGTCTTGCTGAAGAGTTTGAAAAGTTTCGTCGGAAAGCACGTTAAGCCGTTGGTCCCGGCTGTCATTCGTAGATCGCGTTTCTTTTTGCTAAGCGAAAACGAAGTAATAGCGCGTACGGGCGATGCGATGCAACGTGGTGGGAAAGGTAGACAATGAATTTCGCTTTAGAAGTCGCGGGCAGAACTTAGTTATTCATAACAAGAGATTTCAAAACAACTTATTAAAACAAGCGTTCGAAGTCTGTTTTGTGATACACTTACTGTCCTGTTCATATTAAATGGATGGATAGACATTTAAAAACAATTTGTTCTTCCTTCCAGAGTACCTATAAAAATCAATCTTTTATAAACAATCAATCTGCATTTTTTTTCTATCTCTATTATCATCATCCTCATGCCCTAATGCCTATTTCTTCGGAGTCAGCGCAGCATGTCATGCTATTTTCATGATCTCTGGCGTTAACTATAAGACGATAACTTAACTTAGATAACTTCTTATGCTGTCGCTACTACTAACTAACCACTGATGGAGTTAATCTTGAGCAGCTCATCGTGGCTAGTCAGAACGTGTTATTGCGGACCCTACAGGGATTTGTGGGTTGATGGAACAATTTTTCACAATTTAATCTTGTGAAAAGACAGTGTGCTTTTAAATTGATAGTTAAAATTCACTCTTGAAGTAATTAAAATTAAATAATATATAGTTTTATGCTACTCCAATTTTCATTGATATACTTAGAGCCAATAGTATCCAAGTTAAATGGGTATTTGACTTCCAGACGGACGGACAAATGAACACACGGACGGACAGATGGTCAAACGTAAAGACGAAGAGAAAGAAATTATAAGGGTTCCGTTTTTGCCATTTGGCTACGGAACCCTAAAAACAAGCGGCCAAAGCTGTGGGTCAGAGTGGCGCCTTTTTAGCTAAGTATATTTAAGCGACAAAAAATTAAGACAGGGTTTACGTCTACATCTTTGAGAGTTACACACTTAAAGTCCCACTTGAATTAGCTATAACAATAAATTATTGTAACTTATGGTACCACTTCTTGGCGTCATCTATTATTGAGTTATACTGACAAAAGATTTAGTTTTCTTCCAACAGTGATATCGGTAATACGATTGTAATTTTGTGTGTGTGGTTTTATTGTTAAATTAATCGTAATGGAGGAAAACAGACGAAAATCTACGTCATTGTGTCAATTGAAGCTGCTCATAATATTCATGGAGCAGTATGTCGATTTTGCCAAAGGGAAATTGCAATCAAAAGAGGGTCAAGTCATTGCATCTCGCCTATGGGCAACATGTGCAGGAATACTGAATGCGGAAGGCGTTACTAGGACTCCTAAGGAATGGTCGAGGGTAAGTCATTCCACTTAACAATGACTTGGTAACCGGCTTTTTTTTGTGTGATTTATCAACAAATTAATGTTGTTCGGACTTTTTCTTCTACTTGTGTTGTAAGACCTTGCTTTTTCATAACATTCATACAATGTCTTGGCATTTGTAATAGTGCCCCAAGATTTATAAATTAATCTATTTACCGTAATTAAAACGGTCAAAAACCAAGTACAATAATTATAGACATAATGTATCGAGACACAGACATGGCATATTCCCAAGAACTTGATTATAATTAAAACTACATTAAAAGTAGGTAGATAAATAATTTATTTGCTTTCTTCATGTTACATTAACATTAATTTTAGTTTTGGAATGACTACAAATGTCGAGTGCGGGCCGAAGTAGCCAAAATAAACAGAGGCTATAGGACTACAAGGGCACGACCTACCCTGGCACAACAGCTTACCCCTCTGGAAGAAAGGGTAGCTGCCCTTCTAGGGAGGGATGCTGCTGAAGCAGCTAGTAGTAGTTCAGCGGAACACACTGCTCCTGCTCCAGTACTCAGCCCAACTTTGACAGTTGAAACACCTCCAATTGTCACAGAGCATGAGCAGAAGGATCCTGTAAATGTGGATAGCGTTAATCCGCCAGCTGATCTAGGCGCCACATTGCCGCAAACAGGTGACCCATTGTTTGAATACTTTATAATATTGATTATGATCTATGTATCTATCCCCC
Source organism: Tiliacea citrago (assembly GCA_963921375.1). Classification (NCBI taxonomy): domain Eukaryota; kingdom Metazoa; phylum Arthropoda; class Insecta; order Lepidoptera; family Noctuidae; genus Tiliacea; species Tiliacea citrago. The sequence goes on from OY992793.1 coordinate 2,699,340, forward strand.
GTGTCTACATTCCTATCTATACAAGGAGTGATACTTGATTTCGAAAAGACTTAGCAAAAACATGTCGTACTCGAGCATAAAACATGTATAATCCACTATAAGGTTGCAAAGAAGACAAAGTATTATATCATTACATATAATCAGTTTAGTAACAATACTAAACTTCGATAACGCTGCTTCTAAAAACACAAAATGCGTGTTTATCTGCGAGTGTTTAAGCTTGACCGCCATGTTCCCAAGTGAGACTACCTAGGCTACCGTTTGACAGCTAGTTGCTGTCAACCGGCAAAAGTCAGTTTAACAACTAATCAAAGATCTAAAATGAATGAATGAAGATCTTAATGTACCATAGAATCAGAAATAAATTCTATAGTATTCTATTCTACAATTCTGCCTAGCCATTTTCCAACTATGCTGGGGTTGGCTTCCAGTTTAACCGGATGCAGCTGAATACCAGTATTTTATATGGAGCGACTGCCTATCTGACCTTCACAACCCAAGTAACCGGGTAATACGATACCCCTTGGTAAGACTGGTTGTCAGACTTCTGGACTTCTGAGGATTCAGTTTATCAATTATAATTAATGAAATTTCACTTGGGCACATGGTTACAGCTTTACAAAATAAAATATTAAAACTACAAATACATACATGAATTACATGATTATAAAAATAAATAATATTTGGAACATTGCTTTACATAATTGAGTAAAATAATAACAATAGCTAACGCATGTTATTCAAATTCATTTATTTAACTTACACAGTACAAGTTTCGTAAGTACATGTAATGACGTTATTTCAGACATATATTGTTAACTGTTTTGCAACGATATAACTAGCTTTTACAACTTCTTTAGGTGTTAACGTTAAATGAAAACAGCAGACACAACTTTCAGAATGCATGTTTAATACCTTGGTGTAAACTCGATAAGATACAAATATCGAATAATATTGATAACGAGTTTTTTTAATCTTTTTATTTTCAGTCAGACCTAGAAACCAAGGGCAAAGACGGATTCGCCGACGAGTTCGCGCCCGACGTCAGAGTAAGTTTTAATTTTGTATAATCGCTGGAGTCTAATTTTAAACACTACTGGTGACAATGATATTTTAAGTAAAAAGAAGTAGATATTATGTTACCTACAACATACGATCTTCCAAAACGGCACAATGTCCCGCTATTAGATGACACGTGGAAGTAGGACGGCATGTCGTAATTATCGGGAGCGAGAAAGAGACAAGACGAAGAAAATGTGACCAATTTGCCAAATTTTGACGTGCCACTTGCGGAGCGTGTATAACCCTCAGAACAAATACATTGTTCTGAGGTAACATATCTACCTCTTTTTACATACAATATCATTGATCGGTGAAATGAAATGAAATTGTTTATTCTGTAAATAGGATATCGGAATTACTTTTACACGTCATATTAAAAAGTAAAAAATAAGCTAGATGTAATCGACATTTCCTATCTGACTACCCCTGAGAAGAAATGGCAAAACAAACTCAGGGGTCAAAATCTCTTTTAAAGTCCAGACATAATCTTGGTCAGATCATGTGAGGACCATGTAGATCTGTTTCTGAAATGGTCTGTTGAGGAAAGAATCACACAAATTTGAGTGGACCTGTCCAACCAGCGCAAGCATTTGTCAGGTGACATTTGGCGTCTGCATAAACTTGACAGTATTTTTTAAGCTGCAGTGTTAAGATATTTTTAACCTACTTCTAAAAAAGGAGGAGGTTCTCAATTCGGATGTATGATTTTTTTTTTTTTATCTTTGTTCGCGCATAACTCCGTCGCTTGCCAACCGATTTGAAAAAATATATTTTTGTTGGATAGGGTATACTTTCCAAATGGTCCCATGAAAATTTTATCGAAATCGGACACCGGTTTTTGAAAAATCAACAAAAATCTAATAATGTATCTACATTGTCTACATTAACGATCTTTTCGTTTAACCGACTTCCAAAAAAACACCACAAAGTGAAAAATACCTTTAATTTGGGGAGTCAGCGTTTTTGGATCTGTATTTTAGTTTTATGCCACCGACTAATAACCGTCAGTTATTTTTGTTGTAAAAAGTTTTTATCGATACATTTTCATAGCAAACATCCAAAGAGATTTAAGATACTACTATACAGCAGGCTGTGCGAAGCAATGTCATGGAAAACTGTGCTACCATTTCTCAGTATCGCCATCTAGCATAATATAGCAAAATTAGAGCGACATGCAGGCGTTAAGTAAATAATTGAATGGCTTTGCAAACATCTTGTTAGGTATCGATTTTACGCGTGACTGGAACGAAAACAAACACAAAAAATTTACTAAAAAATTTTCAAACGCTCACAAACTGCTCTGATTGGTTGACTGAATTATCAGCAGCCAATCGAATCAGTTGACTAGCGTTTAATTTTGGCACGTCTTTAATTTTCGTTTCTGAAACCGCGTGATAAAAAAACGTGCAAGTGCATGTCAGACCACGCAAAATGAAGGGTTCAAAAACAAAATTAACATTGTAGTTTAAAAACATGTGCTCCTAAATCGATATACGCCACGTTCAATTTTCCAACTGGAAATGTAAGTTTGTAATCGCAAATAAAAAAAACCGGCCAACTGCGATTCGGACTCACGCAAGAAGGGTTCCGTACCATTATCTATAAAAATGGCAAAAAAAACACGTTTTTTGTATGGGAGCCCCCTTAAATATTTTTTTTTTTAATTTAATTATTTAATTTTAAAGTGAATATATAACTAATTATTCTGTGAATATTTCAAGCGTCTACCTGTTGCCGTTATCAATATCGAGCAAAAACGATAAAAAAAATCACGTTTGTTGTATGGGAGCCCCCTTAAATATTTATTTTATCTGTTTTTTAGTATTTGTTGTTATAGCGGCAACAAAAATACATCATCTGTGAAAATTTTAACTGTCTAGCTATCACGGTTCATGAGATACAGCCTGGTGACAGACGGACAGACGGACAGACAGACAGACAGACAGACAGACGGCGGAGCCTTAGTAATAGGGTTCCCGTTTTACCCTTTGGGTACGGAACCCCAAAAATGATGTGATAAACGACAAATTAACGATTTTCGGACTTTTTCCTTTACTGTGCTATGAAACCTTGCTTCTTACCAAATTTTATGGTTCTAGGTCAACGGGAAGTAGTAACCGGTTTTGATTTATTTGCGAATTTTTGGCGATTGAAGATGTAGTACATTCTGACAAAAATCGCCGAAAAAATCGCCAAGACAATCGCTCGTGGGTGGGCCCCTAAAACTGGCAGCCAAATTACTAACAAATTCTGACTACCCTAAAACCATACGCTGGCCCGTAGGTTCACTCGAAGTACTAAGGACGTAAGGATAACTCTTTTTAGGGCCATATCTTATATATTCTATAATGCCAATCTTTTTACTGGAGCGGGGCCGTGGGTTCGGCACACGCAACGAGCCTACATGCATCGTCCTGCAGGTACTATATAATAATGCTTTAAGATTGCTGTTGGGGTTTCCGCGGCGTTGTATAGGGCGCCTCAAATGTTCGCAATTGCACGTGATGGTACGTAAAAAGTATCGTTGTCATTCCAAAGACTGCGCGGTAGCACTTTGCAAAATGATTGCAATCCGTAATCTTTCCTATAAAGGCACACTGGGTGGGAATAGTTACGGGAAAATTATAATTTAATTTAAAATGTTACAATTTAAATTAAACTACTATTTTAGTTAATTTTAATTTTGTGTACTTAATTTTAAATGTTTATTTCTTGTATAGGGTACCTACTAACATAGATTCTTAAGAAAATGTTTACTAACACTAATAAGGATTCTGTCCAAAATAAAATAGATAATATTATTATTAAATTATCAGCCAGTCAGCAGATTATTAACAAATTCCGGTAACTCTTACTAGGTATATTGAATTACTTGTCTGTAGATACTACTGCAGTTCTTAAAGAAATTGGGGTGGTTATAGCCCGCATTGAAGAGAAGCGAAGAGAGGAAACGGCGTGGGCGGCTATTTTACAAAGAATATTGGAAGCTTTGACCAGAATTGCCGCATCTTTAGATATTATTGCAACGAGTCTGGATACTTACGTATCTGGGTTGCAAAGAGTAAGTGTTTCATAACGGTATATTTTCTTTGAATAGGTAATAATTAGACATGGTCACTTAATAATACTATGTCATGGTCACTTAATAATAATATGACATGGTCACTTAATAATAATATGACATGGTCATTTAATAATAATGTGACATGGTCACTTAATAATAATATGACATGGTTATTTAATAATAATATGGCATGGTCATTTAATAATAATACGACATGGTCACTTAATAATAATATGACATGGTCACTTAATAATAATATGACATGGTCACTTAATACTAATATGACATGGTCACTTAATAATAATACGACATGGTCATTTAATAATAATGTGACATGGTCACTTAATAATAATATGACATGGTTATTTAATAATAATATGGCATGGTCATTTAATAATAATACGACATGGTCACTTAATAATAATATGACATGGTCACTTAATACTAATATGACATGGTCACTTAATAATAATACGACATGGTCATTTAATAATAATGTGACATGGTCACTTAATAATAATATGACATGGTCACTTAATACTAATATGACATGGTCACTTAATAATAATACGACATGGTCACTTAATAATAATATGACATGGTCACTTAATACTAATATGACATGGTCACTTAATAATAATATGACATGGTCATTTTATAATAGTATGACATGGTCACTTAGTAATAATATGACATAGTCACTTAACAATAATATGACATGGTCACTTAATAATAATATGACATGGTCATTAAATAATAGTATGACATGGTCACTTAATAATAATATGACGTGGTCACTTAATAATAGTATGGTCAGTTCCAAAACTATCTAATGGAGGTGTAAACCACCTTGGTCAGGTTAAATTCTTACGCAATCATTCTCTAAAGGCATTGATCTGTATTTAGAAGATTTCAACTTTATAATATACTGGGTCAAATTAAATTAGCTAGCGAAACTCTGTAGACGTGATTGGTATCGTTATCTAAAACAGATAAATAAAAAATAGAAAAGTTTTGATGTTTTTTATTCGAGTGTCAACGACCGCTGTTATTGTTCTTACTTGAACTATGAGCTGAGAAAATCAGTTCATAAAATACTGAATGATTATTTCAGAAATAGTCATTCAATAGGATTTTACGAAGAGAGTTAGTTGTATTGATGATTCTAATGATTATAATTCTGTAAAGCCATGTTTGTTACGGCTGCGAATCATATTTAGATCAACATACAACCTGTTACTGACCTGCAAATTGCAAAAAACTTAATAAAATTTGAATGTCGCGGACTACCTTAGCGCATCCCCCTTAACCCCTTAACCCGCAGCCCTGCCGCGATTTTAAAATTTTCTTACGTTTCTGTACGAACAAATCTAACTTAGAGAGATATATTAATGATTCTAATGATTATGACTCTGTAAAAACACATCTGTTACAGTCGCGAATCATATTTTGATCAAGATAAAACCTGACAATGACCTGCAAATTGCAAAAAACGCAATAAAAATTGAATTTCGCGAGCGACACCTGCGGATTACCAAATTATTAAATTGTAATCGAAGCATCATCGACGAAAGTTAAGGTTATAAAATTACCTCAACTGTTAATGTTTGAAATCTTAAAATCATAAGAATTTCGGATTTAAGTATCAAATGTAAATGTAAATGAAAGCACTCAGTTTATAAGTAACACTGCGAATTGTCGTACAGAGTAACGTTTTCTGGTTCATTTGTTAAACTTTTCATCACTTTTGGAACAGACTGTAGCCAATTAGACACATAGTTCTTGTATTGCACTTTGAGGATTAACAATATTTACCTTTTTATGTATTGTTAATAGTGATTGTATTTCTTTGGACGGATTTTAGTATCATATTTATCTCTCTTTCAGAATAATTGATGATGGTTGGCGTATCACCCACTGGTCAAAAAATATAACTACATGGTCAAATTAAACATCATAAAATAAAAAGGATATTAATTTTATGTTTTTTTTGTGGGGTCATCGACCGCACTTAGTGTGTAGTCACTTGAAATATCTGTTTAAAAAAACTGTTTTTTGTGTATAATTCAAAGACGTAATAATAAACATAAACACGATAAAATAAAAGAAACCAGATTTTCTCAACTCCAACTTTAAGTATCTATACTTACTACCAGATGTCGCTGGCTCAAAAACAAAAAAAAAATCAAATCTTTATTAGATAATATCGACACATCATGTCTGCGGAGTATCGCTGGTTAATTTAATTTCGCCCCGTATATCTAAAATCTATTTAATATTGTATTGTATTGTGTGCGTAATTTGTTACTACTAACATAGTTTTTAAGTTACTTGTAAACTAACACGCTATGGGCCTACAATGCCTGCTAATAAAAAAAATATATTTTTATTTTTATTTATATAATTTTTTATTAAGTTTGGAATGATACTGATTAACATGATAAAAATTATTAATTATGGTTAGATAAATTTCATATTTTTTCTTTATTGCCTAAAAGTTCACAAGCTTCCAGACTTGATTGGAATGTGGTATTATTTAGTGCATAGCAAACAATAAGGCCTGTCGTCCACGACGCCACTCAAAAGTAACCAGTTACAAACACAAATCACCGATGTGTCAAGTAGCCAGAATGGATTTGTTCTTCGTTCGGCCGACTGAGTTTTGTCCTACATAAATAATTCCTGGATCGTCCCAAAATTTAGGTTAAATTATTTTACTCTCGTTTCGTCCTATATTCCTCGTTCTCGTTTTATATTCCTTGTACGGCCCATATTTTTTTTGTATAGGCCAAACTTGCTTTTTTATACAATCGCCAAAAAAGGGTTACGTATTAATAAATATTTAACATCATTTAACGCACACTCACTGTCTTCTCCGCGAGCGCAATTTTACTCGTATTCTTTTATAATAACATTATTGATGCAAGCCTAGTACTTTTTATTAGGTCTACTGCTCGAAATTGTGCACAACGTGTCGTGAACAGAATACCGTCTTGTATGGAACGTACTACGGATAAAAAGTATCCAGGTTATAAACTATTTCATCCAAATCCTAATTAGTGGGATAATACTTGGTAATGATTGAATTACTATCTTAAATTCATGCAAGCCTAGTACTTTATGTTAGGTAACTGCTATTACTACTATCTACAGATAAATTATTATTTGCTATTTCTAAAATTTTCTGCGCAATTTTCTTAATTTTTTTTTCCATAACTATCTTCTACAAAGTATGGAAAACTTAAAAGAAAAGATGGATTAAATCGGTAAAGTCATTGTCAAGTTATGGCGTGACCAAGGGAAATAGGGATTCATTTTTATATAGATCATTGTTTATAATTAAAAAAAAAAAATGTTGACTGTACCTTTAAAGTACTTGAAATGTGGGACGAAACACAACTTCAATAGTGATGTGAGAAAAACTAAGAATTTTTTGGAATGTGGGACAAAACTTTGGGACGAACGAAGAATAAATCCGAGATGGTGGTGTGTGGTGGCGCGCGGTGCATACACGACGCAACCAGACACGATAATAATTTTCTTAAAAGGTCCAGCATCGAAATCGTGAAAAAAATTATCTGTTGTCCCATACATTTGGATCGACTCGGTATTCAAGTTTTATGTGGGACAGCTTATTATTTTTTCCACCGAAATAGTACTGTAACATCTGGCTATTAGATTGTTCAGTTTGGTAGTTTGTACCACAGCCCTAAATACATTTCTGATACACGCTGTATACAGTATTTAAGTATTTTTCCTTTCGTTAGAAATCGTTACTAATATTATAAATGCGAAAGTGAGTTTGTTTGTTTGTTACGCTTTCACGCTAAAACGGCTGAACGGATTTGGATGAAATTTTGCACATGGGTAGACCATGACCTTAATTAGGACACAGGATCTGTATCCTAATCTTTTCATCCTAATATTCCCACAGGATCGAGATTCACAAGGGTGAAACCGCGGAGCGTACATTAGTCCTTAAATAAATAAATAAAATAGGTACCTAGCTAAAGTTCCCTACAATCACAAAGGCACGCTAATCCATACTAATGTCGGTCTTGTACTTTGTATTCATTAAGAGCCTTGAAGTTGTGACCCAATTTTGATTAGGTTTGGGGAAAATACATCAAGATTTCCCTAATTGTGTTAATTTAGATAACGTTTGAACAAAGATGAAAGGGTAATTTATACGTAACTCGAATTACGATAAGTTGTATAAAAGCCTATAATGTTGTAACAAAGAGTGATCCCATACTTTTTTGTCTAGCAAGAAACACTGGGCAGTTCAGAAACTTACCAGTAGAAAAAGTTTAAATTCCTCTTATTGTAATTAATTGTTTTGACTATTCGAGTACATACATCGAAAGTATCATAATAGGGAGGGGCTTGTGGCTGGGATCGTTCGTTCAGGTTAAGCTGCGCATGCCGCGGTTGCTCGGTGAATGGGTGAACATCTTTACATAGCAAGACCTCTCCATGCCAGGGAAAGCACGTTAAGCCGTTGGTCCCGGCTGTCATTCGTGGATCTTGGACAGTTACGGGTCGTCAGAAGCTTGAAACTCTGACTGCCAGTCTTACCATGGCAAAGGGTATCATATTACCCAGTAACTGGGTTGTGGAGGTCAGATAGGCAGTCGCTTCTTGTAGTATACTGGAATTCAGCTGCATCCAGTTATTATGCAGATGGTGGTGATCACAAGTAATTCTGCTTAATTACTAACATGGACACGTCTTACTTTTCATTATTTGACATTATATTCCTACAATTTTATTTCAACTATTTTTTTGTGGCTTTTGTGAACATGATACCTATTAATTCAGATTTGTTATAGTTGAAATGGCAATCATTTCATTTTGATTAATTTGGTTTTATTTTTATTATTTTAACAATATTTTATATAAGATTCTTTTATATTTTGTGAATGTGAGAACGTAGGCTTAGACTGTCAAAGTCAAAGTCAAATTATTTATTTCAAATAGGCACATAAGAGGCACTTTTGAACGTCAAAATTTCAACGTCAAAGTTTCATTTAAAGATATTTTGTTAAGTACCTGGTACTCGTTGACGGGCCTACACTGTCCTCCCATACCTATTAACACTGTAATTTGAAAACATTGTAAATGCCAATTATTTTTAAAAGAGTACATAACCGTGGAGTTTCTTGCCGACTTTTCTCTATAGGAAACGAGCACTTGGAACCGTGCACCTAGCTTCTGACATTTCATAAGTGCATGTAGGTTTGTGATATAAAATATTTTTATTTTGATTTTGATTACTACTTATCTGACGACCAGCGATCTAGCTCGTACGGTTTACTCGACTTGACAAAACATCGAGATTTTTTTTATATGTAAAGTCAAAGTCAAATTATTTATTTCAAAATAGGCACATAAAAGGCACTATAATGTACGTATAAACTTACAAAAAATAGAATTGATTCTAGTTGCCCCTTCCAAAAGGTGGTTTCGTATGGAGAAGAATGGGCAACAAACTCCACCGTTACTCTTTTAATATGTTTTACAATATTTTGTATACGTACATTACTTATATAATTATATGTGAAGACGATGCACTTAGAATAAAATTACTATACCACAATAGGTAAAAATAATTAAAAAGTAGTAATGACAGATAAATAAAATAAAAACTGCATCAAAATCGGTTGCGTAGTTTAGAAAAAAACGCGGACACATCACCGCGGCGCCGCCACCGTGAAACGGCACCACATCGTCGTGCCGTGGAACTGGGCCGTGTACGGTGCGCTGCGTCGCGCACGACACCAACCATCGCTGCATCGGTTCAAAAGACGACCGATGATACCCAATATTTTATTTTGTTCTGTTTCTTCTTCATTCGACGTCTTATCAATAACAGGAGAAGAATACGTCTTTCACTGTCCATATCTAGACAAAAACTGCAAGTTTGAGCACACGTTTGAACCGCATATCGGTTCGTCGGCCGGTAGCTGGTGCGTCGCACCGTACACGGCACCATTCCGCGGTCGTGCCGTTTCAAGGTGGCGGTGCCGTGCCGTGGTGATGTGTCCGCGCCCATAGAATAAATGGTACATTTTAATAAAGCAGATAGTACATATTTTTTCACAATAGACTACATCGATAACTCATTCCCTTAAACTGTTAATACGTGAAATATTTCTAATGCACGTGTTTCTTACATTTTGTCCTAAGAGGCGTGGTCCTGTAAGGTTAATTTAGTTTTATAAATGGCCACGGGCGAAGCCAGGTGGGCGACACGAGTCAAAGAAAGGACGTCTGTGCACATTTTTTGTGATAAACATGTACCTCTACTTTATGAAAGGTATGTTAGAACTGGTAAATATATCATTGTAGGTAAAATAAAAAAGGAGCAGTGGTGGTCCAGTGGTAACAGCCTCGAGTTACGAGTTGTAGGTCCTGGGTTCGAACCCAGACAGGCACTTTAAAATTATTTAATCACCACTGCTCTCAAAACGGTGAAGGGAAACATCTTGAGGAAACCGTCATGTCCTAGAACCAAAAAATCGAAGACATGTGACATCTACCAACCCGCACTGTGCCCGCTTGGTAGATTACGGCCCACTCCCTCTCACTGAAAGAAGAGGCCTGTGTTCCAGCAGTGGGAACATTATAAGCTGATTGTCATTATGTATGCAAAAGAAGATAACGGTAAAACGAGCGTTGGCACACCAACGCCCAGGTGAGCGGACGACTTACAGAAGATCGCAGGGAAGACCTGTATGAGACTCGGACAGACCGGGGAGAAGCATGGCACAAAGGGGGGGAGACCTAAACTCAGCAGTGGGTGGAACATGGTTGCCAATGATGATAATAATCATCATCATAATCATTAAAAAGTAAATTCTCTCGGTACGTTTCGGTTGAATGCAGTTAATTACAGAAACAATTAAAAAGCTACTGTGTCTTGCACGGATCACGTTCTGGCAAACTAAGGCTAACCTATAGTGTGCACTACTTATAATTACTTAGTTTGTTTGTTTAAAAAAGTCACATTTTTTATTTCGATCTTAGGATTCATTTCAAAATACTCCTATGCAAAACTATTATAATACATACACCTGTCTACCCCAATAAGGGATAAGACACTGAAGAAAGGTTCTTTAGAAATTATATTTACAGTGTTTTTCGGATTCATCGTAAAGTTTCGGGAACACAAACTGATTCTTAAACTTAGCATGTTTTTTTTTGTTAGTTAAAATAAATTCTTAATTCTTCTATAATATAAGTTTTTTTTTGTGCATGTATGGACGATAGACTATTGCGGGTTAGCGGGAATGCCGTTCGTTACTTAACATACTATATAATAATAAAAGACATAGAGTTCCTTGTTGAAGAGTAGATATATTCAAGAAACTAAAACCAATTGCCAAGACGAACAGGTGTGTGGCCGTTTTAAAAACATAGCCAAAATGACATCAGTGACTCGGTAAGCTGCTCTATTGCCTATCAAAAATGATTGGTTTAGTTCAAAGCCTTTGGGGTAACCCACAGGTTACCTTAACAAAGAATTAAACATGATGAGCTTTATCGACGAATCGCGTGTCTTCTACCAATAAAACATTATAAAATGTAGCTCCACACTTGCTACAGAGAAAATATATCGATGTCTTATATTGTTTAAAAAGAAGAAAACTGTTAATACGTGATGTGCACGCGATACACTTATTTGCTGTTATCTTATGGCTGGACCTTTTGCGTTTTTTTTTATATAATAAAGCTGAAAACAAATAAATTGTTTGAATGCACTAATCTCTATAACTGCCAGTCGGATTTGTTTTTTTTTTTGTATTTGATGGCCCAATTCTTGAGGAAGGTTATAGGCAAATTTTTAAAATCTACGACCCTTCGGAGCCGAGCAAAAGGAAACCCAGTAAGAAATAACGCGGATGCAATCGCGGGCAGAAGCTAGCCTAAAATAATATTGAATGAACAGGCATCTTCTGGGCACGCTCGTTCCATAGACCTCATCCATCGCTTTCCATCAGACGAGGCCGAGGTCAAGAGCAGGACCAATCAGAAAAACAAAAAAAATATTAGAACGTATTCAGATTCAGGTTAATTTATTTGCAAAAACACGTATAGATTTTAAATAACAACATAACAACACGCCTGTAATCCCCGAAGGGTTAGGCAGAGGTGTACCTAATAGTACACCCACATTTCGCCAGTTATGTTTTTTTAAGTCCCATGTAATAGGGGGCGAGCCTATTGCCATCAACCGGGCACAAATCCAGACTCCGGGCTGCTTCTGAGAAATTCCTAATGGGAAATCCCAGTATCACGTTGCCCGACCGGAATCGAACCCGGGACCTCATGCTCAGCAGTCGTGCTTGCGACCACAAGACCAACAAGGCAGTAGATTTTAAATAACTGATAATTATAATGCTTAAATTATAGGTGTTACAAGATAATTCTCGGCTCAATATGTTTGACCATGGCTGGTTTACAAAGACAATAAGATTTCAAAATGAAGATACAAAGAATAATAATATAAATAAATCAACAATTAACATTAATATTCAATTAAAATTTTTTGTCAATAGTTTAAATATTGTCAAATAATCGATTCAAAATAAAATAGAATAGATTCTGTCAGTATCTTCAGAGCCATTTATCATTTAAAATTCATTAACATTATAATAAGGCTTTTTCTGTCAATATATTTTTTAATGTAAAAAAAAACAAATAAAAAATACTCACCTTAAACTAGTCTGTGTTTAATTTCTTAAACACAGTTAGGGATATTATTAACGTAATAAGATTAGTAGATTTATTATAAGCGGTGTTTATTATAACTAGTTAGAAAAGCAATTAACCAATATTATCTGAATTGAATCGTATTAACTATAGTGAGTAAACTATTGGATAACGGAAAATACCCAAAAAAACACAGCGTCGGTTAAAAAATGTTTAAGTACTTACAATAGTATTTTTCATTTCATTCATCATAATTTCAGCCGAAAGAGGTCCACTGCTTGACAATTTGACATAGGCCTCCCCCAATGGGTTGCCATAATCGCCACGCTTGGCAGGCGGGTTGGCGATCGCAGTATGGTGTTAAAAATGCATAGAGAATCTCAAGTAAGTCCCTTAGTCGCCTTTTACGACACCACGGGAAGAAATAGAATGGTGCTATTCTTTATATCCGGCACCACACGGAACTCAAATGTCATTAGTTTCTATATAAGCGCGCGTGCACAAATCGGTAACATTGCAAGCGTTCTATAAAGAGTTTCCTGATGTGGTCAAAAAGAGATAGGTAGTGTACCATGTTATGTTGCATATATTCCACTATCCAAACAACGTAACAAAAGTCAGTAAAGCACTGAGAGTAGGTACTAATGAAACTTATTTCAACAAAACAGCGACGAAAGCATTGAGTGACCTTAGAATCACATCCGTCATCGTACGTTGGAAAGTTGTTTTCAGCATGTTAAGCGAGGCGAGAGCGAGGCAATAGGTTATGCTAGGCATTAAGCCACTATGCAACAACCAGCTAGTTTTCTAGATTCTTAGGTGATCACGATAATATTTAAGAGCAATGTGTTTTTTTTTTGTAATAAATATCTAGTTACACTTTTTCACATGTGTCTCTTTATATACTATATAAGTATGTACTGCTAACCAAATTAACTTATATGAAAGAAGCAAGAAAATCATTACCTACCTATTATTAAAAATAAAACAATACATAGAAATGATAACTAACTTAAAAATGATCACCAATCATGGTGATCATTTTTAAGAAAGTAATTTCACATTTGTTATAATAAAGGGTGTCCAGCGGGAATTTTTCAACTTTAAATTATCGTTATTCATTTATTAGCGGGGCTAGAGACGCGGGAGGGGTAGCGTTTGTCGCGTAATCTTTGCGGATTTGTTAGTTACCATGAGTCATTGGTCGGGAGCGCACCGCGCGTTTGCGGTTGAGCAATATTTAAAGTGTGGTGAATCGTCAGTTCGAGCGCGTCGTGCTTTCTGTTCCCACTTCGATATTCGGCGCTTAAACGATGGTCCGAGCACGCAGCTTATATGGTCGTGGGTACAAATATTCCGACAAGAAGGGACAGTGGTTAACAGGCCACCAACAGGACCGTCTACGTCAGCAGCAACGCCAGAACGTGTGGCACAGGTGCAACAAGAAATCATCCGAAATCCAAGAAAATCGGTGAGAAAGATTGCGGCCTCTACAGGCATTAAGAAGTCAACTGTGCAAGTGATTTTGAAAAAAAAATTATGTCTTCATCCCTATAAAGTGCAAATTGTCCAAAAACTAAATGACAGCGATTATGTTTTAAGAGAAACGTTTGCCCGAACGATGTTGGAAAGTTTTCGGACCCCCCGAACACTTGGAAACATATTGTATAGCGATGAAGCTCATTTCCACATCGGGGGCTATGTGAATAAACAAAATATGCGTTACTGGAACCCCAAAAATCCAAGAGAACGGCATCAAAAGAGTTTACACTGCCCTAAAACGACAGTATGGTGCGCGATTTCTGCTCATGGAATAATCGGTCCATATTTTTTTAATGAGAGAGAAACTGTCACTTCTTCGCTATACTGCCGTATGATTGATGAGTTTTTGTTACCGCAATTGCAAGTGTTTCACGGACGCAACAATAGAACTCATTTTCAACAAGATAGGGCAACTCCACACACTGCCAGGGTCTCAATGTTGAGGTTAAGGGAAATTTTCCCTGGAAAATTAATAAGCAAATACGGAGACATACCCTGGCCACCTCGATTTGACGCCGTGTGATTTTTTCTTGTGGGGCTTAACTTTAAGTCTAAAGTAACCTGAAGTCTAAAGTGTACTGCAATAATCCCCGCACCATAACTGCCCTACAAGAAAATATTCGGCGTGAAATCGCTGCCATCCCCCCAGAGCTTTGTTCCCGCGTACTTGCCAATGTGAGGGTTCGCTTACAAGAGTGTATTGCGAGAAATGGACGTTACTTGGATGACATTATTTTTAAGAAGTGAAATCCGCAGACCCTTGTTACATTTTAAAAGTAAAATAATAATTCTAAAACTATTCGTTTATTTGTTATTTAATTTTGAAATAGTAAAATTCCCGCTGGACACCCTTTACAATCAATTCCCTGTTACCTCACATTCGTTTTTATTAATCGACTCTGGGTGTTTTGTAGCCCATGTATTTTGGGCATTCTCCTTTGATAGAATTTTCGTATGCAGACTGAGAACATCATAATACCTATAATATCTATATAGCAGTTTAATTTATTACCGTCTCCACCTTGTATAGCACCCAGATTTCGCTTATTGAGGTAATTTTTCCTAATTTCTTTGTTCTTTTTCTCCCCAAAAAATATATAGAAGCACTTGTAAAGTTAATCAACTAGTTAATCAAGTACACAAGACAATAGGGTTCGGTAATAAATTCCGGAGGGTCGGCAGAGAGCACCAAACAACGCAGCACCTAATGGGGAGCCACTAAACTGGTACAAATAACACTTAAGTTGTACATGAGGAGGAAGGTTGAAGGATTTGGAGGAGGTAGTTTGAGTTGGAAGTGTATTTCATATTGGTCATCCAAAGACAAGATATCTAGTTTATCGGATTGATCTGTAAGTGGAATTATAGCTAGTTTGTTAACTTGCTATATAATCCCACTTACAGTTCAAGATACACCTATTTAATTAATTATGTTATGTTGTCTGATACAGATTTATGTTTGAGATCTTGCTGAACTAAATGTAGCTATGGTAAATCTTACTAGGCAAGAACCAAGACTGGACTAACTTTCTTTCGGAGAAATAAATATAAGTCGTTTGGATTGGTACTTAATACACCTACGCACCAATTCCTATGCTATCTCTATACCATAATTATCAGCATATTTATAATGTAGCAGTCTATTGCTGAACTTAGGCCTCTCTGCGCTCTATTGAGATCGATCTTCAGTAATTACTCTCATTCATCCAGTACACGTAAACGGTTTACTAAATGTTGCCGATCTTTTGGTGGAATTAAATATAGCTGAAACTCGACAAAAAGCTATTAGAATAGGGGGCCGATCGCACTAATTTTGAACGTATCAAAACGTACCAAAACTAAACCACAACCAAAAACGTTACGTTAGACACATTTCGTATTGCGCTAATCATTTCAACGGAAACGATTTAGCTTTACTTTGGAAGTTACGTTGGACAAACGATCGATCGAACTTTCAGGATTGGGTAACGTCAATGATTTTGTCGTTCAGAAAAAATAGCGTGATACCGTTTCTTACATCAGCTAAACCAAAACTAAACCAAAAGCGTTCCGTTTGAACGGTAATTACGTTGAGAAATAGCGCGATCGGTCCCCAGGTCGCGAAACCTTTACCTTTGCCACAACTGCAAGTCGTACTAAACTTGGTACCTATGAACCGTCTAATGGGAAACTACAAAAAAATCGCTACACGAGCCAATAGCATCGACATCTGGGGGCCGATCGCGCTAATTTTGAACGTTAATACCAAAACTAAACCACAACCAAAAACGTTACGTTAGACACATTTCGTATCGCGCTAATCATTTTAACGGAAACGATTTAGCTTTACTTTTGAAGTTACGTTGGAGGAACGATCGATCGAACTTTCAGTATTGGGTAACGTCAATGATTTTGTCGCTCAGAAAAAATAGCGCGATACCGTTTCTTACATCAGCTAAACCAAAACCAAATCCGTTCAAATGGTAATTACGTTGAGAAATAGCGCGATCGGCCCCTTGATCTAACCCTTTACGGTAATTCCGATCGAGACTTCTAACCAGCTCGGAGTTGAGTAGTCTCTGCAACACGAGCCTCCTATAATTTGTATCTACCTCTGATTCCCTTCTGTGCCCGCTTTTTTTGTTGTTTTTTGAGGTTCCGTAACCAAAGGGTAAAACGAGAACCCTATTACTAAGGCTCCGCCGTCCGTCTGTCTGTCCGTCTGATTTCGATTCATGTAATTTCGGACAAAATATGAGTCATCGTCATGAGAAAAAGAAGAATCCAGTACCTAGCCACCAGTCATAAAAAATATGAAATAACGACTTAATTTGTAGCCACAATTACATGGGCTTAAACATAAATTGTGAAATGTGGGTGTACGACTATTAGTAGGTAGACCTCATAAAACAGGCGTGATGATATGTTATTCACTTAATTTTTCACTGAGGAATTTAGTAAACAAAAATTAAAAGTACCGTATTAACCCAATCTAACATCCCAGACCATCGTAATCTTGACAGTGTCGGTAAAATTTACGTTGTCCACGCCAGTACTAATCAAGCGTTAGGATTGAGGATCCGACGCACATGATCAACACAATCTGTAGCTACACGATTGTTTACTGCTTCTAGTACGTTCGCTCCTATTGTTCCTTTTATTTGGTAGTGTTTAGAGGTGGCTCCGCAGCAGCGAAATTCAAATTTTCTTACGTTTTTTACTATTCACAGGTCAATATTCAGGTTGTATCTTTATCAAAATATAATTCGTGATGGGATGTAACGGATATATATTTACAGAATTATAATCATTAGAATTATTAATACATCTTTAAGTTAGATTTGTTCCATCGGATGCCTTTTTTTATGAAATTATGAAATTGGGGAACAAATCTAACTTACAGAGATGTATTAATGATTCTAACGATTATTAATTATTGCATTGATAAAAAATCAATGTCTGTATCTAATTTATCCTCTTCTTTTATATAATTCCTGAGGTCTTTGAAGTCATTTGAAGAAACGCTGGGTTTTAAGAACATGATTAAGGACCAAACAATTCGCAATAAGGATCACTAATTTATTTAGTGAAGGTGCGATGATAAATTAACTATTCCAAAATGACAAGACACGCTAATAATTTGAAAGTGTGAAGTAAAAAATTCTATGCAATCCTCATCAACGCAATATGTTGTAAACTTGTACCCCAACACTCCAGCCGTTCATTACAATAATGACGTCAGCAAATCGAATCATGACTATTGTCACAGGACATTGCCACTTAATAAATCCCAAACAGAATAAAGGAAACAAATTAAATGTTTAATTCAAATACACCAACTGGCTGCATTCGTCACACCACGTCAAAATGGTCGTTTTATGATAAACAATAAAATGCAGCTGCTGAAATACTTGAACAACTTTATTGCTAAGCAGAACAAAGTCCAAAATCAAATAGACGACAATTGACTAACGACGATTTAAATTACAATTCCCGAACACTTCTAGGGCTGAATTACCCAAGAGTAGAAGGGTAGAAATTGGGTTGATGTTTCATAATATAATATACTTTAATTTCACAAGAATAAGGTTGCTAATGCTACGTCAATTTATTTTTGCAATAGGGTTTGCAGAATTAAAATTTCAAAAAGATTTATATCCAGAAAAAATCGTTAACGAAATTGCATCTAAAAGTAATGGCAATAAGAGTCACTTTGGTTCTGTAATGAATAAAATTGCAACAATACAAGAGATTCTTATAAAACATATGCACAATACTTGAATAGTATAAAAAGCTTATAAAATACAAAGGGTGTATGAATACAAATAATTATATGTCATTGTGGTTAGAGCAAAAAGTTCGCTTTTATAATTGGGTCCTTAGATTTGTTTCATTAAAACTATTATTTGTATTGTAAAAGCATATTAATGTTCAAGAGGTAAGAGTTACTTGAGGTATAAAACTTGTCAGGTCGCCCTTTGTAGCTATAGAGAGAGTAGAATTCTAAGTGGTCCTGGCGTTTCGTCAACAAACAAAATAATGAGCCTCACAGTAAGCCAGTTATAAAGTAACTGGCTAACTGTGAGGCTCATTATTTTCTTATGTTTGGCCAACCGTTTTCGTTAAACTTAACTTTTCTATGCTTATTATTTAATTATTAAGCAGGTTTATTTAATTTTATTTCCCTCTATTTATTTGCCTCATTGGATTAGTGGTCGCAAGCGCTACTGCCGAGTATGAGGTCCTGGGTTAGATTCCCGGGTCGGGCAAAGTGATGTTGGGTTTTTCTATCTAGACTTTCTCATTAGCAGTTCGGAGTCTGGATTTGTGCCCAGCTGGTGGCAATAGGCTCGCCCCCTATTAACGTAACTGGCAAAATGTGGGTGTACTATAGGCACACCTCTGCATAACCCTTCGGTGAAACAAGGCGTGATGTTGATGTTATGTGATTATTTATTTCATCTTACTTTGCACCTATTTTTCTTAAATTTAATTGCCCGGTCTTTATGCCACATAGTACTAACTGGCTAAGTAAGAACAGCCGCTCGGGTCGATCGATCAGGTTAACCTACGCTTGCCGCGGTAGGTCTGTGGATGGGATCTTTACATACCAAGACCCCTCCGTGCCTCGGAAAGCATGTTTAATCGTTGGTCCCGGCTGTCATTTGTAGATCTTTGACAGTTGCTCAGCCAAGGGGTATCGTGTTAGCCAGTAGCCGGGTTGTGGAGGTCAGATAGGCAGTCGCTCCATGTAAAAGTACTGGTATTCAGCTGCATCCGGTTGGACTGGAAGCCGACCCCAACATAGTTACTATATAATACCTACAGTTTTTGCTATCAATGCAATTATCATTTTATAAAAACCGGTCGGCATTTATTAAAATAATAAGTCCATCATTATCAAATTATTATTTGCAGAATAAACACTGTCAACACCAAACATTGCTCAAATCCAATATCTTTATTCCATCCTGCTCTGTTTACACTCAAATAATAATATTATCTAATTGTAAACAAGCTGACGTAGTAATTAGGTGTAATCCAGGCCAGACAAAGGCCACGTGCCCGGCACAAGGCCCTCTTTAGGCCACACCGGAGGGAGTTATGGCCTCTGAGATAAATGTCTGTTAATTGTAGGTATTATACATTTGTTATTAAATTATAGGCGATGGATTTTGGGAGGGAACCATTTTAGAGCAATCAGTTGATTTGTTTGATAGGAATCAGCAAAAAGTTATGTACGAGTATTATACAGTCATCATAAGTACAATCTACACGTGCCTGTGTGGGTTTTACAGTATTTATTATTATTTGTGCCTCACGTTGGCGTGGCGACATCCACACTTAAAAACATCGAACTATAGCCGAGCTTTTAACAAAGCAACAACCCTAACGCTAGTAACATCAAAAACACCACTATCAACATTCCAAAATTACAACTTATCCTTTAATTCAGAAATAACAAAAACACAGCAAACCTATCAATTATTTTGAGTGGCCAAACACTCAATGTCACACACCACCGCACTTACATTACAAGGACGTCCCATTAAAACTATGCCCACCCCAACCACGAAATATAAATAAAAAATATATATCCACCACAATTTTATCACTAAGAGCCCTCCAAAGCATTATGAACAATTTTACGCAAACTAGGAACCATTCAACAGAAAAGCGAAAAAAATTACTATACAACTCCAGATTTGTCTTTTTCGTATAATTTATTAGATGTAGGCGTGGCTCGGAATTTTATTTGGCATAAAATTTATTATAGAAATGATATAAAAATGGATAATAAGTGGAAAGCGTGGAAGATATTTAATGACCCGTCAAATGGTAGTGTACGGTAAAGGCGACAGATGTTTTTGCACGAGCCGAGCCGCGCCGGATTTTTGTAAGAGTCGTATTGTGGACATATTACGCTATTTATTGTTGATAAATTGTGAATTATTGATGCTCTATCGTCAGATGAATGGGATCGAATGCTATGGTTATGGTATTAATTTTTGGTGATGTTGCAATAGGTTCATATAAAATCGATATTGTTGTTTAAAATTATGATTAGGTAAATATGCGAGTTTTCTTATCAAGCTTAATATTTAGATATCTCTAGCAGATTAAGCACCAAACGTTATAAGTATAACAATAGCCATTACCTACCCTTAAAGTAATAAGTTGAATGTTAATTTTAAAACTTTAGTCCATAATTTATTTCTAGTGATGTAGAATTTGAACTTTCGCGACTTCGTCATCCTCATATTAAACTTCTCCGTTTCCCTCGTCATATAAAAACAAGAGAATCCAAGTGTTCCAGATGTAAAACGTCCCTAGGTATGAATATTACACGGTATATTATAATAATACGATGATAAAGTTCTAATTTATTCGCCAAACTTCTATGAGTGCGGAAAAGTATGAAAATTCTTATCAAGTTTCCTCTTTTACCCTGTATGTACTTCCAAACTAGATACGTAGAAAAAACTTGAGTAATTTAAGCGGTTTCGGAGTATTTCATCTAAGTATACATTCATGATAAAATTTATAATAGACACGTATGTATGGGGAACCTTGTAAAACAATAGGCTATGGATCTCACCTTAAAAAAATATAAAATATAGGTACCTATAGATAGGTATGTACTGGACAACAATATTGTATTATTATTAATGGTCTCTGCAGTCCCATGAAACAAGAGGCTCCAGGGGCTAGTGTGAAGCTTTGGGTTTATTCGAGTAATCGAGTATGGTGAAACCACGCTGGGATCGGTGCATTTCATTCATTCGAAAGCTTATAAACTTTGCAGCTGAAAAAAAAAGAAGGTTGGCCAAATTCATAAAACTTTGAACGTAAATGACAAAAAATTTCAGCTTTAACTTTTCCGAAATCATCGTTATCATTATTAAATTCCCTAATTATCGTTATTAAATTCCTGAATTAATTAATTTCCCGTTTAGACTATCATTTATCTTCCAAAACATTTATCGGACTGCAAATTTTTCTTATTCCTCGTCCCGTGTCATCTCAAACGGCAGAACATCACCTTTTACCCAACAGCTGCCCAAAAGGTCATACACAACATATCATATGCTAAATGCCCGAATAAAAGTCACTAAATTCATAGATAATCATTCACCATAACTAATTTTTGTACTATTCATAAGAATTACAAGTAGCACTCAGAATTCTATAATGGCGACAATAGGTCTGACTTCGCTGAAGAAAAAGGCAGAGGCATGCGTGAAATTCTTTTATATAATACATTATAACTATAATACGATAGCTTGGTGTCACTTCTTTTGATAACGCAAGCAAATATGACCTTTATTTCTAAGGTGAAACATCAAAAAAAATCATAAGAATTTTGCTAACCAGACAGATTCTCAATCGATAACATCCCAGAGAAATTTAACACCAAAGTCATAAGACCCAAAATCGATACAATTCAAAACGTAACACGCAATCCAAACTTGGTTACAAACAACAATGGTATCTTTGGAGCCGATTTGTCGCTGATGTCAAATGATTGCTTGAATGAACGGAGTCTGAATGAAAGAACGAATGAATAGCAATTATAGGCGGCAGTTACGCAATCAATTAGAGAAGGCGGTACCCCGTACGTCCCTCAGGAACCCAACACTTCAGCCCACGAAACCAACCAACTCAAAAAAAGAAAAGTTTAAATTGAATTTATAATTTTTACAAACTGATAAGAGTTTTAGGCAGCTTTTATTAAATTTCGTCTTTGTAAAGAAAAGGGAACGGTGTAACAGATAAAATGTTTTCAAGTTTATTATAATAGTCAGTTATAATGGGAAATAACTTTTGGAATAATTTTCGAGGTACGAAAATAACGATAAGTATTAAAATGGTTGAGTTTATTAGTTTTATATTGAGAGTCGTAAAAAACTAAGATCTTCAGATCTAAATTTTTAGCTTGAGCCCTAATCTATTTCGTTTAGTATCTGGATTTATTTTCAAAAAGACTATGAAACCGTTCTCTAGCAGTTTACTTTTGATCTCATTTAGATATTTTATCAATTTAAAAATATAAGTGTCGTGGGTTGGAACAGCATGACTGTAAAGGCTCGTGCAGACTGGCGCGAAATCGCGGGCGCGACAGTTAGCGTGACCCTTGTTTATTGCGCCCGCGATTTCCCCCCAGTCTGCACGAGTCTTAAGGCGTAATTCACCTCTCATCTTTACTAAATAAATTAAAAAAAACATGCTCCAAAGATTCGATTATACTATGAGCTATACAATATCATAAAATCTGGTCATATTTACATTATGGGTCAGATTCAGATAGTTGCCGTTGACCTTGGCCGTACAAATGCTCGCCGCGTCACCATTAATTTGCATAGGGAATATTTATTTTAAGCAACGAAAATATGAATATTTAAAAAATACCAGATAGAATTATAGATAATAAAACAGTCTATTCATACAAAAAAAATCACGGAAACATACGTAGTTTGAAAGTAATCTAGTTTTTTATGCTTTTGGTAGACATTACTTCCTCAATTTATTTCATAAAGTATTTTACTACAATTATTAAATATTCATATATAGAATTGATGTGTATGCGAGCTAGTTTGACATATATTTTTGCATAACTTACTTGCATTATGTGAAGGCGTAATAACAGATTTAAAGTCACTAAAATCATATATCTGCGCCTTAAGGAACAAAACACATACCTTCTCAATTTACCGAAATTTAAGACAACACTTATTTAATAAGTGTCTGACAGCTGAAAATATACAAATCTAGGTGTGTATATTATTGCGGTAGTCTTTTCTCAACTTAACACTGTTTAAGTCACTTTAAAATGGAACCTTCTAGTATACCTATATAATATGACCAGTATTTTATGTTCAAAATTACAAATAATTTTATTTCAACTCGCTGCTGCCCACTCTCCGCTACCCGCGATCTTCCTGCCCCCACAAGCTTCACACATCTTTCACAAAGACCCGCGCACACGACTCAAAGATACCGCTACCTAAACACGGTGACATTTTACACCCGAATAACGCCGCACAATATTTTACAGAACACATTCTGAGCTCAAATGAATGGGCTTAATGTATTATCACACTTACAAGGACTAAGAATGGAATTTTGTCAAGTGACCGTATCTCTGGACCAGAATTGTAATAGTATTTCATAAACTCGTTATGAATGAAGATCGATTTGTAGTTACAAAAAAAGGTAGTTATAATAGTGAATGCAGTAATGGCAGTAATGGATGGTTTATTATTTCTTTGGCTTGTATGCCTTGTATAAGTACCTACCGACGATTGTAGCTCAAATGCTCGAAAATCTTTAGTTGGAAAATAAACTTGCAAAGTTGGCAAATAAAGTACTTGTACCGAATTGAATTCGGTACTCGCATTCTAAAAATACCTCACTTGAAGTGTACTGCATTCAATGTTGCTTTACGCTTTTTACAGTTCAAAACGGCTACCAGGGTTTTATTTCGGATGTAATGAAATATGCATATCGATATCTCTGGGCTCAAAGGTCGTAAATGACAAAATGCGACTTTACAAACGGAATATACAAATCGATAGAAAATTAAAAATTGAGTAAAACAGTAATCGATTAGATTATAATTCAAACCCTCACAAAATCCCATTTATTCGCACTTTCATCAAATAACACCATTTAATACTAACGGCATCCCGACTTCCTGTTATAAAAGACAGGAAGTGACGTCAAATGTGTCCGGCACGCGGCGCCAGCGTCGCTCGACCGGAAGTGCGTCGCAGTTCAATTTGCCGCCATATTTAAAATTAATAGGGAAATTTAACAGGCTATTGGTTTTTCCAAACGTTTGTTTTAATATTGAAGCAACGGATATTTGATTAAAACTTTAGGATGTGTTTTGAGGTTATGGTTGAATTAATTTCTAATTTTGGTGCAATTGTTGGTAAATTATAACATGCTGCTATCTGTTTTAGAAATGGAAAATGGCGGAAGAAAGATTACTAACATAATTGGACAATTTTATAACTATGACATATATGTCATAATAAAGCTGTTCTCCATGGAACTGATATTTTACGTAAGTACAAACAATTTATCGTGAAGATCTCAATAACTCATGTTTCACTAAAAGACAACAAAAATTTTACCCTTACATAATCAGCCTATAATTTTCCCACTGCTGGGACAGAGGCCTCCTCTCTTCGCGAGGGAATGGGCTGTAAATCTACCACGCGGGCCCAGTGCGGGTTGGTAGATGTCACATGTCTTTGAATTTTTTGGTTCTAGGACATGCCGGTTTCCTCACGATGTTTTCCTTCACCGTTTTGAGAGCAGTGGTGATGAAATTATTTACACAAAGTAAAGCGCCGCCTGGGTTCGAACCCACGACCTACAACTCATAAGTCGGGGACGTTACCACTGGGCCACCACTGCTATCTCTGGGCCACCACTGCTCTCTACTGGGCCACCACTGCTCTCTACTGGGCCACCACTGCTCTCTACTGGGCCACCACTGCTCCCTCTGGGCCACCACTGCTCTTTTTGGGCCACCACTGCTCTCTACTGGGCCACCACTGCTCTCTACTGGGCCACCACTGCTCTCTCTAGGCCACCACTGCTCTCTACTGGGCCACCACTGCTCTCTACTGGGCCACCACTGCTCTCTACTGGGCCACTACTGCTCTCTACTGGGCCACCACTGCTCTCTCTGGGGCACCACTGCTCTCTACTGGGCCACCACTGCTCTCTCTGGGGCACTACTGCTCTCTACTGGGCCACCACTGCTCCCTCTGCTCTCTACTGGGCCACCACTGCTCTCTACTGGGCCACCACTGCTCTCTACTAGGCCACCACTGCTCTCTACTGGGCCACCACTGCTCTCTCTCTGGGCCACCACTGCTCTCTCTGGGCCACCACTGCTCTCTACTGGGCCACCACTGCTCTCTACTGGGCCACCACTGCTCTCTACTGGGCCACCACTGCTCTCTACTGGGCCACCACTGCTCTCTCTGGGCCACCACTGCTCTCTCTGGGCCACCACTGCTCTCTACTGGGCCACCACTGCTCTCTCTGGGGCACTACTGCTCTCTACTGGGCCACCACTGCTCCCTCTGTAAAAAATGTAACCAGTACAACACAATAATTAAAAAATATGTTATAAAACCTAACAGTGGCTTGCACAATTATTATGAATCTATCATAAAAGTGGGATCATCTAAACATTCCCATTCACAAACACGATCAATATACCACAAGATCTTAAAATCTTATTCACAACCGTCACCATGCCATCGATATCCCAAAATCCTTTTCACAATACAACCACAACACGATCGAAGTCAACCCTTTCAATGCTTCCGTCTCACAGCATTCAAAACTTATAAAACCAATACAATCGGACCAAAGGACCGGAAGGGACTGTCCAGTTAACCCTTCACTTATTTGTATCCGAATACAAGCCTGTCAATGGTCACTTTACGTATATATTCGGATAGAGTTTTTGCAATACGATCTTCGTTTTTTTTTAATGAATACACTTAGATTTTATGTGACCACAAATTTATTTATTAAAACTTTATTCAGACGTAAAAAAAACCGTACAAAGGTAGGCTTAATGGCTTAGACATTTTCTACCAGTCTATCTTAGGGTGATGCAGAGACAAAACATAATAGTTGCAACATGATAGAAAAAAAAAAAAGTTTTCTGAATAAAACCTTAAGTCAACTCAAAGAAGGATTTTCAATTTATATCTGGACTATATTTTTACTGTCACCCTCTATCTCAAAGTTAAGGAAAATAAATCAAGTTAAGGAGGTCATCACTCAAGGAGGTCATCATTCAAGGAGATCGCAACTCGAAGATCAATGTTGAGGGCGGAAATGGATGAGTTTGAGTCAAGGCGACCCCGATGAAGCCTTAACGAAAAAACAGATAGATAGATAGAGTAGGTAACTGTTTTCCAATGAACATGAACCAATCAATCGGCAACCAATTGGACGAACTTAACATAACAAATCAACACAGCAACTTATAAAGATTTCCATGTCATATTAAATGAGGCTAATCAATTATTTCGATAGGCAATCTTTAGCCTCTCATTCAAGAAAAAACGACTACATATCATCACGCCTGTAATCCCTGAAGGGTTAGACAGAGGTGTGCACCCACATTTTGTCAGTTATGTTTAAGTCCCATGTAATAGGGGGCAAGCCAATTGCCATCAAGCGGGCACTAATCTAGACTCCAGGCTTCTGCAATAACACTTTGCCCGACCTAACTAACTTAACCAGATCTAACTTAGATGCCAAAATATGTACATAGCTGTTTCTACTATATCAATGTCCAAAAATACACAGTCTGGATACGTATAAACTAAGGCCCCAAGATATTAAAAACTTATACTAAAAATAAACTATCAATCCACTAGATCAAATAAAATGTCCAAGTTTTAGTATTAGAAGACCAAAAAAAAAACCTTGCCGCTTCACTCCAACGACCACACAACAACTCCTTTACGGACATTCCCAAAACTAATAAAACTGGTCCCCTTAGCCCCCAACAATGACAAAGCAATAACAGGGACGAGTGTGCGAAACTAATCGTGTTTTGGCGTGGAACATCAGCTATTTCATTAAAGCCCCTACGTATGGTGCTGATTTGATATGGCATTTGATTACCATACGTTTTGGGACTTTGAAGTAATAATAATGTTGACGTGCAGTTTTGGTGTTGAATTCGTAGTTCGTTAGTTGACTTTGACAGAAAATATAATCAAAGAACTGTCATACTCTGCCTGTGAGTACCTATATCATACAATGCGACTACTGTCTGTAAGGGGAATATAGAAACCATAGCTTGAAAAGTGTTGGTTTTTGTGGACTAACAAAGAACGTATTATATTTAGTCACATTCTGTAAAATATTGTTATGAAATGCAATATCTTTTGAGCTCTAGAAGACACAGAGTATGCAAATCCTTTTAGGGTAACTAAGTATTAAAATAACCAATAAAATATTGAACGATCAAATTATAATCGGACAAACACGTGGTAAGGTAACAAAACACACGCACCAGTATCAATTATTCTGCCACACTATCCCTTTGATCTCCAATCAAATTGTACAGTCCTAATGAACCTTATCAAGAGACCTTATAATCCTAAACAACAAAGCAAACAGGAACCTATCAACACCAGTTGCCGGGACAATCCCTTAAGTCAAAGCGAGACTAATTGATATTTTACAACACAACATTGTCACCCTTTCGTTTGTATGTAGTTACAAACACGTGTGGACACCCTAGTGCTAATGATACTCGTAGCTAATGCGACATTTATACAGTGTTCCAAACAGAGAATTAATTTAGTTTTTATTTAATTAAAGTTTTCACGGTGATCTGAGTGTAACAGCAGCAGCTGAAAATAATTGTCACGTGCAAAGTTTTAAAAAAAAAGTTGATAAAATACTCCTCTAAACAAATTTCAGTATGCCCCTGATGTAAAAAGACTCCATGACTACTACTATTTTTGCAGACAAGCAGCATTTTTGTGTCCCGGTTTTTCGAGATCCTGACTTGTCCCTCTTCACCACAAATCACTCAAACTCAAAGCATTTATTTCAATTATACATGTGAGAGAAAAGATAAAAAAAAACAATTCAAAACTAAAAAAAAAAAAACCGTGGCAGCTAAGAGTTGGCCAGTCCCAACTGACAGCGCCCGTTCACGAACATGACGCATGGATTAGCACCATCCAGTTCAACCATTTTGAAGGGAGCTAAATGATCCAACACTCGAGCCACTATCAGCGAGACATCTGAGTGAGCATGACATACTCTCAGTCGCCAGGGCACGTTCAAATCAATGAAAGACATATTACCCGGTAAATGGTAGCTTTATTGTAAATAGTACACTAGTACACATAGTACATACATAGTACACACCTGTACTAAATGCATTTTGCGCTAAACGAATTTAATACAAAGAAAAAAAAGAAAGAAAAAAACCTATATTTGCGGTAAACATAACGCAAAGAAAAAAACACAAACACGAAAGAACAAGCTGGGGGAAAATACGTATCAGACACATCCACGCAAAACATGGTTCCTTTTTAGGGTTCCGAGCCTAAAGGGTAAACCGGGAACCGTATTACTAAGGCTCCGCCGTCTGTCTGTCTGTCTGCCCGTCTCATGAATCGTGATAGTTAGACAGTTGAAGTTTTCACAGATGATGTATTTTTGTTGCCGCTATAACAACAAATACTAAAAAACAGGATAAAATAAGTAGGTAAGGGGACTCCCATACAACAAACGTGATTTTTTTGCTCGTTTTGCTCGATATTGATAACAGCAACAGGTAGACGCTTGAAATATTCACAGAATATTTAGTTATATATTCACTTTAAAAATAAATAATTAAATTAAAATAAAACAAATATTTTAGGGGCCCCCATACAACAAACGTGATTTTTTGCCGTTTATTATAGATAATGGTACAGAACCCTTCGTGCGCGAGTCTGACTCGCACTTGGCCTGTTTAACAGTCGTTTGTAGATGACAGCGACAGAATGTTGTTTTAAATACGTTTTAAAACTGTGTCCTTTTGTTACAAGCTTTTACATAAAGTACATTCGCCCGTCAGTCAAGATGAAAAAATAAATAAATTAGATTACCCTTTTTGAACAAGCACAAATAAGATTGTGAAAATGATACTTATCATATTATAACATTACGCCTTGTTTCCGCGAAGTGTTCGGCAGAGGTGTACCTACCTATAGTACACCCACATTTTAAATAACTTTTATAATAAACTGAACCCAAAAGGAGAAAAGTAATAGATCAAAAATAATTTCCAAAATGTACCTATGTTAGCAAAGATATAGGTACTCATAATATCTTGAACTTGCATGATAAATTATAAAAATACACTCTGTATCGCCGTCGAGGGAATACTAACAGCTTCATTTGCAAGTATAATGGTTAAAAATATTAATTAACAATGAACTTGGGATGTCTTTGGGTGCAGTCTGCGTCGAAATATTGGATATTTACGAGAAATATTGAAGCATATATTAAAATCATAATAAGAAATAAGAAATAGCTTTGAAAAATAAATGTATTTATTTTCCAGGTAACAAAATTACTTTAAGTTTATATACAGGTTGGCCCAAATAGCTATGTCATAAAAAAAATGTATTCCTCATGCCCAAGGGTATCCCAAAAAACCCTATGTATAAGCCAATGTCCGCGACACTAGATAGTTTTAAAGTTATATATTTATTTTTCTTGAAAATTATATAATTATGGGAACCGCTTTTAAAATTATAATATCTTTATTTTCACATTATTTTTTTTACTTATTTCATTGTTATGGAATATTCTTTCAGACATAAAATAATCATCTTCCTTTCATTATTATTAATTCAAGATACAAAAGTTTTAATCGAAAAGGACCAACTATTGTGTTATTGTGCAAGCCTACATTCCGTCTAGATTTTTTTAAATGATTCAGGAACCAGACAGTATTTTTTTTTTATTTGAAGTAGAAATTTCGACTCTGTAGGTATCATTCGAACGTAAATTCCTCCCTTTCGATCAAAACTTTTGTATCATGATTTAAAACGCTACGAAGATGATTATTTGATTATATATCTGAAATAAATATATTCCATAAAAATGAAAATTATATTTGAGAGGTTACTGGTATTCCTTCAGCCCGACCTTGCATATGAACACGAGTCAGAGTTAACTAATATATAATGTAACGTGCTTGACTCTACCAACACTCAAATCAAATCAAAATATTTTATTTCACTACCTACATACGCACTGATGAAACGTCAGAAGTTAGTTGAACGGTTCCAATTGGTCGTTTTCTATGGAAAAAGAGCCAGCAAGAAGCTCCACGCTTACTCTTCACACACACTGGAGGGATATCTTCCTATTTTAAGCCAAACCATATTAAGGTACTTTTATAACCACGATTTATTTAACTTGGTAACAATTTGCGTCACATGATAAGGCCTTAAAAGTGAATAAATTAATAACTCTTGCGCAAAGTGTCATAAGTTGTAATTTAAGATCAACCTTATAACCCCAGATTGTTTATAACAAGGGACTTTTGAAGTTCAAACATTAATATCAATTTATACAGTGTATATCGGGAATGTGTGGTCATATTTAAGGGTGTCTACTAACGCTGTATAGGTACTAACGGTGAAAAAGGTACAATTTATTGGGAATCTAATAAATAAACGCCGATACGCCCTAGGACGACATAATTATAGTGACCTAATTGTTGATGTTCTTCAGAAAGGTCAGGTGTGTAGTACTCGCAACCAGCGTGCGTGTATTACCAGATGAATGAACGTAAACGAAGCAAAAGAAGACGTGTATGGAGCGTAGCAGGTGGCGTTCAATAGTTTCTACCTACCCCCATGAGAAGAAGGCGTAAGTTTATGTATGTATGTATGTGTACACCAGAAAATAATACAACAGAAAATAAATAATAGAATATTAACTAATCACTGATATTATTTCACTCTAAGTGCAATTTTAGTAAATAAGACTTCAGTCAAAACTATGAAAATACTAAAGCAGATTACAGTTTTACCATTGCCTTCCGCGGAATTTCTTGGAAAACAACAGATTCTCCATAGGAACCAACTACAGGCTACTAACTAGCTTCATTTTTCTGACTGACCGTCTCCTTGACAATTCAAAAGTGCCTGGAATTTATTGCGTACGGCAAAATGTAAAGGTATCAAATTGTAACCCAGAGTGATTATCCTGACCGCCCAGCCGTCTGTGGGCGGCCGCGCAAGCACCAGTAAGTTCTAATAATCGTTAGTTACTCACACACTAGCGAACGAACGTGCGTGCCCTTTAACTCAAAAGTTCTATTGGATTGTAATTTGTATGATCTGTGTGATTATATTGTAATTCCTGAGTACCTCCTCCCCTCCCCCCCTCCCCTCCTCTCTCTCCTCTTGTGATTCCTATTCTTTTATACCCATGCCCCGGCCATAAATTGGTCTAATTGAAATAAATGCTAAGGAGTTTGCAGTTTAGCTTCTCAATTACTAACATAATCGACATAATTGTTTCATTGTCCAATTCCTACTTTCAAATTCAGTCAATCGTTACCAAAACTTTGTCAAATAAGTAGCCAACACCAATAAATAAACAAAAAAGCACTCTATCAAAGAAAGGGCACAAAAGACTTGAAGCATAAAACGCTGTAATATAAAAAGTCGGCGCTGTACAAAGCGTAAAAGCGTTTCATGTATTTATTGGTAAAAACTCTAGTACAATAGCGAATCGCATTTGTGATTGCATTTTGTGGCGAGCTTTCATTTGTTGGTGCGTGGTGGAAGGTATAAACTTAATTGTGGTAAGGCAGGGGTGCTCTCTGTTAGGACGCCAATGTCAAAGGGTCGGAATTTTGACGTAGGATTTATTTGCCAACGTCAGGAGCTCCTTACGATATTTAAATTATGATTGAAAAAGTTTTGAAACTTTAATTACTGAAGTAAATTAATGAGAATTCTTGCAACGAAATAACTGAATAAACATAAAAGATCTTTTAGTTTCAGAAAACCATCAAAAAAGTTTTCATTTTTAAATTAATACTTTACACTGATTGATTTTAAGTTTCACCAATATCCATAAGTTCGCATCGCAAATTATTCGGGATGCAAACAATATAATTATTGAGTGTAATGCAATTTAGCTTAGTATCAGACCACTTATGCTGACGCCGTAGGTACTATGACGTGTTAAAGGAATCCATAATTGTTCAATGTCAAAGAGAGATGAAACTTTACAGGGCGAATAGCAGTATCAGTTTGTCACAGTATGACGCAAAGATTTAAATCGGTAAATTTTCCCTCACAGTACTTAGTCACGCGAAACTACCCACGCTGTGAAGAGTAATCTCACACAGTAATGATGGTGGTTCCAAGACAATGTAGTCAAGCCACTGCGACATTGTGTGTCTCAGAAGTGTCAAAACAAAATTCAACCATATTTTGACACAGAACAGCGAATCTAACGATTGAAATTCTTTCATATGGCGCCCCAGTTCTTATCACTTGCACCCCACCCTACTCAATGCTCAGCGATTTGTCAGCTTCACTAGCCACTTAGCAAGCAATCTTTATTCGTACTTTGTGCTGCAATTAATACGTACTCCTAGCACAAGTGTCGTGAGAAAAATACGTTACCATTGAACTTATTTCTTTAATCAGAGGCTAAATGTTGTACTTAAGTTAAGTATAAGGGTCTGTTGGTCTGGTGACCGCAAGCGCAAACGCGCAATTTGTAGAAAGTTTTTTCAGTAATGGATTCTAAAGACAAATTTGTATCAGTCTAGTACTCTAGTGGTTGCAAGAGTTACTGCGAAGCATGAAGTACCTACTTGGTTCAATTCCCAGGTCGGGCAGTGTCATTGGGTTTTTCCATCAGTTGATGGAAATAAGCTCGGCCCCTATTACATGGGACTTAAACATAACTATGGCGATTATGGCAACCCCCTCCCCCCCTTCTTGGGGGAGGCCTATATCCAGCAGTAGACGTCTTTCGGCTGAAATAATGAAACATAACTGGTGAAATGTGAGTGTACTGTGGGTACCTACAACTCTGCCTAACCGTTCGGGAAGTACAGTCGTGATGTTATGTTGTTGATATTTCTTTATTCACAGGCAAAATATAGCCTATCTGAATCATTGATAAGGGTCGAATGTTCGGTGTGCTAACCAAATATTAAAATATGCCAATGAATGCTCAACGGGTATGAATCTAAATAAAAATGCAAGTTGTCCGACTCAAACCACGTCTACTTAAACACTAATTAAATTATGTACAAAAATGCATCATCTAGGCTCCGCTGTATGTCAATGCGCTCCTCAATGGAGGTCGCCATCAAAGTGCAAATACACGAGCCTACTAGCTAACTTATTGCATCAAAATACATATTTTAAAACCATAGTACACCGTACAGTACCCCAAGTGTAAGTTTGCAAGAGAGTAAACGTAACTAGCGCGTTTGCGTTAAGATCTTTATTCTCACCCTTATATTCTTAGCATTATGATCTATCGGTCAAATTTTAACGTAAACGAAATAGTTACGTTTACTCTTTTGCAAACTTACACTTGGGGTACAGGTCATTTAATTCAACTTGGAAATCTGACGAGTTGTTGTGTTAAGATGTTGTCTTGTTGTGAGTCTTTTGAGTCTCATTCACCAAATTTAACAAAAAATTAGGTAGGTAAAATTTGAGACAGACAATATAATACCAGCCTATTACTGTCCCACTTAGTCACCACGAGGCCTTTGCCCTGTCCAAAGACCTCTTCTCATACAGAGAAGGCACAAAGCATTGATCACCACGCGATTTCAGACTTATATTATACAGCGTGGCGCTCTTTAGTGACGACATTAATTTAACACACGTATACAGTTTCGCCTTTACGATTTATGAAAATATTTTAACTTCATTAAACGCCATCACTAAAAAAATATTTTACATAGGTGCCGTTCGGGGACTGAAAATAATATTAATAAACTGTTCCACCGAACCGCACTCATCAAAATTTTGTTTCAGTGCCGTTAGTGGAAGTGCTCAGGTGCGGTTCGGTCAAGTGCTGTTGAAATCAGTGCTCTTAGTGGAATGCCTCGTTATTATTTATTGATTTATTTTCAATTTTCTAAAAAAGCATCTTGGAGCAACCTGTACTTAAATAACTGTAGCACAGAGGTAACTAGCCGGGGTCATGGATCATAACATCGAATCAATGAAATTAAAACAAATAAAATGCAAGGAGGAGGCGAATTGAAGGAAAGAGAGAGCTTTATTGTTTAGTTTGTTTGATTTTATTTTATTTTAATCTTAATACACCTAGAATATAAAAAAAAATATATGATTCCACTCCATTCCAGGCCACTAGCCCTACCAGTGTGTCAAATTAATGTCGCCACTGTAGCGGCACGCTGTATATAACTTCTGGTATCCTGACAATGAATTTCGTTCACTGATGTCAGTAATGTCCAAGATAAACTCAGAAAGCACACATGAAGTCACATTGGTACTTGCCCGAAACCGTGAACAATCCCGTGCATGAGAGGCGAGGTAACCAATGAGCCATCACGACAGACATTATCTAAAATAAATGACTCTTTATCTTCAATAGCTACAGAAATACAAAAATAAAAAGAAGAAAGAAAAGAAAGAAAAATTATTTATTCTGCACAAACAAAACGCACAGTACAACAAAATAAGTCAAAAAAAAACATACAAAGTAGCCAAAAGCCTCGCATCCAATATCCTAAGCATTCTGACAATCTTGTACATTGGTTGATGTCATTTTCAAAAATGAAAAATCAAGAGACACGTGGTTACCTTATTTTGGAATATAATTATTGTGTCTGCTGCCGAGTTCGTTCACATTAAATTCCAACACAATTTCATAATAAAATGATGTGTACCTAGATAAACTACTCTACTTGGCATCTTTTCTAGTTATGAGATTTCCACGAAATCCTAAATGCTTTTATGAACATTCCAAATTAAAATGAAATATTGAATTACCAATTGTAACAAAAAATCAACATCAAATAAATTTTCTTTCAGAAATTACAATCTGGGAGTAACGGAAGACTTAGGTAAATAATAAATTATAGGAAAGCAATTTAAAGTTTTGTGACTTTAAATTAAATTAACGATGGAAGTTGAAAGGTAAGCCGATAAACAACATTGTTGTCTAATTTTGTTGAAATATTGTTATAATTAAAATAACTTCAATTTTAATTAAGTTTACTTTAAACTTTGTAAGCAATTATTTGATTTATTTTAATAAAATTATGTATGTTGCTATTGTTGGATTGAAAAATAATTATGTAACGATTAATAAAAAAAGAATAAATATTTTATTACTAGAGTCCTACCGAAAATCGGTGAATTTCCTTTTTCGGCTAAAAAAAAGGTTTTTTTTTGTTTTCGGTAGGTATTTCTATGGTAAAAGTAAAAATGCAGTGTCTTCATTAATGTAACATTAATTTTTTTATCTTTTATTTAACTGTTTAATCTTCATTTCAGCCGAAAGACATCCACTGCTGGACATAGGCCTCCCCCAAGCACCGGCACTTCGATTGTTCTCTGCTTCATTTAACCGTTTAAACTTAGATAAATCACACGAACCGTTGTATTTTTCTCATAGACATAATTATTAATAATAAAAAAAATCTTAATTCTTTCTCTTAACTATATGCGAGTAAAAGCAAGCATTTTCTCTGTTATTGTGCTTTTATTTGTTGTGACTATGGATATTCTCCGTATAAATGAATTAATAGTAATGTTTTACCGACCCTTTTTTTTCGGCCACGGCCGAATATATTTTGATTTTTCGGCCGAATTAGAAAATTCCGAAAAAAATATATTTTGGCCGAAAATTACCAAAAACGAAATTCTGTCGGGCTCTATTTATTACTTACTGAGTGTTGCCCACTAGTTTAATTAACCAATAACTTAATAGATCACATAAGTATGAGGTATTCCCTTTTTCACCATCATTATCATTGCCCTTGTAGAAAGAGAAGAAGATGTATCGGTGTGTAATGTGAAAATAAATGATTAAGAGTGTGGAACAAGTAAGTGGGTTTATAATAATTGGAGAGACAGTTTACACAAGGGATGGAAAGATTGATGAAGATGTGGAAACGAGAGTAAATGCGGGAAATTAAGTGAATAAATGATAAATAAATGATAAATGATTTTTATTTCTGTAAGTAGGTTTGTACAAACACTTTTACACGTCAGTCATATTTTTAAAACTAGATGAGGTCGGCGTTTCCTATCTGACTACTCTGAGAAGAAAGGCCGAAACAAACTCAGAGGTCACAGTCTCTTTTAAAGTCCAGACATAATCTTGGTCAGATCATGTGAAGGCCATGTAGATTGGTGTCTGAAATGGTCTTTTGAGGAAAGAACCACGCAGATTGAGTGGACCTGACCAGTCAGTGCACGCATTTGTCAGTAATCGTGCAGCTCTACTCAGAATTTAAGGAGCTCAACGATGCGACGATCAATACCAAAGAAAGGACATTTGGGTAGGCCGCTTAAATGACTCAAACTGCCAGACCATGATTAACACTAACTGAGAATAAAAGACAAAGTGAAAATAAAAATAAAAGAGCAATAACCCACATAGTCTTCACATTCACAATAATTAAAATAATATAATACTTTACAAGTAAATAATCATGTCATTACGTATATATTACGTTACGTATATAAAATAATAAAAGTTAGCAAAAAAAACATCAAACAATAAAAATAAACCACTTCAATAATTAAAAATTGGAGCATCTCAATCCCAAGCCTTTTTGTCCTCAATATAATCTTTAACGGTATAAAAAGCTTTCTGACACAACTTACGTTTAATGAATGATTTGAATTTATTAAGGCTTAGATCTTGAACGTGGCTTGGAAGTTTATTATAAAAGCGTATACATTGACATCGGAACGAGCCACCTATTTTCTTGAGCCTTGTTGTAGGTACAACAAATTTATGTTTGTTTCTAGTATTTATATTATGGATATCACTGTATTTTTTAAACAATTTTATATTTTTATGGGCATATAAAAGATTTTCAAAAATATACTGAGAAGGTACAGTCATTACATTAATCTCCTTAAATTTCTCTCGGAGAG
This sequence comes from Tiliacea citrago, assembly GCA_963921375.1. Classification (NCBI taxonomy): domain Eukaryota; kingdom Metazoa; phylum Arthropoda; class Insecta; order Lepidoptera; family Noctuidae; genus Tiliacea; species Tiliacea citrago. The sequence continues at coordinate 2,736,900 of OY992793.1, forward strand.
AGTGTCTTGGACTTAATTTATAAACTGATCGTACAGCTCTTTTCTGCAAAACAAAGATATTCTGAATGTCGGCGGCATTTCCCCACAACAGAATACCGTACGACATTACACTATGAAAATAGGCAAAGTACACTAAACGGGCTGTCTCTATGTCAGTTAAATTACGAATTTTTCTAACAGCATATGCTGCGGAGCTTAGCTTTTTAGACAGTTTATCTATATGTGGGCCCCACTGAAGCTTAGCATCCAAAGTTAAGCCCAAGAATACTGTGCTTTCTTCAGGATTCAATTCTTCGCCCTTTATCAACACATCAGTTTTCACCTGCCTAACGTGAGGTAGCGTAAACTTAATGCATTTGGTTTTTTTTTCATTTAGAAGTAAATTATTAACATTGAACCAGTGAACTACTTTTGAGATCGCGCTATTTACATCGTCAGTAACCAGCTGCTGACGTTTAAGTTTAAACAAAAGTGAAGTGTCATCTGCAAACAACACTATATCATGATTATCCTTTATGAGGTAAAGCAAGTCATTAATATAAATAAGAAACAAGAAAGGACCAAGAATTGAGCCCTGTGGAACTCCCATTGTTACTATAGATCCGGGAGATCTTTTTCCATTGACGTCAACGCTCTGAATCCTATTACTCAAGTATGAAGTAAGAAGATCCAGAGCGGTGTTCCGGATCCCGTAGTGGCGGAGTTTCCTGATTAACGTTTCATGAAAAACGCAATCGAAAGCCTTGGACAAATCACAAAAAATGCCCAAGGCATCGCATTTATCTTCCCATGCATTATAAATATGTCCTAACAGTTCAACACCGGCATCAGTAGTCGAACGACCCCTTGTAAAACCAAACTGTTTGCTATGTAGTAATTTATGTTTATTAAAAAATCTTTGCAATTGGTCCAAAATTAATTTCTCAAAAATTTTACTAAAGGTAGGTAGTACTGAAATAGGTCTATAATTTGTGGGGTCTGATGTACTACCTGATTTAAACAACGGTATTATTTTACTATTCTTCATGAGGTCAGGAAACACCACACAGTCAATACAATTATTAAAGATAAGGGCTAAAGTAGGTGCTACGATGTCTATAATAGACTTAGCAACTTCTACAGAATTACCCCACAGATCTGCAGTCTTTTTTACATGTAAAGTGTTAAAGGTTTTAATTATATCTCTACAGGTAATATGTTCAAAGTGAAATTCCGAATCGCAAACATTTACATTTTCCTTAAGCAAAGACTCAGCAACAGAAGGTGATGAGTTTAGGGATTTAGTAGTTGAAACGGGAATATCCGAAAATAAATTTTCAAAGGCCACGGCGACTTGTGAGTCTGATTTTATTATGTTGTCATTAATTGACAGGCTATAGTCAGTATTTCGGTTCCTAGACCTTCCCGTTTCACTATTAATAATATTCCAAGTCGCTTTAATTACATAACTACTGTTTTTAATCTTCGAACTCAAATAACGCGACTTGGCCATACAACAAACTTTTTTGAATAATTTCTAACATACAAATTAAATTCATCAGTGTTTACATAATACCTTTCATTGTACAGCTCATAAAGCCGTGTTCTACTTTTATGAATGCCAATGGTAGCCCAATCACTGAAAGATGCGTTACTATTAACCGAGATAGTCTTGGGAATAAATGTGGAATTAAATTGTTGACAGTAAATATTAAAAAAAACATTATAAAGATGATTAAGATCATCATTAATAGATGGAACTGGTAATTTATCAATGAGTTTACCTTTAAAAGCTTCCAAGCGACGTGCTGTTTTGGGGTTAACCGTGATATCCTTTTTAGCCACTAATGGTGCTATACATGCGATTGTGACCAACCAGTCGATGCCAATAAAGGTTCGACTGGCTGTTCACAATGGTGTGAACGGTGGTACTGGTGCCTACGCTTATGTATAGAAGTGAATGTTGGGTGTGGTAAAAGAAGCATAAAAGCAAAATAAATGCTGTGGAAATTTGTTTCTTGCGAATCATGTCTGAATGATAGGCTGAAAAATGATGTTATGAGGCAACGGTGCAGTTTAAAAGATATAGTGACAAAAATTGAAACGAGTATGCTTAGATGGTTTGTTAATGAAAGGCGACTAATAAAAGGTATTTACAAAGCAGAGGTGAGTGGAAACTAGAAGATAATCAATCAATCTGCCTAGCCTTTTCCCAACTAATTTGAGGTCGGCTTCCAGTGTAACCGGATGCAGCTGAATACCATTATTTTGCATGGAGCGACTGCCTATTTGACCTTTACAACCCAGCAACTGGGTAATACGATACCCCTTGGTAAGACTGGTTGTCAGACTTTCAGGCTTTTGACGACCGTCAAAGATCCAAGAATCACAGCCGAAACCAACGGCTTTCCAAGGCACGGAGTATTCTCGGTATGTAAAGATGGTCACTCATCCACGGACGACCACAGACCAACCCTGGCAAGCATAGCTTAACCTGGAAAACTAGGAGGTCATAATAATGACCTAATTGGTGATGTTTTTCAGAAAGGTCAGCTGCGTAGTACTTGCAACCGGCGTGCGTGTATGGCCAGATCTATAAGAACGTAGGCGAAGCAAAAGGATTATCTAAGGAGCGTAGCAGGTGGCGTTTTATAGTTTCTGCCTACCCCCATGGGAAGACGGCGTGAGCTTATGTATGTTATCATGCCCTTTTATGAACGGATAGACTACCAATCATCACAACCAAAATTAGATTTGACAGATTCGATTGGATCAGGCTTCCTTCTCAGGGTTACCGGTACATTTTACCTATCCACTCTTTAAAATGACCAGCCTAATAAAGTAGATTCCTTAATACGCGTGTCCAGGGGCCCGAGTCTGCTATTTTTATAAATTCAGTCATTCCAACACGATCCCATTGTCATGCCATTGTCATTTTGCTAAAAGTTCGTAATCTGGTAAATTCATAATGGTCGATCATTGGTCGGTCAATGTTCTCGTAATATAATTGTGTTATTATAATGGCATTGTCGTATTGCCATTATTATAAAACCCATTAGTAGAAATGTCATTCATTTGTCATTATGTACGAGATTACCAATATATGCAATTTCTTTCAATGTAGTGTCAGTGGCTGACCATTGGAAACTCATAATGACGCTATTATAATAGTAGATTACTAAACTTGTCAAAATCATCAATTATTAAATCAATGATCGACCATTCTGACACTATTGTAATAGCAGACTTGAGGCCCTGTAATAATGTCGATGTAATGGTAAAAGCTTTCCCGACCGTCGTTGGTATTGTGTTATGGTTTAATTTTTTATTGACTAGTGCTGTACCCGTTTAGTTTAATATGTTAGTTAGGAATTGTTTTTGTGTTTATGTAATTTTCATTCTAGGGACCTTCCACACGTTTCTTCTTGTTGTTTCTAGTTATTAAACTACTATGAAAAAAAAAGAATATCTTTGCTTTTGCCATTAGCCAATTGTGTCACGTATAGTAAGTGATTTATTGTTGTAATATTGCTGAGTCAAGATAATTCCCTGACTAGACAGTTTCTTCTTGTTTGTTATGGCTGGCTTTCAGTCTAACCAGTGAGTTGCAGCTAAAATCAGTATTTATAAGGAGTGATTTCATCTGCCTTTGGCATTATTAAGCAATAAAAATAACCACGTATTATAAAAAAAAAAAACAAAATGACTGCCTGTTTAAAAAAAATCGAACACAAACTGAATTAAAAAATAAAGAAACCATCTACCCTTTCCGCCGTAACCCAATGACTCGTGTCCATTAATGTTTCGCTTTGATCTAAAAATCTACCATAGCATAACATAGGAGTGACTTTCGTTTCTTTTTTAAACTGCACCCCTCTCTTATTTTCCGTTAAAAGCTATATTAAGTCAGATGTTTTAATCGAGTTTAATGGAACGGAGTAATAGGTAGGTTAGCGTTTGTTTTGATAAAGTTGATAATATCGTATTAATAATATTGTTTTTCTGCCAAAGTGTCTATTTTAGGCCCCCTGAGCAATTCTGGCCCAGTGGTAACGGCCTCGACCTACGATTTGTAGGTCGTAGGTTCGAACCACAGGCGTTTTACTTTGTGTAAATTATTTCATCACCACTGCTCTCAAAACAGTGAAGAAAAACATCGTCAGAAAACCAGCTTGTCCTGGAACGAAAAATTCGAAGACATGACTTTTGTCTTCGAATTTTTTCCATTGCGATACCACACACCCACAACCCACACTGGGCCCGCGTGGTAGAATACGACCCATTATGAAGACTAATTGCTATGCTTATCTTATTAATAGCCTAAATATAAAACAGGACTCAACATTAACAGTTGTTACCTTATGAATACTTATGCGAAAATTAATATTATGCTTCTCCCAGAAACTTGGAAAATTAATAGATATTGCAATCCGGTAACATGCATCAGTTTTCCCTCAAAATATCTACCAGTCCGCGGAAAATTAATTAAAGCCTAATTCAAAACATAGGAGGTACCCACATACCTTAACATAAGGATAAAAGATTGAGACTTATGAACGTAGACGAGTCAAAAGTTGGACATAAGGTCGACGTTTTGACCAAATTTTTCTTTATTACCATGAAAAACAGGCACGATCATCAATTTGCATACAATAAACGACAAAAAATACACCCACTAATTCTACTCCCCAACATCAACCCCGTTACAGTGTAATAACAGTAAACGAACTAACTTCCGGTTAGTCTGTGCTCGGTTTGAGTCTAAACAAAATTACGCAGAAGTTGGTCGGTAGATGGATCACCGTCTTATCTGCAGCCGCCGCGCTCCTCTCATCAATCGTAACATGTCTTGTGTATATTATATCGTGTACGTGTTGCTGGGGAAGTCAGGCTACTGGTACAGCTGAATATGTTCTAGGAAAACCTATAATTTACTGTTATATAATTTTCTAAAGAGGTAGGTGCCAATTTTTATGTGGTTAAATCCGAGGGTCGGCCGAGAAAAACTTATGTGTTCGTTCGCCAATTAATACCCTCCTGAAGTGAATCCAAGGCTTTTAACAAACATAAAGAAGTATTTACAGGAATAGGTACTAATAATTAGCAAATTGCAAAGCAAAAATCATATTGAAAATAATAATAAGTAGGTAGGTATAGGTACTTATTATTTCCAGTAAGATTTTGTGCTATGCAATTAAAGATGGCTAACTTAAGGTGGTAGACCACCATAAAATGTTGAATGTTAGAAATGTAGATTCAGAATATTGTTTGTATGGCAAATTAATTTTGTATGTAAATCGTCATCAAACTGTGGCGTTTCTTTTTATCACTTAGATTCACTGGTATAAATTCAATCGAAACTTGTTATTTTTTACTTGGATTTCGGTGATTCTTCTTTTGCAGTCAACCTGAACTATGTTAGTTTTATTTTTTTAAGTGTCTGTTAACTATAGACCTAAGCGTAAGTAGAGAATACAATCCCGAGCATGTTTTTCAATCCCGGGCTTACGGGATTTTTGAAGCCTTTTCCCGGGATCCCGAGCTCATCCCGGGATTAGACGATGTGGTTTCTAATTGGGCTAAAATAAAAAAAAACACGAGTAATTAAAAAAAATGTCTTTAATGTCTTTGCACAACACAAATCAGAATAATAATAAGAAAAGAAAAAACATAAACCAAAAAATACTATACTTTTGCAAGAAATTCAAAAACAGCACAAAATAACTATTTAGAATTTCGAAAATATAATCGCAGAAATATCAAAGCATCCAATGTTTGACTTCCGAGCCTGTTTCGTAGTTTATTGCCAACATAAGCAGCAGCTGAAAACGCTGGTTCAGCTTCTACGCTGGTTGGGGGAATAGACAATAGATACTTATATGCTGTTTCTAAGTGATATCCACGAACACCTCCATTTTCGAACAGGCTCATTTCACGTCTAATACTATTTGCCAACCCCAATTCATTTTGTACTTGTACTTCAGGATCTGGGGATTTCATACTCTTGTTAATTTCCAGCTGTAACTTTTCCTTTAATGTCAATTGGGGTTGGGAGGTTTCTGACCTTAGCTCGTCATCTGTTTGTGATCCTGACCTTGCTTCTTCTTCCGTGTAATCTCGACTATTAAGTCTTTTAACAATACTCTTTATTTGCTTCCTCACTAAAGCCTGTGTCGGAACTGGAAATAAGTCGTGCCATTCCAAATCCGATAATAACTGGTTTTCAACATCCATTCGTGGATTTTGTAAATAATTTAACACGCCAGTTAAATCATCACTTCGTCGTTGCTTTATACGTTCCACTAAGGATGTTTTAATTTTTATGGCAAGTGCTGAGTTTTTGCTAGACAGTTGTTTTATAAGAAATTTCAAAGCGGCATCAGCTGTGCATAAATTAGCATCTCGCCGACAGATTGCTTCTACTGTCAATTTAATTGGGGTCAGCACATCAACAATTTTATTTACCAATTCAAAATCAACATCTTCTAAACGAATTGGATGATTGAGATTTATAAGAGCTTTTTGAATGCATGCTTTTAAAAGATAAAATCGCTCCAGCATTGTTAAAAGACTATTCCACCTGGTTTTACAATCCAAAAGAAGTGACAACTCTTTTCCATGTTCAATTTTCACATATTTTTGAAGTACTGTTTCATTTTTCAATGGAGATCTTTTGAAATACACTACAACTTTGCGGATTTTCTTTATCAGCTCATTAATATTTTCATATTGTGTTAACTCTGGCAAGTGTTCTGGCGCAAGATCATTTTGTGACATTACGATTAAACCTGATTCTGGACAGTCTAAGTCTTCTAAATGGTGTTCATCATCGCTGTCGTCCATATAATCAACAGTCACAGCTGGTTCATTTATAGATCATCTGAGGCTATCTTGCAAATTATTATGTTTTTCATAAAGCACATCACAGACCGCCAAATTACCACCCGATACCATGTGCGAGACACAGTTGTTGTTCAGTGCAAATAAGCCGCCCCACCTTTATCATAACATTCGGTCCATCGGTTACAATAGCCACGATATCAGTTTCTAGGGAAATGTCAAATTTACGAAGACAATTTTCAGCTGTCGTAAATAGGAACAAGTCCTAAGTTCCAAAATTTTTTATATGAATGAACGTTGACCGCCATGTATCGTTTATTGGAAGTTGAAGTCCACTCGTCGAAAGAAAGACTAAGTCTTTCACCTGCACTTTTCAAATGTTTTAATTCTGCAGTTACTTGCTTTCTGATTTTTTCACTGTAATTCATAACACGTTTTCGAACAGTGACGGCTGACTTTGGTAAATCCGTGTATTTTGCTAAGAGCAATTATTATTCACACTGAATGGAAATCCATCTAATGCAATCATTCTTGCCAAAATATCATCCAGGCTATCGTCGGCACTTTTAGTAAAATAATTATCTAACTTTCGCTTGGCTGGCGGCGGTGCTGTGTTCAGATTTTCAGAATCTTGACTTGTTGAAGCTGATATAACCTTGATGTTATGTTTTGATAACAAATGTGATGTAATCCCTTAGTTGATCCACCCAAAGTCTTGAGGATGGCTGGGCATCACTTACATTTAGCACTATTCCCGTCCTTCTCAACTAAATAATAACTCCACACTGACGTCGTATCACTGTCTTTTTTATGTCTAACAAAGTCTCCCGCCATTTGAAATACTTAATTTCAGATAATTGACTTTTAAATTTTAATGACGTAGCCTACGTAACCCGTCGTCACTGACGTAGCCTACGTAACCCGTCACTGACAGAACAATAAATGAAAAAAATAAAACCTGATTTGCGTATTTATACTTTCGTACAGGGAATCCCCGACCGACGGGAAATACCCGCAACAATATTATGACATGAGATGATCGGGTGATTCCCCTGTTGGTTCGTTGGGGAATTACCTTAAGAGTATTGTATTAAAGTATTCCGAGTGGGGAGGTCCCTTCTAAGTTCTACGACAAACATATTATTAGGACTGTACCTGTGTAGTAAATAGTGGGTACCTACGTATTGTACGAGTTGCTTTTTGTCGTAATGTATTAAAATAATCTAGGCAAGGTTATCTTCAAGGCGCAACGGACTACGGAATACAAACTAGACTTGTTTGTGGCAATCCCGAAAATTCCGAGATTAGCCAAGAACAGTCAGATTTTCGGGGCCAGAAAACGGTTGGGATCCCGGGATTGTATTCTCTACTCAAGACCCATAAATACGGGTAATTGATTGACAGCAAATAGTTAATATCGGCACCTACTCCATATATTTTACATGATTACGGTCTAGAGCTTTACAGCATTTATGATCAGTGATGTTTATAATGCAATGGCCTGTTGGTCCCAGTCAAGACTCCAGACAATAAGTAAGTCCAGTAAGTCTTCAATAAGTTATTATCTAATCTCTCTAAGTTGCCTAGTGACCTTCTAATGTCACAGTTTTACCCATTACCTTTGTACGGGTGATTGGGACATCAATGCTTCACAAGCATTATCTCAAGATACTAGGCATAAAATGATAAATGGTATATGTAAAATAATAAATAATGAGCTAAGTATCTCAAGACGGTGTCTTGAGCTAAGTATCTCAAGATGGTGTCTTGAGCTAAGTATCTCAAGACGGTGTCTTGAGCTAAGTATCTCAAGACGGTGCCTTGAGCTAAGTATCTCAAGATGGTGTCTTGAGCTAAGTATCTCAAGACGCTGTCTTGAGCTAAGTATCTCAAGACGCTGTCTTGAGCTAAGTATCTCAAGATGGTGTCTTGAGCTAAGTATCTCAAGACCCATAAATATGGGTAATTGATTGACAGCAAATAGTTAATATCGGCACCAACTCCATATATTTTACATGATTACGGTATGGAGCTCTTATTTATGATCAGTGATGTTTATAATGCAATGGCCTGTTGGTCCCAGCCAAGACTCCAGACAATAAGTAAGTCTAGTAAGTCTTCAATAAGTTATTATCTAATCTCTCTAAGTTGCCTAGTGACCTTCTAATGTCACAGTTTTACCCATTACCTTTGTACGGGTGATTGGGACATCAATGCTTCACAAGCATTATCTCAAGATACTAGGCATAAAATAATAAATGGTATCTTGAGCTAAGTATCTCAAGATGGTATCTTGAGCTAAGTATCTCAAGATGGTATCTTGAGCTAAGTATCTCAAGACGGTGTCTTGAGCTAAGTATCTCAAGATGGTATCTTGAGCTAAGTATCTCAAGACCCATAAATATGGGTAATTGCTAACTTAAAGTTTAAACTTTAAGGGGGATTTGATAAGGCTTTTCAAACTGAATAATAGCAATGCACTGGTAATAATAGCAGAGCAACAATAATTTCATCAATTATCCTCAAAGATTAACTTGAAGCCCATCTCCCATGCTCTTTGAAAGACTGGTGATTTTCATTTATTACACAAAATTAAAACTCTAAAAGCAGGCTTAGCATGATGCTTTCTATTTCTACTCTATTGTAGAATAGAAATCGCTTGTCTATCTTTCGTCGTAGAAAATTGTCAGCTGTCTACACAGAAGCGTAATTTTTATCTACTTTAAAACACTTCTCTACGGTTCTCATGCTAAGCCTATGGAACCAGGAATGGTTGGTTAAGTTTCTTTTAGTACTAACCTAATAAGCAATGTGGAGATATGAATAAGCAGTTTTTTATACATGTATAAGATTTTGCAATATCAGGTGGCGATGACAAAGATAGGGTCAAAGTAGGTCTAACAAAGTCTCCCGCCATTTGAAATACTTAATTTCAGATAATTGACTTTTAAATTTTAATGACGTAGCCTACGTAACCCGTTCTCACTGACGTAGCCTACGTAACCCGTCACTGACAGAACAATAAATGAAAAAAATAAAACCTGATTTGCATATTTATACTTTCGTACAGGGAATCCCCGACCGACGGGAAATACCCGCAACAATATTATGATATGAGATGATCGGGTGATTCCCCTGTTGGTTCGTTGGGGAATTACCTTAAGAGTATGGTATTAAAGTATTCCGAGTGGGGAAGTCCCTTCTAAGTTCTACGACAAACATATTATTAGGACTGTACCTGTGTAGTAAATAGTGGGTACCTACGTATTGTACGAGTTGCTTTTTGTCGTAATATTAAAATAATCTAGGCAAGGTTATTTTCAAGGCACAACGGACTATGGAATACAAACTAGACTTGTTTGTGGCAATCCCGAAAATCCCGAGATTAGCCAAGTACAGTCCCGGGATTTCGGGGCCAGAAAACGGTCGGGATCCCGGGATCCCGAGATTCGTTGTATTCTCTAATCGTAAGGCATGGTTGATTTTTTTAAACAATTTAGTCGTAGGTATGTAAATTAATATTGCAAGCAATTCGGAGTATCCTAGAATGTGCTGATGGTCGTATTTGTATTGCAACATTTCATTAAGTGTTTAGTATTGAGGTGATGTTGGTATAGTTTTCGAGTTACACTGAGGCAATGTTGTCAATTCGTAATATAGTGCTCAATCAATCAACCTAGGCAATCACAGCTCAGTCTTGGACACAAGCCTCTCTTAGTTAAGTTTGAATATAATATTTTACAAGTGAAAATAGTAGCGAAAAAGGTAAGAGTACCTAGTTATATCTTTCAGGAAGCGTTTGGCGAAATAAGCATTTTTTTGATGAATAAACGAAGTATAAATGACGTGTGAAGTATAAATGAAGGAAAAGCGGGAAGCTCAAGTGTATTGATGTCAACTATACACTAATACCATACAAACTAAGAAAAGGAAAAAGATGAAAAGAAACCAGTACGTAAATCCTTAGTCAGCACTTCTCACTGACCGCTAGAGGAAAGTGATACTTGTATAAAAAGACCCAGTAGTAACACAAAACTGCCCACGCCTTATAGGCTCTTGAAATTCACCACACATTCACTAAAGAATAAACTATTGTTACACACAGTCGTAGCGTTACAAAAACGCTTTGTGACAATAATGAACTTAGAAATGTACAATAGTCGCGAGAAATGAGATCAACACTACATGGGTACAAGACTAAAATATGTACCAATTTAATAATTGGCCATTCATAAACATAAAGTTACACGAATTTGAACCCTGTTTAGGAAGGAATAGAAGTTACGGTGATTGGAATGGAGGATATAGCAAGGTGGCAGCTAATCGATACCTGTCCCACAAACTTATCGGCAAGCACAATAGAGTAAGAATTACAATAGAATCGATACTTCATTCATAACCGTAGCTAAAAACATGAATGAACGATAGAATGAGTGAATTTATGAATGAAGTGGACAAGTGTACCCCGTAGTGACTCTCAGTCTCTCAGACGAACAGGCGACAGTATTGTTAGACAATTTAAAAGCAATGTTCTGAGAATGACGCCATCTTGGATTTTAACGGACAATAAGCAGGTGGTCATTAAATGTCTTTTTCAAATTCATTTCCGTTTGTGATTGCGTTTTAAATGAAATGCCTTTTGTAATTTTAGGGAGATTGAACACGAATGAAGGTTTGCGTCCGTTGTCCGGTAATTAGAAATGGTTCTGCTTTGTATTTTAGAACGTCAATTTGAGATAAATTAGGCACCGGACAGGATATTTATTATAGTGCCTGTATTTTGTAGCAGGCGAAGCAAAAACCTAGTTTCCCTATTGTTGTTAGGTGAACTTAGTCAGACAGACTAATAATTAACTGTTGTTTCTTTGCGTCACAGTGTTGTAGTACTTATAATTATTGGTGTATTTAAAAAAAAACTGATTTTAGACTAACCCATACAAAACATTTCTACAGTTTATATATTAAAAATGTCTGACCCGGTTTGTCCTCAGTATAGCTAAGTTCAGTACACAAAGCCTGGATGAAGCTTCAAGCATGACGTCAAAGCTTCATGGATCTATGCACCGCGGACGTAACTCTGTAAGTGCTTTGTGTTCACAACTAACGTTTTTTTAGAATAAAGTTCCTACCGTCAATTTCAGAAAATGCTATAAAATTCAGCCTTGGAATTGGACACTACAAATAGATCCATAGTTAATAGAAGAGTTCATAAACTGTCTAAAGGTTAGAAATAGAAAATTAGTTTAAATACAAAAATACGTGAGCCGTTGAATGAAAGTTTAACGATAGCAAAACTTTGAGTGAATATTTATCCCGAAAATGAACAAAATAATTGATGTAAAAGTAATACGAATTAAAATCATCCCGAACTTACTATACAATATACAAAACGAACCCCCGTACCGTCAAAACATCCTGTTACAGAACCTCTTTTATTTGAAAACAGTTACCTAATTTGCCATATTTTCCATTGTGTAAGTTTCACGAATTATCATTACCGTGTCATAAGCCACCTGGTGTAGTTTGACGTACACACAATTAGGAGGATACCCTCGGTTTTATTCGATAATAACCCTTTATATCTATCTGATTTGTGGGGGAGTTAGATCCTCGACATCCTACACAAAATCCACCTTTATTCCAATCATCAAAAAGGGTGATAATTCTTTGTGATTTTTTGCAGGATCAGATACGCACAGTAACCAAGTGATGTTTGCCCAAACATTGTTATTTTCGTCCTATTGTTTGGCTGACGCGATTCCGTGATCGAATTCAGTGCCGTCAGATTTTTGTTACAATAGAACATAAATGTGTTGCAAAAAATATTTGCTGATGATACCGACTGATTTGTAGTTTGTGTGTATTTTTGCTACTTTTTTTCGTCAATAGCCTTAGGCCCGGACGCGTCCTTTACTTGAGAGAAGGTACTCTCTTGATTTCGATGTTTCTCAAAAGACAATGACCCGGGTAGCAGCCGTCGGCGTTTGTTTAATTTTGTCGTTTGAACCCTTTGAAACATTTTGAAAATTGAATTGTGAAGTCTTAGCAATTCCACTTTGAAAGGAATAAAACTTTAAGACGATGCGTAACATTTATTTGCCATGTTTCTTAATGTTTCTAACAATTGTAAGAAACACCAACCAGTAACTTAATGACCGAAAGTTATATTTGTTAGTCCTTAAATTCTAGAAATGCGGATATAGAAGGTTAAAAACAAGGAGCTCGGGGCTAAGTAATAACAGCTGCATGGGCCAACCCATCAGGTTAAGCTACGCTTACCGGAGTTGGTCCGTGGATGGGTGACCATCCTTACACACCTAGACTACTCCGTGCCTCGGAAAGCATGTTAAGCCATGGTCCCGGCTGTCATTCGTGGATCTTTAACAGTCGTTAGGGGTCGTCAGAAGCCCAAAAGTCTGACAACCAGTCTTACCAAGGGGTATCGTAATACCCAGTTACTGGGTTGTGGAGGTCAGATAGGCAGTCGCTCCATGTAAAATACTGGTATTCAGCTACATCCTGTTAGACTGGAAGCCGACCTTAACATAGTTGGGAAAAGTCTAGGCAGATTGATTGAGAAGGTTAAAAGCGGAACGTACGTAGCGGTACACACAAGATCTAAATAATTACGTGAACATTTTTAAATTCTAGATTCTAGATTTATAAATCGTGGGTAAAGGAATACGTGATACAGATACAAAACATATTACCGTTGAGAAAGCAAACTTCAAATCTACATCGAAAAATCCCATCTGAAACCACTTATGCACACAAAAGAAAATGTTACTTTACAAATTAATACTAACATGATAATAACATGAATTGGTTCACAATTATAATGCTGCTGAATATTAGGGTGCTTTTAATATTTTATAAACTAGTTTGGCCAGGGAACGAAGGGCGGGGCTTTAGTATTCCCTCCCCAATTGGTAGGGTTTCTTTTGCAAGGATCACGCGTGCACCATAAGGATTCAATTATGGGGTATTCATATTTAATTAATATGGTGCTTTGTAGGACAAGCGAGTGATTTTGATCGTTGGCTGTTTGTTTTGTTGTGATTTATTTTAGACGTTTTCGAAACGATTTAAAGTTTTTTAAAGGATCTCCAATTTAAACTATTGTATTTTTATCTAGCAACACTAGCACTGAGCAAACCACACAAAATCTAATAGTGATGTAGGTAAATTTAATTTTCTAATACATAGTTACTTATCGAATCGAGTCTCAAATTGAAAAGATTACTTTATTGGGGTGGAAATGCAGTATTTTTTACTTGAACTTCAAAAGTTTTTACCTTAGATTTATTTACAAAAACATAAGTTTATGTGAGTGCATAAAACGTGTTTAAATCCCTAAAGACGTTAAGAAGTAATAAATAATAACAACACTTTTATATCTCCTTTAAAAAACCTGAATAATTTAACAACAAAAAATCAACGTACACATGCGTTGAAAACAGTAACCAAATTGGATTTAATGAGACAGATATTAGGGATGTTTCGTGCCATACAAAATTATTCATAGCTACTAAAATGCTCCATTCAGAGTTTTTTTTCCCCAACTAACACTGGGGTTGACGTCTCACCGACAAAGGGGTGGGCCGGGCCAAATAATTGCCAAAACGCTTCGAGGTCCATTGTGTGTATTTACAATAGGGTGCACTAAGTGGGGGTAGTTTTTGTAATTGTTACTTTTAGGACAGACGCACCCCATATTCAGTAGTGAATCGGAGTTCGAAGCGCGAGCTACACACATTAAAATGTCTCGGTCGTTCTTAGTCGATGCTCTGATAAGTGATACGAAAGATTGCAAGAAAAATGAACTGTCTAGTGAACCTATACATCCGTACGCGTTGATCGGTCATCATTTGGACCCGCGTTCTAAGTACTTACCTTACCCTTACCCGGGGAACTTGAACAACTTTTTGAACATCGGCCTGCATCAGCAAAGATCTCCAGATCTGTTCAGGCCGTTTTTGGAGCAACTCAATTTTCGGTATCCGTTACTGCATCCACTGCCTCGTCCTGATTTTTACGAAGCTCAGACTGAACCTAAACCATTTGAAGGATACCTGAAAACTGAAGAACAGGAGCCTGTCAACTTTGTTCATAAGAGAAAGAAGTCTGTTTCACCTTATCTACATCACCCTTACAAAGTGACCACGTCTCCATCGAAGAGTCAAGGACAACGTTCTCCTTCATTATCCAGTGAAAGCAGAAATGGAACTCCAAGCCCATTACTGGGTCACCCGGAAGAACTTCTACCAGGATACTCCAAAGACTTGAAACGTATGCCGTTAAAAGAAGACTCCAGCAAGAGAATCAGGACTGCCTTCACTGGAACTCAACTTCTGGAATTAGAAAGAGAGTTTTCTATGAACATGTACCTCTCAAGACTGAGGAGAATAGAGATCGCGTCTCGATTGAAACTGTCTGAGAAACAAGTAAAGATCTGGTTCCAGAACCGCCGTGTGAAGCTGAAGAAGGAGGAATCTCCTATGTCTTCTGAACCACGTTCTAAACAGTGCTGCTGTGCAAAGAGTACCTGTTCTTCAAAGGACCAAGAACCTTGTGATCAAGAACAGATAGACGTTGTCAGTGACCACGACAATAGTTATGAGGCTCAAAACCTTTCACAGTATTCTTGAGTGATGGAATTGAGAACATTTTGGATTGAATTTTGTATTTTATATTGAAGGTTTTAGGATTGAATCCAAGGCTGCTTGAAGCCTTTTGCAGTAAGATTTTATGATTGTTAACTTGATGATTGACAATATCTAGGAGCGTAGGAAACATTGTGAAATTTATGTGAAGTTCTAAAGTGCCAATGTTCAGGTTGTGAAGCTTATGATTCTTCTTACTATCCTAATTTTTTATAGTAAACATTTTTGCAGTCGACTTTCATTTAAAATTCAGAAAATATTCATTTTTGATGTTGAATTTCGATGTCGACGTAAATTAAATTTAACATGTCAATGTTCTTATTGCTACAAAGTATGAATGTTATATTTGTGTGTGCTATAAAACAACTTCAAATCAAAGCTTAAAATTGCTATTTAATTAATATCTTTGTTATTCGCTGCATTTGTTCATTTTAATTTGATACTAAAATAATTAGTTTAATAATAACACTTTGCTCAAATTCATTTTACATTTTCAACATTTAATGACATTGTATTGTGATAGTAATAAAACTTATCATTGTAACTTATTGATAGTAAGTGATATCTAAGTTCAAATTAAGTTAGGAGTGCTTATAAAATATTTGTATATTGTTAATAATGTAAATAATAATTTATAAACTACGATTTGGTATAAATGGAAATATATTTTGATGAAACATTTACAATTTGTTTGGGTATAATAAAATTGTACGAACAGAAACTTTTAACTTTTAATTTAATTTTCCCAATTTACAATGATGAAAAACTTTGTGGAAATTGAAATTCATAAATAAACTAATCTGCTTATATTATAAAGAGCAGCTTATTTGTATTTGCTGAATTCATCTCATAAATAAAGCCTTTTTAGAAACGGGCTTTAGTCTGGAACGTCAAGTTGCTTGTATTTTGAACATCATGCAATAAAGTTGGTTACAGACGTCCATCGCTACAATTTCATTTAAAAAACTATCTATTCCTGTTTTTGCACAGGAATTAAATAAAACATAGTAGCTATTCAAATTAGTAACTTTGTATAGCTCATCCTCTTTTATCTTCATGACTATAATAAATTTTTAGCATCCTGTTTAGGGCACTAGATTCTAAGCTTTGAAAAGACGTCTTTTTTAAATAAAAGCTATTATAGGCATTATAATATTATAACTTAAATTAAAATCATTATTTACAATAGATCACACAACTAACTATTTACACTACCTAGTGTAAATGGTTAGATGGATGGATGGTTGGTTGAAATGGTTGAATGGTTGTAAAGCCTGGTGTAATTGTTGTTAGTACCTACTAACGAGTTAAACCAAAAATACAACAAAAAAAAGGAAACTTAAGCGTCGAAGTACTCGTCCGCATCGCTGTCATTCGGAAACGTGCCCAGCACTGGCAGCATTGCCATTCAAAATTCTTTGGCCAAAGAACGAGCCAGCCCTCTGGTCACGTGAAGTGTCGATCAGTCGGCGAGAAATTTCCTTGAAAAGGAGACACGCACTCGGGCTCCACGACCCGAGCGTTTCGACCCCAAATGGCTCAAAACTGTAGTTACCCATAAGATTACAGTATTTGCGCCCCTTGAGGGTCTCAGCCGCCGCAGCAGCGGAGTACACAGGTTGCGTCCCACACCAGAGGCCTACCCACATTCCAAGGCAATAACTTCGAAAATATTTATGCCAGAACCTTAGTACTCTCCGATTTATCAGTCATCCTTACTCACACCACACTCGTCTTCACACTTCATATTAAGAGCAAAAGTAAGATATTTTAAACATACCCAACAGCCCCAACAGCCGTAAAGCTCATTATACCATAAAAGTTGAGTTTGTATAAAATAAAACAGAATTTACGTTTCCGTAGCATCGTAGCAGCTTCGTATTCGTTCGTAGACGCCTACGCGTAGAGGCTCGTGTTCTGTAGCGAACATAAGCCGGATAATATTCTAGGATAAACGATCTTGGAAGAATAATTTTGCAGTACCAGGTTATGTTACTAGACTGTGTAATTCTTGCAGCATATTTCACATCGGCACGACTAAGTAGTTATATGAAAGTAGCCACACCATTGTGAAAATACTAGCTTCTTGACACGTCGATGGCAAAAAGTTCAAATATGATTGCCTCAAAATTAAATTACAATACCAGCTAGGTAACAAGCAAGGTAGTAAGTAGCAGGACTGACTGCCCAAGACAAATACGTTCAGAAACATTTCTGCATGTAGAGTTTCAACTCATCTTGTTTGCCGATAATATGGTTCATAAAATCATTGTGTTGACTCATTGTTGAAGACAGAGCAGTGGCGGCGCAGTGGAAATGGCCGCGACATACGGGCAGCAGGTCACTGGTTCAAACCCAGGCAGACACGTTACTTTGTGTATCATCACCACTGTTCTCAAAACGGTGTAGGAAAACATGGTGAGGAAACCACCACGTCCAAGAACAAAAAAAAAACCAAAGACATGTACTTACATCGACCGCACCGAGACATCCAACAACCCGCACTAGGTCCGCATGGTGTATTACGGCTCCATCCCTCTCACAGAGAGGAGGCCCGTGTCACATCAGTAGGCATGTTTGTAAACGTTATTTGCATTTCCTTCCTAAAAGGCTTACAACTTGTAATAAACCCAGTAGAGTCCTTACAGCGGGTTATCATACAAGGGCTTAACAACATGGTGATTTCATTAAGAGCGGAGAATTTGAAGAGCCCCAAAGAATGTAGGGGACAAATTTATATTTGGATCTCTAATAATGCAAGCTACCATAGTTGGGCTCTGGAGACTGGAATTTTATAGAGGATTCTGCTAGTGAGTGTATTTTTAATTAATTTTAATATCGTGCTAGTTTGTGAAGGTCGGGAATTCGGAATATTTAAGGGTGTGTAGCTATATGAGTTACAGCGAAGTGTGTGATTTTTTAAATAAGTATTACAGAGGAATATTAAAGTGTCAAGGTAAACCAATGTAATATTATCACTATTATAAAACCAACTCCCCCGCCATGGCTGTCTGTCTGAACGCGATAAACTCCAAAAACTGTTGGACGAATTTTCATACGGTTTTCACCAAAGAGATTTAAGATAGATATTAGTCATAGAAAAATTGTGATCCCATGTCTCAGTGACAACATCTAGCGTAATATAGCAAAATTACATAATAGCTAAGTTTGACACGTTACAGTTTTACCGACACCAACCTTTGATTACGAACCGTCAAATAGTTTGAAACATCTAAGAAAATTATTTAGTTTATCTAAATACTGGGTAAATTACAAAATATTAACGAAAATAAACCGTGGTTAAGAGCAGGCAAAAACCAAATCAAATCAATCAAATTGGTCTAAATCAAATTTCGAACGCAAGCTGCACAGCTCGCTCCCCGCCACTCCGTTATGTGCTAAACGCTAATACATCAGCAACAAAGTTGAAAATTGCATGCGCTCTTTAATCGTGTTCTAGCACAAAACTAAATAGCGTAAGTCTCAATTCTTATTTCGTTTATAACTAAAGTATCTAATAATTGATGTAGAATAAAATATCTTGTGTCGGGATATTTAACTGCTGTGAATATTTATTTTAGACATAAAAGCTAAACAATCTTGTTTGTTTTTTTATAATTATCCTTAAAAAAGACATGATTTTCGAACCAAAACTATATTACAACTACATTTAACTGTCTTAACATGGAAAGAAAAAGATCCAATAAATCATATACTAAAGTTCCATTTTGCTTGTATGTGTGACTGTTTCTGAATATTCATGCAAGTTAACATAAAAATAGGGAGCCTCCTCTTAAGTCTAGTCGTTTTGCCACTACGTGATTGGCAATACCAACCAATACCAATGAACAACTCAGTATGTATACTTCGAAAATAATTTTCTTTTGGTGGACACGAATGCGACTGGCTATGTAGGCGTACCACACTAGACTGAGCGACTTTTGCCCACTAGGACAAATGTATCTGATTACGATTTTGTTTGCTATCTCCGGTCTATTGAGAAACAAATAATTTATTGTCTTTGGTTTTCACCTATGGATGTAGTGATTCATGAGGAAGTTTTAGGAGTTTAATTCATTAAAGTTTTGTGTACCTATGTGCGAAGCATGGGCGGGTCGCTAGTGTTAATGCTGTATGTTACTTGAGGTCGTTTCTCATAGACTTACAATTTATGGTTTTTATTGTCTCCATATCTACGTACATAGATATTTATCATCACACTAATATTTTAAAGGCGAAAGTTTGTGAGTGTGTGTGTGTGTATGTTTGTTACTTCTTCACGCTCAAACGGCTGAACCAATTTTGATTAAATTTTGTATGGAGGTGCTGACACCCTGTATTGAGACATAGGCTACTTTTTACCCCGATATTCCCACGGGATCGAGACTTACGCGGGTGAAACCGCGGGGTGCAGCTAGTTTGTGTTATAAAATGATGTCACCACAAATGATGGAACAAAAACGCTAAAGTAATGTTTTTATCAGATTTAATGCATTCACCTCACCCATTTAAACCACTTCGAATTAAATATCGTAATGTTACTGAACACCTCACATTAATGATACCACAAAACCGCATTTTAACTGAACGTTTTATAACGTACTGTAAAGTGCTGAAAACAGTTTACAGAATACACTTTAGTAACATCAATTACACTACACGCCATATATTATCTACACATGCTGAAAGCCTGCATTTAAAACTTTCGACATTAATCTTGTGAAACATTAAAGCACGTAAAAGCTTTAATTAAATTTAATTTCAGTTTTAATTAATGAAGTTAAATGTACTTACATTTAAATGTATTTAGGTCTGTAATTACGAATAATCGGCAGTTATTTAAAGTTACAACGTAAGAAATAATTAAATTAATAGACTTGGAGACCCAAAGTTTAACGATTGTTTATGAAATACGCATAGCTATGGAACAAAACTAGGTATATGAATCTCTTTATTAATTAATTGTTACTGTATTCCTACATATAGTTGTTGCGTCTTAGCATGGCCATAGCGGTCATTGACCAAACTACATTTTCTAGCATTTTTAGGGTTCCGTAACTCATAAAGAAAAAACGGAACCCTTATAGGATCACTCGTGTGTCTGTCTGTCTGTCCGTCTGTCATAGCTGATTTGCTCCGAATCTACTGGACTGATTAAGTTGAAATTTGGTACACTTATGAACTTCTGTGGCCCAAACACGGACGTTTAACGTAAATAAATTAATTTTGAATATGGAGGTCACTTTTGGGGGGCAAATTAGAAAAACTAAAAAAAAAAATATCAAATAAAAGGGTTTGTTGTAAGGATTTCAGATATATGTTTTTTTTATTTGGAAATAAATACTTTTAAAATTATTTAAGAAAATAGACGAAAGTTGACCATCTTCCTTCCCATCACCCCTCCGAAACTACTGAGCCTATAATTTTGAAAAGAATACATTAAATAGGTCCTTATTTATAAATTACGGGTAAACCTGTAAGAAGTCTATGATCTTTAAATTAAATGGTAAATCTCTCAATAATGTGAGTACAAACTTACATTTGCAGTTGGAATTTATGTGGGAACATGTTTTTCAACCACAATGATAACTTTGTTCTTAGGATTAATTAATCTCCACTACGGAACCCTTCATTGTGCGTAGTCCGACACGCGCTTCGCCAGATTTTTTAAATCAAAACTGAAATAAAGTCCGTTAACGTCCTGAATCAATATATATCGATATCCTCAACATGTTCCAGTAACGAAAACCCATACATAGTTTATTTTTTGGGTTCCCACGGAGAGATATTAGGGAAAGGACAATGACCTAAAACATGACGAGTATAGCTTGAAACATAGAAAGAAAGAAATGAAAGAAAGAAAAATATTTGGGACACGCACAAGAAATACAAAAATAGCATTTAAACTAACAATTATATCCAAAAATAAAAACAATCAAGACTTGTGCGATGCCAAAAAGGCTCCTATCTCCGCATAATGCTGCGATATTTTAAAAAAAATACCGCAGCGCTGGTATTCTGATAGGGCCCGCTGTGATGCCGTGGACTTGCCTACGGACACTTATAGACCCCAGTAGGGTAATAAAACAAAACACACAATAAATAAAAAACAAAAATAAATAGAAAACATAAACAACAATATTAAATTTAATTCTACAATCTGCATGCTAACTATTCACTGAAACTCGAAGTCAATGAATATTATGTCGGAATAGACTTGACAAACAATGTAAATTAAAATACAATTCAAGTTAGCAACTGTAAACAAGGGAATTGAAAATTAATCGATCTTGACCTAGTTTTCAGTTCACACAATATTGAACAGAAAATGCTTCGAAACGATGATACTTTTGCTACTCCATTATAATGCTTTATTGCGTTATATGTGAACTTACTTTAGTGCCTCAGCAATACACTCTTTGTTAGGACTTTTTATATTAATACGAAGAGAAATATCAAAGGAAGAGAAATATCAAATATCTATTGAAGAGAAATATCAAAGGAATTAGTAATACGTCGTGAAGAAAGTTTTGAGTATGAATGTGGCTATAAGAGTAGAGGAAGACCAAAGAAGCAATGGATGGACTGTGTGAAAGATGATATGGCTAAAAAGGGAGTGACTGCCGAGACGACGACTAACAGAGAAGTATGGAAGAAAGGGACACGTTGCGGCGACCACAAATAAATGGGGATATGGGCGGGAGAATGATATTGAAGAGAAATATCATGTTAATCTTTGAAACTTCTTACATTAATTAATCTGCAGACGTAATATTAACTGCAATTAAAAGTAAGTTCAAAAACAAAATCCCGACTACTGAAAAATCACGCTTTAAAAAGTATGAAACAAGAAAATATTCTCATCTAAAATTATTATGTACAAACTATTCAATATTTATCGTCTATATTTAAAAACCATTTTCAAATTATTTACATAATTTAAAAACTAAACAGACTTAAAATAAAAATAATAATATGTACAAGTAAGTATATAAAAAAACCGGTCAAGTGCGAGTCTGACTCGCGCACGAAGGGTTCCGTACCATTGTCTATAAAAATGGCAAAAAAATCCCGTTTGTTGTATGTGTGCCCCCTTAAATATTTATGTTATTCTGGTTTTTAGTATTTTTTGCTATACCGGCAACAGAAATACATCATCTGTGAAAATTTCAACTGTCTAACTATCACGGTTCATGAGATACAGCCTGGTGACAGACGGACAGACAGACAGATAGACAGACAGACGGCGGAGTCTTAGTAATAGGGTTCCTGTTTTACCCTTTGGGTACGGAACCCTAAAAAAGAGGGGAAATAACCATAGGGCATCAAAAAATTCTTCCGCATCGCTGTCAACAGGAAAAGTGCCCAAAAGGCTGGCAGCATTGTCACGTTGTATGACAATACTGATTCTTTGGCCAAAAAATAGGCCAGCCCTCTGGTCACAAAATTATATCGTCTATTAAATAAAAAATTGCAATATTTTAATGTATTTAATACATCTTTATAGTGATGTTCAGAAGATAGCCGTCGACTTATCTCCTTATTCATTTAATGTGACGTCACATAACCAGCGGACGGTCAGTGGTCAAGACGCTTCCAACGGTACCTCATTTGTCAAGTTATGATAAGTAGTTTTGCAGTTATGAGGAAACAAATGAACATACATACATTCGTACATAGATACCGGTCAAAATCAAAACCATCCTTTTTGCTTCACCGTAGTCGGGTAAAAAACGTTCGTATCTAATTAGAATTTCAACTTATTTTAGGGGCATTACTAATCAGAATATTTTCATATTTCTGACTGTTATTGAGAATCGTGTAGTACCTATTGAAAAAACCTCAATCAATTCGCGAAGTAACTCTGGGTCATATAATATTTCTATGGTGAGGAGCCACATCTCAAGTAGGTAATCCAGCCTAACAAAGTTCACAGGTTCAGCTGTGTACAATTAAATTACCCAGCCTTTTCCCAACTATGTTGGCGTCGGTTTCCAGTCTAACCGGATGCAGCTGAATAACAGTATTTTACACGGAGCGACTGCCTATCTGACCTATACAACCCTGTTACTGGGTAACACGATACTCCTTGGTACGACTGGTTGACAGCCTTTAAGGCTTCTGACTAACGTAGGTAAATTTGAATTGAATTAGCACTATCTAAATCACGGCTTAATTAAGTTACCAAAAAAGCTAATAAAAACAAACTGAACAGCGGTGGCCCAGTGTTAAAGACCGCGACTTACGAATTGTAGGTCGTAGGTTTGAACCCTGATAGTTGCTTTACTTTGTGTAAATTATTTCATCACCAGTGCTCTCAAAACGATGAAGCAAAACATCGTGAGGAAACCGGCATGTCCTAGAACCAAAAATTCGAAGACATGTGACATCTACCAACCCGCACTGGGCCCACCTGGTCGATTACGGCCCGCTCCCTCTCACAGAGAGGAGGCCTGTGTGGCTGTGTCCCAGCAGTGGGAACATTATAGGCTGATTATGTAACTTCCTTTTTTTGTAGTCGGAAAATAAAAAAAATACCTGAAATACTCAGAAACAAAACTAAACTGAAGAGTTTAGTTCCGCCCAGTAGCAGTTCCGATACAAAACAAATTAATCAAGGTAAGTCATTTGTAGTTCGCTAATGGCAACACTGGCTGGCAACTACATAGTTTGACGTTCAAATTACTCGAGGAACAGAAATAATCAAAGTTGTGTTGTCTTCTTGTTTCGATACTAGTTCACAAAATGGTCGTGTTAGTTCGGCCGAGTGGTTGTTAGTTGTATTAGTATTGTTTAAAGATTAGATAGATAGTCTTAATATTATTTTTAGATTCCTTATAATTAATAGTTTTACTTGCTTACTTTTTTTTAGTTTGAATTTATTTATATATTCACAAGGCAACTACAACAGGTATATAACAATGACAGTAAATCAGTAGGATCACATTGTAGGTTTCGACCAGAGGACCAAGTCTGCTAACGCACTTGTGTCCGAATGGCCGATCATTGGCACCGTAATTGTTGAGTTTGATAGTTTTGCTAATCTCCTAATTGAAAGGCGTCTTTATGATTTTCCGATGACGTGCCACTGATACTCCATTGGAAAAATTGTCTGTATTTGGTAATGTCGTACTGACAAGCTCCTATTATTTGGACTTCCTTAAGGACCACTCGTCACGTCATTATGAATTTAGGAGGTTACAAACCATGGCACAATGGTCATGGCGTTGCCTTGGTATGGTCGTCATAATGATCAATCATTGAAAATAGCAGACTTGGCCCCCTGATTATCACCCAAAGCATAATTGAACAACTAATAACAACAATATCAGTGATGATAACTAGAGTAAAAACCGTAAAAACCTTAGTTCACAAAAGCAATAAGGTTTGTGCGTCTGCCCTCCGACACACTGTATACCAGCTTATGTAGCCAGGGAATGTGTAGGAGACCAAACACGCTAGGTAATAAAATACATACTTAATTGACAAAAAGTTTAAATTATTTAAAGAAAATTGTCGACATAACTCCCAGAATAAGCAAGCTACAGTGGCAATGGGCTGGCCATGTTAGCCGTAGAACCGATGACCGTTGCGTTAGACGTGTTCTTGAGTGGAGACCGTGAATCGGTAAACATAAGGTAGGACGCCCTCAGGCTAGGTGGAGCGACGATCTTCGCAGGGTGGCTGGTGGCAACTGGGTGTGAGTTGCCGAGATTCGAGCTGAATGGTGTGCAATTGGAGAAGCCTATGTCCAGCAGTGGACTGCTGTAAGCTGATGATAATGCTTTTACTACTTTTTGCTAGTTAAAGAGCTCTTTGTAGAATGGTCCGTCCATCCGCAAAAGTAGTAACGTACACCATGGGTGCTGGTAAAGTTACGGCTACATGAGAGATATATATATATATATGTATCTCTATATTATATACAAAGTCAAAGTCAAAGTCAAAGTCAAATTATTTATTTCAAATAGGCACATAAATGGCACTTTTGAACGTCAAAATTTACAAATAAAATAGAATTGATTCTAGTCGCCCCTTCCAAAAGGTAGCTTCGTATGGAGAAGAATGGGCAAGAAACTCCACCGTTACTCTTTTAAAATGTTTTACAATATTTGGTATTGGTACATCAATTATATAATTATATGTGAAGACGATGCACCTAGAATAAAATTACTATACCACAATAGGTAAAAAGAATTAATAATGAAGCAATGAGATAAATTAATTATGTGATAGATACATGGTGCTCACATATTTACAAACATTGTAAAAAAAAAAAAATATTTTCCTAAAATAATCAGTGTGTGAGTTAAGGTAATCACAGAGTGTAAAATAAATGTCACAAAAAATAATAAAATATACAATTAAAATAGCAATCAGTTAGATTTTGTCTAGACTCCAGATTGTCCTATGGAGCTGGACCAGCATGTTTCCAAGCGTTCTTATCCTGGATATAATCCTCTAATTTGTAATAAGCTTGTTTACAAAGTGTACTTTTTATATGAGTTTTAAATTTTCTTTCATTTAATTGCAATATATCACAAGGTATTTTGTTGTAACATTTAACACAGTACCCCATAAAAGATGTATGTACTTTAGATAATCTGAAACATGGCTGATCTATTTTATCTTTATTTCTAGTATTGAAATTATGTCTATCACTTATTTTTTTGAAAAGATGTAGGTTCTTTCTTACATACATAATATTTTCATAAATGAATTGGCAAGGTACCGTCATAATATTAATTCTTTTAAAGAGTTCCCTAAGAGATTCTCGGCGACGTAGATTATAAATGGCCCTGACAGCTCTCTTTTGCAAAATAAAGATGGATTCAATGTCAGCAGTCCCACAATAAAATACCGTACGACATAATGCTGTGGAAGTAGCTAAAATAGACCAAACGCGCGGTTTTACTGGCTTATCTTCCTAACAGCATAAGCGGCCGAGCTTAACCGCCCCGCAAGAGATGTTATATGTGGTCCCCATTGTAGTTTCTCGTCTAGAGTGATTCCTAGGAAAACCGTTTGATTAATACATTCCAGTTTTTCTCCATTCAATATGATATCACATTCGCTACTTCTAACATTAGGTAGTTTAAATCTAATGCATTTGGTTTTTTTTTCATTTAGAACCAAATTATTTACCGTAAACCAATCTTGGACCTGAAGAATAGAATTATTCACGTCGTCAAGGTTTTGAGACCGTCGGTCTATTTTAAAGATCAATGACGTGTCATCTGCAAATAAAACCATCTTTGGTTGATTTTATACATACATATTATTTGTATAAGTTTGGCATCAGGAAACCCCCATCATTTTGAAAAGCGTGCCAAAGAAACTGATGACGCTTTATGACTGACTGTCCATTATTTAACAATATAAATGCGAAGCTAACTCTTATCTGTCTGTCTATCTGTCTGTTACCTTTTCACGCCTACACGGCTGAGCGGATTTGGATGAAATTTTCCACACGTATAGTCTATGACCTGGGTTAGGTTACAGGTTACTTTTTTATCTCGGTAGTACTTTCCCGTTGGATAATATCCTACCTAAACGCAGGTGAAGCCGTGGGCAAAATCTAGTGCTGAATAAATCGTACTCAAAATAAAATAAACTGAAAACGTAAACCATTCTAACGTCACAGAAATGAATATTCCATTAATTTGCCATTAATTTGTATTCAGCGGAGCCTGCACAATATCTATTTAATTTCGTGAAATCTGAGCCCCGGTTGTGTATCGAAAACTTTCCAGTTCACTCCGCCGCGCTGGTACTAACTAAGCAAAGTAGTTCAGAAAAATAACATAAAAATTTTATTTTATTATATTTGGGAAACTAACAGCTAAGTTCACACAGCGTTCTTAATGAAATTGAACGCCATTTACAAATAAAATTTCCATTGATAAACACTAAAAATATCTTAGACAACAGTAATTAAAGTAAGATAGAACTAATGAAATGACGAATATCATATTTGGAAGGATTAGTGTAAAAAATTATGTATAGGAGGTAATACGACAAACGTTTTTTTTTTCAGGCGATTTAGCTGCTTGGTTGACAATAACTTCAGGATTAAAGAGAAACCAAAGTCAAGTCATCTTAGTAAGCAGACAGATCCCAGCAATGATAATTAACGTCAGCATAAAAATAACAGAACACCTAATCAATTAGCCGGGGTGTCGATGGAAAAATATCCCTGCAAAACACTGTAAGCATGAATAATACTGTTGTGCCTTTTTTTTAATATTTTATAAATGTGAGAACGTTGTAGGTTTAATAGACTGTAGATTTGTAGACCATTTTCTATTTTTTTATGTATCTGGTACTTTTTGACGGGCGGCACTGTCCTCCCATACCTATTATACAGGGCGTCCCAAGGATATGCCACATGGAGGGAAAGTACCTGGAATATTGTAGATGGAACATTTTACTGAAAGAAGACAATTTAAACTGCATTCATAGATATTTAAATAATTACATGGTTGAACCGGAAATCGAACCCGTTACACGAGAAAAATAATAACCCTGTAGCTTTATCATACCGATCGAAAGGCTTCATCATAAGGATTATTTTTTGCTAAACAACATAGTGTCACAAATAAAAGAAAGACCATGTATACCACTGTAATTTGAAAACATTGTAAAAGCTAATTATATTTTAAAATAGTAACCATGGAGTTGCTTGCCGGCTTTTCTCCATGGGAAAAGAAGAATTGTAACCGTGCACCTAGCTACTTACG
The DNA here is from genome assembly GCA_963921375.1 of Tiliacea citrago. Classification (NCBI taxonomy): domain Eukaryota; kingdom Metazoa; phylum Arthropoda; class Insecta; order Lepidoptera; family Noctuidae; genus Tiliacea; species Tiliacea citrago. The sequence goes on from OY992793.1 coordinate 2,765,122, forward strand.
TTTCTGAAGTGCCAGTGTAAGTAAAGGTGAAATAAAATATTTTGATTTTGATTTTTTCACTACGCCTAGGGGAAACCTAAATTTAATGCCCAATAATATTATTGCACGTTAGATTTTTAACTCTCGGCGCTGCTGAGCCAAGCGTTGAAAATCTAATAGTTCGCTTTTGTTAAGGCTAATTACATTAAGAGCCTTTTCTAATTTACCGGCCCAGCAGTGGAGTGACAGCAGCATGCTCGGTATACGCGGTACCGAAAGCTTACCGAGTGCCTATATTGCAATTGAGCGTTCCTGATTAGCTCGGTATGCGTGAGAGCAGCGCGGGAGTGGCGCAGTACTGATACGGCTTACCGCGTCTTGCATGCATATCCAGTGGTCGCTCTGCACACTGCCGAGCCGGACGCGCGCCCTGTGCAAAATGACTCGAAGACGACGTTATTTCGCGACTGCACATGCGGCTCTGCATATTTTTTTAGCGACATGTGCGTAGGTGTAGGCGACGCGGTATGTTTTCGGCATCCGAGCATGCTGATGTCAAACCGCTGCGCGCTGCTGTACCGACAAATCAGAAAAGGTCCTTCGGTTGGTTAGTCTAAGTGAAAACGGGCAAAGGATTAGACTGCCTCGTTGGTGTGGTGGTCGCAAGCGCTACTGCTGAGCATGAGATCCTGGGTTCGATTTCCAGGTCGGGCAAATTATTATTAGATTTATCCATCTTCCATAGATAAAAATCACCCGTCTCTCCACTATTCCAATGTTTGCTCAAGGATGCATATCCGGTAGGCTCTAATAATCCTTCCATATCCCAAGGGCACGTCTTCCCTACCATTATCACACCCCCCGGTCTACTCTTTGATATACAATGGTGTCTGTAGTCTCATGAAACATGAGTCTTCACGGGCTAGGGTGAATCTTTGGGTTCATTCGAGCAATCGAGTCTGGTCCAAACACGCTGGGGTCGGTGCACTTCATTCATTCGTTCAGGCATTTCTAAGTAGCAGCCCGGGGTCTGGTTAACTTACTGAATGTCCTACTCTGTGGTCCCTATTTAAATCACCAGCTTTACTCATTGAGCAGTGGCTGTGTCATCTATTAGAATATTGAATTGGTCGGAGGTATTATAGTGAATTGAATTATAAGGTCTCTTGATAAATTAGTTTGACAAGTTGTTGGGACTGTTGTTTACTTATTGGAAATATAATTTTGGAAGTAGCTTACCGGTTGGGGTGTTTTAATATTTCTACGCTTCTTTACCTTAAACAGGATTACAGGTAGATTCTACATCCACAGTTACTTAAACAAAATGTCATTAGAACTTTGATAGAATAGATTTTAAATGGTATACTTATATTAATTTTAAACATACAGTAATTAAGTACTACTAATACTTGTGGACCAAAGTTGTATTTTTAATAAACAAATATTAGTGAAATAAAACTGAAGATTTTAGAGGGCGTTTACGTGTTTTTGAAATGCCTGCAATATTTTTGTGTATTTAATTTTACCGGTACTTATAAGTTTTCTACGTTATTCAAACAATTACCAATATACTTATAACCCTAAAACGCAACGCAACACTCTTAATAAATCTCCCACGTAGGGATTCAGCCTAATGTTTGCCCAACGACCATCATCCATCTAAAATCAAATAACGTAATTATTTGCCAAAAGCATTTATTATCTACGGAGGGCCGCGTTGCCGCGTGGCAGCCATATTAGGACACCCGACCCCTTTTGCAGTTCAAAATAGATAGTTTTTTCTCCTAAAGACCCTAATACAACCCAATAAAGCCTAGATTAATTTTTACTAGTGGTTTGACACATGCAAAAATTATTTTGTGTTTCATGACACTCACAATGCATTACCAAAATAACTTTGTTGTAAAAAATCTCATTGATGAATTTTATTGAGCTATAATAGAGTTCAAATTCGAGTGTCCCAAATGTTACAAAATGTATGATAAAAGTTGGTTGCCGTGCAGTTCGCCACGCGGCATCTTTTCATTGGTATCTATTTGAATTTCGAACTTCAAATTCGGAATTTGTTTTTCATCAGCCGGTTCCCGTTTACGATTGCACTGTCATCAAGTGCGCTCCCTATTGTCAATTTGATTTATTCGTCCATGTGATTTTTGGTCAGCAATTAGGGTGGGAAATTGATTATTTGTTGATGGCATTACGTTAGTATCATTAACCTTGGCATACTTTTCAATGAGTAATTTTATTTTAATGTCCGATAAATTCAATGTCGGTAAAATTTTCCTCAAAAAAATAAAAACACGTAGGCTGAATAGCTTATTATCTTCAAGTAACGTTTCCGTACTTGAACATCTGGAAAACGAGAAGAAAAATGAAAAAGACATTAAGAAAAACTTAGGAAAGATATTGTTTCTTAACAAAAAGTTAACGAATTTTGTGTAGTACGTAGTCATGATAAAGTAATCTTGAAAGTCATGATTAAACATGATTTATTTCTTTGTAGATGTAGCTTAGGTACTTATTCTTTAGACTTACGATTATGCTAGGATTTAATCTAAGTTCTTGTGTAATCTTGCTCGAATATTTTTATTTTATGTTTATAAATGCTGCAGTGTCTGGGTAGGTATTAAATAAATTTCATGATTTTCACTTTCACTGAGACTTACCATTCGTTTTCTTTGGAATTAGATTTTCTTACCATGCCATGATTTTGACCAAAATCTGCCACCTACGACAAACAAAAAAACATTGTAAAAGCCAAATATTAAAAAAAAATCAGTAACCGTGTAGTTTCTTACTGGCTCTTCTCCATAGGAAACGACTAATTGGAACCGTGCACCTAGCTTCTGACGTGACATGGGCACTAAAAAAATAAAAACAAAAGGGTTATGCTAGGGTTTTCTAAGACTGCAGTGAACGCCACATAGCGTTTGCAATGTACCGTCGAATGACGTCACTTTAACGTTATTTATGAAAATAAGTTCAGGGTTTTTGACACCGTAAAGTCAAACCCCGCTACCATACATTGTCATGTCAGCCGTCACTGCGGCCGCTATGTGGCGGCCACCGCAGTCAGCAAAGCTCAGTGTTCAGTTTGCCGCTGCAGCCAATGCTTTAAGAAAAAGTCCCTATTACCAAACCAACTAACAATAACGAATGATTCGGGAACAAATGACATGCGAACATATTTGAATGTCATTCGAAACGCTACACTTTAGTCTCTAGTATTCCAATAAATCTCATCACGTTGACAACCGTATGCTTTGATAATAGGTTACCGAATTCAAGGACCCCCTTATTTGTGCCAACAACTGATTTTAAACTCATCAGTAAAGCAGTGTAAGTCTAATTTTGCATGTTATCAAATAGGTTACAACTACAGTGGTGAATTTATTTATTTATTTATTAATAGGTTAGCCTACAATTGTTTACACATTTCCTTTCTTTAAAAAGTACACGCCATACATTTATAAGTGCAACAATTACTGACAGACTAACACCACATGCACTATATATAGATTGAAAAAAAAAAAACAACAACAATGAAAAACAAAGCATAAAACTAGCAATTTAAAACAAACATCAATAATCGAATTAAATTAATTTAAATAATAAAAGATAAAAGTATATATTATTTTAAAAAAAGAAGAATTATTAAATAAGTAAATATAAATAAATTAATAAAGGGTAATAAATTATTAATTTCTAGTTTACACTGCCGTGACTGGTTGTTACATAAAGTCATCATGTTTAAACGGGGTCCCCTATGTTGTTTCGAACGCCGCTGTTGCGACACACGCTGTTGCGAATTATTTTTCCACTGCCTCACAGGTTCGAAAGCTCATGGACTCGAATGAAGTAGTCGCGAAAGACGCTGTTTCGAAAAACATTTTCACTGCCTCATACGCTTGAATGCTTGTGATTAAATTGGATATTGATGAAGAGTTTTTGTTTTGGTAACTGAATTTACCAACAATAGAGGGGACCTGGCGCTCGGCGGCCGCTGCCGCGGGCCAGGTGTCGTGTGACACCCAGTTGGGATGAAGTTCCTTCCCTGTATATTAGGTATGTATTAATAACCTACATAATGGAATAAATTAACAACGTTTCAGAGTAGGTAAACGAAAAAAAAACACTTCATACTTATAACAGGCTACAGATACACTGATAAAGTGATAACATAGTGACGCGAACCCATAATATTATGTCCTACCAAAAATCGCTCAGCGCAAAAAGAAGAAAAAAATGTGAACAATAACTGGACATAATAGCTACATACTTTGACTTTGACTGACGCTTCCACAGTCAAAACCGAAAATCATGTTGCCTTTTATTATGATACTAACAAAAGCAGCTTAGTAAATTTGCGCGTTTTTGTCAGCAAATTATTATATTATTTAGTTATTATTTTCTATCATAAATATTACCGTCCAGCAATACCCATCATTGCCGTAATTTAAAATATAAACCAACTGCATCGCCAATATGTTATTACGGAATATGACACCGCAGTAATTTCACGCTACATTGACCGCCTAATCAATTTATGCTGCCCACCTGTTTATTTTGTCTACCTACGTATTTCGATACTCAATTAAATCATCCTGAAACTGCAGAGCGAATACTTATTGTTATACAGCAAATTCAAATACAAAATACCATATTTAAACCTACATCCTACATGGGCACGCGAGCGCGACAGGCACCGACAAAGAAATTGTGCTACTAGTGTCGCGTCGCGCCCGCATTATCGCGCGAGTCTGTACGAGCCTTTATGAAACGTCGGAAGCTAGGTGTGCCTAGCTTCCGCTAAGATCAATCTAGCTCATCGCCAAGAACAGGCTTGACTGAGACAGTTCTTGTTGCTTCCGTTTTTGACGTGACAACGTCTTATAATTCGATGGAGCCGGCTGCACGCACGAAAAAACATGACTCATTCGGCGTTACTTCTCATGCGGCATTACCTCGCTCTGAGGCGTTCCATTTAAGGCTTATGACGTTGCCACGTTCAACTATCGTCAGTAAACCGACTTTACAGACAACCGATTTTTTTTTTGTTTTCCTATGGAGAAGAGCCGGCAAGAAATTCCACGGTTACTCTTTTAAAAATAACTGGCTTTTACAATGTTAACAAATTACAAAGTTAATAAGTATGGGAGGACAGTGTAACTAAGACTATTCGAGGATCAATTAGTACCAAAGAAGGTCAATGGTTTAAATAATATCCACAGCTATGAAACTAGGCTTGCCAACAATTACTAAGTACAAATAATGGACATTTGCCGGAATAGTTGTAGGCGAGTCATCGCCTCCGGACAACTAGCTAGAGCTGAAGTGAAGTCACCTCGTCACAGTTAGGGCTTAAGCCGAGTTCATATACCTAATTTATTAGGTACCTACATTTTTCTTATCAAATTACCTTTAAAATCTCATCCAGTCATTCCATTAGCACAATAACATTTATCGACATAATAAACGACTACCATAGATTAACCGTAACACGTTAACCCTCCATCAACCAACGTAACAGCCCACAGACACAATGATAGCCAATTCGTCACGGGTTGACATAAATTAACCATTATTTCACACCGATCAATAGATCCTCGATCAATATGGCCGACGATGTATGAAACGAGTGGATCCCATGAATGAAGGGCTCTCACAATCGGTGATTCGTCATACAACTTGTAACTTTTGTATGAGAATTGTTCTATTGTGTAACCAGTACTTATGTCTTTTGTAACATCTTGTATCTGAAGTGTGCAAGATTGAGAAATTGCGCGGAAAATATAAGGGGGTTGAATTCAATTGTCGTCACTGGAATTCGTAAGTAGTAACGCGAAAATAATTTTATGGTGTTTTATTTTTAAATGTGTCTTTGTCTTGTATTCAGTTTTGAAGTACGACTTACTCGGTGAGAATCTAAAAACTATATACATATTTAATTACACTTGTAGATACCTACGTGATTTACAGGTCACATAATAGTTAATTGTTATACAAGAGTGCAAAGTTGCTTTTTAACCGCTCAATTTTGATGACCGCGCAAGCGAAGGATTCAAAAATTAGAATCCTGAGCGTCAGCGAGAGAATCACAAGAGCACGAGGTGAAAAATCTTTGCACTCGAGTGCAACACGTAACTGTTCATCCCACCTCAGCGAGGAAATGACTAAATGCAAAAAAAAAAAACATTTACAATCACAAGATACTTTTATTTCAGTTTAGGTATTAACTACTAAGTACATTATGATATGTAAGTATTACAGAATAATCTTTAAATCATAACAAATAATCGTTTTTTTTTGGTTGATGACCAAATGTGGCCCTTTTTAAAAATGCCACTAATTTAGGATAGGTTATATGTATGTCTTTTTAGGGTTCCGTACCCAAAGGATAACACGGGAACCCTATTACTAAGGCTCCGCCGTCTGTCTGTCTGTCCGTCTGTCACCAGGCTGCCGTCTGCAACCACTCATTTTAGGTTTTTCACTTGTTTTCAAGTTTCTTGTTTTTAACCTAGGGTTTTAACAATATGACGTGAAAATAAAATGGCGCGCGCAAAGCTAATTAAAAAGAAAGTACACCAAGAAGGTTCCCAGTCTGAGTTTTTAACAAATTAAAAAAGGTTGTATGATAAATTCGGCACCATCAAGGGAGAAGTAGAGTAAATAGGTTTAATGATGTTTAGAATTCACAAACTCTTAGTGCTCACGATGTTCTAAATTCAATTTACTTTATCCTCTAGCGAATAAAAACGGCTTTTGCACTCAGATATCGAAGAGCAAAAATACTCTTTCCGAGATGGGGGGATAAAAATACCGTCCCTGTTCTGACATAAATTAAACGCCGTTAAAAAAAATTCGTCAAATAAAACTTACTAGCATGCATTTACATTCAATCCTAATCCTAACATAATTATATATAATATTATTATTTTCTGATGTGTAAAATCTTTTCTCTCGTTGTCTATGGGAGTGATTTCATAAAAAGGGACGGAAGTGTGTAACAGGAAGTGACAGCTTGAGCATGGAATACGTAAATACTTTTAATAGCATGGAATTAGTAAATACTATAACGATTGTAACTAGAGCGGGTCATTTCTGTCACTGCTCAGTTCCTTATTACCAAAGTGAGATGTCAGATCATTTTAATGCGGCTGCTGTAAGGTTTGCTCGTTTTTTAGGGTTCCGTAGTCAACAAGGAACCCTTATAGTTTCGCCATGTCCATCACTGTCTGTCGGTCCGTCCATCCATCCGTCTGTCCCCAGCTTAGCACAGAGACGTTTGGTACGTGGTGTACTAGAAAGCTGTAATTTGGCATGGGTATACATATTATTTACGCCGAGAAAGCCTTAAAATAAAACCACGAAAAACAATTTTTTTAGGGTACCTCATGTGCACGTAAAATGGGGATGATATTTTTTTTTCTCGTCTATTCCATGGTGTGGGGTATCGTTGGATAGGCCGTTTAAAAATAAAATTGTGGGTTTGTGAAAACCAATTATCAATTCAGGGATCCGTTTGCGTAATATTAAGCTTTAAAGTGCTATTTTTGTTAGAGTCAAGTGCCCCCCTGCCAGCTACATGGTTGGTTTTGGATATATGAAAAAGATCATGGTAGTATTATATATAACGAAATTATAAGGAAAACTATCACAGCTAGGTAGGCTTCACAAGTTAACGACTAATAGTCGAACAACTTAAACTTGCAGTTTGAGAATTGACCGTAACGTATATCGATGTATGGGAGAGCAAGTTTTTCAACTACAATGTTAAGTTTGTTTTTAGGATAAATTCATCGCAATTAAGGAACCCTTCATTGTGCGTGGTCCGACACTCACTTGGCCGTTTTTTTTTTGTTTTATATTTGGTTTCCTCGGCCTAGCCGGGTAGAACTGATGGCACGGGCCTAAGCTAAGTGTCCGCCAGTGGGGTTAAGTGTGGAAGTAATATTATAAGAAGACTTTGGTAGACGAAACTATTTTTGTCCGGGTCACACTGGCTAAATGTTCTAACTAGCCTGCATGTGTTAAGAATCACCGCCATACGAATATGACCATTTTATTACACAAAGTGACAACTAGCACATGGGACTTCTTGGCGGGAAAGTGAAGCGTCATGTTAGCAGTTTTGTTTTATTTTCTAAAATTTGTGTTTAGCCGAATATTAATGTGTAATAGTGGTGGATTATTAACCATTAAGTGTTCGTGAACCTGCATTAATGTAGGCAAATGAAACAAAACAGTGCAACATCACTTTAAGTTCTCTCAAGAAGTCCGCGCGAGGTTTCAGTAAAGTGCCGCGTCTTTACTTAAACTCAAGGGGAGTGGGGTGGGATATCATCTATCATCTTTATGATGCATTGAGTGGAGTTCATTTCATAATTATTTAAAACTTTGTACTTGTTACCTAATTTTACATGACACTGGCTAAATGCACAAACCGTGCGAAGCCAAAAAAAAAAAAAAAAAAACTAGCACATGTCAGATTAATCCAGTGAATTTAATATTCGACTTTAGTTAGAATCCTAGTAAACATCGATCAATCTGACAGCTGCAAACCTACTAGGTTTGCAGCTGTCAGATTGATCTAAAATTATTATACATAGTTCAACCCTCCCCAGTTTATACATATTAGAGACCTGCTATAGACAGAAAATTTACAGAGAAATTCCAGTATTTATTGGGTTTTCCCATGTTTCAACAAAATAATTATTTATAAATTATCAGAATGTTCATATTGCAATAATAACTCAGCTACATTTCACGCCACAAACCCCGACTTCAAGGATTAATAAAATTAATTCATAATCACAGCAATCCTAACAAAACATTGTCTTAGATTAAGCAGTTAAACCCCGCAGCGGTCGGTTAATTGTTTAATCCTTGTAAAGTCGTGAAAAAGTGATTAAAATTCGTGTCTACTGAGTATTACACGACTTCAATGGTTAGTACTTGCTGTAATCCTGGTAACTGGAAGGGTAGAATTAGGGGTTTTAAGATTTATTTCAAAGGTCGTTAAGCACTCGCGCTGACGCGGCGGGCGGGCGCGTGTATGAAAGTGAACGATGCGAAACGAGTACATGTAAGGATCGTACGTAGCACATTAAGTTCTAGCTTTACTGTCACTCATATGAGGAAAAGGCGTTAGTTTACCTAAGTATGGTAAAAAAAGTATTATATATGTACCGCGTATCAGCAAGCTTAGTGTTGGGACGCGCAGCAGTTAGATGGACCGACGACCTTAAGAAAGTCGCTGGGACTGGGAAAGACTGGATGCGGAAGGCGGAGGACAGGACGTCGCAGCCTGGGAGATGCCAATGTGCAGCGCTGGACTGTAATTTTTCGATTTAATGAAATATTAAAGTCAAAGTCAAAGATTTATTTGCAAACTAAGTGTACATTTTGGTGTTCTTTTATACTGTAGGTACGAGTACTTACAACTTAGCGGCCTTTTCCAGGCATCGCAAATTTGAGAGTTATTTAACATTACAAATTAAAATTAAAATAACTATGCTATTGACACAATTTTACGTTAATAATTTCAATAATTTAGTATTACTCATTCAAATAATAATAATAATATTAACAACGACTATCGGATCAGGTGCGGGTCATCCAACGCGATCATAGGTTGGACGATGTTGCACTTGATAGGCTGCGCTCAGAGGTACTTAGCAACCATATCGTCTCGACTCCGGCACAAACCGCGGTACGAATGTCAATTATTGATGGAATCCCGCCGCGGTCCAATCATGATGTTGAAGAAGAGGATGATAGGGTTGCCACAGTAAGTAGCCAATGCAACGCCCGATTGAGGAGCGCACTGGAGGATGCATTTGGCGAGTATAGGTCCAGTCCGACCGAACTTAGACACCGATTACCACGCCTACCTATGCACAAGAAAAATAGGGTGCTGGTGTGTGCCTTGGACTCGCAGCTTAAGAATTTCTTCCAAAGCAGCGAGGATCTCATTGATACACACTCGATTCTGTATTGCGCGGCTGTTGCGGCATGTCGTTTAGCTAACGTCAAATTTCCAAACTGTGACGAAGCTACTCGACCAAAACCAGCCGTACCAGCTTGGCAGTGCAGGATCGAGCGCCGTATTGATGGGGCCAGGGTACTCATCGGCAAACTATACTGCTTCAGGGAGGGCAATACACGACCACGAGTGATGCGCTTTGTAAGACGGGCTTTCTCGGGGACTGGAATCAGCCCTCGAGAATACATGTCCCGTGTCACAGAGCGCATCGACTTCCTGAAGCAGAAAGTTTGTGCATGGGCGAGCCGTATTCGGCGGTATAAGCGGCGGGTGGATCGATACACGCAGAATCGCATGTTCCAGAGCAATGAAAGGTGGGTATATAGAGCTTGGGAGCGACCTGAACAAAATGTGACAGACGTGTTCCGCCCAGATGATGCAGCCACGAGTGCATTCTGGCGCAGCATCTGGTCGGAGCCCGTCTGTCACGCTGAGGCTGACTGGATGCAGGAAGTTGAGCGAGTGTGTGAAACTATACCAGAAATGGAAGCAGTCATAATCACCCCATTAGACGTAGCCAGAGCAGTCCGTCTGTTACCAAATTGGAAATCACCGGGACCGGACGGACTGCACAACTTCTGGTTGAAATGTTTAATTAGTTCACACACTTGCCTGGCATCTCAGTTCCAGTCATCCTTAGAGTCTTTGGTCGCTACCACAGTTTCTAACAACAGGCGTTACCCACCTGCTCCATAAGTCAGGTAGTCCCGCGGAACCCAAGAATTATAGACCGATCACATGTTTGTCAACGGTCTATAAACTTCTTACATCCATTTTGAGAGTGAAAATTAATACGCACATTGACAATAACTCCATTATGTCTGCCTCTCAGAATGGATGTAGGAATGGGTCCCGCGGTACTAAGGAGCTACTCCTCATCGACATGGCCATAAGCCAACAGGTTCGTCGATCCCGCAAGGATCTGTCGACATGCTGGATAGACTATAAGAAGGCCTACGACTCGGTGCCACATACATGGCTCATGAGGGTGCTGGAGTTGTACAAGATAGATGCAACTCTGCGCAACTTCCTGATGTCATGTATGGGGCAATGGAGAACGGTCCTTCGCTATCCAGGATGTCGGCAGATCCAGGGGAATGATGAGCCTGTATGGATTAAACGGGGAATATTTCAGGGCGATAGTTTGAGTCCACTTTGGTTCTGCTTAGCCCTGAATCCTCTAAGTACACTGTTGGAGGGTTCAGGTCTAGGTTATCGGTTGAGGAGAGGAGGTCAGGTCATATCTCACCTCTTCTACATGGATGACTTGAAACTCTTTGCCCCCAACAAATTGCGACTGATCGAGCTACTGAAGGTAACTGAAACATTCAGTAGCGCCATCAGGATGGAATTTGGTGTGGAAAAATGTGCAGTCATGCATGTAAAACGAGGAGAGATTATGGAATCCGAAGGAACCCAACTCTCGGATTCTATACACCTTAGATCCCCGTTAGGGATCAACGTTGCTGATATGAAGCAATCGTTGAAGGAGCGCTTCTTTGGTCGCCTGAAGAAGGTATTTATTAGTCTTCTTTCAGGCGGAAACAAGGTGCGCGCCTTCAACGGTTGGGTCATGCCGGTTTTGATGTACTCTTTTGGCATACTTAAATGGACTCAGACCGAACTAGACGCCCTGGATAGGAGGGTCCGTACACTGCTGACCGCAAACCGGATGCATCACCCACGATCATCGGTGATGAGACTGTACATCCCGCGGAAGTGCGGGGGTCGAGGCTTTTTAAATGCAAAGACCCTCCATAACCGCGAAGTGTGCAGTCTCAGGGAATATTTTTTACAAGCCGAACTGGGTATGCACCGTGATGTGGTCGCAGTAGACAAGGGACTCACCCCGCTCTCCATGGCTAAAGAGAACTGGCGCAAACCTGTAATACTTACTACCGATGACCCCAAGGAGGTATGGCAAAGCAAGGAGCTTCACGGACGCTTCTATCGGGCTCTTCATGAACCCGGTGTAGATTTCTTAGCGTCCGTATCCTGGCTACGTTTTGGTGACCTTTTCGGGGAAACCGAAGGTTTTGTCTGTGCAATTATGGACGAAGTTATCTTGACGAATAACTACCGGAGACATATTATGAAGGACGGGACGGTTGACGTGTGTCGGGCATGCCACCGTCCGGGTGAGTCCATCAGACATATTATCTCTGGCTGTTCTCGTCTTGCTAATGGCGAGTACTTGCACAGGCATAACCAAGTAGCCAGGATTATTCACCAGCAACTTGCTTTGAAATATAAACTTGTGGATTCTGAGGTACCGTATTACAAGTATGTGCCCGACCCAGTTCTCGAAAATGACCATGTCACGTTGTACTGGGATCGGTCTATCATTACTGACAGGTCGCGAATAAGCCCGACATAGTAGTGATAGATCGATTAGCGCGCCGCGCAATGATTATCGATGTTACCATTCCGCATGACGAGAACCTCGAGAAAGCTGAGAAAGAGAAACAAATAAAATATCTTGACTTAGCACACGAGGTTGTTGACATGTGGAATGTGAGCTCGGCTATCATTGTGCCGATTGTCGTATCGGCCAATGGCCTGATGGCCGAAAGTCTCGAGCAACATCTTTCGAGGCTCTCGTTAGGTGGTTGGATCAAGGGCCTGATTCAGAAGGCAGTACTCCTCGATACAGCTCGCATCGTGAGGAGGTTCCTATCTCTGCAGCCCTAGCCACCGGTAGCTTGGACCCTGCTCCCGATACCGGTGGACAACTATTTTTTATATTTTTATATATTTTTTATATTCTGATATTTAAAAATATAATTTGTATGTATCTAAATTAATAAAGGAAATAATAATATATACACATTTTTATAATTCAATAACAATATAAATACATTTTTTATTAAGTCTTATTAATTTAGTGGTGTAAGTGTGTGGAATGTATGTGTACGAGAATGCGTGTGTAGTAGTTATTGATTTATTTTTGGTGTAAAAATTCTTCAATTGAATAGTAACAATTTTTTAAAAGGTAGGTTTTTAATTTATTGTTAAATGGAGCAAGCCTGGTTTCATTTTTAATCTCTTGAGGCAGCTTATTGTAAATTCTTATTGCCATGTATTGTGGGCTTTGGTGTAGCATTTTTAGTCGTGACGGTGGTTGGTATAGGTTATGTTTGTGCCGGGTATTGTAAGTGTGTATGTCCTGTACTTTAGTGAATGTGTGCATGTTTTTGAATACGTAGATACATATATCGTGTAAATATATACAAGGAAGCGTGAGTTATTTATATTTCAGAAAATAGGGTTTACAGCTTTGTCTATTATTTATTTGAGCTAATATTCTAACACATTTCTTTTGTAAAATGAATAGCTTATGTGTGTTGACACTGTTTCCCCACAACAAAATACCATAGCTTGTATACCTGTATTTTAATTGGTATAGCGCGTAGGTGAATTTTGATAATTTCATTGTCAATTCTTTTATGGGATTTCTCCAATTTAGGTGTGTGTCGATATTAATGCCTAGTAATTTTACTGTTTCTACTGTTTCTATTGATGTATTTTGAAATTTGGTATTAATTTAGAGGGGAGATTTTATTTATTCAGACCTAAACTGCATTATTTTTGTTTTATTAAAGTTAATTTCTAGTTTGTGGTCTTGAAGCCAATGTGTTACTATTTGTAAGTTTTCATTTATAATTTGTTGGGGGTTATGAGTATTTTCGCATTTTATAAGTAGTGATAAAAAAAAAGTCCGCAAATAGTACGGGTAGAACTTGGTTTTTGTTAAGGGATTTTGGTAGGTCGTTGATGTATATTAAGAATAAAATGCACCCTAATACACTTCCCTGGGGAATTGAGCAGGTTAGGGTTCTCGTTCTAGATCTTATTGTTTCTACGTAGTGGTTGGTGGTATTATGGTAATCTATTTGTACTATTTGTTTACGGTTTTGTAAGTATTAATTACTGTTTTATTTTCATACAAGATATTTACATTATACACAAGCTAACTGTTAGCTTTAATAATTATAATTTAAAATAATAATAATAATAATATAAACATAAATGTTTAGTATTGGAGGGAAAGGAATCATATGGCATCAAAAAAATCGCCTTCATCGCTATAAAGTGTTGATTCTTGATACGGTTGGTAGGATATATTGATTCAAAGCAGTTCCAAGAAATTCCTGTAACTTTTATATTTTACCCGCTTAGTCGATAATTGACTTTGGACTCCATAATTACTTCATATCTTGAAGTCGACGTTACGGTCTTAGTAAATTAACTGTGTCTTCAACTCAAACTCATATCTGCCTGCCTCGTCTATTTGTATGTGACAAAATCTATATCGTTTCCAGTTCATATTTAATCTAATGAGCATGTGTCGAGTTACAGGACTGAGCTCAAATGGATGTCCATTCGCCAGAGAAGACGTTTGCGTGCTTTGACCTCACCTTTCTCCCTTCTCAACTCTCCCAGCCCTCCTTCTTATCTTATGTCTCACTTCCAGTATCTTTGTTGACACGCTAAGAATCTGCGTTCTCCCAACAATCTTCATCTACTCTGTCCTTCTCATGCTTCTGACTTTGTTCATTCTTCATGATATCAGGACGGCCAGCGGAATTTGCAGAGTTATTTACAAAACAAATAGCGCAGAGTCATCTCAATTACCTCTTTTCCTTGAATTTATATGTATATTCATATATATATAATGTAGGAATATATTATAATAAATAATTATATATACTTAGTTGTGCACCTATTTTATTTATAATTAATTATGTTATAATTTAATATTTTATAATATTATTATTTTCTCTCAATCAGAGCACCCGCCATCTTATCTCTTCACCACCCTTGGTTGACTGGGAGAGAATGCCTAAGGCCTTAAGTCCGGCTTTGTACATTATTGTGTACGAAAAGTTTAAATAAATAAAAATCTTGGTTGGGAAAGATGCAATGAAACCAAACATCCATAAAATAAACATTAATGTAGTGAAGTTGCTATGAATGAACTAGCTTTTGACCGTGACTTAGCCCACGTGGTATTCGAAAATAATAACCACGGGAACGTACTACCGGGGTAAAAAGTACCCTGGGTAACGAAATTGCCGAAATGTGGGTGTACACCTCTCCCTATTCTACTTGTCCTCTCCACTTTGTCCAAAAAATGTGAAACGCTTCACGATTTTGCGTGTCATCCTTGCGCACGGGTATAGTTGGAAAACAGCGGTAGACAAAGGATATTTATCTAAAGTAGCCTAACAACCTGTAAACAACCACACCTTTATCCGATTTAACCTAAAAAGGTTGGTAATGTTTTAAGCCAAAATTATTATCTATAATTGTAACTTTAAAATAGTTTTTCGCGATAATTAAAATTTAATTGTTGCCTCCAAGGTCTCAAATCAAAATCAAAATATTTATTTCACATAAACCTACATGGGCAATTATGAAACGTCAGAAGCAAGGTGCACGGTTCCAATTGGTGGTTTCCTATGGAGAAGAGCCGAAACTCTTTAAAAAAATAATCGGCTTTACAATGTTTTCACATTACACAGTGTTAATAGGTATGGGAGGACAGTGTAGGCCCGTCAACAAGTACCAGGTACTTACTTAAGAAAAAAGAAAATAGTCTCGAATATTTTAACGTGGTAATTAAAATAAGAATTTTGATACTTACCTCGTTAGTAATAAATTACATTAATTCAACCTGAAAATCCGTTTAAAGTTTTCTATTTACCCCGTTTTACCCGGTAGGTGCCTTCAAATAATTAGGTACAAACTCTTACTCGCGGTCGTCGAGAGCGACGCGGTTGCCGTATCATGCATCATCCTTCCGATTCCTCTCCGCTACCGTTTAAAAAAAAACAATCGATTATCGTAAAGGCTCGTACAGACTTGTGCGATATCACGGGCGCGACACTATTAGTAGCATAATTTCTTTATCGGTGCCTGTCGCGCCCGTGATATCGCGCGAGTCTATTCAAGTGGGGCTATTTATTCTATCTATTACCTAGGAGAAAAAACTGATTATATAATTTAAAAAAAACAGGTTGTTTGTTATGTATTTAATGCCGTCGAAAATGGTAGACAACGGTTGCTATCGAAAAATGCCGTTATCTACCGCTCGGTTGACAACGTAGTCAACCGGCCTCGCATCTGTACGCAGGCAGGGGCCATGCTAATCTTCTCTTTATCGTTCGAATTTTAGTAGGCGTACTATCGCGGGCATATAAATCGGACCGAAGAAAGCTGTAAACCCTATTTTCTGAAATATAAATGGCTCACGCTTCCTTGTAAAACACGATATATGTATCTTCGTATTCAAAAACATGCACACATTCGCTAAAGTACAGGACATACACACTTACAATACCCGGCACAAATATAACCTATACCAACCACCGTCACGACTAAAAATGCTACACCAAAGCCCACAATACATGGCAATAAGAATTTACAATAAGCTGCCTCAAGAGATTAAAAATGAAACCAGGCTTGCTCCATTTAACAATAAATTAAAAACCTACCTTTTAAAAAACTGTTACTATTCAATTGAAGAATTTTTACACTAAAAATAAATCAATAACTACTACACACGCATTCTCGTACACATACATTCCACACACTTACACCACTACCTACATGACTTCCTATTCGAAATAAATTAATAAGACGATCGAATTAATAAAAAATGTATTTATATTAATATTGAATTATAAAAAATCTATTTATATTATTATTGAATTATAAAAATGTGTATATATTATTATTTGAATGAGTAATACTAAATTATTGAAATTATTAACCTAAAATTGTGTCAATAGCATAGTTATTTTAATTTTAATTTGTAATGTTAAATAACCCGCAAATTTGCGATGCCTGGAAAAGGCCGCTAAGTTGTAAGTACCTACAGTATAAAATGACACCAAAATGTACACTTAGTTTGCAAATAAATCTTTGACTTTGACTTTGACCACCGCACCATAGGTAAGGTATATTCCTGCTTGCAGCGCTCGGCCGCTTACCTACGCTCATAAAGCAATAGCATCGCTGCATCAGATTTTTGTTGAGCCCCTTATGTTTGTAAATGAAAAAAAAACCGTAAAAACAACTATAACTAGCAGGATGCAGGATTTAATTGTTGTTAAATAAGTAGTGTCGTCAGATGTAGTCATTAATGGTATTTTGTCATAATAATTATGAACCAGTGTGTTCGAGTCCGAGGATAAGTTTTTCTTTTTGTATGTTTATATAACGTAATTTCATGTTTGATAATTTCACAGATAAAACGAGTTACTTGCATAATTAAGAATTATTTTAATTTGGCACTCATTTAGCAAAGCAAGTCATGAATATTAAAATTACATTCTGAACAGCAGGTAGTCCCTCTAGATATTTGCCAATCGGATTGGTCTGAACTCAACTTGCATATTTATGAATCGAATCACAAACAAGATGCATTTGATTATTACACCGTGACCCGATGAACAATCGTTACAAATCAATGCACGGAATTTAGAATAACAAATAAACCCATATTCTAACAAACTGGGTATAAATATTCAAATTGGGAATACTTATTTGGTTTTTAAATTATTTTGTTTGAACTTTAGAGGTATGATAATTTTATTCGAATTTTATTAAAGCCTTGATGCAGAGAAAAATAATGACCTTTTTAGTAAATAAAATGTGTTTGCAGTTCGCCCGCATCGCAGTAAAGATAAACCACATTAAACAAGTACATTTTCAAATGATTAAGAACAATAATATGTATAATAGTTTTAATTATATTGTGGCAGACTGGTGCCTGGTGACTGGTTTGTTAGTGATACTAACATAGCTTTAAGTTTTATTTACTAACCCATTTTTAATTATATATACTTAGGTTAAGGTATTCATCTATGGGTCTTTGTAACCTGAAAGTAAATGGTTTATTATTATTTATTATTATAAGCTTGGCGTAAGGGCAGTATTGCAGGATACCAGCATGTCGATTCTGTAAAAATCTCACCGTGAATTCTTATGTGGAGTGAGCTGTCAGTGTCATTCCACTGATGCTAGGGATTGACCAAGGATTGCATTTACAATCATAATCTAGATTTTAATAATATTTTAATGCTAATTCTATTGATCATTTTATATTATTTCAAAGATTACTATTTAAAACAGAAATTTAGTCAAACTCAATTTAACCTCTTGAGGAGCGCTCGCGCTTGACGAACAATGACTCAAGGACGGCCCTTTTTTATGGCCTGTCATTGTTATGACAGGCCATAAAAAAATATTGAAAAATATTTTTCAATAAATAACAAAAGACATAAGCCTTAAAGAGTATTTTTTTCCGAGAAGCTAATTTGACAGGCCATAATAAACAATTGCAAGAATGGATCTGGGAAGTGTATTGTTTTTCTAAAAAAAATATGATTTCAGATAACAGCCGTCATTGTTTTGGTCTTACGATCAGTTATAGAAAATCAGAAAAATTACACTATTGATTATTACTATTTACATGATTTTATTTCAGTAAGTAGGTTTACACGTCAATCAAATTTGAAAAAAACTAGATGAGGCCGGCGTTTCCTATCTGTCTACTCTGAGAAGGAAGACCGAAACCACCTAAGAGGTCACAGGCTCTTTTAAAGTCCAGACATAATATCGGTCAGATCATGTGAAGACTCTAGGGTTAGTATGGGGGTGTGTGTGTGCGTGATGTGTGTTAGGGTGTGTCTGTGAGTGTAGGCTTGTGTGTAAGGAAAGGTGAAGGGCACAGAATCGTGATATAAATAAGTATATATTGTATTATTAACTAACAAAAAAAATCTGTTTGACATGTTAATATTTTTAGTAACTAGGTAGCTATACATATATTTCAATCACTTACGGATAGTTGTGTAATAAAATTAAAAAATAAATAAAATATCAGTTTATTTTTCAAATAAGCACGATAAACCGTGTTAGCTAGAAGATTTTCCATAGCTTCATAACTTAATTCCTGGAGCCAATGCCTGAGCCAAGTGTAACTCAAACTTTTCAAATAAGAATGTATTATTTCCAAAAGGTTTTCTCTTCGGATATAACAAAGGTTTCTAAGGTACCTACTGAAAATATATTCATTTACTTTATTTTACTTTTTAAAGCAAAAAGCTAAGATTCCTTCTTACTTAACTTAAAACTCGCGTAAAGTTCGCATTCATGTTAAAAGTATCGCGAGTGCTCCCACTCACTACTGTTACATTACACGCTAATGGTCCCGGTGAACGTAATGTTACAAATTGTGTAATTACAGGTTGCACACTGTAAAATGAAAAAAAAAAAACAAAATCAAAAATCAAAATATTTTATTTCACATAAACCTACATGGGCACTTATGAAACGTCAGAAGCTAGGTGCACGGTCCCAGTTCGTCGTTTCCTATGGAGAAGAGCCGGCAAGAAACTACACGGTTACTCTTTTAAAAATAATGGGCTTTTACAATGTTTCAAGTTACAGTGTTAATAGGTAGGAGGACAGTGTAGGCCCGTCAACAAGTACCAAGTACTTAACAAATTAGAAATGCTCGGTTCTCCTCGCTCACTGATGTAATGCTTGAACCTAAAGTTACATTACAGACTAATGCTCCCGGTAAGAGAGCGTATTTACATAACACTTCAGTAGAGGAGAGAACATAACTTCACCAGGTGCACTACATGGGTCACAATGAACTACAGTCAGAAATCTAAGACTGGACTGACCTTCAAAATGTTATGTTTATAAGCTAAGTACCTATCCATCAAATCATGCTGAGTAACTTTAAGTTACGTATGTGCAATCAGCTTTAATTAAAGCTCTAGTCAAACTGAGGTGAATGCCGCTCGAGATGCGGTACGTAATTCGCTCGCGCCGATTGTGTAAACTAAGTTTTCTGGAGGTGTGCAAACTGACAAATGTACCTAAATGATACACCACTGACTAACTGCAGTATTTTCTCTCCTTCTTTAATCTATCGCTATTAGCGATACGACCGCCCATTGAGTCACCCTATGTAAAATTTCAACATTTATATCTGTGATTTTTATGGTGTACATAAATAAAGAGTATTCTATTCTAACGTGAATAGTCGTACGACTTCCTATTGAATAAAATCATCGACGCGCGCAGTTGTGTCATGCGTCCTGCACGAGATTCGCCTCACTTTGAACTGTTCTTTACATTTGACGTTGATCGCAGATTGGCCTTTATACCCTAGATGCGGTATGTTTTCTAATGTAATTTGAACAAAGTACCTACTTATCATACTGCTTCAAAGCAGTTCCAAGAAATGCCTGTAACCTCTGCAGTTTACCCGCTTAGTCGATAGTTGACTTCACAAAACTTTGAACTCTATACTTACTTGAAGTCAGTTTCATATCTTGAAGTCGTCGTTACGTTCGTAGTAATTGCGTCTTCTACTCAAACTTCACCTGACTGAGACGTATAAAATGAAAGATAAAATGTTTAGTTGGGAAAGATGTAATGAAACGAAACATCTGAAATCATAAGTACTAATTTAACATAAGAACGCAAAAGAATAATCCGTACACTTAGTTGGCAACAAACGTTCTGTCTTTGACTTTGACATTCATGTACTATTGGCAAAACTTAAGCATGCTCAAAATATTTCTGCGGCAAGCGCAGCTAGTGACAAACCACGCCCCTTCCTGGTTGCACCTAATTAGAGACAATATGCATTTGTGTGAGTACAGGGCACAAGAAATAACAACAAACATAATAATATTTTGTATTATTTTTTCGCGAACTTATTGTATGGCCCTTCAATTAAGCCGTCCTATTGTTTCACCGGGTATTCAGATGTTCCCACTAAATAAAAATGGTACTTAGATAATGAACAAATTTTTATTTATTTCCAGTTGCAAAAGTTGCGACAGCAAAAAATAAAAAGCTATAACATTGTATGAACTGCGCCATGCATTGGTTCAAATACTCGTACTGCTGTAATTAAATTGTACTATTTCAATCAAAACATAGAACAATAAAAGAAAAAGATACCAAATGTAGTCAATCTCTAACAAAATTACTTAGCTTGCTTATTTTTGACACATTCCCTAGTTTAAACACGTTGAAATGTTGTTTTTGTTTGTGTGTAGTTGTTTACTTTTCAATAGCACTGCACAAGTAACAAGCTCTCTCACACAAATAAAACACAAAAAATGTAGGCAGTGTCAACGTGCCTAGCGCGAAAATTGAGGATGCAGTGAAAGTTTTAATAAATAAATAAATTTAAAGCTCTGTCAGAGCATATAACCATATGTTGGAGAGAGGAATATATTAAAGAGGATAGAATATAAATAAATTATTGTTTGAGAGTTCTTATTCCAAATTATATATATTTTTGTGGAACGTTGATATTAATAATATAGCAATACCAATATATAATTTCCTAAACCAAACAAGATATGAGTTTAAAATTACCTACTTCTTGTCAACTAAAAAACTCACGCTGGCCGAAAACATCATCTCACAAACAAGTGAGCATAGCACGCGCCTAGTGCGAGTGTCACGTTCTATACGTCATTATAATAATACGAACATGATTAAAATCTCGCTTCGAGCATCCTATTGGTCAAAACGCATGCATCGGGTGATCGAGTCGTGAGCCGTGCTATGCAATTATCGCCTTAGAGATGAGCATGCGGAAGTTTGGCCGATAGTACCTAGTGACGGTCAAATATTTTTTTTAACCAATTCTCGTTCTGTATTTGCATAAAAAGCCTTTTCCCTGAAGTGGGCCAATAACAGGCTGTTAAATTACTTCCCAAAAATATCATCTTTAATTTCACGTTCCACCCAAAATTAATTCCGTGAGTTCGTATAACTTCTTATTTTATTAGTAGCAAGTTTTAAGAGAATGTTTTCCAACAACATACTGTTGAACCACAGACCGTGTTGTTCTTTGGTGGTATATAAGAAGTTACCTTTCGAAGCTTCCAACATTTCAATTACTTAGATCAAGTTTCTGAATTTTCTTAGGAATTTCATTTTGGTTTTGCATAATGATAATAATTAACTAGATTAATGTTAGCAAAATTACTTGGAAGTGCTTATTATGGCACTTAAATATGAACGAATTTATTACGATGTGCTTGCGCCCGTGGGTAACATCTTCGTTTTCTTGATAAGCAGGCGCGCTTTGAATTGCTTTGATTTTCATTAAGTACTTGTAGATATTTTGATAGACCTTAAAAAGACAATATGGACTGATTCAATTCTTTTCAATAATGCTATTTATTCAAGTACATGAAACAGTGTTTAAAGAAGCACTGTTTTCGTTCTATTAATCTCATCAAAACGTTTATTGAATGCTTCTAAAATTGTCTCTAATAAAAACTATCTGCCTAGCCTTTCCCCAAATATGTAAGCTTTCTTCTTGGCTTCCAGTCTTACCCGATGGAGCTGTATACCAGTATTTTATATGGAGTGACCGCCTGACCACTACAGCCCAGTTACTAGGTAACACGATACTCCTTGATAAAGGCTCGCACAGACCGGCGCGACTTGTCTCGCGACTTGGCACCGGTAGAACCATTTCTATGAATATTTAATGGAAATTGTTCTACCGGTGTCGCGTCGCGTGATAAAGTCGCACCGGTCTGCACGAGCCTTAAGACTGGTTGTCCAACTTTTTGGGCTTCTGACTACCCGTAACGACTGTCAAAGATGTACGAATGACAGCCGGGATCAACGGCATGCTTTCTGAGACACGGAGTGGTTTCGATAAGTAATGGATGGTTACCCATCCACGAATCGACCGCGGCATGCGTTGCTTAACCATAGATCAACCCGTGCGGGTTTTATTATTTAGCCAAGAGCCCTTAAAAAGCTAAAAAAACTCACAATAAACATCAAATTAATTTCTCCACAAGGAAATGACCGACACTTCCCATACAAAAAACTTAAAAAGCTGTTTAAAACATCAATGATACGTCACAAATCACTCAATAATAAAACGTATCGGTCATCAATATAAATAATAACATTGATGAGTATTTTATGGCTGAATGAAGTCACCTGTTGGTGCGGTCACCGTGAAATTGTGTATACCCCATAACATTTCAGAGGGTGTAATGAAGAGCCCTTTAAACGCCAATGGAATATACTTAATGTTTGTTGGATTAGCATCGGTAACTTTGGATTGAGAGGAAGTCGTTGTTTAAATGAGTTACTAACGTACCATACCAACCAAGACACAGACAGCCAGTGACACTTATAAAATTAACAAAATCGTGTTTTTGTGTTTAAATGGGTCAAGGACCTGAAATAAATGTTTTATTTTTTTATTTAAGTAATTAAAAATAAATTTATATCCTAAACTTTTTTCCATTGACCAAAACCTCCAATATGCTTTTATTTTTTCTAGGGCGACACTGAAAGTTTTTAGAACTGGCCACTTGTAAACGATATAATAAAAAAATCAGTTCAAATTTTGAAAATAGAACTCTTTGCCAATATTATTGTGTATGTATTTTATTAATTTGTCATTTGTTTACGATTTGGGGGCAAATTGAAAATTTTCTGTGTCATGTTAGCATGAATTTAACGCGAGAAAACTATCTTACAATGATTTTTTATGACTTTCGATGTCATTTTAGTCAACAAGAAAGTTATGATAGACTTCCATTGGCCTTTCACGATGAAGCCTCATCTCGTGCCACTGTTTACAACTAGTTTAATGAGTTTAAACGTGGTCGCACTAATCTCACCGATGATCTACGTGAGAGGGATGGCCTTCTACGGCGACGACTGAAGATAACATCAGTGTTGAGCGGCGTATGATAGAGACTGACAAAAGAGTGACTCATCAGCAGATTCGGACAAGCTTAGGCATCGGTATGAGTCAAGTGCACAAAATCCTCCATGAACATTTAGCGCTCAGGAAGCTTTGTGCCCGGTGGATACCTCATAATTTGACAGAGGCCCAAAAACTCCGTCGTGTTGATTGGTACCGTGAAATGGTTCAAAGATATAACGGAGGCGACTCAAATACTGAGTTCGACATACTTACGGGTGACGGAAGCTGGATTTATTGTTATGATCCTGAAACTAAGAGACAGTCTACTGTCTGGGTGTTTCCTTCCGAGGAGTTGCCAACTAAAGTGAAGAGAGTTCGAAGCGTGGGAAAAAGATGGTGGCCTCGTTCTTTGGAAGGACAGGTCATTACGCAACAATTGTTTTAGAGGATCGAAAAACAGTTACTGCAGAGTGGTACACTAACAATTGTTTGCCACTTGTCTTGGAAAAAGTTCGGGAGAAACGAACTCGCAGTAGGATCCTCCTTCACCACGACAACGCCTCGTCGCACACCGCCAAGCAAACAATCGACTGTTTGGCGACGTCAGACGTAGAATTACTGGGTCACCCGCCCTATAGCCCTGACCTCACACCTTGCGATTTTTATAAAACGTTTTATGGACGCCGAGGGAGCAGTAGCTGCGTTTCAAAATGCCGACGAAGAGACCCCTAAGAACGAGTGTGCAAAGTGCGTTTCTCAGTGGTTCCATCGGACGCAGCGATGTATTGATGTAAATGGACAATACTTTGAAAAGATATAATAAAACTTGCTAGTTTGTTCAGTTTTGGATTTTTTAAGAACTTTCAGTGTCACCCTCGTACCATGCGTACACTAAACACTTCTACATTTATCAAATTAAAATTGCCTGTGATAACAACGATGAGCATTTAGATCCGAGCATTATCGCCTAATATCCCTCCCACCCGAGCATTATACGCACTTTTATTTTATTAGAGTCATAACTAGGTACATATTTTCTAAGGCATCTCTAATCTATACACCGTGGCGTTTTAAGCATCTTACAACGGCAGCCCACTTCATGTATCCAATGTTTAATTCCAATCCAATTTTTAAATATTCAAATGCTAATATTTTTTTTATTTTTTTATGAATGATTAGTAGTCATTAGATACATGAAGTGGACTGCCGTTGTAAGACGATTAAAATTCCACGGTGTATAAGTAAGTAATGATTTATAATTGGGCCTAGCATCAGTGTTGTTTCAATAATAAAAATTGCCTTTTAGGTACAAATGATTATGAACTTTATAGTCGAATTTTTTGTTAGTACACAAATATAAATATATAATAAAGTATGTCATTCTGTGCATTGTAACTCAACCATTAGAAAATGTAACTATATCACCAGCCAGCCCAATACCAAAACCATCAAAATAATACTATTCAAAGCTGCACGTAAAAATCTTGTAGGCTATGTTCGAATCCAATTTACACTCAAACAAATTCGGGTGAAAGACCTCTGATATAAAGTGAACGCCACCACCCGCGTCACCTTCGTCACCTACTTTCGGCAGCGGTCCCACCGCCGGCGGTTAACAAGAAGTGAGTAGAGCTAGCAAACGAGTTGGCGAGCAACTAGCAGCGAGTCACCAAGAGCAGTGGTGTCCAGAGGTAACGGCCGCGAAAAAATATCAAAGACATGTACTTACATCGACCGCACTGAGACATTCACCAACCCACACTGGGCCCGCGTGCTGGATTATAGCCTACTCCCTCTCGCGGAAAGGAAGCCTGTGGGGTAGTCTGATTATGTGAGGAGCGAGTACACGACGGCGACGAGCGATTACTCGCTGGTTTGCGTACCTAGCGTGAGTCTCTCAGCGAGTGTTCTACCCGCCAAGCGAGCGTCGCTGAGCGAGTACTCTCTTTGATGGTTCTGGCGCTGCAACAAAGGAGTACCCACCGGTGTGATGAGAACGGTCAGCGATCAACTATAATATACTATGTATCTCTTACACACGGGGACTTATGTTTTGTACGTTTCTAGTTCGAGAAAATCGTTGATAGCTTCCTCGTCTGCGGTGGGACGGGTACCTTCAGCCAACTTTATGATCGAATTCCAATAAGATTTTCACGTGTTTTAAAGCCTCATACGCTGAAACGACTGTTGGGTTAATGAAAACGATTTTTATTGATACTTATTGTCGTTCAGGTTAGGTCAATGTGTCGTAAGCTTTTTGTTTGTTACAAAACGTGGAATTTTAAGTAAAGTTTTGTTTAGAATGCGCCTGTACAGTATTTATGTGTTTTGTGTTTTTTTGGTATAGTGGTGTGTGCTAGCTAACTTAAGGCTAGAATTTAATTTAATGTTCTGTGTTGCTTATTCTAAATTATTTTACATACTTACTATTGTATAGAATCAAGTTTGTATAACTGAACAGACAGCTGTGCTGCTGGGGAGTTTGTTGCGCCACTTCTTCTTCCTAGCTAAAGCACTAGGAAGTGGTGAAGGGCGGGCGTTTTTGAGGGACTGTGCTGATTCTCAGCCTTGTTATAATAAATGACTTTTGATTATTTTTGTTGACTTTGTACACTTACCGATATTATTATACTAATAGGTATTTTAGAGAGGAATTTGTTTTTATGTAGAGGGTAGGTAACCTCTGCAACTACCAGTCAGATTAAAAAAAATCTTGCAGTTGATAGCCCAATTCTTGAGGAAGGTTATAGGGTAATTAACATCATGCTACAACCCTTAGGAGCCGAGCAAAAAGAAAAAAAGTTAGAAAGAACGCTAAGCGAAAACGAAGTAAAAGCGTGGGCGGGCGATGCAATGCGACGCAGTGAGTCGGGGGAAGTCACGGGCAGAAGCTAGTTCTTACATATAGGTTTTGCTTCCGTGGAGGTCGAATGCGTCCCATGCGTACGTCTTACCAGGGTCAATCAATAGAAAGAGTATCCAATGTCCTAAATTAGATTAAAGGCACAAAGGTAGACTAAAGACCTGGCCCTGCAGTCTCGACATAGATTGCGATCGTTTAATGACCGAATTCGATCGCAAAGTCCTGGGATCTCTAGACGGTCAATTGCATGATAAGCACGAAAAAATCACAATCTTGTCAAGCATTTTTGACCGTCTAGTAACTCCATTAGGACTTTGCGACCGAATTCGGTCGAAAAGCGATCGCTATGTATGTGGAGACTGCAAGGCCTGGAGTCTTAGTCTACCTGTGTGCCTTTAATCGAATCCGTTCAGCCGTAAAGGTGTGAAAACGTCACAGACACACAAACAGACAGAGATACTTATGCATTTATAATATTAAATAATATGTAAGGATTATAAAATAGAGGCTCGTAGCTAAGTGATAACAGCCGCACAGGTCTATCGATCAGGTTAAGCTACACTTGCCAATGTTGCTCCGTTGATGGGTGATCATCTTTACATACTTAGATCCCTCCGTGCCTCGGAAAGCACGATAAGTCGTTAGCCCCGACTGTCATTTATAGGTATTTGACAGTTGTTAAGAGCGGAAGTCTGACAACCAGTCTTACCAAGGGGTTTCGTGTTACCCAATAACTGGGCTGTGGAGGCAATCGCTTCATGTAAAATACTGGTATTCAGCTGCATCCGGTTAGACTGGAAACTGACCAACTTTTATTCTAAGGTGCCAACCCTAGTAGGGCAAATCAAACCATCAAGATTTTAGAGCAGTGGAATCTGCCCCACTAAATCGAAGTAGTGGCTAACCCATTTCAATTCCACTGCAAAATTTTAAGCTTTCCACTTTGGCCCACCAGTGGGGCGGCTCGGTGGGGCAAAGTGGAATGATTCGGTATTGGTATAAGCAAAGTAATTTATAAGCACAGAAGAGCGCTAAAGTATCTCTAAAACAAATTAACGAAAGATTCCCAGCTCCATATTTCGGTCTCACACAAGATTACTATAATTTTTCTGACCTGCACATGACAACAACACCCCGGGCCAGGATTAGATCATCCCATAATTATAACTATACAAACATACTAATAACTTTATTTGCTTTCATATTGCAGTGTTTTACTTCGACACGTGCCGCTCGTGTGCGTTTACGAAGCTCGTAAGTAGAGGGTGTAATTGAGGGTATACTACCTCGTTGGTGTGTTGGTCGCAAGCGCAACTGCTAAACATGGTGTCCTGGGATCGATGTCCAGGTCGGGCAAAGTGTTATTGGGTTTTTTCATGCCTCCTATTTACATGGGACTTAAAAACATAACTGGCGAAATGTTGATATCCTTTATCTGTACTTCTGCATAATCCTTTTGGGATTTCAGGCGTCGTGTTATTATGTGTGAATTTCTCAGTAGCAGCTTGGAGTCTAGATTTGTACCCGGTTCATGGCAATAGACTCGCATCATTACATAGACCTTATACATAACTGGCAAAATATTGGCGTACCCACTATACAGCGTGCCGCCACAATGGCGACAATATTTCAATACACGGATAGGGCTAGTGACCAGAAATCTTAAAGGAATAATATTTTTAA
Organism: Tiliacea citrago; assembly: GCA_963921375.1. Lineage (NCBI taxonomy): Eukaryota > Metazoa > Arthropoda > Insecta > Lepidoptera > Noctuidae > Tiliacea > Tiliacea citrago. The sequence continues at coordinate 2,793,430 of OY992793.1, forward strand.
ATATTTTATTTAAAAATAGGTATATGTTTTTTTTTTTGATAAGTATATTATATTAAGATAAATAATAATAAATTGAAAAATAAAAAAAATCTAACTAACTAAATAATAAAGCCTTCTCTTTCCTTCAATTCGCCTACTCCTTGCACGTTATTTGTTTTAATTTCATTGATTCGATGACCCCGGCTAATTACCTCTGCGCTACAGTTCTTTAAGTACAGGTTGCTCCAAGATGCTATTTTAGAAAATTGTAAATTAATCAATAAATAATAACGTTTAATGAAATTAAAATATTTTCATAGAACGTAAACGCGAAACTACGTGTATACGTGTGATAAAATAATGTTGCCACTAAAGCGCCACGCTGTATAATACACCTCTGCCGACCGTGATGTTATGTTATTACTGTATTTTACGCCACGTGCAGATCATGTGCGTTTACGAAGCTCGCTACGTAATAAGGGGGTGTTATTGAGGGTAGATTGATATGTAGTGCATTATGTGATAGGTAAACTGTTATTAAAGTATTTTTGTTCGTGGGTAATAATTGCTTTATTAATGGGTAGCTGTATCAGTTACGTTTTTCGTGTGTTCCTTAATGACAATGTGAGGAAAATGGCGAAATTACAGTGTTTATAAAATAATGTGTCATCAATATGGAGACGGGAATTTTGGTATAGAGAGAATCAAAACAAAATCTAGACAAAATCAAACTGGTGGCTATCTTTATGGTAAAATCTATTATTTTGATGATATTGACTTAACATTCTGAGATAACCTATACTCACATACTGACTTTTTTTTTTTTTTTTAGAAAAACATACTTTTACGATGTTTGTAAATATGTGAGCACCATGTATCTATCTAATAATAAGTTATTTTCCATTGCTTAGTTTTTAATTCTTTTTACCTATTATGGTATTATGGTTTTATTCTAGGTGCATCGTCTTCACATATAATCAATCATATCAATCTACTCGTTTGTAAAAACCAACTTACCGCACTAGTATCATAAATAACTATAATGTACTAAAACAAAATATTGTAAAACATTTTTTAAAAGAGCAACGGTGGAGTTTTTTGCCCATTCTTCTCCATACGAAACTACCTTTTGGAAGGGGCAACTAGAATCAATTCTATTTTTTTGTAAATTTTGACGTTCAAAAGTGCCTCTTATGTGCCTATTTGAAATAAATGATTTGACTTTGACTTTGAGAGTTGACTATTTATACCTACAGGCAACTACAAACTTAATCGTCATAGAACTAGCGACCCGGCCCTACTTCGCACGTTATTACGATTTGACTAAACACCGAGGGAATATTTTTACTAAATGGTGAAACCACATCAAAATCCGTTGAGCAGTGTTTAGAAGAACAACGTGGTCACATTGCGACAGACTCAAACTCAAAGCATTTATTTCTAATAAACCAATTACAGGCACTTTTGAATTGTCAAGGAGTCGGTCAGTCAGAGATGCAGCTAGTTGTAGTAGACTCGAAAAATACCTAACTTTGTTTTATATTTTTATATTATTTATAGATAAATCGTAACCTCCACAAAAAAAAAACTTTTTTTTTTTAGCCGTTATTGTCCTTCTTCCACGTCTCTCTGCTCAAAGCAGCGATTGACCAATTTTTGTTGAAAGAGTCCAGCTCATCCCGTCATCACCGTCGATGACGTCGTGATATCGTTTGCCACTAAGTGGGATCCACTGGGTCGAAGTTTGGCCCAATGATCGTCTGACATGCGGCAAATGTGTCCAGCCCAATTCTATTTAAGCGTGAAGCTTTCCGAGTGTCATCAGTTATTTTGGTGATGAAACGGATCGTTGTATTCTTGACCTGGCCCACAAGTTTCATACCCAGATTACTCCGTTCCATAGCTCTCTGGCAAACCTCGAGCGTGGACCTCTGCTGAATTATCAAAAACCATATTTGAGAACCATACGTGAGGGTGGGAAGAATACACACGCCGATGAGTCTTCTCTTGAGGGATAGAGGAATATCACCCTTCATAAGGTCTTTCGTGGCCCAATAGCTCTTCCAGGTATTTTCAGTGCGTCTTGCAACTTCTTTTTCTTGTTTTGTCAAGCCTGGAAAGATACAACTTGACCAAGATAGAGGTAATCATCGACATATTCAACCTCAAAGTGATCCTGCGATGCATGCTGTTCGTCATCAACTTGGTTTTTGATATATTCATTTGTGGTCCGACCTCTAGGCTAGCCATGCTAAGATCTTCTAGCATCTGAGTCAGCTCGGAAACTGAAGATGAAAAAGGTCAATATCGTCGGCAAAACGAAGATATATATATATATTAATGGATAATCTCATAATAATTATGTCCGACCATAATGCCCCCTTTCTGTCCAGCCTGCTGCCAGCTTTCTGAACACTTCCTCTAGTACGGCCGTGAATAATTTTTTAAACAGCGGGTCTCCTTGCTTGCCTTTATTGATCTGGAAAGATGGTCCTGTCTTAGAACTGATTTTGATGGCTGCGGTGCGGAAACCATTACATCATTGTTATTATATACCTACATAAGAACAGCCCAGAATATCCCTGAATGCGATATGTTGCAGAACTAAGCATAGGGATTCAGTGTAGAGTAATGTTCCCGGGCTCAAGCCATACAAATAGTGCTGACAACTTGTAGCCCGGGATTTGGAAGCAAAAAACTGGAATTTCGGCAAATGCAAATTCGGAACATTTTTCGGTAGTCTAGTAATTTATGTGATCTCTTAATTCTAGGCTAGGATTTTGAATAAATTATTGAGTAGCCTACTCTTTTTTAATAGTCTTTAGGTACCTACCTCATAATTATAAGTCATAGGTATCCATTCAAAAACGTCCTGCAAATAATAGGTACACAGGCATTTTTTTTAAATACGCTTGTCATCACACAGTTAGGCAATGTATTGTAATTAAGTAGTCGACCAAAAAACACGAGTCTGTATCAAAGAGCTGTACCATTATACCAGAACGCAAACTGTTAGAATAATTATGTTAGGAGTAACTGACCTACCTAAGCAAAAGTAGGTTCCTAAAATCATGCATGAGGAACCGGGTGTTAAGTTCACTCATCCTCTATAGAAAAGGGAGGATCCCCCGGTATCAGGTGGGCAACTGGTGATTGATGTTGGGACGATGTATGTACCTATGCGCGCGGTAAATTCTGCTTGCGCGATGCAGGGTTTTGCGTGACGTCAGTGTAATGCGTAGTTCGCATGTGGCGATGTAGATACCGCCACAATGTCAACCCTTTATTCATCATTTCAACCAAAAGACGTCCACTGCTGGACATAGGCCTCTCCCTAAAGGGGGGGGGGGGGGGTTTGCCATAATCGCTACGCTTGGCAGGCGGGTTGGCGATCGCAGTATGGTGTTAAAATGCATAGAGAACGCTGCTGCCCATTCTCTAGTAAGTCCCTTAGTCGCCTTTTACGACACCCACGGGAAGAAATGGAGTGGCAAACCCTTTATTCAACTATATCAATATTTTAAGGTAATTTGTAAGGTTTTCCTATTCCATAACTCGACCGAAGACAAAAGACGTGAAGAAGACATGTGACATCTACCAACTCGCACTGGGCGTGCGTGGTGGATTACGGCCCCATCCCTCTCACAGAGAGGTGGCCTATGTCCCAACAGTGGGAACATTATAGGCTGATTATGTTCATAATATTATTTTATAAGTTATAACTAACTAGCTGTGTCCCGCGGTTTCACCCGCATAAGACTCAATCCCGTGGGAATATCGGGATAATAGTAACCTATAAGTTAATCTAGGGTGTCAGCTACCTTATCGGTGGCGCGAAGAAGCGAGGGCGCGGGGCGAGTGGCTGATGCAGTGACATGTGGAGTTGCGTCGGCACAGCTTCGCGCAGCCCTGGTGGCAGAATAGCGGGACAAGCTTTCACGCCATACCGCCACCATCGAGGCGGTCCGGCCGGTACTCGAGCCCTGGCTCGGGAGGAGGCACGGCTCCCTGTCGTTTCGGGTGACGCAGGTGCTCTCGGGGCATGGTTGCTTCGGGAAGTACCTGTGTCGCATAAACAGGGAGCCGGACGCCCGGTGTCACCATTGCGTCGACTGCCGGGAGGACACGGCGCGGCATACGCTGGCAGAGTGTGCCGCTTGGGAGGAGCCACGCCGTGCCCTCATCTCAGAAGTAGGCAGTGACCTGTCGCTGCCGGCCGTGGTCGAGTCGATGGCCGGCACCGAGGAGTCTTGGGACGCGGTGGTATCCTTCTGCGAAACAGTCGTGTCGCAGAAGGAGGCTGCGGAAAGGGAGCGGGAGGTCTTGTCCGCTCACCCGGCCCGCAGCAGGCGCACCGGGCGTCGGCAGAGGGCAGATAATGCCCTCTTCCGGCCCCCCTAAATGGGTCCAGGGACGGCGGATTCGGGGACGTCCGCCGCCCCCTATCACACTGGACCCGAGGTGGCGGCGCGTAGTGTTCCACGCGCGCCCCTTTGAGACGTCGCGGGGGGGTCTAACACCTCACCCCCCCCGCAGACTTGAGGTGGCCCGCAGAGGCGAGCCGGCACTAGCCGGGGATCACGGAAGTAATACTAGCTCCCAAGATCCCCGGTGCAAGTGTGGGAAGGGAACACCGGGGTGGTTTTTAGTCAGTACGAGTCTGACAGACCCCTTCGCCCACCCCAGGGCGGTAGACATCCATGAGGATTTTCCACACCGGCAACAAAAAAAAAAAAAGGGTGTCAGCTACCTCCAAACAAAATTTTATAAAAAATGGTTCAGCCCCGTTTGAGCGTGAAGAAATAACACACACACAGAATCAGAATCAGAATCAGAATCAGAATTTTTTATTTGTGATACATAGGTTGGTACAGCAATAGATAGAAACAAATTATAAAACATGTGCGCTATGATCAGCCAATTGAAGGCATACAAAAATATAAGAACAATAACAGTTAAAGTAATTATAAGGCAGACATAAAAAAAAAAAAAAACAAAATAAAAATTAAATAACTAAATAATACGATCAAAGTCATGTAAAAGTCAATTCATATAACGATATTAGTCAATACAATAATACAATACAAAAAATTAAATTTATAAGGCAGACATTAAAAAACAAAAAAAAAAAAAAAAAATTTAATTAACTGAATAATAACTTAACTTAATAATACAATACAGTCAAGATATTAAGATGTCGAATATTAAAATAAAAGTTAGTTTAAAAGTCAATTCGTTATAACAGTAATAATCAATACAATAAATACAATTAATGAGTGAACATGTCAAAATTTATCTGCCAAAAAGTCAGAGATGCTATAATAGCATTTCTGACACAACATATTATTTAGCTTTTTTTTAAATAAAATAACATTTAACTGTTTTAAATCTTTGGGCAATTTATTGAAAATCACCGGTGCCATGTAAAAAACACTTTTTTGCATTAAGGCAGTATTTGTTTTATGTACATAAATACGAGTTTCATCTCTTTGAGTGCGGTTAGAAATTTCAGATGCCAATCTAAACAAACAAGGATTTTGCTTAACGAAAACAGCGATTTCAAAAATATAGAGTGAAGGTAGTGGTAGGATATTGTACCTTCTAAAAAAAGGCACACAGCTCTCAATAGATTGTAAGCCAAACATAGCCCTAATGCACCGTTTCTGTGCTTTAAAAGCTTGATCCCTGTTGGTAGAGTTTCCCCAAAAAATTATACCATAACGAAGAACCGATGCTACCAGCCCATGATATGCAGTTATAAGAGTGCTTGGGTTTAGTTTGTAGGCAAGTTCATGCAAGGCATAGGCCGATCTGCTAACACGCTTGCATAATTGTTCAATGTGTGGTTTCCATGTCAATTTTTGGTCAATATTTAATCCTAGAAATTTAGTTATGTCAGTTTCTTCAATAAGTTGGTTATTAAAATGGATGTCAAAGTTATTTAAAGTTGGCACACGCTGCCTGAAGTTAATTAATTTCGTTTTTTTTAGATTTGCTTTTAAATTATTTACGTTGAGCCAATTCATAATAACACTCAAGGTTTTGTTTATGTCCTCTCGATAAGTACGATTGTCTTTGCATTTGATAGTAACTGTACTGTCATCTGCAAAAAGACATATGGGATTGTCAGTTGCATTAGGTAGGTCATTTATATATATTACAAAAAAGAGCGGGCCTAGGACGGTGCCTTGTGGTACACCGAAATTTGTTTTACGACTATGAGATGAATAGTTTTCTTCCTTTTTCGTAAGTAGATTCACCTTAGTAACTTCAGTGAACTGATTTCGGTTTTTAAGATATGATTTAAACAGTTCAAGAACGTTGCCTCTTATTCCGTAAGCATTCAGTTTACCAAGCAGTATATCATGATCAACGTAATCAAAAGCCTGCGTCATATCCATAAAAATAGAGCAGACAGGTATTCTCTTGTCAACGCTATCCATTACAAAGTACAGAAAGTCATAAATAGCCATATTTATTGTTTTATTACGTCTGAAACCTTTTTGCTCATTTGCAATAATATCGTTGCTCTCTAAATAGCTATTAAATTGCTTATAAATATGCTTTTCAAATATTTTTGAGATGACTGACACAAACTTTCGCCTTTATAATAATATTAGTGTGATGTTAGGTATGTCATAATATTTTTACTACGATTATTCTTATGTATTATAGTATATCATAGTAACCCATTCAATTAAGCAAACACGATGGAAAGTTGTAAATCAAGCCAAGGCTACAGCTGGAGTTTTAAATTCATTAAAACAACAGTCGGTGTGGTTAACATAAAACTTTTAATTGAGATTTAAAATGAGACTACGGGATTTATAAAGACGTTAGGTAAGGTAAGACGGGAGATTGCAATTTATACTCCATTTTATTTCTTTTGTTGGATGCCTGTTGAATTAAAACGTTGAATTTACATTTTCAAGACAGCGGACCAATTTTCTAGGACTTAATTTTATTTTATTATGTAGCTAATTTGCTATGTATTCATCACCACTGCTCTCAAAAAGGAAAACATTGTGCTGGCATGTTCTAGAACCAAAAATTCGAAGACATGTGACATTCTACCAACCCGCACTGGCCCCGCGTGGTGCATTACGGCTCACTCCTTCTCGAAGAGAGGAGGCCTGTGTCCCCGATTATGCTTTGCTATGCTACCTACCTTTCTGTAGAAACATAGACACACAGTACAAGAGAGTGTCTCATACTTAGTAGAAATGCCTTGCTGTTGGTATTACCAATTAAATAAATATTTTACTAATTTATGTTGGACATTACTAAGGCACTTGTGGCTAAATAATAACTGCCGCGATGGTCGATCGATCAGGTTAAGCTACGCTTGCCGCGGTTGGTCCGTGGATGGGTGTCCATCTGTTCATACCAAGATTCCTCCGTGCATCGGAAAGCATGTTAAGCCGTTGGTCCCGGCTGTCATTTGTAGATCTTTGACAGTTGTTACGGGTCGTCAGAAGCCCAAAAGTCTGACAACCAGTCTTACCGCGCCGCGTGTCTCGTGCCTTTTTTGTATTAGTAGGTAGTGCCTTTTGCCCAGCGCTGGACCAATAAAAGGTTAGTTTATTTTTTAAACTTTATCATCAGCCGTAAGTCCTCCACTATTGAACATAGGGCTCTTCGGAGCATCACCAGAAATCTTAGTAATTTTTCTAGTAGGTAAAGGTACCTACGGACTGCCAAGAACATTTCCGCAAATGCCGGGACGGGTTCCAACACTAGTACCACGTAACGTTTGTGTTTCAGTATATCACGGCTATTATCATTGTTTATAACTCTCGTGTACTTACTAATGACTGATGGTAGGCTTCTGTTGGTCATTACCGTCGTTTTTGGGGAAAATTTCGAGAAAACGTGCCCAGAATATTTACGTGAATAATCAAGATCTTTTGTTTGTTGTAAATGTTGTAGGTTTAGTTTCCTTGTGTATTTAGCCTTAGCCTTAGCTTAAATAATATCCTTTGAGTGAATTTCAAATTCAAATTCTTTTATTAAACTTGCACATAGTTCACAAATATACAATTATGCATGAAATTTTTACCAACAGGAAAATTAGACTCTTATTATATAACAGCGGGTCCCAAACTAGGCACAGCCTGTATCTTGGTGACCCAAACACCACACCAAGTTAATAATTTAATTAGTTCTGCTAGCGCGAGATTATTAGTGATAATTTAATAAAATTTACAAAAAAGTGAGTAACAAAAAGTAGCAAATTTACATACAATAATCACAAAAACAGTTAAATTGAGTAAATGTGGTGTTTTGTTGTTGTGTTGTGGGTGTGTTGGTGTGTTTCAGAGAGTATGATGGGTACGACCTTAAGCTACAAAGTAAACTTTCTGTTTCCTCATAAGTCCGGCCCAGCAACCATTCTTGACAAGTTTAGTTTTGATCTCCGAGTAGTTTTTCGGTAGGTACAGTAAAAGTTTTGCTTATAGCATTGAACACTCGTATGGGTAAAAACGACGAAAACCGGGTAGCGAAAACAGTTTTTGTTTTTGGAAGTGGTTCTTTCAGCTATTTTCCTACCCCTCTTTTTTTTTTTTTTTTTTTGGGTGGGAAATTATCAAATAACTTCTCCCGCTCTGGGTGGAGCGGGAGGGAGTGTCAGACTTTTACTGACTAAAACCCACCGTGTTCCTTCAGATGCCTGTGTGCCAGGGCCACGATATCCCTTTCGGACAGGCTCGTAACCCTGGCAGGCATTGGCCCTTTCGGACCCCGTCAATTGGTGCTGACGTCTCTTTGAGGCGCGCGTGGAACACAACGCGCCGTCGACCCGGGCTTGGTCCTTATCGGACGGTGAGCTACCCATCGCTCACCGTCCGCAAGCCCGCGCCTACGGTGGCCGGGAATCGGCCTGCGATTCCCGACGCCCGGGGCGTCTCCTGCGGCGACTAAGGGCGCGAGGGCGTTGACTTTGCCTTACCCTCACGCGTTCCGCCTCCTCCTTCGCAAGCATCACTGTTTCGCAGAAGGAGGTGACGGCCTCCCATGCACTCTCGCTCCGAACCATGGCCTGAACCAGGGCCGGACGCGAGAGATCGCCGCCGCCGATCGCTGCCGTGAGGACACGGCGGTGCTCCGCCCAAGCAGGGCAGACCTCCACCGTATGCTCCACCGTGTCCTCCGGGCGATCCACACAGTGGTGACACCCGGGCGTTTCCTCCCGCTTAATCCTATACAGGAACCTCCCGAAACATCCATGTCCGGTGAGGACCTGCGTCAGGCGGAAGGTGAGGACGCCGTGGCGCCTCTCTAGCCACTCCTCAAAGAGGGGACTTATCGCCACAATTGTGGCGTGCCCAATTTTCCTACCCCTCTGCTGTAGCTAGAGCGATTTCTCTTGACTTTTAATAGGTTTAGTAATGACTCAAGGATAAACAATTGACGTATGCGTAGAACCCCAGATTCCCTATACAATTCGTCCGTAGAGAAACGCCGCGGCCTTCCCAGAAGCACCTTGAGGGCGGTCCGTTTTGATTGACGGCCCAATTTGAGAAAGGGAATATTTTTTTTATTGTACGCAGGAAGGTAATCAGCTCAAATTGCCTATTTTTAAATCAGCTAATCCATGGCTATACCTACACATTTTGTAAAACATAAAATTAAATTATAATGAAATACTCACTCCAACGATTATTTTTAAAGTAATTTTATTCTGGTAAAAAGCGACATCTATAATTAAACTGAAGAACTCGATGCGACACACCGAGACGATGAGTTCTCTAAGAGTACAACTTTACGTGCACAGACAGCGCTTTCATCAATATTACTAACGCCATCTATGTATAACATAGTGTAACTGTTGAACCAAGTTGTACTCAATTTGGACATTTTTTACGAATAATTTCTTCTTCTTCGATCTTTGTAAAATAATTGTTCTGATATCTACCGAATGAGTTAATTTTAATAGATAATAGTTATTTCATTAGTTTTAATACCTAATTGTTTTTTCGTAAGTACATCGACTTGAAGTTTGGGCCATTTGGAAGTAAGTTCTATATATTACACCTAGATGGCGCTGTCACAAATGCTTTGCAGAATGGTTTTAAATAATATGCTATTTTATAGAATTATTACCATAATTTTCAGAACTTTATTCATAGCTTATAATGAAAATAATGATTTTTGCTAAATCAATATAAATTGAATGCAAAAAATGATTCAATGCTCTTGTATTTTCCAAAAGTCCTACATCGCGCAAGTAAAGTTTTCTTACCAAGAATGATTAGTAAAATAAATGCGAAACAACTGTTGTACTTGCTTCGGCAGTACATATACTAAAATTGGAACGATACAGAGAAGATTAGCATGGCCCCTGCGCAAGGATGACACGCAAAATCGTGAAGCGTTCCACATTTTTTGGACATTTTAAAACTATTTTTATTGATAAATTAGAAAAAATTGGTAACTACAAAAGACAAATGGCTAAGTTTTTTAAAACCAACCGCCTAGATATTATAAGCTTTGCGTTTTTTTAATAAGAAGATGCCGAAGATGGTATAAAAAAGTTAGGATGATATATAATATTATTAAGTACATAAACTTTTTACTTACCGCTACTATTATATTGACAGCTACGTTTCTTTGGAGCATTTGCTTGCTAGGGACTAAAAGGAGATCGTAAAGGGGTGCGGCAAGTGGCACTGTAGCAATTGCTTTTACTTAAAAGTACACAGAGCCTGCAAGTGGCGCATCTTATGAGGAAGCACGCCTCTCAGACGCTTGCAACTTAGTGACGCGACAGACTTTACATTTAACTTTTTTTGCAATGTTCTCGCATCTCAATAAGGTGTTGATCGCTTTGCCTTTTAGCTGCCTAGTGCATGCAATCAAGCGGCGCATCTTATAAAGAAGCACGTCTCTCAGACGTAGGTTGTACTTTTATGAAGTTCTTGGGTTTTATGTTGCAGCAAACAAAAAATTAAAAGAATCTTATCTAATAAATAGGCAATTTAAGTAATAATAAAATGATGACCAGTGTTTTAATGCCTTATCGTCCAAATTACTTACTTAGATACACTTCATGTACCTACCTAGGTAAATTCCTAGCTATGATAATACTTTACTTACATAATTATTTAGTCCTAATAGGTATTACTAATATTATTATTTTTTGTTTTTAGGGTTCCGTACCGAAAGGGTAAAACGGTAACCCTATTACAAAGGCTCCGCCGTCTGTCTGTCTGCCTGTCCATCTGTCACCAGGCTGTATCTCATGAACCGTGATAGCTAGACAGTTAAAATTTTTACAGATGATGTATTTCTGTTGCCGCTATAACAGCAAATACTAAAAAACAGAATAAAATAAATATTTAAGGGGGCTCCCATACAACAAACGTGATCTTTTTGCTCGTTTTTGCTCGATGTTGATAACGGCAACAGGTAGAGGCTTGCAATATTCACAGAATATTTAGTTATATATTCACTTTAAAAATAAATAATTCAATTAAAATAGTACTAATATTTAAGGCTAAGCTCCCATACATCAAACGTGATTTTTTTGCCATTTTTATAGATAATGGTACGGAACCCTTCGTGCGCGAGTCCGACTCGCACTTGGCCGGTTTTTTTTATATGTTTCTAAGAGTGTGTTTTAGTTTAATTTGTGATCTCCTGTGCAAGTCAAAGTCAAATTATTTATTTCAAATAGGCACATAAGAGGCACTTTTGAACGTGAAAATTTACAAAAAAAATAGAATTGATTCTAGTTGCCCCTTCCAAAAGATAGCCTCGTATGGAGAAGAATGGGCAAGAAACTCCACCGTTACTCTTTTAAATCGATACATCTAAAATAAAATTAGTTAAAACCTAAAATAAAAAAATGAATCAATGACAGATAATTTATTAATGAGATATAATTATACATGGTGCTCACATATTTAAAAACATCGTAAAAGTATGTTCTCCTAAAAAAAAAAATACTATGTCTGTGTGTGAGTGACGGTAATCACAGAATGTAAAATCAATGTCATAAAAACCAACCAGGTTAATTTTGTCTAGAGTCCTAATAAATACTTTTTACCTGCCAAGTGTATGTCGGTCCACGCACAATGAAGGGTTCCGTAGTTGGGATGAATTTATCCCAAAAACAAAGTTATCATTTAAGTCGAAAAACATGTTCTCCCATACATCGATATACGCCACGGTCAATTCTCCAACTGCAAATGTAGTAGGTCGACTATAATTACTCGATAACGTGTAAAACCTACTGAACTGTGATAGTTTTCCTGTGAATTACTACTTCCATGAACTTTTTCACATATCCAAAAATAACAATTTAGCGGGCAGGGGGGAGACATTTGACTCTAACAAACATTTTCACATTAAGGACGCTATCACATTTTGAACTCGCTCGAGTTTAGGTATCTGAATCGCAACACAACAACATTACGCGTAATTATGTTTTTAGTATTTTTTAAATTGAGCAGCCATTACGTAGCGTCGGTAGGTACCCAAAAATTTCAAGCGCTAGCCATATGGATTAAATACCATATTTTTACATAACTAACAACCTAAACATTTTACTATTACAAGGAACACCTACGATTATTCCCCAGGCTACTATTAAATAGTTAGAAAAGATGTAAGTAGGTACTTGTAAATATTATTTTTGCTGGCAAATGTTGGAGCATTACATAATCAAATATTAGCCTGGGAGTTTATCGTAGACTTTCGTTGTGATATTTAAAAATAATCATTGCCTTATGAAAACAGTATTTTATTTAGAGAGACTGGGGCGCGATTTCAGTACTTTTGATAAAAATTAAAACCAAGTAGTAAAAAGTATATTTTCATTTCATGTTTCAAAGAAGTTCATATTTAGAATGAAGGCCAGCTCTTTCTAGGGTTCCGTACCCGAAGGGTCCAAGCGGAGCACTATTGCTATCACTCACGTGTCCGTCTATCACACAGGTTTTACAAACAAACGGTTGTTGAAGCTAGTCTTTAAATTTTCACAGTATAAGCATCTTGTTAACCCTTGTTTTTTCTTTATTCATGACGTGAGATACTTCACGCCGCGATCAAAAAGGGGAGTGTGGCTACCTACAAGGATTAGCTGCTTAAAAAGGAAATCCATCTCGATTATTTTTGTGCCTTTTGGCTTATATACTCTTATTGCGCATTCTTGCTCCTGAAAATAAAAAACCGGTCAAGAGCGAGTCGGACTCGCGCACCGAGCGTTCCGTACGTATATATGATGTTGATGATTTCTGAAAAAATGTGCTATTTAGAGACATCGTTTTATTTTTCCTGTAATCTTTATATAAACTTCTATCACATAGAATAATTTCAGATTTTTCTCTATGCAAACTTCGGAGATAAGGGGAAACGGTATTTTTTTTTACATTTTTCATCAAAAGTCGAAACTTTGATGCCTAAAAAAATAAAATGTTTGAGAATGTGCAAACAGTGCTCTTTCATATCATACCCCACATGCCCTAGTAGCTCCATTTAAAATTTATAAGACCCCCTTTCAGTCCCTTTTGCAAAAAAGGTATATTTTTTTAAATGTCTTTCTTGTTTGCAAAATAGTTGGGCAAACGTCATCTAAAACTATTCTAAATTTCAAGTTGATAGCATTAGTAGTTCTTGAGATATCCAGGTGTGACAGACAGACAGACAGACTTAGTCTCACCATAAGGGTTTTTTTACCATTTTGATACGGGACCCTAAAAAGACAACATTAGTAAGTACCTAAGGTAAATCAAATAAAACAAATTACCAACAGACGTATATCAACGTCTGTAACAAAACTCTAGAGTAGATTTGTGATTTCTGAATGAAAATACAAAGTCTCATTACTTTTGTTTACTTCTACGTGTATTTTATTTTATTTATTTATCCTCTCGCTGGAACGCCATACAGCAATTACACCAACGGAGCAAAAAATTACATCATGTGCTGCTATCCATCCATCCTGTGCGTGATGGACATCGAACGGTGTATGGTTGTTTTGTCCTTTATCCAAATTTCTGAATTCGTGGCATCTGTAATAACAAATCTAAATATTTTAGCAATGCACACCACAATCAAAAACCATACTTGGTGTCGAAAGTTATAACCATCAACTATTCTGGAATTATGAATTTACAACTAAGTCGATTTATCATCAAAATGTACATCCGCCATCATGAATCAAAAGTTGGATGGTATATTTGTAAACACCACCTTCAACAATTGATAACAAACCTCTACAATTGCTAACAATGTCGAATTTTTATTTAAAAAAATACACCCGCCATCTTGGATAAAAAAAATTATGACATACGTAATCACCACCGCCAAAAACCCCAAAATTGACTATGTATCGAATATCTAAAAAAAATATATTTGCGCCATTTGATTAAAGATAATATAATTATTTACACAATGTTTATCCGTAATGATTTAGAAACCATGATTCATACAAAAAGTTTGAACTATGTATTTATTTTTAAAACAAATTCCAATAATCGTACTTACTTTTATTTCGGTCCGAAAAAGTATCAACTTCGTCCACCCACAGTATACAATACAGCACACGCTTCTGTACGTAAATATTTTTTTGCGAAAAATCGATACACCGGTGCTTCCACGAGCGCGTCTGAGCGCGGAATGACGAACCGCGAGTAGAAAATGTATGGAGAAATTTGAGGGTGCTTCTTATTTTAATCATAAATAAAAAAGTTATTTATTTACTTACAAAATATTAAGTTGACCGTATAGAAGACTATATAAGCTACAGTTTGTTATTATTTTTATGTATAACTATGCAGTGGATTTTAGCTATATGGGTTCCTATTCAGACCTAATTTTTTTTCATTTGTTGGTTTTATTGTGATTGTTAAAACGAATTTGTGTGAAAAATTTGTATGGGGCTATACAAATTTTATGTGCCTATTTTGAAGATGAATATAATTATCTTTAATTTGAGACAATGATATCCTTGCAGTTGTGACTCCTAATTCATTAAAATGGTACCTGAAAAGCACTGATATTTGAGGAAAAATGTGATAGCGTCCTTAAAGCTTAAAATATTACGCAAACGGATCCCTGAATCGAGAAATGGTCTTCACTCCCCTAAATATTTTTGAACTGCCTAGCCAACGATACCCCACATCATGGGATAGAAAAGAGAAAAAAATATCATCCCTACTTTACGTGTAAGGTACAGTGATTTGTTTTATATCAAGATTTTATTTTACCACTTTGTCGGCGTGATTAATATACCCATGCCAAATTACACTTTAAAGTACTTACTAAGAGTCTCTGAGCTAAGCTGGGTACAGACAGAGAGACATACAGACAGATAGACAGACAGACAGACAGACAGACGGACGGACATGGCGAAACTATAAGGGTTCCATCGCAGGGGCGACGGCTTCATACAACCCCATTCCTACCGGCTTCCCTTCGGATCAAAGACTCTATCTGAGTGTACTATTACTACTGTAATAATATAGTACATAGTCACATTACAGGTGTTTAATAAGTAAATCATAAGATAAAAAACGCGTACCTAGATACCTACACGTTTTTAGGATAGAATATATCCTAAATCACGAACGGAGTTTACATTTTCTGTTTTAACAAAGAATTCCGAAAATTTTATATGGCGTTAAATTAAGAAAAGTAAAGGAATAACAAACATTTTTGAGGTAATTTTGATATTATCTTGAATTTATGTGAACTGAACAACTTTTTTTTCGGCTTCCCTCTAATGGAAGTTGTACCTTCGCTACTGTTCCATCGTTGACTACGGAACCCTAAAAATGATCATCTATGACACGATAAATAAAATAAAGCCTACAATAATCCAACTTCAATACACTTTGCACTTTTCAAATAAATCCTTTGTGTAGCCCGCAATTCTCTTGCAATCGGCGTGCGCTTTACAGCGCTGTCTCTCGCTTTTCTTCCCCTCTCGAGGGGCAGAAAAAAGCGCTGTTTTGTCTGGAATCTATGTGAGGAGGTCGCGGATAATTTCACATCTGCGTTCACTCACGGTATTGTGTGTTGTACGAGATGTTGAGAGTAATGGGTATGGAAACTTACAGGCTGAGAAATGTTTCTAGAAATAAGTTTTATAGAAAAACTAGCTTCTATCCGTGACTTAGTTCACGTGGAAGTAGTAAGACAATACAATATACTAAAATAACAGCCACATTTTTATAAAACTTCCCTGTATATTACGTTTGTAGTTTTGGTCTCAGCAGCCAAAACATGAAAAGTCTCAGGACTGGTGACGCTGGAGCAAGTGACGTACAGTAGTCCGTGTGATAAGCAGCTCGTCCTGAGCTCAACACCCCCAGCCTTCCCATTGCTTACTGAAATTTTACCAATTTCCCATTGCTTACGAAGCTTTTCGTTTGTAGAAAATTAATGAATGCCTGCGACTTCCTGCTTAACATCACTGATACACTGACTGATGCATTCTTACAGATTATTCCTGACGAACAGCTACGAGTACCTATCACTAAATTAATGTAACAGTAGATTGTAAACACAAGGGATTTCGCATTACCAGTCACATACTTTGAGAAAGAAGCCGATTGGGTTGGGCAGCGTTTGGAAAACTTCGTCAAGTCTTCTCGTCGCCAATCCCGCAGTGTCTGAAGACTAAGGTCTCCAATCAATGCGTCCTGCCCGTTATGACGTACGGTGACGAAACGTGGACACTGACAGTCGGGCTGGTCCACAAATTCAAGGTCGCTCAGCGCACTATGGAGAGGGCTATGCTCGGAGTTTCTTTGAAGGATAAGATCAGAAATGAAGTTATCCAGAAGAGAACCGGAGTTACCGACATAGCTTGCAGATTAAGCAAGCTGAAGTGGCTGGCCATGTTTGTCGAAGGGCAGATGGCCGCTGGAGCAGACGAGTCTGCAGTGGAGACCGCGTATCGGCAAGCGTAGTGTAAGACGCCCCCCAGCTAGATGGACCGACGACCTTAAAAAGGTAGCTGGGACCGACTGAATGCGGAAGGCGGAGGACAGGGTGTTGTGGCGCAGTCTGGGAGAGGCCTATGTCCAGCAGTGGACTGATATAGGCTGAGTTTATAGATTGAGTCACATACAAACCTACCATGGATTTTTTATTATAATATAGGTAACCTAAGATGACAGAAGAGGCCTAAACTTTATGTTTTTCTGTGTATTGCTGTGTACGTTCTACGAACTGTCAATAAAAAATGTATATAAAAAAGGAAACATCGAAAACTACCTTTTAAGGTAAATAGGAGTGTTGATATTTGCATATCCTAGACCTATTGTTAATAAACTTGAAAATTGGTAATACTTGTCTCAAAAAATAATAATATACTTACTTAAGTAGTGACTGTTCGTTTTGTAAAACTACCCCCCCCCCCCCACAAAGGGTTTAGGGGGTGTCAGTTAGTAAAAAAAAGTTTAACGTGCCTTCCATGTGCCGTCGGATTAACTCGGAATTCGGTACTAATATTAACATATAACAAAAAACTAAAAAATGTTTTAGTCATTTATTGGAAATGTACCAAACGGTTTAAAAAAACCGGCCATGTATGTGTCGGACCACGCACAATGAAGGGTTTCGTAGTTGGGATGAATTTATCCCAAAAGCAAACTTAACATTGTAGTTGAAAAACGGTCACTTCTCCAACTGCAAATGTAGGTTGGTCGACTATTACTCGTTAACTTGTAAAGTCTACTTAACTGTGATATTTGTCCTTTTAATTTCGTTATATATACTACTGCCATTAATTTTTTCAGTACTTATCCAGAAACAACTGACTCAATTGACTCTAACAAAAAATAGCACTTTAAAGCTTAATATTACGCAAATGGATCCCCGAATCGAAAATAGCAATATTTTTGAACGGCCTATCTAACGACACCCCACACCATCAGATAGACGAGAAAAAAAAATATCATCCCCGCTTTGCGTGCCCTAACAAAATATTAAAAAAATATGTATTTTAGCACTTTAATTTGCGTGCGCGATTAATATGTACACCCATGACAAATTACATCTTTCTAGTACTTTTTTTTTTTTTTTTTTAGTTTATTTAATCCATAATTGTACAGTTTTAGTTTAACATAACACCATCACTAAGTCTTTGAGCTAACCTGGGGGCAGATGGACAGACAGACAGACATAGCGAAACTATAAGGGTCTCTCGTTGACTACGGAACCCTAAAAACAAGCCCTGTGTAGTAAAAATGGAGGACACAGTTTACATGAACAATGAAACTGAAAATTCACCCGAATACTTAATTTATCTAAATGATAAATATCGTAATCATTATTTTTTTAAAGGGGGTGGAAGGGGTGTTCAGTTTTTTTGAGGAAAGTACGAAATCCACGTGGATGAAGTCGCGGGTGTAGTGCTAGTTTATGATATAAATAATTGCTACGTTGTTCTAGTTGTGGTGTTCTAGTTTGTGTTGTAGTTACGTTGTTGTAATTACGGAAGAAAATCAATATATTTATAGAGGTATTTATTATCCTGTTTCGTTGGTCTATTAGTCGCAAGCACTACTGCTGAGCATGAGATCCTTGGCTCGATTCCCGGATCGGGCAAAGTGATATTGGGTTTTTCTATCTGGAATTTCTCAGTAGCAGCCCGGAGTATGGATTTGTGGCCGATTGATGGCAATAGGCACATGACTTTAAAATAACTGGCGAAATATGGGTGTACTACAGGTACACCTCTGCGCAACCCTTTGGGAAAAACAAGGCGTGATGTTATGCTGTTATGGTAAGTATATTATTTACTTTAAAATTGACTTTTGTTCGTAGAAAATTGAAACCATTCACTTCCAGAAAGCTATTGCAACAGCTTGCAACAGCTGTCACGTACCACAGCATATAAAATGATATTTACAAAAAGCATGAGCCATTTAGGGCGATGAAAACTTAATAATTTACCGTCTAGATATAAAATTTTAAGCCACCGACTACCTTTTCCATAACCTTTTGCGTGATCGTCAACTACTCCGGTCAGTTTGTAGATGGGTTGGCGATATACCTCGACTTTGTGAACTTACGTGACCATAGTTGGAACAAGGCTTCCGTAGAGTTACTGCATATTATTTCCGTTTTCATCCGCTTTTGTATTTTTGTTTACCTTTGCATTTTCAAAGTCAAATTATTTATTTCAAGCACATAAAAGGCACTTTTGAACGTCAACATTTACAAAAAAATAGAATTGATTCTAGTCGCCCCTTCCAAAAGGTAGTTTCGTATGATGAAGAATGGGCAAGAACTCCACCTTACTCTTTTTAAAATGTTTCGTATAGGTACATTAAATATATTATAAATAAATGTGAAGAACACCTAGAATACAATTACTGTACCACAATAGGTAAAGGTAGTCTTCAAATATGAGTTTAGCTAGCTACCTACTGGTGTGTTTTTATTCTATACGGGGCTTTTAATGGAACCACCTATATTTTTATAACATAAACATAACATCATGTCGGTTTTCCCTGAAGGGTTAGGCAGGTTTATCTGTAGAGATCCGTTATTAGCCGTACAACCGATGACAGACATGTTCTTAAGTAGGTCGCTTTCAGGCCAGGTGGAGCGACTATCTTCGCAGGGTGGCTGGTGGCAGCTGGATGAGAGTTGCCGAGAATCGAGTTGAATGATGATAAATGATTTTTATTTCTGTAAGTACGTTTGTACAAACACTTTTACACGTCAATCATATTTTAAAAACTAGATGACGTTGGTGTTTCCTATCTGACTACTCTGAGAAGAACGGCCGAAACAAACTCCGTATAAATGACTTTAACTGCCAGACCATGATTAAAACTAACTGAGAATAAGAAAAATAAAAAACAATGACACAAATGGCGTGCAATAGACATAATATGTCCAGCAATGGACTGCTGTAAGCTGATGATGATAATATAGATCAAAAAAGTTGCTCTTCTTCTATTGGTGCCTGCCATGGTAAAAGATCTTCTTCTACTTGTAAAGCCTTTCTTTGTAAAAGTTTTGAAGACATATAACAAATAGATAGGCTACCACGAGTCTAGTACCTATTGTAGGTGCTAGAGGTACAATTATGTAAGCAAAAATTCCCACAAAATTCGTCTCCACGTCTTTCCCTGCTGTCCATACTTCAAGTGGGTACTTAGATGGGTTTTAGTAATGAGTTAGCGTGTCTAGACAGCCCGGGTACCTACATACTATGTAAATTAGCACTAAGCCTGCCACCTCCCTTAGTTGTCCTGCAGTATTAAATTTTGAATTACTGAAGCTTATTCGGAATCATAATGTTCTAGAGTTTGTGGGGTTCGTGCATTGTTTGAGGGGGTGAAAAGGGTGCAATTTCGGAATGTGAAAATATAAATAATTGTTCCTTTGAATTCGAAAATTACTTTGCGTCTCCTATTTTGCCGAGCTACCTCGAATACAAGCAGCTACTCACATACCGTGTTTAGTTGCGCCGTGAGTAGATATCTATTTAGTTGATCAGAATTCCTTTGATTCTTTACTGATTTCGTTAAATTAGGTAAGGACTTAAATATTAACATGATAAAAGTTGTAGACAACTTTTATCATGTTAATATTACTATTATTATTATTTTATTGTTGTTATTCATGTTATGTTATTGTTTTTGTCATAGATGACAAAAACATGATTTTAGGTGGTTAGACATTAGGTGTTATAATTTGTTGGACCCTCCGGACATAAAAGGTAAAATCGTCTATACTTTGGTTTTTTTAATTTGCTAAAATAAACAGACATTTGGTGTCGACATAAAAATAACCTAGTAAATAATTTAGCTACCGAATGGCTTTTCCAAAGGACCACTGAATCATTCTGCAAGAGGACCTTCACTATCGTCGTGTTGTCTCTGTAATATTAATAATTATGTATTGTGTTATTTTTATAAAATAGCAGGTGTCTTTTTGATCTAGGAAATTAAAATTCCGAGTTTAAGCTAAAAATGTTGTCTCAAAAATAAAACTATAAAAACGATGCTGCTGGTAGCAATAATAAAGATCAAAAATGCATTCACAAAAGAAAACTTCGAATAAACAAACATACTTCGATGATTCATCTAAAGAAATCAACGTACATTGAAGTATTTAATTTAGTAAAGAGCTTTCTTATGAGGCGTCACGCACCGGTGGATGCCGAATAAAACCATACTCGTTTGAAATAAAACTCGAGTGGAAGAAAAACGTACAGCTGAAGCTTGGCTTGGCATTTATAGTGGCTTTAAGTCCATGAAAGAGCTAGTTAGGTTAATAACACAAATTAATTTACACAGACATAGCCTCATAGTGAGCCCTATCAGAATATCAGTGCGGCGACCTTATTCTTAATTGTCGCAGCATCATGCTGAGATAGGGGCCTTTTGGCCTCGTACAGGACTTTGTTTGTATTTTCATTCTACTTTGTTTTTTTTTATTGTTTTTGTTTTTTTTAAGTTCCTAAGAGTGTGTTTTAGTTTAATTTGTGATCTCCTGCGTTGAGTCCCAATAAATATTTTCTTTCTTTCTTTCTTTTTACACTACACCTATGAAATGATAATTTAATCGATGAAAGTATTTTTCCTCTTCTGTCTTGATTCAACAGCAATAGTAGAAAATTTAGTTGAGAAATATTTATGTCCACAGGGCAGTAAATGCTATGTTACGTAATACATTATATATCCCGCCGAGACGGAGTTGTAACGGAAATTGTATCCCGACTTGATCACGCCTCGAATTCTACGTATGTAAGTACATGACCGTGTTATATTTTAATGTAAAATTAAATAAAAAGCCTGTAAACTGAGAACAGTTTACAGGCTTTCTATTTAATTTTAAGGAATATAATATACTCGTAATACCTATCTACAGAAGTGAACCAATTGAATCTAATTAGGCTTAAAATAGATTCCGGTTATTATTCTCAGACAGCAGGAACAGTTAAACTGATCAAGAATCCCAAATATTAGTTCGTTCTCTTCAGACGACCAATCATAATCTCCTTTACACTATTCTCCAACTGAAAAACAAACATAAAAAATCCCATAATAGCATGATTTTTTAAACAGTGTAAAGATTACGAGAAGAATAAAGAAAAAAATGATGTAGCTAGAAATACATCAATATGCATTTAGTTACGTACGAGTATTAGGTAGGTACAGATAATGCATACCTATCTTTTTATTACTGTGTGAATTTGTCACAGAGGTACGTTAGATTTGGTACATGACCACAGTGCAGTAGCTGTGGAATGAGGTATCTTGCACCGCAAGCGTTTGGCAAACACGGGCCAATGGCCAGTGCCGTCTTTCCGTACATCCCTGCAGGAGAGTGAATGATGCGGGCCTCTCAGTTTCTTGGTTTGAAGATCCCGCTCACACTGATCACAGTAACTGCTAAAAAAACCCCATTCAAAAAAACCCTTCCAAATCAGGGTCTGGAAATCTGTATGATGTATCAAGATCAGCTATTGCAGGGTTGATTGTGCTAGACTGGTGTGTAATTTTATTTTCGTCATAAGGAAAATTGTCTTTTTCCAGATTGAATCTTTAATCTTTAATAATCTTTATTGACATAAGTTAAAGCATACATTCTCATGAACTCCCTAGCTTCTGCACTAGTACACACTGTATTACAGGAGCTAGTGACAACCCTTAGTTGACGGCATGGTTGGCGCAGTGGTTAAGCGATTGACTGCTGCGCTGCGTGTCGCGGGTTCGATTCCCGCACGGAACAAATATTTGTATGACCTATAAGTAGTTGTTCCGGGTCTGGCTGTTTGTGTATGTGAGTTTAAATGTTTGTAAACGCACCCACGATACAGGAGAAATTCCTAGTGTGGGCCAACGTTTAAAAAAAAAAACTATGTTACATGATATTTATGTCATCCAAGATTAGTTTCCTAATATCGAAATCGACAAACAAAACTTGACTTAGCCTTGACTGTTCAGGATCATCCTGAACTAAAGGTGGATCGCCATCTGTTGGAAGTTCTTCAGTGGTGTCATGATTTTCTGCATCTTCTTTCGCCAAATCTTGAAATATTTCCCTTACATTACTGTAAAACTCGTCTTCATCGTCAATTTCATCTTCCAACCCATCGTCGGAAATGTCTCCATCTTCTTAAGCAGCCAACAATTCTTCTACTTCTGTGTTTTGAAGCCGCCGAGCCATCCTGTATAATAAAATGAAATAAATCGAAAAACATAATTATGAAAACGGTAGGTAACAATGATTATTCCATCTCCGCCTTTTTTTTTCTAAATGTTTTCATACAGGTGATCATAAACGATAGAAAATATTCAAATTTCAGTAATGGTAATAATAAGACAATCACATTCAAAATATAATGTAAACTAGATAAAATTATACTACCGTTATGAAGCGGCAATTTTGCATACTGATGAAACATAGGTACATACCATACATCACAACCAAAAACAATATTATTTTGAATAATTTCGAAATATTTTCATCTTTCATCTTTCAGATAACACTTTTTATTAGTAATGTTAATACTTTACGTAAACAAACTTGTATTGCCGCCGAAGTCAATGACATCACAAAGCGCGCCAAAGTTTCAAATAATGACAATGTGCAAAAAACAAACTGTCAAAACGTCAACAGGTGCGTTCAGAATCATAAAAAAAAAATAGTATTTAAAAAATAACAAAATGTTGTGCCTGGGTTATTATTCTGATGATACCTAATAAATTGATGTAGATCTACATCACTATGCATTTAAGGGTTAAAATGCCTCCAACAAAACATTACAAACTCGTGTCCGTGTCTCGTTTCACACAAAAACGTCAAACAATTGTTTGTTACGCAAACAAATTACGGAGAGACCCGCGTCACACCAGTTCTGTTGTAATTGTCCAGTGTTGGGCGTAGGATAAAGAGAGGACATTAATCTTTCAGCAAATTGTGGTAATGTAGAATGTTATCCTGAAGACATCGGTCGCGGTGAATGGTTTGTTCCGTTTGGGTCTCGTGAATAGTTATTGTTTGAATGATAAAATTGATAAGGTATATCGTAGGTAAGTATTTTTGCCCGGCTAAGGATTGATACCTGTGTGATTATGTAGAGGTAGTTACATAAAATGAATACCTCACTTTTTTATTCGAATGACTCTGTTTTGACTCGAATATTTTGTCCGTATGACTTTTCTAAACTAAGCACCGTATCAGGATTTTTTGCAATTTTTTTGGGTTCCGTAACTAGCAAGAAAACCTTATAGCTTCGCCATGTCCGTCTGTCTGTCTGTTTGTCAGTCCGCGGATTAGTTCAGTGACTCTTATAGTAGGTACTAGAAAGCTGTTATTTGGCATGCATATTAATCACGCCGACAAAAAGTAAAAAAAAAAAATCATGAAAAAATTGGGTAAGTACCTGCCTTACTCGTAAAGTGAGGATGATGTTTTTATTCTCGTCTTTTCCATGGTGTGGGGTATAGTTGGATAGGTCGTCCGTCTGCGTAATACTAAGCTTTAAATTGCAAATTTTTGTTACAGTCAAGTGTCCCCCCTGCCAGCAAAATTATTGTTTTTCACTATGTGAAAAAATTCATGGCAGAAGTACTTAAAACGAAATTAAAAGGTAAACTATCACAGCTAAATAGGCCTTACAAGTTAACGAGTAATGGTCGACCAACTTACATAATATGCAGTTGGAAAATTGACCGTGACGTAAACGTACGTACCATTCTTCAGTCGATGTGTAGGAGAACATGTTTTTCAACTACAATGTTAAGTTTGTTTTTGGGATAAATTCATCCCAACTACGAAACCCTTCATTGTGTGTGGTCCGACACGCACTTGGCCGATTTTATTTTATCTACTCTAAACTTTGTTTCATAAGAATTGGCAAGTGCAATTATAGAGGTTCACGATTATTTGTTTAAGGTTTGGGGGAGGTTGAGGTTAAGGGGGATGCGCTAAGGTAGCCCGCGAAATTCAAATTTTCTTAAGTTCAGCATTACAACTCTGTAAGTTCATAAAATCCTAGTGAATGATTATTTCAGAAATAGTCATTAAATAGGATTTTTCGAAGAGAGTTAGTTGTATTGCCGATTGTAATGATTATAATTCTGTAAAGCCATATTTTTTACGGCCGCGAATCATATTTAGATCAACATACAACCTGTTACTGACCTGCAAGTTGCAAAAAACGTAATAAAATGTGAATCTCGCGGGCTACCTTAGCGCATCCCCCTTAAGCTCAACTCAACACACACAAGCAGCGAGTACGGGTCGGGCGCAGGTCCCGACCCGCTGCCTGTGTGTGTTGAGCTTTAATCGTCATTTTAATGTGAACATTTAGGCGGCATGTCCTAGAACCAAAAATTCAAAGACATGTGACATCTACCAACCCGCACTGGACCCGCATGGTGGATTTACAGCCCACTCCCTCTCGAAGAGAGGAGGCCTGTGTCCCAGCAGTGGGAACATTATAGGCTGATTATGTTATGTATTGTATTTAGGCGCACCTAACATATGAATTAAAAAAGTCTAGTAGGTACCTATTTGCCCGGGTTTGGACCCTCAAACAGCCTCGAGCATGAGAAGCAAGGCCATAGCCGCCCAGTGGTTAAGGCCATAGCCGCCCAGTGGTTAAGGCCATAGCCGCCCAGTGGTTAAGGCCTTGCCTCGCCATCACGACCAATCATTATCAGTGACCAAAAAATAGTCCTCGTCTGAATAATACTGACTAAGATGGAGAAACGAAGCTAGCTTGGGTATTCCCAAGCTAGCTTCGTTCCTCCATCACAGCTCTTAGGTACGTCACAATAATCAAGTCCCGGGGTATTTAAATCCCCACATCGCCATGCACTTTAAGCCGGTATAATAAAATCTTTAAACATCTCCCGCTGCACATAGTTTGAAGCGCTTTAAAGCGTACGTTTACAGCAATTAACTGCGCTTTGTCGGAACTACTTACAGAACGGACTTTAATGTTAATAAAAACCCAGCTTTTAGTGGGCTACTGGGTTTTATACAACGTTGGGTTTTCTTGAATCTATCCGGGAAATCTTTTAGCTAAGAGTCTTCTAGCGACTATTATTTTTATGAAATTAAAGCTGGAAGACTTACCAGCTCAGTTTTATTAGAAAGAAAGAAACATATTTTATTATAAATATATACATATTATATTTGGGACACGCACAACAAATACAAAAATTTTAAAAAAACCGGCCAAGTGCGAGTCGGACTCGCGCACGAAGGGTTCCGTACCATTATCTATAAAAATGGCAAAAAAATCACGTTTGTTGTATGGGAGCCCCCCTTAAATATTAGTTTTATTTTAATTTAATGATTTATTTTTAAAGTGAATATATAACTAAATATTCTGTGAATATTTCAAGCGTTTACCTGTTGCCGTTATCAATATCGAGCAAAAACAAGTAAAAAAATCATGTTTGTTGTATGGGAGCCCCCTTATTTTTTTATTTTATTCTGTTTTTTAGTATTTGTTGTTATAGCGGCAACAGAAATACATCATCTGTGAAAATTTAAACTGTGTAACTATCACGGTTCATGAGATACAGCCTGGTTACAGACGGACAGACAGACAGACAGACAGACAGACAGATAGACAGACAGACAGACAGACAGACAGACAGACGGCGGAGCCTTAGTAATAGGGTTCCCGTTTTACCCTTTGGGTACGGAACCCTAAAAAGTAGCATTTGAAACTAACTAAATTGACACCAGCCTGGTGACAGACGGACAGACAGACAGACAGACAGACAGGCAGACAGATAGACAGACAGACAGACAGACATACAGACAGACAGACGGCGGAGCCTTAGTAATAGGGTTCCCGTTTTACCCTTTGGGTACGGAACCCTAAAAATTAGCATTTGAAACTATCTAAATTGACACATATTTTGTTCGAATAAAATACAAAAAAAAAAAAATTGCCAAATGCGTGTCAGACTCGCGCACAGATGGTTCCGTACTATTATCTATAAAAACCGGCCAATTGCGAGTCGGACTCGCGCACGAAGGGTTCCGTACCCTTATCTATAAAAACTGCAAAAAAATCACGTTTGTTGTATGGGAGCCCCCCTTAAATATTTGTTATATTTTAATTTAATTATTGATTTTTAAAGTGAATATATAACTAAATATTTTGTGAATATTTCAAGTGCCTACCTGTTACCGTTATCAATATCGAGCAAATACGACCAAAAAAATCACGTTTGTTGTATGGGAGCCCCCTTAAATATTTATGTTATTCTGGTTTTTAGTATTTGTTGCTATATCAACTCAGCCTATAGCAGTCCACTGCTGGACATAGGCCACAACACCCTATCCTCCGCTTTCCGCATCCAGTCTCTCCCAGCCACCTTTTTAAGGTCGTCGGTCCATCTAGCTAGGGGGCGCCCCACACTACGCTTGCCGATACGCGGTCTCCACTCCAAGACTCGTCTGCTCCACCGGCCATCGGTCCTTCGACAGACATGGCCAGCCCACTGCCACTTCAGCTTGCTTACTCTGCAGGCTACGTCGGTAACTCCGGTTCTCTTCCGGATAACTTCATTCCTGATCTTATCCTTCAAAGAAACTCCGAGCATAGCCCGCTCCATAGCACGCTGAATGACCTTAAATTTGTGGACCAGCCCGACTATTAGTGTCCACGTTTCGGCAACGTATGTCATAACGGGTAGGACGCATTGGTTGAAGACCCTAGTCTTCAAACACTGCGGGATTGACGACGAGAAGACTTGACGCAGTTTTCCAAACGCTGCCCAACCCAACCGGATCCTTCTGTCGGCTTCCTTCTCAAAGTTGTGCCTACCAAGCTGGAAAACTTGCCCTAGGTAGACATACTCCTTCACAACTTTGAGAAGCGACCCTTCGATGTGGATTGGACTCGGCAAGACGTGCAAATTGTACATGACTTTCGTCTTGTCCAAATTCATGCCGAGGCCAACCCGCCGAGAGGCTCCCTTTAGGCTGTGCAGCATCTGGTCTAACTGTTCCAGCGTCTCTGCCATTATGACGATGTCATCGGCAAAACGAAGGTGTGAGATATACTCGCCGTTTACGTTGATACCCTGTCCAGTCCAGTCCAGCGTCTTAAAGACGTCCTCCAACGCATTGGTGAACAGTTTCGGGGTTATCACATCCCCCTGTCTCACCCCCCTGAGGAGTTGCATGGGGCTGGTTTCCTGATCCTGGACATGGATAGTCATCGTTGCAGCGTCATACAAACACCTCAGCACTTCGATATAGCGCCAGTCAATTCGACATTGTTACAGAGAAGCCAGAACTGCCCAAATTTCGATGGAGTCGAAGGTTTTCTCGTAGTCCACAAATGCCATACACAGCGACTGATTGTACTCTTCGGCCTTTTGCACAATCTGCCGAACAGTATGGATGTGGTCTACGGTACTGAAGCCTTTTCGAAAACCGGCTTGTTCTGGTGGCTGGAACTCGTCAAGTCTCCTAGCGAGACGGTTCGTGACGACCCTCGAGAAAAGCTTGTATACGTGGCTCAGAAGTGAGATGGGTCTATAGTTCTTCAGCAAGGTTTTGTCACCTTTTTTGAAGAACAGAACCACCGCACCTCTGCTCCACGCTTCGGGCGTTGTACCCTCTTGGATGACGGAATTAAAGAGACTCGCTAGCTCTCTCAGGACTGGAGCCCCGCCCGCTTTAAGGAGCTCTGTCGTTATTCCGTCATCACCAGGTGCCTTGTTGTTCTTTAGCTGCTCGAGAGCCGCCCTAATCTCGCAGTGGTCGACATCCGGGATGTCCTCCGTGTAGTGGCGCGTTAGCGCCGATCGCGAACTAACAAGAACCGCTGCGGCAAAGCTCCTACGGGGCCCGAAGTGAGCCTGCGTGCCACAAAGCCGAACACACCGGTGTACATCTCCCGCCTGCACTACACCACTAAGGCGGAGGACATCGTGGAGTACGTGCGCCAAAAGACGAGGTACACGCCGAGGGTGCAGTTACTGGAGTCGCGTCGAAACGTCAACTTTTTTCATCGTCAACAAACTATCTGCCCCTCGTCATGAAATAAGACTTTTGGCCGCAGGACGTGGTATTCCGTCACTTCCGCGGACAAGTTCCACAGATCAGCACAATTTAATATAGTGCAAAGTGAAGTGCTACTAACATAGTCTTAAGCCTTTTTATTAACACAAGTTTTGTTTATATTACAATATGTATGTTTAGGTTAAGGTATTTTTCTATGGGCCTGTGTCGCCTGAAATAAACGTCATTATTATTATTATTATAATCCGGCTCGATGGTCATCTTCACTATGCGCCGCTGGTTTTGCCGTCCGCGTTGAGTATAAGTGTCCGTAAAAAACCTCGACTTCCTCGAGTATCTCGAAGAAGACTTTGAAGTCACGATTCTACCATCTGCAGTTTTCAGTTTCGTCAGACGGGACCTCCCTAAATGCTGAGCGAACACTTTCGACCCTCGGTTTTGCTCAATCGCGATCTTAATGTCACGGGTGTTGGAGCACCGCAGGTCGCATCGCGTCAGCTTTCTAATTTTTAGGTTTAAGGCCCTCTTATCTGACGAAGACGGCTGCGTGGATGGCAACTCTCGTTTTTCCCTCATAAGTCCGAGAGTCTCCGAGGAAAGTTTGGACACTTTACTTTTCCGCTGCGACGGGAAAAGACTGCGGGACACGACGCGCAGTGTTTGACCACCTCGTCGGCTTTCTCGTCAACATTGCTTGTGTTTTCCAGTACGGCGAATCGATTTTGAAGTTCCAGTTGGAATTTTTCGGATCCAAAAGCGGTTTGGAGCTGCGTAGATCGGAGAGTAGGCCTCATCATTCGGATTCTCTCAGCTCGAAAATTGATATTTAGAGTGCCTCGGACAAGCCTGTGATCGCTTCCGGTATTAAACCTGCTGATCACGGAGAGATCTCTAAACATGTGCATCATCACACATCTCTTATCTGTCATAATGAAGTCTATCTCGTTCCTTGTCACGTTATCGGGGCTCTACCAGGTCCACTTCCTTTGGGGCTTCTTCTCGAAGAACGAATTCGTCAAGAAAAGCCCCTGTGACTCTAAAAAGTTGACCAGCATTTGCCCCCTGTGATTCCTGCGCCCCAAACCAAACTGTCCGACTTTCGATTCGCCGCGTTCTTGTACTCCCACTTTGGCTTTGAAGTCTCCAATAACAACGTTGTAGTGGGCCTTTGTCGTACTGTGCATTGCCTTGGCAATACTTGGCGTACTGTGCAGCCTTGTTTCTATAGTGGCAACAGAAATACATCATCTGTGAAAATTTCAACTGTCTAGCTATCACGGATCATGAGATACAGCCTGGTGACAGACGGACAGACAGACAGACAGACAGACGGCGGAGCCTTAGTAATAGGGTTCCCGTTTTACCCTTTGTGTACGGAACCCTAAAAACAAGACTTGCGCGACGCCAAAAAAACTCTTCTCTCAGCATAATGCTGCAATATTTAAAAAAAATCCGCACTACTGGTATTCTGGGGCCCAAGTCTGCTATTTTTATAAATTCAGTCATTCCAACACGATCCCATTGTCATGCCATTATCATTTTCCTAAATGTTCGTAATCTGGTAAATTCATAATGGTCGATCATTGGTCGGTCAATGTTCTCGTAATATAACTGTGTTATTTGACTGAATGGCTCTCCACACTTAATTATGATGCCGTGGAAGACATTTTGGCGACTCTGGGTTGAACGTCATGCATATTGACACATACACACATATACACACACACTCCATGTACACACACACACACACACACTCCAACACACCCCCATTCATACACACACACACACCAGCACACTTCCACACTCATTCACAGATACACACGCCCACACACACACGCACCCACTCATACACACAAATTATACACTCACACACTCATAAACACACGTATAAACACACTTTTATACAAAACACACTCTAGTTTTCACACACTGCCACAAATACGATTTTCATTTTTCTTTTTTATTAATTTTTCTTTTCTTTTCATTGTTTTATAAAAATGTGTAACTTATACCTAATTAGCACAACGAAAAAATTGTTAAGTAATCAAGGAAGAGCGAGGTTTATTCCATCACAAGTATCTTAAATAAACACAACAAAGTTTAATAAACACATTTTTTATTTATTTTTTATTATTTTTATTATAAGTAATGGCATTGTCGTATTGCCATTATTATAAAACCCATTAGTAGAAATGTAATCCATTTGTCATTATGTACGAGATTACCAATATATGCAATTTCTTTCAATGTAGTGTCAGTGGGCGACCACTGGAATGTCATAATGACGCTATTATAATAGTAGATTACCAAACTTGTCAAAATCAACAATTATGATATCAATGATCGACCATTCTGACACTATTGTAATAGCAGACTTGAGGCCCTGATAGGGCCCGCTGTGATGCCACGGACCAACTTACGGGCATATTATATAAATGCCACTAGAGGAATAACAAATTAATAAAACTATTAATAATTATTAGGCTGTGAAGGTACTTATTTCCTGTGAGGGTACTGTTCTTAAAATCTGAAAATAATAAGGTTTTGGAAAATGCAGACACAATTAACACAGTAAAAGAAAACTTTAATTCAACAACCAAATGATCATTATCATTCTGTTGTCCTTATCCGATTTATTTGGGGTCCGCGCAATATGTCTTTATCTTCCACTACCTTTTGCCCGCGGCTTCACCCGCGTGGATATCGGAAAATATCCCACGGGAATAATTTACCAGGACTTAAAAAAAAAACTAAGCGATTGACTTCTAGCGCTGCCCCCGCCGCCGCCGTCAACCATAATTATTTTGTAATATGTAAGGACAATTCTCTATTAGTAATTCAACAATCGAAATAAAATTCTCTGTTCTTTGTTGTAGAAATTCTAAAACCACGCTGTTCCATAGCTCTCTCGAGGTAACTCAATAAAATGCAATCCTCTATACAGACCACTCACTCAGGTGTACCTCTGAGCTATATCCACAATTCCAATAAGATAACTGCAAAACTGTGTTATGGCAACGTTGCGGTTTTAAAAGTAGAAATAGTGGCAGAAATTGGAAAGAGTAGGTATGCTTAGATGGTTAGGGGGGATGAAAGGCGACTAAGAAAAAGTACAAGGCAGATAAGAGTAGAAACGCCGGAAGGCAACGCGACGCCTAGGACATAATTGTAGTGACCTTATTGGTGATGTTCTTCAGAAAGGTTAGGTGTAGTGTTGCCCAAATTCAGTCTTGGTCTTGTTCTTGCGTTTTTGCAAGACCAAGACCAAGAACAAGACCGCGTATTTTTAGCAAGACCAAGACCAAGACTGACCGTGCAAGACTTGAGCAAGAACAAGACATAGCCTGCAAGACTCTTGCGTCTTGCAGCTAGGACTTAGCGCTATTTCACTGAGTAGTTAGGTGTAACAGTTCGGTGTATAGGTAGGTACGCTTAGGAATTCTATGAGACGCAAAAAACTGTATCAAAGAATATGAAAAACTGGACCTATGCGCATTACGACTAATACCATAAACATAGCGAATAAAAAAATATCTATTAAAATCAAACTGAGTGCATGCATAGTTATGTTTTAACCATCGGCACTTTGATAATGCGGCATCAAAGGTTTTGTACTTACTTCTCAAAGAAATTTGCCGCTTTTCGGAAGTACATGGTTATGATACACGCGCCGGCGGCTTCTTTTGAAATCTAAAACAATCGTTGCCGCCACGCCGAAATCATAACATTTGTGACACTATTTGATTGCCGCCATAGGGCGTAGGTATACTCATGCAAAATAATTTCGAATTTTTTTAAGAGTACCTACAGGTGTTCCAAAGAATAAATAAGTTTCAGAGTGCTTAGAATGAAAATGAATACATTATACTGATCACGCAAGTAGTATTATGATTAGGTTATAAATCAAAGCTTATAAATCATAAATGTTTATTAAGAAACAGTTACTTCCATGGAAAACGACATATAGGTCAGTTGATTTTTCGAATTTCTTATCAAATCTTCAGTTATTTATTAATCTGCTTGATCTTTACTATGGCTATGTTAATTCAAGCTCACAATGTTCCAATTCTAATACGTTTTTCTAAGATTTAAAGTAAACTTTAATAAATAGTAATAGACTAATAGGTAATTGCAAGACTTGCAAGACTCTTGCTGCAAGACCAAGACCAAGACCAAGACTGGGAGCGCAAGACCAAGACCAAGACCAAGACCAGGTGTATTGGCGCAAGACCAAGACCAAGACTGGCTAAGTCTCGTCTTGTTCTTGCATTTGGGCAACACTAGTTAGGTGCGTAGTGGCGCGGCCGGATGTATGAAGGAAAAACCTTTTTTTTTACAAAAAAACAACAACCAACTTCCAAAAAAAAGCAGGCAGCTAGGTACAAAGTGAAAAATTTAATTTCGGAAGTCGGTGTCTATGATTTTGTTATTTCGTTTTTTGCCATCGAGTTCCGAAATTAAAGTAATTTTTGACTTTGTAGCGTTTGTAAAAATGATTTTATTAGTTGTGGTTCCTACCCCACACAAATTCGTACATCACTACTTGCTATGTAAATATCTGTGACAGGAAGTTATTATAACATCATCAACCATACACTAAGTAGAAAAATTGTATTATCGTAGCTAACTCAAAAACTACCCAAACAAATTTAATTAAATGAATGTGGGACCGCCACGCAAGCTTCACCTACGAAATGAAAAAAAAAAACTCGGTAAGTTGGCCCCGTAATGACGGAAAATTCGATATTATATAAAAAATACATACAGACGAACATATGATAGAACCTCCTCCTTTTTTGAAATCGGTTAAAAACGAAGCAAAAACTGTATGAATGGATCGTAGCAAGTAGCTTTCTGTAGTTTCTGCCTACCCCCATGGGTAAAAGGCGCGAGTTTATGTATGTATACCGAACATTTTATTTTATTTGACTTTTATATGTAAGCTCTACAAATGAATTTCGTGTAACACAAAACGCTTCATATTTTTTCACGAGACTTTGAAACTGAATTCACGTTGGTAAAGTTCGATGTGGTTTTGGTTTTGCTCTGAGCCACTGGCTACAAAAAATTAAAATGCCGGTGGTTACGACTACGACTGAATATCTCGTCTGTTTTTCGAGTTTCATAAAACCGTGACTATAGCTAGAAGATAATACAATGCTCTAGCAAGCTCTAGACGAATTATTTAAATATTATATAGAATACCAACTTAAAAAAGCCCTCTTCCACTCTGCTACTGTGGCGGCATCAACATCACCATATGCGAACTACGCATCGCACTGACGTCACGCAAAATCCAGCATCGCGCAAGCAGAGTTTACCGCGCGACTAGCTTATACAACGCCTCGACAAGAATCGTTGGGCAGTAGCCCACCCTCCCTTTTCTGAGGATGAGTGAACTTTACACCATATTCCTCACCTCTATACTGCTGATCGCGTAGTGATCTTTGCTGTGCCCGACAGGGTCATAATGATCATGTCTTTGTTTTTGGGTGGGAAATTATCAAATAACTTCTCCTGCTCTGGGCGGAGCGGGAGGGCGTGTAAAGCGGGAGAAAAAAATAAAATCCTACCACCAACACGTTGTGGAATTCAAATAAATATATAAGTAGACCGAATAATAGGTAAAAAGCGAATATGGAGAATGTAGGTACATTAATAAGAGTTTTTTTTTTATAATAAGCGAAATACCAGTCTTTGTAAAGAAAAAACCTAACATAATTATAATGACATCTATTATAATTTGCACTTGTACCGTCACTTCTTAGTATCGTAGAAGATTGAAGTACAAAGCAAAATAAATGTGCGAAATTAACACAGCAAGCAAAAAAGATTACAGCCTTAAAGTCAACACCATAAAAAGATTACGATCAGAAGCTACCCTTGACATAAAGCTCACTAACCATGGGCTTTGATTACTTACATTAAATAATTAACACCGAAAAAAGCACTGCACTTAATTTGGTGGGTGCCATAATGAGGGTAGAAAGTCGAGAGATCATTTAGCCGCGTTTATCCGGATCAAACCGGTGGGGACTGGAGTCCTCTGGATGAGTTCTGTAAGAATAATTTTAAAGAGATTCCTTTTGTGATGAGTAGGAATTATGATTATGGATTTTCTAAATCAAACTTTCTTGTTATTTGATTTCCATGTAAAATATAATATAATTTACATGGAAATCAAATAACAATAAGTAGGTACCGAATATCTCTAAAATAACTATTTTATATTGCGGTATTCCAATTTTAACATGAATAGGTGTAATTAATTTTCATAAAGTAGCCTGAAATACGCGGCTTCAATGTTTAACAAGCTGTAAAAAGCATTATCTTCATGCAACAGCGAGCGTCTAGTTATCATTAACCGCAGTAATCCGGAGCATACCGGTGCCATCTGGATTCTGGAGCAAGCTTCCTCAGGAAGAGATTTGTAAGAATAATTAAAATGACTTCGCTAAGAACTAATGTTACTTCTGTTTTGTATATTTGATATCTCTCTGCTTTAGGATAATGTTTTAGGCGATTCACCGAGAATCAGTCCAAAAATAATGTAAAAAAAAAACATTTTATGAAAATATTGGGGAATAACTTTGCCTCAATGGTAACAGGAAAATGCAGTCGTTTATCAAATTTTACAATTATATATAATATACGGTAAAATTAGATTTTTTTTATCTCCTAAAAATGCATTGGTTTATTTATTAAGTAATACCGAACATAATTATTCAAAAGCCACAAAGTCTTAATCAAATCAAATCATTTATTTCAGATAAATATCCATAGCAAAATTTTACACATAATGTCATATTACAAAATAACATAAAATATAATCGCAAACATAATGAATTAAAATTAAAAACAAAATTAAAATCAAAATTAAAAACAAAACAAAAACGAAACCAACAAACAAACAAAAACAAAAGCACTTACCTTATTTCATAATGTGTTGTTCTCTTTTATGTTACCAAACTTTTAATTTTGCGAACTTATTACAAAGCCACAAAATATTACACCTCACGATTACGTCAATGCAGACGCTGCAGCGCTTTCCAAAAGATTTAGCAGCACAACTTCGACACATGTTTGGTAACTTTGTGCAGCGCTGCATAGGCTTTAGTTGCTGTCAGCTGCAGGTTCTGAATATGTTTAAAAGTGCCGTGTTAAATTACTCTGCTTATTCTTTGCCTGAATAATAAAGGTTTGAAAGAAAGAAGAAAGAAAAATAAATTTATTTGTCACAGAAACACGTGCAAGATATATGAAAACATAAACTGGTAAAACAAATAGTCGGCAGCTGCACGTCATGACTGTGACAAGAAGGCTTGCACTCAGCATGATGCTGTGCTATGGGGGACCCACAGCACAGCGCTGATTTTCAGTGGTCACCCGACCGGTTTCTTGATGTATTTTAAATGGCAGTGCTTTTAGATAATTTTGAGGTAAGTAAATGGGAAAATAGGTTTGCGCTTTCTTTTAACTTTTGGTTTTGCTTTTCAGTTATTTAGCAAAGTAAGTGACTATTACGGATTTTTTGGAACCATGGTAATATTATATATTGCATCTAAATCACCGGGATTTATCAGCATCGGAGCAAGGCAATGTGTTTTTTTTTATTGAGTGTCCATCGGATATGACTGATATTTGTCACAGCTAAGTTCTGACCTGTCAGCTAACAGATAAGAACTTAGCTGTGACAAGTACAGGGTAGATTAGGGCAGAATATCCTATAAGTACTATTAACATACCCACCAGAAGTCGGACATGAGACTATTTTATAAAATCTTACCAGCTGCGCCCCGCAGTTTCACCCGCGTAAGTCTCGATGCCGTGGGAATATCGGGATAAAAAGTAGCCTGTCTCAATCCAGGGTGCTGAAGCTACCTCCATACAAAATTGTATCAAAATTGGTCTAGCCGTTTGAGCGTGAAGAAGTAACAATCATACTCACAAACTTTCGCCTTTATAATATTAGTGTAATTGTGTGATTATCCATCGGTGACCTGTAATACAGCTTTTTTTTAAAACCTACCACAGGCTCCAGTCTGTCACAAAGCTAGCTCCTTGTTCATGCACTACCCTCAAAGTTTAGCATTAATTTTATAACTTGTGTTGAGAAAATAAACGTTTTATGTTATTATATTATCCCCAGGTAGAAAATTCACTATCGAAGGCTCCACTTACCAAGATGCTCCTTCCTCGAATACCATTTACTACTCATTTGGGAATTAAAGGGAAAACATGCAATGCATCAGCTGTAAGTCAACACCCCTTAACTTAAGGGTCAGTCCTTTATGTGCCCTAAGCACCCGTCCCACTGCCAGCGATAATCGAGAATAAACACAAGTTGACGAGTATCGAGCAGCGAGTGCTCGACGGCGACGAACGATTAGGTACTCGCTGGTAAGCGTGACAAACGAGTACTCGCCGGCGCGGTGTAACCAGTCGGCAATCAAATACGTATGTATCTTTTACTCACACGGAACCTACGATCTTTTGTACGTTTCTTGAGCGAGAAAATCGTTGATATCCAGTCGGAGGTCGGACAGCTGCCTTGTAGTCGCCTTTCAATTGACTTTTACGACTCGTGAAGATATACGGCTGATAGTACTATCTTTCTTTTTTCTTTGTTGCAGCTATTAGGTTAGGATGGGTCGGGAATTCGGGAAATGTGAATAACCCTTCGGGTGCTTTTCAAGGGATGTGAGTGCTTTCTCTTTTATTAAGTCTTTTACTTTTAAAAGTATTGGGTATGAAAAAGATTTTACGTTTAGCTTTGAATGTTAAAATTGCGAAGTATATCGCTACAAGATGAAAGCTTATTTATTTATTTTCAGTTGGTACACCTACAGGATTCCAACTCAATTTCATTTATGAGTTTCTGACAAACATAACCTTGTTACGGACTTTCCTAACAATTTTAAGAAGTATTTTTACACGGTCTAACATAAAGTATTGAATGTAAAGTAAGTTTTGAAACAAAGGTTCCTAGTGATTTCATTCTAACTGAAGCTCGTTTAACTGCCCAGACATAAAAAATAGACAAACTATGAAGCATGTATCGAATGGCGGTAGTGTATAGAAATCAAACTATAATGTTCGGTTATGTCTGAACACGTTCCCTGTGGATTCAGCCGGATTGTTATATTTCTGACAGAGCCAATGGTACCGCTCTTTAACTGCAGTTAATACTAGATTGAACGTAACAAAATTTACAAGCTACACATGCTCATTAAGTACGAATTGTCGATCACCCATGTGTTGACCGAGGCAACTATGTTGATCGTAAAGTCACAGAGCGGCTGTGCTGCTGCTTCTGCTGGTATTTGACAACATTATCCTAGCGACACACCGTGGGCACAAATACTGCGTTTTATTTAAATCTGAGAGCTTGGGGAATTAAACTCCTGATTTAAACTACCGATAGTGCAACTGAACCGTCTAGTCACTGATCACATAGGTAGCTACATGTATTTGTCACCTGCGAGGCAGGAGGCTGTGATTCTACGCATTTTGTCTAATATTTCATACGTTTCAGCCGGTGGAGGCTTGTGAATCGAACGTCTGGGTTGATAACTAGAAGAAACTATTACAGTTCGATTTGTAATATTGTTGGTGTTGTATTAAGTAGTATTAGAACACTACCTATTTATTTAAAGCATGAAGCTGCTTGAGGAAGAAGCGCTAAGGTACACCGCGGAATTCAATTTTTCTTACGATTTTTGCAATTTGCAGCTCAGTGTATGTTGATCAAAACACTTATGTTTCGCGATCGTAACAATTTGTTAATGATAGAATCAGATGTCATTAGAATCAGCAATACAACTCCTTATGTTAGAATTGGCCTCAAATGTCAAGATTTCATGATATTCTAATCATTCAATAGGGTCATATGCACTTAGAGAGTTGTATTGATGATTTTAATGATTATAATTATATACATACAGATTTGTTACGGTCGCGAATCATATTCAGATCAACGTACAATCTGATACTGACCTGAAATTTACAAAAAAAATAGGAAAATTTGAATTTTGCGGACTATTCTGACGGTTTTGCCTTAACAATTTCTTCCCCTATAGGCGGTCTCTCACCGGAGCATTCATCGGTAATGTAACAATCCAAGATTCGATAAGATTCGCATTCATGTTACTAATAATTGTGTCACAGGTGCTCCTCACTACTGTTACATTACTTATAATTTTATACATTTTTTTTTAAATTGCATTATCAAGATCAGTTATCATAAATGTTTAAACGTTTATTAACTCCACCACAATATGAAAAATTGGTACAATACATAAATGTGTATGCAAAAATACATTGATGTTGTGGAGACTGGAGCCTGTACTAGGAATATCTGTGTTATCATGACACTATACGCATTTTCTCAAGTCAATCTTGTGAGCTACTAATAACGTTGTGCTCACTTTAATTAAAGTAGTGTTTAGTGAGTGGAGTGGAGTGTAGTAGTGTTGTGGTTTAGGTACTAGCATTCTTGAAGGTATCTTGAGGGAAACTTGACTCTTAAAATAAACAATCGAATTAAATTATATATTATATCCTGTAGTCATTTTTAGGGTTCCGTACCCAAAGGGTAAAAACGGGAACCCTATTACTAAGGCTCGGCCGTCTGTCTGTCTGTCCGTCTGTTACCAGGTATCTTATGAACCGTGATAGTTAGACAGTTGAAAATTTCATAGATGATGTATTTCTTATGCCGCTATAACAACAAATACTAAAAAACAGAATAAAATAAATATTTAAGGGGGCTCCCATACAACTAACGTGATTTTTTTGCTGGATATTGATAACGGCAATAGGTAGACGCTTGAAATATTCACAGAATATTTAGTTATATATTCCCTTTAAAAATAAATAATTAAATTAAAATAAAACACATATTTAAGGGGGGCTCCCATACAACAAACGTGATTTTTTGCCGTTTTTTTTTATAGATAATGGTGCGGAACCCTTCGTGCGCACTTGGCCGGTTTTTTATGATGCAGACATGAGTACCATCAATGCAGCCAACCGCCCCTGGGAATCCAAATTTGGCATAGAATCTAAAATGCAGATAATAGGTATAATATTGTATTGTCAATAGTGCCGCGCATCATCATTACATTAGGTACAGACCGCGTTGTTCATTTAAACTACGCAACCGATTTTAAGACGGTTTCAAGCTTCATTTAGAGAATTTATTTAATATTAAAATGACATAGGTATAGTAAAGAAATATATTAATGTTTTGTTAAGTTGTTGCAAGCGATGTCGACGGATAACTAACTTGATTAAATTCCGTCGTATGTGGCTATCATATACGCGCTAGTCTTTAGACTTACCCACTCCTAGCCCTTTCTTGGGCTCCCCTTGTCAAAGGGAAAGTCGCATGCTTTCTAAATACATGTGGGTGGTTCAGGGCCAGAGTCACTTGTTTGCCCGCCCTACAGACGCTCGGCTTGGAAACTGAATGGGAGCAGTGCTGCCCTACCAAGGTCTGATAGAACCCGCTAGCGTAAAACGCCAGGGTTCAGTACCTAGAAAAAGTAGATAATGTAATGTTTGGAATCTAGCTGCCTTGTTGCTTGTCAATAAATAATATGTGTATAAGTAACTAAGACTCACCTTGGCGAGCATCGAGTCCATCTTTGCGCCTTTCCCAGGGGATGTGCGGCGTCAGCTCCGTTATTCGCCACGAGCGACTTAGTGAACCTGTTTCGGTCGCTCATGGAAAATGCATCCGTTGCAAGGCGACGACGACGGCGTTCTCTCCGTCTTTCTGACGCTGCTGCATAGTCTGCACGTTGCGCCAGGGTTAAATAAAGTAACCGCAAACATGCCGCAAACGAAAACCACTCCTTTTTAAATAATTATCCAACTATAACAGAATATCCAAACACTTCACAAACAAAAAAATACACAAAACGTCTGTCCTGTGTTTTATACATACGCTTATACGAGTATAATAACTATGCAGCTATATATATATATTTTATAGATATCTAACTAGCAGAAGCTAAAATTATTAGTCACAGTCCGGTCAACAAATAATCTCATGCTTACGTCAGTTTTGACGTTCTTATTTTTAGTGGAATACCAAATTTTTTTACAATGTCAATTCGAAAATTTAGCAGAATACCGTTCTGGTACATTATTTTGCTTCGGTCTAGTCGCAATCTCATTGCAGTTAAACGTCACGTTTAACTTGCTTTTTTGGTTTAGTAGACTCGCTCTTGTTTATTTAGAAGAAAATTTATTTTTTAGGCACATAAATCATTGGTCGAGAACTAAACACTTCCTGAGGGCAATACAAATTGTACGAGCATAATATAACGCCTAAGTTATATGCTACAGTACCGGCTTAGTTGGTTTGCTAAATTAATTTTGAATGAAATTATATGTTCTAAGAGAAACTTCAACTCGAATTTGATCTCTGTTTACAAATAAGGCTAAGTACGGCAGACATTGCTCGCAGAACAGATGGCCGATGGGGCCGAAAGGTTCTGGTCTTCTGGAGAGGCGACCGTGTACCGGAAGACATAGCGTTAGAAGACCACCCACAAAGTGAACCAATGGCCGTGTGAAGGGCACAGGAATCTGCTGGATGTGAGAAGCACGGAACATGTTGAAGTAGCGGTGCTTGAGGGAGGCACATTTGCCTGTCTTCCCCAAGCACCGCCACTTCGACATGATGTTGATGAAGTAGAGCATTCTTGCAAAAGAATTTGTCCAATGTAATACAATCTCCATACCTATTTGTACCATTAGTTGGGAGAGGTGATAACAATCT
Source organism: Tiliacea citrago (assembly GCA_963921375.1). NCBI lineage: Eukaryota > Metazoa > Arthropoda > Insecta > Lepidoptera > Noctuidae > Tiliacea > Tiliacea citrago. The sequence goes on from OY992793.1 coordinate 2,835,179, forward strand.
CATTCAATCTCTTCTCAATTTTATCTCTGGGTAAAACAGCGCAATGGCATAAGACACAGGACACATCATGGGATACTACTAGGCGGATGTTTCGTATGAATTGGAAAATATCAAGTAGCAGGATATCCTTCTTAAAAAAAATTGTTTTATGGAACAAACATTCAATCAGTTGAATGTTTGTTATGATGATGTTGATATGATTTTGAGTGAATTTGTGTCAGCAGTCATCTGCTACCCAAATTAGCTGAAAATCCTCTATAACAGATGCCACCCTTTCTTTAAACTTAGTATAACTTAACACTGGAACACTTAATAATACTAAGTGTCATAGCACTATAATTAGCAAAGCTTTTAAGTACTTAGCTTGCCAAGAATTTTAATACTAGCTTCAAGCAGGAGTAATGGCCGTCCGTCCAGGAGCTCTTATCATAACGACTGAGATATATCTCGGACGTTCTGGAGGAATTAGGGATGATAAAGTAAAAATATTATATGGACTAATTTGTGACCTGTCCTGTCAGTCTATTAAGTTTTCATAGGTCCATATTATGACAGGATATTTGGATTCAGATTCGTTTGGTTTTAGATGACGATTATTAATAAAATCTATTTCCAATACTTTCTCGCACTTGATTGTTAGAAACAGTCAAAGCATGCTCGGAGTCATGATGAGTGGTTATTCATTTTCAAAATCAAAATCAATAACTCGTTTTAAGAAACATTTATGAAAATATCACGTTATGTTTAAGCTTCAACATTTGCTGTCCTTCAATCACTGTTATGGATTGGTTCTTCGATACGCAACTCTATTTTTGTTCAACCATTTCTTGAATCATCAAATTAATGCAAAAACGAACTCATTATTTTCTTCCACACATTCTTGCTCATTCAATTTTCACTTACTTTAATTTACTTTTGTTGATGAGCAGGAATGCGTGTGTATGTGTGTGTGTGTGTGTTCAGCCTATTTAGGTATAACCAAGCACTGCACACCTTTTTTTCATGTATTTACTACTATCCATCTTACTGTCCATTTAACACAGGCCTTTAACTCAACCATCTAAATAATTCTGCCCTTTATCAGTTAAGACGTTACATTGACCCTTCCTGTCCCTTACTCGGCGCCCTTCACTCCGCTGGTAACTTGTGACTTAAGCGTAGGGATGCAAGAAGTGCCAAAAAGTATCGATATTTAAAAAATATATTGATATCGATTTCGATATATCGAAAAAAAAAATCGATATGTCGGTAAATTTTCTAAAAAGCATTTGAACTGTATGAAATTGTATTCTGTTTGTTTTTTATTCGTAGAAATTCCAAACTAGAAACATCATTTCTGGTGTAAAATCTTAAACTAATAAAACATAGATAAAAATAAGTTTACTTTTTTACGGCTATGAAATCTAGCGGTTTTAGTCAGTAGGGACAACGATGTTGCTATTGGAAATATATCGTATTTGATACGTTTTCGATACTTGATATTTTATATCGATAAATCGATGTATGGAAATAATAGATATCGCCGAAAAATATAGATATATCGAACAAAAAATATCGATATATCGATATTTTTTCCACAAGCCTACTTAAGCGCGAATGGCGTAGGAACAGGGATGGACTTAGCTCGCCCGTTAATTGTAGGGATTCAGTTGTTTTAACCAAGAGGTTTTGAATGTTTTCATTACAAATGTTGGGGTTTTAAGGATCATTTTTGTGATAAAACTATGAACAGGATGTGAATACACAATGATTTCAATGTAATCAAACGCGATACTAAAACGTAGATTTTATTTACAAAGTGTCAAGAAATACTAAGAGTTTTTGAGACGCCAGCACATCAAGATACTACAATCTGTCAAATTTCTTTAATAGATTTTCAACTTTATCCCTACAGCATAAGGTTCAAGGTTGGTTGGGAAAATTTGAAAGTTTCTGGTAGCTTGACCTGCTGGCGTCTGTACATCTAGTACTCAAAAACATGTTAACGATTTTAGTATTATTGAATACTACGTAAGATTTATGACGACTTGAGAGCAATAATCATATAGTTTTTTTTTTGTGAAGGGTGGGGTCACCGATATTGAAAATAAAACATGGTGAAGTAAACTTTCACATTCATAAATCACATCAAACTTTATTAAAGACAGAAACGCATACATTGCAGAATCACGAGAACATCATCCCAACAGACTCATAAACATTTCTCCAGAAGTCTATCTCAGTCTGTTTGTCTGCAGTTTTCGGTACCAATTTGTAGCCTATATCTAAGTAACTCTTGTTTTTGCTGTAGTCCTTCCAAGTAGTATTACAACTGGGTGGAGTTGGGTTTCTGTAAACAATAAAACTCATCAAAGACAGCGGTACTAGAAAAAAAAAAAAAACAAAAAAAAAATTGAATGGAAAGAATTGAATGATGGAAATGGATGGGTGGATGGATGGAATAATGTGTATGCCTTCTATGACAATATTTTGTAATTAAAATATAACATATATACCCGTATTTAGCGTAATTCGTATACAAAGTACACGTTTGCACTATCATTTTATAAGACGGGCTATTTTTCTTCAATGTCAAAAGGAACTTCGATCCATCAAATAAATATGGAATATCGTCCCCATGCGTTGCCTTCCGTAAACCATATTTAAGCCCATTTCTTCCATGAATATTTCTCTCACTAAAGCAACTGAATTCGTAGAAGTAAGCCTTGTTACCAGTTTTAACCCACATTTCCAGAAATCTATGAATGTTATAAACGTAGTTGAAATACGAATAGAATTGAATTATTTCTCTTATAGATCCTTCACATATTTCTTGGTTCCCAAAATAATGTTTTTGAATGCGATCGCCCAATTTTAAAACTTCCGTTGCATTCCGTATATTTGTAATTTTTGAAGGCACCAGAAATTCTTTATAAAATGGAAAGTATTTTAAAATAGCTTTTCTTTGGGTGTCTGCTCTGTAAATACCTTCTTCAGCAGTATGACCAAGGATCAAATCAGAAATGTTCGTTTTATTTTCACTAAGTAATTTTTGTGGGTCTTCAAGGAAAAAATGTTGACAACTACAATATATTTCAACAATTGGTCTGAAATTAAATAACTCAAGCACTTCTCTTCTTGGCTGCTCAGAATATAATACAAACGGTTTTGATTCCACCAGAGCTCTGACTGGTGCTGCTTTCAGGAACTGAATAGCTTCTTTTGGATCCTGCGTATACAATCCTAATTGCTGAGTCAGTAAAAATGCACGTCTGTTATGTTCAAATGGTAAATCAAAATCTTTGAAAAACACACCACTCATTGCTATCGCTCTCTTGAAAAGACCTTTGGACATTGGCGACAACAAATGAAGAGTAACTGAGGAACCTCCTGCACTTTGTCCAAAAATCGTCATATTGTCTGGATCTCCACCGAATTTTGCAATATTCCTCTTCACCCATTTCATGGCTGCCACTTGGTCTTTCAAACCAGCATTGCCTGGTGCTTCTTCTATGTCCAAAGAAAGGAAACCTAAGGTCCCTAATCTGTAGTTAATTGTGACAAGAAGAACATCATGATCGAAAAGAAAATCTGGTCCAAATTGGTCTGAATTTCCGGATCCTACCATAAATAATCCTCCATGTATGTAAAACATTACTGGTAGAGGAACTTTAGGCATCATTGTAGGAGTATACACGTTCAGAAAGAGGCAGTCTTCATTGCTACCATTGATGTATTTGTCTGTGCCTATTTCTATCTGAGGGCATATTGAGCGGTGAATCAGTGCGCCTCGCTCACCTTGCCATAGCAGAGGTGGCTTTGGATCCTAGAAATTAAAGTGAGATTTGATAGTTAAAGTTTCCTTAAAGCAACATTATCATCCAATAAGTAATAGTATTTTAGTGTTTTGATCATCCCAGGTCAAATTCAAAAGTGCTAATAAACAATAACAATAATTAATAGACTCTTGGATAACTATCGCGTCCGCGCCCACTCGACCCGCGTAAACTCGACCCGAAGAATAATACCTGTATATTTCTGTTTTGATAGGCGTAAAAACGTCGATGTATAGTTAGACAGAAAAGTGTCGATTTAATGCTTGCACCACAGAGAGTGTAAAATTTAAATAATGTTTTGATAAATAAATCAATAATTAAACAAGTGAGTACTTATCCTGTTTTAATATAGTATAATATAGTTACGCATTGTACTTTGTAGTAAAAATCACAGATTATTGCTAATTATCATTACAATCTTATAGCTAGTGAGCACGCTAGAGGTAAAGGCTATCTTCATAAAGCTACATTTTTTAAACGAAATCACTGACTACCAGGATAAATTATGTATCATAACAAAATATTAAATATTCTATGTATAATAAGTTAATATCACTTTGCCTGACTGTACAAATGGCACTGAATTGGTAGTAAAACATCTAGTATTATTCTTCGGGTTGAGTCTTAGCTGGTCGAGTGGACGCGGAACCAAGCTATTGACGTATTTGAAATCTTAAATCGAATACTCTCACTTACCCTAAATCGTAGTGGTCCAACGGGTGGTGCAGCATAAGGTATACCTTTAAAACTGCAATAACTCTCGTTTCCTGTGGACCTCTGCAAGACTTCCCCTCTCAACAATCCTTGCTCTACTCGTACGACAATGAACTCTGCTTTGCGCTGAAAAGAAAATTTCAAGTATGTGATGAAGTCAGTTACCACTATTTATTTTAAACCACACAATACGAACAATAATTTAATTATAATAATTAATAATTATAGTTTAAACCTTACCACAGCCAGAAGAAATAATGAAACCAGTAACATTTTAGTTTAATAAAAAAGCGAACATAGGAAAATAAAATACAAGACACAGTGAGGCATATAAACGTTATATTCTGTCACAATAACAATACATTGTACTATTTAGCTACATTAATAGATAATGATATAACCAACGACGATGTCTATTCATGACTTTTATCGGTATTTTGTGATGCGACACGTCATTTAAATGTTTTGTCACGAATTTTAAGACATTTAAACCCAAACCAATAATCCAATTAAATAAATGTTATTTTTATATTTTTTGAACATCTAACCCTTTTCTTCCATATTCACTCATCATTCTTTTGGCCTTATCCACATTTATGTTTGCTCAGCGCAACATGTCTCTTTCTTCAATATTTCTCTATTAGTCGTCATCTCGGTCACCCCCTTTCTAGACATATTATCCTTCACACAGTCCATCGATCGTTTCTTAGGTCTTCTCCTACTCTTATAGCCATCCACATTCATACTCCAAACTTTCATTACGACATTCTTCTTCTTCTTATTCTTTTCGTTTTGACAGTACATCTATGTTGTTTACACTGTTTATGCCCAGTATTGTGTGGTCCATTTATTGTGGCGTCAGAGGCGTTGTTCAGATCGTCATTATTTACCTCAATCCTTCGCATTACATGCTAATACCATGACAACCGATTTCCACACAACTTTTCAGTCGCCGGTGTTACTTTCAGACTTTCTCTTATATACTGATTTCTTATTATATCCATTCGCCGAATACCATAAATCCTTCATCTCTTTTGTGGTGCAACATTCCGATCCATACAACACAGCATGTCTTACCATCTTTAGTAATAGTTCTGCCATATTATTTACTATTTCTATTTTATTTATTAGCATTATACTCCATAGATATTGAATTTTCAGTATCTAGGGAGTATAAATCTACAATTCAATGAACATAAAAATAAAATTCATTAAACTTTCAGCCGATGAAAATTAAATTTATTTCCAAAAGCGAAGCCATTTTACTGTTAAATAATACTCGGTTGATTACTAACGTAAAGTCAAAAGTGCAATTTATTTTAAAACGCTGCCCGTTCATGAGTGAAGAGGAAATTGAGTGTGAACTAATTTCAGTAATTTTGCAAAATGACTTTAGCTGTTCGACGCGAAAAGATAATTTTGGTTTTCGAGATATTTTTGTTTTGTACGAGTATAGGAAGGATCTTATATTTTATTTAAAGATGAATTTAAATAAAATGCGCTGTTTTAATTTTCTTTTTGTTCATTCATATCCTTTTGCAGGGTTAATAGATTCGTACCTCGTGACAATTAACTTTATTTTACTTAATTACTCCAGTATTAGTAGATACATATTAACACGAGTAGGTAAGCATTGTAATTTGGGAAAAATAAAAGGTAGAGGTTCTTTATTCTAAGTAATTATTCCTAATGGAGTCTGTAATAAAATTGCTGCACTGCAGTCCAAAACGGGCTGTCAAACAGAGAATGACCATCTGGTGATCACTATTAAATCCATCACCGTAATTGCGTAAAACACTATCAATTAGAAGGATATTGCTAATCAATTTCTTCATATTATGTTCGAAAGATTTGTCTGCTAAACAACGTAAATAACGCAATGAATGTTGTTGAACAGTCAAAATAAAAGCCACTGCTACTGTAAGGGCGCGGACACATCACCACGGCACGGCACCGCCGCCGTGAAACAGCACGACGCCGCGGAACGGTGCCGTGTACGGTGCGGGGCGCCAGCTAACGGCAGCAACTATCGGTTAATACTCAAATTTGCAGTTTTGTCTATATAATCATGGACATGGACTGCGAAAGACGTATTCTTCTCCTGTTACTGCTAAGACGACGAATTAAGAAACAACAGGGTATTATCGATCGTCTTTTGAACCGATGCCGATGGTTGTTGTCGTGAGCCGACGCGGCGTGCCGTACACGGCACCGCTCCGCGGCACGGCGTAACGATGGCACGACGTAATGTCGTGCCGTTTCAAGGCGGCGGCGCCGCGCCGCGGTGTTGTGTCCATGCCCTAAGTGTGTTATGTTTTTACCCCACAGGATTCCATGAAAGATCTTCCGTCACTAAAAATAACATAACATGCCATTGAAGAGCTACCTGCCTAGTCTTTTCAGATATAGTCAGTTCTGTTACTTCTTGCCCGGTATCAAACAGCACCTGGTAAACGTCCATGACCATCCTATAGTAATTGGGTTTGGAGAATAGCATGCAAGTAATACTGTTTCCACTTAGTGGTTTAATTAGTAAGAAAGTTGAAGATTAAAGTTTTAGCGAAACTTCGTGTTGCGGCGGCGTTGATGCCTGAGGTATATGCCAGAGATTTTGCGCGTAACTTCTTTTAGAGTTAAAATCGAATGAAGTAGTAGAGTAGGTAGGTATATTTCTACAGTTATTAATACACACAGACAGCCAAAACACAGCCGACAATGATGTTAGGCAATTTCTAATTGATATTACAAAATGCCTGACATCACTGTCAGCTTTCTGTCATTTTATACCGGCTCTACCCTAATTATAATTATACTGCCTTTATTAAATTAATTTAACATTTATCTTCTCAAATGAATTGTTACATCTCATCCTTTGTATATCTTTGTCAATATTGAAGTATAGTTAACGAAGCGCATGTTACTACATTAATTTATTAACTAATCGTAAATCAATACCTGGGTGTTTTTTTATCAAAACGTAGTGTCATATTTCTCAATATAGGTATGTACATCTTACACCAAAATAATTTTATGAAAGTTTGCAATAAAGGCATACTCGTGTGCAGATGAAATTCAAGCGCTTTAAAACTTCATAACTTGCAGCTGACAGCTTAAGCCTAAACAGCAAACAAAGACAGCGCTTTACGCTTTGTTGTAGCTTATTCAGGTTGCGGAAAATATTGATCAGAGTCTATTGATTATGCCACTGTTTTGTGGTTAAAAACTGTCAATCCGATCATCTCTAGAAGTAAGAAGAAAAAATTGCAGAGAAAAAATCTGAAGACATCCTTTGCAGAATTTGTTCTTCTTTTTGATTCAACGGTACATCTATTTAATACTGTTTGCCACTGGCCCACTAAGTGGCTACGTTTATTGCAGCGTCAGAGGCGTTATTCAGAACGTCAAGGGTGTAGGGTGTGGAGAACCCAGCCAGTGTTGCGAATCTGTCCGAAAGGGATACTGTGGCCTTGGTACACAGGTAACTACATTAACACGGGTGGGTTTTAGTCAGTAAAAGTGTGACGCGCCCTCCCGCTCCGCCCAGAGCGGGAGAAGTTTGATAATTTCCCACCCAAAAAAAGGGTGTAATGTAAGTGAACATACACTTGGGAGACTCCAGCTGCTGGAACTGCATGCTGCTGGATGAATCGATATGATGATAGATAATGGCACTTGAACGGTTTTTTTTTAAAGCATTTTTTTTTTTTTGGGTGGGAAATTATCAAATAACTTCTCCCGCTCAGGGCGGAGCGGGAGGGCGTGTCAGACTTTAACTGACTAAAACCCACCCGTGTTCCTTCCGTTGCCTGTGTGCCTGGGCCACGATATCCCTTTCGGACAAACTCGCAACCCCGGCAGCCATTGGTCCTATCGGACCCCGTCAGTTGGTGCTGACATCTCTTTGAGGCGCGCGTGGAACACAACGCGCCGTCGACCCGGGCCTGGTCCTTATCGGACGGCCAGCTACCCATCGCACACCGTCCGCAGGCCCGCGCCTACGGTGGCCGGAAATCGGCTTGCGTTTTTTAAAGCACGAGAACTACCCGAAACAATTCAGATAGATTTTTTTTTATAATTAATCGTTCACTTTCATTCATATTTGTTGTCTGGAAGCTCACGATACATCCTGAATGTGAATCACAAGAAACATCGCACCCTAAACTTAAAACTCACGAATTTAATTAAACGCAAACTGAAATCCATACTCCCGTAATTCCACATGACGGTTTAATCAATTCTAAAAGTTAGAACGTTGAAAATTCAATCAGGCTAAACATCGCCTTAGTAGGCACTTTGTAACTGATTGCTAACTTTCAAACCTATCGATGAGTCTAGTGCAAGCGGGTATTAATTACATAGCGATTCTGCCTCATAATAGGATAGATGAAAATCGAGACTTTGTCTAAGTAGTAAGTTTCTAGACTTTTAGAGAAACCACGAGTCACCGAGACGCGGCTGGCGGAGCGACGACGCAAACAGGTGATGCGCGCCCGTGTCGCTTGACGCAAGTCCGAGGCCGTGAACCGCCTAAAGGCTAGTGCATAATATAACTGCCGCATCGGGCCGCAGCTCATCGCGTTGCAAAACAATGCGCCATGGTTCATACAAGATATGCGGAAGTGATGTAGGACGATTCTTGCAATGCATTGCGTTGCGGTGCAGTCTCTAAAGATGTGTTCTTGCCTTATGTGCATTTACCTACCTACGTCAAGTAGTTTTTTTTTTTTCAATCCTTAAAATGGGCACGGATGTGATCTACATTCCAAGTAATTTAATTACATATAAGATTCAATACTACATATTTATTTTTAAAATGGACTTAATTAATTTAGTATAACAGAACCACCACAAACACCATTGCAAGGGAAAACGCATACGTTTTTACAGCTTCTTATATCTAATAACGACTAAAGTAACGTAATTTCGAACTAATTTCTAAAGAGACTACAGAAAGCAATGTAAAGGAAAGAGAAAATTAATGAATGCAGTTCAATCCGGATCGAACCGGCATTATCCGGAATTGCTGGACGCTGCACGTAATACCGGTTTATTATAGGAAATTAGCTACTGTGGAGGAAATTGCTTTCATAATCTGTGTGAAATTGGAATTTATTGTAAACGTTGCATGTTGTAGTAAAGATTTTAATAGTGGACTCGTAGAGTTTAATCAGAAATTAGGTTAATCCTTTAGAAATGGATGTATTTCTGCCACAGATTAATAATATATATGGGCGCCAAACCATTATGTAGGTTTCAATTTAAGCTTGTTTTGGTTATTTTGTACTTAATCTAACGTCCATGTTATTTATTGAATGAATACTTGTTTTTCGTGGATTAAACACCCTGAGCCGAAGTAAAGTATTTTCTTTATACTCTCATAATATTATTTACTGCCATTTTCTATTGCTGTGTATTTGTGTGGTGTAAAACAATGTCTGAATCCAAATATTTGGATGCAGTCCTTTCTCCGTCATTTACTTCTAACATTGCATCACTGTCAAAATCACAGTGGTCTTATTGTCGTTATAGTAAGGTTGTGCTAACACTTGCACTACGAAAAAAGTGTTAGGTACCTAATGCACGACATAGACACTGACAATGTCAAAATTACCACTATTATGCGGTTGACTATACACTGCATATAATCCATCGTTTTCACTTGCTATTATATAGAAACTCCGTGAAAGTTCTGTGTGGTACCGGCCGTAAAGAATAGCAACGTCCTATTTCTTCCCGTGGGTGTCGCAAAAGGCGACTAAGGGACTTACTATAGAATGGGCAGCAGCGTTCTCTATGCATTTTAACACAAATACTGCGATCGCCAACCCGCCTGCCAAGCGTGCCGATTATGATGATGATGGTTGTATACAAACTAGCTAGTTATTAGATAAAAATAAAAAACCGGCCAAGTGCGAGTCGGACTCACGCATGAAGGGTTCCGTACAATTATCTATAAAAACGGCAAAAAGATCACGTTTCTTGTATGGCCCCCCTTAAATATTTGTTTTATTTTGATATAATTATTTATTTTTAAAGGGAATTTATAGCATGATATAGAAATATTCTGTGAATATTTCAAGCCTGTTGCCGTTGTCAATATCGAGCGAAATCGAGCAAAAAAATCACGTTTGATGTATGGGAGCCCCCTTAAATATTTATTTTATTCTGTTTTTAGTATTTGTTGTTATAGCGGCAACAGAAATACATCATCTGTGAAAATTTCAACTGTCTAACTATCACGGTTCATGAGATACAGCCTGGTGACAGACGGACAGACAGACAGACAGACACAGACAGACGGCGGAGCCTTAGTAATAGGGTTCCCGTTTTACCCTTTTGGTACGGAACCCTAAAAACAGTTACGACACAACCTACCTTTAATCTTATCAACAATACTTTCCATAATCCATCTTCGCTGACCATTTTCTCAACCTCACAGTTACAAGTACTGGGGGCCGATCGCGCTAATTTTGAACGTTAATACCAAAACTAAACCACAACCAAAACGTTACGTTAGACACATTTCGTATCGCGCTAATCATTTCAACGGAAACGATTTAGCTTTACTTTGGAAGTTACGTTGGAGGAACGATCGATCGAACAATACTCTCACAAAAAATAGCGCGATACAGTTTCTTACGAGTACACCAGCTAAACCAAAACTAAACTAAAACCAAAAACGTTCCGTTCGAACGGTAATTACGTTGAGAAATAGCGCGATCGGCCCCCTGTCCTCATGCATAAATCCGTCGCGCCATTATCCTAGCCAGGCATCCTGGATCCGCCATAATCCCCCGTTCCTTGTAATTACGTGCAGGTGAGGGATGCTTTTACCTACCCCTCGTCTAAACGCTTCCTGACGTTTTGCATCCTCTAGGAAACGATTTGCCTCCAAGAGCACAGTCGCGGAAAAGACTGTTGAGCGCTTTTTGAAATGTAGTGTGGGAATCTTTTGATCTGATGGACTGCCCACGTCTATAGTTCTGTTAATTGTGTATAATAAGTATTTAACGGGTTGCGATTCGATTAGGTACTTTAATATGGTTGCTAAACAATTTATGCTCGTCACAATGCTTATGGTGAGTAGCAGTTCTTCTGGTTGGAAGTCGGTTGTTTTTTTTTTCGTTTTGGAAACTTTGAACTTGATTTTCGACCACTTAAAACGTCGGATTAATTTAAAATTTTGCACACTTATCAAGGACCGATGACAATACAATAATTGAATAAGTTTGTCCCATTGTCCTTACCAGGATCTTCAGGATCATCTATTTTGTCCATATTCAGGGACACGGTAGTGATTTGTGCCAAGTACTAAGGCATACATGACTTAAACTTTGAGACAAGCATGTAACTATTGGCAGGCTTAACTGGAGACTTTGGATACTCGACAAAAAAAAATATTTACATTTTTTTAATACTAAAAAACATGCTATAATTGAAAAGCAAACTAAAAAGTAGAAAATAAATAAAAGTTAAAAAAAACTAAAAAACACGCTTTATTAGAACACTAAACTAAAAAGTAGAAAATAACCCCACGCTTTTTTACGATAAAATAAATTTCTTGTTAATCACTTATATTATTTCAAACTTATTTAAAATTATTTTCTACTTTAAGTATAGTTTTTGTAATAAGCTTTTTATGTTTTTCTTTTTAGTGGGACAGTTTTGTATTTATCTAAGTTACAATAACCTAATGTCAACTGCTGATCACCTTTTACAAAATATTTATTTAGTACACTTGGTTACCACAAGTAAAGCGCCCGTCGCTTCGGTATAAAAATACTATACTAGTTGGTAATTACTTATTAAAGTAGTATCTATTTTTGATTTACCATAAACAAGCAAAGTTCCAATTAGTATGAAGATAAAAAACTTTTTACGAAAAAAAAACCGACTTCCAAAAAAACACTACAAAGTGAAAAATAACTTTAATTTCGGAAGTCGGTGTCTTTGGATCTGTATTTTAGTTTTATGCCACCGACTTCCGAAATTAAAGTTATTTTTCACTTTGTATTGTATTTTTGGAAGTCGTTTTTTTTTTTTTTAAGTTTTTTATTTTCATACTAATTGGAACTTTGCTTGATAATGGTAAATCAAAAATAGATACTACTTTAATAAGTAATTACCAACTAGTATAGTATTTTTATACCGAAGCGACGGGCGCTTTACTTGTGGTAACCAAGTGTACAAAATAAATATTTAAATGATAAATATGTAAATGACGGAGTTATGCGCGAACAAAAACGCAATGCAGAGTAAACGAAAAGATCGTTAATGTAGACAATATAGATAAATTTTTAGATGTTTGTTGATTTTTCAAAAACCGCTTGTCCGATTTCGATAAAATTTTCATGGGACCATTTGTGAAGTATACACTTTCCAACAAAAAAATAATTTTTCAAATCAGTTGGCAAGCGACGGAGTTATGCGCGAACATACATAAAAAAAATACAAACATCCGAATTGAGAACCTCCTCTTTTTTTAGAAGTCGGTTAATAAAGTAATAAGAACGCAATCAAGTCACTATTGTTGTAACATTCAGTGTTTCATAAATAAACTGCAAAATACCTATTCAACCCTTTTCAAGTAATCCCATTATTTTCAAACTAACGAAATGCTAAGCGAATGTCTAACTTGAATCAAACGGGGAAACGGCAACTTGGATACCGATCAGTGGCCAATCGTGTATGCATTACTGCAAACTGCATCCATTAGTGTTTACCTGTGTACTGTGATACCTGTCACAGAATAGGTAGGTACAGTGCTATTCTGTAAATATCTCACCGTGAAATCTTGCGTGGAGTGAGCTGTCAGTGTCATTTCACTGATGCTAGGGATTGACCAAGCATTACATTTACAATCATAATCGAGATTTTAATCATATTTTTTATGCTAATTCTGTTGATCGTTTTATATTATTTTAAAGCTAGTATTTAAGTGTCTAAACATTACTAATTAGGAGGTTTTTAAATAAAATAGCAAAACAGAAATTCAGTCAGAAACTATTTTTTTTTCTATTTTTTCCTAGACTAGTCCATATACATCACTATGTTTAGACACTTAAATAATCAACAGAATTAGCATACAAAATATTATTAAAATCACGATTGTGATTGTAAATGTAATACTTGGTCCATCCCTAGCATCAGGTGGGATGACACTGAAAGTTCACTCCACGCTCACTTCACGTATGTTTTCACGGTGAGATGGTTACAGAATCGACATGCAGAAGGCCGGCTCCATACAACGAAGGAAAACAAGTTCACGCCACGTACACATAGACACGTACAGTTACTGCCTATCAGCCCTCCAAAAGCCAGTAACTGGGTAATACGATACCCCTTGGTAAGACTGGTTGTCAGACTTTCGGGCTACTGACGACCCATAACGACTGTCAAAGATCCACGAGTAACAGCCGGGACCGTCGGCTTAACGTGCTTTCCGAGGCACGGAGGAGTCTTGGTATGTAAATATGGTCACCCATCCACGGACCAACCGAGCCAAACCAACCAACCAAGCCTAGCTTAACCTGATGGATTGACCCACGTGGCTGTTATTACTTAGCCACGAGCTCCTTTGGTCTTCTGCATCATCCATTTTTTCATTTTTCTTCATTCATCCATTCATTTTCTTTTTATTTTCCTCTCTTATAAAAATAAATATTGGCAGTGAAGTGGAAAGATGAATATTTTTGCCAAATTATATTAGTTTGAATTGTATTGTTCGACTGTAGATATACACTACGATAACATAGCTCGCCCCTCCAAATAACTGTTTCAATGTGTGTAGTCACATCCTTACGAAAGAGTTTGTATGTAGTTGTAAGTACTCATAATATCTCACTTATTACCAGATTTGTTGGTCAACTAATCATAACTAGCCCATCGCGCAAGACAACGCACGTGTCGTTTTCATAAAGCACGTCAGTGCAGCGCCATACTAATAATAATGAGCGATTAATGACGCCACTAGTCGATCAGCAAATTTGTTTTTGTTTGACGGCATTACGCACATAATGCGTACAAATACTTTCAAACGTTTTGAATTTTGGAGGGGCGGGCCATATTATCGTAGTTAATCTCTACGTACGTACGGCGATCGCAAACTATCTAAAACAAATGCCAGTCGCGAGTGCGCTTCCACTTGCTGTACGTGAAGCGTGTCTATGTGTTCGTGCGTTTTCGCTCGGTCTATGGAGCTGGCCTTCTGTACCTATATATAAGGTGTATCTATTCATACACGAAATCTTTGGCAGTAAGCCTTAAAAAGTGTTACTTTAACTTGGTCTGTACACCGCGCAAATCTACGGGACAACATATTACTCCGGACCGCTAGAGCCCTGCGCTCCCTCTCAATGTCTACATCGTCCCTGAGGTCAGCGGCAAGACAATGCCCTAGGTATTTAAAAGTTGACACCCTATTAATTGGTGACCCGTTAATAAGCAACTCGGGTCCCTAGTCACGGCGTTTGCCGCTGACCTCAAAGACCATGTATTCACATTTCTTTTCATTATATTTTAATCCATGTGCGGCAGCGTAGGTCTCACACGTTCTAAGCATCTCCCTGATTGCTCCCGCTGACGGACCCAGCAGCACCATGTCATCTGCATAGCTGATGTTGTTAATTCTAACTCCATCAACACTGCATCCGACACGCATGCTGCTGAGTGCGACTATCAGGTCATTCACGTAGAGGTTGAAGAGCCTGGGAGACGTCAGACCACCCTGTCTCACTCCGCACTCCAACTCATACGGCTCAGAGACTGTATCATCCCATTTCACCCGATTGACTTGGTATATTATATATTATATACCAATACTGGAACAGCCCACATATTTCCGCGGGTATACCCCTGTCTCCCATCTTTCTCCAGAGCACATCGTAAGAAACGAGATCAAAAGCCTTGGAAAGATCAAGGAAACAGGCGTACACCGGCGTGCCGCGATCTTTATAATATTGAGCGGTATGCTTGAGACTTAAAATAGCACTTTCAGTTGATAGTCCGGGGCGAAACCCGAACTGTGCATCATGAAGATATATATAATTACTTAAATAAGAATCAAGCATACCGTCCAACACCTTGGCTATTATAGTCGCAAGAGAAATGGGACGATAATTACCTCTGTCCGAGATGTCACCAGTCCTGTTCTTCACAATGGGAACTACGATGGTCTTCATTAGATTCGCCGGTAGGTGCGCGTGACTAATACACATTGTGAAAAACATAGACAAGACTCTCGGCAAATGTACACCTGCGTGCTTCAGGTGCTCAATGCTGAGCCCATCATGCCCTGGAGATTTGCCTCGTTTCATGTTGTTAATGATTGCAAGTACCTGCTTGCTCGAGGAACGTATCAGAGGTTTCGCGCCAGGACTGATGGGCTCACAATCATTCACCAAGGTTGAGGGACCCAGAGGAGACTGAACTTTGAAATGGTCCCTGAACTCATTAGCAATTTCCTTCTTATCACTTATCCCTTCCACACACGCAGAGAGGCCAGGTTTCAATTTACCAGTGGACTTCCAATTTCCCAAAATTTTTACTAGCTCGTTGTTCTGCTAGCCTATCCATTACAATTTGCTCAGCGTGGTTTTGACAAAATTTCAGCCGACTTTTAAAAACTTTTCGCTTCTCATACATTTCATCATAAACCGGGCCACACGAAGGACGATTGTTCAGAATCCAGGTCTGAAAGCTACACCTGGCCTCGCGGTGGGCGTCTCTCACATACTCATTCCACCCACACACTCGCTTACCTCTCCGCGCCCCCGTTCCAGATGTCCTTCTAGATTGCCTAGCCGCCGCACATAGGATTTCTACAATCTGTTCATACATATTGTCCAGAATAACTCTATGCTCAGCCAACCTACATGATCCAACGCTGCACCTTTCAAACTCATGGGGGAAATCAATGTCCCGCAATTTACTGGTACATAAATTATAATAGCTTTGCGTCTCTGACTTAGTTCTTTCGCCCCAAAAGACAGAATTCCGGCCAGCGCCCCCAGTCATCAATTTAGGCCTCACAACTTCTAAGTCGCAATCCAGATGTATCGGCAGATGATCCGAAACGTAAACATCCTCCGACACATCCACATTTACAATTGTGAGCCAAGCTGATACAGATACCACACAGTGATCTAACCATCTCCTGCTTCCGTGCACATCACTTATAAAGGTGTAGGTATCACTATCTACCCCCAGTTTCTCTACATCAGCACAAACCCAGGAGTGGTCAGAACAAAAGTTCATTAATTCTTTATAGAATATCTCTTGGGGGTGAGCGTTGAAATCACCCAATATAAAAACATTCTCTACATCACAGCTCGCTATGGTAGCACTAATCTCACTTAATACATCTGTAAAAGTTGGTAAGTTATCCGGACAGTTTGTAGGCATGTACACAGAAAATGCAATAATAGTACGACCCTTTGACGTTGCTGTAATAGCCGTTAACCGAGGACTGCTACAGTCAACAACAGAGACCTTCTCAAAAATGCCTTTCCTCCGGAGAATGGCTACCCCCCCATGTGGTCTTCCTCTCAACAAGCCTTAAGCAGTATCCACAGCCGACTTACCCGTACACTCGAAGTCAGGGCTTATTGTTCCTAACATTGGAATGTCACGGGGAAGCAGCCACGTCTCTTGTAAAGCTACCAAATCAGACCACACACATATATCATTAATATTATCTATAGATCGTTTAACCGACTTACTGTTAAAACTAGTTAACTTAAGATATTTATTACTAATTTTTCTATCCATAAATTACATGATTCATTATGAAGCAATGAATTAGCAATATACTTCAAAATCGTTCAGATTGTGATTAAAACTGTGTTACGCAATTAATGTGCCGTATGCATGTCAGATTAGAACATGTAAGAGGCTTAAAGCGCTAGTATATAGTACTTAAACATAGGACTTAAGACTTAATTCTAGTAGTAGTACTTATACCACAGTTTCTCAATTATAATAGTGTTTTGGAGTTTAGAGGTTTATGTACCTACATAATTAAATGCGGTTTGTAGTGAAATGTTTGTATTTTAAACTGACTTCCAAAAAGGAAGAGGTTAAATGTTCGGCTGTATGTTTATTTGTTTTTTATTTTTTTATGTATGTTCCCCGATTTCTCCGTCAATTGTGAACCGATTTTAGAAATTGTTTTATTTATGGGGTCTCATGAAATAAAATATTTTCTTAAATACTTATTAGAAATTATTATTAAAGAGTTATTATAAAAGAATAAAATAAATGAACTCAAAACCTCTATCAAATAAATGTTCATTCATTAATATTTTATAATGACTAACGTAGCAAAAACTACATTGAGTATAACTAATGAAGGCTCTTCAATTGGCGGTGCGCACAAAGAGAATTTTAATGTGCACTCGTTACTAGAAGTGACATAGAAGTTAGAACTAAATGATTGTATTTAGTTTGATGATGGTCATTGGTTAACCCTGGTATGCCTGGTAGGGTCTGGCAGACTGCACATAAACCGTTGTTTTTAATTCAAATTTGAATTTCGCGTCTAACCATAGTCACTAGCTAGCCCTGGCCGTTAATAATCGGTAAACTCCCTCCGTCTGCTACCTCAGTCCTCCTCAGTACCTCACAGCACGCTCCCATAGTAGTAGGACGTGCGTATAGTTTGCGCGGGTCTTTGTAACCCTGTAATATATGTTAGAAGAGTAACGAAATCTAAGTTAGTACCTAGTCATTTTGCTTAGCGATTAATTTCCCTTATTTTTACTTTATCTGTTTTTATATAAAGCCGTTGGTCCCGGCTGTCATTCGTGGATCTTTGACAGTCGTCACGGGCCGTCAGAAGCCCGAAAGTCTGACAACCATACCAAGAGGTAGGTGTCGTATTAACCAGTAACTTTGGTTGTGAAGTTAGATAGGCAGTCGCTCCATATGAAATACTGGTATTCAGCTGCATCCGGTTAGACTGGAAGCCGACTCCTTTACGGTACTTTTCTGTTTCAAAACAAATTATATATAACTTAATAGGTTAAAACAATTAGGAAGTAAGAACGCGTTATAATTGGTTATCACGATGAAACAATATGGCATATTTTAGAAAAATTTAATTAAATTTAATTTTATTTCGAAAATATCGATGGAATAATACTACCAGATAAAAATAGCGGGCAACAAAATTTGGCCGGGTTATTGGCGTCATCCAGGCTGCATTCCGAATTAGAACATAATCGCTGAAAGAGGTCGGTTTTAAGGGGGATGCGCTAAGGTAGGTAGTAAATTTTATTATGTTTTTTGCATATTGCAGGTCAGTAAGAGGTTGTTTGCTGATCTAAATATGATTCGCGGCCGTAACAAATATGGCTTTACAGAATTATAATCATTAGAATCGGCAATACAACTAACTCTCTTCGAAAAATCCTATTGAATGACTATTTCTGAAATAATCATTCAGTAGGATTTTATGAACTCTGAGAGTTGTAATGCTGATTTTGATGATTACAATTCTGTAAAGCCATATTGGTTATGGCCGCGAATCATATTTAGATCAATATACAACTGGTTACTGACCTATAAACTGCAAAAAACGTAAGAAAATTTGAATTTCGCGGGCTACCTTAGCGCATCCTCCTTAACGCTCAAACTTTACGGAGAGTATTTTTTACAGTTGATTACAGTGTAACTCGGAACACACCGCAACTGTGTAGCAGCCATGAGCCAATCACAGCCCAGCTCCACTCAAAGGAGTTACGCACATAATCTAGAAATGTGTGCCGTTCATACACACAAAATATGCATCAGTGTGCTTAAATTTATGAATGAAAAAGTTGCAAAATGAGGCAATTCGTCTTGGAGCCTATACAGTCTACTACGTACTGACTTACGCGCGTAATTACGTCACTTGCGCGCGAGAAGTTGCTATAAGTGTTCTAACAAGAGTTTTAACTTTTTTTTATATATTTTGTATTATTTTATAACAAAGTTAAACAAATGCATTTTGGCTGCTAGGGCTAGGGTAGGCAAGGCCTAATTGCCTTTATGGGCGGCTCGCCCCTGGACCCCAACATAGTTCAGAAAAGGCTAGGCAGATGATGACTTTATCTAGGATTTTTAAATACAAACAAAACATTAAAAAACAAAATATCGTACATCTGGGAAGCCACTCCTACCCACTCTACATCTGCAACCCTGAGCGCCATTCGTTACCAGCAGGCGGTTCATTCCGGAACCTAGCGCGAATTAGTTCGTCGCCCGACCACACTGGTCACATGCGGAATTAAACTAAACTTACTACTTGCTGTGGAACTTATTATACGAGGACCTCTTTATAGGGATATTTTGTGGCTGGGGACCGCCGCAGTGGAGGGAAATTACAAATTTTGGCTGTTTTACTTATCTTCAAATAATAAAGACCTAATTTTGTGTCTCATATTTATTCGGTCTGCGTCGCTGGTGCAGTGGTACAGCACTACTGCTGACCATGAAGTCCAGGGTTCGGTGGTCGGGCAAAGTGTTATTGGGTTTTTCCATCTGGATTTTCTCTGTAGCAGCCCGGAGGCTGGATTGATGGCAATAGGCTCGCCCCCTATTTCACGGGACTTAAACATAACTGGCGAATGTAGGTACCTCTCTGCCTAACTCTTCGGGGAATACTGGCGTGATGTTAGAAATTTTTCTTCAAATAGTTATTTTGTGTGACAATATATATTATATTATATGTGACACAAAATAACAATTTGAAGAATTATTCCATTTATTTACACGTAATGAATTTTGACGACGTGTGACGACACGTCCGTGTTTGGGTCTCAGAAGTTCATAATGTGTGCCAAATTTCAACTTAATCGGTCTAGCAGATTCGGAGCAAATCGGCTGTAACAGATGGACAGACAGACAGACAGACACACCAGTGATCCAATAAGGGTTCCCTTTTTACCTTTTGAGGTGCGGAAGCCTAAAAACGGAACTCTTATTGGTTCACTTCGTGGTCCGTCTGTCTGTATGACGTCTGTCAGTCTGTAAGACCATTTTCTTCAGAAATGCATGGAGGTATCAATTTGAAATAGGTACATACTTTAGGTCTACGGTCCCTTGGACCTCTAAAAAAATCAAGCGTCTAAGTCAACGCAATAAAAAAAATACGGTGATTTAAGGCTCGTGCAAATTGGCGCGATCTCGCGGGCGCGGCAGGCAGCGCGACACTTTCCACGAAGATTTCATAGAAATTTTGCTACTAATGTCGCGACGCGCCTGGGTGCGGGAATGTTTATGAGACATATTTTGATGCTCGCAAATAAATTAAAACCCCGTTGCCGTTGCCGTTGACCTAGAATCATGAAATTTGGAAAGAAGCAAGGTCTCACAGCACAAGTCCGAAAAATGTTAATTTCTAATTTTATCACATCAAATTTATTTTTGCGTTTTCCGAAACTTGCATTTCCAGTTTGTAAATTTACGGAAAATTGTCGGTGTATGGGGAGAACATGTTTTTCAACTAAAATGTTAAGTTTATTTTAACAATCTTACAATCTAATACGAATCATTAAAAATTTAATACAATTTAATAATTACAAATTAATATACACAACATTTAAATGTTAAAAGTCACACATACATAACACACACGTTAAAAAACTTAATCAAATAACCTGCCCCTAACTGTTCCCGGCGCAAAGGTCCCCATAACGCTTGAAGTATTGCCACGTTGGATGGCAATGACTAACCTTTGCACCAGAAACGAGCCGGCGCGGGAGTCATCCGTTTTAAAATGGAGCTTTTGCCCTATCTCCCCAATAATAAGCTTCCTGGCCTCAGTGCCCCAACTACCCATGGTCTCAACGGCAATGGGCACAAAATGGTAGCGTTCCACCAACGGTGCGTATTTCACTCGCTTCCTCTCTGCAGCGTCTTCCGCTGCTGCCGACGGTGAGAGGACGGTGCGACCAAGGTGGCTGGCGGCAACATTGCTGACGCAAGTTGCGTCCCATATAAGGCATTTTCCGTTCCTCCAAGGCACCAGGGTCAGCCCGTCTGGCCTCTTGCCGTCAGTCCTGCACAGACCCGGAGGCTCCAGCACACAGGGGACATCTGCCGACACAAATGCCCTCCGCACAATATCGTTGAGCGCATGGTGACGCGGGAACCTCCCAGAGTAACGACGACAACTCAAAGAGTGATGGCCATCAGCCTCCACCATGGAACCGCAGGTGCATCTGTGGGGTTCACACACCTTGCAGCCCAGGCGGAAGGCCACCGCCACACGCAAAGAGTCGTCATCTAGCAACGTGCCCAAGTGAGGTGAAGGAAGCGCGTGCAACCATGCCCCCAATTCCGGCTGCGATAGAGCCCTGAGTCTGGCCAAATCAGCGCCCGAGGAATCCACCAACATCTGTTCCCGGATCTGCTTAGACGTGACGTCGTCCCAAGCGCGCTGAGCATGTGTCACGTCAGGGCCCGCTGCCCCCCCGTTGAGGACAGACCAAGCTGACCCGACATCCAACATAAATGGTATGTTTGCCCCGTCACCATTGGTATTGAGAATTACAGTGACGAGGTCAGCCACCCCATGTGTCGACGCCAGGAAAGCCGGCAGGCCCACATCGTGCACGCACCGCACCCCCAGACCCCCGTACCGGATAGGAAGAGCCGCCTGCCTCCACTGCGCATCATTCAAAGACACATTCAGGATCGACTCAACCGTTGCCTTTTGAGCACAGTCAAAAGAACATACCTCCTCCATCCAAGAGATATGTTACCTCAGGTAAAGCAAAACACATGCGCAATAACAAAATCGCCACGTGCGCGGTGAGATCCTTCAGACGTTCCCGAGCTTTGAGGAGAAGCTGTTTACGGGAGGAAATGGCTTCTGGCACTCCGTCAAGAAAAATGGGAGATCCCAAAAGGGAGAAAGAAAGACTAGTTCCGTGAGACCAGGTAAATGAGAGCCAAAGCGTGAGAAGTGTAAAAACGAAACAAAAAAAAAAGGAAAGAAGGGTAAAAAAGTTTATTTTTGGGATAAATTCTACGGTACTCTTTTTTCTTTTTTTTTTTTGGGTGGGAAATTATCAAATCACTTCTCCCGCTCTGGGCGGAGCGGGAGGGCGTGTCAAACTTTTACTGACTAAAACCCACCTGTGTTCCTTCAGTTGCCTGTGTGCCAGGGCCACGATATCCCTTTGGGAAAAACTCGCAACCCTAGCAGGCATTGGCCCTAATGGACCCCATCAGTTGGTGCTGACATCTCTTTGAGGCGCACGTGGAACACAACGCGCCGTCGACCCGGGCCTGGTCCTTATCGGACGGCGAGCTACCCATCACTTACCGTCCGTATGCCCGCACCTACGGTGGCCGGAAATCGGGTTGTGAATCCCGACGCCCAGGGCATCTCCTGCGGCGACGGGCGTAAGGGCGCGAACCCTGCCTCTCCCCCACGCGTTCCGCCTCCTCCTTCGCGAGCATTACTACTTCGCAGAAGAAGGTGACGGGCTCCCATGCAATCTCGCTCTGAACCATGGTTTGAACCAGGGCCGGACGCGAGAAATCGCCGCCGCCGATCATCTCCGTGAGGACACGGCGGTGCTCCACCCAAGCCGGGCAGACCTCCACCGTATGCTCCACCGTGTCCTCCGGGCGATCCACACAATGGTAACCCGGATATTAAAATGACCAAAAACAAAGAAGTTATGTTTTTATCATGTTATTAAACCCTCCACTGATTTTAATAAAAAAAATGATTTTGAGGTCCTTAAAAAGAAAAAACGTCCCAACACTAGTACGTACTGATCCGTAGGTGCCATTTGTGGAATAACATTTTAAATAACAAATCATTCCTTTAATGGCACCTGTGAAAAATATAGATAGGTGCCGTATGTGGAATACCTCAGGTGCCATTTGCTCAGGTTCCATTTAAGCGGGTTCCCAATGTGGAATACGTCCTTTTATTATCTAAAAATAATAAAGTAAAACTATCTTAGAAGAACACTCTCTGTGTACAGAAGACGATGCACGTATATTTCTCGAAAATATTTTAATAAGATATAAACTCGGGGCTGATCCCTATTCCGTTCTATAAAATAAAGCAAGAAAGCCCCGTCTCGTCTCTCCTCACGTTATTACAGGCGGGGAACTGTTATTATATTACCGACTGCATGCATCGCAACTCTGTTTAAATAATTTCATTTTAGATGTAGGAAACTTGGATTGCATGGAAAGTTCAGGTTGCTTTCTTGATGATTTAGGTCCATTGTGTGAAGGGATGTAGGTTTTAATGGATTTTTAATTGGTTGTCATTCAAATCTTCTTCTCTAATGGACTCTACACACCTAAGCCAAATTTCACAATGTTTCTTGTGAGTTTTTGTTGCCGAAACCCGCCGACATTTGTCGTCGTAGAATCGGAGACGGATACTCTTTATTATGTACACCATAAAAGTTACAGATATAAATGTTGAAATTTTACACAGGGAAAACACACACAGGGGGGGGAGGGTTAGTGAATTGGCATTGTTCATAACATTACGTCACAGTATATAGTATTTCTTGAAGGAGTAGGCAGTTGTGCCTATCTGACATTATGATGAGCTGAGGCCCTTTTGGCATAATAATTGTTTTCTGTTTTTATAGCTGTTATAAGGTGTATCTTTTTTTGCTGTAATGCCAGTAAATGCATTTTTCTTTCTTTCTTACTTTCATACCTATAATTTCCATATATTGCCAGTTATTTATGTTATAAGTACCAACTAAGAAGACGTGAGCTCGTTGTCAATTTATTTATGTGTTCAACTTAGCAAGAGCACCGTTTTGTCGACGGAAGAGAAAAAAAAAAGTCGTTCCATGTAGACAGTAAAGACGGCAGCAAAGTAGAAGGACTCAACTGCACTTTTACATAATTCAACTCAGAATTCTTTGTTTTGTCATAGGATGTTTATTATGTTTGATTCTAAATTTTTATTGATAGTCACGTATACATATAAAGACGACTACAACAATTTTGCAACTGCCCACAGTACTAAAATTAATACATTTTTGGGGTAGGAAAAAGGGGTATAAATATTTAAAAAAACGGCTGGGATTGACATATATTATTTATTGGGACCCCATAAAGCTATAACTACACTGCTAGCTGTTTTAAACAATGTTAACTTTGATTTCGTTAGGTCTCGAAAATCGGTTTTTTGGCACTTTGTACAATGTATTTCTCGGAAACAGGCAATCATTAACGGCTGGGATATTTGTTTACTTTTAAAATATCGTAATGAGCACTCGCTTAAATTTTCAAGCGGTAAAGTGACTGCAATTGTTTTTTTTAATTCACTGCTCCAAAGCAAAGCATATAGTTCGGCTGAGAAGATTTTTTTTTATATATAAATAAGGTATAATCTTTCATAATACTGCAATTTGGTTCGGTAAAGTAGCTAAAAAAAACTCATTTTCTTCTCTCCGCTATATCTCCACTCCAAGTTATTTGGGGGTATAAGTTTAAACCTACGAAAGGTTGGAAATCATCCCAGGACATCGAATACCCAGTCCCAGCCGGTGCCTTTTGTTACAAATACGCACCATTGCTTTAACTATAGACAAAGATAGTAAGAAACGAAAGACAAAATGACAGATTATGGAAGAATTTCTGCGGTGCGATGTCAAAAATGGCGAAACGAAATGTCACTTTGTATATAAAGAACTGTGCCTATTCTTCGTAGAAATAGAAAGCGTCATGCCAGCAAAGCGTGGTAATTATGACCGTTTAAATAATTATAACCTCCTCCTTTTTGGAAGTCGATTAAAAAGTAACCGGCTTCCAAAAAGGAGGAGGCTATAAGGTTAGTCCGTATGTTTGTTTTTTATTTATTTTATTTTATGTAGGTATGTTCACCGATTTCTCCGTCAATTGTGGTCCGATTTTGAACATTGTTTTTTTTTGCTTGAAAGGGTATGCTCTCGAGGTAGTCCCATTATTACCAAGTTAGTTTCTCATGGAAATCGAAGGAAATCCTCAATTTATTTGGGCACACCTATAGCGATTTGGGTATTTTTAGTTTCCTTGTTTTACCCTTGGGTTCCGTACCCAAGGGTAAAACGGGAACACTATTACTAAGGCTCCGCCGTCTGTCTGTCTGTCCGTCTGTCTGTCTGTCCGTCTGTCTGTCCGTCTGTCACCAGGCTGTATCTCATGAACCGTGATAGTTAGGCAGTTGAAATTTTCACCGATGATGTATTTCTGTTGCCGCTATAACAACAAATACTAAAAACAGAATAAAATAAATATTTAAGGGGGCTCCCATACAACAAACGTGATTTTTAGGGTTCCGTACCCAAAGGGTAAAATGGGAACCTTATTACTAAGGCTCTGCCATCTGTCTGTCTGTCTGTCTGTCCGTCTGTCTGTCTGTCTGTCTGTCTGTCGGTCTGTCTCTCCGTCTGTCCGTCTGTCACCAGGCTGTATCTCATGAACCGTTATAGCTAGACAGTTGAAATTTTCACAGATGATGTACTTCTGTTGCCGCTATAACAAAAAATAGAAAATAATCAATATTGAAAGGGGCTCCATTACAACAAACGTGATTTTTTTGCTCGTTTTTGTTCGATATTGATAACGGCAACAGGTAGACACTTGAAATATTCACAGAATATTTAGTTATATATTCACTTCAAAAATAAATAATTAAAATAAAATAAAACAAATATTTAAGGGGGGCTCCCATACAACAAACGTGATTTTTTTGCCATTTTTATAGATAATGGTACGGAGCCCTTCGTGCGCGAGTCCGACTCGCAATTGACCGGTTTTTTTGCTATGGTATTGTTATTTATTGTTACTTATTGATATGGTAAAGTTGAACTGATGGTTCTTTCCAGGAGAACTCCTCAACAATTAACTTCTCTGTATCGGGAAAAGCAATATTTTGTAAAAGGTAATGAGCAGTTGACATAAGTCATTGTAACTCAGATAAATTCAAACTGACCCACTAAAAAGTAAAAAAAAAACTTTGTACAAAAAAACAACCGACTTCCAAAAAAAAACAAAGTGAAAAATAACTTTAATTTCGGAAGTCGGTGGCAAAAAACTAAAATACAGATCCAAAGAGACTGACTTCCGAAATTAAAGTTATTTTTCGTTTTGTAGTTTTTTTTTTTCGGTAAAAAGCTTTTTCTTTTTTATGCTGCCGGCTTTTATGGGTCGAGAGGGATGAAAAGATAAGTTCTAAGTACATAAATAAACTTGTTCGTGCAGTCTTCCTCACAAATTCAAGCAAGTTCTTATTATTTATGCAAAAGTTGTCACGATATACATTAGCGTTGCTCGTCGCTAAAGGAGATTACCCACTGAACAGCCAGGCCGCAGCCAATCTGCCTGCATGGCGGATTTAAATCGAGAAATGGTTTTATTTTTTCTTTCTTTTCAATCAGTATCCACACATCGTATAGATTTGCGGTTGGATCAATTCTGTCCAATGGTTATTGATGCAAATCTCTTTATCCTTATTATGTAATAGAATATGTTGCACTGTGGGTTTGCAGTATTTTCCTGCTTAATCGCATTTTGAAATGTCTAGTTGGTTATACGTGGTTGGTGTATGTGTTTTTGAAAAAAACATAGGCAGGCAGTCTTGGGGACTACCGGCAGAAGTGATAACTTATCACTCAAAGCGCCTAAATAAGTTCCCCTTCAATAAAATAATAAATATCTAAAACACAATTTAAACAACGCACAGTATACACCAATTGAACTTTTCACGTGGTGAATTTATCTTCACTTTCTGCTACTAGAGCATGTCGGTGACGCGAACCCATAAGTTTTTCCCCTACCAAAAATCGCTCAACGCGCCTAAATACGTTTTCACTGCAATAAATATAAGTTTGCAAGGCATTTGATCGGAGCGTCCGTCCTATTTTAATAAAATACTAGTTTGTGCAATTTTCATTACTTCGAGCACGTTGCCCAGGCACTACCTTACTGCGAAGCTTTGTAATATCGACGGAATATTTGTTCGATGCAACGTTACTTCGATAAACTCTTTTGCGAAAATCTTTTTACCGATGAATTTGTACTTCGACACTTATTGCATCGAAAATCTATAATAACTTTGTAGCTCAGTACAAAGATAATTTAAACCTTGTTCACATTCCAAATCAGGAAGGTAATTCGCAAGCATAGTCTTCACAGATTAGTCGAAAGCCTACATAGATTCATAAATAGGTACCTGCTACTGCTAAATATAACAGATATGAGACTCGGTCACTTCCAACCAGTATCCAGAATGAAATTAAGAGCAATATCGCGACTCAGCCACTAACTACATAATCCATAATGGGCCGATGGACATTTCACACGGGCCTAACTTATTCAAAGTCTGGCCTGAGCTCCGAAGGTAATTTCACGAAGCTAATTGAGTACTGATCCCCCGGCGACCAGCAGATTGAATGGAGCAGGGAATTCGGCTGGCTTCCTACCAGAGATGTGCGATGGATGTGCGCAAAACAAACCAATAACATTGCTAGCTTCGCTCAAGCTATAAAAATGAAGTAATGTGATTGTTGTTGTTGTTGTGTTATTGTTGTGTGTGTTTTTGTTCTTTTTGTTTCTATGAGCGTGTTTTAGTTTAATTTGTGATCTGTGCGAGTCCCAATAAATGCTTTTTCTTTTTTTTTTTTCTTTGATTGGTTAGCTTCACACACGTACCTCCACCAGATCTATGCGAGGAAGTGGAGTGGTGAGAGAGGGAATAATCCACCAATAAAATTGCTTTATTTTGCTAGCGCCCCCTTTTTTTTTGGGTGGGAAATTATCAAATAACTTCTCCCGCTCTGGGCGGAGCGGGAGGGCGTGTCAGACTTTTACTGACTAAAACCCACCCGTGTTCCTTCATTTGCCTGTGTGCCAGGGCCACGATATTCCTTTCGGACAAACTCGCAACCCTGGCAGGCATTGGCCCTAATGGACCCCGTCAATTTGTGCTGACGTCTCTTTGAAGCGCGCGTGGAACACGACGCGCCGTCGACCCGGGCCTGGTCCTTATCGGATGGCGAGCTACCCATCGCTCACCGTCCGCAAGCCCGCGCCTACGGTGGCCGGAAATCGGCTTGCGACTCCCGACGCCCAGGGCGTCTCCTGCGGCGACTAGGGGCGTGAGGGCGCGAACCCTGCCTCTCCCTCACGCGCTCCGCCTCCTCCTTCGCGAGCATTACTGCTTCGCAGAAGGAGGTGACGGCCTCCCATGCACACTCGCTCCGAACCATGGCCTGAACCAGGGCCGGATGCGAGAGATTGCCGCCGCCGATCGCCTCCGTTAGGACACGGCGGTGCTCCGCCCAAGCTGGGCAGACCTCCACCGTATGCTCCACCGTGTGTCCCCCTCAGTGCAGCTTTGGTGGAAAAGGACTTGGTCTCTTTACTGTACACAATTCGAAAGCGAAATATGTGTGCGGTCAATTGGGAGCGAGGCGTGAGAAAAATGTGAGCGGGGAATAAGGAGCTGGCGTGGTACAAAGCGCGGCGTAGCTTAGCGAGCTAGACTACCAAAAATCTCTCGTAACACACCGTTTCATCGCTCAGCTTTCCTAAAAAGAGTTACGCAATATCACAGCTCACACACACATCCCATCCTCGCTTCTCTGCACAATTTGTATGGAGCGGGGGCTAAATTAACTGTTTTATACGCCTCGACTAACAGATTGGAAGGTTTCTGCTTCTCTGCCCGTATGGACTGGGAAGTGGACCCTGAAAGGGTTGAGATTGATGAAGGATTTCGGCATATGTGTACCTAAATTAGTAATTAGGTAGATTTCTAAGAAATGTAGTTAAGGTTGGCTAAATCTGAAGGAAAAGCCTACTGTTGTTTTTTTGATTGTTGTTTTTGATGCATTATCTTTAAATTGTAGAATATTCTTTTGTTTAATAATTTATTTCTAAAATATTTACATGGTTTAAAAACTAACATACTTAAAATAATAATAATAATAAATGTACAAGTATAATAGAAAAAAGGAGGGCAAAAATACTTTTGGTTGATGATGACTGTAGTTCTCGTCAAAATGTTTTCGTTTTGATTAGTCTTCATCATTATTTTACTGAATTTCATGCAGTTCCGTTGTTTTTATGAAATTAGCATACTTGATTTGCTTGTGAAATGGATTGTTTTTAAAACTACAAACCACAAAAAACGCTAGTGCACAAACTGAATCAGACGCTCTCGAATTCTAGTTTAAGAAAAACCCAAACTTTGTAGTTTGCTTTACATAAATAATTTCCTCTCGGACTTTCCTTTATTATTTTCAAGATACTTGTATTCTGTTGTTCATAGAATATGAAAACTGTAATTTACTGCTCATAAGCTAAGGCTTTAGAAGGCTGTTCAAGGAAAATGTTCCATATTCTTTATGTTTCTCCGTAGGTCACTCATAAAGGAGTAAATTTTTTGCCAACCACACATAACCTATTTTAAACCAGGCTTTATGAAGCTAAACACGCATTTTCATCTCGTAACATTTTCTTATTCTCGTTCCTCAGTGGCCTGCAGTGGGATACTTGGAAACATATTTTACTGAGCCGGATTCCTCACGTTGTTGTCCTTCACCGTTTTGAGAGCAGTGATGATGAAATAAACTGTAATACTACTTAGTGAAGTATTAACTTAGTAAAGTGCATACCTGCCTAAGTTCGAACCCACGGCCTACGGCTTGTAAGTCGGCGTCGTAAACGCTACTCAGTAGCATAAGCTAATTCGTAATTTCATGACGGGCCGATCATTGCTGTTACAGTTAAGTTCAAGTTTCAGTGCTAAACCGTATTCTTGTAATATTTGAATGGCGTGTAGCGTCTTCTCATGTTTTTTTTTTAACTTGTTTAATTTTTTCGTACTTGTAGAGTTGAATGCGATTTTATAGCACGTGTAATGTTATTGTACACACAGCTACACATCAAGCTATAAGTTTCCAGTATAAGTTGATCTCGCATTGATTATGATTTCCGTACAATGAGAGGTCAGCTGATACTGGAAATGTCAATTACATTTTCCAGTAATGCAAACATTAAACAAATAACAAATAAACATATATTATTTTTTATGCAAAATACATATTATGCATTTTTTTTTTATGCAAACATTTTTTTTTGTAATGTTATCATTAATGTGTAGCTTTGTTTGTGTGCAATTATGTTATTTTTTCTGTAATGTGCGTTTTGTTTGTGCAGAATAAACCATTTTTCATTCTTTCTTTCTGATAGCTTGATGCGTAGCCGAGTGTACGTGCAATTTTATTGTACGTCCTGTTTACACTTATAACAGTTTTAAACGAAAATTATCATGTATCGTGCAACAAATTATTGTACGTGTTGTTTAGACGGAGTTTAAAGGGAGGAATGCCACAGGCAATCAACTTGATAAATGAAGCTTTACTTGAACTTGACGCGAGCGTGTTTGACAACCCGGTAGAGAATACGAAAATCGTTGTTTTATTCCAAACTTTACTGAAGTTGCACTGCAGTTGAACTTCTATAGTTACGTGAATTAGCCTACAGACCACCATGCTGATTTTACTATGAAGAACTCAAAGAAAGTTTTATTTCTAGAAAACTCTTCGTTACCACTGAGTTGTATGTTACACAACTTGTTAGGTCCCTGTACTAAAAACTTGTTTCAAATCTTCGAAAGCAATCAGAACCAAACTAGCGACCAGACAACATCGGCACAAAATTCCACTTAGCAAAGTAGAAACAGAATACGTCGTCGATCCCAAGAGATGTGAACTAAATGAACATGCCGTGTAAATAGCTAACTACTAACTACTAAGAGGGCGTTAGCGGAGTAATCTTTGTTTTTGTATTTATGGATGCAGTTAAGGAGTTAGAGAAATGTTTATACTGATTGTGTAGCAGTGTTTTTTGTTTTACGATCAAGTTTTCTACGTCGGA
Source organism: Tiliacea citrago (assembly GCA_963921375.1). NCBI lineage: Eukaryota > Metazoa > Arthropoda > Insecta > Lepidoptera > Noctuidae > Tiliacea > Tiliacea citrago. The sequence continues at coordinate 2,866,606 of OY992793.1, forward strand.
GTTTTAAAGGGAATCGAATTAACTCTTGGAGACTTGCAAAATAATTGAAAAGGAAAGAGTACAAGCAAAATAACGTTGGGTAAAAGAAACATGGCCACGTGGCAAGGTATTCCGATGATCATTGGACAATTAGAACTACTAAATGGAAAGGTCCACGAGGTATGTACCAGAAATAGAGGCCAGCCGTGCGCCCGTTGGCTAGGAGAATATTGCGAATGCTGGACGAGACTGGCTAGTCACCGCTTCAGATAGAAAAAAATGGAATTCATTGGAGAAGGCTTTCTCCCGAAGGGGGTGTGTCTGTCTACACACTATAATATTATTTGTTAATTAATATAATTTATTGTATCATTTAAATTGAATTTAATATATAATATTATGTAACTTAAACCCAATATTTTAAATGAAAAATGTTAGTTGTTGAATTTATATTTTCAAATGTTATTTGATTGTGTGGAATTAATAAAGCTTTTTATATTATATACATAAACTCACGCCTTCTTCCCATGGGGGTAGGCAGAAACTATAGAACCCCACCTGTTACGCTCCATATATACTCCTTTTGCTTCGCCTTTGTTCATCCATCAGTATGGTGATCACACGCACACCGGTTGCGAGTACTACGCACCTGACCTTTCTAAAAAATCACCAATTGGGCTTTTAATTAGGCATTTTATAGTATAATATTTTTAAAGGAAACATCTTGTGTAAGATAGTTTTATCTAATCAATTTAAGTGAGAAATCTCAAAAGAGCTCTTCTGGTCGATACATTCAGGATACCATGAAACCGACTCGCCACGCTGTACAGTAACAAAAATCGTTTCATCGACCATCGTCGACCAAGTTATCGTTTAATATCAGGTGATATAGTGGAGAAACTTTGGTGTCTGAGCATAGTCATAAATGTTCAATAGTTAGACGCTAGGATCGAAATGAGAAAGAAGGAATTTAATACTTCAATACTTACTACTAACCTAAGGAATGCGTCTTATTCGATCATATACAAAAATTCCATGCCAACATAAACATAAAGAGATTAGCCCCAGCAAGCCTGATTAATAATTCCCTTCAAACCGTCAAAGCTAAGCTTGTCCCAATTACATAATTTAGTAAAACCATCATGCCTGGCACACATAGCCACATAGCCCGGCGAGGCATGCAACCTAATTGCTCGCTGTCCTATCACCAAGATATTAAATTCCTGTCTTTTAACCTAGATGAAAATAACGAGCAGTAATCCGTGTGAGACGAGTAGCCTGCATTTATCAGATGTTCATGTAGTTATTTGAGATGGCGTTCACTGAAAAAAAAAGTGTTTGCTTTAACAAAAGTCTTGTTAATGAGATCACGCATCTTAACTCCATACGAGCCTAACAAGATCTTGACTTCTGAAGCTAGGAGAACTTTGTTGAATTATCATAGTTCCGTCTATTAAGTAATGAATTAGTTTAATTACGGGTAGTTATTTAATTTAGCTCAAATGTTGGCCAGTTTAAAATTATATAATTTATTTATTTGTTTTATTTGTAAGAAAACTTACAGCTAAACAGTTACAATGCAATGCAGGGATAATACCTTCTTACAATACAATGCAGTGCCATCGCTGTATCTTGTTAAAGGTAGAATCAAAATGTCAAGCGGGCAAATCGAGATTTTTAATCTCGGTTAGGTATTGTGTTATACATACCTAACCGAGATTAAAAATCTGTCGAAAACCTGTGACTTTGGATGGAATTTGGAGGAGAATCTGTGGAATCAAATTATTTGCGGAGTTAAGAGTGACGTCATCAGACAAAGATTATTTGCAGAGGGCAGTCTGACGTACTCCGGGGCAGTTAAATTAGCTTGTGGGTTGGAAGCAGCGGAGCTACATGCGGCCGTGGTTGAACAAAAAGCAAGCGCGCAGGTACCAGCGTCTGTACTCGCGTTCAGGAAAAAACGTGGGCGTGATCAGCGCGGGGTCCACGAGTCATCTTTTACACAAATTGGTTGTCCTCCATTCACACTCATTCTCAGTCAAAATTACTGTCCTCAAGACATCCCTCACTACTCCGCACACATGCTCATATGTAACCCATTTACGGAATGAATATTCTACTAAGTACTCACAAACATACAAAACGCTGCACCGACAGCATTTCAAGTCATATTACTTGAATACCATCATGTGATCCAGAGCAATTAGTCGTGAGCCGCGCTCTGCAATATCGAGGCAACTAATAGTTTTACGAAAGTTATGCAACTGGGGCGAGGGAGGGTTACATGATAAACTCTTCGTCGTAAACCTGAGATGCTAGCTCAAGGAGATTTGAATTATTTATATTAGAATACCACCTGTTTGGTAATCTGTGATTTAAGCTGCTTAAGTGGGCGAAAACTTGTTGCGGTGTACTGGTAGATTTTGGGTTGTCTTTCTTCCTGTCCTTCCTTTTCCCATGTTACTTGGGGGTCGGTGCATTTCGATTATTGTAGGAATAAAAGTGACTTACCATGACACGTAACTTAACATCACGCCTGTGTTCCCCGGAGGGTTGGGCAGAGGCGTACAATAACACCCACATTTCACAAATTTGTCTCGTCGTTCGGTTCGACTTACCATGGGACTAATTTAATAAACATTTGCGTTATTACAAAACAAGGTTTATCTTTAGACCCAAGTTTAAACCATCATGTAATTTTTTTAATTTCGAACCTTATTTCGTCTGAGATAAAGTTCTTAATACATAGTTGACAGCTTGACACGGGTTTAAAATCATTTTTTGTACTAAGAACTTTATCTAAGACGGAATCAGGTTCGAAATGAAAAAAAACCGGCCAAGTGCATGTCGGACCACGCACAATGAAGGGTTCCGTAGTTAGGATGAATTTATCCATAAAATAAAAATAACATGTTCTCCTATAAATCGATATTCGCCACGGTCAATTTTCCAACTGAAAATTTAAGTTTGTAATCGTAAAACAGTTTATTTTATGTGATAAACTATAAATTAACAATTTTTGGACTTTTTCCTTTACTTGTGCTGTGAGAGCTTGCTTCTTGCCAAATTTCATGATTCTAAGTCAACGGGAAATACTCTATATAGTTTTTGATTTATGTGCGACATATTCGCATTTTTTTTTATGTGCTATAACTACAAATTTACAATTTTTGGGACTTTTCCTATACTTGTGCTGTAAGACCTTACTTCTTGTCAAATTTCATGATTCTAGGTCAACGGGAAGTACCCTATAGATTTTGATTTATTTTCGAGTATCGGAATATGTTGCAATAATGTCGCTTATATCACCGTAATTTTTTATTGCGCTGACTTGAAAGTTTGCTTTTTTTAGAGCTTCAAGGGACTATAGACCTACTTATTTGATATTATTTTCAACTTGATACCTCCACGCGTTCCTGAGAACAATGGTCTTGACAGACTGACAGACAGACGGACAACGAAGTGATCCTATAAGGGGTCCTTTTTTTCCTTTTGAAGTACGGAACCCTAAAGATGACACGATAGCTTAAACCTGCGTCTAAAGATAAACTTTGTTTTGTAGTTGTAAGGCCGTTATAGTCTAACAATATCAGTTAATACAGAAAAATCTATAGTATCGTAAAGAAACCAAAAAGCATTCGTACCAGTCTACAAAAACGACTACTCTTACACGACATGTGTAACTAACTTCACTGAACCTGCTTTAGTTAAGTTTTGTAAGTTTTTCTTGGACCGTAACAACTAAGTCGGGTGAAGTTAGTCCCTCGGTTGACTCTCGAACTTACGAAGTACAAGTGCGTTATATAAGGGCTCTTTTTCTTTGCGTATGTTTTTGAATTAGTGTTGAGATTCATTATCAAAAACTTTGTTATACTCTGTTAAAAAAGTATCTGCTAAACTGTAAACAAACCCTGTTCAGATGAAATGGGTACGCAATCACTCACGAAAGGGAATTAGTTACACAGTCACCAGTATTTAGAAGGTATTTTGAACTATCATCGACGTAAATTGAATTTATGAAATTAACCTAAATTTTCAAATAAAAAACATCTTGGCGATTTGAAATAAGAATTTCGCGTTTAATAAATAATCAAAACATTCGATTTGTAAATGGCAAAGACATTAAATTATTTACTTAACAATAGACAGGACATAGCGAAATCGTAATCCGATACATTTGTCCTAGTGGGCAAAAATCGCTCAGTCTAGTGTGGTACGCCTGCATGTCAAGTCGCATTCGTGGCCACAAAAGAAAAATATTTTCTAAGAAAATTGGTAAAAAAAGTTGCGCATTACGATATTATTGCAAATCTCGTTATGGTAAAACGACTGGACCTAACTTCGGCTTATTTAGATGTCGTTACTGAGAAATGGCATCACAGTTTTTCTATGACATTTCTTCGCATAGCCTCTCTATAGTAAGTATCTTAAATCTCGTTGGTAATTGGCATCCATAGGTACGTTTTCTGATCTATTTGTTAGCATTTTCATCTGATACTTGTGGAACAGAGAATAGTGTATGTCCACTTTAGATAGTAGGTAAATGTTGGCTTCGTTTGTCACATACTAAAAATGGATTTTTAGACCGCAATATTTTATATTATTATATTACTTCGTTCGCGTTAGGACACCTACACTATCCCTACCCTACTCCCAGGACTATGCGGGCGTATGCAGAAAAGTTCACCCAAGTTTCACCAAAAGCAGTTCAGCCCTTTCAGAGTCCGTAGAGGACAAAGAAAACAAAAATGTATTTTTATGGTAGATAGATAATATGATGACTTGAGGAGCCTCTAACTTGGAAAACATCTTTTGTTTTAGATTTTTTTGTCATTTAATTTATAGTTACATAACATGTCTCATTTGTCACAGTAGATATAACAAAACTTTATTTAAAAAAAGGTACCTAGTCGTTGTGGTATCAAATGAAACAACAGTGTCAAATTACAAAATAAAATTGTCTTTAATGGAGCTTCCACAAATTAAACATTAAAACAACGTGTCCAACTAAACGTGGGGACTTACCTAAATATACAATAATATTAAAAACAATACGGTTTTAATACTTATTCCTAATTTCCATAATTAATTAAATAAATGCAATAAATAGTTTGCGAAATGCAAAAATAAGCCTTATTTACGTGACTGAAAATTATTTTACAGATTATTTGTTTTTAATTCGGATTAAGTACTTTTATTTTACTCAGATTCATTCATTAAAATAGCAAGTAGGTATTTTACAAACAATCCGTAAAAAAATTGGTTTTTAAATGCAATTTTAAACAGAATTCGCTTGTTTGACACAAAATGACTAGAATGTTTAGAGATCTGAAATACAGTCGATTACTTTCAATTATAAATTATTGCACTGCCCGAAAGTCAGTCTTCTAATAAATATTAAAGTTATTGATTGACTGAAACTTAAGACATTACATAAACTACACTTTGGCAGCGTGGGCACAGCGATGTTATAATAATTATTTATTTTATTAATAAAAACTAAATAAATGTTACATGAGAACAATCAGAAAATGCAATGGTTTTTATACAATGCTTGTAAAACTGATTTACTTAAAATGTAGAAAAAACTTTTTTTTTTGTAACTAAAACCTTTCTTCTTTTCCATTTGTCTGCTACTTTATTTAAGTGCATCTTTACTATTGCTCTTTAGCAATTTTTTCAAATATATTTTTCTACATTTCAAGTAGGTATTTTACCTCTAAAGTGACGGCCAAGTGGATTCTACAATACTACTAACGATTAGCTTGATTATAAAATTCTATGGCTAAATGTGTGACTACCTTACATTGTGATAAATGGTACAATGACATTGAAAAATATGTTTTGATGATATGAGAACTATATGTCGGATTTATTCACAGATTGGTCCTTACACTCAACTAATGGAAATGGGAATATTTTGTGATGAAATTAAAACATTACCCCTTAATTATATAAAATATAATTTTCAGCTAATGATTTCGTTTGATATAAATAATGGATAAACATGATTTGTTATAGTGAATCTTTTATCAGAGAGTCAAGTTTTTTTACATCCGACATTTATAATAGTACGTCTCTCAGCTTAAATAGAAAATCTTCGTTTACTTAATATCCATTATATAGAATTCGGGAAGTAGGGGTAATGTGGTACCATTTTTATAAGTAAGGGGTTCACGAAATGTATATCTATCTACCAGGTTCCAACATCAAGAACGAACTGTCTCCGAATCGAAGTAACCTACCTAGGCTTTAACATTATATTTATCAACAATTCTATTGCTATCCGGCGAATCGTCCGCGAATTTTATTTCGTTTGATGAATCGGAGTTTTCGTCAGCGAACTTTATATCAGCGAAATCATTTCTTTTTAATGTTTCAGAATCTTTTTCTTTGGTTTCGTTAACTCTTTTTAAAGTCGACGTGTCGAAGTCACTTCGATTCTCTTTTCTGTGTACTCTGACTGGGGATCTTGTTAACGTTAAGTCCTTCATTTGTATTGTCACGGGACTTTCAGCCTTCTTCTTCTTATTTCTTTTTGACATTTTGGGCGAGTTTTGCAGATCACTTATGCTGAAGTTTAGGGGGTGTATTATGTTTCCCTTCTCTATAACTTTGCGCGATGATTTGATGGAATCGTTGGATCTGTTGATGCGATTGTCGGGGTTTCTCTTGAGAGTGCTGAATGATGGTCGGTCTTCAGGCGACTCTGTGTTGCTGCCAGGGTCTGGATGAAGTTCCTTTGGAAGAATCTCCTGTAAAGGAAATTTCAGTCTCATTATAGACAAACAGTTCCTAACAAAATTTTACACAGGGCGTGCTTCACATTTATTCAGGTCGGCACGATTCGATAGAGCCGGCCGGAAAAATAAGTATTGGATTTTGCCTCCTGGCTGTGCAGAATAATGCCGACCCGAACCGGTGTGTTAGTTGCAGCTGAGCATTAGCGTCAAGTGACAAAACCTAATACTATCTCCTATCTGGCACTATACCGAGGCCTGTATGGCAAGATTATTTATATTAGGAATATTTTTTTTTTGTTTCACATTGTTTGCACCAGAAATCATTTAGTGCATTATGCACTTAACGTATTTATAATATTGTTCCAAGAAAATTTGTTGAAGATGGCAAATACAGAATCGGTAAGCGTTACATGTGGTTTACGATCATGCAAGCGGGCCTTAGCAAAACCTAATATTGGAAAAGAATACATAATAATCTGTCTATTGGCATACCTCATATATTGGCACCTTGTTTTCATCAATCTCCTTTAGTATATCACCCTCTTCAAGCGGTGGGATCCAAACCAGGAAAGCTGGATCCATTCCGAGGTACGAGCCGGGAACTGAACCTGGGACAAATGACAATTCAGTTTCTTTTTAATTAATTTGAATGGCGACTAATACTAAGATTTTTGACCCCTCGTCCGGAAATTGTCCTACGTTGTCAATTGTCCGCACTTTTCGACTTATAGGCATTATTTTTTAGAGAAAAAACGAAGCCCAAAGAAAGCAAGGAATCTTTATTATTGACTGACTTCCAAAATATATGTTCACCGATTTCTCCGTCAATTATGGACCGATTTTGAAAATCCTATTTTTGTTTGAAAGGGTACGCTCCCGAGGTGCTCCCACTGTCACCAAGTCAGAATCTGATGAGGGCAATCCTCAAATTTTATAGACACACCAATATTTTAGCACCAAATTTAGGTATTTTTTATAGTAACTCATGCAGTTTCACGCGAAAAGCACCATTTGGTGAAGTGGAACTGATGATGAAGACCACCGATGGCCACCGGAACTACTTAATAATAAGTATTTCACGGTTTCGATTCGATTAGGCACTTTATTATGGTTGCTAAGCAATTTATGCTCGTCACAATGCATATGGTAAAGTCCAGTCCCGTACGGTATATCGAATTACCCTTGAACGATATGACTGTCTACAGAAAGCATGGTTCACCGACGAACGGTAATACGAGAAAACTATTAGTCGATACCATTATGTTGATACCGTTTTTTTTTTTACTTTCTTACTTTAATTACCGTTACCATTGATACCGCTGTCGCGGCACGCTCGCTTCGCTCGCTCGCCTTCGCGCGTTAATGGTCACTGTTCTAACCTAACCTAACCCAAATGGGTTAGGTTAGGTTAACTGCAAACTGCTATCGATAAAAGATTATTTAGTTCAAGCGTGTTCCGGCGAACCATGACATCGGCAAATCTTGGTATCGGCCAACCATTCATTCTATGTAGCGTTATTCGGCGAAACGTGCTGTCGCTAAATAATGGTATCGACTAATAGTTTTCTCGTTTTACCGTTCGTCGGTGAACCATGCTTTCTGTAGACAGTTATATCGTTCAAGGGTAATTCGATATACCGTACGGGACTGAAGCTAGTAAGCTACTTTCCATTTTATTACTAGTAAAATTGTGAGTCTAAACTAGAAGTTACCTACTTAAAAAGTTTAAGAGCTGTGCCCAAACAAACTTGTTTTTAGAACTAAGGATACGATTTTTTTGATGACACAAAATTATGAATTAAGTATTAAATTAGAAGTTCAACAAACTCGAGTTTAAAAATAAAATAATGATAAGAATAGAAAAAAATATGATAGGCATTTTTTCAAAAACACTTTTTCTCGTCAGGACATCTTTGTCTCCAGGCACTATCGAGACGGAGTGTCTGACACTCACAACACATTCGCGTCGCTCTTTGACCGAGTGTCAGACACTCGTGGTCGTGACACTCCATCTCAGAGTGTTTGACATTCACGACACAATCTCGGAGTATCTGACACTCGCCACACTCAAACCCCGAGTGTCAGACTGCCACGAGTGTTGGACACTCTTAGAGGGAGTGTGCTTCGGTCAAAACATAAAAAAAAAACGTATTTTATATTATATATTTTCCGTATTCTATTCATTGTGAAGATCTTACCAGCATTATTAACTTCATAGTCGTAGTAGTCTATCTCCATCTCGGGGTGCGAGGTAAGGCTGAGGTCTGACTTGAGCAGGCGACGGTTGCAAGACTCCTTGGTGTGCTTGGGATTGTCGCGGATCCTCGCTGCCGAAACGCCGCTGAGAGCTGGTGAATACCAACCCTGGGAAAAATAAATAAATTGGAAATCCAAAAGTGCACGCCTCACAGACAGAAACATGTTAACGATAATTTTTACGGAAAATAATATGTAAGAAAATTCATTGATTTTTGTTACGAGTAATATCTTTTGAACGGGTTTGAAAACAAAAACCAATAGGGTTCATCCGAAGGATGAAAGAAAACTTATAGAAGATTAGATTTAGATTAATCCATTGTGTGTGACGACGTGGATCGTGACGACAAACACACACACACTTCCCAACGGAAAGTACTAAACGTAATTTTTTAATTACTTGATGATTTTTTTGTCATATAATATGTCTGTCAAGATAATATTACATCTATCTATCTAAATAATATATTAATCTTATAATGTCAAGTCACTGGTTTTTAAAACTTTCCTGCATGAATTAGCTAAAAAAAAAAAAACTTCATAAATTAAAAAAAAAAAATCCATATGAAATTGGGAGTATGTATTAAACGATATTATGTTGGAAAATTTTGACCGGGTGACTTATCGAGAGTTGACTCTCATACGCTGAAGCGTCGTGAGGCGTGCAATTGATATTTCGATTTGTGTTTTTTTAACATATAAACACCTGAAATGGTAGGAAAAACCGCGATAACTTCATCCTCTTTGTGATCCATTCTGTTTGTTCTTCCTTTCAACTATGAAAGCGCAAAGTGATCTCAGTTTCACAAAGTAAAGGCTTTCAGTAGCACATACATTTTAGTCTATAAGATTCTTTACAAGATTTTATTTAGTATACCGGTCCCGGTGACTGTAATGAATTCTTGCAAGTTAAATTTGAACCACTTCTCGGTTTTCGATTGCGCTGAAATTATGCAAATCGGATGACAATGCAATATTATTATGACATTGAGCGGATCTGACGATGGAGCCGGAAGGTGGCCATGGGATCGGAACTCTGTAATAAAACAACGCAACCCCATCGAGTTAGGGCTCGTTTGATTCGTCTTGACAAGGACTCTGTCCTAGAAGACATCTAGGGTCTGATGATGGATCCTGAAGGTGGTCACGGGCATTCTTAAACTAAAAAAAAATAGCCCTGTTGTGTTTCGGCCATTTGGATTTATCTTGACAAGTACCTCACAAAAAGTGAAGGTGATAGAACAGATATTTAAACAAATTATAATGCTAAAAAGTACAAAAAAAAAGTTTGAAAAAAAATATTTTTTAACAAGCTTTTGATGAACTAAATAGTCCTAAATAAAACTAACGTAAACAAGAACTTTCTTTTTTATGTAAGTTTTATTTAGTTCTTAAAAGCTTGACGCATGAACGTCCTTCTTACACTTAAAGGTAAAGCCTCTATCAAGCTTTTAAGAAAACATTAAAGTTCTTGTTTACGTAAGTTTTATTTAGTATTTTTTAGTTCATTAAAGCTTATTTTTTTTAGTTTTTTTTAATTGAGTAATGCTAACCGGCTTAGTAATGGGTATAGCTAATTATATTAAATCAACTCCATTACAAGCTCCATCCATGACCTTGGCCCATCCACCATATCAACGTTATTATCTTTATTTTGGATACCATAAATCATCATCAAACTACATAATGCCTAGTCATTCCTACAAAGCAGAACTCAAGGTTGTAGCACATTCTACCTTTATTTACTTCTAATAATCGCAATATTATGGATTTTGAAATCAAGTCAACTATTGTCAAAATTTGGGGCGAAGAACCTAAAGTTCGTTTAGAAAATTGTTAATAAATCAATAAATAATAACGTTTAATGAAATTGAAACACAACAATAATAATGTCTTCCTATCGTGTCTCCTTCATAATTAACAATACTTTACACTACCACTCACGTTGGTTAGGGTCGCAGCCGACGTAGACGAAGACGCTCGGCTCTCGCTTCGGTCTTTCTCCCACATGCTGTCTCTGTCCTTCTCGCTACAGCTGTCTCTTTCACTCGCACTGCTGGCGCTTGTACTTATTTCAACCACCAATGAGTCGGTTGTCGACTGGGGTGGTGAGGATACCTGAACGAAGGTAATTTTTTTTTTAATGAATGTACGATTCTGTGAGATGGTCGGAATTGGAATGATTGACTGCCAACAGTCAATCATTAATTCCGACTCCGAAATTAATAGACTTGGCCAACCAAGTCTATTAATTTTTATATATATTTTACAAATATTGCAATGAATTACTGTCCATTTTGAGTTTTTCATTGATCTGCCATAAAAAATCCCAAAAACTCATCGGCAAATTCTCATGTTGAGAATTTGGCAGTAACAACTGCCCATTTTTTTTTAAATTGTTTAATAATAAATAAATAAAGTAACATTTATTTCAGATTCATCAGTTAGATTTTCTACATCCATATTTGTTGGTACAACTGCGAGCTTACAAACTAGTGTTAGTAAGAATTAATAGCAATTAGAAATAATAATTTAATTGAATAACATATAATAATAATTTAATTAAATAACATAAAATAATAATTTAATTTAATAACATATAATAATAATTTAATTAAGGAACCGTACCCAGCCAGCCATAGGTTAGCCATTGCCATCCAACGTGGCAACACCTTTGCGCCGGGAACAGTTAGGGGCGGGTTTTTTGATTAAGTTTTTTGACGTGATGTCGTGACTCATGCATTTAAATGTTGTATTAATTTATTTATGTTATTACAAAATCCTCAATAGGTTTGTCCGGACGTTGAAACACTTTTAAACAATCTTAATACTAACGAAATATTATTTAAGGTTAAAACATGGTATAAAAAACATTGTGAGTTTTGTAAATAATAACAAAAAATACTACAAAAACGACGACGACGCGGGTCCAGCAGCCCGTCGATGAAAATTACTAATTGAATGAAATTTGAACAGGATGGTGGATTTTCAGAGATAATCAAAGAAATGTTTGTTTTAGATCAACACTTTGTAATCCAGCTCGACGAGTCATTGCATTGCGCCCTTTCTAATTCATGTTTTTTTTTTATCCAAACCTTTACATTTGTCCCTAGTATTAAGACGCAGATATTATTAGTATTTTTTTTGTTTTTTCTCACTTTATTTTATTTTTTATTTTATTAAAACTTTATGCACAAGTAAAAACTACACTGTACAAAGGCGGACTTAATGCCTGAGGCATTTTCTACCTTTAAGTATCTTTAAGTTTTCCCTTATTGTTATTATTAACAGTACCTATGCTAATTATTTTATATGATAATCTGTGGATAACGTCGTGAGTAGTGTATTTGTTAATTCTATTAGTTTAGTACTCCTATCATGTGTAATATTGAATATACTGGTGTTTGTTGTCCCTAATAAATAAAATAAAATAAAATAAAAATGTTCAAAAGTGTGATCTGCTTTTAATTTATCAGTGATCAAACTTTTTAAGCAGCAATACAGTTTTTACGAAGAAATTAATAGCTTGGCAGATTCTGATGTGGTAGCAGTTTATAAGATGAACAGATTTTTGTAAAGAGCAATTGAGCAATTATGTATTTCAGAATTTTTTGCTTTCTTTCTAAGGTTAGTAAACGCATCATTAAGTAATCTAGATGTTTATGGGGTTGATTTTTTCATCTATATGTTACGGCTAATACCCGAAGTGCGGCTACACCTAGTTTTAGCCGGTTAGAATTATAGGTCCAGACAATCCCTGTTGGATAAAACCAATTTACCAACAATAGAGGGGATCTGGCGCTCGGCGGCCGCTGCCGCGGCACGCTCGCTTCGCTCGCTCGCCTTCGCTTGTTAATTGTTACTGTTCTAACCTAACCTAACCCAAATGATTTTACCCGAAAACAATCGGCTCGTACTAGGTTTAACCAAGAGTAAGTGGCTACACCTAGTTCTAACCGGCTAAAACTAGGTGTATATAAAATAAAACTATACATCCCACGCCGACCTCGACTACGGTGACTATTTCGGGTTCTGCTCACGTTGTAGGTTACGAGCGTGTGCTTTGCATCTATAACCAGTACCAATCAAATGGACCGTCAAACCATCCACCAGTTTACCAAACATTAACACATAAAACTTACCACTGTAACATTAGTCACGGAGACTGTATGAGATCTCCTCAGGGGTGAGGGAGGAATGTTGCCAGTAACAGGCGCGCTACTAGATGACACAGTCTCGGGCGTGACGGTCGCTTGGCTGGCAACACTGTCTGCGCTGGCGATGCTTGTGTTGTCGCCGGCGTCGGCTTCGTTGTCCGTACCGGGGTCTTCGTCGTCTCTGGGAAATGTTTGATGTTGTTAGTTTATTAATTTATTTATTTCGAAACTGAAAAGAAATTCTAAAGTCTTTTAAAACATGGAGTTTCATTTGATTTTCAGCTGTTTATATTTGTGTTGTAAATAGATATTTGTAGGTAGATTTTTTCTTAAATACAAAACTACTAAATGAAGAGATCCAGCAAATTAATTGATGTGAAAGATTGAGTAAACGGATACACGGAACGGAACGGATTCTAATATAATTTTATATTCATAACGACTTGCAGCATTACGTTAAAAAATACCTTTCATTAATTACTACTCGAAATCCTCAAAGAGAACACTTCAATGGAGGGGAGAAAGAATATTTAATTAAAAAACACTTGGTGCTTTGGAAGTACGTTGTTAACTGCGAGTCTATTGTTCGAGCACGTATCATATACCAAAATAAAGGATGGGGGTACAATCAGGTACAATCATTAGTGTTGCTGTTAATTGCCATCATTGTTGACTTTAGCATTTCGGGATCTTTTTTAAATAATAATGACGGAATTTGGTATTTTTAATAGTTCACTATCTATTTAAAAAAAAGAATCGATAAGGATATTTTCCGCTGCCTGCCCATCTCTACATTACCTGGGGTCATGCTATTATAGAAAATAATAATTCTCAAATGACCCAAGGTCTTTTTATCACAATCATTTTTAGAGTTTATTTTATAATTCTTCAAGCACGGTCTTAAATTTCCCCCTGTTAGTTAAAACGTTATCATTAATTCCCGTTTCATTCATAATATCTGCTGTCACACAATCCACCCTATTTTTGGTCACCTTCTCCCCCTCTATCCGTCAGACCCGTTTTTGTTAATTCCCGCATTTAAAAATGTTCTAAATTTAAACGAAATATCATCTCGGCGACAATCGACGTCATAAATTTATCAAAAATGTAGGTAGACTGAGATAAGAATGCGATCGTTCATAAAACACCGGGATTCGCCCCTTAGGTACACTTTCTCATATTAACATTTAGTAATATCCTTACCTCTGCTCCACATTTTCAGAGCTCCTATCAGAATCCCTGAGGCGGGTGTGCCTGGTCTTCCCCGAGGGCAGCAGTCTTCTCAGTGAAACTCCACCGCCGACGACTTCAGACAGTAGAGTACTTCGGGAGCCTGAGGGTGCTCCGCCCAGCTCCAGTGATGCTGAACATGCTGGAAGAGAAGTCTTATCTTTAGCAGTGTTATTAAGGAGGATGCCCTAAGGTGGCCCGCGAAATTCAAGTCTATGTTTTTTTCAATTTGCAGCTCAGTATCAGATTGTGTGGTAATACAAAATTAGGGAGAGATGTACCTATTGATAATTTTAATGATTTATACTTCAATAAATACATTATTAGTTACAGAGAGTATATTTTTTATAGAATACAATATAAAATGTTTATTTCCATCATCATCATCATCATTTCAGCCGAAAGACGTCCACTGCTGGACATAGGCCTCCCCAAGGGGCTGCCGTAATCACCACGCTTGGCAGGCGGGTTGGCGATCGCATATGGTGTTAAAACGCATAGATAAAGCTGCTGCCCATTCTCTAGTAAGTCCCTTAGTCGCCTTTTACGACACCCACGGGAAGAAATAGGATTATGCTATTCTTTACGTCCGGCACCACCCGGTACACGGTTTATTTCCATAGAATGTAGGTATACAGGAGAGTTGCTGTAATATAGTATTTACCTGATACTGAGCTGCAAATTACAAAAAACGTAAGAAAATTTGTATATTTCCGACCCTGGTACGATCTGCATTGCGTGAAAAGTCAATGTAGCATTATGCCTATAAATATGTCAGAAAAGAATGGGTAGAAGTGGTTGCATTCATATTTTTGCAGTCTTTTTCTTAGAGTGTGGATAGGAATCTAAATGGAGTCGGCCCAGAATTTATGCGTGAATGTTATAGGAGGCAGGCCTACTAGGCCCTAGGGCTTAGGCGGGGGTCGGTGCTTTGAGGCTGATCGCTGTATGCGAATATTATGGGATGAATCATAGGCTCTAATATAACGTCACAAAGAGCGAAATAATGGTTTTAAAGCAGGCAGTATGAGATATTCGTGTATTCTACATATCGCACTGTATGGAGAATCCGTGGTGGAAGTTTAAATATCTGAGCCACTGAGTCACTGAAGACCTTAAAGATAACTGTAACATATATGCTGTGGATAACGGTGTGAGTTTCACATTTATATAATATCTTTGTTTATATTATTTGCGCAGATATAATGTGTTACTGTCTGTTTGTCCCAAATAAATAAATAAAATAAAATAAAACATGCTGGTCCGCAGATTTGCACGATGTACGAAGGCAGTTGAAGTAACGCTTTTCAAAGCTTACTGTCAGTCCAGCTACGTGCAGCCTGTGGGTCAACTTCACTCAGCGGGCATACAGTAATCTACTATAAAAAATTATGCACTGATAGCACTGCTGTGGCTGCCGTGGCGTTGAAGTGCGTCAGGGATGTTTGCGGAATGACTTTGCCGCCATTATTAGGAATTGATGTGCATCCCTGCTGACGCGTGTTCGCGGCAACACCAACAGTATTGTCAGTGTGTTCGCAGATCAGCGCGATTCCCCCATGTTGCGGAGGTGGATGTAGCTCCACGCAATTTTTTTTTTTTCCTGACTCAGGGATTGAAATGAGGACCCCTTACTAGTCATAGTCACGATTCATATATTATATTGTCAACAAGATAGTTCGTTAGAGGTGAAAAGTAATATTTGCTTTTTTTCAGAGATTTCTGTACTCCAGTATTGGATCCCGGAAAACATCCAGCGCTATACAGCAGGCACAATTGGTCCACAGAGTCCACATTAGCTCCAGATTGTGAGGAGTGAAAAGGAGAAAGTGATGCCTTTGTCATGCAGTGTGGCATAACAGGCTCATAATAATAATGGTTGAGGTTGTCGACATGTAGGATGTGGAAACAGCGATCATTGTGCCGAAAGTTGTGCCAGTCAAGAGCCTCAACCAACACCTAAGGAGGCTTACGTTAGGCAGCTGGATCAAGGGCTTGATTCAGGATTTGTATTGTTAGGAGGTTTCTCTCTCTGGAGTTCTGACTGCCGGTAGTTTGGACGCTGTTACCGATATCGGTGGGATATTTGTTTTTATATTTAAAAAATTGTGATAATTATCGGTTGGTTCCTCATTTCGTTTAAAGCGTTCAATGGGCCCCGGCGAGTTAGCTTCGGTCCCTGGAATGCTTTTCAAAGGTCCGGGACCCCAGGGTACCCAGGCATGCCGAAGACATTTTATTATAATAATAAGGTGTTGTTAGGAGGTTCCTCCCTCAGCCCTGACCCCGGTAGCTTGGATCCTGTTTGCGAACAAAATGTTTAAAAATGTGAGTGTTAAAATGAACATAGGAGAACAATAATAGAATACCGTCGCTGTCAGTCAGCGACTCCTTGTCCGCCGCCCTCTGGTAGGCGCGGGTCCGGTGCGCGGAGTGCAGCGCCAGGCCCAGCGCGGCCAGCGCGGCGGCGCCCGCCAGCGCCGCGGCCGCCGCGCGCGCGCCGCCGCCCGCGCGCCACCACGCGCCGCCCACGGACGCCCACGCGGCGGACGCGTTGCGGATGGGCTCTGTTTGAAAATGACAGGATGTCGTGTAAAATTTTATTTCGGAATATAACATTTACATAATATATATGTTTGTTAATGTACATGTATATGTATGGTATGTATGCCTACAAGATATTCTATTTCACGAAGTCCGTTCGGCTTTGATTGTAGTAGTGACGTATCCCGACAAGCGCGCTTGTGTGTGTAAAAGTAGGTAACGTTAGCAAAAAAATCTGATATATATTCAAGTCGAGATTTAATAATCTAAATAAAATTTTGGTTTTAAAAGTATATACATTTTGTAAATAAATTAGATTAGGTTGCAATAAATACAAAAATATTAAGAATATGTAGGCATTTAATTAAGCATTGGTGTTACAGAATGGAAACGAAACAAGTAGGACTATTCAGTATTTTCAATCACTATCAGATAAATTTTTTGATGAAGTGGATGGGAATTCCTTCTCTTCTTTTAATATTCTTTTGTAGCGGCATGTATACATATATATATAATTTACACGTATATACACAAGTATGCGCAGTATTTACAGTATTTACATCTTTTCATTATAATTAATTATTTACATAATCACATTTTGTGTCGGAACTTTGACCGCTGTAGCTCAGTGGAAAAGCACCATTCTATATAGGTCCATAGTTATATATTCTATAAACCTACACACCGGCCGACCGCAGGCGCGGGCGCATGAAGGACACCAGTCTTGATCTACTCTCGACGCGGAGCACTTGCCGCTCACTGCTTACTATTCTGCTCATACCCCCGCTTATAGTTTATACTAAAAGTAATTGTGACTTGAATAAACTGTATTCAGATCTTACCGTGCTATCCAGATCGGACGTGCGTTCGCTTCTGACACTCGTGCTTGTGAACCCAGTGACTATAACTGTGATCTACCTGTGCTTCTTAATGCTCCGTTCTTCTTGGCTTAAACCCTCTCTGTGTGCCGCTTTGGAGCGTAATATAACCTAGCTACAATAACCACCAGACGGCTTTCATTTCGTCGCCCCGAATCGCCCCTACTTATAAGGAAGGAAGTAATAACAGCGACAAGGTAGGATTTACCCATATCATTACTACACTTTGAACTGTTTTTTGGCTCACACCCGTAGCTTGAGCTGTACGGCGTGTAATGTCTCGTAAATGAGACAAATCACAGTTGAGTTCCATTAATGATTTTGTAAATTCATATTCTTCTCGCAGAAAATGATAAACACTAGCTATCATGTTTCGACCCTAAAACAAAATGTAATCAAAATAATTAAGTAATATAAACATTTTATAACACAAAAAAACATTCATTTTATAAATACTTCTATTGCTATATTAAGTATCTTTGTATAACATTTTAATTGAAAACGTATAAATAAATATTACCTCACTATGGACAACTCTTCTTCGTTTTGTTGCCATGCTGACCTTACTCCGTGAAACAATTTGGCGCGAACTAAAAACCACTACTGATCCGGACCGTGTCCCGATCGACACTGAGCGCTCTAGAGGTTACGCACACAAAAACAATGTGCATGTGCACGCTTGACAACATTCATAGCCAAACGGACTTCGTGACATAGAACATCTGTACCTGCAGAAAGACATAAATTAACTAAAAATAGTGTCTACTTGAACCTTTGGCTGTAGATTTTCACTCAGTAAATAACGTTGATCTTACTAAGAAACGTTAATTTATTTTTAATTAAATCTTAATAAAAAACGTTGATTATATTTTTAAACTGGTTTATCTTTGCATCCAATAATATGTAGATGAATTAATAAGTCAGATTGCTGACATACAATACAAGTCTTATGGATATAATGTACCCTTACTGACTCGCGGTTAAAATTGCTGTGAATATTATGCCTCTCAGTTTTTGGAACGGCTCAATATCAAAAAACTTACGACAAGTTCTTAATATTTTCCTTATGTCTTACCCATCTGCGTGGCGTGCGCTAGGAACCCGCCAGCACATCGGTCGGTGGTGTCTGCGGAGCGCAGCTCTACGAGGATGTGGCGCCCGCCAGCTATCTCCATCACTCCGCTGCCGTCTGTGGTGGTCTCCACGTCACCGGAAGTCTACAGACATTATCACAACTTAGCTATACATAGCTTCCAAGTTTGTATGATAAAAATATATGCCATAAATAACCTGAGTTTTATTGAAACTTACAAAGCTTTGATTATTAATAAGGACTACCTATATAATAAGGAGATGTACATGCATATATAGGTCTAATTGCTAGCGAAACTCCGCAGACGTGGTGGAAACTCACATTTCAATTAACTACACTTACAGCGGTCTTTGCCCACAAAAAAAACATTTATAATGTTTACATATCGAAACCCATCACGACCCATCACCATTAATTTGACCCAGTAGAATTACGACCCTTGTTTGAAGTACATATTATAAAGCATTTACAACTTCTTTAATATAAATGCACTTACCACAGCTGTGCTATCAGGTCCATCCCAGGAGGCCAGCAGTGGCGACCCCAGTGAGTCACCGTCTCTAGCCCGGAGAGACTGTCCGGCACACGGTAACTTTACTGCTTCCATACGCAGTCTTACTACCAGACCTTCTTCAGCCTAGTAAAATAAATGAGAATAAATAATCCATACTTCCATACTTATTATCTACTAGCTTCTGCCGGCAACTTCATTCGCGTTGAAGTCGTAGGACACCACAATATATTATAAAAATAACAGCCATATTTTTATAAAAAACTGCCTCGCTGCTCACAAGCGCCACTGTTGATCATGAGGCATCACGCCTGTAATCCCCGAAGGGTTAGGCAGAGGTGTACCTATAGTACACCTACGTTTCGCTAGTTATGTTTAGGTCCCATGTAATAGGGGGCGAGCCTATTGCCATCAACCGGGCACAAATCCAGACTCCGGACTGCTACTGAGAAATTATTGGTGAAAAAACTTCAATAACACTTTGACCTAGGAATCGAACCTCGGAGGCCGTGCTCAGTAGTAGCGCTTGCAACCATTAGACCTACGAGGCAGGTTCTAGTTCATGAATACTATAAATGCGAAAAATGATATCATCCGCTTTACGTGTTGAAGTATTGTTTTTTGCAAGATTTTATTTTACCGCTTTGTCGGCGTGATTAATTTGTATACCCATGCTAAATTATAGCTTTCTAGTACTAACAGTCTCTGAACTAAGCCGCGGCCAGACAGACAGACAGCCAGACGGACGGACATGGTGAAACTATAAGGGTACCTTGTTGACTACGGAACCCTAAGACGGCACGGTTGAAATACCCAGTGAAGAACGTCAGATCGCAGACTAGGGCAGAATGACTGGTAGTAGACTAATGAGAGTGGCCGGGAAACGAGCTCAAAGGCTTGCAATTGGAAAGGCCTACGTTCAGCATTGAACACACTGTTATAGACGATAGAGATCAATGAACAATCAACTCAGCCTATACCAGTCCACGGTTGGACATAGGCCTCTCCCAGGCTGCGCCACAACACCCTGTCCTCCGCCTTCCGCATCCAGTCTGTCCCAGCCACCTACGATGATAGAGATAATAGATGATAATAATCAAAGAATCACGATGAACAGTAGAATTGACATAGATATACAGAAATAGTAAGTTTCACGATCTCGAACAATAATGCGTACCTGATCATTGATTTCAGCGAGAAACCAGTAACTTTTAATAGCCTTTATATTTCAATTAAAACTTGTTGTTTTACATTTATTGTTTCACCCTATCTTTACCGGGAAAAGTTTATTAAATGGTTTCTTGATTTGTCCTGGTAAAGGCTCCCGCAGACAGCCGAAACGCGACAGTGCGACGCCAGAATGAGACGCGACTCTAGTAGAATAATTTCTATGAAAAAGTCATGGAAATTGTTCTACGAGATTCGAGCCGCACCGTCGCATCACTCCTGTCTGCGGAAGCCTTTACCAGGACGGATCAAGTTCAATAGAAACCATTTTATAAACTTTTCCTGGAAAAAATAGGGTGGTTTACAAAGATGAGAGAGATAAAATAATGATCATGCAATTTTCCTCGTAAACGGTAATGATATAGGGAACCGGCGAAGTGCGGGTTTGTTTTAAAAAAAAACCTTTTATATTTTGTATGCCTTTTGGTGGGACACAGCTCGGATCTTATGTATTATAACACCATCTTTTTGCTCGTTTTTGCTCGATATTGATAACGACAACAGGTAGACGCTTGAAATAGTCACAGTATATTTAGTTATGTATTCACTTTAAAAATAAATAATCCAAATAAAATAAAACAAATAATTAAGGGGGCCCCCATACAACAAACGTGATTTTTTTGCCGTTTTTATAGATAATGGTACGGAACCCTTCGAGCGCGAGTCCGACTCGCACTTGGCCGGTTTTTGTTTACCTACTAATTTAAATATGTATTAGTTTATATTAATATAAGTACCTACCTACATAATTTGTATATTTCTTTGAATTTTAGTTGCTTTGCTTTGCTTTCTGAATTTTGTAAACTCAAACAAACTCTTTCAAACAGATAATAATTATGTATAAGTCAAATTAGATATCAGACAATATAATTTTCAATTTTCCCCAATTTCATGATTATCATAAACATTATGTACATTTATAACTATATCTTATTTTTATAAGTTCTGCTTATACTAAATTGCAATTTCAGACTTTTATTATCCCTATATTATCTTGACTATAATTGTTTTTGCAAATGAACATGTCCTATCTAAGAGAGCCGGGTGATCCTCAACTCAGGACCCTCCTACCTCAGACACCTTTCTCTATTTATTTATTTAACCATTTATGTACACACATAAATAAACATATAAGAAGAAAGGAACAGAAAAATACGTACAAAGGTGATGCTTATTTCTAAAGAAATCTCTTCCAGCATACCCCCGATAGGAAAGTCGATAAAGAGATGTAGAAAGATTGAAAATTTTATTAACCAGTGCCTGTAACATGATTTTGAGATAAATAAAGATTTGTGATTATGATGATGATTATAGTTAATTATGTTTACCTATGCACGTGTTTCTGTGACAAATAAAATTATTTATCTTTCTATCTACTTCCCATTGTGGCTAAATCCCTTAACCACCTTTTATGTCATCTGACAGTGATGAATATAGCCATGTGTTTGTGTTTATTGTGATGCCTTGTAAGAATCCCTCACCAAAAGATGGACTCACCTATGACTAACACTAAAACCGGCTTAATATACTTTGGTTAGAGTGACCAAACTAAGTATAAGCTTAAATTAGTTATCAACAACAAGATAAGATACAATTTGGCTAGTTTTCCTGGAACTGTAAGAACATAAATTAAATCTTATATCGTTTTTGTGGTGACTACTTGGCTCGTGATGCATATGCTCTGCCAACACGAATTCATTAGTAAAACAATAGTCTGTTCTAAATGAGAGGCTGCTGTTGCCAATTTTCTATTAATTAGTGTTTGTTTGGTAAATTATATTCTACCTATCGACCCGTTCCTGTCTTTTGTAGGTGCAATGGCGCCACATGTCAAAACGGTGAAATTTCTATATATCTATGAATATAATATCTGTAATATATCTATGATTAATAATTATTTAAGCATTTCAAGTGTTATTATAATATCAATATTAAGTAATACGGAACGTTACTTCAAATAGAACCGGTATGAACGACTAACCATTTCTGTTTATTTTATGTGGAGCTTATTTATACCCTGGACCTTCTTTGGTACTAACTGATCCTTGACTATTCTTAGTTTTGTAATCAG
This sequence comes from Tiliacea citrago, assembly GCA_963921375.1. Lineage (NCBI taxonomy): Eukaryota > Metazoa > Arthropoda > Insecta > Lepidoptera > Noctuidae > Tiliacea > Tiliacea citrago. The sequence continues at coordinate 2,889,295 of OY992793.1, forward strand.
AACACATTTTGAGCCTGGTAGTAACTTTAATACCATGACAATCCTAGACCATGTAGTCTTGGTTTAAACTAGTACTTAAGCATGTTTTTGTAATAAGACGGTTTGAGTTAGTTTAGTACAGAGTGAGTGAACTTAAACTGCAGTGCAAGTGCTGACTAAAGAACACGTGAATTAAGTGTCTTCCCCTTAACATAAAGTGAATAAGAAAGACGTTATTGGATGATTTCTTAATTTTATATTTACTTAGCAGTTTAAGTTATATTTAAATGACTTAGTAGCAAATAGGCTAGATTATAATGTGAATAAAGTATCGCCAGCCGTAATACTTAATAGAAAACCGGCCAAGTGCGAGTCGGACTCGCGCACGAAGGGTTCCGTACCATTATCTATAAAAACGGCAAAAAAATCACGTTTGTTGTATGGGAGCCCCCCTTAAATATTTATTTTATTTTAATTCAATTATTGATTTTTAAAGTGAATATATAACTAAATATTCTGTGAATATTTCAAGTGTCTACCTGTTACCGTTATCAATATCGAGCAAAAACGACCAAAAAAATCACGTTTGTTGTATGGGAGCCCCCTTAAATATTTATTTTATTCTGGTTTTTAGTATTTGTTGCTATAGCGGCAACAGAAACACATCATCTGTGAAAACTTCAACTGTCCAGCTATCACGGATCATGAGATACAGCCTGGTGACAGACGGACAGACAGACAGACAGACAGACAGACGGCGGAGCCTTAGTAATAGGGTTCCCGTTTTACCCTTTGGGTACGGAACCCTAAAAAGGAAAAAAACAAATGTGATTTGTAAAAAATTTCATAAATTATCGAATGGAATAAATAGGTACTTATTACTTTGCACTAACAATAAAATACATAATTATGACATCACGCTCTCCTGTAAAACCATGATTTTGTAGTTAACCGTATATACTTTGTAGCCGTCGATATGATATAAATGGCTCAACAAATATATACATAAAATATGATTGAATCAGTCCTTGCACTCAAACGATCCATTATTTTCACGCAATTTCAATTATTTTGACGGCCCATAAGCCCCATGTTCAATACTTGTGCTCTGCCTATAGTAAGAATCTTCGTTCCACCAACAATCGCCTTCTACGATGTCCTTCTCACCGCTCTGGTTTAATTCACTCATCTTTCTTTGTCCAGGCGGTTTTTATGCGCTCCCTCTGAGCGTCAGGATGGCAACCGGTCAGTTAACCTTTAAAGTGAAGACACGGGAATATATTCATAAGAAGTTGGCAGAATCATCCCAGCGCTGATTCGTTTTGTTTTTTTCCACCAATCGTTATTTCTCCCGACACTTTTTAGGGTTTCGTACCCAAAGGGTAAAACGGGAACCCTATTACTAAGGCTCCGCCGTCTGTCTGTCTGTCTGACTGTCTGTCTGTCCGTCTGTTACCCGGCTGTATCTCATGAACCGTGATAGCTAGACAGTTGAAATTTTCACAGATGATGTATTTCTGTTGCGGCTATAACAACAAATACTAAAAAATAGAATAAAATAAATAGTTAAGGGGGCTCCCATACAACAAACATGATTTTTTTGCTCGTTTTTTCTCGATATTGATAAGGGCAACAGGTAGACGCTTGAAATATTCACAGAATATTTAGTTATATATTCACTTTAAAAATAAATAATTGAATTAAAATAAAACAAATATTTAAGGGATGTCGCGAGTCCGACTCGCACTTGGCCGGTTTTTATTATTTTGTTTATAAGTATTAGTATATATTTTTGATTTTCTATTTATCTATCCCCTTTGTTGCACCTACCTTGTTTTGTCTCTGCATCACCCTAAGGTTGACTGATAGAAAATGCCTCAGCATTAAGTCCGCCTTTATAGTATTGCAGTATTTTTTATTTGTGCATAAAGTTTTAACAAATAAGTAAATAAGTTTCAATGTTTTCGCGTGAGTATGACCTGCGCAATACTTATCCTTCCCGGTGCAATAAAATATGAAGCAATAAAAATTAAACTCGCTCAAACTTTTGTTCAATCATTGTGCAATCTTCCACATTAACCCTAAACGGTCATAAACATTTCGCAATTCGAGATACTGTGCAATATAATTCTACTAACACTTCACAGCTAAGTGAGAAATGTTTCATCTTTCCTCAGTGAAGCCTTTCAGAATCCGAACTTTTGATTGAAAGCGCTAAACACTTTGCGATTGGCGATTTGAATGTGCCATAACAAGTTGATTCAAACTGCGCAAGTATATTTTCTTGACTCTGTAACGGCTACTGCCATGAACTTTGATAATTAATTATAGAACTGAAGGCTTCATTTGCGGTACAGTGAAGTTGGTTTGAAATATTCTAACTTTTGCACGCGGCATAGCTTTCTAGGAGTTCGAAAATTAGTAGATTTATGTTTTCTCGAGGCACATGGTAATCTACAATGTAAAGTAACACTTGCCCTAAAAACTAAACAGCTCTATCAATAACACACCGGCAAACTTAGGTCTATTTAACCAAACTGTGGCAAAAGCAGACTATATGCATTGGTATGTAATTATGTATGTATGCTGAACTCAAACAATCGAAACGAGATGTATGTACGCTGTTCGCTGTTCTCTAATAATCTCCCTAACTACTCGTCGTATTTTTTCGTAGATAACTATAAAATTACAGCTAAGCAAGACAATGTTCTTCATTTCTTAAGTAATTCTAAATCCAATGCCTTTTAGTGCAGACAGATATTTTTTTAAAGAAAGGAGTTCTCGAACTTTATACCGCCTTTGTTTAACACTGAATAGTAGCTGTTAAAACTTCTAGAAACTTCGCTAACAATTTAGATTCACTGTTTTAAAGATCATTTCGGGCCTTTGTATAAATAGTTCGAGTTGCTTATGAAGACGTCCAAGAGATTCTTTTGTAGAGGCGACTAAATCTAAATCTTGATTTTATTCTGATTAAAGCCTTCGTTCGTGTTAGGGCAGATTCTGGTTAGGGCTGATTCTGTTTAAGGCAGATTATTGTTAGGGCAGATTCTTGTTGCGACAGATATCAGACAGTCATGCATAAAAGCCAGTGTAGTGTAGTAAATAAATTGGAATTTGTGTGTTTATGGGTCGGTTGTGAAAGTAAATCGCCTTTTTTTTAAAGCAGCAAAACAGCAGAAGGCTATAAATTACTCGTCTTTACACCATGCTCCCACTATTGCAACCGAATATGATACCTGAGGGTTATTTAGCCATTCGAGAGGAAGCTACTGATTGCAAGGCGTGTTCTGACTTTGACCATTACTTTTCAAGGCAGTGGTTAAACAAAATAAGTAGTGAGACGTTCAGCTGCTATCGCGAAAACATTCGGACGACCAACGCTATCGAAGCTTGGCATCGGAGAATGAATGCTCGATTCCCCAGGAATCCGACTATTTTTTATTTTATTCAACTTCTGAAAAGGAGAGCAAACGAATTCTTTACCAAAATCTAGCTCCGGTCAAAGCCGACAAAAGAAGTTTATAGAAAAAAAATTACGAATAGATGAAATTTTAACAAGCCGAGGAAATCGAAATTACAGTTAAAGATTATCTGGATAATTTAGCTGATAAAAAAAAAAAAAGAAAATATAAAAAGTGATAATTCACTAGCTCATCGTAAGTATATGTACGCAATAACTTCCTGTAACGAAAAAGTTAAAAAGTTAAGTTATTTAAAATAAATAGGTACATTATATTGAAATTTCTTTTATTTTTTTGTTTTACGTAAGGACTGTACTTCTGCCGCAACAAGAATCTGCCCTAACAATAATCTGCCTTAAAAATAATCTGCCCTAACCAGAATCTGCCGTAACACCAACGAAGGGATTAAAGAAATAATTTATTTTTCTATATTCTTGTTTACAATTGCTGTTCCCTTATTTTATGCAAACTATCTGTTTTAACAAATTAATGCAACCATTTTTAACAACTAAAATATCAATAGTGCCGAAAGAGAAACAAGAGGATAAATGAGCTATAGGAATAGTTCTTAAATTCTCGTACATGAGTAGGAATGTACTTAAATCAGCACTAATGAATTTTGACCTGCAACGATCGATAAATTTCGCAGAGGCGTGCCGATAATTCAAAACAGTTAACTTTTAGAGCGCTTGACAACTAATTTCGTTAAACCCACATTGTGAGTTAATTGCCAGTCGGCAGTAACTTGGACGTCCCGTAAACTGTATCCGGAACAATATTAGTTTGTTAAACCGGCAGCTATCGGCAAAGCGACCTTACTTCCAAAATTGAAGTTTTAATGACTTCACGGCGATACAAATTCAACACTGCTTCGTTCAGATTTGGTACAGTTAGTTTGGCAAGCCCATAGACTAGTATAGTTTAAAGTATTCATCGATGCAGTGATTATAGGTGATCCTAATTAGTTAACATCATAAAATAAAGATTAATAACATGGTTCATTTATTTAACAGTTGATGTACACACATATAAACAAATTTTGTCTGTTTATATGTGTGTGTGTTCCTTTCTTCTTGAAGAAAGGAACAGAAAAATACGTACGATGCTTATCCTGGTGGTGCTTGCTTTTTATTTAATATTATTCTGTGATGATTGTAAAGTCAATCTACTTACGGTTTGCTCTTAATTTGATTGGCTGTCTCAGATAACTGTGCATTGCATAATTATTTATCCTTGTTATGCTTGTGAAAGGAATTGAAAACTTTTTCGTAAGTCCAAGATTTTTATGCTGCTCTTTAAGGCGAGGTTGCAGTACTTTTTAATTTTTTTAAACCTCTGTAAATCTAGCAAAATATACATTTTGCGCAAAAAGTAAATATTTTAAGAAAATTGAACATATTATCAAGCACTGTGTGAAGATAGAAACATGAATTAAATTAATTGGCTCGATAAAAAAAAAATCACAAAGATGACACTAAATCGCTATTTAAAACGTGTACCTTGAAGAGATTACTTCGTTAAACCATGTAAAAGTTATACCAAAAGATAGGCCTTATTGTTTTTTAGTACTTGGTGAGAACACATTTTATAATATCCTTACTATTTTTTTCTATGGAGCAAATATACACAAAATCTAGCAGTTCAAGAGCTCGCAACGGCCGGCCAGTTACAGCCGGCTACACACCGCACTACAAGACGGCCTTAATGATGGGACTCACAAAATTCTAAAAACGAAACTCAGTAAGCACTTTACTAGCCCAACATAATATTGTCAAGTCCAGTGGCCATATCAACCACTCCCTATGTTATACCTCTATGAAAGTCGTATGGACCGTCATGCGGTAAAATGACAGCTTGATACAAGTTTGGTATTACGGTTGACAATATGCCGTAGTTTTGTGACCATGGGCTGCTTCCGGGGTTAAACACGTGGGAAGTTAGGGTATATGAAGGGACAGTTTAGTTCCCGTTTACCTTTAAGTTTGGCTGTCTCTACTTAATTTCTAAGTGTCGCGTACAACAGCGGAAGAGCGCTGATGTCTGAAATACAGATATTTTATATCTAGTTCGGAGACCGATGTTCAATATCTGAATTAAGTGTATTATAGTGTATCACCATTTATTATTTAAATGTCCGTATGTTTTTGAACAAATAAATTATTCTCATTATTCTGAATTTATTCCCAAAGGCTTATGTGTATTTCGCCATACGAGGGGCGGGTCGCTAGGTTTGAATAGCTCTCCACTCTAAGATTTACATTCTTACACCAACTAGGAAAAGAGCTGATAATCTTTAAACATGCAGAAACGAACCTATACGCGCCGAAATACGCCCAATCTGTAATGACCATTACCATAGTTAAATACCCCGGCGTGTCTTTACTAAACAAGCTACAATTCTCTAGGAACTGGGTATTATTATAGTTATCTACAAAGTTTCAGAGAGCGTGATATTTCTGCGAATGAAGCGCTGACTCAAAGCTTTAAAAACAAAAGTTAATTTAATGCGAATGACAACTCAGTCGTCAGACGGTACAGCACCCGAGGGTCTTATGCAGGAAGATGATGAAGTGAAAATGTTTGAAGAAGTTGAGCATTCACGGTAGCCGTAGGTTTGTAAGCAAGAAATACACCCAGAGTAAAAATTGATAAAAAGACAAAAGATAAAGACCACAGCGACTTGTTTCTCAAATAGCTTTGTACGAGTATAATAGGTAGGACCATAATATGAATGTGTGAGTATAGGGCCAATTAATCGTCTGATAACTTTTATCGGAATAACTAAATTTTGATAAATTTTCTATACGAATTGTTAGTCCTCATATAAAAGTTGTATGAATAAAATAAAAAAATATTGGCCCTAAGAGTGGTATAGCATTCGACAAATATCTTTGTCCAAGATTGAATAAGATCCACTATACAGCGTTCCAAAAAAGTACCCACGTTGGGAATTATCGTCTATCTTCATAAATAAAACGTGGAAGTACTTGCCTATTTTATATTACTCACTTTTACAAAACTATAGATTATCAAGTCAATGATATTCCAAAAAACTTTCCAAATCGTTTGGGTGACAAATTCATAATTGCACTACTACAAACTGCCGCAGTACAACACCGAGAAGCATTTCCTCTGTGTGGTTACTCTGTGGCGCGACGTTCGTGCTAATTTGGAAACACACCTTTTTAGGTTTACCTGTATGTCCTGCAATAGTTAGCAAGTTAGTTCAAAGCTATGAGTAACCAACCTGAAGCAGCCAGAAGGATCGAGAGGGGCATGCTCTCGCTGAGCCCGCCAGCAGCCTCGCAGCTGGTGCAAGGTGCAGCACGCAGCCACAGCGACACCTGGCCCCTACCTCCGCGACCACCATGGACGAGTCTCCTGCCCAAGGCCGCGCCGCGCATTCACACGCTGCCAGCTCCACTGCCTGTCCCTAGAAAGATAACATTAAACTCAAACTCAAAAACGATCACATTTATTTCAATTAAACCTCCACACTCCACTGGCACCATCCAATCATTTACAGGCACTTTTGAATTGTCAATGAGCAACGACGTGATGGACAAGAATGGGCAAGAAACTCCAAGGACACTCTTTTAATTAATCAAGATACTACTAAATCTACATGGTACTCTTATTATTGTAAGTAGTCATACATATAGCAAAATCGTAGCGAATTCAAAACTATACTTAAATATTTTTCTTAAAAATTAATTGCCACGAGGTAGGATCGATTCTAATGCCGAAAAAATTGTATCACGGAAATTCTACCGAATAGATTCAGTTCAAATTTTGAATACATATTCCCTATAAGTCTGGTCAGTCGGTAGGCTATATATTATCACGCTGTTTGCTAAGGCGGATGAGTAATATTGCATTATGTTTATATCCAGAGGGATACATTTAATTTGCTGTAAACTGTAGAGATAGTTTACAGCAAATTTCAGTAGTGTGTCGACACGGGTAGCGTACCTTGTACTAAGACTCACTGACAGGTACTACCTGAAAGTGATACAGGTATATGCGCCGACTTCGACATGCTCTGACAAGACAGCCGAGGCTATGTACTAGGACATTGCCAAGGCAATACACAGTACGAGAAAGGCCCACAACAACGTTGTTATGGGAGACTTCAATGCCAAAGTGGGAGTACAAGAACACGGTGAATCGAAAGTCGGACAGTTTGGTTTGGGGCGCAGGAATCACCGGGGGCAAATGCTGGTCAACTTTTTAGTGTCGCAGAGGCTCTTCTTGGTGAATTCGTTCATCGAGAAGAAACTCCAAAGGTAGTGGACCTGGCAGATCCCCGATAACGTGACAATGAACGAGATAGACTTCTTTACGATTGATAAGAGGCACATATTTAAAGATGTCTCCGTGATCAGCAGGTTTAATACCGGAAGCGATCACAGGCTTGTCCGAGACACTCTTAATATCAGTTTTCGAGCTGAGAGAATCCGAATGATGAGGCCTACCCTTCGACCTACGCAACTTCAAACCGCTCTTGTATCTTGAACTTCAAAATCGATTCGCCCTACTGGAAACCACAGGCACTGTCGACGAGAAAGCCACGAGATGGTCAAAGCACTACGCGACGTGTCCCGCAGACTTTTCCTGTCGCAGCGGAAAAGTAAGGTGTCCAAACTTTCCTCGGAGACTTATGAGGGAAAGACGAGAGTTCCCATCCACGCAGCCGTCTTCGTCAGATAACAAGGCCTTATACCTAAAAAATAGAAAGCTGACGCGACGTGACCTTCGGTGCTCCAACACCTGTGACATTAAGGTCGCGATTGAGCAGAACCGAGGGTCGAAAGTGTTTGTTAAGCAATTAGGGAGATCCCATTTGAGGTCTCCTCAACTTCGTCATCCAATAGGGTACAACGCCCGAAGCGTGGAGCAGAGGTGCGGTGGTTCTGTTCTTTCCATTGGTATCGGGAACAGTGTGCAAGTTAGCGGTCAGGGCTTATTATTATTACTAGTGACTATTGTTAGTTCACACAAATTCTATTATGCTATTATAAAGTACTTACTTATTCCATGCTCAAGCTGTCACTTCTGTCACCTATCTATTTTCAAGTCCACATTTTGCCAGTTATGAATAAGTCCCATGTAATTGGGGGCGATCCTATGGCCACTAACCGGGCACAAATCAAAACTTCGGACTGTTACTGAGAAATTCCAGATGGAAAACCCAATAACAATTTGCCTGATCTGGAAATCGGACCGAGAACCTCATGCTCAACAGTAGCGCTTATGACCACTAGACCAACAAGGCAGTTTTTTATAAAAAAATTGGCTATTTTTTAGAATATTGTTGTGTTTTACGACTTCCACGCGAAAGCAGTCGCGGGCAAAAGCTAGTAGCACATAAAAACAAAAGTTAAATCAAAATGGCATATAAACTTTTTTTTTATGACTCCCGTCCTATTACACCTCAACAGGTTTACACCTCGCCGTAGGTGAGTATATGTTCCTTGGGTGGGCACGACGCGACGGTCACGACCAGTGGTCTCAACATATTTTCAATGCTACGAGGATATAAAAGTCAAAGAAAAAAGTTGAGCCGTCACGGGACGACTGGCAGATGTGAAACATCGCACTAAACACACATTTACACACTATTACCAACTACTACGTATAGACTGTATAAGTTTTTATGTGCGGTTTTACGTGCGCCTATAGATGTTTCACATAAATAAAAAATCAAGATAAAAAATAACACTCAGATAGTTAGCACTTTTTATCTAACAAAAAAAAGGAGGACGGGGGGGGTTTCTCAGGTCGACGCGTATATTTTTTCTGTGTTGCTAAATGAAGCTCTATTAAAAAAAAATACATAGTCAAATTATTTATTTCAAATAGACACATATGAGGCACTTTTGATCTTCAAAATTTACAAAAAAATAGAATTGATTCTAGTTGCCCCTTCCAAAAGGTAGTTTTGTATGGAGAAGAATGGGCAAGAAACTCCATCGTTACTCTTTTAAAAATGTTTTACAATATTTTGTTTGAGTACATTAATTATATGATTATATAGTACCCGCATCGTTACCCCTTTCCCAGTATGGCTGCGTGAACCACGTGGTTAACGGAAATAGTATACTCGTATCTTAGATGTAGATTAAACCTATTGATAACAAAAAAAAAAGAAAGGTATTCATAAATAATAATGTATTAAAAATAATTAATGCAACATATAATGTCAAATCATTATAAATAAATACACAAAACTCACTAAAATACAGAACAGTAACAATCAAATCATTATAAATAAACACACAAAACTCACTAAAATATATTTAGAACAAAGTACGTTTTATTGAAGTTTTTTCAATAAAACTAAAAATAAATAAAAATTATTCTGCGCTAGTTTTCTTTTTTTTATCTTCTTCGGCATCTTCTTGGTCAACCGGCATTGGTTCACCTGTATCTTGTGTGGGTTCACTTGAATCTTCTAAGGTTTCACCACTAAAGTGAACTTGTACACGTTGTACAGGTTCACTTTCATCTTCTCCAGGTATAGCTTTATGTTGTTCATCCTGAATATTATCACATCGTTCTTCTGCCGCTTTTTCATGAATTACGTCAATGGATTTTTGACTAACTGTGTCTAACTTTCTCTTTGAATCTAACGTGCTCATTCTTCGTTGGGCTATGCTAGACAATGCCAAATCTGCCATCAATGATTTCTGCATCTCAACTTTACTGATAGCTAGCAACTTCGATATGTCAGTAATATCATCCTCATTTTCTTCGCTCTCCTCGGTGCTACTACTTATACTTGAATGCAATGATGTTACAGTAAATGACGGCAGGCTATCTTGTATTGCCAGCGGCACCTCCTCCTCTAAGGCCAGCACCTCAATATTTGGTATAGTATTCATACTTGCCGTTGAAGATAATATTGAAGAGACCGAAGCAGCGCTACGTTTATCTTCAAATGATTGTATTGACGTTGTAGAAGCCAAACCAGTCGCTGTTACCTGCGTCCTTCTAGAGGGAACTGATTTAACTTCAAAGCCGAGATCTCCTTTATCATAAATCTTGCTAAGTGAAACTAAGGATTCCATAGATTCAGCTCGGGCGGCATCATGATATTGGTTTATAACTTCAAGAATCTTTTTTAGTACGATTTCTCTGTCTATGATTTCACGAGAAGGATCCAAAGTACACCAATAATCTAATTTAAGTGACGCTTGTACTATAAACGCCGATTCTTTTAAGATCTTTCTATACGTTTCACGTTCTCTTAGTAGTTTCGCTGTTTCTACTACAGTTTTGTTTTGGTCTCCCAAAGTGGCGTGCAAATTTTGCTCCAATATACGTACATGCAGTAAGAGGTTTTTATTATCTTTAGTAAGTTTCTGAATTGTCGCTTGCATATTTTCAGTATCAAACAGTTTCTTTTCATATATAGCTTTTTGTTTCTTCACATTTTCGAACGCTTTCGTTAATTGATCAATCACTTTTAGCTGTACAATACTTTTATTCATTGCCTTATCTCGTTCTTCTTCAGCTACTTCCATTGCACAACGAGAAGCTCTCTCATCGTCTCTAAACTTTTCATTTTGCTCAGCTACTTTTGCTTGTGTCATTAACAAACTATCTAATTGATTATTTAAAGCAATATTCTCTCGAATCACCCTATGTGTAGAGGCAGCTATTCTCAGTTCACTAGCATCTTGAAATTGTTGAGCTAACAGTAAAAGTCTTTCTTCCATTTCTTTCTTTAACTTGTCTTTTCCAATTACAAACTTCTTTTCAGTATCATATATGACTCTTTTGTATTTCATTTCTTGATCTTCAAACGCGCGCTCTTGTTTTTCGAACTTCTTCATGAGATCTTGTCTGATAGCCCGAAACTCTTCAAGCGTGTTTAGTTTTCCAGCTAGAAGTTTATTTTCAGAGGTAAGCTGATCTTTCATTTTGGTAAAATTACTTTCTAATTCATTGACAGTCAATTTGAATTCTGCTGTTTCTATTTCCCTTAATTCCTCTAACTGTTTAACCTTTTCTTTTAGTTCAGCATTTTCTTCATTTTTTACATTGAGAGTTTTTTTTAAATATGCTATAATATCAGCCCTATCTTCGTCGAGTGTATCGTAAGCCTTTTGTAATTCTTCATTGCGGATTTCATAGTCGTCGACGGCTTTCCTGAGGCGAGCTACTTTTCGATTGCAATCAGCTAACTGTAGTTCATAAAATGCTTTTTCAACTTCGGAAAATACGGCTCCTGCCTTCTCTTTCTTTTTTGGTGCCATGTCTTGCAGAATATATAAATAACTAATAAAAAATATGTTATTTCAAAACATAATTCCTAGCTACAGCCTGTAGCTGTAGCAAGATATTTTATTATGTTCAAAACAAAAGAGTTGACTTCAGATTTGACGTTTAACCTATCATAGTTCAATTCTCTTTGGATGGATTTTAGTTTTTTGTTTAATTATAACTCGACAAAGTTCTTTTGGCGCGTGGCCAAAATCGGAACTAACGCCGCTGTCTTGTTTTTTCATACATTTCACAAAAACAATTGCACAAATGTTTACCAACAGCACTCCCCTGTCAACATCATTCGAGCACCTATATATAAAATATCCTTGTAGTATAGAAGAAGAAGGAAGACAAGGCCTTTCTGGTAGAAAATTATAATATTTTCTGCGATTTCGAGATTGTTCTCATAGTACAATGTGCCCATTATGGTACAGTGAGCCCTTTTGAAGTTTTCAGTAATTTCAGTACACCTTGTATAATAATAGTTAGGTATCGTTCCCACTATTCCGAAACGGCTGTTACGCCGGAAATCGTCGCCTGTACTTACGTGCTCACATTAGATCGATTCGGTAAGACCGATTGGACTGATCGGACTCAGACCTCAACTCAATCGAGGTCGGGCCTTGACTGACCTATACTTTCTTCCGTTTTAACCATACACCCAGCGGCAGTAAATGCGGCCTAGCCCTAAACTGCAACAGCATTCTTAGGGTGTTTGCAGAGAGGCTGAATGGGCCTACTATGGGGAGGTTTACGAAGCTACATGTTGGCAACAAAGCTTGTTAAACCTTCCTGTGGTTGTGATTTTGTTTTTCTTTCTTTTTACTGTTCTACTACATGTTACTTATTTAGTTCTTAGGGTTCCGTACCCAAAGGGTAAAACGGGAACCCTATTACTAAGGGTCCGTCGCCTGTCTGTCTGTCTGTCTGTCCGCCTGTCACCAGGCTGTATCTCATGAACCGTGATAGTTAGACAGTTGAAATTTTCACAGATGATGTATTTCTGTTGTGGCTATAACAACAAATACAAAAAAACAGAATAAAATAAAATTTTAAGGGGGCTCCCATACAACAAACGTGATTTTTTTGCTCGTTTTTGCTAGATATTGATAACGGCAACAGGTAAACGCTTGAAATATTCACAGAATATTTAGTTATATATTCACTTTAAAATAAATATTTAAATTAAAATAAAACAAATATTTAAGGGGGACTCCCATACAACAAACGTGATTTTTTTCCCCGTTTTACAAATAATGGTACGGAACCCTCCGTGTGCGAGTCCGACTCGCACTTGGCCAGTTTTTTAAGTAAGATTTAATACTAACACCCTATGGGCCTTGATTGTCAATAATATATTTTTATTTAATTTTTCTAAACGCGAATTTGTGATCAAACTGAGTATTTTATAAGAGATTTTTTAATGAGAATAGGTGCCAAGTAACTTCTGGAGAAAATTGCCTTTCCCAGCCCGTCCGCCTAGTAGACGCCTAGCAGCTTTGTAGCACAGATTTTATGTACCCTAGACCCTATTGGTGGACTCTAGACGATCATTTTTTTTTCCCTTTAAGCAAAGCGTACATTACAGCTGCAACGGAAAGCAGCGCAAAGCATTTTCAAAAAGCGCTATCCGGCTCGCCTGTAGTGTGCGTTAGTTCATAGAAAATGTACGAAAGGGATGAAGGGAGGATTTTTGCAATACGTTGCGTTGCGGCGCGGCTCGCCCTAATTTGCGCTAACCTTTAGGGTTACAAAAGTTTTAAGCGAGTATATTTTCATGGCACCGTGAAAGATTATGCTAAAGTTAGGTGGTGAGGATATAGGAAAACAATTAATATGAGAAACGAGATAAAAGTATATTGAATAAAATAACTTGAATGACTTTCATCAACAGTAAGTATTGCTAGGCCAACACAACCAAAGTACTACTAATAAGGAGTATGCATTCCTTAACAGTTTATTGCTATTGCGCATTTTTTTACTATACATTATGTATTATGTATGTGCACTCATAATTTACACTCACTCACACTCCATATACACATGGTGTGCAGTTACATACATTCACACACTCTCCTACATTTTGAGTTGCACTCCTTATCCTCCTTTTACCATAAATTTATGTTTAGGAAAAATACATTCTATATATAAGCAAGATACTTACAGAAGTATAAACACAAACACACAAACATGGCAAACTGACACACTTCACAAGTTTTGTTTATTTTTTATGATACCTTATAGCTGATCACTGTCTCTTAAGATACAGGTCACCCTAGTTTAAGAGGCAGGGCTCACCCAATTCATGTACAGACCTTGTGGTTACAGCATAATTATGTACCTAGTACCTGTCTTTATTCTTATGCCAACCAGTTGTAATCTATTTTTTACCTATTCTAACCATAACAACTACATAATGTATTTTCTTGTCGTAACTTAATTGAAATAGAATAAAAAAATATTTTACTTACTTTACTTTTATTCTAGGCAGTTCTTGCTCAAGCGACAACATTGTAACTTACAATGCGTCAATGCGTGAAAATCATCATTCTCCTGCCGTTAGGTATCCCAATTTATTTGGAGTCGGTGCAACATGTCTTTTTATATATTTTGTTAGATATTGCGTGAAAATAATTGATCTTATGAGGGCAAGGGGTAATTGAATCATTTTGTGTGATAACGTTATTGCATAAACAAATAAAAAAAATAGTGGCCGCCTAACGGTCATCACTCACTATAACCGCACCGCTCCAACGCAGTAAAGGCCCGGCACCGCCTCTATAATATCCAGCCGCTTGTCACCAACGCGCCATCAGCAAGACGATCGCTCGCTGGCACGCCACCGGTGAGGTGACAGCTTGTTGTTCACACGCCGCTTACAAGTTGGTTGGTTGGTACTAGAGGTAGTTGGTCGGTTTCTACTAGGGGTCACCGCACGGACGGCTAGGTGCCTATCGCTTGCAGGCGTTTCTTCGCCGGAGAACGGGCTAATCGCTTGAAGCGTGCGGGCAGCGCAATGCCCGCGAGCTATCTAACTGTTCTTTATAGTCATCGAAAAATAGACTTGTAACGCGTTTGATTTAAAATCCAAACTTGAATGACCAGTTATTTGCTGTGTCGCAGCGGTGCGATAGTGAGTGATGACCTTAAAGGTCTTTGCACACATAACCAATGCACCGGATCGGCATCACCGCACCTCATTGGTTCGTCGTCAACCAGGTGTCAATTCACATCTCGTAACCTGATCGGCTAGGCACGACCGAGGCGTAGCTGCGTGTCGGCATTTGCTTATCGTAAGCGGGGAGACGCCCCGACGTACGCTTGTTTACAAGCTGATCCCGATCAGAGGCGATGCCGTGAAGCTTGTAAGTATGCGCTGTAGTATGGAGTTTCATAGGAAAAATCCCGAACGGCTCGAGTTGAAGTGATTTTGATACCGTGTAGTGCCTACACCTATAGCGCTACAACTGCTACAAGGTTATTTTGGCTCGTGGCCAAAATTGGAACTATAGCTATCTTGTTTGTTAAAGACAGTCTACGGTGGCCGGTAATCGGCCTGCGACTCCCGACGCCCAGTGCGTCTCCTGCGGCAAATAGGAGCTTGAGGGCGCGATTTTTTCCTCTCCCTCACGCATTCCGCCTCCTCTTTCGCGAGCATTACTGCTTCGCAGAAAGTGGGGAGGGCCTCCCATGCACCCTCGCTCCGAACCATGGCCTGAACTAGGGCCGGACGCGAGAGATCGCCGCCACCGACCACCACCGTAACTCCACTGTGTCCTCCGGGCGATCCATACAGTGGTAACACCCAGGCGTTTCCTCCCGTCTTATCCTGAACAAGAGCCTCCCAAAACAACCGTGTAAAAATAAAAAAAAAAAATAACTATCAGAAAATTAATAGAACTCATATTAAGTAACTTTTAATAGAACACTTACAATGAAATCATAATAAATAAATACATGAAAGTCACGAAGTAAGTACTTGAAAATGAACTACTACAAAATTAAAAAAATACTTAAATCAATATTAATTCTCCGCTAGTTTCCTTCTTTTTATCTTCTTCGTCACCTTCTTCGGCAACAGTCACAGGTTCATCTATATCATGTGTGGGTTCACCTTCATCATGTACAGGTTCACTTTCATCTTTTTCAGGCATAGTTTTATGTTGTTCATCCTCAATATCAGATTCCCCTTTTTCATGAATTGCGTCAATGGATTTTTGACTGCCTGTGTCTAACATTGACTTTGAACCTAACGTGCTCATTCTTCGTTGGGATATGCTAGATAATGCCAAATCGGCCATCAATGATTTCTGCATCACAACTTTACTGATAGCTAGCAACTTCGATATGTCAGTAATATCATCCTCATTTTCTTCACTCTCCTCGGTGCTACTACTTATACTTGAATGCAATGATGTCACAGTAAATGACGGCAGGCTATCTTGTATTGCCAGCGGCACCTCCTCCTCTAAGGCCAGCACCTCAATATTTGGTATAGTGTCCATACTTGCTGTTGAAGATAATATTGAAGAGACCGAAGCAGCGCTACGTTTATCTGCAAATGATTGTAGTGACAGTGTATCAACCACGCCAGCTAGCATTGCCTGCGACTTTTTGGAAAGAACTGGTTGAACATCAAAGCCAAGATCTCCTTTTTCATATATGTTACTAAGGGAAACTAATGATTCCATAGATTCAGCTCGGGCGGCATCACGATATTGATTTATAACTTCAAGAATTCTTTTAAGTACGATTTCTCTGTCCAAGATTTCACGAGCAGGATCCAAAGTAGACCAGTGATCTAGTTTAAGTGCCGCTTGTACTGCAAACGCCGATTCTCTTAGAATGTTCTTAAATGTTTCACGTTCTCTTAGTAGTTTCGCTGTTTCTACTACAGATTTATTTTGTTCACCCAGTGTGGCGTGCAAGTTTTGCTCCAATATACGTACCTTCAATAGAAGGTTTTCATTTTCTTTGGTAAGTTGCCTAATATTCCTTTGAACTTTTTCAGTATCAAACTGTTTCTTTTCATATATAGCTTTTAGTTTCCTCACGTCTTCAAAAGCTGCCGTTAATTGATCAATCACTTTAAGCTGTACAATACTTTTATTCATTGCCGTATCTCGTTCTTCTTCAGCTACTTCCATTGCACAACGAGAAGCTCTCTCATCATCTCTAAACTTTTCATTTTGCTCAGCTACTTTTGCTTGTGTCATTAACAAACTATCTAATTGATTATTTAAAGCAATATTCTCTCGAATCACCCTATGTGTAGAGGCAGCTATTCTCAGTTCACTAGCATCTTGAAATTGTTGAGCTAACTTTAAAAGTCTTTCTTCCATTTCTTTCTTTAACTTGTCTTTTCCAATTACAAACTTTTTTTCAGTATCATATATGACTCTTTTGTATTTCATTTCTTGTTCTTCAAACGCGCGCTCCTGTTTTTCGAACTTCTTCATGAGATCTTCTCTGATAGCCCGAAACTCTTCAAGCGTGTTTAGTTTTCCAGCTAGAAGTTTATTTTCAGAAGTAAGCTGATCTTTCATTTTGGTAAAATTACTTTCTAATTCATTGACAACCAATTTGAATTCTGCTGTTTCTAGCACCCTTAATTCCTCTAAACCCTTGACTTTGTCTTTTAGCTCAGTATTTTCTTCATTTTTCGCATAGATTTTTTTTTAAATATGCAATAATATCAGCTCTATCTTCGTCTAGTTTATCGTAAGCCTTTTGTAATTCTTCATTGCGGACTTCATAATCGCCAACGGCTGCTCTGAGGCGAGCTAATTTTCGATTACAGTCAGCTAACTGTAGTTCATAAAATGCCTTTTCAACTTCTGTAAATACGGCTTTTTGCTGTTCAGCTGAAAGTCCGCCCTTTACCCTTTTGGGTGCCATGTTTTGTAGAATATGTTAACTAGCAAAAAATAATAGTATTCAAACACAATAGCTGTAACAAGAATAATGAATTCAAAACAAAAGAGTTGACTTTAGGTTTGACTTTTATCTCTTCCACTATCATAGTAATATTCTCTTTGGTTCGTAGATTGAGAATAGCTATAGATTGGTTTACAGCCTTAGAATAAATTCTTCTAAGTTTACAGCGTATTTAAATGCTTTTATGAAAACTATATGCTGGCTATGTTTATTAACACAAGTTTTTGTTTTAGACTTTATAATATATTATGTTAGTTTGTCTATGGGCCATTGTAGCCTGAAATAAATGTTTTATTATTATTATCTCCTTTATTTAATTAGACACATATAATTATTATTATTAAAAACGCTGTTAACCAATCTATAGGCATGAGAAAGCGATAGTCTTGAACATTTAGTCAAAATTGCGAGGTGAGAAATTTTACCCATATTGATGGGGAAAAAGCAGTCGAAAACATACTTAATGGAAAGTGTTGAAACAAATGTTTATTTTTATTAGAAATTTCGTTGTGAAAATAAATATAGGTACTAAAAAAAATGTCCTTAAGTCAGTTACTATCTAATGTAGTCGGCTAGTACGAGAAAGCAAATAATACAAAACGCTTCGAATTTGCTCCAGGTCAGATAATAACGTGTAGAAATTTTGAATTTTAGTTTTAATTAACGGTTTCTATGAATACTTAACGATGAAAGGGAATGTTTTCACTTTTGCGCTCAGTGCGATTCATACACAGCAACGCCCTAAACCACTTTTATTATTGTATTTATATTACGTTGCACACACTCTAAATCATTCACAGAATTATGAAATACGCTCCACAAAATCAATTTACCGAAAAAATCGTACCGTGACAGCAGTTGACTGTCATTGTCTGTTGGACCGGTTGTCGGTTAGACCTTAGAATAATGACTACCTACTTTCTGTATACGGGTCCTTCTCTAACATCATAGAGGCTCCATATGTCAAAATGAAGCAAATATATTGAGTTCTGTTGCTATTTTAGTCCATATTCTACGCTTTAATCATTATTCTAAGGGTTGGACCCTTAGTAGCTTGCTAAGTTGCTACATAATAGTAATCTGTGACCCTCAGATTGGACCTCAATCTATGGCTAACCACAGAGTACATACTGTGGTCCTACAAAAATGTGCGCTTCACAAAGCGAAGGAGATAGAGAAGATATTTTTCTATCTCCTTTACTCTTACTACTGGACTTTATTTATTGTTTTTATTTTGTGACTTGTCTATCTGTCAACATGCTGTCAACGCTTTAGTTAAAATGTGGCTTTACAACAAAATAACATGATTTTTTTTTTCTTCGCACGTTTTCTCAACACCTCTGACATTGGCAGAATTGTCGCCATCGGCACCATTGCCATAGAGAAAAATAGAATAGAAAATAACAAGAAGAAGACAGACTTGATTGAAAACTTATTGGTCTATACTTCACGGTCTATTTATAAAGCGTTGTTTAGATAGACGCGGTGGCGGGCGCTGAATAAAATTATTGTGATTGAAAAATAATCTTATGGACTTGAAATCAGGCGCGTCACGGGAACACAACCGAATTGAGACCGGTTGTGATTATAGCTACCTCCCTTGTCAGTAGCTCTTTTTATACACTATTTTAGTAGCACGATACCTTGGAATACACCTTGACAGACGCCTTACGTGGAGACATCACATATTTACCAAACGCAAAGCCCTAGGGCAAAAAATCCGCAGCTTACACTAAATGGTTAACAAAAAGTCCCAAATGTCTCTGGAAAGCAAACTTCTTCTATACAAATGCACTCTCAAGCCTATCTGGTGTTATGGTATCCAGCTCTGGGGAACTGCAGCGAAGTCCAACATCGAAATCCTTCAAAGGTTTCAATCAAAAACACTGCGTCAGATAGTAAATGCTCCCTGGTACGTCACGAATGAGAGAATTCACAAAGATTTGAAGATAAAAACGGCTCAAGAAGAAATAAAAACTAATATTACCACATATTCCACCAGATTAAAAGTCCACCCAAATCAATTATCAATGTAACTAATGTCCAACCCAGTTCCCTTCTTAAGACTGAAAAGAAGGGCACCCCAAGACCTACTTACAACCAGCATGAATGAGCTCTAGTATCGATCGGATGGGGCAATGGCTTCATACCGTGCAAGTTCCGCAACCATAATCTACCTATTGCTGAATGTCCCCGGACAGATTGCAAGATAAGGAGAAAAGAAAAAATGTAGTACCTATTCTATGATGACAAAATTGACGATAGCGTACACGAGCAATGACGATATTAATATCGTCGAGATAAACATCCGCTGGGTTCGCCGGTGGATATTTCGCAAAGGTGCTCGCGCATTATTCAACTATCGAGGCGTGCTCAATCGCGATTTGGCCATTAGTTCATGCGGACGAACTAATGGCGCGATTGTCTTCAGACAGTCTGATCTGTCAGACTATCAGATAAAGATCGTATACGACCGATCCGACTATCGTATGAGAAAATCCTAGGGATCTACTCCGAAGCGATAATCCGAAGTATCGGACGAATTTTCAGCCATTTCTTGACTTTCAAAGTTTCCTTTTTTGACTTTGAGTCCTTACATAATCTCCCTATAATGTTCCCACTGCTGGGACACAGGCCTCCTCTTTCTGTTTGAGGGAATGGGCCGTAATCTACCACGCGGGCCCATAGCGGATTGGTGGAAGTCACATGTCTTCGAATTTTTAGTTCTAGCACATGCCGGTTTCCTCACGATGTTTTCCTTCACCGTTTTGAGAGCAGTGGTGATCAAATTATTTACACAAAGTAAAGCGCCTGTCTGGGTTCGAACCTACGACCTGCTACTCGTAAGTCGAGGCCGTTAACCACCGGGCCACCACAGCCCTTGAGGCAACGCTGCCAGCCTTTTGGGCACTTGACAGCGTTTCCCTGTTATTTTGTTTTTTTTTTTCCTTTTTAAACTTGTACACACGGCACGCCTACACATCAAGCTATACGATTCCAGTATCAGCTGACCTGTCATTGTACGGAAATCTTATACAATGCGAGATCAGCTTATACTGGAAATATTTAGCTTGATGTGTAGCCGTGTGTACATGATATATATATATATATTTTAGTGTTAGATTGTTTATCGTATTTAAGATTTCTCAAAATAAATAAATTCAAATAGCACAATTATATTCTAGTACTTTATTTATTACTGCACCTTACAGTTTACACTTATTTGTGTTTTTAAATTAAATAGATTAGATTATTGAATGAGTGTCACAATAATTAAGATAACACAGCATTCGGCGAAAATAATATTATTTACTCCTAACATAATAATTATTGTTAGTAATTATAACGAAAAAATCATTATGATTAAAAATAAATCTAAAAATAGTTATATAAGATAAAAAGCAACCTTTCGTAACTATAAATACGGGCTGCTTTTAATGCAATCTACCTAAATAATGTGCCATACCTCATGAATTATTATAATATGTTCAAGGTCATGCATGACTGTGCCAGACTGCACACGCACTAAATACAACACTACTATAGTATAATCAAAAATATAACGTATGCTTACAAAATTATGCACCCATAAATTACCCATAAAGTTATTAGAAAAAATTATTAATGTAAAATCTGTTAGAAAAAATAATTAAGCAATATATAAAATAATTATGATTTAAATTACATTTTTTCCGATAAACCCAAAAACCAACGTAGTATTTTACAATCTAAAGATCTGTTTACAATATAGTGATATTCATGTTTTTATGCTAGCTGTTTTTAAGAGACGTCTGATATATTTTTATCCTCAATGTTCTCAACAGTATCTTCCTTCCCGCTTAAACTCTGGCTCTGTGATATCTCAGATTCTTTGTCTTCATAATATTTCTCAATTTCATGTGTTGCTGTTACAGCTGTTATTTGTTTTTCTTCAATCTCTTTTAATTCAGCATCATCAACACTTGCTAATTTTAGCTGAGATTTCGTTTTATTTTCTTGCTCCATTTGTATTTTCATGTCTGACTGCTTAGTGTACGCCAATTCATCTCTTCTTTCAATCATTAAAGATTTTTGCATTTCAATTTTACTGGCGGCTAATTGTTCCTCAGTACCAACTTCTAAAACATTTGTATCCTCTCCAACGACTTCGCTTCGTGCTGAGGCTACAAAAGACTCAATACTGTCCGTTACCACTAAATGTTTTTTTGACATTGGAGGTATTATTTTGATACTAGGCATAGTTTGAACGCTGCTGTGTAGTGAAGAGTGCGACAAAGACGCAATCGTCAATACTTCGGCTTCACCTATAACAACATCTTTTGCAGGAGATACGACAGCTGTGGTGGCAAGTGCTGCTACCGCGGATTTCTTCATTTTAGGTTTAGGCACAAAACCAAGATCACCTTCTTCATAAATTTTGCTAAACGAACCTATTGTACCTAAAGACTCTGAATGCTCAAGTTCACGGAACTGTGATATGATTTCAAGTAAATGTGACAGCAAAACATGCCTATCCATAACCTCTTGAGTATCATGCATTGAAGCCCATTCATCTAATTTTAAAGCCGCTTGAATAGCACATGCAGCTTCTTTCAGAATTTTCCGAAGTTTATTGCGTTCTTTGCTCATTTTCTCAGCGTCCACGACGGCTTTGTTTTGGTCACTCAACCGAGCATGCAAGTTTTGCTCTAGAACACGAACTTGTTGGCTGAGATTGTCATTATCGTTAGTCAGTTTATTTATTTTTGCCTGTAACACTTCAAAATCGTAACTCTTTTTTTCAAATAAGCCTTTTTCTTTTTTAACTGTCTCGAATGCACCTGTTAGCTGCTCAATAACCTTAAGTTGTACAATACTCTTGCTAATAGCTTTATCTCTTTCTTCCTCAGCTAACTCTTGAAAAACTTGTGCTGCTTTCATAATTCCTTTAAAATGTTCGTTTTGCTCTGCAAATTTTCTTTGAGTAGATAACACACTTTCCAATTCATTGTTTATAGTTATATTTTCTCGAATAACTCTTTGCGTTGATGCTGCAACTCTTAGTTCAGTTGCATCTTGAAAATCTTGAGCAAGTTGTAGAAGTCGGGCTTCCATTTCTTTTTTCAGATTATCTTTTCCAATTATGAATTTCTTTTCAGTGTTGTAAATAAGTCTCTTATATTTCATTTCTTGATCTTTAAATTCTTGCTCTTGGTTTTCAAACTTTCTCATCAAATCGTCTCTTATAGCTCTAAACTCTTCTAACGTATTAAGTTTTCCTGCCAGCAGCTTGTTCTCTGAACTAAGTTGTTCCTTCATAATCATAAAATCTTTTTCCAATTGTTTAGTTGTTTCATTGAAACGGTCATTTTCAATATCTCTAATCTCCTCGAGACCTCTGACCTTTTCTTTCAGTTCGCTATTTTCTTCATTCTTCACAGAGAGAGTCTTTTTCAGGTAAGCGATAATGTCAGCCCTGTCTTCGTCTAACTTATCGTACGCCTTCTGCAGTTCCTCAAGCCGCACTTCATACTCATCTACAGCGGTCCTGAGTCTCGCTACCTTCCGGTTACTATCAGCTAGCTGGAGTTCCAAAAATGTTCTGTCCACTTCGTTAAACGCGCCAGCTTTCTCATCATCTTTTTTGCCTTTGTCCTTTTTAGGTGCCATTATTTATATAGAATATGGTGTGTTGTTGTATATTTAAGATAACATACGAAATAAAATGAAAAAAGAAAATAAAGTGAAATCTTATGAAATGTCAGGGAAGGTGTATTTAATCAATAACTTGGTTGCTGGGCCGTAACCTAGCAACTAGTAACAAGCTGATATATTTATTTAAAAGCTCTCCTGACACAAGGCCTTTTAGGCTGAGAAAAATAAAGGTCGACCAGAAATATAAACATTTAAACAATACTTACAAACCCATTTTTTTTAACTCAATAATAAATTGAAGCTCCTTGTGTGACTGTAATTTATACTAGATACGATTTTCCATCCATACTCATCATCATCATCTGGCTAGCCTTTTCCTATGTTGGGGTCGGCTCCCAGTCTACCCGGATGCAGTTGATTTCTTATTTTAATAATTTCAATAATTTTCCATCCATAATAATTATGTTTGCTTTATTAGATATAAATTACATTTTTTAAATATTAGAATATAAAAAAATATATAAAAACATATAAAAATATAAAAAATAGTGCTTCGCCGGTATCGGGAGCAGGGTCCAATAATTATAATATCACACTAATATTATAAAGGCGAAAGTTTGTGAGTGTGTGTGTGTATGTTTGTTACTTCTTCACGCTCAAACGGCTGGACCAATTTTGATAAAATTTTGTATGGAGGTAGCTGACACCCTGGATTAAGACATAGGCTACTTTTTATCCCTATATTCCCACGGGATCGAGACTAACGCGGGTGAAACCGCGGGGCGCAGCTAGTTATTATTATAAATGTGAAAGTAACTGTGTGTTTGTTACCTTTTAACGCTTTAACGGCTGAACGTATTTCGATGAAATTTGGCACACAGATACACCATGACCTAGGTTAGGAATGTGAATTGTTTTTTTATTTTTATTCTCAATCAAAAACAATCTTAATGCAGGTCTGGCAGTTTGAGTACTTTATGCGGCCTAACCAATTGTCCTTTCTTTGGTATTGTTCGTCGAATCGCTGAGCTCCTTAAGTTTTGAGTTGAGCTGCACGATAACTGACAAATGCGTGCACTGACTGGACAGGTCCACTCAAATCTGTGTGGTTCTTTCGTCAAAAGAACATGTCAGACACCAATCTACATGGTTCTCAAATGATCTGACCAAGATTATATCCGTATTTTATATACACATTGACATTGATTAATTTTATATATACAATGACATGAATATTTACTTTGTTAAGTATTATATTGTTTTAAGTATTGTAAATGTGAAGGCTATGTGGGTTATTGTTCATTTTTCTTTCTCAGTTAGTTTTTATCATAGTCTGGCAGTTTGAGTGATTTTATGCGGCCTACCCAAATGTCCTTTCTTTGGTATTGTTCGTTGAATCGTTGAGCTCCTTAAGTTCTTAGTTGAGCTGCACGACTACTGACAAATGCGTGCACTGACTGGACAGGTCCCCTCAACCTGTGTGGTTCTTTCGTCAAAAGATCATTTCAGGCACCAATCTACATGGTCTTCACATGATCTGACCAAGATTATGTCTGGACTTTAAAAAGAGACTGTGACCTCTGAGTTTGTTTCGGCCTTTCTTCTCAGAGAAGTCGGATACGAAACGCCGACCTCATCTAGTTTTTTTTTAATATGATTGACGTGTAAAAGTGTTTGTACAAACCTACTTACAGAAATAAATCATTTATCATTTAGGACATAAGTCACGACATAGGTTACTAGTCAACGTGTGTGATGCCGCGGGCAAAAGCTTATTAGTATTTATAATGCGATTATTTTGTCTGGCAATACTTATCACATAATTTCGTTGGTTAATACTACTTCCGTGCATAAATTATAGAATAGATCAAAATGAAGTGACCAATCAAAATAAAATAAGCAACGGCTTTATTCTCTGCTGGCAACCATGCGCGGTGGGGCGTCGTCATGGAAACCAAATAACAAAAGTGAAACCGCGGCAACTACAAGTCAGCCCACAGATCAGAAAAAGACAGTAATGATCTGAGAGTCAGCCACTGACTTCTAATATTACAAGTAATAGTAGTCAGTGGAGTCAGCCCTACGAGTCATCAGTATTTCAAAATAAGTATGATTCGCGGTCAGTGGAGTACCTACTTACCTAACTTCTATTTATTTTGGTTGACGTTTTTTCTTCACGTTAAGAGCAAATAAATGTATTTTCTTTCTTTCGTTCTTTATGTGACCGATCCTCACGTAGTAAACAAAATATTAAAGATAATTAATTAGTCACAGAAGTTATGCCACTTACCTCACAGAACTTAGCACCGTATGCGGGAGGCGGAGAGTCGCAGAAGCGGTGTCGACTGCGTGTCCGCGTGGAACAATGCGCGGGTGCCGGGCATGCCGACCACGCCGACCACGCTCCCCAGCCACCCGCACCGCCGTCTGCTGAGGAAATACATAAAAAATTATGTTATTATATTTTATTTATTTCTAAATAACCAATAAGATCAAAGAAAGAACACATTTGAACAAATTAAATCAATCAATCAACTCAGCCTATCGCAGTCCACTGCTGGACATAGGCCTCTCCCAGGCTGCGCCACAACACCCTGTCCTCCGCCTTACAAAACACAACAAATTAAAACTAACATAAAATTTAAATACAGGATCATGAATGTATGCCACGCCAAATAGGTCATATAATCCAAATAGGTCAATAAAAGAGAGATATTAGATCCAAAATGAGGACGACACATGGAGTTACTGACACAGCTTGCAGTGCTATGTCTGTCAATGGACCAATAGCCATTCGAGCAGATGGGTCTTCGCGCCCATTGTGTTACGCAGTGTTTACCCCTTGTAAAATTTATACATTTATATCTGTAATTTTTATGGTGTACATACATAAACTCACGCATTCTTCCCATGGGGGTAGGCAGAAACTATAGAACACCACCTGCTACGCTCCTTACATATTCCTTTTGCTTCGCCTACGTTCATAAATCTGGTCATACACGCACGCCGATGGTGTACATATTAAAGAGTATTCTATTCTATTCTATTATATTCTTGCAAATTATTGGCATATGTATGTCGCAGGCAGATTGCATGATTTGTTATTATTATACATACGGCGCCGTCCGTTTACAAACGCTCGCAGTTATGAAATATGCCGAAGGCAAATTGGCAACTCGTTCAATTGTTATAATTTCGACATTGATTGCTGTTGTAGGTTCGGTTAGAACTGTGACAAACCACGCGCGAACCAAATTGGTAGCAGTAAGTAAGCTAGGGCACCCCGACCAAATGGATTAGGTTAGGTTAGAACCGAGCGAGCGAAGCGACTGGTGCCGCGGTAGCCGCCGGCGAGTGCCTTAAGAAATAGAACTAAATACTTCAATTTGCCGCGGCATTTTGTAAACGGCATTTGAATTGTCCATCAAATGTTGTGGCATATTATATAGTGACAAGGCAATTTACATTTTGCCTTCGGCATATTTTATAACTACGAGCGTTTTTAAGCCGAAAAAGCCGTTTGTAAAAAGCGGAATCATACAAATTACCTGCTTTATACCATCGAACTGAAGAACTTTTACTATCAGCTGTTCCATACTAAAGTTTATACAGCAGTGCTATTCTGTAAATATCTCATCGTGAAATCTTGCGTGGAGTGAGCTGTCAGAGTCATCTCACTGATGCTAAGGATTGACCAAGCATTACAATTAAAATCATAATCGAGATTTTAATAATATTTTTTATGCTAATTCTGTTGATCATTTTATATTATTTTAAAACTATTTAAGTGTCTAAACATTACCAATTAGTAGGTTTTTAAATAAAATAGCAAAACAGAAATTCAGTCACAAACTTAATTTTCATTTTTTTTCCTAGACTAGTCGTTAAACATAGACAATTAAATATTAGCCTTTAAATAATATAAAATAATTAACAGAATTAGCATACAAAATATTATTAAAATCTCGATTGTGATTGTAAATGTAATACTTGGTCCATCCCTAGCATCAGGTGGGATGACACTGAAAGTTCACTCCACGCTCACTTTATGTATGTTTTCACGGTGATATGGTTACAGAATCGACATGCAGATGTGTTTTTTTTTTTGCGATTTCAAAGTTGGTCCCATAGTAAAAGTTATTCAGTTCGATGATCTAAAGCACTCCATAAAGTTTGTTGGGTTCATTTTTAGGGTTCCGTACCCAAAGGGTAAAACGGGAACCCTAATACTAAGGCACCAGGCTGTATCTCATGAACCGTGATAGTTAGACAGTTGAAATTTTCACAGATGATGAATTTCTGTTGCCACTATAACAACAAATACTAAAAAACAGAATAAAATAAATATTTAAGGGGCCCCCCATACAACAAACGTGATTTTTTTGCCGTTTTTATAGATAATGGTACGGAACCCTTCGTGCGCGACCCCGACTCGCAATTGGCCGGTTTTTAAACACCTTATATCTAAAGCAATACAGCCAGTAACTTGCACAAATTTATTAGGTTTAATGTCTTACCTGAGAGCGGCAGCGTGGGCAAGCAGTCCATCCTGACGTCTGCCACTGCCCCAGTGACAGCCTGCGACACGTACACGAAGCAGTACTCCGGATACCGTTCACTGAACAGCCGGCAATCGAACGATGCTGTGTGCTGCCCCCTGCAACCAAGACGGCATTATTAATAAATGGTAGGTGTAAGGAACAGAGGTGTCGGATACTTTCAGTGTTACAAAAAGGAAACAGTCATTTTTATTAATGCACAGTACGCGCCTGCTAAATAATTAACAGTTCGACCTAATCATGTCATTCATGTCTACTTCACTAACACTTTATTTTATTTTCACTATATAACACTTTTTCTGCTCTAGTTTTTACCATGTTTTTTATTTGTAACTATTGAGTTTTTGGTAACATTGCATGGATCATGTAGAAACCCCACACCACGAATACACTGGAGTTATTTAGGATGACTCTGAGCATAGAAAAAACCATTTACCCTCTTATTGGCCAATATCACCCTATCCACTTGTAACTCAGTGTTGTTTATGACACACCTCCTTATAGCTTAAAGCATAGTCAGCCTATAATGTTCCCACTGCTGGGACACAGGCCTCCTCTTTTCGAGAGGGAGTGGGCTGTTATCTACCACGCGGGCACAGTGCGGGTTGGTAGATGTCACATGTCTTCGAATTTTTGTTTCTAGGACATGCCGGTTTCCTCACGATGTTTTCCTTCACCGTTTTGAGAGCAATGGTGATGAAATTATTAACACAAAGTGCCTGCCTGGGTTCGAACCCACGACCTTACAACACTTAAATTATCAAAATTTCAAATACTCAATACAATAAAAATTGTTTGTAACTAAATCAAATCATATCAAACGTTTATTTGCTAGAAATACATATACTAAACAAAATAATAATAAAAGAATTAGGTACCCATTCTAACGAAATGGTAGAAATGGCTCTAGCAGACATTTCCTGGATCGAATGGGAAAATTCACAGACATTGATTTGTTTTCACATACTAAAAGAGCACCGAAAATATTTTTAAAGACTTATTTCGGTTCATTTACTAAAAGTAACAACCAATTGCATAAATAAGAAAAATTCTCATTTATACCTGGACCCGCAAACTTCACCGACGTTAGCCGAAAATTTACGGCAACGGTGACACGTTAATGGCCCCGAAAATATAAATTGAAACCATTAATTACCGTGATAACGTGTTTACATCTCATTAATTAAATCGATATTGATATCGTGGAAATTATTACAGAGTGAAAGTTTATTATTTTACTAACTCACTTGACTAATTTTAAATTGATAGTAAAAATTGTAATTTAGGTAATAATGTGCACGCCGTAAAGTAAAGCTGTAGCCGATCTCATTAATTTATGTACAACATCTTATACCTGTGCCTATATTCATAGCAAATAAAGTTCTGATTCTGATTCTAAACGTACAAAACTTAATTTAATGCTAAGCTGGACACTCATTTGGCACCATTTTGAAACTCACATAATAGCCTGCACGCCATGATCTATTGATTTAGTTTTTTTTATTTTTTTGTAGTTTGGTACACCTGTCTTGCAATCCACTTCAACAGAAGCAATATTTTTATATATATTTTTTTATTCTATTTTTGAATTGTGCCTTTTACTTGTGGTTTCGCTTGATCGAAGGAAGTGTTTTGGAGTATTTTATTGTACCGGAACATATTTTGTTTCAGTGTGATTAGTATAAGTGTATGAACACTTATCATCAGTGCTCTGAGTGGAATACCTCTGAATTTGTTGTGCCTTTTTTTTGTATTATATAATGGCACCGATTTTTCATCTAATAATTGTTAATTCCTTTTGTTTATTTGCTTCATCGAAATTAAATGTTTTAGTTACCTGTCTATCAATCATATACTAAAGCTGTCCAAACATCTAAAGCACCAATGGGTTACCCTTCTAAGCTGCAGAATTGATCAAAACAGTAATCCATGCAACATTTGTGCGGTCACATAAACCTATTATGGCTACCGCAAATTAGAGCCTTATGTAGGTATATGCCTGCCTACCTACATGCACTTCTTATACATCTATAATTAATTAAACACGGCATTAATTTGATTAGGATTCCTCGTGATAACCGTGGTGGTAACAAATTAATTTGCGAATTGAATTTGTTAACGTAATTATGCAGTGCATTATTTATGCGTCAATCATGTTTTTGGTACTACGTGTCAAATTCATATTGTGCCGTGTGTACGTGTCAAATTGTTATTGCCACTCGTACGCCTTCCAAAGGTCCGGATCCCCAGGGTCCCAAGATATGTTAAATACATTTTTTTAAATAATAGATAATTGTAAGGCTTACCTGCGAACTCGTCTTTCAGCGACGTATCGCAGCCGGTCAGCGTCTCTGCCGAAGACTCTGACCCTGTCAGCTCCCTCCAGCACACACTCAGGGTACTGGAACAGCACTCTGACGCCATCACCACAAGGGAACACAGAGCCTCCGTGTACGTTCAAAACGAATTGTTCTGACCAGTCCGCCTGGTGGATAAAAAACAAATATAAATTTAAATTTATACACGTTCTATGCGAAAACTAGCAAATATTTAGCTAATCTTAGGACGAAAATTATCGACGGGTCAAAATAAAGTTAAACGCTCAAGTGATGCGATTGATTGTTGATTATTCATTCAACCAATCAAAGCATGTTACGCGCGCTTGACAATCACGGCAGGTTACGTGCGCTTGAAAATCACAGCAGGTTACGCGCGCTTGACAATCACAGCAGGTTACGCGCGCTTGGCAATCACAGCAGGTTATGCGCGCTTGGCAGTTTGTTAGCAAATTTTTGTCTTGATGATTTTCGCTCCAGAAACTATGGGATAATCTCCCGACCGACTCCCTGATTTAAATTTAAAAGTGCCTATAATTGGTTAATTTAAATAAATGATTTGAGTTTAATTTTAATCATCTTATTTGCCAAAAGAAATAAGATCACAGAACGAAGATTAATTATTGTCAGAGCAATATGCATACAAAGATGCTACTACCCATCTTCTTGACATATTTTTTACCTGTTTTTTACAACTGAACCCACAAGAGCAAAATAGAAAAATATACAAGACGGTCTTAGGTGACATTTTGACGTTTTTAGTGTTCCGTGCGTCCGAAAAAAAAATGGAACCACAACAAACACATATAAATTTATATAACCCAAACACGAACGTGTAACGTAAATAAATGATTTTGACTATGGGGGTCACTTATGGGCTGAAATTAGAAAAAAAAAGTTTTGCAAACTGTATCGCGTGACATTTTAAATGAAAGGGCTTGTTGTAAGTCTCAGTTTTTTTTTTTTATAATTTTAAAATAAAATTATAATAGAAAATAAGAAACAGAAAATAGTTCTATACTTATAGATTACAGGAAAACCTATAAGAAGTCTATGGTCTTAAAATAACATGGTAAATCTCTCAATAGTGTGCGTACAAACTTACATTTGCAGTTGGAATGTATGGGAGAACATGTTTTTCAACTACAATGTTAAGTTTGTTCTAGGGATAAATTATGTGGGATAAAAAACATGGTAGATAACATATTTACCGTACGGAATCCTCTCCACGCGAGTTCAACTCGCACTGGTCCGGTTTTTTATTATTACAAACCACATTATTTTATATTATTTTTATTATTATACTGCTGAACGTGCTCACCTGCTGGCTGTGGGTGAATAGGTGTCGGGCCTCTGGCTTCAGGCGCTACCGTCACCCAACATAGACACCATGCTGGATGACATAACATTCCGGCTCGCTACATAGTTGCGTCTGGGCGCTCCTTGCGGGGCTCCACGTCGCTGTCAATGCGGTGAAGGAGTCGACTGCCTCGAACACCATGGCCTATCCTGCAGCAAGAGCGCTGGGCGGATGGCACGGCACGCTAGCATTAATGACATCATCCGTCGGGCTTTTGTCACCGCTGGGGTGCCAGCTGTTTTAGAACCCAACGGCTTGGCACGCGACGATGGGAAGAGGTCAGACGGAATTACCATAATACCGTAGAAGCTGTGTAGGATGCAACCTGTGTCGACACACTCGCACCATCCCATCTTCCTAGCACGGCGGGTTGTGCTGGGGCGGCTGTTGCAGGAGCAGAAAACCTCAAACGGCGCAAATATCAAACAACCTTATTCGGAGCTATGTTTGAGCCGTTTGGGGTTGAAACACTAAGGTGTTGGGGTCCGAGTGCTCATCATGTTTGGTCGACTCTTCATGCTTCCAGGGGCCTGGCCTATTTTTAGCCCAAAGAATCAGCATATTGCCATCCCACCCGGCAATGCTGCCAGCGTTTTGGGCACTTTTCCCATTGATAGCGATGCGGACGATTTTTTTGATGCCGAATGAGCTCTTCCCCCTTTTTTTTCGTTTTTATTATGTACTTGTACATACTATATATATTTTAGTGCTAGCTTGTGTATATTAATTAAGGTTTATAACTGACTAGATAAAAATAGAACATTGGATTTATTTAAAAAAAAAAAACATAATTTTGAAACATTATTGCTTTTTGTGGAATTAGGGACCAAAAGCAAGAAATATTCGTTTTAAAACTAAATCGCAGTCACTTCGTGGCCAGTGGAAGTAAAAAGCATGATTACCTTCCTGC
The DNA here is from genome assembly GCA_963921375.1 of Tiliacea citrago. Lineage (NCBI taxonomy): Eukaryota > Metazoa > Arthropoda > Insecta > Lepidoptera > Noctuidae > Tiliacea > Tiliacea citrago. Next base: position 2,921,745 of record OY992793.1, read on the forward strand.
ACTCCCCGCGGTAAGTGGTTTCACGCTAATGGACACCACTTTATTAGTTAATGGCTAGAAAGAAATGCTCGGACTATCTTAGTATCTAACCTAGTTGTACAACGATTAGAATGTATGATTTAATTGGATTTGGAATAGTTTTTCAGCGATTTCATCATCGGACGTTGCAACGCTTTAAAGCTACCTACATTAATGTCAAAGTCAAAAACAAATCATTTTATTTCAAATAGGCATATAAAAGGCTACTTTTGATCGTCAAAGTTTACACGAAATATAATAATTATAATTACTGAAATGTAAGGACTCTGTATCTCATTTTATGTGAAATGTTCAGTAATCAAAGTTCTTATGAGAAATAAATTCTTTAAACCTAAATATCTACTACTCCGAAATACCTACCAGTATATTCAGTTAATTCACCTTCTGTATGAAAAAAAGCACAAAAATTTAACTAGCATTCAAAGTTCACGGCTCATACACCGGATTCACACAATGAACTTGATGATTTCTATGATTCCTTTTTAAGTAATACAACATTAAACATAAATTCCACATTCAATTCAGAATCTCTTTTCGAAGTATCAACAATAATGTACAGCCAACAGATAAAATTTTCACCATAAAAAATGTTGTCGACGCACAATAATGGAACACAACACTTAAAACCAGGACCCATTTATTACACATAAACTTTTATGTAGATTGTAATACCGAAGTTTGTTGTAACGACCGCTGCGAAATATAATAATTTCCCTTCCACTCATCTTGATAATAAAAACATAAGAAAATAACGAACAATATTGTTAAAATGTTGTTTCCCAATTGAGATCAAACGGAGTTAATATAAGCCCGACTTGGTAGGACAAAGACTTTGGAAGTATATTTGAAACTTAAAATAGGAGAGATTTTTGTTAAAAGACTTTGATAGACGATGTTTGCTCTTGTTTGAGATCTATGAAGCGTAGCTTTTGAGTTGATATTAATTTTATCATCGTGATCCTCCATCACTTAGAGTGACTTTAGAGTTAATGAAATCAAAATGTACGAGTATATTAACAGTGTTTTATTGATGAAATCTGATAGAAATATTCAAAGGCATTAAGAAAGATGTCAAAATGGCGTGTGTTTGATACGTGAAAACCATTGTGAGTTTAGTAAGTTTTCAGTTCCTACCTACGTTCAGCATAGTTGGTGACCCAATTCAATATTCAGTACATGATTTTAATACAAAATCAACCATTTTGGATTAAAATCTGCACACCAAGCATCGTAGACAGGCTGCTATCAATCTCTATCAACGGTTCTCTCTCGGCTTGTTAGGCGGGAATTATGTACGATCTCCATACATTTTCCGCCAGGTGTTCAATAAAACATGGAAGGGATAGTCTCACCACAATGTTGTGAAGGAAAATGTGGAATACTTTAAAGTACCTTGCTTCCTTCTGAATTGTAGCATTATCATTACAAAGAGCGCCTTTGTTTACTACACTAGCTTTTGCCCGCGACTTTTTCCGCGCGAAATATTTGAAGTGAATACTTTTTTAGGCACGTTGGGCACTTTTGGGATGGGGAAAAAGCACTGAACTCGCGTGATCGTGACGGTCAGATACATTTGAAGTGAAAACGTCTGGCACGGTGGGCATTTTTGGGATGGGGAAAAAGCACTGAACTGGCGTGATCGTGACGGTCAGATACATTTGAAGTGAAAACAACTAAGGCACGTTGGGCATTTTTGGGATGGGGAAAAAGCACTGAACTCGCGTGATCGTGACGGTCAGATACATTTGAAATGAAAACGTCTAAGGCACGTTGGGCACTTTTGGGGTGAGGAAAAAGCACTGAACTCGCGTGATCGTGACGGTCAAATGCATTTGAAGTGAAAACGTCTTAAGGCACGTTGGGCACTTTTGGGATGGGGAAAAGGCACTGAACTCGCGTGACCGTCACGCTCAGATACATATAAACAGATGTTAACAAGTTTGTGAAGCTAAGAAGTTTTCACTTCTGACATGCAGTCTACTACTGACAGGTTTTTTTTGTTCCCCTGACTCATTGCGTTGCATTGCATCGACCGCCCGCCCGCCCGCGCTCTTACATCGTTTTCACTTTGCATTCTTTCTGACTTTTTTTCTTTTTGCTCGGATCCTAGCGTGATTTTCAATAGCCTATAATCTTCCTCAGGGATCCTTGGCAAAATATTACCAAGTATAATGTCATTATGGCATTTGGTTTTTAATCAAATGATTTATTACAGCAAACAATCTTCAGACAATAAACGTTTTTGAGCGAGCGAAGCGAGCGGTGCCGCGGTAGCGGCCGGCGAGTGCCAGACACGACTTGCATTAATAGAAAAAAAGATATTGTTTTTAGTAGGTTACCCGGAACATAACTATTTAGATTAGGTTAATTTCTTTAAAAAAAAAATGGGTAGGTTAGGTTAGGTTAAAACTGTGACCTCCTACGCACGAGCCGAGCTAGCGAAGCGAGCGGTGCCGCGGCAGCGGCCGGCGAGTGCCAGAAACGACTTGCATTAATAGAAAAAAGAGATTGTTTTTAGTAGGTTACCCGGATCTGAACTATTTAGATTAGGTTAATTACTTATTTATATTATTATTTGATTTTGCGTAAAAACTGTTATTCCAACTGAAATATTTGACTAAATAAAAAATGTTAAAAGTACTAGTTGGTAAACAAGTTATAGTTTAAACGTTCATTTGTCAAACATTAGGTTTGCGTAACATTTTTTTGTGAATAGATTTTTTGCTAAGTAATAATTTGGCAAATGAAATTATGCGAGAAATTTTTTGGGAAGTGAAAATTTGTCAAATTCCTTTCGGTCAAACAAGGGAGACCCTCTTCCTCAAGAATAGGGAATATGCACGTAATTCAAAACGTATCCATTATTTTAATATACATTGTGTAGGAGTCAAGAAACAAATTCCAATATTTTTTTACATTTTTTAATGCATTACTTATTTTACAATTAATTCATTTAAGTTGCGTTTTTTTGGTGAAACGGAACGGAATCTGACACGTCCGCTTCGAAAATTCCGGAAGTGGCGAAACAATACTTGTGAATAAAATCTATCCTCTGCTAAATACTTGAAATCTCCCTAAGGTAAATATGTAAGTGCGATTTCTACTTGATAAAGCATAAACAATAATTTAATATATAAGATTTGGGGCTAAAAAACAGATGTAAACAAAGCAGTTTCGTGAACAATGACGTCACATCATGACCGCGACAGAAACAGACGTTTGAACTGTAGTAGAAAATTGTTGGAGTTTCATAATTTTTTTGAGCATCAATCATTAGTTCAATTTAACTTTCAATACTTTTCTTAGGTTTATATTACTGTCTATTATTGATTTAGTAAAAAAAAAAAAATACGTTCATATAATGCTCATTGGGAAGGATTTTTTTAAAATCTGATTGATAGTTTCAGAGATTACCCCTACATACAAACTTACAAACAAACAAATTTTAACTCTTTACAATATTAATTTAAATAACAAATGTTGCAAAATTCCCGGAGCATGGCAACCATAAATATATCATTTTAAGGATAAAGGCCAGCTACATCATCGAGCCAAGCTTTGTGCATAAGAAGACTACTTTAGATTACAATGATAATGTATAAGGATTTTTGGAGTACCTTTTTACAATGCTCAATATTTAGAGAGTCCTTTCAAACTCCGAAAGCGTGGCTATCCCGCTAACCTGTGCCTCTGTAAATATTTATAGAGGTGTTCATTTGAAAAGGCTTTTTTATGAGAGTGGGAGTCAGGCGAGGTTCCATTTTGATTGCCTCCAACAAACATTTTTCACAAATAATTAAAAACGTCGACTTTTAAACGTAATTCTGTCCATTGAGCACAGACAAAGAGTTATTTATGTTTGATGTTTAGAATCAAGTGTCCTAATAAATATTTGATTTTAGCGTTATTTTGAAACATTGCCGTTTCACAGTGATACCCTTTTTTTTTTTGGGCAATTATCTAATAACTTCTCCCGCTCGGCGGAGCGGGAGGGCGTGTCAGACTTTTACTGACTAAAACCCACCCGTGTTCCTTCATTTGCCTGTGTGCCAGGGCCACGATATCCCTTTCGGACAAACTCGCAACCCTGGCAGGCATTGGCCCTAAATGGACCCCGTCAATTCGTGCTGACGTCTCTTTGAGGCGCGCGTGGAACACGACGCGCCGTCGACCCGGGCCTGGTACTATCGGACGGCGAGCTACCCATCACTCACCGTCCGCAAGCCCGCGCCTACGGTGGCCGGAAATCGGCTTGCGACTCCCGACGCCCAGGGCGTCTCCTGCGGCGACTAGGGGCGTGAGGGCGCGAACCCTGCCTCTCCCTCACGCGCTCCGCCTCCTCCTTCGCGAGCATTACTGCTTCGCAGAAGGAGGTGACGGCCTCCCATGAACTCTCGCTCCGAACCATGGCCTGAACCAGAGCCGGACGCGAGAGATCGCCGACGCCGATCGCCTCCGTTAGGACACGGCGGTGCTCCGCCCAAGCTGGGCAGACCTCCACCGTGTCCTCCGGGCGATCCACGCAGTGGTGACACCCGGGCGTTTCCTCCCGCTTTATCCTGAACAGGAACCTCCCGAAACCGGTAGTATCCCGAAAGTGATACCCTGAGTCCTAAACAAACTGTCGCGAAATTATGGCGTATACACGCAACTTCATTGATCGCGCGGATACGCCATATTCGTAAAAACGGCCGCGATGATCGCGTATTTGCGCGTTAATCGCTTTCGGTTAGGACGTGGTCAAGACTTTAGCGCCAGTACAAACCATTTTACGATGCAATAAGCCCATCTTACTTTGCATTTCTTTCTTCGTTAACTTAATTGTTATCGCCTTTCAATTAAAATGGATTTAAACGATAATGAATTAGTATTTCCTTACTAACTTTTATAAAAGCGGTTGCCAGATCCTGCGGGCCAGCTGCTGCAGCGGGCCTAAGCGTGAGCGCATAGTCCCCGGCCTGACCAAAGAGTTCACAACGCAACGTCATCGTACGACGACCTGGGAATCCGTGCATCTGCAACAAAATCTCTTGTGAGTATATGGAAATCTTTTATGACTTTAAAGTAGGTATGTTACTTCCATAACCCAAAAGAAAGCATTTTGATGTAGCCTTTTTTGTGTGATCAGGACCTTGTTCGTCCAAATAACACATATCATGGTTAGGGTTTCTCAATTGGCACCTATTGTGATACATTCGCTAAATTTATTTTCGTCTGTCATTCTTTGGGAAAGCAAAATTCAATTTCTCTTGATTGTAACAAGATCGGGATGGCAACATTTTTAGAAAAAAGTGGCGTTAAAGGTTTTCATTCCACTAAATGGGTAGACTTTTATTTTTGCAACAGTCTACGTTCTCATAAAAGGTGCTTTTAGCGTCGCTTATACCTGGAAAGTGAAACCGGCGGCTGCTTTATTTTAAGCTAAGTATATACTATAAATAGAACCTCACCTGTTCAGAATATAAAACATGTGCGTGAGAGCTGGTATTCTTCCCATCACAAAGTACAGCTCCTCCACTCGAGTGCCCGCAGTACAACAGTTCCAGCCAAAAGTCTGCACTAGACTCAATAGGAGTACACACCACCCTCGGAAACTCCAGTATAGCCATCACCTGCCTCTCAGGGTACGTCTGTATCTGTTCTGGAGTAACATCCAGGTTCGCCGTCGGCCACATAACATCGAATTTCCATGATTTCACCACACTGTCGCCAGTCTCCATCAGACTGCCTTCACTAACGTCTCTCTTAACTTTGTTATTTAAATCAATATCTCGTTTGATATCAGTTGTATTATCGTAATCTGGTAAGAATGGATCCTTTTCGGATATTAGTTCTAGATAGTAAGTGCCTCCTCTGGAGAAGTATCCGCAAGGTAAGGTCATGCGGTTTTCAGAGTCGAGTGCTAGAGGCATGGTGGCCAGGAGAGCGCGTCCGTCGTCGTCTTCTCGGGCGATGCGGACTTTGAGTGCGCCTCCGGAGGCGCCATGGACTCGGATGTGCACGTCCCCACCCAGAGCCACGAGCGTTGATGGTATCTCCACCCATACTTGGTTGAGGTCGACACGGTCTTCACTCACGTATGGGTTGACGAAACTGGCGCCGCCTGGGGATTAAGTTTTACAATCGTTAATGTTATAATAAAATGTTTATAACAATTATTTTTAAGGAAAATATTTTTCACTTTTGGTTTCTTTCCATTTCCTGACTTGACACTAAAAATGATAAAAAATTGTTTCGGATTTGCTTCGTTAGCTACATCTTTCCAATCTAGTGGTAGCCAACTTAAACCAGAAGCACTTTATGTTACAGCAGCAGAGACAACTGAACAAAAGTGGAAACAAAGCTCGACAACGAGGAAAAACAACCTCCTGTTACAGGTGCACTAATTGCAAAATACAAAGGACACAAAATGTATTTTTGTGCCATTCAATACTTTTAACGTCAAAAGTTAGTGTTGAATGTTGATTTTTAAATACAAAGTTTGAATACCAAGTGTTATGTTTATGATTTGTAGCTGCTAGTTATTACAAAAAAACAAAGTGGTTGCCATCAAATTATTCATTTAAGTGTTCATGTTTTTTTTTTTTTCATTAAGTGTTTATGTTAATTCATTTAATGAAGTATTTTTCTTTCTACTGACAATGGGTACAATTTGTGTAATAGGCTGAGTTGATAAAACCATGCAAGCTTCGTATTAAAACTAGAATATAGTTTGAATTACGACATCTTTCCGAGAATGCTCAAGAGTTTTTTTTAGAAAAATATTTCATAAAACGTTTTTCGTCGAAAGAAAACTTCCAATTCTCCTAGAAGACTTTTAAATAAAATCAGAGTAGCATGCTTTAGATAAGGTTGTTTAAGTTTAAATAGGATTGAATAAAACACCTTTTTTAGGGTTCCATACCTTAAAAGGAAAAACGGAACCTTTATAGGACGTGTGTCTGTCTGTCTGTTTGTCCGTCTGTCACAGCCAATTTGCTCCGAAACTACTGGACCGATTAATTTTAAATTTGGTACCTACACATATGAATGTCTGTGACTCAAACACGGACGTGTAACATAAACAAATGAATTTTGGATAGGACACTTTTGAGGGGCAAATTAGAAAATTAAAAAAAAAACTTTTCAAATTGTACTTTTGAAAAAGTACAGATAAATAATTCTTATAGATTACAGAAAAACCTATAAGAAGTCTATGGTCATAAAATAACATGGTAAATCACTCAAAATTGTGCCTACAAACTTACATTTGCAGTTGGAATGTATAGGGGAACATGTTTTTCAACTGCAATGCTAAGTTTATTCTTAGGATAAATTCATCCCAACTATGGAACCCACAAGGTTTACGCGATTCAAATTAATTTCCAAGTGCTAAAAGTCAGATAAAAATGCATAAAAGTAGGCTTCACACTCATAAATAATTCTGAGTTCATAAGTGGTGCTTTTAAACTTATATATTGACGTTTGTTACGTCAGTGGCTGTTAGGTTAAATGGTTGTCATTGGTTTTAACGTTTATTTCTGTGGGAAATTTTAATTGTGTTTAATAAATAAATAGCCGCTAATGGGTTTTCAGTTTAATCCAAATGAATTGTAGGATGATATTAACGAGAATATAGAGAGGTTTTAAATTCTGGACGTACGTAAGTAATTTACTGTTATTTTGTTCTATACTAGTGACTACATAGCATAACTGGCGAAATTTAGGTGCTACTTATAGGTTCACCTCTGCCTAACCCTTCGGGGATCACAGGTGTGATATTATGTTATGGTAACTAGTGATTAGTGGTTAGAAGAAATTGTTTGATAAAGATGAAACGACGTGACCACCTGAAAAAGTTATAACTTCAGGGAAAGGAACTAATTTTTCAATGATTTGTTATACATATTACGTTAGAAGTAAGTTATACAACATGCACTGAAATAAACTGAAAAGATGCCAATAACTATTGTTAAGGCGCTGACAACAGCTAAACCGCGACACTCACGCGGATCACTGTCAGACTGCATACAAAAGAAAGAGAAGCGCGATGACACAACGCTTGTAATTTATTGCAAAATATGAAGCAATTATCTATTTACTCAAAACTGAGTTAAGTAGTCGAAAATAAAAAATACGATAAGACGTTCTTGTTATTAATTAAATACCAACTGTATCTACGTTATATTTAATACGCATATTTTGGATTGAAACTCAAAGTAAAGGGTTAGTTAATTTGTATCGAGAATTCTTTTCTAAACGTGTTTTCGTAACAACTAAGTTCTGAGAAATATGTTCAAGAATAACATATATTTTTTCCGCTACCACAAACTATATAGATATGGATTTTTTTTTGTTTAAGACAAGCTTGCTTTTATCACTTGCCTGTTGTCAGCGCCTTAACTGTTGTTGCTATTGAACTGTCATAGAGGATGTAACCATAATCACCACCTTCACGGAAGGATTGGTCATCCTTGATTGTTGATGTTTCCCACAAGCCAAGCCAAGGAATACTTTACATGGTACCCATAGTATTTTTATCTCACGAAGCGACGCGCACTTAACTTGTGGTAACCAAGTTAACAAACACGCTGTGAACGTGTGTGTAAGCACAGGAGCTCTCAGTAACGTCCCAGAGTGTCAGTGTTCTGTGGTGCCGTCCAAGACAAGGGCGACGTCAGAAGTGTGCGGGTGTCTTATGTGCTGACGCTACAGGTTTTCACGCACATATTCACGGCTTGTCTATACACTTGGTTACCACAACTAAAGCGCGCGTCCCTTCGTGAGATAAAAATACTATAGATATGTAGATAGGTAGGTAAGTGTTACCTATAAAAACGTTTTAAATATTCAAAATGCATGAAGCGTGATACATCGTACATCAAAATTTACATAAATTTTGCCATTAAATGCAAATGTGGGGTTAACGCGGTATTCCTACGTGAAGAGAGCTTTACCTCGTATTATGTTTGCAACAACTCTAATTAGAGCCTTTTGAGTAAACGAATAACATTCATAATGAACTTGAATGTCGGGTGTTTTACGGTAGAAATAAACAATTCTTTTACGATTGTGAATTTAATTTCGTCTCGGAACGAACTGACATTGCGGCGTTGTTGTAAATCTTTTTAAATGGACGAGCTGTGCTGAATTAAACGTAATTGTGTATTGTTAAGGACTTTACGCTGGTCGAGTAAGAAAACGGTGTGAAAAGCGGTAGTGCTTGCAAAAGAGCGAGTTGAAAGTAAAGAGATTTATTCTTTCAATGGTATAATAATCCAGAAGTAATGAGGGCAGGAGAAATAGCTTGTGTACCTTTTATCCATTTAGTGCAATTGTTCTGAAACAATATCAAGTTCAAATGTAGTTCGTTGTCATAATCAACTAAATACAGAAAATACTTTTTAAATAACCCTCCTTCTGGAGCAGTCGGGTAATAAATAACCTTTAAAAGATTAAAAGAAAAGATTTTTTTTATTTTTTATTATTATAATGAGCAGTGGTGGCCAGGGATAACCAGTTGAGAGCAGTGGTGGCCCAGTGGTTAACAGCCGCGACTTACGAGTTGTAGGTCATAGATTTGAACCCAGACAGGCGCTTACTTTGTGTAAATTATTTCATCACCACTGCTCTCAAAACGGTGAAGGAAAACATCGTGAGGAAACCGGCATGTCCTAGAACCAAAAATTCAAAGACATGTGACATCTACCGACTTGCACTGGGCCCGCGTGTTTGATTACGGCCCGCTCCCTCTCTCAGAGAGGAGACCTGTTTCCCAGAAATCAATATGCCTAGCCTTTTCCCAACTATGTTAGGTTCTGATTCCAGTCTAACCGGATGCAGCTGAATACCAGTATTTTACATAGAGCGACTGCCTATTTGACCTCCACAACCCAGGAACTGGGTAATACGATATTCTTTGGTAAGACTGGTTGTTAGACTTTCGGGCTTCTGACGACCCGTAACGACTGTCAAAGATCCACGAATGACAGCCGGGACCAACGGCTTAACGTGCTTTCCGAGGCATGGAGGAGTCTCGGCATATTAAGATGGTCACCCATCCACGGACCAACTCCGGCAAGCGTAGCTTAACCTGTGCGGCTGGTATTACTTAGCCACGAGCTCCTCCCTCCCTCCTGACGAGCTTGTTTCCCAGCAGTGGGAGTGGGGGATTATATTATGTTAAATTAGAATAGTCAAGTACTAACTACTTCACTGTAATACAAACCCTAAAACACCGGTGAACCAAAATCACCTTTCATTCTTAGGACCTCACCTACAACAGAGTACCCGGACATTATTCAGAAGGTATTTCCCTAGAGAAGAGGTGTTCCCAATATGTAGCAAGTTTCTGATTAATCTTGACAAGACAACGTTGATAGCCAATAACAAGCCTGTAGATATTGTTGGCATATGAGATAGAACCGAAATTGGTGCTGCTATGAAATCTATGACGCATGAAACTGAGCTATCTCGTATGTTCAACGAATGGTAAAGAAAATAATGCTTAATGTTTTCTTGGATCAACTGTTTGTTATCACACTTTGGTTTAAGTCCTTGTTCCTTATAAGGGCGATTCAAATGAGTAAAAATACCTACATAGACTTTATAAACCTCAAAGGATCTTTTATATCAATTACTGACAAATATTTCTTGCGAGTACACCTCTGGCTAACCCTTCGGGCAATATATGAGTGATATTATGTTATGTGTGTTATTTCTTGCCTTAAGGCAATCTAAATTCTGCCAGCCGGTAATTTTTAGTTGGTATGTTTACAGACGATATTTGATTATATTCCTAGATTTTTTTAGTTAATTATAACTAAGCATGTTCAGTTATACCTACGAAAAAAATTTATTAGCTAAACATTACACTTTTAAAAACATTCTAAAACCTGTAGGATAGAAAAACCTAGACTTATCTCGGAAGCCGAGAATTTTTAACATTTTCTGAATAAGACCAGCCATAATTTAGGTTTTCAGCTCCTTCAACTACCACCTTACATAGACCCTTCCTATTTAAATGTAGCGTTGTCAAATGTTTGAAATGCTACAAATTAAGGTTAAAAATGATGGACCAACCTATAATAATAGATAATATAACGTTTATTTCAGATTCCATGCTCCATCCTCCATCATTTCATAATAATATTTTAGTAACAGTGTAAACTTATAAAACTAGTGTTAGTACAAAAATTCTAAGCTGCGTGAGGCACGCCGATCCTGGGGACTGCCTATTTGCCTAGTTGATGCCTATAATGGACGACCTAGCGATGTTTAAAATAAATCAGATGTTTTAGTATTTATAATTTTTTAAGTACATAGATTAAAGGAAAAGCGACGACGGTTTATTGAAGATTTCTATGTAAACTGAAATGTAAGAAACCACTTAATAGACAAAAAAGCGTCATAGTTGATAATAACAATGCCATAATGACCTTATGTAGATATTTGACGGTTTTTTGCCACATTCGGAACATAATTATAGTTTACGGTATAATAGATAAAAGTAGGTACCTACACTAACTCCTTAAAAACTGGTTATCATAACATAATCTGCCTATGATGTTCCCACTGCTGGGACACAGGCCTCCTCTTTCTGTGAGAGGGAGTGGGCCGTAATCCACCACGTAGGCCCAGTGCGGGTTGGTGGATGTCACATGTCTTCGAATTTTTAGTTCTAGGACATGCCGGTTTCCTCACGATGTTTTCCTTCACTGTTTTGAGAGCAGTGGTGATGAAATAATTTTCACAAAGTAAAGCGCCTGTCTGGGTTCGAACCTACGACCTACAACTCGTAAGTCGAGGCCGTTAACCACTGGGCCACCACTGCTCTCAACTGGTTATCCGTACCTCTTTATTCTGTATCTCAATGATATTCCGAAGTAAAGGCTAACACATCTTGCTGTGTACGCTGATGACACTGCAACCTACACCTCTTCTGACAACCTAGACCTAGTCATTCAATGACTGCAACTTTCACTTGATGTTGTCTTGGACTACTTCTCTAAATGGAAGCTTAAAGTGAATTCCAGTAAAACAGCGATAATTATGTTCTCAAGAAAGCGATCACTTCCCACCCGCTTTGTTAAAATTGAAGGCTACGATGTTCTGTGGAGGAAATCAGTTAAGTATTTGGGAACAATTTTTTGGACGATAAAATTAGCTGGTTAAAAAATATGGAAGAACTTCGTTTAAAAGGAGTCAAGTCTCTTCCTTAATCGTAAATCTAATTTGAGTCCTCAAACCAAATTAAGCATTTATTCCACACTGGTTCGTCCTTGTATGATATACGCATCCCCTGTCTGGAGTAGTATTAGTGACACTGACTACAAAAAACAACAGGTCGATCAGAATAAAGTACTCAAACTAGCATTCAGCACCTCTCTACACAAACCTCACACAACTACATAATGACATCAAGTTTCCACCTGTAAAGGATTTCATTCTGAAAGTATCTCGAAAATTCTACCTCTTCAATAATTCACGTCATCGTAATTCTCTGGTCTCACACATTGGTAAGAGTAGATTATCCCGGTTACCATAAGCCAGGGCTTATAACAAGTACAAACTACCTCATCACCATTTCCTGGTGGAATAACGTTAGCTCACTTACCACCTGTTCCAGCGTGACTGATGTCACCAAACTAGCTAATTTGTACATTACAATTATGTATGCATTCCTAAACATGTTTTTGCCTTTGTTTTAACAATCATTTAACAACACTTTGTTAAATAAATTGATAATTTATAAATAACTAAAAATATGGGGCGTGGGTAACTTAAATTTAATATAACAGTAGTCTTATAATTATAATGTATCTATTAAATTAGTAGTAACTGATAATCAAACATGTTGTATGTTAAAAGAGGTGATTTAGCCTATTTAACATTGCTTGGATTATGTTAGTTTACATTTAGAATAAGATCTTTTTGTTAACTTTTCTGTTAATAAAGACCTTTATAAATCAAATCAATAACTGGTTAATAAAAATTAATTGAAAAGGTATCTATAATATAAATCGGTATGAATCAAATCAAAAGTCATCCATTCAAACTAGGCTGAGAATCAGCACTTTTTGAACGTCAAAATTACATTAGACAGTCCCCCAAACGCGCGCCCTTCACAACTTCCTAGTGCTTGAGCTGGGAAGAAGAAGTGGCGCAACAAACTCCCCAGCTCAGCTGTCTGTTCAGTTAGAAACACTTGATTCTATGCGATAGTATGCAAAATAATTTACATTACGGAACACAAAACAACAAATTAAATTATTTGCCATAATTATGTTAGCTAGCAAACGCCGTTATACCAACAAAAAAAAATTGACACAATAATTGAATATGAGTACAATCAATACCAAACAAAACTAAGTCACAACCTCCCCCTATCAACAGATACCGCCTTTCCACTGTAATCTCTTCATATAACAAATAATATCAAGGCCAACTACTAGACTGGGCGGGACAGACACATTAATTTGTGCTGACAACTAGCACGGCCTGGTACAATAAGGGGATCAATGCTTTCGGAGCAGGTATCCGATCGATAGATTTGTATAAATAATAATACTACCTAATAATTTCGAAGTAGCATCGTATTACAGAAGTATCACGTCGATTTAAGATATTCTTTCCTTTTTAAAAAACGTTGCCCCACACTAGGAATTTCTCCAGTATCGTGGGTGCGTTTACAAACATTTAAACTCATATACACAAACAGCCAGACCCGGAACAACTACTTATAGGTCATACAAATATTTGTTCCGTGCGCGAATCGAACCCGCGACACGTAGCGCAGCAGTCAATCGCTTAACAACTGCGCCAACCATGCCGTCCGAAGCCCAGCAGCCGTTGTCGAAGTACAGCATGCCGCGGAGCACAGTATGTCGAAATTGCCTTAAGTCGGACTAGCATAGTTGTCGAAGAAATATGTGGTCGAAGTTTCATCGTTTCCTAGTTAAGTCATGTCGAAAAAACGCCTTGTCGGAGTATAGTCGCATCGGACTTAAGGTATTTCGAACTTAAGTATATTGTCGAAATTAAGACGTGTCGAACCTAAGTATTGTCGAAATAAAAACTTATCGGAGTTCCATTATTGTCGAAATTATATCTTGACTTATTACAGTTTGTCGAAATTGAGTTTGGTAGTCAAAGATAGGTTTTGGCTTTGCGCATTTTGTAGTAATTGTCAAGTTTATTAATTGCAAGAAGCTTCTAAAGAGTCAAAATAAATTAGTCAGCTAACGCAACTACGCAGACGTAATGGATATCGATATAAAATCATGACAAAAAAAATTATGATATTTGGTGTTTTTTTTTATTTTTGGTGTCACTTCTCGAAGTATGATTTGAGAAAATCAGGTTTTTGGAGTTAACGTCTTTAGGCGCGTTGAGCGATTTTTGGTAGGAGGATAACTTATGGGTCACGTCACCGACACGCTAATGGACGTGTTGCGCCAGACTGGCGACGCGCAGCGGTCTGTGTACAAGTATACGCATATACACAGTAGAATTTTAATCGTCGTTCAACGGCAGCCCACTTCTTTTATCGAATGACTACTAATCATTCATGACAGTAGTTTTTTTTTTTTTTTAATACCAAATATTTTTTTTACTTTCATTAATTATTAGTAGTCATTAGATACATGAAATGGGCTGCCGTTGTAAGAAGATTAAAATGCCACGGTGTATACAGGGTGGATTTTTGAGATGGGGCAGTAAGGGCACCTACCTTAACCGTTGTAGCTACAGGAAGCGTATTCGTTCGAAATTCGAAGTTAAATTTTTTGTTTGTTTTTGGCCAGTCTTCATTGTAGCGGTCCATCTATCCATCATAGAAAACTAAGTTGGAGTCTCATTTCCTACGAAATGTATGGGAAAAGTTTTTTTGCGATTTATTACTTTTCTAGTACTCAAACCTCAGTTTGTTCAATAGAGGTTTTTGATCCTTATATGGAACAGGATCGATTGGCATAAAAAAAGTTTGTGTGAATATTGCCCATTTTCCTGCTGACTGTACATTTTTACAAAATCTGTGATTGCAGATCAAAATTTCTCAAAAAGTTAAGGACAGTCTTTTAAGACCGTTTTCCTGTAGCCACAACGGTTAAGGTAGCTGCCCCTACTGCCCCATCTCAAAAATCCACCCTGTATATTATTATGTTATTGTTTTAAGTTATTCCAAAGATTTAAGTTTTCACTTCTGGCGGCAGTCCCGATGTCCGCCTATTTTCATTTATTTATCATGGTTAAATATCTATTACCGTCACGTCTGCGGAGTGTTGCTAACTAAACTGATTTAATTTGATACTTACACACCAATAATAAGAATACACGAACCAAGTGTGATCAAATAATTATAGTGAATCAAGGAAACGTTATTAGACGACTTTTTTTAGTTTCTTAAAAATAAATAAATGTCTTTTCTTTGTAAAAGTTAAAGTTAAAATATAATGATAACACAAATTTTATTATTTCGGGTGACCACTGAAAATCAGCGCTGTGCTGTGGGTGGGGGACCCACAGCACAGCGCACAGCTTCATGCTGAGTGGAAGCCTTCTTGTCACAGTCATGACGTGCAGCTGCCGACTAGTTGTTTTTTGTGCCCATATGTTGATCTTTTATTTAATTTTTTGGTTTACCTACTCGAGTTAATTATGTTTTCCACAGGCACGAGTTTCTGTGACAAATATAATTATTTCTCTTTCTTTCTTTTCTTTCATTATACGAATCCATTTTTGAAACTTGAACGAAACTTAATTTGATTTATACTTCTATAAGTACTACCATCGTAAGAGTTGATCTTTTGTATAAAGTTCCGATTACAAAGAGGTCCTAAACATTTCCCAATTTCTGAGAATAACGTAATTACCCTGCGCACCCGCACACTACATCTGCTGCCTATATCCTCGAAATTATCCCAGGGGAGCGTACTACCGAAATAAAAAATCCTATGTCCGAACCCAGGTCAAGGCCTATCCGTATGTAGACAAATAAAATTAACAATAAAACAGACAATTAAAAATAAATTCAGATATTTTTTTTATACATAAAACAGGTTTTTATTATTCCAAGGCCCGCTTGCACCAAAATCCATAAATACCTAAATATAGGTCTGAACATAAATTTAAAACATCATTCAATCCCTAACACCTTCAAACAATTAACAGAAATAAAACACTGTTTTAAATCGTTTAGCGCTAAACTTATTTAGTGATTTTTGGTGCTAGTGGGCCTAAATAGTAAGTGGATTTTTGGTCTAACTTGAAAATAATCTTTGTTTTGAAATACTCTGGCGCCGCCATTGACCACATAAGTGTATGTGCCCGTGTTAGCCACGGTATTTTTATGACTTTAAATTGTAATAACTTTTGACCGAGTGGACCGATTTTAATCAAATAAAGATAATGTTATGTCAAGCTATGGGCTATGACTATATTTCCAATCCTTTAAATCTCTTAAAAATAAGTTCACAAAGGTATTATAATTATTACATGTGAACTTTAAAATTATTTAACCCCCTTGGGTGATGATATTACAAAAGCGCTGAAATACGTAATTCTATATTTCTTACCAAAAGCTTAAATTTGAATTTTGACATCCCGAACTTACGAAATATCAGGTTTCCCATACAAACTTGTATCCCCTAATCACCCCCTACAGGATTATTATTAAAACAAAAAGCATTCCCAAGATGTCATCAATCTCCTTGAAATTTTTTATCGAAATCCGCTCAGTAGTTTATGCGTGAAAAGGTAACTTACGTACAGACAGGCTGACAGACAGACAGAGTTACTTTCAAATTTATGTTATTAGTATGGATAAAGTGATACTGAGAGTCCGGTGAGTGGAAACGCCGGGAGGGGACGCCCTAGGAGGACATAATATAGTGACCAAATTGGTGATGTTCTTCAGAAAGGTCAGGTGCGCAGTACTCGCAACCGACGTGCGTGTATGACCAGATGTATGACTGAAGGCGAAGCAGGAGCATGTAAGGAGCGTAGCAGGTGGCGTACTATAGTTGCGCCTACCCCCATGGGAAGAAGGCGTGAGTTTATGTATGTATGTGTATAAAGTGATACTGAAAAAATTGTTAATATCACGAAGACAAAAGTTAAAAGTAAGTCAAAAGCAGGAAAACATAAGTAACAACAATATAACAAAAACAGAAACCGACTACTTTAGAAAACATGTCTGTATAACGAATTCAAATCAACCAAAAACTTTTAACTCTCTGCAACTGCAACTGAAGTTTTGTCTTTTTAGGGTTCCGTACCAAAATGGTAAAAAGGAACCCTTATGGTGAGACTAAGTCAGTCTGTCTGTCACAGCCGGATATCTCAAGAACTACGAATGCTATCAACTTGAAATTTGGAATAGTTTTAGATGACGTTTACCCAAATATTTTGCAAACAAGAAAGAAATTTAAAAAAAATATATCTTTTTTGCAAGAGGGCCTGAAAGGGGAGTCTTAAAAAATCGAATGGAGTCTACTAGGGCATGTCACATATAAAAGAGCGCTGTTTGCACATTCTCAAACTTTTTTTTTTAGGCATCATAGTTTCAGACTATTGATGAAAAATGTAAAAAAAAATACCGTTCGCCCCCTTATCTCCGAAGTTTGCATAGAGTAAAATCTGAAATTATTCTATGTGATAGAAGTTTATGTAAAGATTATAGGAAATATAAAACGATGTCTCTAAATAGCACAGTTTTTCAGAAATCATCAACATTATATATACGTACGGAACCCTCGGTGTGAGAGTCCGACTCGCTCTTGACTGGTTTTTTTAAGGAGCTTTGCCGCTAGTAATGCTTACTGGTAAGAAAAAGTTTCTTCCTTTTTATGGGAGCCGCTCTAAATCCAATTACTATTTCTTTAACATGGACCTCTCTAACAAAATCTTTTTGTATTTATCAAAAATATTTTATAATAAGTAGGTATATCGACCAACCTGCTATGATGATGAGCCGCAGCAGCGCGGCAAGCGGCACGCGGCGCATGCTGCGTCACCGCCCCATCAAACCGTCGTCGTACGCGCCGCCTCGCCTGGAACAATCAAAGACATTAGGTAAATTATTGATTGTAGGTATTATTTAATTAAACCTTCCCATAGAAAAATTGGTAAGGTTTCTCATCGGATCAGAATACATCTGAATCAGCGAGGTTTTTGCGTAATACACTTACAATGGCAATGGCTTTCATTTTGACAGTTCAACAACATTCGTTGCGATAATACGTTGTTGAGCAGACAAAATCTTCAAATATAAGTTATAGTAGTTAGTTCTAATAATAGTTTAGCAATTTCCTTAAAAATCCTTAGAAATGTAATTGAAAGTGTGTCACACAATTAGAGTGCTGGTTAGCCGTCATTTTGGTACCTATTATCTTCAACTCGTTTCAGTACACAGGAAATTCAGTACCTACGGAACAAATATTTGCAAGACCATATTTCACCGTTTAGGGGGGGCCTCGCAAATGTATTCTAATCAACTTTATCATCATCATCATTATTTCAGCCGAAAGACGTCCACTGCTGGATATAGGTCTCCCCCAAGCACCCACTACCATCCACTTCAACCGGTTCTATGCTTCTCGCAGATTTCTGCGGCCTTTACAGGGTCATCGGTCCACCTTATGTAAGACCATGCACGTCTACGTCTTCCGATACACGTTCGCCACTCCAGAACCTTTCGGCCCCATCAGCTATCTGTGCTGCGAGCGATTTACCCTACCCACTGGCACTTAAGTTTAGCAATTTTTCGAGGTATGGTTACCTTGGTTCTCCTGTGGATTTTTTCATTTCTGATTCTATCACGTAGGGAGACTCTTAGCATAACCCTCTCCATTGCCCTTTAGGTGTATTTTAGCATCCTTTTAGTTTCAGTGCCATAGGTCATCATTGACAGCACGCACTGATCAAAGACTTTCGTCTTGTGACATTGGGATATGAGGGACGAGAAGATATTGCGTAGCTTCCCGAACACTGCCCAGCCGAGTCGGATTCGATGATTGACCTGATTGATGTCCTTGAAGTTGGACCTACCTAATTGGACAGTTTGTCCTAGGTAAACTTAGTCATCCACACCTTCGAGTGTAGTGTCTCCGATCTTTATGAGAGTGGGTGTTACATGGGCATTTGATATGATCTTTGTCCTGTCTATGGGGTAAGTAATTGATGATATAACAACAAAATCTCTAATATTAACAACATATAACAACGGAACCTATAATTTTATTTAATATAGCGATTAGTTAATATAATGAACGATTGATATAATTTTAAAATAAATATTTTTTTATAAGCATAACATACATTAAATATAACCATCGTTTGACATAACATACATTAAATATAAAATCGTTTGACATACCACTCAAAAGATATAAAACTTATTTGGTCTAATATTATGAAAACGCCTACTTAAAAACACAAAGCAAAATTGCATAGACACGGTTTAGTTTATTTAGTATTATTTTTATGTTGTAGCCTGTGGGTAGCTCAACAAAAGTTTATGTTAGTTGTCACTTAGTGTGCGTAATCTTGCTCAGTTAAATAATAATCATTAAAGTATTCCTTTAAAAATGAATTCTTACAAGTGTGAGACATACAAAAGTTCAAAGGGTGCCATAAAATTGTCTGTAAATGGATATGGCTATACCAAAAACAGACAAATTAATAATAAGTTCTACTGGATTTGTGAATTGAACAAACGAAAGGAATGTAATTCTCGTGCCATCACAACACTTAATAGTGAGTCAAATATTCATTCTGTTTTAAAATTAGGTGATCATAATCATGACCCTCAGCCTTCGAAATTGGCAACGTCGACAATAATTGAAAATATTAAAAGCAAGGCCTTTCAAAACTATGATCGTAAAACTTGTCGTATTATACAAAACTATAAAAGAAATTATGATCAGTCGGTGCTTACCAATTTACCTTCAACGTCAGCTTTGCGTCAGATTGCATATCGAGAGAAACAAAAGGGCAAACCAGTGTACCTTGAACCTAAAGACATTTATTTTACTATTCATCATGAAAATTTACAACTAAATAACCACAACTTTGTAATTGCTGATCAAATTTTTAGTGAGCGCAAGAGATTAATAATATTTTCATGCCTTTTTTTTTCTTCTTTTTTTTTCTTTTATTGGTGGGAAATTATCAAATAACTTCTCCCGCTCTGGGCGGGGCGGGAGGGCGTGTCAGACTTTTACTGACTAAAACCCACCCGTGTTCCTTCATTTGCCTATGTGCCAGGGCCACGATATCCCTTCGGACAAACTCGCAACCCTGGCAGGCATTGGCCCTAATGGACCCCGTCAATTCGTGCTGACGTCTCTTTAAGGCGCGCGTGGAACACAACGCGCCATCGACCCGGGCCTGGTCCTTATCGGACGGCGAGCTACTCATCGCTCACCGTCCGCAGGTCCGCACGGGGTGGCCGGAAATCGGCCATCAAATATTTTCATGCCTGAATTCAATGAAAAATCTAGGTAAATCATGAATTATGGACGGAACATTTGCTGTAGCAGGTATATTTCAACAACTTTATGTCATCCATGGAAATATTATTCATGATAGCAAACAGACGTTTCCGCTTGTACTTGCGCTTTGTACTCATAAAGATAAAACAACATACAATAAATTATTTGAGTTAATTAATGAGTACACTACTGAACATGCTATTAAACATTCAATCAAAAATATTATAATGGAATTTGAGATGGTGTCAGATCTAATTTTGAAAATATTAAAATAAATGGGTGTTTTTTCCACTTACCCCAAATAATTTACCGCAGAATACAAGGGGCAGGTAAATCATCCCCCCCCCCCATCCCTGCTATCGTTAAGGCAAAGATATTGCTACAGAAACTGTGGCTGTGCAAACTAGACTGGGACGACGAAGTACCACCTGACCTTAAGATAAGTGGTCCAAGTTCGTTACTTCAATATCCGCATTACAACCTTTTTCCCAAATTGTGAACATCAAAATCACAACTACTTACTGTTTAAACTCATAACGGTTCTTCTAATATAAAACTTAGAACTTGTAACTAGAATCATTCAAGAAATTATAGTATTAAACCAGGAAGAGCATCTTTATTTTACCCTGAAGAACACACAATCCAAACATTGGTCCTTCGAGCCGGATGGTACAAATATTAACTTTTCAATTGAAATGATATGTCTTATGGCATTGGCGTTTTTAGAACCCAGTGAAATTCCGCAGTACTTTGAAAAATTACTAGAATCAAGTTCCCATAACGCCGTAGATATATAATAACAAATTTTGGCAAAGATTATGTATTGGGTGAAAAAAACCACCCTGCAAGCAAGTGAATCTTCAAACAAGTGATTTACCATGAACCCAGAATAGTGCAGAATCCTGGCACCACCGCTTCCACCAGATTATCGATAAACCGAATCCGGGTTTTTACTATATGGCAAATGAGCTTCTACATGAGACTATAAAAATACTTACAGATATAGAAATATTAAGAAACGGCGTAACACCACCAAAACGTAAGAAATTTTATGAGCAAAAGCAACAGAGAATTAACAATATACTGCAGCGGCAAAACGAATATTCAGAGTGTGAAGTTTTACAAGCTGTGGCTTCTAATTTAAGCTTAAAAAAACAATAACTTTGTATTGTGATTAATAAATATTTAAAAGTATTTTTTCTTTGTTTTATTCTTTGTAAGTTCTATCGTAGTTATAGGTAATATTAAAAATAACTAGTAACTGATTACCACCTGCGCTAAGATATGTCGACGGAGCCCCGCGAAGCGGGGCTCCTATTTTTGGGTGGTTTAAGAAAAAATAACCACGAAGGCTAAGGTGGGAGCTCCGCTCCGCTTTGCTCCCGCCTTAGTCTTCTAACCTAACCTATCCGAGTCGGGGTACTCTGAGTCGGGGTGTTAACCATAATGACGTTTTTAGGGTTCCCTATCCAAAGGGTAAAACGGGAACCCTATTACTAAGGCTCCGCCGTCTGTCTGTCTGTCTGTCCATCTGTCACCAGGCTGTATCTCATGAAACGTGATAGTTAGACAGTTGAAATTTTCACAGATGATGTATTTCTGTTGCCGCTACAACAACAAATACTAAAAAACAGAATAAAATAAATATTTAAGGGGGCTCATATACAACAAACGTGATTTTTTTGCTCGTTATTGCTCGATATTGATAATGGCAACAGGTAGACACTTGAAATATTCACAGAATATTTAGTTGTATGTTCACTTTAAAAATAAATAATTAAATTAAAATAAAACAAATATTTAAGGGGGGCTTTCATACAACAAACGTGATTTTTTTGCCATTTTTATAGATAATGGTACGGAACCCTTCGTGCGCGAGTCCGACTCGCACTTGGCCAGTTTTTATTTTATTTAAATGAAACGTTAGACCTAATGATTTTCGATTAAATAAACAATATACATATTAAACGTTAGACCAAATGATTTTCGATTACATAAACGTTATATCAAACAACGTTATACTAATTAAGTTTTAGAATAAATAAATGTTATATGTAAAGAACTTTTATCAACAGTTGGTATATCTCACGTTGATTATACCTTATGAACGATAATAAAATGAAATTAGACCAAATGAGTTTATACGTTATGAGACACACCCCTGTCTATGTTAATTTTAAGACCCACTCTTTCGGAAGCTCTACTGAGGCCATCGAGCATTATACTGAGGTCCTCCATAGTCTCAGTCATGACTACTAAATTATCGGCACACTAAAGGTGAGTGATGTTGATGCCTAGCCTTTTCCAGTTCAGAGCATTGAAGACATCTTCTAGAGAACAGTTTCGGAGAGATAACGTCTTCCTGTCTCACACCTCGCTGCAGAAATATAGGTTTCGAGGTCTGGTCCTGGAGTCGGACTGACACAGTGGAGTTTTTGTACAGACACTTTAGCACCTCGATGATAGTCGATCTGGCACCGTTTAAGACACTGCAGTACAGCCCATGTCTCGATGTAATCGAAGGCTTTCTCGCAGTCCATAAACGCTAAGGAGAGAGGCAGTTCTTTTGGTCAGCAGCGCTCTTCAGTCTTCTGTATAACCTTCCGCAGCACATGTATGTGGTCTACGGCGCTAAAGCCTTTACGAAAATCCGGCTTGTTCGGGAGGCTAGAAGTCGTCAAAACTGCGAGACGGTTCGTGATGACTAATGAAAACAGCTTATAGACATGGCTCAGAAGTCAGATGGGCCTATAATTCTTAAAAAGGGCAGTGTCGCTCTTCTTAAAGAAAAGTATCACCACGCCTCTGTTCCTTGCCTGTGTTGCCTGATGTGCTTAATCAACTTATAGAAAGTAAATAATTTCCCGCTGTTAAGCTGCACTAAAGTTTAATTTAACATTTGTGTATTTGTCAAACGATTGATTAAATACGGGCAGTATGGGTAGGTATGGAAATACTAACATACAACAGCATTTTAAAAACTAGAAGCTAGAGTTGTGAACAAGCAATGCCAAAAAGATTTTCTATTTTAAATATTCTATCATATCTTTTTTTCTATTATTATTATTTTTTCCTGTATATGTTTCAGTTTAGTTTTATTTATTATTTATTTATTTATCACATCACACGTTTCCTTTGCCATTACAGATAATAAATCTAATGCGACATATAACCATAGTCTCTACTCATTGAGGTTAATTTATATCGCACGCCGATCATGTTTTTTTTAACTTTTTTATATTAAATGTGGAAAATGATGTTGGTTATTCATTTATACTCCCATCTTTGTTTTAAGTTCTATACCATAATATCGTAATGTGTAACCATTTATTTTCCCAAATAAAATAAAGAATCGAACACAAACGATGTCAAAGAAAACGAGTTTAAAAACGTATCACAAACTCAAACTATAACCCAGTCCAACTGTGGTTTCAAAAACTGAAAAATATTCAGTTTCCATCCAACTTGCCACTCCGATGTAGAAGCAACTTTATTTGAAAAATTCTCTTAACTCCACAACCTCCAATGTTCTTCTGGGAAATAATAAAAAAGAACTGCTTTTAAACAATGGTTCCGCTTGATATTGTGTTCAGAATGTATTCATTGAGGTTTGTGAAAACTTTGCCATTTTTCTTTCATGAAAGGTCGTAATTTTTCCGTGTTAATAAAAAGGCAGATTTTTCGAGGTACGATTTCTTGGCCTACGTAATACCACCTTTTTTTTTGTTTGTCATTGTGCCTATCTTATTCATTCTGCGTAACTTACATCACTGGGATCTAAATCACTAGTTATTTTTTCTAGAAATTGCAGCCACTACTGTTTAAAATCAATAATTTTATTTATTTTTATTATATTAATTTTAAGAAAACTTACAGCTAATACATTGAAGTAGTCAGAAGTAATAGGTAGAAGAAAGCCAATTATAAGTTTCCACTTATATAAACTTATGTATGAAATTGACAAAACGGTACAAACAGCGTGAGAGTTAAACATAGAAGCAACTGAAGAGAACAAACAAAAATAAAACACATTACGCAACAATGTTACTCTTCAAAGAAAAAGTTACTTAACTTTTTTTTTAATTTCTGGACACTATTTGTGAATAAATGAAGCTCAACATCCCGGCACACATTATTGAACATTCGACATGCTCTTAAAATGTATGCATTTTGCCTATAGACAGTTTTCACAATAGGTACATGAAGGAGATGAGGTCTCCGAAGAAACACAGACGGTACATGAAGTCCAATCTTGGCCACCAGCTCAGAGACGTCAGTAGACCCGTTCATTATACTAAATAGGAAAGCAAGATCTGCAATTTTTCTTCGCTCGTGTAAACGAAGAATATGAAGTTTCTTACACCGACTAGCATAGTTAGGAAGATAAGTATTTGAACGATATTGTAATAATGGAAATCATAGCGTAACCTATTTAGAATGCACAAACATGAAAGGAATATCTAATGAGCTTGATTAAAAGCTACCTATGATATATCTGCTTTCTGTATGCAGGTATCATGCCGGTATCATTCGCTCTATTCCTACCTATTAGGTATCTCTTTTGAGTAGATTTTTTTTAAATCTTCACACATAAACCGCTAATTAATCAAATGTTGTAGGTAAAACCTTCATGTCGATTCTGTAACCATCTCACCGTGAAAACTTAGTGAAGTGAGCGTGGAGTGAACTGTCAGTGTCATCTCACCTGATGCGATAAGGACCAAGCCCGGGTCGACGGCGCGTTGTATTCCACGCGCGCCTCAAAGAGATGTCAGCACCAACTGACGGGGTCCGAAAGGGCCAATGCCTGCCAGGGTTACGAGCCTGTCCGAAAGGGATATCGTGGCCCTGGCACACAGGCATCTGAAGGAACACGGTGGGTTTTAGTCAGTAAAAGTCTGACACTCCCTCCTCTCATAATTTCCCACCCAAAAAAAAAAAAAAAATGCTAGGGATGGACCAAGTATTACATTTACAATCACAATCGAGATTTTAATAATATTTTGTATGCTAATTCTGTTGATAATTTTATATTATTTAAAGCTAGTATTTAAGTGTCTAAACACAGTAATGTTTAAGGACTAGTCCAAGAAAAAAAAAAGGAATAAAAACCAAATTGAGTTTCTGGCTGAATTTCTGTTTTGCTATTTTATTTAAAAACCTCCTAATTAGTAATGTTTAGACACGTAAATACTAGCTTTGAAATAATATAAAATGATCAACAGAATTAGCATAAAAAATATGATTAAAATCTCGATTATGATTGTAAATGTAATGCTTGGTTAATCCCTAGCATCAGTGAGATGACACTGACAGCTCACTCTACGTAAGATTTCACGGTGAGATATTTACAGAATAGCACTGCTGATCGTAAAATATTGGAAGTTAATGGGATTAAAGCCTGTTCAACCATTAAATTCAGACGCTTCAACTGAAACTGTATATCTATGACCTATGAAAACATCATATACTTTTTTTTCAAATTTACTTTTTTTTAGTAAACGAGGTGAAAGACATATTCAAATTCAAATAATTTATTTCAGACATGCGTCCATAGTGTTAGTATACAAGATAACTTAAAGACTATTGTTAGTAAACATGAAAATGAATTAAGTTAGTATACAAAATAACTTAAAGACTAAGTGTTAGTAATAATAAAAATTAATTAAAAACGCTAATTGGTGTGGATTCTCACCCAGTAGCGCAGCAGAGGGGAGTCCCACCGATCTGAAAACACGCTCAGGAGACTGTTGGTGGCGGTGCGCAGCCGGCCAATCATGGAGGCGGTCCTCTTGCGTATTATGGCGTAAAAGTCATCAGTATGCGCCTCCGCAAACATACCGGATGCACTACATCGCCACATAATCATAGTACTAGAAATAGGGATCTATTGGCTCAACCAGGTTTCAGACTGCCTAAAGTAGACTCATCTTTCATGGGGTACTGTTTAAAATGTTATAATAAAATTCCTTCCCACACACTTCAACTGAATGAGACGAATTTCAAATCTTGTATAAAACGCACACTATGCAAGCAGGCATATTATAGGCTGGGGGATTACATCGCTGATAAAAATGCTTGGCTCAATGCTGGTCCTGCTCCACAACCATAACTAATTGATTATCATTTGAAAATACTGTTGGAGCTGCTGAAGATTGTAAGACTATATTTTCATTGTATAAACTCAATCTCCTTTGTATTATACAATAATTGAATAGCACAGGTGTAAGTACTATGTACAATAGAGCTACCATTTACCGCGTAATATGTCTTTCATTGACTTGAATGTGCCCTGGCGGCAGAGAGTATGACATGTCATGCTTACTCAGATGTCTCGCTGATAGTGGCGCCTGTGTTGGATCATTTAGCTCCCTTCAAAATGGTTGTGCTGAATGGTGCTGATCCATGCGTCATGTTCGTGAACAGGCGCTGTCAGTTGAGACTGGTCATCTCTTAGCTGCCACGGCTTATTTTACTTTTAGTCTTAAACTTGGTTGGTGTGTTAGCTGCTTTATTTATTTCGGTGCGTGTCGAAAACAAAACCAATAATATTATCAATCGTAGTTTTTGTAACAATAGAAAAAGTCTTGCGTATTTATCTGGGTTTAAGGATTAAAACGAATATCAAGATTAATTCTTTATTTTGATCGTTTGCTATTGTCTCATGAGTGTCAGAAAACTTCTAGTAGTAAAAATACATAGAATTAACAATGATACAACTTTGATTCCCTGCGGGACCCAAAAAACATTATCGTTGTAAATTTTTTCGATGTAACAACCGAAACCGAGCACCGAGTCTTTCAAAGCAGCGCATCACTTTGATTATACAACTCAGTCATCCTGCTGTTTGACAAAGGCATTCCCATTGATTCCCTATTAATTCACAAAAGGGAAAACTTTCTGATCAAAACATGAAAGATGGGTCTTCATGATTTTTCTGCCTTTGTACAACTTACGCCTCGTGGAACACAATCAGTGTAATTCGGGGTCACTGTTGCGTGAAGTATGATTCTGTATGGGACGACTTTATACACGTATTTGCATAATCAACGTGATTTCTATACGTAATGAGCGACGATTTGAATACGTGTTAGATGATTTTCAACACATTTTTTCCTTATTGGATTAGATATTG
This sequence comes from Tiliacea citrago, assembly GCA_963921375.1. NCBI lineage: Eukaryota > Metazoa > Arthropoda > Insecta > Lepidoptera > Noctuidae > Tiliacea > Tiliacea citrago. The sequence goes on from OY992793.1 coordinate 2,949,390, forward strand.
ATACATTCAGGTTTTATAGCTTTCAAAATAACAAGTGTTATACAATATTCTGTATAACGAAACATAGATACCCCATCATTTCCCATAGGTGTTGTAAGGGGGAAATAAAATGTATCGTCTGTGAAACAGTTGAATCTGACTTTTCTTTTGGGAATTTGTCTTTTACTGCACATGGTTGTAAAATATAAATGGCGTCGAGTTGACCTGCCTGTGTTATAATACGTGACAAAACTTTAATGTATTTTTGAATTTGTTTATTTTTGTGTTCATTATTAAAAATATTAAACATAATCTGCCTATAATGTTCCCACTGCTGGGACACAGGCCTCCTCTTTATGTGAGAAGGAGTGGGCCGTAATTCACCACGCGGGCCCAGTGCCGGTTGGTGGATGTCACATGTCTTCGAATCTTTAGTTCTAGGACATGCCAGTTTCCTCACGATGTTTTCCTTCACCGTTTTGAGAGCAGTGGTGATGAAATAATTTACACAAAGTAAAGCGCCTGTCTGGGTTCGAACCTACGACCTACTACTGGTAAGTCGAGGCCGTTACCCACTGGGCCACCACTGATCTCAAAAAAAAAAAACTAAACTAAAAAATATTATCTAGGTACTTGTAATTTTTAAAGATCAAAATGATTAAAATTATATTATCTTGTCCTAGAATTTACATAGCCAACCAATAAGGATAAATAAAACAAACCCGCCACCGCTGTAACAGGTAATACATCATCCCATCAGCCTTTACGACTCGCCATAACTAGTTATTACTTGATCTTATTAAAACCGTGTATTGCAATTACAACACTAAAGTCACGTACACACTTGTCACGTCTCTCATTTATGTTCCGGTACAGAGCGGCACTCACCGGTTCTAACTGGAATTTTCCGGAAAATAAACGCTTCGCAGCTATGAGAGCCCGTCTTGCATTTAATACAGGTGGAATTTCGTGAACGCAAAACGAGCAATTTAAATTAAGCAAGTAAATTTCATTGTTAATAATAGTTTTAATAAGACTCTCCGTTATACAAATTAAGGATATTCTTAGGCAGCGTTCATTCAAAAATTCAAAGCCCCGAGCTCTTCGCGTCTCGAGGTGAAAAATTTAAGTTGAATAATTTATGTACGTGCTTTAGTGATGGGACTGTAACAGATGATGCGGAAGAGTATCGATATTTTTCTTGATGTTTTTTGATTCCTCTCGCTTTCTTGGGAGTGATTTCGTAATAAGGGACCGAAGTGTGTAAAAGAAAGTGACAGCTTGAGAATGAAATAAGTAAGTACTCTTTAATAGCATGGAATTAGTAAGTACTATATAGATTGTAAGTAGAGGTCGAGTTTTGAGCAGTGGGTGACCACTAGTAATGAATAATTATTCGAATAAATATTAAAACAAATATTAAAATAAAAAAGCTAAATAGCTTTTTTAAATGTTGAGGTTAATTTCTGTCGCTGCTCAGTTGCTTATTGCCGAGGTGAGATGTCAGATGCTACACCTCATAATTGTGCGACTACTGAAAGGCTTGGTCGTTTTTTTTTTGTTGTCGTGACATGTACACACGGCTACACATCAAGCCATACATTTCTAGTATAATTATGCTGATCTCGCACTGTATAAGATTTCTGTACAATGACAGGTCAGCTGATACTGGAAATGTATAGCTTGATGTGTAGCCGTGTGTACCTATGACTGTTTTTTTTATAAATCCTTTTTACTTCTATAAGTTGATGTTAAGAATGAAATTAATAGATTTGTTTGTTTTTATATTACTCAGTATTGTTGTCTGTACGATAGGAAATATTACGACGATGTTCACTGCCAACAGCACAGTCAAAGTGAAATTATTTATTTCAAATAGGCACATAAAAGGCACTTTGATCTTCAGTTTACAAAAAAAAAAAATGATTTCTATTTTCATTTTTTATTGATTCTAGTCGCTATTTTCGTATGGAGATGGATAGGCGAGAAATTCCACCGATACTTTTTTTAAATGTTTTATAATATTTTGTATATTTAGGTATAGACGCCAGCCAGGTCAAGCTACCCGAAACTGTCAAATTTTCCAAACAAACTTTGAACCTTATGCTTTAACGATAAAGTTGAAAATCTTTTAAATAAATTTTACAGATTGTAGTAGCTTGATGTGCTTGTGTTGTGTGTGTATGTGTCTGTACATTAATTATATAATTATATGTGAAGACGATGTACGAAAAACTAATTAAAAATGAAACAATGATAGAAAATAAATTAATTATGTGATTAATACAATGGTGCTCACATATTATTAACAAACATTGTAAAAATATACGTTTTCCTAAAAAATTTAAAGTGATAGGTCAGTGTGTGAGTTAAGGTAATCACAGAATGTAAAATAAATTAATGTCATAAAAATAATAAAATATACAATTAAAATAGCAACCAGTACGATTTTGTCTAGACTCTAGATTGCCCTATAGAGCTGGACCAGCATGTTTCCAAGCATTCTTATCTTAACTATAATATTCTACAATATTTATATCTGTAACTTTTATGGTGTACAGTCATGAGCTAATATGTAAACGCTTAGCAAAATTCAAAACCGATTTTTTCGTGGAATAACTATTGCAACTTTGAGAAAAGATCTATTTCATATTAGGCTTGGGTTCGAAAATAATATGTTCTTAGTAAAATACAATTTTAATCAATACAGTTGGAGGAAATCACTTTTAAAAGTACATAATAAATAGTATTTTATTCTATTCTATTCTTCTAATTTGTTATAATTTTTCTTGTTTACAAAGTGCAACTTTAATTTGAGTACAGCAAACACCTATAACTTTTGAAAAGCATAGTTACTTTCGTTGAACACATCTAAACGTTCATCAAAAACCTCACGCCTTTTCATCATTCTACAATAAAAATAAAACAAAACAAACAGCTCCTCTAAACAAACTCCTCAAGTTAAAATATTCACGAGCACGCGTACATCTCTTTAACTCAATTTCTTGAAGATTTTTACAAAAGTATTTGAGGAAAGAGCGCGGTGGCGCCATTAATAAATACTTTTTTATAATAAGCCTAATCTCTGAGCACAAATTGGCTAAAACTGTACAAATAGGCCATATCAATCGTATTTTGTTAATTTGTAAGAGTTTTTTGGAGTTGAAAAAAACTGTAAAATTTGTGGAAGCTTGTTAGCGTTCGTTTCGGCACGAGTATGCGATCAAATTCATAATAGAATCTAAAGCTACATAGTTCTTGATAATGATTGACAATAATTATTGTTTCAAATCACCAACCCGTACTGGGCCCGCGTGATGGATTACGGCCCACTCCCTCTCACAGAAAGAGGAGGCCTGTGTCCCAGCAGTGGGAACATTATAGGCAGATTATGTGTATGTCACGTTTTGATCACAAACTTTTATAACCGCAAATTGTCGTTGAAGCAGGTCCATATAAGATGACAAAAAATACCGGCCAAGTGCAAGTCGAACTCTCGCACGAAGGGTTCCGTACCATTATCTATAAAAACGGCAAAAAAATCACGTTTGTTGTATGAGAGCCCGCTTAAATATTTATGTTATTCTGGTTGTTAGTATTTGTTGCTATAGCGGCACCAGAAATACAGCATCTGTGGAAATTTCAACTGTCTAACTATCATGGTTCATGAGATACAGCCTGGTGACAGATGGAGAGACACAGACAGACGGACGGACAGTGGAGCCTTAGTAATAGGGTTCCCGTTTTACCTATTGGGTACGGAACCCTAAAAACCAGCCAAATACGTGTCGGACCACGCACAATGAAGGGTTCCGTAGTTGTGATGAATTTATTGCAAAAACAAATTTAACGTTGTAGTTGAAAAACATGTTCTCCCATACATGGATAAAGAATTATCCAACTAAAATGTAAGTTTGTAATAGCATTTTTTTGTGTGATTAAACTACAAATTAACGGTTTTCGGACTCTTTCCGTTACTTGTGCTGTAAGACCTTGCTTCTTGCCAAATTTCATGATTCTAGGTCAACGGGAAGTACCCTATAGGTTTTGATTTACTTGCGAGTATCAAAATATGTCGCATAAATCGCATATTTTTCTTGCGTTGTTTTAGAAGCTTGATTTTTATAGAGCTCTAAGAGACTATATACTAACGTATTTGATATTAATTTCAACTTGATACCTCCCCGCGTTTCTAAGATAAACCGGCTAAGTGCGAGTCGGACTCGCGCACGAAGGGTTCCGTACCATTATCTATAAAAACAGCAAAAAAAATCACGTTTGTTGTTTAGGAGCCCCCTTAAAAAAATATTTTTTTGTATTTTTAGTATTTGTTGTTATAGCGGCAACAGAAATACATCATGTGTGAAAATTTCAACTGTCTATCTATCACGGTTCATGAGATACAGCCTGGTGTCAGACGCACAGACAGACAGCGGAGCCTTAGTAATAGGGTTCCCGTTTTACCCTGTGGGTACGGAGCCCTAAAAAAGGGTTTTGACAGACTGACAGATAGACAGACGGACAACGAAGTGCTCCTTTATGGGTTCCGTGTTTTCCTTTTGAGGTACGAAACCAGAAAAAACAAATACCCAACGGAACTATGTATTGAGGAGTCATAAAAAAATACACCAATCATTTCAAGATTGGCGAACTCAGAATATGCATGGCTGAAAGATGCACATTTTCGCCAACAATACAAGGGGGCCGATCACGCTATTTCTAAACGTAATTACCGTTCGAAAGGAACGTTTTTGGTTTTGGTTTAGCTGTTGTGAGACACGGTATCGCGCTATTTTTTCTGAGCGACAAAATCGTTGACGTTACCCAATACTGAAAGTTCGATCGATCGTTCCTCCAACGTAACTTCCAAAGTAAAGCTAAATCGTTACCGTTGAAATGATTAGCGCGATACGAAATGTGTCTAACGTAACGTTTATGGTTGTGGTTTAGTTTTGGTATTAACGTTCAAAATTAGCGCGATCGGCCCCAAGCTTACCCAAACCTCTGTCATCCAAAGACATTCAACACCAACTCAGCTTGGATCCTCCAGCTCCAAACATCGTTCAAAATAAACCACCAGTGAACCGACACGTCGTCTTAGCAACACAAAAAGAACGTTTGTATCAACGTTACAAATGATCTCACATCCCGCGAGACGTGAGATTATCATTGACCGACCGTGCCACTGGGCGAGGTGCGAGCAAACACCGCGTTATGAGGCTATGAGATAAGCTGGTCGGTTGTAATTAGGTATTATATTTAGCAGATTAGTTATTTACAAAATACTGTGAGCGTTTATGGTGGATGAAAGTTGATCCCTCTTCTCATAGTTTTCAGATTTTCATTCAGATCTTCATGGCCGCTAGTAATATATTTGTCCACTCATTAATATCTTGTTGCTCTTCTCCTTCAAGAAGAGTATTTACTGTCTAAAGAAGAATAGAATAGAATAGAATAGAATACTCTTTATTATGTACACCATAAAAGTTACAGATATAAATGTTGAAATTTTACACAGGGTGACACAATGGGCGGTCTTATCGCTAAAAGCGATCTTTTACAGACAACCTTTGGATGGATTAAAAAGAGAAGGAGAGACAGTACTGCAGGTAGTCAGTGGTGAACTATTTACATGTACAATAAATACATACATACACTAAGCATAACTTATCCATAATATATATATACAATAATAAGCATGAAACAAGATCAAGGAACTGTATTCTGTAATGATGCTGTTTAAGAACAGAGAAAGAAGAAGCTTCGTCATCAAAGGTTGTTACCCTTAGGAAGAGTTTAAAAAGATTAATAATGACATCTTTGCCTTTAAGTGTAGCTAAAATATGATAATTTATAGCGCATTCTATATTTCTCGCCGCAGCCAAATGCAAAATTACAAAATTTTAAACAGCACAAATGTTAAACAGTACTAAAAGTTAAAATATTCAAACAATGCACGTTGCCGCAAATAAGTCATTAGAAATTCAAACAGGTAACTACAAAATATTTCAGCATTCATATTTTTGGGGCACGTTACATGCAAACACAAAATATGGGTTTAATTACATTTTGGGCCAAATATTATCTAATTGTACTAGGTCTCAAAACTAGAATCGGCAAACATATAAAGCGAGCAATCTTTATCATTTTCCCCTACCTATAATCGCTCAACAAGCCTAAAGAAGTTTTAATTTCAATAAAATAATGATAACCTACCTAAAACACAATTTAAACAATGCACAGTATACACAAATTAAATTTTTCATTTTTTAAATTTAACTTCACTGTCTTACTACTACTACAGCATGTCGGTGACGCGAACCTATAAGTTTTGCTCCTACCAAGAATCGTTCAACGCGGCCAAAGAAGTTTTTATTAAAAAAAAATCAATACCAGATAATATTAAGTAAATAAATACTGTTTCATCATAACTTTTACCAGCATGTTTCGTAGCCAAAGCGCGTAAATTCCAGCGTCATTCCATCTAAGCCTATGGCATTCTTGCAACAAATTGTTTCACTGGCCGCGTCAGTCGGCCGTCTGCCTGATGGGGGTCATGTCATTTTCGGCCATACTCGTGACAGACTGACGGCTTATGACGGAATGTGGTCGTGATGGCTGATCTTCATAGAAATTCCGAAACGCTTGTAATTTGACATACTTTGAAAATACAGCGATTAAAAATTGTGGTGCCTTTTGATCTAGAACAACCTAGATACTGATACCCTCTAACCTATTAGGAATTAAGCGTTTTAAACTTTTCCAACAATCATCGTTTAATTATCATTTCTAATTGCACATTTTTAACTTTTGTTTCAAAAATAAAAATAGACCACTCAAGTGCGTGTTGGAACACGCACAATGAAGGGTTCCGTAGTTGGGAGGAATTTATCCCAAGAAGAAACTTAACTTTGTAGTTGAAAAAATGTTCTCCCATACATCGATATATATACGTCACGGTCAATTCTACTCTACTTGCGCTGTGAATGTAAACATGGATTTTAAAACAGAATACTTTTAATTATTTCAAAATACTAACGTGAATTTGATTTTCTTCCCAGCGAAACAAAAATAAGGAAAGAAAAACAGAAACAGACAAAAAAATACAAATAATTTAGCTTCCAAAAATACGAGTACGCAAAAGAACGTCAATAAATCCAATATAATCTACATACTCCTCCTTGCGTTCCATCCAAGATCTCCTTATAAATGCACCCCGATTGTTAAAGTCTACGTAAAGCTATAAACAATACTGAGATATAAAACTGTAGGGAAGAAGCGTCTACCGTAATATTCAATTATTCTTCCCCCAAAAGATTTACCGACCGATTTGTATGATCCGCTTTCGAGACAGGCGGTCAGATACCGAGATGTGATGAGAATATCCGGTCATATGCAAGAATTAGATACTTTGTGAGTGGTGATTTGTGCTCTTTAATACCAGAGCGTAAACGAAGATTGTTTAAATAATACTAAACTCCTGACATGCTGAGTCCGCATAATTTTAGCTTGATGTACAATTTTATAAATGAAGTGAAAAATTTTCTTTTAGAGGAGCTAGAGGGAAGGAGTATTTATGAGATTTCCTTACAAACGGAAAATTAATAAAAAGTAACGTAAGTATGTATGAAATATTTCTGAATTCGTGCTTCAAAAAAGCTTCCACTTGAAACCTCACACAATGTTCTTTGTTACATATTCTCAGAAATCTGAACTCCTCAGAATCAGAAATTTGTACAAGTATTCCTAAACATGCATGGCTGCCATAAGCATGAAAAACAACACTGCAGTTTGATATTTTGCCATCGCATTTACCCTTCTGTCTCTAGTAAGCTAGTAACTGCTAACGAAGAGCGCTTTATCCTGGATCAGACTGTTTCCATCGATATCCGGCCAATGAGCCGCTTACTCCTTGTTATTAACTTTACGTACGGTTGTTCGTACTCTGCGGAATGAGGAGTTAACTAGACTGTGTGATTCGTATTTACGAAACAATGTGTGGTAGATGTGATGTGATCTCTTTTAGCAATATGATCACCGATTCTGTCACCCCTTGTAAAATTTATATATTTATATCTGTAATTTTTATGGTCTACATAATAAAGTGGCACACACGGTGTCTACATCTCTTTATCGACTTTCCTATCGCAGGTATGCTGGAAAAGATTTCTTTAGAAATAAGTATCACCTTTGTACGTCTTTTTCTGTTCCTTTCTTCTTGTATTTTTATATATATGTGTGTACATAAATGGTTAAATAAATAAATAAAGAATATTCCATCTATATTTATGAAAGTATTAAGTTTGCATAAAGGTTTTAGATAGGAGATAAAAGTGCGTGCGTATATAAATGTCCGCAGCAGTACCTACGGGGTTAGTTCTGAACTTGAACCTACAAGTTTAGCAAATGTTTCAGGCATCCTAACAGCTATGTATCCTAACTAATATTTAAATGCGAAAGTGAGTTTGTTTGTTTGTTACGCTTTCACGCTAAAACGGCTGAACGGATTTAGATGAAATTTGGTACATGTGTAGCCCATGACCTGGATTATGACATATTATGCTACTTTTCATCCTGGATCACAGACCAAGTCGCGGGCACCAGCTAGTAGTTTATAAAAACAAGAAAAATAAACATATTGGTCGTTTACTTTTAAACAATGTGCTGTAATTTTCAGCGTCCAAAAAGAAATAGCAAGCGGGCAGTTTTTAATATTTTTGCGCTTTTCTGAGCCGTCACTGTCAGTAGGTATGCTAAATAATCAGCGGTAAACCTACTACATAGCCTAAAAAAATTAAAATCTTTTAAACAAACGGGATATACGATTCGTATAATACGAGCTTTTTCTGGCTTCGCCCACGTGGAGGTCCGAAAAACTACGAGTACCAATAAAAATCTTCTCATGAAAAAATATATATTCAGTGATACTTATGTAAAAATGATTTGTGCCAAGTTTCATTGTTATCGGTCAAACGGTATTGGAGTTATGTATCTCATATATATTTATCAAAATCTACTTTTACATGTGTAGTTTTGCAAACGGAACTCACTTCATGTAACGTCCACAGCCTAAAAAATACCCGTGCACTAACCGATTTAATTTCACATTCTATCTCTTAAATCAACTGGCTAGCTACACTGAGTAATATTTCGGTGCACCAACCCGTCAGGCAGTTTAAAGTACGCTGGCTGTGTGTTATTGATGTGCCTGTGATGCCCTGAGTAATGGTTGAACTTCTGCCTGCCCTTGAGATGTGCTGCTGATTTGTGGACGCTATATCTCATAGACTGTGCCGCAGCGGTGCAAAGGAAGAGAGATAGCGGTCGGTATTGAATATGTGGCGGCATCAACATCGCCACATGTGAACTACGCGTCTCACAGACGTCCTGCATCGCGCAAGCAGAGTTTACCGCACAACTAGCATATTATATACAACATCCCAACATCAACCGTCGGGCAGTTTCCCATCAGACACAACACCCGTCTGGTCGGAAGATCCTCCCTTTTCTATGGACAATGAGTGAACTTTACACCATGTACCTCTATAAATATTTGTAATTAATCCCATGTTTAAAAGAACAGTTTAATTAAATGTTTTGATAGTAGTCGGCAATATACATTATGCTTTACAATAAGAAGCTGTAGGCACATAATGAGGTTAACAAGACTAGTGTATTCACTGCTGTGGATTGATTTTTACAAAAAAGCAACTACGAAGGAAAAAAAAATCGATGGCAAGAAAGCTGATAATGGATTTATCAAAAGAGGGATACTACTCGCTTTAGCAATTTATGAGATTAGCATGATACTTTTGTTCAGCGACAATACAATGACATCATCTCATATCCATTGTGTTTATGATAAAGAATCCTATGTTCAACAGTGGATATTGCCCTATTCTTTTGACAGATACATGAATCGTGACCATTGCAATGAGTGCTTTTTCAAAGCGGACATGGCAGTATCCCAAGAAAATACGGATATACAACCAACAGGATAGTAAATCGCTGCTCGTGTATCACTCAAGTCGGGAGCGCAGATTGACCTACAGTTATTAGCAAAGTTTATCATAGTTCAGGCTGAGCCATTTGTTTTACTGTAGGATTCACTTGATATGCTAGCTCCGTGTTCTTGTTAGAAGCATTAGAGATTGGATTGCGAAGTTTAGTTTTGTTAGATACTTAGTTAATTAAATTATTGAAATAGTTAAGTGAGCATGAATGTGGAGGAATGTGTGTGTATTCATTTTGTAAACAAAATCTTTGTTTTTACCCGACTGCGTGACGCAAAGGAGGATAATATGTTTATCAGCCTATGTATTCTCTTTCAACACTTATATTAAACCTGTGCTAGAGCTCTTATATTATAATCGTATCTCGGTCTAATATACATGAAAAATTATTATTAGAAAATGTAAAATTAAAATTAAAAAATCAAAAGGTCCGACTGCGTCAAAGTTATTTCATTATCTATATAAAAAAATCAACAAACAATCAACCAATCTCAAACAATCTCATGCAATCGGAGGCATTATGTCTTTATTGTTAAACTTGAGAAGATGCCACCGACTTTTTTAATTTTTTTCATTTATTTTTTTGTACTTGTATCACAATATTGTGCTCTTAATCTAAGGGTTGACTGGTAGAGTATGCATTAAGGCCGCCTATGTATCACTACTGTCCACGAAGTTAAAGGAATTAGGAATTTCATTTCGGAGCAACAATCTACATATATAATAAAATTGTAACGAAGTCAAAACTGTACATTGAATATTTTGGATAAAAAAAGTAATTGCTACAAGGTGTGGGTGGGAACGACCACCAAACCGAAGTATATTGATATATTGTACCATATTCAGAAGTACGAAACTCTGACAATCAGTCTTAACAAGGGATAGGTATCGTGTTACCCAGTTACGGGGTTATAGAGGTCAGATAGGCAGTCACTCCATGTAAAAAACTGGATTTCAGCTGCATCCAGTTAGAACTGGATGCCGACCCTAACACGTTGGGAAATTACTAAGCAGATGATCTATACCTACATTAGAATAAAATACTAACGAAGATTATTTGTCCGTTTGTCTGCTTGGTCTGGATGTATATTCCGGATTAGCGCAAAAACGGCTGAACGAGTTTAAATGAAATTTGGCACACGGATTATAAACAGTAGTTACACATAGGGTATTTTTAATCCCGGTGGCACGTTCCCGTTGGATACTTTCCGACATCCACGTGGGCAAAGCCGCGGGCAAAAGCTAGGGTTATTTTAAAAATTAAATGTCTGAAAATGAATCAACCTGTATAATTGAAAAACTAAAAAAAGATTTCTTTCTGGAGTATCATCCACGTTTGTGGTCGAAATGTTTTCAACTCATCTTGCTGAATTTTTTCTTCACAGACAAAAATAAGATATAGGTACATAATTTCAATGTACTAAATCAACATCCATTACAAACATCCCCCATCCATTACAAGCAGAAAGTATACATAACAAGCTAACTAATTTCGCTAAATTGCTCTCAAGTACCCCTGCCAACCACATCGTATCGCCACAAAAATTATACGGTGTGGGCAAGGCCTAAGCAAACACATTCGCCTTCTCTTATGTCTCTCAACATTCGGATGACCTCTAGGGATGTCAGTTTTGACCTTGGATGTTTATTTTTACGTCCTTTTTGTTGAATTAGAATGAACAAGCTACAATATCGAAATATTTTTTTCAAAATCTCCTCCGCCATACAAGTGGGCCAGATTTTGAAAAAGATATTTAACGTGAAATTACATCTTCTTTTTTCTTATTCTAATAACCAATTGCTTTGTGACTGACACACTTAGCCACTAGACTGGAGTAACCTTAACAAATGACTAAATGCTAATTACAATATTGTTTGAAATATACATAAAAAAAGACAACACTATAATGAAAGATAACCTCAAGCTCAAGCTATAGACGAAACCATAAAGAACTTAATCGTAAATTCCACCAACTGTATCTTGGTACATCACTAGCATATCCCTGCAGGTTTGTATAAAGAGGTCTCAGCCCTGCTTAGCCCTGAAGAGCGCTTAACGCGACCTCAAGCCGGGACCCGCCGGCTTATTTACATAAACATATGAATGGCCGTTTATTTCAGGAATTAGGATACAATTTTGGTGGCTTGCCTTGATCCTGAGGACAGGCAATAGGTACAGGTGTTAGTTATATGCATGTGTTTAGCAGATAAGCTTCATTGTTTGAAGATTATTGACATTATGAAAGACAAAACTTACACTACATTTTAAAATCACCTCGCCATCATTAATTGAGCGTGGTATGGATATAAATAAGCCTTCGGGCATAAATATTGGTATATACGATTAAATTAAATTGATTCACTTTGATTGAAAAGTGTAGAAATTAAAGGTTTGGCTGACAATGTATAACTCGCCCATGATGACTCTCTTTTATGTTGAGGTAATTCAATTTGATTGGTAACAACATATACGTAATCAATAAATAAAATAACCAAGAAGAAGAATAAATAATTTAAGTTATGTTATAATAAAATATTTGTTTTGAAAATATGGGTACAAAACACGGTGATAAAAAAAATATAATTAGCAACGGCCATATTCATTTCATTTCATTCTTATGTTGCATTTGGTGGCTTTATTATTTTATGTTTTTTGTTTGAAACACCCTGCTACGAGCGCGGTGCGAGCCTTGCGTTCCAATGGCGGTGCGGAATAGATCGCAAGGCTCATAACACCTGGTTCAAACTACATCATGCGTCATAATAAAAATATTTATTTTTTAATTATTCAAATGTAAATTAAATAAAATACTTTCATGAATGATTAGTAGTCATTGGATACATGAAGTGGGCTGCCGTTGTAAGACGACTAAAATGCCACGGTGCATAGATTGTATTTTCAAACAATTCAATATCACATCACACTAATATTATAAAGGCGAAAGTATGTGAGTGTGTGTGTGTGTATGTTTGTTACTTCTTCACGCTCAAACGGCTGGACCAATTTTGATAAAATTTTGTATGGAGGTAGCTACAAAAAATACAAAATGTTTATTTCAATAACTTAAAAATACGTTTACATTAGGTCTTTAGGGAATTTCCATTTAAGTAAGAAATATACTTGTGTTAGGAAGTTCCGCTCTTCCACTAGTTACAACTTTTAGTATAAGCTATTGAATATACATTACATTTTAGTATGTATTAGGAAAAGAGTGATATAAATCAAAAATATAAAAATAAAAAAATATATAAAACAAAGTAATCATTAAATATAGACGCGCTGTTGTGTGGAGGTTTGTATGAGTACGTGCACACGCGTGCTCGTGCATGTGTTTGTGTGTGTGTGTGTGTGTGTGTGTGTGTGTGTGTGTGTGTGTGCGAGTGAGTGTGTGTGCGAGTGAGTGTGAGTGTTTGTGTATTTAACGATAGTAGAATATATAGATAGTGTATATATAAATAGCATATGAGTATGTTAATACCTAATGAAAATGAGGGAGAAGTAGTCTCAGAAGATATTTAACCGGAATTGTTAGTATTTATAAGCTTATCGTTTGGACTATATTCTCAATCTCATCGTAAGTTTTGCACTTTAGCCACTCAGTCAAAGCATTTTTGCAGTCACGACATGAAAGTAAATAAATGAAAGTAATAATTTAATTCCTTGTTTATAAGTTATATAAGTAAGAGGATTGCCTAGCGTATTGTCTCTTAGCAAAAGTTGATTTGACAAAAACATTAGTGATTATGTATTTCCTTCTCCCCTGTCGAGTCGTGGGATCGAAAGTGAGAGATTTATGTTTTTTTAGAATAATTTGGAGTATGTAAAGTTTCCGAACCGTCAGAATATCTGAAGTTAGGTAAAGACTTTCAGTTGGGAACCTAAAGGGCTTAAATAACATAATTTTTAATAGTGATCTCTGAGCTCTCTCTAGTTCTAAGTATTTAATTTTTGTTGCCCCTCCCAAGACTGGTAAACAATACGCTAGTACCGATATGCCAGTGACGTGTAAATTTGTAACAAAAGGTTTTTAGTAGTTACGTAACGCATCGCTTTAAATGTCCAGATAAGTTTCCGTAGTCTTTTCATAAGTAATTCAGTATGTAAGTGCCAAGACAAGCGTTGGTCGATCATTATACCTAAATATTTGGTATATTGAACTTTTTCAATTTCTATGCAAGGGCAAGCAAAGTTAGAGTTTAAGGGGGTCTGGCATTTGTGAATTTTGATTTTAAAGTCAGCTGATGGTTGGGAAAGGTTATATTTAGAGAAGCAAATGAAGGTGGTTTTAGAAATATTTAGGGTCAACAGATTGTGGTCGAGCCATGATGCGATCCTGGACAGGCCTTCGGCAGATTTCTTGACTTTGTTCCAAGTTGTGTCGCTAAAAACTATGGCAGTATCATCCGCATATGAGCAGATGTGAGCTCCCTCAATGGTTATAATACAGAGGCTATTTATATAAACTAAGAACAAAGTGGGGCCAAGGACGCTTCCTTGACCGACGCCGTAAGTAGTAGTTTCATCTATGCTAACAGTATCGCCAATTTTGACTTTTTGTTTCCGACCACGTAAATAGTCCTTGAATAAAACAAGTGGCTGACCTCTTATGCCATTACTTTCCAACGTGTCCAGAAGAGTGCAGACAGAGACAGTGTCGAACGCTTTTTTGAGGTCAAGGAATACGGCGAGGCACTTGTCTCCACTGTCCACTTTACTGGTTACAGTGGAGGCAAGTGCCAGGGCTGCGTCTTCCGTTGACATTCCTCGACGGAAGCCAAACTGATTGGGTGACAGTAGTTTGTTTTTGTTAAGATAACTTATTAAACGTGAGTTTATTAGTCTTTCTAAGATTTTGGAAATAGACGGTAATACTGATATGAGTCTATAGTTCGATGGGTCTGTCTGGTCTCCACTCTTATGCACTGGTGTTATTAAAGCCAGTTTCAGAGCTACTGGGAATGTTGCATGATTAAAGCATAAATTTTCCAAATGAGAAATAGTTGGTACAATGAGTCCATGAGCAGCCTTTAGGAAGCTAACTGGGATGCCATCCCACTCAGGAGCACTATCAGTCTTTAGAGTCATTAGAGTGTTGTAAACCTCTGTATGGTCAGTTGGCAAAATTACGAATGAAGATGAAGGGGCATTGTCATTTGCATCAGGGTGAAAGGAGCACTATCAGTCTTTAGAGTCATTAGAGTATTGTAAACCTCTGTATGGTCACTTGGCAAAATTACGAATGAAGATGAAGGGGCATTGTCATTTGCATCAGGGTGAAAGGCGTTTGTTCTGGAACTGTTCGAGATGATTTCATTGGCCAGAATATTGCGTATGTTAGAGAAATATTCATTTACTGTATTTGCAGACTCCTGTGCAGTTGGTTTCAGATGTAATAGCTCCGTGTTAAGTGCTTTGTTAGGTTTACGTTGAGTTATAGTGTTGATTGTGTCCCATAGTTTTTTAGGGTATTTCTGCGCTTTGACTAGCTGCTCTCTATCGTAAGTTCGCTTTTGTTTTTTTATAATATAGTTACAATAATTACGGTATCTTCTGTATGTGACTGTTAATATTTCGTTATACTGATCTATCTTAAGTCTTTTTTGCATTTTGGTCATCCATGGTTTAAGTAGTCTATGTTTCACAGGAGTTATTTTGATAAGAGTACTGGAGATAAGGCTTGTTTGTAATATATTTATTAGGCGATCGGTAAGTACATTAGGGTCATCTAAGTTTAAAAGATTTTGGAGGTTACTTTGTTTTAAATATTCAAGTGCGTTTTCTATATTTACCGTAGTTTTTGTGACAGTGCTCTTATGTTTATATTTTTGGTCAGATATTTTTAAGAAAGTCATGTAGTGATCTGTTATACTTAGTAGTATTGATAATAGCTATAGTTACAGTTTTACGTGATGATTTTAACTTTAGGATAAAGTGGTCAAGGCAGTTTTTCCCTCTGGTAGGCAGTGTGTGGCCCGGTAGCAAACCGTGCATTGCCAGCATGTTTAAATAACTTAACCTTTTTGTGCGATCAACAGCTTGTTCGTCTTGATTACATATTAAATTAATATTTATATCGCCAGTAATTATTATGTTATTACTGGGTGCAATAGTAGTAATGTGTTGATTAAGGGAGTAAATAAACTCATCGGAATTTGACGTAGAGGGTGTAGCTGACACCCTGGATTAAGACATAGGCTACTTTTTATCCCGATATTCCCACGGGATCGAGATTTACGCAGGTGAAACCGCGGGGCGCAGCTAGTTGATAATAATTATACAATTCAACACCATTAATCGATCTCGACTCAAAAGACCTCCTTTGAGGATCACACAATACTTTCGTATCACAGTGTTCCAAAATATACCATAATATCAAGAAATACTTATTCGTAGTTTAATAATAAGTAAAGGAAAAGCGATCCCAATATGTCTGCCCGGATACATGTGACACGTATCTTTCTGAAGACTTGACAGGAGAATCAAAGAGATTGTATCTGGTATAATAATATGTTTTGTGGAGATATTTTTGGTCTTATTGACTATCGGCTGTCCTTGAGATGTGAGTACTTGGCATGTTATATGACGTGACGTATTTTCTTTTGTGGTTGCCAACATGAGACTGCTAAAAAGCTATATAATTTATCTACCTTCATAAAACACACGTTTTCATAACATAACATTCCATCACGCCTGATTCCCGAAAGGACAGGCAGAGGTGTACCTATAGTCCACTACATTTTGCCAGTTATTTTTAAGTCCCATGTAAAACCATAACTACTCAGCAGTAGCGCTTGTGACCACTAGACCAAAGAAGACACAACACGTTTTCAAAAGTTATAAATCACTGAACAGTGAAAGCGCGCCGCCGCGCGTGCGCCACTTGCGCACACGTTGTGAAAATACACATATAAATTTGATAGCAAAGGCTCTCCGCGAAGAACTTTGAGACAGAGTAAACAAAATAATAAACCTGAAAAATACCGCAACTCAATTTTACTAACGCTTTAGGTTCCTGAGAAAGCGGTTAATGGTCACACAATAACGGTTGCCCAAATACAGAGCGTTTTTTGGACACCTTAATGTCAAATACAGAGCGTTTGTTGACACCTTAATGTCAAATACAGAGCGTTTGTTGACACCATAATGACAAATACAGAGCGTTTGTTGACACCTTAATGTCAAATACAGGGCATTTTTTGACACCTCAATGTCAAATACAGAGCGTTTGTTGACACTTTAATGACAAATACAGAGCGTTTGTTGACACCTTAATGTCAAATTCAGAGCGTTTGTTGACACCTTAATGTCAAATACTGGTGAAAATGACCAATTTTCATGACGGCCGTTATAATATGAAAGAACCGCTTTTATAGGAAACCCTAGCTTAAGACAAAGAAACGTTACGTTACGTTCCTTCAAGCATCTTATTAATACAATCAATTAAGATATACAAGCAGTAATATCTGCAACCAAACTACGGACAGTTTGCTCAGTTACGGACGGTAAGTACGGTCCGTTGTTTATCAGCCACGGCAAAGCCCCACACTTCAGTTCAACCCTTAATTCTATTTGTATCAACCTTCCCGACTGACTTTGCTTGTGTAGTTCGGGATTAAACAAATGTTTTACCGTATGTTTATTTGTAGATGAGTCAAAAGAGTTTTTTTTAAATAAAAAGAAGAAGTTTTTTGCTCAGCTTAAGGTAAAATAGAGCAACATAGGTGCAGATACTTCTGTTGTGGCGGCATGACTCTATTAAATTACCTACCTAACTATTCCGTTTAATGAAATACCTAATAAGAAAGCTTTATAATAGTAGAGTTGGTGTTACTACTTTCCGGACACAGACACACAAATAACAAAACGATAACAGTTAGTGCTTCGGAAGTTATTTCAACTTTGCTTTCTCCGGAACTTTACTCGGTTTTTAGGGTTCCGTACCCAAAGGGTAAAACGGGAACCCTATTACTAAGGCTCCGCCGTCTGTCTGTCTGTCCGTCTGTCACCAGGCTTTATCTCATGAACCGTGATAGTTAGACAGTTGAAATTTTCACAGGTGACGTATTTCTGTTGCCGCTATAGCAACAAATACTAAAAACCCGAACAACAAAAGTATTTAAGGGGTCTCCCATACAACAAACGTGATTTTTATGCTCGTTTTTCCTCGATATCGATAACGGCAACAGGTAGACGCTTTAAATATTCACAGAATATTTAGTTATATATTGACTTTAAAAATAAATAATTAAATTACAATAAAACAAATATTTAAGGGGCAAAAAATGGCAAAAAAATCACATTTGTTGTATGGGAGCCCCCATACAACAAATGTGATTTTTTTGCCATTTTTATAGATAATGGTACGGAACCCTTGGTGCGCGGGTCCGACTCGCACTAGGCCGGTTTTTTTAATCTACATTTTGTGTTGAGATACTTAAGTTTATTCTCATAAGAATACAATAATTCACTAATATGAGAATATTAAAACTATTACCACCGTTGTTTTACCGGTGTTTTACAAAAACTAGACATTTGTACAATAATTACTTTGTGGGTAGGTAATAAAACGAAAAGATAACAACACAATATCCGCTTGATAAACGGGCTCAGATATCAAAAATATAAAAGTAAAAAACCAGCCAAGTACGTGTCAGACCACGCACAATGAAGGGTCTCGTAGTTGGGATGAATTTATCATAAAAACAAACTTAACATTGTAGTCGAAAAACATGTTTTCCCATAAATGGATATACGTCAGGGTCAATTCTTCAACTGCAAACTGCTTAGCTGTAATAGTTTTCCTTTTAACTTCGTTATATATACTGCTGCCATGATTTTTTCCACATATCCAAAAACAACCATTTAGCTGGCAGGAGACGGGAGACTTACTCTAATAGCACTTTAAAGCTTAATATTACGCAAACGGATCCCTGAATCGTAAAATGGTTTATAAAAACCAGAAATATTTTTAAACGGCCTATCCAACAATATCTCACACTATGGGATAGCCGAGAAAAAACAAATATCATCCCCACTTTACGTGCAAGAGAGGTACCCTAAAAGAATTACAGCCGGGGATAGACAGACAGTCAGACAGGTGGACATGGCAAAACTATAAGGGTTCCTTGTTGACTATGCAACCCTAAAAAGTGAGTGACTTTTCCTCTGATTATCTAATTATCTGCTCGCTACACTGTGACGACTATAAAAACTGAATTTGATGAAACGTGGTAGATAATAAACTAGGGATTAAGAAGGTCAAAGAGTTAACCCTCGTGGAATATCTAGTAGCTGTTAATAATTACGAACCATAATTCATGAACAAAATATTTAAATTCCCAACAGAATCGTTGATACTATGAAAACTTCTTATTACTTCGAATATCCCTTTAATATCCGCCTAATATTCATCTTAGTAAAGACAGTCCTCAGTAATATCCGACTGGCGGAATAATGAATTAGGTAATATTCGGTCTAAGCCCAAGGGACAGATGTTGCTAATGCCAATACTAACTATTGTAATATTTAACAGGGATACCTATTAAAATTAATATAAATATTAGCTACTGATTATTTCAAGTGTCAACGATCATTGTATTCAATCGTAATAATTTTATGGTCTCTTAATAAAATTGGAACAAAACAACCTAAAATTAATAATACTATGAACATAAAATATAACCCTAAAAATTAAGATAAATCAATAATTAGTCAAAATCATCAACATACCTATAATATCCTGCTCTTATTCCAATTTATTTGGGGTCCCCGCAGCATATATTTTTTTCCATAACTAAATACATATTCATCAGCTGTCATCACAGAACGAACTCTTACAAACGCTTAACTAAAATTAACCCTAATTCACGTACGAAAACTTCAACAACTACGTCTGATTGGACCATCAAAAACACCAGTTCATCTATAATTTGTGTGCAACAAATATCTGGCGTCAAACTCTCGTTACCAACAAGTCGTAATCTTACAAACTCAAGATTGCAAAACTGAAAAGTTTCTCGAAACTCGTTGAGTTTCCGACGATTCAATTCCCACACCTGTTTCTTTAATTTCAGTGCTAAATCGAAAATCTATAATGGTTCCGTGTGTCGTGAAATGCTCACATTTTGTGGGACAAGTACTGGGAATTAAAGTTTGGGAAGTAGGATGAATCTTCAGTTCCAGGATGTTCGAAGCACAAAACTATTGACGCTTTAACGTAGTTTTGGTTGGCAAATAGGGTAACGGCTAATCTGATGAGATGTGGCCACCGTCACCTTTGGATACCTTCAAGATCAAGGAGGTTGCCAAAATACTTTCGACCTTAAAAACAAAGTTGAAAAGTTATAGGTGCCTGTGATTTCGCCGCTAACCACAGCCATAAAACCAGAACACATAAATGATGTTTCTGAATAGTATTATTATTATTCCTCGGACGAACCCTTCCACAAGGAGCTCGTACCTACATCTAATTTGATTATACATACCATAGTTTAGTTTTATATCTGTAACTTTTATGGTGTACATAATAAAGAGTATTCTATTCTATTATATTCTATAGTTGGACCTTAGGAACAAATTTTTACGCTTAACCGAATGGAATGTCTTTATCCTTGTAGTATTTACATATGAATTGTAACTACTGGTGATAAGATACAAAAAAATACTGTAGGTGGTAATAATTTTTATTTCCTCGTAATCACATCATGTTATGAAAAGATAAATATAACTCTAACATTCCAGGTTTAATTTATTGAATATGGCGCCTCCTAGCGGTTTCCCATTGTCAGCATTCTAGTTTAGGGTACAAACCCCCAGTATGTCACTACACTCTCTTCTTTTTTGTATTACCGAATCATATACACACATCAACACGGTCTAGGGATATTTCATACTCAATTAAATAACTCGAAAAGTACTGGCCGCATTGGAATCTTTTATACACCGATTTGTTTGTAATTTATCTCAGACTAATTCCAAATTCAAATTTTTGAAAATTCTTTTGTTTCGGTGGCATAAAAATGTCTTGATGTGTAGGAGAGGGAATTTTCATTTGTGCGAAATGTAGAAAACAATATGAATTACGTTGAGTTACAGTTTTTTTTTTTCATTTTTAAACGAAAGATAAAGTTAAAATTGAGGTATTGTAGCCATGCAACGCCACCATTTGACGAGGGCGGAGATGTTACGAGCTGTGGGAATGCTGGAAGCTGGGTCTGTTCAGCGTAATGTTGCTGAGGCCATAGGGGCCCACCAAAATGTAATTTCAAGATTGTGGACACGCTATCGTGCCACAGGTGAAGTAGCGGAGAGGCACCGGGGGCCAAGTCGCATCACTACCCCCAGACAAGACAGATTTTTGCAAATTACTGCGCGAGCTCAACCAAATGCAACCGCGACTCAATTGGTCCAAAGGCTGCGAGTGGAACACCAAGTGCTTGTGAGTGACCAAACTGTAAGAAAGCGACTGCATGAAAGCAATCTACGCTCTCGTAGACCACTCCGGGTCCCACCTTTACGGAGAGGCAATCGTGGACGACGATAAGAATGGGTTCGGAACCACGTGGACTGGGGCCGTGAGCAATGGTCCAATGTGCTGTTCACGGATGAATCCAGGTTCGGCTTCCATCCAGATTCACGAAGGACGCGTGATTGACGAGTTCATGGACGATGGAGCCGTCTTCAGAACCCTCAGGAAGTTCACCCATACCAAGGAGGAACAATTATGGTTTGGGCAGGAATTCGTCTTGGAGGACGGACGGATCTCGTTTGGGTGCGGGGCAATATGACGGCAGAACGATACGTCCAACAGGTGCTGGGGCCCGTAATCTTGCCCCACAGAACACAAATGGGGCAAGATCTCCTGCTCATGCACGACAATGCCCGGGCACACACGGCGAGAACGGTAGCAGCTTGGTTACATACACACAATGTTAGGGCCTTAGACTGGCCTGCTCAATCGCCAGATCTAAATCCCATTGAGCATGCGTGGGATATGCTGCAAAGAAGAGCTCTGAAGGAAGTTCCTGAAAATCTGGCTACAGAAGATCAACTTTTTGCGCACCTCAGATGGACATGGAACAATATTCCGCAGCAAGTCAAAGTCAAAGTCAAAGTCAAACCATTTATTTCAAATAGGCACATAAGAGGCACTTTTGAACGTCAAAATTTACAAAAAAAATAGAATTGATTCTAGTTGCCCCTTCCAAAAGGTAGTTTCGTATGGAGAAGAATGGGCAAGAAACTCCACCGGTACTCTTTTAAAAATGTTTTACAATATTTTGTTTGATTACATTAATTATATGATTATATGTGAAGAAGATGCACCTAGAATAAAATTACTATACCATAATAGGTAAAACGAATTAAAAACTAAGCAATGAAAAATAACTTAATTATTAGATAGATACGTGGACAAGACAAGACATTGACAACCTTGTTCTGAGCATGCCGAATCATTGCCGATGTGTTATGAACATCATGGGCGCTTTCTCAGACTACTAACTTCAAGTTTATAAACACAAATTAAATGATTTTTCTATTTTTTTCAGTTTTTACTCATAAATTAAAAGTTAATTCATATACGGTTTCCGTCTATGCTTCATTTTTTTTCCATAAAATCCTGAAATTTTAATCGAAGTACCTTAACCATTATTAAAAAATGGTAGAATATTAAATAACGTATCTTTTAAATATATACATGTCATATAAATAATTAACACATTGATAGTAATTCGCTTTTTTAAAAATATCCCTAGACCGTGTTGATGTGTGTATTATAGTTTTGTTAGAATTAATTAGTATTATGTTCTTTGTTATAAATTTCTCTTCATCCAGCTGGCCAGCAACCTAAATGCCTAATATAATTTACAACTATATATGAATAACTGTTGCCTCGTAGGCATGTGAATTAAATTATTACGGTTTGTATATATGTAAGGTTTTTAATACTAATTGGAAAACAAACATTATTGTATTAACGCTTCTGTTATAGAAGTATGCAAAAGTCGGTTGAAAGTAGAATATAATAGAATACTCTTTATTATGTACACCATAAAAGTTACAGATATAAATGTTGAAATTTTACATAGGGTGACATAATGGGCGGTCTTATCGCTAAAAGCGATCTTTTACAGACGACCTTTGGATGGATTAAAGGGAGAAGGAGAGACAATACTGCAGGTAGTCAGTAGCATGTTTATTGAATCCTCATTTCAATAGTTTACTAATGACTGCATCCACTTTTTCAAAGCATTCCAATAACTTTAGTTATTATCTCATTTGATGACATAAACAATCCTTTGATCGCTGAAAATTTTACCGAGTCAATAGTTGAAAAAAGAGAAACCGAATCTAAAATGGTGTTCTCTTAAAATTTAAGCAAAATGGAATTCTATTGGCTGATGTTGGAAATTTTAAGGACTCTAAGATAGACTTCTGTCGGAGCAACAAAAGAAACAAATTGGTCCAAGTATAAAGACACAATTTAAAGAGAAGGTAAAAAATAATACAAGATTTATTATGGTACAAACAGTTTACAAAAACAAACATGAATAAAAAATATTAAAATCATAGAAAAATCAAACCGAGCAGTTCAAACACCAACCCATTTATTAAAAAAATTGACCTCTCAAACTTAGACCAACCGAAAAACAGAAATAAATTTCAACAACCACCCGGATTCTGCATGACAAACTTTAAAAGGATAAAATTACATATCTCTAAAGAATTCTAATGTATTCTAAACGAACAGTCGCATAGAACCGAAAGTTTTCAGACGAGCAATTTCAGTTGTGCTAGAATTTATATGTGTTGGCGAAACTTTTGTACAAGTATGTGAGGCGAGATGCATGTTGTTTCTACACCGTCGGCTTGAAGAATGGGCGCTATGAGCTATCCTCTCACTAGTTATAAAGATATGGCATACCTACTAAACTATGTGCATTAAATATTCGTTTTAGTGTTTGTGCTAAAATTGGGTTGCTTGACTGCTTGACATAAATTCACCTATAATCTGTTAAAGATATAAGTGTCGTATGTATTTTTTGTTTCCTGGATTTAAATAAGTTGGGTTTATTTTTAAACTAAAAAACAAATTATGCGACTTAGAGCTATATAAGAAACTTAATTTAACTCTCTTGTAGTAATGACGTTCTAGACGAATCTAAGGACGTTCAAGAGCTTTCAGTGTAGGTATATATTGCGTAACAATCAATGATGACACTGACAGCTCATAAACATCCTCAGATGAACACAATTTAAAATATCATCAACCACTTTATTCTAACCAATCATTGTTAAGGATAGTATCCGTATAGTTTGTTAAAATATTCCGGGTCGTACGACTTCACTATGACATGGTGCACTGGTGCTGGATACTCGTACCTCGACGGATACTCGATCGAAGCCGTTTCGGTAACTAACGGATATTTGCCATAGTTAGTGTTCCATTGGGTTCCCGTAGCTTCGCCATGCGCGTAGATAATAGTCAGCACTAGTAGAATTAGGAATTTCATCTAAAAATGAATGAAAATGAGTAATCAACAGATTCAAATGTATGAACTTTCATTTGGATAAATTGATTAAAATACCGTAAATTATAATTTCTAACTTTCATAATATCATATTAGACACTACAACTCTACAAGAAAATCTGACAAATACGAGTAAAGTGGACGAAAATACTAGCAGGATTGCTGTTGTATGACAATGCTGCTAATAATCATGTACGTGTCTACTTCTAAAAGCTAGCGTTTTCACAAAAATCTTCATTCATAAGACTCACCTTTAAATCTGTAAGATAATTAATGGCGATAGAAAACAATAGTCCTTCACCTCACAACAGAACACAAAATAACATATTGTTATTTAAGCAGTCACTTTATATCTTACGTGGTCTATTAAATGCCTATTAAATAAAGATAAAGTCATATTTTCTTAATTATTTTACCAATTCACTAAGTGATGAGACGTTTTAAGCTATTATCATGTTGATTTAGGCCATACTTATACTAGTTACATAATCTAATCATTGAAAACTTGTCGTGTCTTTAATATAAGCAGTAAAGTCCTAGCAACTACATAAATAATATCTTAATCATGCTACCTAGCAGCTGCATTTTGTAACCCACTCTCAGACACTATCTCTTAGATTACATTGGAAAAACTTGTAGCGGCATCAACATTGCCGCATGCGAACTACGCGTCACACTGACGTCACGCAAATCCTGCATCGCGCAAGCAGAGTTTACCGCGCAACTAGCATATATACAACGTCCCGACATCAACCGACGGGCAGTTGCCCACCAGACACAACACCCGTCTGGTCGGATGATCCTCCCTTTTCTATGGTGGATGAGTGAACTTTACACCCTGTTCCGCATACCCCCAAAAACTCATTATTCGGTATAAAACGTTACAGTATATTCTAGTACATTTTACTATAAAAAATCCAGCACTAATCCCTACTAAAATAGCCTGAACGTAAATAAAGCAATTCTTCGTGCAATGTTATAAACAAGTAGAAATCCTATAATCCTTTACCTTGCACCGCAGCGAGCCGTAATGAGAACTTGAGACTCTGTAAATATTGCGGAAAAGATCGTGCGAACATGTGGTATTCTGTCCTAGGAAAGTAATTAGAGACTGTGAACTAAAGGCTCGTGCAGACTGGAGCGATATCAGGGGCGCGACAGGCAGAGCGATGCGCAGCGCGACGCTTTCCATGAAGTTTTCATAGAAAATGTGCTGCAGAATTTCCCGTCGCGCCTGTCTGCGGGAGACAGGCCTTTATTTTTAACTTTTATCGTAGGTGCCTTAAGCTCTTTTTATTAAGAGTTGTTACGTTGTCGCTTACCAGTATATCTTGTATGTATACCTTACAAATATTTAATAAGTGGTAACAAATATCATCATCGTAGGATAATTATCAACTGTCGAGACTAGAAACTGGTAAATATTCTAATAGAGAGATTCAATAGAGAGAGAGATTGTGCTAATTTAGAGCGACTGTCATCAGCTGACCTCCGCAACTCACACTACACAATTTTGGTATCTTGTACGTACTTACAAGACACACCATTATATAGATTGTTATTTTTGCGTATTTTTTTTTAATAATAATAATTATTATTTATTTACACTTCAAAGTCACAAATATCTGTGTCTTGCCCTGGCTCTTGTACTAGGAGTTCCTGTATCACAAGAGCCAGACCTCTCAATTTACAGGGAATTTGTTATAGTAGCGCGATAGACAACAATTAAATAAATTACATTTAGGGCACGCATTGACAGGTAGGTTTACAAATATACATATACAAGAGAAAAAAATAAAAGAGTTTAAATTAACACTGTGTTCTGTGGAGAGTGATGGTGGGTGATGGTGAGTGTGAGTGAGGTGTGTATTCATGTGTGTGGGGTGTGTTTGTGTGACTTTAATATTGTCAATGATATCAGACTAAATAACAGGCGAATACATTACAAAAGTAGTTCAAGGGGTATAATAAATACACAATGAAAACATGATCCGTTTATGCTGCAAATAAAATATGGCGTTCATTTATTCGACAAATAGTTTTTATTATGAAAACGGTTTTATTCGGGCATTTGGATAATGCACCTGTGATCACGCACGTGCTAGCGCCAGCCGTAAACTAAATACCCTATGTAGGTACCTACTTGTTCTGGCACTAAGCTAACTTTAGGCTTTGTAATGGTTAATATATAATATTTAAAAAATGCCAAACAAATAGCACTTTTCATCAGCAACCTGCTAATAATGTAGCGTAGTTTATTAGTAGCAGGAGTAGACCTCCAAACATAAATCCGAAGTATCGGCCGAATGTTCGACCGTTGCTTGACGACGGCTAACTATGGCTGACAACGACAAAAAAAAGCGACAGTCAAAGAGATAAGCTAAAGTCAAATATAAGACTTTGAGTCGGTTAAGGATTCAAATTAAAAAAAGGAAACTATGGGAGTTATAAAACGGCCGAACATGCGGTCAATACGTCGGATTAACGCTTCGGAGTAGACCCCCAGCATTTAGAAACACATTTGTCTGTATCATTAGAGAACCCCTCTCAACGTCTGACTACTAAATTGAGTCACTTCGATTTCGGGTTGAATGTTCGAGTAGCGGTAGAACTATTTACGAGAATAACACAAAATCCATCATTAATAGTAACTTCTGTTTCTAGAGTATATCTTTTCTCCAATAAATATTTACCTACCTCCAATTAGAGTCTGGATTTTTGCCTTATCAATGGCGTTAGGCCCCTACAACATAGGACTTCAAAAAAATAAAAAAACATAACTAGCTTCATATAGTGTGCTATTATTATACACCGGCTTATGCTTGGGAAAAACAGACAACACATTTAAAAGGGATCGTACCTGATGAGAACTGGACACTATTCAAGGCTGCAAGGAAAAGATGTATCATATATGATTACGTCTATTCAAGGCTATATAAAAGACACGATTCAAGGATGTAATCACATCTGATTACATCTACTCCTTGCAACCTTAAATAGTGGCATTGCCTATCATACGCAATGCTAAACACCGCCACATTTTGGATACTATCACCTCTTCCTCTTCTGCCAATATTTGGAAATTTCTTGGAACTCTTGGTATTGGTAAACCGACCTAGATTAGACCTTCCTAATTCAATTATCTTAGACGATCTCAATCGTCATTATATCCTTCTCATCATGCGTATCATCTGTGTGCTGATGACTTACATTTGTACAGTCAAGGGTGGGTTTAAAAGACAAGGTTTTTGGGACTCAGTTGATATGCATCAGTATTGACTTATTATAAGTTTGTTTTTTTGTTTGTTTATTAAATAAAGTAAAGAAAAGTATAGAATATTATTGGAACAAAGGACCTACTTATGAGCACAACCGCAGAGCTCCCACGTACAAAATTTAATTAATTCCTAAGGAACATCTTTCTCTGCTCAGTTAGTCCAAACGCTAGCCGCAAAGGAAGACTAGAACGAGGGAGGGGGTGTTTATAAAAGATTCAATTAATTACAGCACAAGTGAAGCGGCGCAAATGATGAAGGATTTCTATGAAACTGTGCGGTTTTTCACGTCAAATTGACGCCGAGCCATCTTTGAATTATATTTATATAAAAAACTTTTTCAAGAAAACGAGGAGAACTCCTCAACAATTAACGCCCTTGCATCGGGAAAAGCAATATTTCGTAAAAGGTGATGAGCATTTGGCATTAGGCTATTGTAAATTAGATAAATCACAAACTGACCCACTAAAAAGTGACAAATAAAAAACGTTTTACAAAAAAAATAACTGACTTTCAAAAAACACTACAAAGTGAAAAATAACTTTAATTTCGGGAGTCGGTGGCAAAACTGAAATACAGATCCAAAGACACCGACATCATTTTGGCCTCGTACAGGACTTTCTGTTTTTTTTGTTCATTATGTTTCTATGAGTGTATTTTAGTTTAATTTGTGATCTGTGCGAGTACCAATAAATGCTTTTTATTTCTTTCTTTATTTTAATTTGTTCAATGAAAGTTTATTCTTCTCTCTATTCAATCACGCACAACATTTGATGCATCTCTTATGTTTATGTTTAAACTAAACGAGGAGACAAGAAATTAGGTCACCATCGATATGAAGTAAACTAAAATCAAATTATGATAAGTTTTTTATCTTAGTTTTATCATAACTTTTTGGTCACTTTAGAATAGTTTAAAAAAATAAAACGTTTATAACAACGTTTTTGTTTGTATCTAAACAAATTGAAGATGCATAACTTATAAGCTCTCTGCTCTTTTAAATGCTATTAAATAGAAGTATATACCTACGTGTCCATTAAAGAAAACATAATTGACAAAGCAATTAGTCTTCAATATAAAAACGAACAACATAAAAAATGTGGTATTATGTAATTGGATTTCAACCAATACCAAAGGTAACCACCACCAACTACTACCAAAGGTAAGTAGGACCCTAAGTTTAGTTTTCTTAATTGTTTTTTATTTAAAATAGAAAGCGTAAACTAACATGTTATGAAATGTGTAATATCGATAAAATGTAAAACAAATAAATTATTTATTCGTAGGTAATATCTGTATTTACTGCTTGCTGTCTTTTGTCAGATTGGTTTACGCCACAAGAGTTTTAAAGTAACATAACATAAACTCACGCCTTCTTCCCATGGGGGTAGGCAGAAACTATAGAACGCCACCTGCTACGCTAAAGTAATAAAGTAAGTTTAAAAGTAATTTTTCAGATTCTTAATTCTTGCCATCACAAAAACATGAGATTGAATTCAAAATTCAAATTAAACATCAAAGGGTACTCCAATGGCCCGGGTGCTGGGTATCTAATTATGATTGTCCCTCTCACTCAGACCTCACTTGAGCTAAATTTAATTTTCTCCTCAGACCATACTTAATCACTACTTGCGAACAAATTAAAAGATTTCATGGAATGGATTTTTTATTTATTTTGGGCACACGTTTCTTGATAGAATTTAATTTTTGAGAGCATAAAAGTGTTTCAAGACTTTTTAACATTTGTGACAAGTAAAAATAATGGTATTAGATTTTCGTTACGCATTTCATGTTAAACTCGGATTTATTTCGAAGTTATACATGTAGTTGATTTATTCCAGGTAACTCCTTAATTAGTCAGGCAAGCTTTAGTTTTTAAAACACTTGTTTCCAATTTATTTTTAATTTAGGTAGAACAAGGAAAATAATTTCCATTTACATCAATAAAAACAGTCATCAAAATTATAAGCATACACCAGGAAACCTTAATATCTTTCTGCATTTACTTAAATTAATGTTGACATTTACTTACAGATGAAACTTCTTCTCCTTACCCTTTGCGTGATCGCTGTGACCCACGCCAACGTGCGCTGGGACCCCATCGGGCAGTACCGGATTCTAGTCACCGAGCCCGTTGAAGATACTTCACAACAATTCAAGATTATCACCAAACCTATACAAGAATTCAATATTGAGACCACACCTTTTATCAAGAAATATAAAGTCGTCAATCTTGATAGCTACAAGTTTGGAAGCTACCCTTACCCTAATTTCTCTTACCGTGTAATTCAACCAGGATATTCTATGTCTTCTCCCTACATTCTTCGTGGTTATCAACCTATGCTTTAGACTAAGTACAAAGGTACAAATTGATTAAACACTGAAGATGGTGTCGAATAAAGAATTTTGAGAAGATTTGTTTGTTTTTATTGTTTGGAACATAATATAAAAAAACCGGCCAAGTGCGAGTCGGACTCGCGCACGAAGGGTTCCGTACCATTATCTATAAAAATGGCAAAAAAATCACGTTTGTTGTATGGGAGCCCCCCTTAAATATTTGTTTTATTTTAATTTAA
Source organism: Tiliacea citrago (assembly GCA_963921375.1). Lineage (NCBI taxonomy): Eukaryota > Metazoa > Arthropoda > Insecta > Lepidoptera > Noctuidae > Tiliacea > Tiliacea citrago. The sequence continues at coordinate 2,979,765 of OY992793.1, forward strand.
TTATTTATTTTTAAATTGAATACATAACTTAATATTCTGTGAATATATCAAGCGGCTACCTGTTGCCGTTATCAATATCGAGCAAAAACGAGCACAAAAATCACGTTTGTTGTGTTTTTGGTAATGCGTATTTTTCTATAACTCCAATTTTGGACTGCCTCATTGGTCTGGTGGTCGCAAGCGCTACTGCTGAGCATGAGGTCCTGGGTTCGATTCCCAGGTCGGGCAAAGTGTAATTGGGATTTTCCATTAGGAATTTTCAGTAGCAGTCCGGATTCTGGATTTGTGCCCGGTTGATAGCAATAGGCTCGCCCCCTATTACATGGGACTTAAACATAACTGGCGAAATGTGGGTGTACTATAGGTACACCTCTGCCTAACCCTTCGGGGATTACAGGCGTGGTGTTGTGTGTGTGTCCAATTTTATTATCACTTTCTCTTATCACTTATCTTAACACCTTCTTCACTGATTACATGACCTAAGAACGCCGTTTCTAACTTTGAAAATTCAGACTTATCCATCTGTTTTTTAAAATTGGATTCTTGCAATCTCCTAAATACTTTTTCTAAATTAATCATTTGTGTTCCTGTAATGACGTACTAAAGATAATGACGTCATCAACGTACACGAAGCAGATGTCATTTAGTAGACCTATAAGCACATTATCCATCACTCTTTAAAAGGTAGATGGAGTGTTCTTTAAACCCATGATTCAAAGTGTCCCTGTTCTACATTAAAGGCTGTCTTCAGAATCTCATCAGGGTGCATCTCACATTGATAAAATCCAGATGTCTAGGGTTGAGAAATACTGTCATTTACCAAGCTTGTCGTATGTCATTTATGTAAGGAATAGGGTATTTGTCGTATATGGTCTTGTCATTCAGTTTACGAAAGTCCACTACGATTCTCCACTTCTGTTTGCCTGATGCTTTGAAAATTGTAATGATTAATTTTTGGGACTTCGGTACTAGCATCGTCCAAATCTAGACTTAGAAATTAACATAAGTTTACCTTTGGGTCCGAGTGCTCATCAAGTATTTCAGGACATTGCCAAGCGGTGGTCGACTCTTCACGTGACCAGAGGGCTGGCCTATTTTTAGCCCAAACAATCAGTATTTCCATCCAACGTGGCAATGCTGCCAGCCTTTTGGGCACTTTTCACATTGACAGCGATGCGAACGAACTTTTTGATGCCCAATGAGCACTTCCCCCTTTTTAATTATTTTATTATACATACGAGTATACTTGTACATACTATATATATTTTAGAGTTAGCTTGTGTATTAAGGATCAATTGTTGTAAATATAGAAGATTGTTTACACAAAACATATAACTAAACGTAACCAAAAAAGAATAAAAAAAAGAAAACATAAGTTTATATTGTAGTTTTCACTTAATTGGAAACATTTATTTAAATAACTTTGGTTTTCTTTAAGTCCTTCGGCTTCCACCTTCGTAATTCGTGTTTTTTATGATAAGTTCCAAACAAAAAATTTAATAAACCATTCTTCTCAAAAATCTTTATTTAACACCATCTTCAGTGTTTAACCAATTTGTACATTTGCACTTAGTCATGTAAAGTATGTATGTGTGGTTGACAGTCATGAAGAATGTAGGGAGAAGAAATAGAATATCCTGGTTGAATTACACGGAAAGAAACATAGGGGTAGGGGTAGCTTCCTAACATCTCATCAAGATTGACGACTTTATATTCCTTGTTATAATGTGTGGTCTCTAATTCTTGTATAGGTTTGGTGGTTTGGTGGAATTCTTGTGGAGGTTCATCTTCAACGGGCTCGGTAACAAGAATCCGGTACTGCCCGCTGGGGTCCCAGCGCACGTCGGCGTGGGTCACAGCGATCACGCAAAGGGTAAGGAGAAGCAGTTTCATCTGTAAGTAAATGTCAACATTAATTAAATGAAGAAAGATTCTAAGGTTTCCTGGTGAACCTAACCTTCTAATTTTGATGACTGTTTTTGTTGATGTAAATGGAAATTATTTTCCTTGTCCTGCCTTACTAATTCAGGAGTTACCTGGAATAAACTGACGTATGTATAACTTCGAAATACATCCGAGTTTAACATCAAAAGCGTAACAAAATCTAATACAATTACTTTTACTTTACGTCTCTACAGATGTTAAAAAGTCTTGAAACACTTTTATGCTCTCAAAAATTAAATTCTATCAAGAAACGTGTGCCCGGAGTAAATAAAAAATCCATTCCCTGAAAACCTTTTAATTCGTTCGCAAGTAGTGATTAAGTATGGTCTGTGGACAAAATTAAATTTAGCTCAAGTGAGGTCTGAATGAGAGGGACAATCATAATTAGACACACAGCACCCGGGCTCTTGGACTACCCTCTGAAGTTTAATTTGAATTTTGAATTAAGTTATATGTTTTTGTCGGCAAACTAAATGGCAAGAAAGAAGAATTAAAAAAAAAATGTTGTGGCGTTATCTATTCTGACAAAAGACAAAGGCACAGTTCTGACAAAGGCAAAAATAAGTAGTAAATAAAAATATTACACACTTCATAATATTTTAGTTTCAGGCTTTCTATTTTAAATAAAATACAATTAAGGAAAGTTAACTTAAGTACCTACTTACCTTTAAAATTGGTTGAAATCCAATTTCATAATACCACATTTTTGATGTTGTACGGTTATATAATGAAGACTAATAGCTTTTTCAATTATGTTTCTTTAATGGACACGTAGGTATCTACTTCTATTTAAGACGCTAACAATAGTTAAACCGCGGTTACTGTCAGACTGCATATAAAAGAAAGAGAAGCGCGATGACACAACGCTAATAATTTATTGCAAATTATGACGCAATTATCTATTTACTCAAAAATGAGTTGAGTAATCGAAAATAAAAAACAAGCAAGTTCTGCATACAAATAAGACGTTTTTGTTAATAATTAAATACCAACCGTACGTTGATATTTAATACAGATATTTTGGATTGAAAGTCAAAGCAAAAGGATTAATTTACCGTTAATTTATATCAAGATGATTTTTTTTTCTAAACGTGTTTTGGTAACTAGCAGGTTCTGGGAAATATGTTCAAGTATAACATATATTTTTTCCGCTACCACAAACTATAGAGATTTGGCAATTTTTTTTGTTTAAGACAAGCCTACTTTTATCATTTGCCTCTTGTGAGCGCCTTCATAGCATTTAAAAGAGCAGAGAGCGATAAGTTATTTTTAATGCATCTTTAATCTGATATGATGTGTTGTTTTAACAGTTTTATTTATAAAAAACTTTTCTAATGTGACCAAAAATTTATGATTGAACTAAGAAAATAAACGTATCTTAATTTGATTTTAATTTACTCCATAATAATGGTGCCTCATTTCTTGTCTCCTTCTCGTAAGTTTAGACATAAACTTAAGAACTGAACAAATTCAAATGACATTCACGTTTCTATCGTTATTAACGATATAACTATAATATATAGGGTCATTTGAATTTGTTTTTTTTTAATTCAAATCAACCTTTCAGTTCAATTTTATAAATAGAATTCAAAGATGGCGCCGCGCCGCATCAATTTGACGTGAAAAACCGCACAGTTTCATATAAATCCCTCATGCTTATTCGCGCCGCTTCACCTGTGCTATAATTAATTGAAGCTTTTATAAACACCCCTCCCCCGGTCTAGTCTCCCTTTGCGGCTAGCGTGTGGACTAAGTGAGCAGAGAAAGGTGTTCCTTAGGAATTAATTAAGTTTTGTACGTGGAAGCTCTGTGGTTGTGCTCATAAGTAGGTCCTTTGTTCCATACTCTTCACATATAAACTCAATACGAATGCAGATCAAATGAGTCATAATTTTGTAAAAGACCCAAACACCGTGTCTTTTAGTAAATATTTTTATTTTTTGCATGTTGGATCTTGATATCGAAGTTCCATTCATGGTTTAGTCAACATTTTATGTAGGTATACAAACAGCAACATACTTAACTGCCTATTAAAAACGCAACTGAGAGAAATTATGACTGTTCGAAAGGGATAGATATATCATTTTCAATGTAGTCATATGTTTTCCAGGTAATGATTCTTAATTCGGTCGTATTGCAACTCTTATTTAACCATATATTTAACACTCAAATTGACATTTACTCTAAGGTCCAAATAAAACTGCATGGATCATGGCTGCAATCTAAATTTAAAAACAAAAATCTTGATGTTCTGTACTAAATTCTGTCTACTTGACACAAGTTCATTTAAAATAATTAAAAAAAATCTTTTAAAAACAAAATCTACAATAAATTAAATTCAATTTAATCTGTTACAATAGCTTGATAAAATGCCTGCACGACTCACCGCTGCGGAATGAATCCGCATCGTAATTTTGAAAGAAATGGGGATGTGAGTTGCTGAAATATCGCGACAACTAAATGTTCACGTAGGTAAGTTTTACACCAAATTTTATTATTAGTGTTTTTCGGTGTTTGTCTAAGTAAGATTAAGTTTAGCTGAGGTTTTCTTAGCAGCACTAATTTATTTTTAGAGACGGTCGGTACACGTGGCTACGACTTCACGAGAAAAGCGGCGATGAAGCCCTACGCGACCGTCTTGGTGGTGCTCGAGGACGTGTGACAACGGAAGCTGAATACACCGCCATAGTCGCTAACTACTTGCAGGATGGACCATTTCACGCCACTCGTGATACTGTTACGTCATTGAAAGTTATACTAATTCTTAATGCTTGTTACAGATTTCAATGTAAACAGTGCGTCGTCGCCTTAAAGAATGGGGTCTGCAACGACCATGCACCGAAATTTTATTTTAAACCTGTTTGACATTATATTTAAAATTGTTTGCACTGTATTTGAATTTCACTTGGAATTTTAATTAATAATTCATAGTATTTGTTATTGTATTATGTTATTTCGTGTTTGTATGTATTAAATTGCATGTGTATAGGTATATTCAATACAATGTAAATTGATTAATGAATAAATGAAAAGAAATGAAATATAGCAGCCCGAAAAATGTTACTTACACAAGCGCATAAAGATGACAGAAGCTTTTTCCCTTCAATATTACAATTTTGACTGGATTAATAATATGTGGTCGTCCAAGCAAAAAGGTTCCAGTAGTAGGGTATTTAGTTAAGACTAGATTCGGTATCTAGGATAGTCAATTGATAATAAGAATTAAAAAAATATTTCGAAAACTGGTACATTTTTTTTATTAGACATTTGAAGGTGAAACTCTGAAAAAGCTAGATTTGAGAAAATCATTTTCAAATTTGACTTTTCTCTTAAAGTACTTAAAAATATAGTCATTTACTATTTATGAACTTGTAGATAATTGAACATTAATTGATTTAAAATCACGAAATGCAATTTTTCGCCCAATTTTACAAAACTGCGTACATCTCGGAAACTTAATGCCGAGAACTGGACCCTTTTTGTTTGGACGCCCACATATTATAGTCTTATTAATTGCACATAATTAAAAATATAAATAAAATAATAATTACAAATAATTGTTTTATTTAAATATGGTTATGGATCGTCGATACAGTCCTTTAGACCCGTAACGTTGAATTTCTAAAATGTTGAACAGTAACAAATTATTAATAGGTATTATTATACAGGGTGGAAACTTTCAGCGGGGCAGTAAGGGGAAGTACCTTATCCGTTGCAGCTACGCGAAAATGGTGTTAAGAGACTATCCATAATTTTTTATGGAATTTTGATCCCCATTCACAGATTTTGAAAAAAATGTACAGTCAGCAGGAAAATGGGAAATTTTCACAAAAACTTTTTTTTATGCCGAATGATCCTCTTTCTTATAAGGATCAAAAACCTCTATTGGACCAATTGAGGTTTGAGTACTAGAAAAGTCATAAATCGCAAAAAACTTTTCCCATACATTTCGTAGGAAATGAGAAGTTCCAACTTACATTTTTTACCATCGATAAACTGGCCGCTACAAAAAAGACTGATCGAAAAACAAATAAAAAACTATAACTTCTACTTTGGGTATTATTTCATCTTAAAATTAAAAACTTGAAACTTTACATTTGGACTCACCTAGAAATTTTACTTTTGTGCTCTAAGTTATGAGGTATTCAGAATGGTAGCCATTTTGACGTAGGCATAGGTTTATTCTCTTTACTACAGACTGGGTAGCAGCTGATAATGTGCTAGGATTAATTCCATAGAGAATCGTGGTAAGTAAATCTTTGAGTTCCTGAACACTGTTGTATTTCTTTTTATAAAGTTCAATTTTTAAATAGCGCCACATAAAAAACTGTAGAGGCGTGAGATCAGGACTGCGAGGTGGTCACGTTATAGCACCATCATTATGTTTGTATCCACTGCCTTGCGAATTGCCGGAATTCGATTTCGAAATACGAAGTTTATTTATTTTTGGCCAGTCTTCGTTGTAGCGGTCCATCTATCGATCATAAAAAACTAAGTTGGAGTATCATTTCTTACAAAATGTATGGGAAAAGTTTTTTGCGTTTTATGACTTTTCTAGTACTCAAACCTCAATTGGTCCAATAGAGGTTTATGATCCTTATAAGAAAGAGGATCGATTGGCATAAAAAAAAAGTTTTTGTGAAAATTGCCCATTTTCCTGCTGATTGTACATTATTTTCAAAATCTGTGAATGGGGATCAAAATTCCATAAAAAATTATGGATAGTCTCTTAAGACCATTTTCGCGTAGCTGCAACGGATAAGGTACTTCCCCTTACTGCCCCGCTGAAAGTTTCCACCCTGTATAGTTAGAAAATAAGATGTTTAAAGTCGTCGCATTAAGGTGAACAAACGACTTTTACCGATTTTGCCTGATTTGATAATTATCCGACGAAATTAAAATATGTTACTCAGCTACTGGCTGGGGTTCATAATTGTCAACGTCAAATGTGAGTCTCTTTCCTGCGATATGTCAGATAAAATTGTGTATAATTAAGACTGTTGCTATTTGTAGTTAGTTGTGTTAATTTTGGCAATGTGTCAGTCCAGAGGGCCGATCGCGCTATTTCTCAACGTAATTACCGTTCGAACGGAACGTTTTTGGTTTTGGTTTAGTTTTGGTTTAGCTGATGTAAGAAACGGTATCGCGCTATTTTTTCTGAGCGACAAAATCGTTGACGTTACCCAATACTGAAATTTCGATCCATCGTTCCTCCAACGTAACTTCCAAAGTAAAGCTAAATCGTTTCCGTTGAAATGATTAGCGCGATACGAAATGTGTCTAACGTAACGTTTTTGGTTGTGGTTTAGTTTTGCTATTAACGTTCAAAATTAACGCGATCGGCCCCCAGGTTTTCTAAACGATAATTTAATAGTTTTCCAAATGTTGTTATTGCACTACTACGATTCTACTACTATGTTTGTTCATGCATAGGCTCCCTCCGTTCGCTATTCGCTTGCACCACACACCTCACGGATAAACTACTATGGCAGAATTGATGGCAAAATGCAACAGCCATTAACTCGGCAATAGCTTTCCTTCGCTATTGAATGACAAGAAAATACTCTGTACACCTGATGCTTTTCTTTCTACTCTATATAAGACTTATGGTTTCATGTTATAGATGTCATTTTTGTAATGCCTTTAAATCTGTATCTGCTTTATTAGTATTTTCAACATTTAAACTACCGTAGTGACTCAATTGCAGCTATTTTTATTTTAAAATCAAAATGGAGTATTGAAAACAATAGTTTTTGATTATTAAAAGGTGTAAGTGGAAAAGCTGAGCAGCATTTTTAGATTTTGATGGATGTAACAGAACGGCAAATATCTACTTATACGGCACTTCCTCATCCGATCTACACAGTAAGCATATACACTAATGCTACGGCTAGACTGTCGCGATAACGCGAACTACATTTAGCGCGCTCTCTGTTGTACAGCGAGACGTCAACCGGTGTGCGAGAGAGAGCGCGCGAAGTGGAGTTCACGTTATCGCAACAATGTAGCCGTAGGGTTAAAGGCAGCTGTAACTTCCTATCGCAGTACCTAAACAGCGAACATTCAAAACTAAACTCCCACGATACGTTTCCGAAATTCTAAGAATCATGGCAGTGTACATCTTGTCTTTGTCGACCATCATAATAATAGAGAGACTAACGGGAGACTGTCTCAATTCGACATATGTCAGAGAGCAGAGCACGTCGCACGTCGGAACAAGTAAACTGCGGTGTCAGCCCCCGTGGCGCTGGCGAGACCATTTCATTTATTTTATTGATATTTTTGTTACTAGACGTCCAGGGTTAGGCTTGAGACATACTGTTCACAACCTTTATTTGTTTGAAGAATATAGTAGATAAAAGTTTTAGCACAGTAAGTTTTAGTAGGTATAATAGTGCTGAATGTGATCTATTTATAGTTTTAGTATTACCTACACTTAGATTGTCAATGGATCACAAACTATTTTTACAGTTTGTTACGTACGAATGAAGGAAATATCTTTATACCATTTCTCATCTTTTGCTGCCGAAAAAGATCAGTGTATTTTAATTTGTTAGGAAATGTACCAATTCATATTTTACTTGATTGATACTACCAATAATAATTCAGGTTTGTACAGAATTTTAAAGTAGCTACAAAAACAACAAAATGTGGCTTAATACAATGTGGTATTGTGTCCGTACCCTAATAACACGGGAGTCTAGGGGAAAATTGGCAAAAGACAGAGGGCTGTTCAGGGGAGTTTGTTCAGGGTACAAATGGGGTACTTTGGTGCATTACCAATTCGCTTGCAATTTCCTCGGACTTGGTTTTGTTTTCGAATTACCGGCACTGATGGTGATTTGCCAGGTGTTGGCCATAGCCATTTAATGGGGAATTTACTGTAAATCGCTAGAACTTTCTAGATTAAGGCGCTGACAAGAGGCAAATGATAAAAGTAGGCTTGTCTTAAACAAAAAAATAACCAATGGTTTGTGGTAGCGGAAAAAATATATGTTATTCTTGAACATATTATTATATTTCTCAGAACTTGTTTATTACCAAAACACGTTTAGAAAAAATAATCTAGATAGATATTAACGGTAAACTAACACTTTACTTTGAGTTTCAATCCAAAATATCTGTATTAAATATCAATGTACAGTTGGTATTTAATTAATAACAAGAACGTCTTTTATACAGAACTTGGTTGTTTTTTATTTTAGATTACTCAACTCATTTTTGATTAAATAGATAATTGCTTCATAATTTGCAATAATGTACAAGCGTTGTGTCATCGCGCTTCTTTTTCTTTTGTATGCAGTCTGACAGTGACCGCAGTTTAGCTGTTGTCAACGTTTTAATGAGATTAATTAACAGTGTAAATGTAGGGCTGCCCTGCTTCCGTTTAGTAGGCCTTAAATAAGTTTAGTGATAAAGTTACCAGTAAGAAAATGCTGTAGAAAGTAAAATAAAGAAAAATTGAAATCCATAATAATGGATCAATTTGCCCCTAAAAATATGGAAGGGGCACGAAAAACCTTTCAGCCCTCGAGTGTTTAAATAAAAAGGATTTTAATAGACCCCAAAGTAATTTCCCTTCAATCATAAGTAAAAAGAAATCAATTTTCTTTTTCTATAATACGTTGGGGATTGGATCCAAAATCTATACTTAAGATGTGAAACAATATTGAGAAATCTCTTAGGGGATGAAATTTATAAATATTTTGAAGAAAATTGCCAATTTATGATGTTAATGGTTATATTGGTTTGAAGTTGAATTAGGACCTGTTTTTGATAGGTTTGGAAATGTTAACTTAATCATAGACTGATTATATATGAATTCGTAATTTTTTTATACAGGATAATGGCGTAGGTACACTTTCGATCGACTACATCACAAGCAGTAGCTTTTCAAAAAAATATTTTAACCTGTAACGGGGTCTGCAGACTGATGATCTTCAATATAAAAATATAAACATAATCAAAGGCATAAAATATGTGAAAATGTTATATTTTGTATCCCGATTTTTACCCCAAAACATTTATACCCGCAATACAATATCAAGCAAAAGTGTTTGATCTACAGATTATTATCAATTATTTATTCCCTCACTGCCCCTTTCACCCCCTTCCTATGGCGTCACTCATTCATCACGACCATACGTGAAATCTTAACTGTCCGTTGTCCCCGTTGCCCATATATGTACATAAGGGGGACAGCGGTAAGGAATTATATGACGTGCTGTTGTCCCCGTGACGGGGACACAGATTACGGGGACAACGGGAATACACGATCTGACGTACTAAAATACAACCTTCATTTTTACGAACGCACTGAAAATGCGGGATATTTTGCACATATATTTTTTGAGAGAAAAATCAAAATTTTTAGCTACACAGCGCTGGCTTTGATGAAACTGAAGTTTCGTTTTTGTTTATTTTAATAACGAATGTCATGATGTTGTTTAACGGTGTTATGGATGAAATTACAATGAAATTGGACGTGAACAGAACGTTATACTTTTTTAGATGTTAGAATAATATTTGGATTAATATCAAATTATGTAGGTATGCAAATATTTAGCTTTTCCTCTCGATGGCCTTTAATAATAAAAATGATTGAAGTGACCTTTACTTAGCATTATTAAATAGTACCCAGTAGGTATATCACAGAATGATCTAATACTTTAATTTAGAGGATATTAAAAAAAAAAATCTGCATTTTAATGTCGTTTATTGACGTTTTCTTTGAAGTAAATATATTTCTTTTCTTTTTAGTCTTTTGGGCACTTTTACTGTTGACAACGATGCAGACGATACCTGTACATATTATTATTTTAAGAGTGTTAGCTTATATAATGTAATAATCTTTTTTGAAAATAAACATGAGCCCTGTAATTTTTATAATACGAGTATTCATGAAAAAACAACAGGCGTGGGTTTATTGTAAACCTTCAACATTAACCAACCCAGTCAGAACTATAAATTATGGACAAAATAAATCCAAATCAAACATTTTGCTCAATTACCGCTCCGCTCAAACAGACTTCCTCACTAATCAGTCTCCGTCCGTTCTCTCAACGAATTACTTTTCTAGTCCAGTACCAACGGGACTTCCTCAGTCCTTTGTCATTTGATTGGCTGGCAGCTTCCTTGGACACTTTGTTAATGTCTGTCGAGCAAATGAGCATACCAGACTACGGATGTAATGAGAAAAGAGCCGGGAAATGATTATTGATGTTGTAGGTGAAAAATTGGGATGTTTACACAATTATATTATTTTCCATTTCGGGGCAGTGGTCCAACTGCTCTGTACAACTAGTTGGACCATGGGTCTTTACTAGGGCTAAACAGAGGGACTCTAAACAGAGGGACTGTTCACACGTGTGTGCGGCAACGGGGAGGATCGGTGGTCGACGTATCGTTTGCCACCTCCGTGCTAGCCGCCCGCGTCGTGAACTGGCGGGTGGAGATGGCGGAGACCTTTTCGGACCACCGATATGTGCGCTTCGACATCTCCACCCAGAGCTCCCAGGGGATGGCCCGCTCGGGCCAATCTGCCTTCCCCCGGTGGGCTCTCACCCGCCTGGACCGAGAGGCTGCCGAGGAGGCGGCGTTCGTCCAGGACTGGCTCACGCCTCCTGTCGAGGTCCTGGACGTGGACGCCGCAGCGCTCCAGCTGAGGGGGTCCCTGACCGAGGTGTGCAACTCCAGCATGCCCCGGTCTCGCGGCCCACCTCTCCGACGCGCAGTCTATTGGTGGTCGGAGGAACTTGCGGGGCTCCGGACCGCCTGCGTAGCGGCCAGGAGGGCTTACACGCGGAGTCGGAGGCGCAGGCCCCGAGACCTAGCCAACGAGAGGGCCCTCTATGCTTCGTACGTCGACGCAAAGAGGGTCCTCAAGTTGGCAATGTGCGCGGCCGAAGACTCGGCGAGAGCCGAGATGCTGGAGGGTCTCGACAGAGACCCGTTTGGAAGACCATACAAGGCGGCGCGGAGTAAACTGCGCCCCTGTGGTCCTCCACTGACGGAGACCCTCGAGCCGGCATTGCTGGATGGGGTGGTCCGGTCCCTGTTTCCATCCAGGACCGACTTCACCCCACCAGTGATGGACCCCCCGCGGGAGGCGGTTCCGCCGGAGGAGGAGGTTCTTCCGGGTACAGCGTCGGAGCTCTACGCGGGGACTCTGCGCCTCCGCGCGAAGAACACAGCCCCAGGGCCGGACGGCGTTCCCACAAGGGTGGTGGCCATAGCCGCCTCTCAGATGGAGGAGAGGCTTCGGGACCTCTTTAGCGCGTGTTTTACGACTGGGAGGTTTCCGAAACCCTGGAAGGAGGGGCGGCTATGCCTCCTCCGAAAGGAGGGCCGCCCGGCGGACTCCCCCTCGGCTTACCGGCCCATCGTTTTGCTCGCCAATCGCCGACCGGCTAAATAGCCTGCTGGGGACGGTAGGGCCGGACCTGTCGGACGCCCAATTCAGTTTCCGACGGGGTCGGTCGACGGTGGACGCGCTGGCCCTACTCAAGGGCCAAGTGAAGGAGGCCGTGGAGGTGGGGGACGGAGTGCTGGCGGTGTCATTCGACATTGCCAACGCCTTCAACTCTGTCCCCCACTCTACAATCTTGGAGGCGCTCCGATATCACGGAGTGCCTCAATACCTGCGCACACTCTTGGCCAACTACTTGGAGGACCGGGTGGTCCTCCTCGCGGACAAAACGGCCAGAGTGAGGCAGTATGGTGCAGAGTCCGGTGTTCCACAGGGGTCGGTCCTAGGACCACCGCTGTGGAATATTGGATTCGACTGGCTCCTGCGGGGGACCCTCCTCCAGGGCACGAGCATCATCTGCTACGCAGATGATACCCTCCTCATTGCCCGGGGGAGGAACTTCAGGGAGGCGGCCATTCTGGCCTCTGCTGGCGGATCCTTAGTGGCTGGTAGGATCCGCCGCCTAGGGCTGAAGGTGGCGCTGCACAAGACCGAGGCCGTGTATTTCCACGGGCCTCGGCAGCGCATCCCACCCGACGGACACATTGTCGTGGAGGGCGTCAGGATCGCGGTCAAGGCCCAGATGAAGTACTTGGGCCTTGTACTCGACAGCAGGTGGCGCTTCGGCCCACACTTCAGCGGGCTGTCGACGCGCCAACTGAAGGCTGCGAATGCTCTTTCCTGGCTCCTCCCGAACCTGGGGGGTCCGAAGGCACGATGCCGGCTTCTGTATGCCGGCATCCTTAGAAGCATGGCCCTTTACGGGGCCCCGATTTGGGCGGACTCCCTCAACAGGAGGGAGAACGCCACTGCCATTCGCAGGCCCCAAAGGGCCATTGCACTGCGGGTGGCGAGGGCCTACCGATCGGTGGGCTTCTCGGCGGCGTGCGCTCTGGCCGGCACCCCTCCTTGGGAGCTCGAGGCATGGGTGCTGACCAGAGTGTACGAATGGACGGCGCGGCGTAAGGCGCTCGGGGAGCCCCCCGCCGCAGAAGAGCGGGAGGCCGTGCGGCAAGAGGCGAGGGACGCAATCGTCCATCACTGGACGGAGGACCTCGCCACTGCCGTTTTCGGCCGCCGAACCCTGGACGCGCTCGGGCCAGTTCTGAAGGATTGGCTTGAGCGGTCCCACGGTTTCCTCTCTTTCCGTCTGGTGCAGGTGTTGTCCGGACATGGGTGTTTCGGAACGCACCTGCACCGGATCCAAAGGGAGGAGACCCCGTCGTGCCATGACTGTGGCGCGGCGGAGGACACGGCACAGCACACCCTCGAGGTGTGCCCGGCCTGGTCCGAGCTGCGCCGAGGTCTGAGCGCAGCGGTCGGGCTCGACCTCTCGCTTCCCAGCGTCGTCAACTCGATGCTGGAAAGCGAGGGGGCCTGGACAGCGGTCGCCTCCTTCTGCGAGGACGTAATGTCGCAGAAGGAGGACGCGGAGCGCGCGCGGGAGGACGACCCTCACGCAGCGCCGCTCCGCAGGCGAAGACGGGGCATGAGAAGGCGATTGTACGATCGTCGTCTTATGCCCCCTGGGGGTGAACAGCGGGAGACGGGTGCGGGGGCGCCTACTCCTGCATTGCACAGTTCACCATCCACGTCGGGCGGGAATGACAGAGCGCTCGCGGTCATTCCTGGGCCCCTCCCCGACGGGGGGGGCGTGTCGGGCCCGCCTGCAAGGCGGGCGGTCGTCAGCGGGGGACTGGATGTTATGGCTCTGCCGGATTCCCAGTCCTCCTCCTTGCAGACGAGGTAGGAGCGCCGCTGGGTCGTTTAGTGGGTATACCGGATCGTCCGGGGAGTCCCACATACCCCTCCCATCCCCCGATGGGTGGGTATGCGTAATGCATTTTTCCCAGCGTCAAAAAAAAAAAAAAAAAAAATGGGTCTTTACTAGGGGCAGTTGTCCAACTTTAAAAATAGTTCGACCACAGCACCTTTTGAGAGTTCCGTGGTCCAATTCATTTAAAAAATAAATTGCCAACTCTAAAAATCTGTTCGAACCCAACTCCCCGTGACGTCGACCGTCTAGGGTTAGGTTAGATTACCCATTTAGGGAGCGTGAGATCTCGTCCACTCACCCGGCCCGCAGCAGGCGCACTGGGCGTCGGCAGAGGGCAGGCAATGCCCTCTTCCAGCCCCCCTAAGTGGGTCCAGGGACGGCGGACTCGGGGACGTCCGCCGCCCCCTATCGCACTGGACCCGAGGTGGTGGCGCGTAGAGTTCCACGCGCGCCCCTTTCAGACGACGCGGGGGGGGGGTCAAACACCTCACCCCCCCGCAGACTTGAGGTGGCCCGCAGAGGCGGGCCGGCACAAGCCGGGAATCACGGAAGTAATACTAGCTCCCAAGATCCCCGGTGCAAGTGTGTGGGAAGGGAACACTGGGGTGGTTTTTAGTCAGTAAGAGTCTGACAGACCTCTCCGCCCCCCCCAGGGCGGAGGACATCCATGAGGATTTTCCACCCCGGAAAAAAAAAAAGGTTAAGGGCTCCTATTTCTGTCAGCAGGGTTTAAAGGAACCTAACCAACCGAACCTCGGGGTGCTCCTGACGTCGACCGTCTAGGGTTAGCGTTTCCGTCAGCAGGTTGACAAAGCCCCGCTGCGCGCATTTTTAAATGAATTGGACCACGGAACTCTCAAAAGGTGCTGTGGTCCAACTATCTTTAAAGTTGGACAACTGCCCCCCGTAAAGACCCATGGTCCAACTAGTTGAACCACTGCCCCGGATAGGTACTTATTTTCAGACAAACGGACAGGCAGCGACATTACATTTTTCTATTACGTGATGTCTGCCTGTCCGTTTTTCCGCTTAGGTATAATAATTCGAAAACATTGTATTTTTATTTTAAAATAAATGTTCTGTGCCTAGATTTCAGTGTTTTTTTTTATACCCTATGTACTTATAAGCTTAAAGCTCAAAATGCATAACAAACCCACACATTATTTACCGATTAAAGCTAATATTTACCTTAATTATTACCTACTGTATTCAACCATTATCGCCATTGTACACGATTCAATTCAACAAAAGGTTTTCCAAAGTTCAAACATATGATTGTATTTCACGAAAATTCGACGTGAAACCAAATTGTATACGTTCTAGTTACACTATTATTACTTAACAATAGGATCCTTTAATGATGTCTGTGTTATTCAAATTTAAATCTTATTAACATTGTATAAGATCCACTTAAAATCAAATTACTATAACGCTATTATTCTCAACAATACGAGTTTGCTATTAATTTTGAGTTATTCGAATTTGAGCTTTATTACATGTGCTGAAAGCTCGTTTCGTTTTTATTAACTGTCAGTGTCAGAGGGTGAACAACGAAAAACACTTTTGTATTCACGTGTACCGTGAATAAGATAACGAAACATGTTTTTGTCGTGATTGTACCATTCGTTACTGTACAGGTATTATCAATACAGGTGGTGGTGGTGGTGCATTTTGGGGTGTCCATGAAATATCCAAATAAATAATGCATTCAGGCTATGTTACTACCTCGTTTAATCAAATCTAGATATTTTTTAGCATTTCCTTAGAGGTTTTTCAAGAAAATTGTTGTTTCCAAAATACAAAGCAGTGTACAATCATGTAGGTATAACAAATTCGTGCTCAAATTCATCAAAATGGTCTCCAAAAGGTTATACTTTAATTTAACGACCACAAAAGACGCGTTTTCATCATTAGCCGATTCTTGGAACTGTTTCCTACATTTTTATTGTGTTTCACAAGCGAGAATTATAAATGTCAATTAGACGTTTAAAATAATAATACTGAATTATTAGTATTAAAAATTAATTGTTTGTTTGTTTTTACTAACATAAAGATAACAATAAATAACATTAGCCACGAGTTGGTAGACTTTTTAGTCTACATAACTTGCTAGAATAAATAAAAATACTAACAAAAAAGTACCTATGATATATTATAAAGCTTACACGGATTCATATAAAAAAAAAATAACGAGCGAAATAACATTACGCCGGCAGCGTATCATAGGTATTCAGATTTTATCTGTAAAGCAGAAAAGGTACAAATACAACTTTTTTGAATAAAAATCCTACTGCTATTGAAAATAATATTATAGACGAGATACAAAATGTTGAACTATTTTACACACGTCGTTCACGTTCGTTAGTTTGTTTGGGTCTAGTGTCATTATATTAGAATGTACTCTGTGGCGTCTAGACACAGAAATAAAAACTATGAATGTAATATAGCCCAATATGTTTGATTGGGTAAATGACAGAGAAAAAAAACACTGGCTAAGTGCGTGTCGGACCACGCACAATGAAGGGTAGGTGGGATGAATTTATCCCAAGAACAAACTTAACATTGTAGTTGAAATACATGTTCCCCTATACATTCCAACTGCAAATGTAAGTTTGTACGCACCATATTGAGTGATTGACCATGTTATTTTAAGATCATAGACTTCTTATAGGTTTTCCTGTTATCTATAAGTAGGCATACATATAACTATTCTCTGTAAAAGTATGCTTAGATGGTTTGGTCATGTTGAGAGGATGAGTGGAACGCGACTAACAAAAGGTATTTATAAAGTAGAGGTGAGTGGAAACGCCGGGAGGGGATGCCCTAGGAGGACATATAGTGACCAAATTGGTGATGTTCTTCAGAAAGGTCAGGTGCGTAGTGCTCGCAATCGGCGTGCGTGTATGACCAGATGTATGAACGTAGGCGAAGCAAAAGGAGTATAGCAGGTGGCGTTCTATAGTTTCTGCCTACCCCCATGGGAAGAAGGCGTGAGTTTATGTATGTGTGTATGTGTATTCTCTGTATTTTTTTCAAAATTTTAGGCTCAGCAGTTTCGAAGATGGTCACTTTACATATATTTTCCTTAACAACTTCAATACTAATTATTTTAAAATAAAAACTAATTCCTCTTAGAAAGTCCTTTCATTTGATGTGTCAAAAAAAACCTTTTTTATAATTTCACTTTTTTTTTTTAATTTTCGATTTTCCCTCAAAAGTGAACCATTAATCATGCAAAAATGCATTAATCTATTTACGTTACAAGTTCGTGTTTGGGTAACAGAAATTCATGTGTACCAAATTACAAATTAATCGTTCCAGTAGATTCGGAGAAAATCGGCTGTGACAGACGGACAGACAGACACACGAGTGATACTATAAGCGTTCCGATATTTCCTTTTGAGGTACCTAACCCTAAAATCAGTGTAAACCCCTAAAGATGTTACAAACATCAAAGTAATAGAAAGATGATAGAATGTATTTTTGAAACTACATTTAAGCTGTCGAACAAAATCTTTCCACATCTAGAAATCAACACGGTTACAGTAGATATCGCCAAGTTTACGACCGCGCCGTCTCATACGATTTCATGGTCACAGTGAAATGAGTCAAAGGAAAATCCAGCCCTGAATTATGAAGGCGCGGATCGATGCAGTCTGCACGCTAACTGTTACATAATTAAGTGTTTTTAGTCTTGATATTGCATTGTTATTCCATTAAATGTATGGGTTGGAAGGTACATGCAACCAAAGCAATAAGTGTATCACGTTTTTTTTACGTTTTTTAAGCAGTCAAGTCATTGATATCAATCGTCTGAGGTAGTTTTTTGTTTAAAATGTTAATACACACGCAATTTTCATCATCAAAGTATTTGCCATGTTTGTGCTAACTTGACTTATCAAAAAACTTATTATACAAAAAAAAAACAACCGATTTCGGGCGGACGGAAGTCGGTGTCTTTAGATTTGTATTTTAATTTTTTGCCACCGACTTCCGAAATTAAAGTTATTTTTCACTTTGTAGTGTTTTTTTTTTTCTGGAAGACGGTTTTTTTTTGGAAAAATGTTTTTTTTCTGGGTCAGTTTGTAATTTATCTAAGTTGCAAAAGCCTTATGTCAACTGCTCATTACTTTTTACAATATATTGCTTTTCACGGTGCAGGGACGTTATTTGTTGAGGCGTGAGCTGATGGTGGTCGACTTCACCATATGCATTGTGACAAGCATAATTTGCTTAGCAACCGTATTGAATTACCTAATCGAATCGCAACCCGTGAAATACTTATTATTATGTAGATCCGGTGGCCATATGTGGTCTTCATCATCATTTCCACTTCACCAAATGGTGCTTTCCGAGAGAAAATGCACGACTTACTATAAAACATACGCAAAGTGCCCATAAAAGTGGATTTCCCTTGATTTCCATGGGATCAAGTTCTGACTTAGTGACAGTGGGACCACGGACAGCATACCCTTTCAAAAAAATAATATTTTTCAAAATTGGTCCACAGTTAACGGAGAAATAGATGAACATACCCAAACGAACACAGACGGACACAATAACCTCCTCCTTTTTGGAATCAGTTAAAAAGGGCTGGATCTGGTTTTTGTTTTTGTGATTAAATAGGTATAATTATTAAACTCAGACTCCATAGACAGGAGATGTTACAAATGTACTCTGAAAGCGATCTCATGGAAACATAAAACAACACGCGGATCCTATTAATAGATTCTGGAACACCATTGTGGATTCCACCTAACGCCATTTCATTCCAATCCAAACATCTTATTATCCCCCATCTTTTATTTGAAACAAACTGACAGCAGTTGCAAAAGGGTTTATTTTAACGTCAAAACAATAATTTAATTAGTGTACTCAAAAAGTATCTAATTTACATCAAGCCTGGACACGTTAAAGTTGACGTAAAATTAAATTACAATCGTATGTGACACGAAATGGTGTCAACCCCAGTAAACACCTCGTTAGTTGAATTCGCTCCAGTAATCTGGTCGAGAGAACTACTAACATAATAGTCGAATTCACCCTTTACGCGTTTCACAGTAGTTGGATTACAACAAAGTAGAAAAAAACTGCTGTTATTTTTACTACGAGCTGCCAATGTGACCACAAATCTTCAAGACAAATTGTCCATAAAAAAGTCGTAATATCAGGCCCGAATTTATTTATTACCTTGTTCCTTGATGTGAGAAAAAAAACTCCAATTTACGTCATGCTAGAAAAAAAAACACTTTTCCTATAATTCTCCGATAAATTTACACAAAATTAACCAGTCTATTTAAAAAAAAACAGACAAAGAAAATTGGGAGGCGATGATAATGAACCATAAATTAAAACTTTATTTAGCCTCATAATAACGAACAGAGCCAACCTAACGCCTGATCAAACCGAACATCAGGACATTAAATTCTGTAAAAATGCAAAGTTAGCAAAGCAATAAAAGAAGTTAAAGAGAAAAAGTATTAATATAATATTATTTCCTCCTTAAACTCGTAAATATGAGATTGTGAGTTTCCGGCTTCATCTCCGCATCGCCCGTAAGGGTGTGTTCACAGTAATGGTTAAGAAGGTTTATGTAACATGTGTCAGAGCCCTTATCCTCCTAAATAAGAATGATAGCTGAATGATACCTACTATAATTATAGTGATGTAACTGTCAGGAAATGTTTTATTTTACTGTTTTTGTCTTTCCTTTGTGAGAGGGGAGAACTTTGAAATTATTTTTCTTCCGACTGTACGTTTTGTTTGAGCTTTTTTATCCAAACAGCTTTTCCGGCATTGTTTCGCTCGAAACTGTTGTAAGGAATTGAATTAACATTAAAACTACTTTTCGTAAATAAATAAGACTTAGAAGTTGTAGATCAGTTTTTAAAGCTAATTATGTAAGCAGGTATGAATAGACGAGCTACTTTAATGTAAGTTATTATTTATGTACAACAACTGAAAATGTTTCAATAATTTAGTACATTACTGACATTTCCAAGTATAATACAGTTTGAACAGCGAACTCACTGAGACATCAATCCTGCATCTTGGCAGTCGTGCTTACTGCATATAAAGCAGCTGCAGCACATACATTGTCGCCTTAACGTAATACAACTGCAGAATTATGACCTGCCATGGAATAAACGTCACTAATGCAAAGATTTTATTTTTGATAATTTTGAAAAATATTACAGTGTAGCGGCAGTCATATTTAATTAGGTTGGACGACATGTGATAAGCATAATAAACAAAATAAGCATGCAAAATTGAGGGATTGAGTATTAAACGTCATGGCAGCATAGACTACAGTCTCCACGACCGTAAATATTATGACTCTTCGAGCTTCAGAGAAAGACGTCCACGAGACTGTCGACATCTCACAAAGCTGAACTTTTTCTAACACTCAGTGTGCAATATATACGGCCGCGTTCTATTAACAAAACAATAACAATAATACCATTCTATTATTGCCCTACTGCAGGGCAAAGGCCTGTTCTCAGAAAAGAGACAGAAAAGGCACGAGCATTGATCACTACGCTTGCTCAAGACGGGTTGACGGTTTCAGACTGATATGAACTTTAAGTACAGGTATCCTCACGATGCACGATATTTTGTGGATATATTTTTTTTTCACGGATAAGTAAATGTGCCATGTGCTGCCGGACGTAAAGAATAGCACCACCCTATTTCTTCCCGTGGGTGTCGTAAAAGGCGACTAAGGGACTTACTAGAGAATGGGGCAGAAGCGTTCTCTAAGCATTTTAACACCATACTGCGATCACCAACCCGCCAGCCAAGCATGGCGATTTCCTATGTCCAGCAGTGGACGTCTTTCGGCTGAAATGATGAATGTCCAAAATAAACTCAGAAAGTACCTAAGAATTGAAAAGACATTAGTACGATCCCTGGACAAATTCGACGATACGTCATACGTGAAAACTCAGTGATTTAGGCTATGCGATGGTATAAAGATAGCCTATTTATAACCCCTTCTTAAGCTTTTGTCAAGTACTAAAAGAAAAATAGCTACTACAGCTTTATGTGAATTCTATCGATACAGTAAAAGTCAGCTTAAAGAAACAAATAGCTTGCTATCTCATGGTTACTACACTATCAATCAGTTAACGGTTCACTACAGTGCGGTTTGAATTTAATCCTGAATTGGTAGATGTGGAAAAATGAGCCTCATTGCTCCAGGCTTCGTCCTTGAGTCGGGAAACTCGGAAAGAGTATAATTGAATTTTTCTATTAGACATTTTCAAGCAGTGCTTATGCTACGGAGTTCGCTTTATCGCGACAATGTAGCCGTAGTATTAGAATTATTGCCTGCAATCGTTGTTATATTCTTCTTAGCTATTACCCAATTTGTCGAACTGGTAATATACAGGGTGTTAAAGAAATTGCGTGCCATAGCTTAGGGGTAGGTTTAGTGTCGATAAACAAACCCAGGAAAAAAACATATTGCAAGATCAACCTAATTTAGTACTACCTATTTACCAACGAGTTCGATAGTATGTGAGCAATTAAAGCATTTAAACAAATAAAATCATTTTAATTCTAAACGATCGCTATTAGTACTTAGATACTAAATTATACTACTAAGTTGATCTTGCGATAATTTTTCATGTTTTTTTTGGGTTGCTTTTTCGATACTGAACCTACCCCTAAGCTATGGCACGCAATTTATTTAACACCCTGTATACTGTACCAAGCGATGCTACGTTCCCGGGGGAATTAGGAACATACAAATTATTGTTAGTTATAGTTACGTTGAAGTGTTGTAAGAAAATATCGCGTACAAACATAAAACATAACATTTATAAAATAATTGAAACTATTTAAATGCAAAAAAATAATAAATTGCCGGAGGTGAGATTCATAAAAACTTGTTCTTTTTTCAGTAAAGCGGAAAAGGAACGTGGAAAGTTTTGGGCGATAACAAATTTTGTTTGGCTGTCTCGAAACTTCGACAATGCCGCGTCACTTAATGGCGTCGTCGGTGACAAAGGATTTGTCGCAAATGAGCAACAATTATGGAACTCTTAGTTAGTGAACTTATATCGCTCAGTAACGACTTTGTAGCTTCTTTTAAAAAAAACTTAGTGTGCTCTTAGGTGTCAATTTATTATCGCAGCCTGTCGCAGTTCTCTAAGCGACGATAAGCATTTTATTGCATCAGAGGGCCTAGACAAAGTAACATTCGATTAGAGCTGACGCTAGTAGGGGTACTAGGTAGTAGGGTTGACATAAGCTATCGAAATGTCACGCGATCTGCGTAGTCAACGAATAGAAATTAGCTAGACAATGTTATCATCATTCGATTCCATGAAACGAATCGACAGCGTCGAACGATAACTTCCATAGAGATGCGTAGCCAAGTGGCACTTTTTGACAAGCGTTATCGCCTGCCAATCGAACTTTGATAACGTTGAAGCGATAGCGAATGTAGAAATAGAATCGCTCCAAAGCGAATGCCATTTGTCTAGGCCCTACGATCACCCTGTTTGTAAGCAATCTCTTTGTCTACTTGACCTGTCTCCTTGTTAATTTTAATGTAGGTTGTAACTTCTCATTTTTTTTTAAATTGTATATCTTGCGTTCGTCTTCTATTGAACTTGATAAGCCATGATTGTGGTCAGTAATTTGGATTTAAAAAAATCTGGCACTAAAATATATACAATCAAAACTTTACGCCAATCCACAATAGCATAGCAGAATCCTAACAGCCATAGAGCCCCATAAAGATAAAATGTCCCGTTTATGTTTTCCTTTATGGCTGTGATATCAGTTCCGGGATGTATACCAATAACGGAACGGGTTTAAAAGACTGCTGATAGTAACTGGTTTCTGCTCCACTGCTTATGATTACAATTGACCTGTTTCGTTCGGCTGAAGCTGATGACTGCTTCCAAGAGATAAGCTGCTTACTGCTTATTTTTGACACTAGAATATATTTTTCGGATTTCGTTTCATACTGTCTTGTGCTATGGATTTGATATTGTTTTTTTTGTGTTTACTCAGTGAATAGAATTTCTTTGATGTTCATAAAGGGTATTGTATAGTCAGTGTCGGTAATTAAAAGGAATTAGGTATCCTGATGAAATACAGCACTTAACCAAGAAAAGAAGAGTCTGACGAAAACCTTGTTGAAATATTTTGAAATAGGTACTATTAACAAGACGTGACTTTTGATTCTCCTCTGATAAACAAGAAAATACTGTTTGTACAAAAAACCTGTAAAATCATTAATATAAAAACCAAATTACTAAAACGAATCCTTTATTCCATTTCATTTGCTTACCAGTACCAATATTTCCTTATAGAAAACGTCAAATATTGTTTTTCCATACGATCATAAACAAAGACTCTTAACAACGTAATTAAAAACTAATCAAGCGCCGTAATAGGCAATTGGTAATGGTTTAAATTTTTCGATAAACTCACCCCGAGATCATCATTAATAAAACCCTACTAATTACTGTTTCGATAACAAATATCGTTTATAAACCAGTATCATTAATACTTCTGAGAACCGAGATTTGAGTCGCCAACAATAACCATTAAGTAGTTATTTTCCTATGGAATAATAATTAAACATACCTACCTACTCAAATGATTTAATCATACTATTTATTTATTTATACTTCTCACACACAATAATGTACAAAGGCGGACTTAATGCCTTAGGCATAGTCTACCAGTCAACTAAAGGTGGTGAACAGATAAGATGGCGGGTGCTCTGATTGAGAGGAAATAATAATATTATAAAATATAACATAATTAATCATAATATTATTATATTATTTACTACACATATAATATAAACGTAAAACGAAATATAAAAAAATATATATATATATATAATATAAAAAATATATAAACGTAATATAAACGTACGAAAGCTTGTGAGGATGAATGGATGGATGTTTATTACCTACTCTTTCACGGGCACATAGCCGAGTGGGCGACCGCAACGCGGGCGGGCACTGCGGGCAGACATCGTTGACGGTTGTGTTCATTTTGCGATTTTTTCAGCTAATTCGATTCGAAGCGATTCAAAAGTTTGTTACTCAGTCACGTAAAACAGCTGAATGGATTCGGATGAAATTTGGCACACCGTAAGGCCATAACCAGAGTTAGGACATAGGATACTATTTATCCCGATAGTACGATCTTGTGGGCCAATTTTCGACCACCACGCGGATGAAACCGTGGGAAAAAGCTATATTAAATAATATGTGAATTATCCCATAAAATATACCGTACGTTACAGGTTATAAAATTAATACCACAGAATAAAGAAAACTCTGGAACGCGCTCCCTCAACATCAGCATGGCAACCAATCGGTTATCATATGGGAATACATTGGTAAGAAGTTGGCAGAATCATTTCAGCGCTGATTCGTTTTGTCCTCTACCAATCGTTATTTCTCCTGACACTTTTTATTTTGTATCTTTATATTAGTCGATATATATTTTTGATTTTCGAGTTGTCTATCCCCAATGTTGCACCTGCCATGTTTTGTCCCTGCATCACCGTAATGTTGACTGGTTAAAAATGCCCCAGGCAATAAGTGCGACTGTATATAGTATTTTTTTTACTTGTGCATTAAGTTTTAATAAAAATAATAAATAAATAAAAATATAGGTATTAATGTAGCACGAAAATGTGACATTAAAAAATAATGAATAATACCCCTATTTTACCGCCCAATACTGGACACAAGACAA
Organism: Tiliacea citrago; assembly: GCA_963921375.1. Taxonomy (NCBI): domain Eukaryota; kingdom Metazoa; phylum Arthropoda; class Insecta; order Lepidoptera; family Noctuidae; genus Tiliacea; species Tiliacea citrago. The sequence goes on from OY992793.1 coordinate 3,004,688, forward strand.
GACTATTGTACAGTTTCCACAGCGAACGGAATGAAGCCCTCAAGCGTTTTTACTTTTATTACTAAATAAACACTCTCGTAGATTAAAAAAAAATATTTCTACCGTTCCAATAACAAGTTCTTAAGTAGATTTTTATTATTGTAATGAACATCAGAAACGAAAATGTCTAAACCATTATAAATGATAGCACTCATGCATCAACATAATTTCAGCCGAAAGACGTCCACTGCTGGACATAGGCCTCCCCCAAGCAGCGCCACTTCGACAGTGCTGGGCCACCACGCCCACCCGAAATTAAACAATCCGTTTTAAGTATCAATTAAAAGAAGTTCTTTGACGTCAACCCTCTTAATCCTAATAATTGCTCTTATTGACCTCAAACCAAACTTTGAATACTTTTCTCTTCATCCATCAATATACATACCTAGTACTTCTGTATAATTGCAATCCAACGTTCTTCAGACAAAAGTGCTCGAAACCTTTAAAAATCATCTACTTATCAGATATTGTCATTAATTGCCACTTAAGTATTTTAGTGTGTTTCGGTTATACAAAACACGATCTGAAAATGTTCAAAAGTATAGTAGTGTAAGATGGATAGTTCATTGAACTAAAAATTCCTATTGTGGGGCAAATTATAAAAAAGAAAAATGGATATTGATCTTGTACCTACCATCTTTTCATCATTATGTTTTTCAGCTAATACTTAACTACGAATCCGTCCGTACACATAACTATTATCCCATTCACTCAGTCTTAATAATCTTATTAACTTAGCACCCCCTAAGATAAAACTACCATAATCACAAACTTCGCAAACCACCAAAAGTTAAAACTAAAAGAAGACTTAGAAACTTCCTTCCCATAGCTGAACGTACGAGTTTCCCATAAATCCGGCATGGTTATGGGAGCGGCACGAAACGACACGACATAATGCACGACATAATATACGGGTAGGTACGGCACGACATAATATAGCACTCCTCTGATTGAAGTTATTGTCTCCGTAAAAGTGAGTTGTTTTCCGTTCGATGACCCAGGGCGTTGGGTAAAGTGGTACTTTTTTGCGAAAGTTTTATATCATTCTTTTAGGTGATGGTGTTGGGGTATGGAATAATAACTTTTCTATTTTGTTAAGTACTTGGTACTTGTTGACAGGCCTACACTGTCCTCCCATACCTATTAACACTGTAGTTTTAAAACATTGTAAAATTGAATAACCTAATAATAATAATAATAGAATAAAGTTTTGCTCCGGCTCTTCTCCATAGGAATCAATCAATTTAAATCGTGCACCTAGCTTCTGAGGTTTCATAAGTGCCCATTTAGTTGTTTGTTAAATAAAATATTGTTTTTTTTAAATTATTTATTAAATGGGTATTTAATTTTTTTATTTTTAGTTTTATGTCTCTTATATTCACTCTGATGTGCTCTTCTAATATACGTAGAAGAACGACAGAGCATCTTCCATTTTTCGCTCAATCGAATAGCCAGCAACGTCTGCAAAAGCAATATACCATAATCACTCATTCGCCTGCAAAGCAAAATATATAAAATATTGTGGGTACGCCACTTTCTAAAAGGGCCACGTGTTACATGCTAATGGTCATTTAAATTAGTAGGTATCTGCAACATGACGTAGGTACAAACCACGTCATAGCGAAGTCTTGACCTATCAGTCTGTTGGCAATGAGACCATATAATGGGCGACGTAACTTATGTACATAATTGAGCGAACATGGTGTTGGACCGCGCCCAAGCATGCCACGGTCACTGCCGGTGACATATCACATAATACCGCTAATGTACTGCCGGTATTAGGGGGAAGTGACCTTAGTGGGGGTAGGGTTTAGAAGAGGAAAATATGGGGTCTAGAATATTCGACGTTATTTAACTAAGGACGTTTTTAAGGAAGGTTATCCACGCCCGCAACTATCTTCATACCTATGTGAAGTTAGCCCCCTAATTTAATTATTCTGTTAATGCTAATAATATTTACTACTTAATTTCAGCCGAAAGACGTCCACTGCTGGAGATAGGCCTCCCCCAAACACCGCCACTTCGACAGTGCTTGTTATTTGGGGGGGTTGCCATAATCGCGCTACACGCTTGAAAGGCGGGTTGGCGATCTCAGTATGCTATTAAAATGCATAAAGACCGCTGCTACCCATTCTCTAGTAAGTCCCTTAGTCGCCTTTTACGACACCCACGGGAAGAAATAGGGTGGTGCTATTCTTTACGTCCGGCACCACACGGAACGGCCTACTACCTACTTACTTATGTACAACTCATTAAACCTGACTTGGGTTCCGTAAATATTTTTCGGGTGACCACTGAAAATCAGCGCTGTGCTGTGTGCGCAACTAGATACCAATAAAAGTCAAATCTTTTCTGTGCACGAAAGGTAGGTAGGTAACGTCATTCTAGATTAAGCAGTAGACTGCAATATTCTGTTATGGATTTTACAAATGGGGAAGAAACAAGTGGAATTATACTTAGGGACGACAGTAATAACATATGCCATTTTAAGTGCTTGGGAACGATATTATGTCAGCCATCTGTATAGGAACACCTGTTGCTCTCGCTATATCAATGTTTCAGTACCAATAAACCTACATTGTAAATATATATTTCTTTATAATGACATCATAGAGAAATAATATAGTCCTGCAATTTATGGAATCTAAGTACCAGGTATAACCATCCACACATTTATTTATTTAATACTTTAAGCACACAAATATGGAGGCGGACGTAATGCCATAGGCATGTTCAACCTTGGAACTTATATATAGCTAGGTATATGTATATCTGCAATGCTTTGAGTTTTATCCTTATATTTAAATAATAAATATTTATTCCACAATTTTCGTTCCAGCACCTACCACAGTTTATCTCTGCATCACCCAAAGGCATATATACTACTCGTAAAACAAATAAGACAAGCAATGGGAAAACATTACCGTTGTAATGATACCAGCTTCTTACGAATGTGCTCACGAACTTTTCACATTGTGTGGGTTATACCTGGTAGATTCCTTTGCACTTAATACGCGGTACGGCATTTCATACAAACTTTCAAGTCCTTGTTTTTCGAAATGACTGAACCGATTTTAATTAAACTTCATACGCATAAGCTGGATAAAAAGTTAGTTAAGAGCATTTTTGAAAAATAGTGTTACAGCCAAATTAGACTGATTTTAAATTTTCCATAGAAACAGAGATTTCCAGTTATCTGTTTTTAAATACTTTTTAAACTGACACCTTGACATTTGACATCGACAATTTGCTCTTTTATACTCTCGTCTATTCGTAATTTTATTGATAACATACTGTTCGATTCGTTCGTTAAAAATGCCCTGACGATGTCAAACAACGTTGCACCATTTTGCCGGCGACATAAATTGCAAGAAAAATCGCCCATGGAATAAAAACATTTAATCAACACAGTCAATAACTATTCATTCACTCTCAGAACGTTTCCACGTCTCTTTCAATAAATCAGCAACACAATAAAAAACCCATATTGTACAATATAAATATTAAAATCGTCGTAGATTTATAATAAAAATTTTGGCGCTATACCGGCTCCGAATGAAAATATTGGCAGATGATAAAATGGCGGACCGTTTGGCAATCGGCCAGCGGCAGCGTGTAAAATGTAACATAACGCCAAATTTTACATGCATTATGTTATGTTTCGATATCTCGAGTATTTTTTGTTGTCCTTTTAAAGTAAAAGAAAAAATAATGAACAAGTTTTTCATTTTCCGCATGATTGAGGGACCGGTGTTACAGAAGGATAATGTCAATTTGGTACAATCACTACCATTTTTAACCAAAACGGAAATTAATTAAGACGCAGGGCGCTACAGAAATAGTCCATGTTAAAAATAATTGAACTATTGTAGCTCTAACTAATGAGCATACTACCTATAGTTAAGTAAGCTGAATGGATCATAAATATTGTTGTGTTTTTAAAAGCACCAAACATAATAATACAAAATGAATAAGGAATTCCCACTTGTCTCTTAGGTTTCAATTTTGTTAGTTTAGTTAGTTTCTGCAGTGTCTTCTCAACAATCTGTAGGTATTTTTATTTTTAGGATTCCGTACTTCGAAAGGACAAAAACGGAACCCATAAATGATCACTTCGTTGTCCGTTCATCTGTCTGTCAAGACCCTTTTTATCATGAATGCGTGAAGGTATCAAGTTAAAATTAATATCAAATACGTAGACCTATGGTCAGAGCTCAAAAATATGAAGCTTCTAAAGACAACGCAATAAAAAAATATGGCTTACCTACGCGACATATTTTGATACTCGCAAATAAATCAAAACCGGGTTCTCAGATTCTAGGTCAACGGGTACTTCCCGTTGACCTAAAATCATGAAATTTGGCAAGAAGCAAGGTTTCACAACACAAGTAAATAAAAAAGTCCAAACATATTTTTTTTTGCGATTACAAAGGTACATTTGCAGTTGGAGAATTGACTGTGACGTGTATAACGATGTACGGGCGAAAAAATTCAACCACAAAGTTAAGTTCGTTCTTGGGACAAATTCATCTGAACTACGGAACCCTTCATTGTGCGTGGTCCGACACGCATTTGGCCGGTTTTTTTTATTATCTTCCAAAAAACCTGTTAATAACATTTGCACTTGTGTTTTTGCGGTTTCTTTGTGTAACACAAAGTTCAATTCAAGTCAAAATTCACATTGGTCATTCATATGGAATTCCGGACCCTTTACGAGTAAATTATACTCATTTTTATTTAGGTACTCCATCTTTGTTGAATTAGAATCCTTTTGCAAATAATTTCTGATATTTGTCAAGTGATTTTCGTCTGTTTGGCGATCCTTTTGCTCAAATACCTTTGGCAAACATAACTTTCGTTAAACATTTCATTCACATATAGAGGTTCTGCAAATAAGATGAATGTATGACAAATATTATGAAGTTGCGAGGAGTTTTCTTTAGTTAGAGATTCTCATATTTTTTTGTTAAGCCTATACTGTTCCCCTGCTGGGCAAAGGTATCCCCAGGATGTTCCAGGAACTCTTTTTCTGGGCCATGTTCATAAAAGAGTAAAAAATGTTAGAGTACATTTTTTACTCTTCATTTACAAAAGTTTAACCTGTGTTTATAGGAAATAGCAGTTAACTAGTAAAAGGATTCACAGAAGTACTAATATTGAGCCAACAAAGTTTCAAGTACATACATGTTACCTGCCTGTATGATGCCGCTAAGTGGGGCCTGGTGACCTGTAATACAGGTTTTTTTCTAAAACCTACTTCAGGCACCAGCTCTCACAATGTGAATTCTTATAGTTCAAAACTGTTAAGTGCTACAAAACATTGTGAGAGAAAATAAATGAACTAATTCTAATTATTATACATACATAAACTCACGCCTTCTTCCCATGGGGGTAGGCAGAAACTATATATAGAACGCCGCCTGTTACGCTCCTTACATACTCCTTTTGCTTCGTTTACGTTCATACATCTGGTCATACCCGCACGCCGGTGGCGAGTATTATGCACCTGACCTTTCTGAAGAACATCACCAATTAGGTCACTATGTCCTTCTAGGGCGAGGAGCTTGTGGCTAAGTAATACCAGCCGCACGGGTCGATCGATCATGCTAAGCTACGCTTGCCGCGGTTGGTCCGTGGATGAGTGACCATCCTTTCATACCAAGATTCCACCGTGCCTCGCACGTTAAGCCGTTGGTCCCGGCTGTCATTTGTAGATCTTTGACAGTTGTTACGGGTCGTCAGAAGGCCGAAAGTCTGACAACCAGTCTTACCAAGGGATATTGTGTTACCCGGTAACTGGGTTGTGGAGGTCAGATAGGCAGTCGCTCCGTGTAAAATACTGGTATTCAGCTACATCCGGTTAGACTGGAAGCCGACCCCAACATAGTTGGGAAAAGGCTAGGCAGAAGATGATGTCCTTCTAGGGCGTCGTCCCAGCTTTTCCACTCACTTCTGCCTTGTAAATACCTTTTGTTAGTCATCTTTCATTCATCCTCTCAACATGACCAAACCATCTAAGCATACTCTTTTAATTTTTTGTCACTACATCTTCTTTTAAACCACACCGTTACTTTATCACATCATTTTTAGGGTTCCGTAACTCAAAAGAAAAAAACGGAACCCTTATAGGATCACTCGTGTGTCTGTCTGTCTGTCTGTCACAGCCGGTATGCTCCGAATCTACTGGACTAATTAAGTTGAAACTTGGTACAGATATGGACTTCTGTACCCAAACACGGACGTGTAACGTAAATAAATGAATTTTGAATATGGGGGTCACTTTTAGGGGGCAAATTAGAAAATTCAAAAAAACAATTTTAAACTATACCGTGCGACACATTATATGAAAGGGCTTCTTGTAAGGATTTCATATATATTTTTTTATAATTTTAAAGTAAATACTTTAAAAGTTATTAACGAAAATAGATGAAAATTTACCATTCAAATTCCAATTACTGAGCCTAAAATTAACAAAAAAAATACAGTAAATAGTTCTTTACTTATAGATTACAGGAACACGTATAAGAAGTCTATGATCTTAAAATAACATAGTAAATCTCTCAATATTGTGTAAACTTACATTTGCAGTTGGATTGTATGAGGGAACATGTTTTTCAACTGCAATGTTAAGTTTGTTCGTAGGATAATTAATCCCCACTACGGAATCCTTTATTGTGCGTGGTCCGACACGCACTTGGCTGATTTTTTTAGCCTATCATTTATAGTCACACCACCTGCTTTGCAAGGAACGCATTTCCACAGCATTTATTCTACTTTCATGCTTGTTTTGCCACACCCGACATTCACTTCCATAGATAAGCGTAGGCACCAGCACACCATTGTGAACAGCCAGTCGAGCGTTTTTGGGCATTGACTGGTTGGTCACAATCGCATGCATAGCACCATTCGCTTTATTTCCCGCATTTACTCTGCTTTCCACATCTTCATCAATCTTTCCATCCCTTGTAAACTGACACCCCAAATACCGATTTCCGGCCACCGTAGGCGCGGGCCTGCGGACGGTGAGCGATGGGTAGGCTCGCCGTCCGATAAGGACCAGGCCCGGGTCGACGGCGCGTTGTGTTCCACGCGCGCCTCTAAGAGATGTCAGCACAAACTGACGGGGTCCGTTAGGACCAATGCCTGCCAGGGTTGCGAGTTTGTCCGAAAGGGATATCGTGGCCCTGGCACACAGGCAACGGAAGGAACACGGGTGGGTTTTAGTCAGTAAAAGTCTGGCACGTCCTCCCGCTCCGCCCAGAGCGGGAGAAGTTATTTGATAATTTCCCACCCAAAAAACAAAAAAAACACCCCAAATAAACAAAGTCACTTACTTGCTCCACACTCTTATCAATTATTTTCACATCACACACCAATATATCCTCTTCTCTTTCAAACACCATGACCTTCGTCTTATTCACATTTATATTCATCCCTTTCATCTTATATGCGTCATCCATCACAGTCACCATGTCCTGCAGCTGTTCTGTTCCAAGTACCTATCTACCTAATAATTAAGAATAAATAATTAACTTAATTTAAAAATGTTTAACGAGACCGTCAAAATACAAAGGAGAGTGCCTATGTTCGTCTTGTAGAAGGCTTTAGTAGCACATTTTTCTTTTTTCACTCTATCTTAAAAGAAAATGTCTTTGCTCAATGGAAGTTTTACAAGCAATCTCATAAAGAGCGTGAGTGCACCGTCATGCATTTTCCTTAGTAAATTAAACGGGTGTCAACGTCTCTTGGGAACCGTGTCCGGTATTCACCCGGACGGACCGGTATTTACTGTCGCGTCTGGACGAAAAATAAAACAAATTATACCGCTTGTAGTGTTCGTTTTTTTGAGATTTCTAGCACAAATTATGATGGATTGTGTTATTTAGATTACGTTTTCCACATTATATTGAATAGTGTCAAAGATTTCATCGTCTGTTTTTAACAATAACAATGTGTCTAAATTCTTTCCACATGAAAAGAAGCAAAATTTATCGTGATATTATTGCAAACTATATACCCTACATCTGAAATTCTTTCCTTTTGAAAACTCAGTTGAAATAACTGACTGGAGCATTTCATACATGTAGGGATCGTTGTAAATAAAAAGCAAACGTTGTAAAATCTTCTGTATTTTAATTTTAATAATTTATTCCTATCATCTTACGTCTTTCACTGTCGTCAGTCTTTCTTCTGTCAAGTATTGCCATACCTATCTTCTAACATCCCTCATATCTTGAGTGTTGCCACTTTATTACTCATTCCCACATATATTTTGAATAATTACTTCTAACTTAGATCAGCTCTCTCGTAATGCTGCTATTTTACTGATCCGATTTGCGTATTATTCTAAACGCTTGCGACATTTTGTACTACCTAAGTAAGTATATTTGAAAATTCGTAGAAATATCTAACATGAATATCGTACGTTGATATGTAATTCCATCCACCTTCCTGATTGCCTCCCCGTCTGCCCCCACCCCAGCGACGTCTCACCCTTTTGCCGGAAATCGTCGTTTTACACATTGATTAGCACTTTCATTTATTTTGCAACAATTTTCAAAAGCAGAATGTTTTGCTATTATTTATGTTTTGCCATAAAAGGACGTGACTTATGTATCGGTCATGTATGGACAGTTTTTAAAATGTTGCCACTTACAGATTTATTCTTACACATCATGAGATCTCCTGCACATGAGATAATTGATGATTCTTCTCCATACAAACTACGTTTTGGAAGAGGCATCTAGAATCAATTCTTTTTGACCTTCAAAAAGGCTATTCAATGGCTCACTTTTGGCTGATTTGACTTTCAGTTGGTACATCTGCATTTACACTTTCACAGACACTAACCTTAGATCAAACTAAATCCAATTTTTTTTTTAAACGTTACCCCACACTAGGATTTTCTCCTGTATCGTGGGTGCGTTTACAAACATTTAAACTCACATACACAAATAGCCAGACCCGGAACAACTACTTGTAGGTCATACAAATATTTATTCCGTGCGGGAATCGAACCCGCGACACGCAGCGCAGCAGTCAATCGCTTAACCACTGCGCCAACCGTGCCGCCAAACGTCAACCAATAGGTATTTGTAGACCATACAAATATTTGTTGCTTTCGCGAATCATAACCGCGCATTGTAGCGTTGAATCTCTACAACTACTGCGCATTTATAGTGGGCATTTTCTTTTTTATGTCAATTCCAGAAATAAATATTAACTGTTTTTGTTGATTCAGCTCACATACGAACATCGTAGCAGTTCGACAGATATCACACTGCCTTGCCACAACAATGACTGCTATTGCGAATCCATCAAATATTTCGACAGGCGAATACTGTGCCAAATAGTATATCAAAAGAAAAAGTTATATAACTTACCCAATCTTAGCGCGACCGTCAATGTTTCTGAAACAAGAAAAAGCAATATTACGTTCAGTTGTCAGGGTAGAGAGCAGTCGCGGCCCAATGGTAATGGCCGCGACTTACGAGTTGTAGTAGGTTGTAGGTTTGGTGGAGGAAAACATCGTGAGGAAACCGGCATGTCCTAGAACAAAAAAATCGAAGACATGTGACATCTACCAATCCGCACTGGGCCCGCGTGGTGGATTACAGCCCACTCCCTCTCGAAGAGAGGAGGCCTGTGTCCCAGCAGTGGGAACATTATGGGCTGATTATGATGCTATCATGCTATCAGGGCAGGCAACGGCAGGTTTATTTCTGCCTTTACAGAAGAGGAGCCAAAATGTAGTATTATTATTATATCTGAATTTCCAATTCTATCTAATAAGAAATAATTCCTTTAATGATATAATAATAAATGCATTTCAGGCGCCTTGACAATAATTAAATTCGTGGTCACAATGGCATAATCACATTACCCGGAATGAATACGAAACAATTATGTTCTAAAACAAAACAGACTGGTACCTACAGTCTGACAGAAAAGCTGTTGGACACAATTTATAACAAAACATCTTAGTTTTTGTTTCTATTTTGCAGATTATGTGGTGCTTATTTTAGTGTGTGCTAAATAAATACATTTGTTCGTTAACTTAAAATCAACTCAGCAAGCCGAAGTTTTATCAGAATAGTTATAGTCAACAGAGTGTTATCTGACACTATAATATCCATGTTTCTCGTTTAAATATGTAGTAAAGATCTGTTCGATTTATCAAGTTGTAACATGTAGGCTTTTTAATTTAACCATGCGAGTTGTGTTGCCAACCGTAAAGTGACAGTACTAAGTGACGCATCAGTGTCTTTGCTGCTAACAGCCGCCTAGCCGCGTCGAGATAAACAGCGCAATGCCGCCATCTTGACAAGTGGAAACATTAGCAGACTTCTAACGACAAATTAAATGAAAATATAGGGAGAAGTAAATTGAATGGCACCGTTTATCCAAAGTTACTGACAAGAGCTATTTATTATAATATTAGTATAAATGTTGATGATAAAAGTTTAAGTTTTCAGAGGTGCGGTGCACGGGAACAAAATGTGTATTTCCCAAAATCAAGGTTGCTCTCAAAAGTAGAAAGAAAACGTTTTAGTCAAAATTAACACTAAAAAAAACAGCACCCATTATGTAATTTTATTTGACGCATACACAATTACGTATTATGACGTGTAGGTACCAGTTTAATTATCAACATAATTAAATTTAAAATTTAAAAAACCCCGCGACTTAAACAAAAACTTCTAAAAATTAAATAAATAATATGTATTGGCTCTTTAAGTTTAATATAAGTTGTCGGTAATATTTTGATCCAAGCGTCGGCCTGCCGGAAGTGTTTGGACCCCCCAGATTGGGCAGGAGCCGCTTCAAGGCAGCCCCGGCCCGCTCCAGTCTGGGAGCCAAACGTCGGAAGTTTGAAAGGTGAATTAGTCGGGAGTGTTCTTATCAAATATAGCTAAGAACACTCCCGACTCACCATTTCAAAAAAAAAAAAAATTACCTTTAAAAAAAAAAATCGGTTGTCTGTAAAGTCGGTTTACTGACGGTTGTTGAACGTGACAACGTCATAAGAATCACCGCAATTATCGTTGCTATAAACAATGACACCAAATTCACTTTTCACTGCACTTCATACTTGACGAAAACATGTAAATGTATTATTGTATAGCAGCTGTCCACGCGGACGCATCGCTCAGTCAAGTAGAAGAGAGACAGATGTCGAACGCTGCCGAACGCGGAGGCCCATTGTGCCTCTTTGTCGCTCGTTCCGCGCTCTCGCTTGCACTTCAAGCCTTAAATGGAACGCCTCAGAGCGAGGTAACGCCGCATGAGAAGTAACGCCGTATGAGTCATGTTTTTTCGTGCGTGCAGCCGGCTCCATCGAATTATAAGACGTTGTCACGTCAAAACAAAATCGGTTCATGCTTTCGGTAGCTACGATGCCACAGACAAACACACACACACAGACACGTCAAACTTATAACACCCCGTCGTTTTTGCGTCGGGGGTTAAAAATATAATAAAATCCAAAAAACGCAAAAAGGTAAACGAAATATTTTCCCTCGACGTCTCCTTACACTATACTCAACAGTACATTTCCCAGGTCTCCCAAGTCGGTAAAGAGGGCAGTAATGAGTTTCAGGACGACCGGAACTGACAGCGCGCTTCAAGAGCACTCTATTAAAGACAATAGCTTTAGTGTGTGGGCGGTTTTCATAGCAACAGTATTCTATTGAATGCTAGGTGATGTTATCTTTGAAGAAAATGGCCGAGTATACAATGGAATTGAGTTCCTGTGTGGTCAAGAAAATTGAATTAATGTACTGGCAATTCGATGTCGCTAGAATTAGTTTTGTGAATTTTTTTTATTCAATTTCGATATATTTTTAACATCATAATTATGAAAGGTTACGTGGTCAGTAAATTCGAGCACTTAACATGAAAATTTGCGAAAATATGAACTGCATCTTTATTATTGCAATTTATTGAACATATTTTTCTGAAATATACAATTTACTACTGCTGCCAACATATTTTATTCTGGTATGAAAACTAAATAAGAGGGAGCCTGTAAGCTTAAATCTAGACCTATCTATCTAAGTGAGTGCGTATAGGCACCATGCGGTTACAAAAACAAAATAATTGAATTTAAAGTTTACAATCCAAACGCATGAAGCACCGTTCCGAACCAAAACTCCTAACCACTACCAATCTAACCAAACAAATCCGTCGTACGTCGAACAGAAGGACAGTCATGCACAAACACATCTAGCGAATAAACCACGCGTAGTATTCGTACTAGCGACACGCTGAATCAATGTATGTTTTAGCTCTGCGTAGCGTGCAAACATGTCTAGCGTGAACCGCTACACGTAGTTCATACAAAAACATCACGCATGGGAATCCCGCGTTTGGTATAGATTATGTGTTTACTCTGTTCGTGTAGGGGTGAAACTGATATGGTTTTACCCCAGACATAAACAGGTTGAAATAACCCAGTTCGGGGTATATTCCTCGGCATTTTACGGCACAAGCCTTCTGTTTAAGCGATGTTGAGTTGCATTTACTCCATTAATATTGCCTCTTTTGCGTAAAAGGTTGGCAAACAGGCGACGACCTACGGTCCTCTAGATGGAAAGTAGTAGCCTAAAGACAACCCCAATATCAAAGGGATTTGCTGATGCGTTTCAACGTTGTTTACTGATCACTGCCAGCCTATATCATTCCAGCTGCTGGCCAAATTCGTCTAACCATCAGTTCCGGCTCTTTTGATCCAGGCCTTTTGATAATGTGCACCATTGAGTTGTCAACGTTGAGACTTAAATATTCTCAATTTTATTGAATACCAGCCCATGCTATACGGATTTTACTGTCATAAATACTAAGCGGTACGTAAACGTATTTTGGAAATGCGTGACTCAACGTTAACTTGAGCTATTAGTCCTGTATTACAGAACGTCACTCAATACTCAAGCATTACCTACTTAAAACTGGTTTCAACCATTCAAATGGCTTGAATGTAGTTTTAAGTAATGCTTGAGTATTGAGTGACGTTCTGTAATACGGGCCTTAGTCTGTAATGAATGTCTAGCGATCAGTGTTATTCTCATACACCTTAGTCTTTAGATATAAAGAGCGATAAAAGTATCGTACTTTCCAACTTATAAGCTTATTAGCAGGTGCAGCAGTGGCCTAGTGGTAGAGGTCGTGACTTAAGAGTTGTAGTTCGTAGGTTCGAACCCAGACAGGCGCTTTACTTTGTGTAAATTATTTCATCACCACTGCTCTCAAAACGGTGAAGGGAAACATCGTGAGAAAGCATGTCCTAGAACCAAAAAATTTGAAGACGGGACTGCGTGGTGGATTACGGCCCGCTCCGTCTCACCGAGAGGATGCCTGTGACCCAGCAGAGGGAACATTATAGGCTGATTATGCTAAAGTTATTTTAGAGTTGAGGAAATTACTTACTAACATGTCAATTTGCCGTCTACACGAGTGTAACTATCACAGACATGAAGGAATAATAGAAATCAAATAAATGTTTAATAGGATGTACGTTGACTTAAAAAGCATGGCAGATGAGAGTATGTCATACTCACTTAAATGTCTAGCTGATGGTGGCGCGTGTGTTGGATGGTTAATCATCGGTTCTCTACAGAATAGTTGAGCTGGATGGTACATACTGATTCACGCATCATGTGAACGGGCACCACTAGTTGAGACTGGACATCTCTTAAAGCTCAACACACACAAGCAGCGGGCGGCTTAACTGTTCAAAAATAAATTAATAAAAAACAATTCAAATTTGAATTTTGAATTGTTTTTAATTTATTTAGTTTTTACATTGTTCTCATTTATAGAAGCGGCAATAATAATGTACCCAGGATTTTGTAATATATCTTGATTTAAAAGGGTGTCCTTGGAGTTTCTTGCCCATTCTTCTCCATAGAGATCTACGTTTTGGAATGGCTTCAACTTTCTGACAATTCAAATTCAAAAGTGTCTGTAATTGGTTTAATTGAAATAAATGCTTTGAGTTTGAGTTTAGGCGTTGTACCTACACAACTACTGAAACCAAATATTATTATAGTTGTTTCAAATTATCTAAAGTCATACACTAGAATTAAAAAAAAACTGTTCGAAGGTCTTTGTTTTTAGTTGAGAGGATTTTTTGAAGTTTTATCAAAGTATGGGCCGATTTGATAATCGTCACATAATTTTTAACCAAGGAATAAATATGACGGTTTGACAGCTTTTGTACAGAATAAAATTATGTCAATCCGACATTTATTCTTTAAATAAAAGCTATCACCATTGAAAATCGGCCCCACCTACTTACACGTGACTGGTAATTTTTAAAACCTGAAAGAGATTTTCCTTCTTACTCGGTGTAACAAAAAAGTGAATAGCATATAAATCGTCAGTTTTTATTTACATTAACCTCATCATGGATTTGGTAGGTTAGCAGTGGAATAGTTTTCATATACGAACGAATTTTCAATAAATACTATTTTATCACTTAGAATCTATTCAACACATATTAGCCCTTACACATATTATGTCATTACAATTCCCACTGCCACACACAGCTTCGCCCGACATCTGTTACCCAAGCGAGTGTGCTTCAAATTCATTAAGAGCATAGATGATGAGTGCCAGCTAAGACCAGATTAAATTCAACTCCGTCTGAACGTGCTTTGTTCACGATATGACGTCATGCCTGTGACGTCGTAACGAGATTGAAGTATGTTAGAGTTCCGTCAACAGTTCACTGTGCGTGGTCTTTTGTTGGGTATTGAATGGAAATTGAAGGAAGTGTGGAAAATTGTTTGTATTTTTTTTCTTTATAGTTGTGTTTGTGATATTGTAAGTAGTCTCATTTACATGACTTGAAAGCCTACGTACCTATACAGAAGTGATAGCTTCTCAAAGCCTCAACTTATTTATTTATTTATAATAAGCACACCAACAGCACAGTTCAAATTAAATAACATCTGAAATTGGCACTTCAGTAACTATGCAAATAAGTGTCTAAACACACTATGCGGAAGATCCGCGACGGAAGTTCGGCATGATTACGCCTGCAATGCTATTTGAATTACTGACGACACATTATGCCGAAATCACGTTGCGTTATAGCGTACAGCCGAACTTCGATCGGGCGTAAGTTCAGCGGCAATTCGGCGGCAACGTATTCTGTAGAGCACACATTATACACGACCGAAGTTCGGTTCGCTTGCCCAAGAAGATCCGGGGTGGGGAGCAGCGGGAGGCAGGCATGCGCCCCCGCCCCGCGCAACGGAAATTTCTGCCGCGTAAGTTCGGCACCTATGGTATGTCATATCAGCCGAATACGTCGGAACGTAAAATCAGCCGCGGAACTTCCGTCGCGGATATTCCGCATAGTGTGTTTAGACACTAACAGGTTTGCATGACAGCTTATGAATATTAGAGACAAAAGAGAAAAATAAAAAGAAATAGAGACCTAAATCTAGAACACTACAAAACAAACCAATTTGAGCTACACAGACATATACTTAAGTAATATTACTAACCCTCATCTATATGCCCATCAATGTTGATGAGTTATTCTAAAAACGAGCAACTTAATATACCTCGGGGTAATAAAAAAATTAAAATAGTTTATTGCAAGTAACAGGACTCATATACAAACAGATACACACAAAGGATACAGACAGGATAACAAGCACAGACAAAAACGAACACTCACAAGGCAACAATATTTCTGCTGCAGCATTGTGTTGTTGTTGTTAATAATAGACTTTTAGAAAACATATTGGAAGTTTAAAAATCAAATCAGTTTATTGCAAACATGTTGTACAGAGGTTGGAATAAGCATAAAAGTTTCAAACATGCACCCTGTAAGGGCACTGCAAAACAAAACAAAATTAAAAAAAAAAAAAATTACAATACAATACATGTAGTTAAAACAGTGCGGAAATTATTACATAATGTTTTCAAAAAATTACGCTCTATTGCAGGTTCAAAATTATTCACACAAGTTTATTTGGCCCTATGTCAATCTATTATCACTTCTTGGGGTGGCACACCAAAAACTAATTTACTTCCTCTTGAAAGAGCTCAGAGAGCATTTTTTTAGGTAGCATCCCTTCTTTCTCACAGATCTACTATACTTATAAATCCTGCAACGTACTAACGCTCTTAGTATTAAAACAGCACACCATGCGTAGCTACAATGCTGACAATACTAACAAGAGTCGAAGTCGAATTATATAGTATGCATATCTATTGCAACCTCAAAAATGTCTTTGTAGACAGATTTTTTACATTCTTAAGCCCATTTCTGTACAATCGATTAAATAGAAAACTTAGTCACTACACATTAAATTACTTAAGTTGTTTAAAAAATATACTCAATATATTTACTAACCACAGATTATGCACAGTCAGAAGATCTACTTGTTGTCTGCAAATGCCGCTAACATGCTGTTTTACTTTTATCTAAGTTTAAATTTAGTTTTTACTTATTGTTAATTTATTACAATAAGTATGTATGCACTTTCTATAGTCTGTAAGACAGGTTCAACCAAGTTCAGGCAAATAAGCGATTGTGCTCTATTTGAATGGGGTTAAAAATTGAAAGCTCGTCATACGTGGCAACTGGCGGCCCAGTAGTCCGTCTACAAACCACTATTGTTTTGTTTGTTTACTTTTGTGTCGACCACAAATTAAACGAAAACTAGATAAATTGTCTGTATGCGACTAGGAGTGTACCACTATTAAAAGTTGAGCTACGGACAGGGGAAGCGTCTACCACTAATAAAAACGCAGCTGTAGTGGAAAAGTCAATCAATTATTAATGTTTTATATTTTATAGGTTATTTAGTGTTGGTTGACTTTAAGTTATTTTTTTGTTGAAGACTGGAGGCGTACGACATAAATAACCTGATCAGAGTTGAAAACCAACTCGAAGATGATCTTCCTGACTGAAATACTTCAGAGATGTTAATTCTAGCACTGATCTAATATGATAACACAAAACACACACACAGACACCTTTACTATAATTGACATAATATCACATCACAAGTGCCTGTAGTCTTACCAAGGGTTATCGTGTTACCCAGTAACTGGGTTGTGGGGTCAGATAGGCAGTCGCTCCATGTAAAATACTGGTATTCAGCTGCATCCGGTTAGACTGGAAGCCGACCCCAACATAGTTGGGAAAAGGCTAGGCAGATGATAATGATGATGATGAAGTGCCTGTAGTTAAAGAAAACAGACTGAGTTCTCTTGGGAGCAGCACCTGTATTCGAATTTCTCCCATAAAAGTCTTCAGATTTCGAAAAGACAGCACATAGTCTCGACGAAATATCGGGTTATGTTTTTTTTTTCCGAGAGCTTTCTTCCACAGTTTTCGTCTTTTAACATCTTTGGCAAATACATGGGTCCCCGTATTTTTGCAGTCAACAGCTGCGCAACGGGGCATATTAATTAATAATGTGAAATGTTTTAAGAGGCATCAATTTTTTTGTTTATACGCGAACATTTGTTTTTAATGTTAACAAAACGTGATTTGAGTTTTTCGCGTTGGCAACATTGTTAGTCGGCCTTAGTAGTTAAGCAGTTTAGTAGCTACATTTGGCACCTATTTAGACCCCAATTATTTTAAGTGCCAAGTCAACTTGCATGAACAATGGACTTGGCTACTATTTCGCATTTACTTTTTGCATACAACTGGCCTGAAAAACGTTGATAAGTCTTGAATAATTTTCGGCTTACTTCGACAGCTTATGTAATAAAAGAACCTCTACGAGTGACGTCACGAATGAGCAGTTAGCTGCGCTTCCGTCTGACTGTCTGGGTAAACTTTCTACCGCAAAATGGGAAAATTTTCTCATAATAATATTGTTAGAAGAATAAAGAAGTTGGAGGGAACGAGAGGGGTAGCCAAGACAGCTGCATCAAGAGTGGGGATAGTTCGCGGCAACTGCAAACCGCGAGGAGCACACGCTCTCTTTTGGATCGACAGCCGACGGCGACGGACGTTTCTCCGCTTCAGTATTGTTTTTTTCTCCGTGCCAAGTGATTAGCTACTTGCTAGATAATTCTATTAGTTTGCTAGGTTTTTCTATATTAAGTTTTGTTTGTTAATAATAATAATTACAGTTAATTGGTTGTGCGTACATTTTCTAATAAACCTGCTTCAGATAGTTAATAATATTATACTATGGGAGCTCGTACCAACCCAAGGACCCGATGTCCAGCTGTGGACTGCTATAGGCTATGACCAACCCGAGGGAAGAATCCCAAATCGCATCGTTCATAACAATCTGTAAAACAGTCACAATACTTTTTAAACTCGTTTTCTAGAATTTGACGCACATTAATTATACAATTTATGAATTCATATCTCAACGTTAGTACACACACAAATTAGATAAGCAAAGGTCCACAGACCTAAATCCAGTAAGTACCTGCCTAATTGAATGTGCCTGCCCCAAAGGCCTAGGGGTCAAAATGTCGCAGCGGCACATTTTATCTTTCTGTTTGTCCCTAATTTATTAATACTGTAGAACCTCGCGAAGATAAAACGTTTAATTTATTGTTAATTAAAAATGTGTTTTGTTGAGTGTCAACTAATTTGTTGAATAAGTAATTATTTTTCTTTGTTACAATGATTAGATTAATTTATTTTGCTTTGTGTCTGAGTTTTGTATTACCTAAATAAATTAGTATTCATGGGCAGTTATTTTATATTATTTCCAATAGAATATAGGTTTTTTTTTTAATACAGTTTTATTGCCAGTAAAAATATAAGACATTTTCAAAGTTGTTTGTTGGTGGTGGGTATAGGTACATACTTTTACTTCCAGTTAAGTACAAATTGCAATGTTTGCAATTAGCACTGCTAGCTTGTACCTTCGCGATTTTCTAGTTTTCTTTGCAATCGGCTAATAGGTTTTAATTTTATATCAAGATCAAGTTACGCTAACGAGTTCCTCGTTTCAGATTGAGTTTATTCTAAACTCTAAATGTCAATGGTGACGTTATAAGTTTTATCAGAGTTGGTGGCAGACACACTTAGCTCAACACACACAGGCAGCAGGGACGGGCGCGGGTGGGGTGGTAGTACGGGCGAGCTGAATTCTCTGTATTTATATGAACGACACCACACGAAACGCGTGCGCCGGTCGGGCGCGCAGCGGGTCGGGCGCGCGTTTCGTGTGGTGTCGTTCATATAAATACAGAGAATTCAGCCGCTGTCCCGACCCGCGCCCGTTCCGCACCCGCTGCCTATGTGTGTTGAGCTTAACCCGCGTATACAGCCAATATTCCTACATTTGATACTTGTTTTCGACAAGTTTTGGTAAAATACTTGTCAAGAACCTTTGATTATATACCTAGATGGCGTCGCGCTGCCAAATAACTAAAACAAACAAGCCAATTTTGTTATGCTGGTGTGCGTGAGAGCTACGTCTTACACTCGCTCCATGTGATTGTGCTGTCATTGCAACTTGTTTTAGGTGTAAACGATAAACAAAAACAGTATACACAACTTGCAGATTAACGTTGGCTTAAACGCGGGCTTAGGCCGTTTGTCCACCACGCCGTCAACAGGACGTCATCATCGAGAACAAGATGGCAACGCCGAAGTAGCGACAGTATACATTTTCTATGGCCGAATAATCTCGTTTCTCTTTGATGTCCCTCCCGTTCACGGTGCGGTGGACAAACAGTATTTCGGGATAAAATGATACCAATTAAAATGATAATTAAACAATGGCCATCCTTTACACAGTGCCCATCAATTATCCTCTATTATAACCGCTTGGATCCTAATTAAACTAAAACAGCCTATTAATTGCAACAGCCAGTACAAACATGATAATGATTGTACCGTCAATATGTCAAATCTATTCTGTTGCCGTCAATTTAAGTACTGAATTAATTCGTAAAGAGACAACTTGGTGAAGCCTTCCACTTGTTTGGTTTTGGATCAGTGGCGTTGATTTGTTTGTTTAG
This sequence comes from Tiliacea citrago, assembly GCA_963921375.1. Taxonomy (NCBI): domain Eukaryota; kingdom Metazoa; phylum Arthropoda; class Insecta; order Lepidoptera; family Noctuidae; genus Tiliacea; species Tiliacea citrago. The sequence goes on from OY992793.1 coordinate 3,024,692, forward strand.
GGAGTTAAGGTCTGATGCTTTGTTTTAGCGAGATCACACGGATCTAAGGGTGTGGAGATGCTTACACCATTCACTTGGGTCTGTGGCTCCTTGCGTGTGGCTGTTCAGTTACGACCGACGATGGAACCATTATCAAGCTTGCTGAGAACAACGTTTTTAAGAGTACTAAAATGTAATAATTATGAAAGTTAGCTTGTTGTTATAAAAGCCCGTAACTCGGTGGCTAAAAGCTCTAACTTTCTTGAAGATTAAAGTCCCTTTTTATTATGTTGGAATGTACTGTATCTACTCGTAGCATGAAAACGAAATAAGGTTACGGTAACACCACAATTTTCGTTTAATCACACTAATATTATAAAGGCGAAAGTTTGTGAGTGTGTGTGTGTGTGTGTGTGTTACTTCTTCACGCTCAAACGGCTGGACCAATTTTGATAAAATTTTGTATGGAGGTAGCTGACACCCTGGATTAAGACATAGGCTTTTTATCCCGGTATTCCCACGGGATCGAGACTTACGCGGGTGAACCGCGGGGCGCAGCTAGTTAATAATAACGCTCTCGTTATTTGATCACATTTTTATCTTCACAGTTTCTAAAATCAGTAGCAACTATTATCAACACACCTCATAGATTTCGCATTACCATCAGCGACCTAAATCTGTTCTTATCTACATAGGATCAGTCGTTACCAACAGCCGTGTCTAATCGATGGGCAAAATGTTACCGAAGCCTGTCTCAGCTTTGGTTAAAAAAATATTGAACCTCCTTCACCGTTTTAATTTTTTAATTCTTCTCTCCTTCTCTTGTACATGCCAACTGTTACATAAAGAACTTGTCATTATGACGTGCAAGTAACACTCCTACTATTTCTTCTCGTGAGTGTCGTCAAAGGCGACTGAGGGACTTACAACATAATGGGCACGCAGCGTTCTCTATGCATTTGAACACCATACTGCGATCGCCAACCGGCACTGGGCCCGCGTGGTGGATTACGGCCCACTCCCTCTCACAGAGAGGAGGCCTGTGTCCCAGCAGTGGGAACGTTATAGGCTGATTATGTATGTATGTATGTGTAAATTACAGTCACACTTCCACTGTACAGTCAAAACAAACCAAAATGGACGAAGTACCTACTAAGCTAGACCCTTATTATAAATGTGCGGCTTAGTGCGTGCGTAGATTTGTAATGTGTAGATAGTATAAATAATTTAATAAATAAACAATGTATACATAATAGTAAAAATTCAGTGTATGTATTATGATTATAACGTAATATTCTTATTGGGGTGTTTGGTGGTTCAGAGATATAATTGTATTAAGGCGGAGATTTTTTGTAGGTGAAAGAGAAATGGTCAAAGAGGTGGTTTTTTAAAACAGTGTATCTCTTAAACCGTACATATTTTTTCCAAAACAAAAAGAGTATGATATTTTCAAGTCTTTAGTGCATACGGTGATGTATTTCAAAACATAATTTAATACATCAAAAAAAATTTTAAAGGCAACTCATAATTATTTTTAAAACCAGTTTATCCCTTCGTTAACAGTTATAATTATAATTAAAAGTATACCATATAATTGCAAATGCCAAACTGCATCCGGTGATGGATTAATTTTTATTAATTAGTTAATATCTAATTTTATACGATTTTATTTGCATTTTTACGCCACACGTTGTGTCATCGTGCATCCCCTTGAATATGTTGACAGCCCCTTAAATATCTATCATTTAACTCATGAAAGCTATTCTAATTCATACTTTAATTGACCGTGGAATGTTCCGGAACATATTATCCCAATAAAGGAATGGCGGCAATAAATCAACGTAGCCTATCGCAGCCCGCCGAAGGACCTCAGTAGATTAATCAATCACGAAGTTAAACGTGTGAGTTCGTCAATGATAAAAAGTGACCTAATTAGTTAGGATTCTCGTTGAGGGTAAACTATGTGCCATTTTATATCGTACGCCTTCCTTTGGTCAGAATTAATCAAAATTAATCACAGAATTTGCATCATTTCTTTGCGTAGTTTCCAGATCTTTTGTTTCTTATTAAGGCTCGTACAGACTGGTTCGATATTGCGGGCGCGATGCGACACTAGTAGCACAATTTCTTTGTCAGTGCCTCTCGCGGCCGCGATATCGCGTGAGTCTGTAAGAGCCTTTACAGAAATTAGAAGTAAGTCATGCATTCTGTTATACCTCTGTTTGATTTCTTTAGCTAAATCACCAAAGGAGAATGCCGTTGTGCAGTACCCACTTGCGGGGGAGCGTGTCACAACCAAATTTAGTTCATAAAATTACTACTATGTTTTAAAATCAGATTTACGTTTTTGTTATGAAAAATATTCCCGGATTTCGGAGATCACAAAATAAAAGTATTTTTTTTACTTTGTACGTAATATATTTCCCACGTAATGTCACTGCCATTGCACTTCATTTCCGAATGTGGCTACTACCACAGAGTCCACAGAATACTACAGAATAAGTAATAGTACTACGTAAAAAAAAAGCAATATATATTATACCTGCCAGCAAACATTTAAATGAAGAAGATAATTATGTAAGTATCGTACCAATTTGCTTTTTAGAATACGTGATATTAGGTATTGTATGTTATGTGTGATAAAAATAAAATCCTTTTAGGTCACGCGTTGCGTAATAATAATTTAAATTATTATTTTGGAATACATTTTAAGCATTTAATGAAATGTCAATTAAATTCAAAAAGAAAATGTCGTGTTTATTGCATTTGTTTTTAAGGCTTCTTTAAATTATTATCTGTAGTTTTTTGGCGCCGTCACGAATGACGTTACTTTCAATCTTTCAATGTTGGTTTCATATGAACTATTTGATTATAATTAAAATAACGAGAACCGATCAAGTACTTTTCCTTAACGTACTGGTTGTGTGATAATCCTTAGCGATGCCCCACCTAGAGTACGACATCGGCCAGCAAGTCGCCGTCGCCGATGTATAAACTGTTCACTGGTATTGTTAGAACAATTTAGAGTACATGACACAGAAAATATACCCGTGGGTATGATTCATGTTTTATGATCATGGATTGCTCCGACGCCTGTTAGTATTACCGCACCTAGTATTGATATTATAGTTAGCTTCTTAATACCCACTTCCGGGACTATTGTCCAATTCAAGGGATTCCATTATAACATAAAACACTTATGCTTTCAGATCAATCCTGGTAGTATAATATGCCATGAATGTTTCACATTGATTCAAGAAAGAACTCCCTTAGATTCCGAACTGATACCTGAACCTACATTTGGTCACAGTGATGTGTGCTTTGGATGTGGACAGTCCATGCTACTACCATGTTGCTAGGCGTTCTCGAGTGCCACCCAATTGTCCTCAGAGAAACGTGATATTAACATGGACACCATTACATCAGGTAGGTACACTACTTAGCAGTTGATCTTTCCCTAAAGCTAGGAAGGTTTTATAGCGATCTCTCTGTGAGATTAAATGTATTTAATTGTTCTAGGCATCAAGACTGGAAAGTGTATGCCGTGCATGTCTAATTCTGGTAGACAGAAGACATAATACGGAGGAGGATATAGTTTTAATTGTACCTTTTTATTCTCCGCCCTAGTTGTGGTCGATACATTATGTAAATATGAATAAATTATTAATTAATTAACCATATCTACGTTTTTCATTTCTATTATCCTACCTTATTATTACTAACATTTCAAGTTCGAAATATGGGTGTGCTATAATAATATGTAAATACATCTCTGCCTAACTCTTCGGGTAAAATAAGCCTAATGATACGTTATGTTTCAAGTTCTTATGAATCAATAAACACAGTACTAAATCCATTGTTTGTTCGGCCTGCACTTACTGCAAGTACCTAAAAAAACTGAGAGCAAGAATATTATTATTGACTATGTGGAGTATAAAGTGATGTAATTGTATAATCATCCATCAGGAAAAAGTAGCACAAAATCAATAATAAAAAACATGACCGATATTACCACCTTATTTGTCACTAACTCCACCATTTCGAATCAGTAATTTTTACGAACCTAACCTCAAAATATTAAGTAGGTAAATGGCAAATAAATACAAATTGCGGAAATCCATGTAAAAAACAATTAACAATATAGGCAGAACATTGAATTCTCCTCCAAATACACTGAGTTTGGTTGTGACAGCGTATTTTTCGTTTGGTACAGGGCGCCCTATATTTGTCGGCATTCTCCTTTAATTTGATGAAGTTTGACAGACATACATAAGTTATTTTAGCAATATTATTATTCAGGAAAATGACAGACAGTTGCACATAAACAACACACCGGTAAATACGAATCCCAGCAGGAATTCCAAAGCAATTTGAGACCAGTACAATTCTGTTCCTCAAATCTACATAACACGATCAGCCGTTAACAGCAGCTGAGTCTAATCGACTGCTAAACGATTGTTACCGATCCCTAGATTGAGTATCGATAAAAAAATCGTTCTTTTATTGGACATTTCGTAATCGGTTACTGAAAATCTTTGTTGAGATACTTTGAATATTTGGGGGATCACGTGTTTTTTATTCAAAATTGAGACGAGGAGGGGGTTTTTTTAGTGTCGACGGTCAAGTGATTAGGTAGATTGTTGATTGATTAGGTAATTCCAATGGAAACACTGGGTTTGCAATCACGCCTACGGCCCTCCTGATGGTCCCTACAATGACATGAAGTTAACAGATGTGTTACAAACCCTTAAAAAAGCGGCCAAGTGCGAGTCAGATTCGCACACGAAGGGTTCCGTACCACCGTACAACATTTAACACTATACTTCTTTAACATGTTTACTGTATGGGGAACCCTTAAATTTGTAATTTTATTTTATTTTGTATGGACGGACGGACGGCAGAGCCTTAGTAATAGCGTCCCGTTTTAGCACCCTTTGGGTACGGAACCCTAAAAAGTTGAAATGATAAACATTTCAACTTTTTGCTTCGGGTGCCTGTATTCGTAGGACTGGCGTTCGTTTCTTTTAAAAATAATATTTTTCAGCGCTGGTTCTGCGTCTACATTAAAGTGTATTTCTCTGAATATGCCGTCTACGCCAATAAGTATTTATATTTAATGCTTTTATGCAGTAGCGCAGTGTCGCGCAGACTTCCGACCGCGCCGGAACACGCCCCAGGCTAAAAGTCTGCCATCGCGGTACTCGCCAGATGTTGCGACAATGCACATTAATAAAATTGCATTTTACAACGTAGGCACATATTTAAGGAGTATCTACTATTTTATTGCTTTTAAAAGAATGTCCCTGGCATATATAATAAATATATAATTGAAAATATATATATACTGTAATTGAAATAGGGTAGTTTTTTTTTTTGGGTGTGAAATCATCAAATAACTTCTCCCGCTTTGGACGGAGAGTGTTAGACTTTTACTGACTAAAACCCACTCATGGTCCTTCAGTTGCCTGTGTGCCAGCGCCACGATATCCAACTCGCAACCATGGCAGGCATTGGCCCTAACGGACCCCGTCAGTTCATGCTGACATCTCTTTAAGGCGCGCGTGGAACACAACGCGCCGTCGACCCGGGCTTGGTCCTTATCGGACGGTGAGCTAGCCATCGCTCACCGTCCGCAAGCCCGCCGGTAATCGGCCTGCGACTCCCGACGCCCGGGGCGTCTTCTGCGGCGACTAAGAGCATGAGGGCGCGAGTTTTGCCTCTCTCTCACGCGTTCCGCCTCCTCCTTCGCGAGCATTACTGCTTCGCGGAAAGAGGTGACGGCCTCCAGGCACTCTCGCTCCGAACCATGGCCTGAACCAGGGGGTCTACTCCCTAAGTCCGTCATCGAAAATACGGGCCCGTCCGAAAGTAGTTGATCCGTCAAAACAAGTGACAAATTCAATCTTTGTAACTGGTAAATACACATCGGGATTAGGGACAACTGTCAAATCATGTTGTCATTCATTTTTAATACGGGCCTTGTACGAATCTTATGTCCGTAAGTGTTACGGAGTAGGAAACGCCCAAAACTTCGGCCGAAACTACGGACTTCGTGATTAAGGAGTAGACCCCCAGGGCCGGACGCGAGAGGTCACCGCGTAAAGTTGCCGCGAAAATAAAATATGACACATCAAGTTTCAGAAAAAGACTGTTGCAGAGGTAATAGTATAGGTATCATTCAGATGTACCTAACCTGTGTGAGGGCGGAGGTAAACTGTATCGGTGAACAAGTAAATTATTATTATAGTGACAAAGACGATGCTCTACTAAGCAAAACCGAAGCTTTTTACAACTCGTTGTGCACCTACAGTGGAAGTCCAAAGTATACCTACACGTATACCGCCCCGGATAATGGCTCCTTCACTACTTATACCCGAACAGTCCTTTGGACTGAACCTCTACTAGGTACTTCCAGGACAGACTTTAGCAGTTTCATTGAACTTCAAATAACAAATCTTTGATAACGACTACAAACACGTAGAAAAGCCAATAAATTCTGAACCTTAAACTCACAACACACAAGCACATTTCCACATTCGTCAGTAAGCATATTACAATGGCCGACTGATTCCTTTGTTATTTTATTCCGTCAGTTAATATGCTCAGTGCTCACTCGAGTCCTCCGTTTGTTCAATCTGAAGAAATGCCTTGATTTTGAAGATTAGTACTGAAATGGGAAACGTTCTTTTGATGTTAGTCGCATGAGTGGGACTCGAATGTTGATATGTAGTGTTGTGTGTGATCGTGATTTTCTGTTGTTGTGTATCAAAATTGGCATAAAGGAAATAATATTATGAAATAATAATAATTTGAAAAGAGATTTCCTAACAAAAAAAAAACATTGTTTACTCAAAAGTCGCAGTGGACAGGCTTTTTCTAACATGATTTACTAACATATTATGTTACATGTTTTTATAACAAGAAAACATTGAGCAGCGGACCCTTTAGAAAATGTTGTTTGTTTTTACCATAATTTCATATTAATGTACCCTTAATCTGCTGGGATAAATCAGACAATCAGCTATTTAGTATAAACGAAATTTTATCTTTGTTAATTTTAATTGATTGCTAGAAATATTAACGGATGCTTTATTATTTATCATAAGTGCAGTGAACCGACATAATATATTTGTAAAGCATTTTCTGATTAACGAATGTACAGTGCCAGTATACTGCATTTATATGAAAATACCTTTACACTCTTTTCGCAACTTTCTCGATTTCCCAGAACTTTTGAGTTTCAGTTTGCCCTTTTCACGGAACCAGGTGTTAAGTATGAAATAAAGTGTTCAAGCTGGAGTAAGTAAAATTAATTGATAAGTAAAAGAATATGGTTCGTCCATAAATATTTTCGGCCATTTTGTGTCTCAAACGGACCGTCCCGAACTATGCAGATAGGAAGACACCGGTCAATGCTTGCTTCCTAGATTTATCGAAGGCATTTTACCTGTTGTCTTATGATATACTATGGGAAAAGATGTTCCGGGAAACTAATATAGAAAATGCAGTAACATCTCTGCTCAGGTACTGGTATCAAAACCAGACTATAACTATGTTAAGTTGGCGTGGGTACATCCGAGGAGTACCAAGGTGACGCAGCGGGGGATAATCTCACCTCGCCTCGCCAATTTGTATATCAATGAGCTGATCGTTGAACTCAGTAACACAAATATCGGTTGTCACATCAATTGATGGGGTTTATATTAATAATATTAGCTACGGTTTGATATGGTGTTGCTGAGTCCCTCGATCAGTGCTTTCAGGGGCCTTCTGCAAATTTGTGAAACTTATGCGGCGACGAAGGGACTCAGGTATAATGCTCATTAGAGCGATTTACTTGTGTTTAAAGCACTTGGCAAGTATTTAGTACTTCTCTAAATAGAATCACACAGTTTAAATGGGTCACCGGATCACCGATAACTTGAGTGATTACCTGAATATTGCGAGGGAACGCCGGGCGATGGCTGTCCGATGTAATATGCTGATCCGCAGATTTACACGATATAGCAAGCAGCTAAAAATTACACTATGTTTAGAGCTTCCTGCCAGTCATTCTACACTTGCAGTCTGTGGGTTAGGTATACGCAAAGGTCATACAATGCCCTGCGTGTGCAGTATACCGGCGCGTTCAGGATGCTGGCAGGGCTCCCGCGTTTTTGTATCGCTTCGAGGATGTTTGCTGAGGCGAGTATTGACGGTTTTCATGCCATCATACGAAACCGGTGTCCCTCGATCCTTTGCAGAAGGCGTACCAGCTCCTGCAGCATGCTGTCTTGTGCGGTAGGTGGGATGGTCTGATGCTGCATCTCTGGATCGGAATTCATACATCTACAAGTACGTACTACATACTACGTGGAAAGTGTCAGGTTCGACTTCAGACTTAAGCATAGGATTAAGATTAAAATACTATCGTTAGATTTAATCAATGGTTCAGGGGTCACGTGGGTGGTTTCTCGGAGTCAAGGGTAGATTCCTAGGCCAGGGAAAATGATACTGGATGTTCTTAGTCGTCGATTTGAATTGTACTACGGCCTTAGTGCTGGACATATTTCGTAAAAACCCGAAAGAAATCTAACTTTCACTTGATTTGAGTACTTACGTAAAGAAAACAAAATGAAAAACTACATTCACCCCTGAAATATAGGTAATATTTGTAGGTTCTATATTACACTGCCATGCTTTTTTAAAGAAACCAGAAGTCATTTTAATGGTTTTATAACCGGATTGTTTTAACATACATTAATGTAGGTCTTTTCAATTTAATCTGCTTACATAATTATGTCGCCTCAATTTACGCCGAAACTGTATGCATCGTGTTAAATTAACAACGAGATTCCGTCCATAAGCCGTATGCATCCAAGACTCATGAATTAACTGTAGCAGTCAGATGCGTTTTATATTAATATTTACTTCTGCCAAATTTGACTGTACGATGAATGTGTTAATGCGAATTAAAATGTAATTAAATATAAATGACTTCTTACCAGGCCCTGCAGTCTCCAGTCAGGGTTGCGAGTTTGTCCGAAAGGGATATCGTGGCCCTGGCACACAGGCATCTGAAGAAACACGGGTGGGTTTTAGTCAGTAAAAGTCTGACACGCCCTCCTGCTCCGCCCAGAGCGAGAGAAGTTATTTGATAATTTCCCACCCAAACAAAAGGTCCCTGCAGTCTCGACATAGATAGCGATCGCTTTACGACCGAATTCGGTCGCAAAGTCTTAATGGGGTGCATAGACAGTCAAAATTGCTTGACACGCTCGAAAAATGAACGTAGGCAAAGCAAAAGGAGTATGTAAGGAGCGTAGCAGGTGGCGTTCTATAATATCTGCCTACCCCCATGGGAAGCAAGCGTGAGTTTATGTATTGTAGCGTAAAATCTCCGCTAGCACAGAAACGGGAACTTCGGTCCCGCCGCGCGAGTACGGATGAAATAAAAAAAATCATTAACTACTTATGAAACGTATAATTTTGAACTTAATAAATAAAACAATATAAGACTAAAGAAAATGTTATGTACAAAAATTGTTGAGTTGAAGGTTTAGTAAAAAAAAAAAATAGTTTAAGAAAAAAATAGCTTAAATCTGCTATTTTAATCGAATAAAGAAATACGCATAGAAATACGAAAATGCTTGCAATCACCTACTATTTCGCACGATAAAATAAACGTGATACTTTAAAATAAGTGGGTTTAAGCTTTCTTAGATCAATGAAACATTATTGAAAGAATCACATGTAGTTATATATTCATATATAACTAAATATTCTGTGAAAATTTCAAGCGTCTACCTGTTGCCGTTATGAATATCGAGCAAAAACGAGCAAAAAAATTACGTTTGTTGTATGGGAGCCCCCTTAAATATTTATTTTATTCTGTTTTTTAGTATTTGTTGTTATAGCGGCAACAGAAATACATCATCTGTGAAAATTTCAACTGTCTAACTATCACGGTTCATGAGATACAGCCTGGTGACAGACGCACAGACAGACAGACATACAAACAGACAGACAGACAGACCGACAGACGGCGGAGCCTTAGTAATAAGGTTCCCGTTTTACCCTTTGGGTACGGAACCCTAAAAATCACGTTTGTTGTATGGGAGCCCTCTTAAATATTTATTTTATTCAATCTTTTTGTATTTGTTGTTATAGCGGCAACAAAAATACATCATCTGTGAAAATTTCAACTGTCTAACTATCACGGTTCATGAGATACAGCCTGGTGACAGACGGACAGACAGACAGACGGCGCGGTGGAGCCTTAGTAATAGGGTTCCCGTTTTACCCTTTGGGTACGGAACCCTAAAAACGATTTTGATGGGTAGTGTTTTTTTTGTAGGTATATGTATAGGTATTACTAGGCCAAAAATAAAGACTGAGTGGGCTTGTCAACCCGGAAAATTAAAAACTTTTCAAGAGAAGTAGCCGCGGGCACAGCTGCCTCTGCAGTCTCGACATACAAGTGATCGCTTTACGACCGAATTTAGTAGCCAAGTCTTATTGGGATCTCTAGACAGCCAAAATTGCTTGACGAGATCGTGATTTTTTCGTGCCTACATACATACATACTGCAGTATAATTCCTGCATTAAAACTTTTTTGCGCGTTCCGCATTCGAACTCTTTGTGTATTTTGGGCTATTTTTTTTTAATTGATTGATTTCAAATTCAAATTTTTTCTCAATAAGCTTCGAAACAATGTTGTTCAAATACCATTTTTTTCAGTTGAGTTGAAGCGTTGGCGTGATCAGCCTGTTTTTTTTCTAATATTTATCCAAATCATTCATTTCGTAGCTTAAAAGCATATTTTAACCGTTGTGACGGTATTTTTGTGTTGTTTGTTCGCTTTTTTCTTGTAATGGTATGTATTCCTTTAATTTTTAATATTTTTTACTTCTGCGTTATTTCCTTGGTCTCAACAAAATTTTCTTACTTTGTCCTAGGTTGGGAATCAACTATAAGGGCCAGGTTTTTGGCCCAAGGTACCGACTAGATTTTAACAGCTTACTACATTTCACCTAGTTCGACTTCCATCCAGCTTCGAACAGAAGAGCGCTGTGCCACGGATTCATTTTTTTCTGGTAACACTTATGAATCTTGTCCGTTGCGAACGCGTCTCCTATTCTGATGTCCGTCCGACATTAACGCCAGTAGCACACCTCCGCCGCGAAACCATCACAGCGAAACCGCAGTAGTTAAATTGTACTGGTTCGCGTCATGTTCCGCTACTTGAATCGGATGCGAGTAGCGAAACATCACGCGAACCAGTACAATTTAACTAATGCGCTTCGCTGCTATGGTTTCGCGGCGGAGATGTGCTACCAGCGTAAAGCGCGGAAGAGAGCAGTATGAACGCGTCAAATTTTCAACAGATGAGCTCCACGTCACCGTGTCTATCTCAAGCACAGCTTGGGCAACTTTTCTGTGACGAACGACTCGTCCCAGGTGTGGTGTGGTTACGTCGAAACCGGGAACGACCTTTTTTATTAATAATACTTACTAAATTCTGAAATTAAAGTTATTCCGAAATTAAAGTTATTTTTCACTTTGTAGTGTTATTTTTGGTAGTCGGTTCTTATTTTTTTGGAAAAAGCTTTTTATTTTTCACTTTTTAGTGGGTCAGTTTTGAATTTATCTAAGTTACAATAGCCTAATGTTAACTGCTCATCACCTTTTACAAAATATTGTTTTTCCCGATGCAGGGACGTTGATTGTTGAGGAATTCTCTTGGTAGGAACCAGGAGAACTGCCACTCACCATATGCATAGTGACGAGCATAAATTGCTTAATCGCAACCCGTTAAATAGGGGTACTCATTATTATATTGTTCCGGTGGACATATGTGCTCTCCATCATCAGTTCCACTTCCCCAAATGGTGCTTTCCGAGAGCAAATGCACGAGTTACTATAAAAAATATACCTGGCTTGCCTATAAAATTTGAGGGTTTCCCTCGATTTCCATGGGATTCCCTCATCTGATTCTGATTTGGTGGCAATGGGACCACCTAGGGAGTATACCCTTTCAAACAAGAAAAGAATTTTCAAAATCGGTCCATAATTAACGGAGTAACCGCGTAACAAACATACAAAAAAAAACATACCGCCGAATTGAGAACCTCCTCCTTTTTGGAAGTCGTTTAAAAATAATGTCTATAATGGTGTTTACCCAGCTATGATCTTCTTAATAAAGGGTCTACGATATCGTTCTTAGCTCAGCACTACATTAAGAACCATAATGAACTCTATAAAAACTCTCAAACTGTAAATTGAAACTCGCCTACTTTAAGCTATAGTTCTAAGTTGCAACTTAAATTCAAGTTAGAGCGAGCCGGCTGAGCTCCGGTAGTAAACGACATTTTAAACTTGTGCCTTATAATGTGGAAGTTATAATGAGTGTTATAGTTTCTGGTAGATGAGGGTTGAGGGCAGGCGGGGGGGGGGGGGGGGGTTATCTTGTAGATAGAAGTAGTCTAAGTAATTCTAGTTGTAGAAGTTTTGAGAATTGGGTGATAACTTTGATTCTGAAGTAAGTTTATAGTCTGGGAATCAAATGATCTGACGTTCCATAAGTGCCCATGTAAGTTTATGTGAAATAAAATATTTTGATTTTGAATGAGCTACCTAGGTACAGTCTGGCAGCACATCAGGTTTAAATACCAAACTATAAAATGTCTCCAAATGATTTTAAACCTTAAAATGTTTAAGGTCAAGTTCAAAATCGAATAAGAAAATTATAAAGTTTTTGGTAGCTTATGTGCTGGCGATTGTACCTTTTTATAGGTTGGCAAAGAAGTCAAGAGGTCAACTGACGGAAAGTGGTTGGCTGCCGCTTAAGGACGCTATCACATTTTTCCTCAAATATCAGTGCTTTTCAGGTACCATTTTAATGAATTAGGAGTCACAACTGCAAGGATATCAGTCTGTCAAATTAAATATAATATATTCATCTCCAGAATGGGCACATAAAAATTGTATAGCCCCATACAAATTTTTCACACAAATACGTTTTAACAATCACAATAAAACCAACAAATGAAAAAATGAGGTCTGAATAAGAACCGATATAGCTAAATCCACTGCATAGTTATACATAAAATTAATAACAAACTGTTGCTTATATAGTCCTCTATACGGTTAACTAAATATTTTGTAAGTAAATAAATAACTTTTTTATTTATGATTAAAATAAGAAGCGCCCTCAAATTTCTCCATACATTTTCTACACGCGGTTCGTCATTCCGCGCTCAGACGCGCTCGTGGAAGCACCGGTGTATCGATTTTTCGCAAAAAAATATTTACGTACAAAAGCGTGTGCTGTTTTGTATACTGTGGGTGGACGAAGTTGATACTTTTTCGGACCGAAATAAAAGGAAGTACGATTATTGGAATTAGTTTTAAAAATAAATACATAGTTCAAAATTTTTGTATGAATCATGGTTGTAGATTACGGATAAACATTGTGTAAATAAAATTATGTTATCTTTAATCAAATTTTTTTGAGATATTCGATACATAGTCAATTTTGGGGTTTTTGGGGGTGGTGATTACGTATGTCATATTTTTTTTTATCCAAGATGGCGGGTGTATTTTTTTAAATAAAAATTCGACATTGTCAGCAATTGTGGAGGTTTTTTATCAATTGTTGAAGGTGGTGTTTACAAATATACCATCCAACTTTTGATTCATGATGGCGGATGTACATTTTGGTGATAAATCGACTTAGTTGTCAATTCATAAATCCAGAATAGTATATGGTTATAACTTTCGACACCAAGTATGGTTTTTGATTGTGGTGTGTATTGCTAAAATATTTACATTTGTTATTACCAGTGATCGGAGTAGGTAGATTGATTTTTGGTACTTGTATCATAAATGCACACAGAAAGAATAACATGGATAAGCCATTTTTCCGGAAAGTAATTAATTAATTAATTAATTTTTCCGGATTCAATTAAATATTCTTAATGTTGGTAGTGATATTATTACTACTCAATTCAAAATTTAAAGGAAGGTATCAAAACTAAATTAATTCATTATTTATCTGTTGAATAATAAAAACAATCGAATTCCAATCGAAGCTTTAATATTTATTTTTGTCCGTATATTCGAGCCAAATCGTGGTTTACAGCAGATTCCAGAAGTCAGTATGTACACAAGCCAGGGTCAAGTAACGTTTTCACAACACAGTAACAAACAAAGATGCGCACTCTACGAACCGAAGTAAACGAATGAGCTACCTGGCATGTCGTCGGCGGGCGTACGCATTGTTCTGATAACCGGTTATTGTACCACCCATGTTCCTTTGTTCTGATTGGTCGTTGGGTTTTGTCAAATCGTGACTGTGTGCCGTTAAAAAAAATATGAAGAATATAATATTGCTCATTTTATTACAATTCCTACCTTTTTTTTTTTTGAGGATGGCAAATCATCAAATGACTCCTTCCACTCTGGCAGAATACAATTCCTACGTAAGTTCCGGTTTTTTTTTAATAATCCACCAATTCCGGAGGAATGTCCATATTAATATATACGTTTCGGATCAATGGTCCCAATTCAATCTACCTACTCCGATCACTGGTTATTACAGATGCCACGAATTCAGAAATTTCGATAAAGCACAATAAAACCATACACGTAGCAGTAAACAAAAGTAATGAGACTGTATTTTGATTCAGAAATCACAAATCTACTCTGGAGTTTTGTTACAGACGTTGATATACGTGTGTTGGTAATTTATTTTATTCGATTTACCTTAGGTACTTACTAATGTTGTCTTTTTAGGGTTCCGTACCAAAATGGTAAAAAAGAACCCTTATGGTGAGACTAAGTCTGTCTGTCTGTCTATCACACCAGGATATCTCAAGAACTGCTAATGCTATCAACTTGAAATTTAGAATAGTTTTAGATGACGTTTGCCCAACTATTTTGCAAACAAGAAAGAAATAAAAAAATATATACCTTTTTTGCAAAAGGGACTGAAAATTTTGAAATGTAGCTACTAGGGTATGTAGGGTATCATATGAAAGAGCGCTGTTTGCACCGTTCCCCTTATCTTCGAAGTTTGCATAGATAAAAATCTGAAATTATTCTATGTCATAGAAGTTTATGTAAAGATTACAGGAAAAATTAAACGATGTCTCTAAATAGTGTTTTTGAGAAATCATTAACATCATATATACGTACGGAACCCTCGGTGCGCGAGTCAGACTCTCTATTGACCGGTTTTTTATTTTCAGGAGCAAGAATGCGCAATAAGAGAATATAAGCCAAAGGCACAAAAATAATCGAGATGGATTTCCTTTTTGAGCAGCTAATCCTTGTAGGTAGCCACACTCCTCTTTTTGATTGCGGCGTAAAGTATAAATAAAGAAAAAACAAGGCTTAACAAGATGCTTATACTGTGAAAATTTAAAGACTGTAGCTTCATCAACCGTTTGGTTGTAAAACCAGTCTGATAGACGGACACGTGAGTGACAGCAATAGTGCTCCACTTGGACCCTTCGGGTACGGAACCCTAGAAAGAGCTGGCCTTCATTCTAAATTTGAACTTCTTTGAAACATGAAATTAAAATATACTTTTGACTACCTACTTTGGTTTTAATTTTTATCAAAAGTACTGAAATCGCGCCCCAGTCTCTGTAAATAAAATACTGTTTTCATAAGGCAATGATTATATTTAAATATCACAACGAAAGTCTACGATAAACTCCCAGGCTAGTGTTTGATTATGTAATGCTCCAACATTTGCCAGCTAAAATAATATTTACAAGTACCTACTTACATCTTTTCTAACTAATAGTAGCCTGGGGAATAATCGTAGGTGTTCCTTGTAATAGTAAAATGTTTAGGTTGTTAGTTATGTAAAAATATGGTATTTAATCCATGTGGCCAGCGCTTGAAATTTTTGGGTACCTACCTACGCTACGTAATGGCTGATGAATTTTAAAAATTCTAAAAACATAATTATCACGCAGATAGTACTTAGCCACAGTTACTAAAATTCGATTGCAAACTTACAACTAACTTTACTCAATCAATACCAGTAAAATTAAAAAAAATATACCTTCAAGTACCAAGATTAGTTAAGTTACGTATAAAATCGAGCGGTCAGCGGTTTCAATGTGTGCGTGCGCGTAATGTTGTTGTGTTGCGATTCAGATACCTAAACTCGAGCGAGTTCAAAATGTGATAGCGTCCTTAAATACTTGCAACCCAGAGAGGTTGCTGCAAAAGGCTATGTTCCCCGGAAGAACTTCATAGCTAACGTGTAAAAAAAATTAGTATGGTATGAACAAAAACCGGCCAAGTACGTGTCGAACCACGCACTATGAAGGGTTCTGTAGTTGGGATAAACTTATCCCAAGAACAAACTTAACGTTGTAGTTCAAAAAATGTTCTTCCATACATCGATATAAGTTTGGAGAAAAAGATGTGGCGACGACCCCAATTAAATTGGGATAAAGGCAGGAGAATGATGACGATGACATCGATATACGTCACGGTCAATTCTCCAAATGCAAATACGTAAGTTTTAATTTAAAAAAATATGCGATCAAAATAAAAAAAATCGGACTTTTTCCATTATCTGTGCGAGACCTTGCTTTCTACCACATTTTATGAGTAATTTCTAGATCAACGGGAAGTATGCGTTTTGATTTATTTGGGAATACTCGTATCAAAATATGTTTTTCGTTGTGTCGGAAATGATCAAATAACTTGTCCGGAGCAGGAGGGCGTGTCAGACTTTTACTGACTAAACCCACCCATGTTCCTTCAGTTGCCTGTGTGCCAGAGCCACGATATCCCTTCGGACAAACCCGCAACCCTGGGAGCGTACTCCGAAGCGATAATCCCAAGTATCGACCGTTTCTTGACTTCCAAAGTTTCCTTATTTGACTTTGAACCCTTACCCGACTTCAAGTCACGTTTTTGACTTTGACTTATCTCTTTGACTATCGTTTTTTTTTCTTTCGCCGTAGTTAGCTATAGTCAGCCGTAGTCAGGAAACGGCCGAACATTCGGCCGATTCTTCCGATTTATCTTCGGAGTAGAATCCCAGGTTTCTAAAGCCTGTGTTTCAATTACCAAGCACACAACAAGCAAGTACTTTAAATAGTGCCACGTACACCAGTTTTCTTTTACACACACATTACTCCCAGTTGTCAGTGCTCTAAGATCCTCACAACCCATATACGGTACTGAAACTGAAAAGCCTAAGAAGTGACACGCTTTGCTGAAACAAAAGGCGCACGCCACCGACAGTAATGGCTTCTTTTCACCGAACATCGAATACCGTCAGCAAAAAAGTTCTAGTTAATTAAAGTTTTAAGACTTCGGATCAATTCGCTGACACCGTTTTATGAATCGAACTGGAGTTTCTGCTTTATCGTGTAGAAAATTTTTGATGTTTCTAGTGTCGTGAAGTTTACGCTCGTGTTAACTTTTTGGATGATTAGGACTGTAAGAAATTGTTTACAATGTACATTTTTGTGTTTAATTTAATTAGTAGGTACTAGCTGTCACCCGCTACTTTGTCTGCGTGTATTTTGTATTTCAACTGCTTTAATGCACATAGCCATGATGAAAAGTAGTTCTTTCGGTTCCTGGGCTACCTATTTGTCACATTTGCACCTTCTTCCCCGAGGAGAATGCTCTACTTTTCGCACCTATTCCGGGATAACAAAAACCAAATTTTATTTTCGAATTAGTAGTTTATGAAACTGTTAAATAACTGGGAACTACCTAGTTATGTGCAATTTGATTCACTATTTTATCTAAACTTATGCAATTTCATCAAAAACATAATAAATAATATCGTAAATAAGTACGCGCCACAGCGACCGATCAGCTTTTACGATGTAGAAACAGCGGTTTTTCAAATGCATTTTTCACAGTTTCACTTGACCATACACAAAAAACTATTGTTTTTAGTATTGTAACTATTTGTGTTTTATCTATTTAATCAATTAACATTATTGTTACTTATTATTCCACTATATTAAATTGTTAGCTATTGTTATTAATCATTATAAATCAGACCCTACTAATTATAGACCTATTTCAGTGCTACCTACCTTTAGTAAAATTTTTGAAAAACTTATTTTAGATCAAATGCAAAGATTTTTTAATAAACATAAGTTATTGCATAACAAACAGTTCGGTTTTACAAAGGGTCGTTCGACTACTGATGCCGGTGTTGAACTTTTAGGACATGTTTATAATGCATGGGAGGATAAATGCGATGCTTTGGGCATCTTTTGCGATTTGTCCAAGGCATTCGATTGCGTTCTTCATAAAACATTAATCAGGAAACTGCACCACTACGGAATCCGAAATGCCTCTCTGGATCTTCTTACTTCATATTTAAGTGATAGGATTCAGAGAGTTGATGTTAACGGAAAAAGATCTCCCGGATCTGTAGTAAGAATGGGGGTACCCCAGGACTCAATTCTTGGCCCATTTTTGTTTCTTATTTATATAAATGACTTGCCTTACCTCATAAAGGATAAACATGATATAGTGTTGTTTGCAGACGACACTTCACATTTATTTAAACTCAAACGTCAGCAGTTGGTTACTGACAATGTCAATAGTGCCCTTGAAAAAGTAGTTAACTGGTTTAATGTTAATAACCTACTTCTTAACGAGAAAAAAACTAAATGTATTAAGTTTACAATACCTCATGTTAGACAAGTAAAAACTAGTGTGCTCATAAAGGGTGAAGAGTTGAAACCCGAAGATTCTACAGTGTTCTTAGGCATAACTTTGGATGCCAAGCTTCAATGGGGCCCCCATATAGATAAATTGTCGAAAAAGCTTAGCTCTGCAGCATACGCCGTTAGAAAAATTCGTGATTTAACTGATTTAGAGACAGCCCGCTTAGTATACTTTAGTTATTTTCATAGTGTCGTACGGTATTCTGTTGTGGGGAAATGCCGCCGACATTCAGACAATTTTTGTTTTACAAAAAAGAGCAATTCGTGCAATTTATAAATTAAGTCCCAGACACTCCCTCAGAGACAAATTTAAAGAGATTAATATACTGACTGTAGCTTCTCAGTATATTTATGAAAATCTATTGTATGCACATAAAAATATTAATCTGTTTAAAAAATACAGTGATATCCATAATGTAAATACTAGGAACAAGCACAAATTTGTTGTTCCTAAAACCAGGCTTAAAAAAATAGGTGGCTCGTTTAGATGCCAGTGTATACGTTTTTATAATAAACTTCCTAGCCATATTCAAGAATTAAGCCTTAATAAATTCAAATGTTTTATAAAACGGAAACTGTGCCAGAAAGCATTTTATACTGTTAAAGACTTTATTGAGGACAAAAAGGCTTGGGATTGAGCTGCTCCAATTTACAGTGAATCTTGATTTGATTTTTTTTGCCAACTATTTATACTATTTATTGATTGAAATTTTTAAATACCTAAACTATGACATGAATATTTACTTTGTAAAGTATTATATTATTTTAATTATTATGAATGTGAGGACTATGTGAATTGTTTTTTTAATTTTAATCTCAATCAAAAAAAATTTTAATGCAGGTCTGGCAGTTTGAGTACTTTATGCGGCCTAACCAATTGTCCTTTCTTTGGTATTGTTCGTCGAATCGCTGAGCTCCTTAAGTTTTGAGTTGAGCTGCACGATAACTGACAAATGCGTGCACTGACTGGACAGGTCCACTCAAATCTGTGTGGTTCTTTCGTCAAAAGACCATGTCAGACACCAATCTACATGGTTCTCAAATGATCTGACCAAGATTATATCCGTATTTTATATACACATTGACAGTGATTAATTTTATACAGTATGTTAAATAACAGAGGGCGTTCCCCTAAACTCGTTAATCTATATTATTAATAGATAAAAATAAAAATATCAGCATAGAAAAATAAGCACAAAATAATCCGAATTAAAAAAAAAAATTAATTGACAATAAATTCGAAACCTCCTGTTTAACATCAAAATAGTAGCGCGGAATAGTACCTAGCGTAGTAGCATTGCCCAAACCGGCAACGTTGCAATACGCACGATGCCGAGCGACTCACGAATACTCACGAAGCAGAGCGAACCGACCGCCGCGCGCCGCGCCGCGCTGAGTGGCGAGCGGCGACTTTTATAATGGCGGCATAAAACGTCTGGGAACTAGAGTTCCCACGGGCACTTAGCGGTATAATGAATTAGAAAGACACGTCGTCGTCGGGTTGTTATCAGTAAAATTAAACATTTATGTAAGTATGTGTAGGTTTAGCAATAACATTTAACAACCCGTCTCAAATGCCCGGCTGACAAAGGAATGCGTCACTGAGGCACCTTGGACTTGGAAGGACCTATTCGCAAACATAGTAGGTAAATAAAAAAAACATAAATTCATGTATCTACCTATCTAAGCCACGTTTTAATAACATTAAAATTAAAATACAGAGTATTAGACAGTTATTCTGCACGCAGTGGCCGCGTAATGAACGCGAGGTGGTAGCAGCGCTTCTTTACGTCGCGCATCGTCGCGGGCTCGTGGCCACAAAATAAACAGATACGAGTACAGAAGGTCCACTCACGGCACAAGTACACAAATTTGTTTTACCTAGCTACTCAGACCGGTGGTACGACAGGCTTACAGTGTTAATATGAAAAAAGCTTTTAAAAATTAATTTATCTAAAAAATAATGTACCGCTAATAAATAGTGTGCGGTTAAGTTTGGAGAAAGTTTCATTTATTAAAACCACAGTTTAGGCTAGGATTTAAATCATAATGACGGTATTACACGTTAGCAAGTGATTTTTTTTCTCCAATACAGAAATTTAAAAACTTTTATTTTAAGCAGTTGCCTTCGTAATTCCTAAGTACTTGCGTTTATTCATAGCAATCGTGTAACGTCACAGTAGTAACACGTTCGTTGAAAGGGGTACTCCCTGAGTATAAAAGCAGTTTTAGGAAAGAGTGGGCCTTCTGAACTTATTAATTTTGTAGCACAGTCGTTTAGTGTTATTTTTTATTTTAATGTTTTCGAAATGTTTTAGCTATTATGATACATTTAAATAATGTTAAAAACTTACCTAGATTTTGAACTGCTCAATATGCTGACCTCCTCTGTCTACACATTGTTGCAATCGCCGACGGTTATTTTGGTGCACTCGTCGCATTAAAAGCGGGTCCTCGCGTATGCGGTTCCTGATAACACGGAATGCTGTGCGGATTCGCATTTCCATCTCCTCCCGCGAGTGGCTTTCTTTTTTATAAACGAGTTGTTTGACCCAACCCCAAAAAAAGAAGTCAAGTGGCGTTAAGTCAGGTGACCGTGGTGGCCACGCCTCGGGACCGTAGCTCCCGATCCAGCGGCTATCAAACAACTCGTTTAGCCGCGACCGCACTTCTGTTGAAATGTGAGGGGGTGCTCCATCGTGTTGAAACCACACATTTCGGAGCTCGGCTAGCGGCAATCTGTCGAGGTAGCGCGCGACGGTGTCGTTAAGAAGAGCCAGATACCTCACACGGTTTAGAGTCCCTGGGATGAAGACAGGTCCTATTATTTTATTTCCCTTTATCCCAGCCCACACATTCAGTGACCACCGTATTTGATGTGCTAACGGCCGAGTGTCACGCGGATTATGGCCTCTTTCTGCCCAGTGATGGCATACACGTCGATTCCACATGCCATTGCGCGTAAATAGGCTTTCATCTGACCATATGACGTTTTCGATGAAGTGGGTGTCCTCCGCGCATCGCTGCAGTGCCCACTGGCAATAAGTTAACCGGCGCTCGAAGTCAGCTGGACCAAGCAGACCTTGTACTTTTTGAAGTGAGTACGCATGCTGCTTGTTTTTCTTTAAAATTTTAAAGACTGCGACGTGACTCATGTTTAACAGGCGGCCGGCTCTTCTAGTGCTTGAACCGGGCTCCTCCTCAAAATGCCTTAGCACGTTCTCTTCCTGCCGCACAGAGATCACGGGTCGGGGGCCACCAGAACGACGCGGCACTACCGGTTCATTATTACGAATACGCACCAGGGCACTCACAATAACACGAGAATTCCGCGGTTGATGTGCATTGGGGTACCTCTCAGCATACATCCTCAGAGCACGTGCACCATCATAATTACACTCAGCATAAATGAGCACCATGTTCGCATACTCCTGAGCACTGAACTGATAACGCGGCATTTTTCACACAAGAATGACGCAAGATGTTGCAATGCGAAAATAATGCACATCCGCTCAGCGCGTGATATTAGTTCCGACTAAAATTAGGTGGACATCCGGGGGCAGGGGGCGGGGCTAGGCACATCAAATAGATCGCCGCTGGCGCGGCCCGTCATTCATAAATAGGTAAATTGCGAAGTTGCCGTCCTTCAAGTACGCGTGTACAGAGTGTTTCTTTTACGCATCAATTTAACATTTTTAGTGAATATTTTAATATTAAAAAAAATAAAAACATTTTGTTTTCGAATGGTAATATTTTTTTTAGCATGTATGGATGCAATACTATTGCGGGTTAACGGGAACGCCCTCTGTTAGTTAACATACTGTATATACAATGACATGAATATTTACTTTGTTAAGTATTATATTGTTTTAAGTATTGTAAATGTGAAGACTATGTGGGTTTTTGTTCATTTTCCTTTTTTTTCTCATTTAGTTTTTATCATAGTCTGGCAGTTTGAGTGATTTTATGCGGCCTACCCAAATGTCCTTTCTTTGGTATTGTTCGTTGAATCGTTGAGCTCCTTAAGTTCTTAGTTGAGCTGCACGACTACTGACAAATGCGTGCACTGACTGGACAGGTCCCCTCAACCTGTGTGGTTCTTTCGTCAAAAGATCATTTCAGGCACCAATCTACATGGTCTTCACATGATCTGACCAAGATTATGTCTGGACTTTAAAAAGAGACTGTGACCTCTGAGTTTGTTTCGGCCTTTCTTCTCAGAGTAGTCGGATACGAAACGCCGACCTCATCTAGTTTTTTTTAATATGATTGACGTGTAAAAGTGTTTGTACAAACCTACTTACAGAAATAAATCATTTATCATTTATCATTTATCATTATTTTATTCAATTATGTAAAGCAATGTTCCAAATATTATTTATTGTTATAATCATAGATGTATTTGCAGTTTTAATATTTTATTTTGTAAAGTTAGTTTAGTAACCATGTGCCCAAGTGAAATTTCATTTATTATTAGTTTGACAGTCACTAGCTGACAACGGTAGTCTACGTGTACAGACTCACTTGTATTTTTTTGTGTATTCAGAAGCAGTGTTATCAAAGTGTAGTATTGTTACTAAACTGATTATAAATCTATACAGACTTTGTTTCTGCCATTTATTTCATTTTATTGGTAAATGTTTTCATACAAATTATTTAGTTAAGGTTCCAAATTCAAATCGCATTATGGAATAAAATTCAGTACTATATTATTAACCGGCTAGAGCATAGGGCTTTAACGACTTGCTTTATGTTAGGTATGCATAACAACATATAATTTGACATTAGCGAGGTGTGAGAAAACCTTAACGAAAGTAAAATTGTTCATGAGCATTTTCAATTTGCTTTTGCGTTAACTTTAGTTTCCTTTCCATTATGCTAAGTTTTTCTTGCAATTTTCCACGGGTTTTTATTTTCTCTCCTGAATCATTTTTCCTGTCGCTACGTTTAAGAAAAGCGCAGGTTAAATGCACGGAACACTTCGTCCTTGCACCACATTCTTCTTGCTAACTAAGCTATTATAATTTGCAAACGGTACATGTTAGGACGCAGGCTATAAAGCAGCGTTTTGCATAATCAAGAGCAAAATAAGCTGTTTAACGTTTACATATTGGGTGTTATTCATAATCAATGAGTTGATGTATTTTAAAAAGGAAATCGCAGGACGCCCTCTCATAGTGAAAAACTCACTTAAATAAAATATGGAGGCTTTTTTCCAGCATTGACATAATTTAGGGTAATAGGTTTAATAAAGCTATAAATAGTGGACTGACCAATAGAATTGTTGAAATCGTTTTCCCCACTGCCGGTTTTCAATTTTCACATACTCATCAAACTAAGGCATCCTACATTTTTCATAAGCCCTCCGCTTCCGCTCCCCGCTCTCAAACACACCTCCACCGAGCACGCCACGGGTAATTAAACTTCTTGAATTCTTGATTTATGTGCGAAAGAAAATTTTATTTCCTCCTCCCTGGCTTTTAGCCGAGTGAATTAAATTCAGGAGCGTGGTGGAAATAAATGGAGTGTTTATGCACTGTGAGTATGTGAGAAAAGATTGCTGCTATTTACTGCTGTGCTTGCACTGATTTTTGGGTGAGATTTGGAGAAAATAATGTGGTTCTCTTATTCTTCTTGGTTTGTAAGAGAGGGTTTATTACTTATTGAATGGCTTAATAATGCCCTAATTATCCATTGTCAAACTGGATATTGGAAATAAGCTACACCTATAGAGCAGTATCCACTTGATAAACATGATAATATCATCATTATCATAATAAACCTATAATGTTCCACGGCTTGGACATAAGCCTCCTCTCGGTGAGAGGGAGTGGGCCGTAATCTACCTCGCGGGCCCAGGGAATTGCCCAGTGGTAGATTTTTGGTTTTAGGACATGCCGGTTTCCTCACGATGTTTTTACTTCACCGTTTTGAGAGCAGTGGTGATGAAATAATTTACAGATAGTAAAGCGCCTGTCAGGGTTCGGACCCTACCCATGATAATATGTTGCATAGTATATTTGTTTTGTTTTATATTTCACACTACAGAAGCAGCGCCCTCACACGATATTAAACTATGACCTCATAATCTCACATTTTTACGTTTTCTTCACATATTTTCAAGAGTCTCCTTCTTTTCATATTAAACCCTATTCAGCTTTAAAGCTACGTACTTCAACACACTTTACGTCACCTCTATCAAGGGAAATGAGACCTTATCCCAACAACGTTTAAGTTTCAAATATGTGTGTGTATATTTTACTGTAAAAGTGAGGTCGCAAGGGTTGTGGAGGATGCCTTCAGTCACCACATCCCTCCCGAGTGGATGGCGGATCCCAAACACGTATTAAATCCACTATTAATCCCTGCGGGGTTATGGCTATTATGCCCATCCCTCCACCTTTGGGCAACATTAGCTCTGTTTAACATTTTAACTGCTTCGTTTGGGTAGACAAAGACGGACCCACTGGCAATTATATAGCCTATGCGAAGATTATACTGAGTCAAAAAGGATGTGTTCGTGATTTTAGATTGCGATGCAGTATTGCGTCCAGAATATAGAAAACATAACATAAAAATCTGGCCAAATGCGTGTCGGACCACACACAACGAAGGGTTCCGTAGGTGGGCTGACTTTATCCCAAAACAAACTTAACTTAAAACGTGTTGTTACATTGTACTTGTAAAACACTTGTACACCCATGTCAAATTACAGCTTTCGAGTACTAAGAGTCTCTGAGCTAAGCCGCGGACAGACAGACAGACAGATGGACATGGTGAAATTATAAGGGTTTCTTGTTGACCATGACACCCAAAAAATTTAACAAATGTTAAATGTTGAAAGTAGGTACTTCATTTCCACCATGTGCCTTAACCCCTAAATAAGTCAACAGATTTACAATTAGTGGCACCGGTACTTATATTGTAACGGTTAATTTTATTTATGAGATTTAGTTTAGTTTATTTACAAATTAACAATAATAACTTTATTTGCATCATAAAAGTACAACCATATAATAGGTATTTTTAACATTTGGTAGGTAGGCACTAAAAACTTAAATAAATAGGTTCCTGCACTTAAATACTAACCAATAATGTGATATTACATTTCTCACCTTTCTAACGTCATAAAAATGTTGTTCATTAAGTCCTTACGTCACATGATAATTATGCAGTACGTATTTAAGCACTAATCACTCACCAATAATTACTTACGCTGATATTGTTATTTAGGTTGTAGCATTCGATTCACACTGTCCTCCGTACTAGTCGAAACTGTATCACGGTAGGACAGCCTTTCTCTTACACAATTAACCAGGGGCCCAAGTCTGCTATTTTTATAAATTCAGTCATTCCAACATGATGCCATTGTCATTTTGCTAAAAGTTCGTAATCTGGTAAATTCATAATGGTCGATCATTTTCTTTGCAATTTCTTTCAATGTAGTGTCAGTGGCCGACCATTGGAAAGTCATAGTGACGCCATTATAATAGTAGATTACCAAACTTGTCAAAATCAACAATTATGAAATCAATGATCGACCATTCTGATACTATTGTAATAGCAGACTTGAGGCCCTGTTCTAAATACAAATAGTATTCCACTATTATTTCACAGTATAATAATTTTTATCTATGATATTATGTTCCTATGTAAACAGGTAGGTATCAGAATATTTTTCATTATCTACGAACAGAAGTGATCACAACACAGGTAGTGTTAAAATAACTTTAGTATACGTAAAGTTTACAGACAATCGTTAGATTTACAGAAATATCTCGATATAAACGCATAGCTATCCTATAAATACCTATCAGTATGGAGTATGGTCCCAAATAATTCCTCATTTAATCACATCCGATTAAAAACATGTACTCACATGAACTTAAAAAATCCGAACCAATCAGTAAATTTAAGTGAGCACATTAAGTTTATTCGCTTAAAATATAAGGATTTGTTTCCTACCCGACAGGAGTCCCTGAGTCAGTCCTTCCTGACATTTTCAGATAAACAGTAAATTTAAGTGAGCACAATATGTTTATTTGCTAAAAATAAAAGGATTTGTTAACTACCTGACAGGAGTCCCTGAGTCAGTCCTGCCCGACATTTTCAGATAAACACAGGTAGTCCATTTTCAACTGTCCATTAAATTGGTAGCTAATTATGTTCGTGACACTCTCAGTTAATTGAACATTAGCAGACTTTTAGTTAATCCAATGACAAGTTCTACGTTATTATATTATAGATACTTCTTAGTCCAATAAATACAAATACGGTTTTGGATTGAACATATTGTTCAGTGGAAACTTTATCACAGTACTGATTTCGCATTCCTCGTCTTACCATCATCTGCCTAGCCTTTTCCCAACCGTGTTGCGGTCAGCTTTCAGTCTGACCAGAGATGCAGCTGAATACCAGTCTTTCCTCGTCTTACCATTTTAACAAATTCTTATCTAATCGAAACTAATAACATGAAGAGGTAAACTTGTTTGTTAGTATAGTTAAACCATTTCACGAAGTCCGTTTGGTTATTGCAATTTGAACCTTATGTTTACCGCCATTAGAGCGACAAGAGAGGACTTCGTGAAATATTTTAACTATACGAGAAATTACTGATCCGATTACAAAAATTATTTCTTTGATAGTAAGCCACACTAGTGCCGAGTGCCATACTTAGGCATGTTTCTTCCACGCGGACGAAGCCTCAGGCAGAAGCTAGTATTTAAATACAATCTATCCAGAAACTTCAAAGACAGGACAAAAGTGATTTGTTCATTTTAACGTCAGCCACAGCAGCTCGTCAAACTGGTGACGGAGATAGGAACACGCTTGACGTCGAACAAAGGGTGGCTGCAAATAAAGGCACAAGTTTTGTCACAAAGTGCGGCTGTAGTGCCAATCTGTCTGTGTCCACTCTATTAGATAAGAGCTGTGCTCATACTGAGGCCACAGAGAGTGCTCAATTTAGGTCTAGAATTTCCTAAATATTATATGTGTGACAACAAAGGAGCATGTTCTATATATAAAAGTGTTTTTAGGTTTTCTATGTTTCTGTTTCAATTACGAGCAAAGCTTATTTTGAGGCTCTGGCTATTTTTAGACAGTCGCCTGAAAAGAGACAGGCTAATTGGTTCCTCCGTAAGTGACAAATTATGGGTAATTCTTGTTGCAATTATACGCTGACCTAGTTTTATTTTACACATACACATACATAAACTCACGCCTTCTTCCCATGGGGGTAGGCAGAAACTATAGAACGCCACCTGCTACGCTCCTTACATATTCCTTTTGCTTCGCCTACGTTCATGCATCTGGTTTTATTTTATTTATTTATTAATAACCAACTTATATTTACAGTTTGTACCACGTCAAAACTAGCAGTTACCAATATAATCTTAAAATTAGGTTAAATTACATGAAACTAGACAAAATTCGATGAAATTAAACAAAATTAGATAAAGGTATGTAAAATTTGATAAAATTTGATATTATTAGAATAAAATTATTTATAAAAAAATAAAATGTAATTTTCTTTATGTACGCCAAGGAGATTGTACTGGGAGTGGCAATGAAGTCCTGGTATCGTGTAGTAGTGTTCAAGAATCTCAGCTCAGTACTCACCAAGACATCTGAGGATTCGTCATCTAGCAGAATGTTGTTAATATTAGGGAGGGCTAGATTCAATAGACTGGTCTTAAGGCGCAGATACATTACGCAGAAAATTGCGCAGAACATTTCAGAAATAGCAAATAATATTTTTTCTGTAGGTAGTAATAGCAGTAACCTAAATGAATTCAAGATAGTATTTCAATCATTAGTATTATCCCACTAATTAGGATTTGGATGAAATATTTTATAACCTGGATACTTTTATACGTAGCACATTGCATGCATACAAGATGGTATTCTGTTCACGACACGACACGTTGTACATAATTTCGAGCAGTAGACCTAACAAAAAGTACTAGGCTTGCATGAATAGTGTTATTATAAAATAATACGAGTAAATTTTCTCTCGCGGAGAAGACAGAGGAGCCGTTGTTTTAAATTGTTGATTGATGTTAAATAATTAATAATACGTAACCCTTTTTGGCCGATTGTACATAAAAGTAAGTTTGGCCTATACAAAAAAAAATATGGGCTGTAGAAGGAATATAAAATAGGACGAAGCGGGAATAAAATAATTTAAATTATATTTTGGGACGAAGGAAGCATATTGTTTAGGACGACCCACGATTTTTTTATGTAGGATAAAACTCAGTGGGCCTAAAGAAGAATAAATCCAAAAAATGTATGTTAAACTAGAACGCATACACGTCAATTCTATATGTGAACATTTGAGAATTGTAATTCAGGAAGTAATGTCTACTCAAAGCATTAAAAAAAACCGGCCAAGTGCGAGTCGCGCACAAAGGGTTCCGTACCATTATCTATAAAAATGGCAAAAAAAATTACGTTTGTTGTATGGGAGCCCCCCTTAAATATTTGTTTTATTTTAATTTAACTATTTATTTTTAAAGTGAATAGGTATATAACTAAATATTCTGTGAACATTTCAAGCGTTTACCTGTTACCGTTATCAATATCGAGCAATAACGGGCAAAAAAATCACGTTTGTTGTATGGGAGCCCCCTTAAATATTTATTTTAAAATACACCGTCTGTGAAAATTTCAACTGTCTAACTATCACAGTTCATGAGATACAGCCTGGTGACAGACGGACAGACAAACGGCGGAGCCTTAGTAATAGGGTTCCCGTTTTACCCTTTGGGTACGGATTTTTTCTATGAACCGATTTTATTATCTATAATTCCATCTGTGTTTTTTTTTTTTCAAAAAAATCGGCGACGCGGTGTGAGGGCGACGCGCTTTTGTATGGCCAAGATCAATGGTGATTACCCGATCTTTAAGGGTTATAGTACTGGTTTGTAGTATTGAGAATTGAGAACGTTGGCGAGGGCGAAGTGTGTCTAATGAGTGGTGGGATGTTAAAGGAGATGTACTGTAGTAACAAGGAATTGAATTGGGTACATACCACCTTAAAATATTTTAAGATACTAAGATTATTACGATGAATTAACTGATTACCGAAAAAAGTTTCAGTTAGGTAGTATCTCGTCTCCAATATTCATCCTATAAAAACATTCAATAGATCCCATGTTCAAAAAACCAAACAACAAAACATTCCAATTTGTTAAGATCTAAAAGCCGCTGATGGCAAAAAAAGCTCTGTAGCACCGACATAAAAACAGCGGAACTCCTGATTTATCAACCGAATCTAACAAAGGTTTTTCTCCAAAAAAAATGGGCAAGTCGCAGCAGCGACACAGCGACACAGCGAAAATCTGTCTGCCACTCCATTGGTTAGCTGCGACCGGATCCGACGAGCCTGACAAATTAAAAGGCCCAATCTGTTCTCCAGATTGGATCAGGTGACCTGTTCTGTGATGTAAGTATTTATTCGAACGTGGTTTAGAATTTTTGGAATGTTTCGGTGAGGTACGGGACTGGAGTAGATAATGAACTAAGCTTTAAATTCAAATTCGAATTCAAATTGTTCATTTGCAAGAAAATACAAGGTTTACAAGGGAAGATCTTACAGCCTTAAAGTCATAGTATTCTGCCTGCGAGCAAGCGTGCAAATTATTCATGATTTTAAGTCACAATTTATTCATGATTTTAAGTCACAATTTATTTATTTATTTAAACTTCTCACACACAATTAGGTACTAAGGCGGACTTAATGCCACAATTATTATACAGATTCTATTAATACCTGGCACATTATTATTAAATTATTATACATTTATACATTTACATCATTACATTATTAAAATAATCCTAACTAAAACGTATAAAAATGAAACAGCTTTCTAAATATATTATGTCATAATTCACACATACATTAGACAACACGTTGAAAAACTTAATCAAATCAATCAATTTTACTAAAAATAAAATAAATAAAGAAAACGCGGGCGCGTCTTCTTCTACGAGATTAAAAGTAGTCCTTCTCCAAGTCCGCAGCTACCTCTCTGTCAATTTTCATAATGATCTGTTCAGTGATTTAGGCGTTAAAAGGTAACAAACAGGCAGACAGAGTTACAATCGCATTTATAGTATGGAACCATTGGAACTATGGATGGATTCCTATACGTCTTTCTACATGTGTCTCTATCTCTGTTAAATAATTTTACTTCTGTAATAAGTGATCCGATTATCTATAAATATCTGCTATCTTCCTTTTGCATGTCCCGTTGAACGTGTGATTCATAATATCACCAAATCCTCTCGTGTTGCGGTTATAACTATCGGTCATTTGCATGCGAAAACCAAAGGCTTTTGACAGTTCAACCGTGTCATAATTTACCGATGAATTATACTGAATATAAATTAGATTTAGCTTTTAACAGCTGTTCATAGGTTGATTTAGTTCAGTTCTGGAAATATAGGAACTAAATAACAATTCAGGCGGAACTGAAGAACAATAAAAAATGGATGGTAATAAAGTGCAAAAGCCAATCCCAATTTATGCAAACAATGATGCGGCTTTTACCATTAATTTTTCTTCAATAATATGAATTCAGCCTCACACTTATCTACATAGTTCATATCATAAAGAGTGCTGAATCATAGTGGCATAACAATAAAAGAGCCATCGCCACTACGAGGGTATAATAGCCATCACACAATGGCTACCACGAGCGGTGACGCGCGTTGAAACACGTCCACTCGGATCCACTAATTGTTATTCAAAAACCATTCACTTTGCGCACTTGCTGCGACAAATAAATATACTTAGATCTAAACGTTTTTCATTGTTTTATTTAGTTGGCGGCTTGGTGACATGTGAGACATCAGAATTTCTGTCAGACTAAGTAACTGAGTAGCTTACATACAATCACATTGGCGCAGGCCGCACTTTTAAATACTTCATTTAATTTATTTCTTTATTGTCTTCGTGTTAAAATATGGAAAAACCTTACTGTCACAATTAAAAATGAACTCTTTAATTAAATATCAGGCGCTTTCAATATCAATAAGATTTTATGAAAAGCTGCCGAAATAAATTGTTTATGCGTGATAGTAAGAAATCAGTTTATTTGTATACAATACGGCGAATCATTTGTTGGATCAAACGGGGCCGAAAGGGCTTAGGGCTGCCCCTAACTTTGATGTTCCGTTCAAAAACATATTGTGTTCTACTTGTTGCTATTTCTTGTAGTTTTTTTCATGTTTTTTATACGTTTGTAACAGTCGTTCTTTTTGCAGAGTGGTCCCATGGTTGCAAGGTCCATTTTATTATAGACGAGAATGACCCTTTGATTTCAGTAGATGTCGTAAATGACAATTAGATTAACGTAAAGAGAAACATCAGCAGTAGGTATTCGAAGGGTTTCAGATAAAAATAATTTTAAAAATCGTAATTAACCCTGGGGCACTAACCATTCGTAAAAATGACGACGCTTACCTTGCGCATTTAGTGTTTTGGTAAGATTCCGACCTCCGCCACCCCACCCGTTTCTAATACCTTCCTGATTCCCCTCATTAGTGACCCGCAATCATTCATTACGGATGCACGCATACTAGATCGGGATATATTGTATGATCGTCGTAATATTTCAGACGAACTTGCATCGAAATTTGGAGCAAATCTTCGCGGAGATCTTGAAAACTATAATCTTGATCAAAAAGATTCTAGCTGAGATGTTCCCAGAACTCTCAAAACTTGCAGCTACAAATAATCGTTGTATGACTACGAACTTCTGCAAGGGCTGAAAAAATGCGATTTGCAGGGAGCATAATGTTTCTATGTGCAATCAGTGTTCAATGTAGGTTATTTCTAAAACAGATATGTTATTGGATAAAGGGAGAACTAAGACTGCTAATTAAGGTCGTTTTGTGTCATAAATGAAGTTGATTAAATAAACATTGATGTTTTAATCGGTCGTAAAATTTACGAATGGTTAGTGATAACGTTACTCGAAATTAAGGTTAGTGAGCTAGGGTTAAATTATTTTATAATTTCAGATTCTCAAACGTAACTCAAATCACAAAACGTATTGATCTTTCGACAGCCCTTAACCCAGCCGGTCCGGGACGTTTTCGACCGTATTGGGTACGCAATGAAAATATTTCCAGATCCCTTTTTGACTTTCAAATTGAATCGGCCGAAGCACGAAGACTTAGGAATCAATTTGATACTTTATTTTGTGATCTGCCGTCTTTCGATGTTACGATTCGGGTCCGATTACCCGCTAACAGTGAGGGGTGATTGTTTTATTTACATTTTTGGTCGCTTCTCCCTGCGTGACTTAATCAATTTTAAGAGCTCAGATTTGTATTTTGTTTTTTTAGACTTAGAGAAATCAAGGCGGGTTTAATGAAACTGTATAATTTAGGTTACTAAACGTAAAACAATAATTTTGTGGTATTATTTACAGTTTTACTACTTGTACTTTTAATTGCGAATGATAATTATTGCATAGCAGGTAATTATTACTTCATCGGCACGGCGGCGGCGGATTGATTAAGTATATTGTTTTTGATGAAAATAAATAGAATGATACCTACAATAATAATTTCAACACTAACACACTTCTAGAAAAGCGGAACATTTTATTCTTATGTGCTATTTTAGTACGTTTTACATAAATGAGGCTTGATTTCCGAGCGTAACGTAACAGAATATTGAATAATTCACCACATTTAAAACATTACTGTATGTCTTGTGTATTTATTTGTCTATTGTAACAATATTCATAGCTCAATTAGCTTCTCAACCTCCATACGATTTAAATAAGCTCCTAAATTCAGAGCATAATTACAACCTTACCTATATTTATAACATAAAGTTCTATTGGGTTTATTAATATCTAACATTGTCCAACGGACGATCTCGTTTGATTTCTATTTCTCGGAAATTAGATCGTAAATGTGACTCA
Organism: Tiliacea citrago; assembly: GCA_963921375.1. NCBI lineage: Eukaryota > Metazoa > Arthropoda > Insecta > Lepidoptera > Noctuidae > Tiliacea > Tiliacea citrago. The sequence goes on from OY992793.1 coordinate 3,058,327, forward strand.
TTTCGTATGAAATACGGGCTATGTAAGCTAGAGAGAGGGTTTTGTAGCCGTGTTGATGTTGAGTTTCTATAAGTAAACCTTTGTTACAGTCCGTTCAACCGATTTTGACTTCTATTGCGTTGGTGGCATGACAAAGGGTAGCTGTAATAAAAATGTAACTACGTTTATGCTCTTAATGCCATCCTTATGCCTACGGAATAGAAGTCAAAATCGGATGAACGATACTAATAATTAAGTATGAATATTAAATACGTAGGTCTAAGGTCACTTGGAGCTCTAAAAGAATCAAGCTTCTAAGTCAACGCAATAAAAAATACGGCGATTTATGCGACATAATAAATTATTTTGATACTCGCAAATAAATCAAAACCAATAGGATACTTCCCGTTGACCTAGAATCATGAAATTAGGCAAGAAGTGAGGTCTCACAGCAAAAGTAAAGGAAAAAGTCCGAAAATCGTTACTTTGTAGTTTTATCACATAAAAATATATATTTATTTTATATATTTAGATAAAGGCATTGATATTTTATTTAATACTAGCTGACCCGGCGAACTTGTACCGCCTTATACCGACAGCAGCGCCACCTACCAGGTCCAATTGTATTGTAAAACCATCTAGGAACCCGTTGAAATATAAATACAAAATTTCAACCAAATGATCGGTCTAGCCATTTAGAAGGAGTTAGGTGACAAACTCACGTACAGAAGAATTATATATATTATAATATTATATTGTAATGAAAATACTATAAAAACATTAACTTTCTAAGCCTTATCATTGAACACGTCGCAGACGCGACTCGCGTAATGAATAGATCGACAATTAATGAAAGCGACTCAATTATGCATATTATGCAACGTAGGTATATATATTTAAAGTATATTGATATATTGTACTGTATTCAGAAGCACGAAACTCTGACAATCAGTCTTAACAAGCGGTAGGTATCGTGTTAGCCAGTTACGGGATTGTGGAGGTCAGATAGACAACCGCTCCATGTAAATTATTGGCATTCACCCGTTAGACTGGAAGCCGTTAGAAGCACGTTGGGAAAAGGGTAAGTAGATGATCTATACATATAAAAAAAATCCAAGAAGTTTTATCCGTTTGTCTGTTTGTCTGAATATATGTTCCGGATTGGCGCAAAAACGGCTGAACGAATTTGGATGAAAGGCACACAGATAGTTTATAACCTGGATGGATACACAGAGGGTAGTTTTTATCACGGTAGTATGTAACAGTGAGATATTTTCCGACATCCACGCGATCCAAGCCGCGGGCAAAAGCTAGTGATTGATATAATTATACCGTAGATATAAATAATGATCGAAATAGGCCATCTCATGAGTCGCAAAAAGATTATGGAGTGAAAAAATAACGGAGATAACAAATCTTGATAAAGAGTACAAAACTGAAAAATACACGTCTTAAGATTTACTGAAGAGAATTTATTTTGGTTAATATAAAGTAGAAAAATAGATACCAACCTCAGGTGTTCAGGGGAATGATTAATGAATGTAACGTAATTGATGAAAAAGAAAAATTACGAGTTGCTTGTGCGAACTATTCGCATGATTTATTTTTATTTAAGGAGGTAAGTAGGTATCTGTCACATTTCTCTTTCATGAAAAATTTATCTTTAGTTATACAGAAAATACAAAAGAAACAACAAAACATTTAAAACATGGACCATTTGGTATCCCAGACAATAATAAGTTATTTTTGACTCCTATGCGTACGAACTAAGTAAGAGCCTATTCAAAAACACCAACCACAGCACGCGTAGCATGCCCTCCGTAGAAACGGGTTTTTGCGACGGAAGAATCTTACCTGAAAGATTTCTACCGTCCTAAGCATGGCGATGTTAAAACGGAAGAGAAGAAATGTTTCTATTCTTCAGTCGACAAAATTCTTCATTGCCAAGCATGACGAAAAAAATTTCTCTACTTTTGACACTTGGGGTAGAAACATTTCTTCTCGACAAGTGTTAAATAGTCTACATCACATTTGACCTAGACAAGAATTTACATTGATTTTGAGCACTCAATTCAATATTGTCACCGTCGAAATTTCTTCTCACTGAACAATCTGCAGGTCAGTGGGTCGTCTTAGGGGCGGAGTTGTTGGAGTTGGAGTATATGCTTAGAGGCACTATGACCAGAAAAAGAAATTGGGAAAATGTTCTAGTCGAAAACCATCCTTATGATGATGTAAAAAGCAGTTAAAAAAAAGAAGTATGTTTTCCATAAGGTTGTTGGATTATTTAAATAACTAATAATTTGGATAACTTAAATTCATGATAAAATGCTGCTTGCACGTGCAAGCAGCACGCATGTTATCATGAATTTAAGTTTAAATATATTTATGATTAATATATAAATATACTATAGAGAGGCCATCAAAAGTAATATCATAGAAAAATTGTGATCCCATGTCTCAGTGACGCCATCTAGCGTAATGTAGCAAAATTCAATAAAAGCTAAGTTTGACACGTTACACTTTTACCGACATCCTTTGATTACGAACCGTCAAATAGATTGAAACGTCTCAGAAAATTATTTATTTTATATAAATTCTGGGTAAATTACAAAATATTAACGAAAATAAATCTTGGATAAGTAGTCGTTTAATCACTACGAGATTTGCAATACCATATTGCATTAGTAGGCATAATACTTCGAAAATAAATTTCTTTTGATGGACACATTTTTTTTATACGTCCATGGTGGACACTAAATATATTAAATTATTTACCTAACAATAGACGGAACATACCGAACAAAATCGTAATCCGATACATTTGTCCTAGTGAGCAAAAGTCGCTCAGTCTAGTCACAGAGTACATTTGTACAACATGTCCCAAAATTCAACGATAAGCCGGCACCAAAGGATGGACCTACTAATGACTACTCGAGAAAAAAAAAGAAAAAAAAAATACCTCTACTTTTGTTTAAATTACTTAAAAAAATGGAAATTCTTCGAAAATGTATACCCCTTATGACACTATTAACTACCATGACCACAATTTTTCAAATATTTCAGTTTTTTGTTTGTATCGGCAACCTAAGTAGTACTTCTATTCACCATAATCTTTGAAAATTACAGAATTTTCGTAGTTTTATACAAAAAAAATAACCAAAAAAAATTATTTCCCTAAAATCTTGAAAGATTTTAACGTTCAGTACACTTTAACTCATCGTAGTGTAAAAAAAAATATGGACACTACTATGGCAAGTTTTTAAAAAAATTAGCGCAACTAACCTAGATTTTAAAATGGTATAATACTTTGGGAAAACTAGCCACAAAAAAAAAATAATGACACTTTTTCTAATCAAGAACCAAATTTCATAAGTTGTTGTTAATAGTAATCACTTCTACTATGTGCCCAAAATAGATTTTTGTTGTTGGAAAATGTTGAATGAATGAAACAAATGGTGTCAATAAATTTTAATTTATTGCATTATTAATAATATTATAATAAATGTTCGAACTGTTTACCACCGGCATTAATACAGGCACGACATCGCCTTTAAAAAGATCGTTTTATTCGTCGTGCATATCTTCTACTATTGATATGATCCGCAGCCTGAGTGATTTTTTGGCGAAGGTCGTTCAGTGTTGCAATGGGTTTCGAGTAGACTCTGTCTTTGAGACAACCCCAATAGAAGAAGTCCAGGGGGTTTAGATCGGGTGAACGGGGTGGCCATAAAATAGGACCAAGTCGCCCTATCCAACGCCCTGGATACTCTTGGTTTAAGTATTCTCGCACAGGACGGGCATAGTGAGCTGGGCAACCATCATTTTGAAACCATATGTCTTGTGGATCAGTAATGGGCATGTCTTCTAATAATACTGGCAAGTCATTTTGTAAAAAGTTCAAATAACTATTGCCATCCAAGTTTCCTTGTAATTCAAAAGGCCCAATCACTTTTCCGTTTAATATGCCCGTCCATAGGTTAACCTTGAATTGATATTGGGATTTGTCTTGTCTCATCAGGTGCGGATTTTCATTGCTCCAGCTATGTAGGTTGTGAAGATTTAAATAGCCATCTCTCTTGCAGGTTGATTCATCCGACCATAGAATATTATCCAAGAATTGGGGATCTTCTCTGTGCTTTTGCAGCATCACACGGCAAAATGCGACTCGTAGTGGATAGTCCCGCGGTAATAACGTCTGCACCCGCCTGTAGTGATATGGGTGAAGTCTGTGACGTTTTAGGATTCGATGTGCAGTACTTTTTGGGATTCCCGTAGCTATTTCTATGGCACGTACCGAGGTAGTTGAATCATTTTCAATTTCATTGAGAACTTCTTCGTCGCGTTCCGATCTAGGTCTTCCAGCATTTCTCCTGTCAGATGGTAAACGGCCCTCCGAAAACGCTTGATGCACATTAATAAATACTCGATAATTCGGGTATCTTTGAGCATTTGGGTACCTTTCTCGATATAATCTGTTAGCAGCGCTACCATTGCATCGGCACTCTCCATAAATGAGGTGCATATTAGCGTATTCCAACGGTGTGTATGGTAGCGGCATGATAAACGCTAAACAGTCCAAAATACGCCAAAAGTCCAATTCACAAAACACAGTCCAGTTCAAAATAATGCCAGGTTAGTACAGTTTGCAGATCACTTAATCCAGTCCAAAAAGCCAAGCCAAAAGTCGTTAGTACGAGAGTCACATCAATTGAATACGAAACGGTGCACAGTAAACAAAGAAGCAGAGCGTACTGACTTTGTACTTTGTAGAGAACAGCAACATTCCTACCTGACCTATTGTTATTTAACAACAAACATCTATCTATCTCTCTCTAACGTATACTATCTATCTCTTTCTGACTTCTGAACTTCACTGACTACGCACATGTCCCTTCCAAATTCTAAGAATTTGCGAAAGAAATCTATTTTGGGCACATAGTAGAAGTGATTACTATTAACAACAACTTATGAAATTTGGTTCTTGATTAGAAAAAGTGTAATTTTTTTTTTTTGTGGCTAGTTTTCCTAAAGTATTATACCATTTTAAAATCTAGGTTAGTTGCGCTAATTTTTTTAAAAACTTGCCATAGTAGTGTCCATATTTTTTTTTACACTACGATGAGTTAAAGTGTACTGAACGTTAAAATCTTTCAAAATTTTAGGGAAATAATTTTTTTTGGTTGTTTTTTTTGTATAAAACTACGAAAATTCTGTAATTTTCAAAGATTATGGTGAATAGTAGTACTACTTAGGTTGCCGATACAAACAAAAAAACTGAAATATTTGAAAAATTGTGGTCATGGTAGTTAAAAGTGTCATAAGGAGTATACATTTTCGAAGAATTTCCATTTTTTTAAGTAATTTAAAAAAAAGTAGAGGTATTTTTTTTTTCTTTTTTTTTCTCGAGTAGTCATTAGTAGATCCATCCTCTTATCGTTGAATTTTGGGACATGTTGATATGAATCTAGTGTGGTACGCCAGGCGCATGTCAAGTCGCATTCGTGTCCACCAAAAGAAAATTATTTTTGAAGTATCTATGCCGAATTGTGCATCATGGTATTGCAAATCACGTAGTGATAAAAAGACTAGACTTACCACGGTTTAATTTCGTTAGTATTTTGTAATTTATCTAATATTTCGATAAAATAAATAATTTTCTTATATGTTTCAAACTATCTGACGGTTGGTAATCAAAGGTTGGTGTCGGTAAAACTGTAACGTGTCAAACTTAGCTATTTTGTAATTTTGCTACATTACGCTAGATGGCGTCACTGAGACATGGGATCACAATTTTTCTATGACATTACTTCTGATAGCCTCTCTATAGTATATGTCTGATATCTCTTTGGTGGACACGAATGCGACTTGACATGCAGGCGTACCATACTAGACTGAGCGACTTTTGCCCACTAGGACAAATGTATCGGATTACGATTTTGTCTGCTATGTCCCGTCTATTGTTAAGTAAGTAATTTAATGTCTTTGGTCACAGACAACAAGATAGCACTGCTCTCTGATCAGATTGCGCAGGAAATAGATTTAGGTGCTACTCTTGAAGGCTGTTCATTTGAACAAAAGATCTAGTTACATTTCAATTATTTTGAGCACGAAAACTCCTTCAAATAAGAAACCTTGGCAGAACACTAGGAAAACCAGTACCAAAAGCATAAAAACAAATTAATTCAATCACTTTCCTCATCACCAATGCCGCGGAAAATATTCCATCAAGCGCAAGGGACATGCGTGAACATTAAAGGTTATATGACGTCACAGCCTGCGATCGTACACGTAAGGTTACCAAAAAGGAAGTATTCGCCTAGCGAGACTTCGAGAAGAACGGAATATTACCTTTGCATACGTGCGGGAAAATCGTGATTGGATTGAGAAGTTCATGTTTTGACTATCCGTCCGATAGATAGATACGTTACTTTCATTAGAGGGACATATTTTGATCAAGAATTTGGATACTATAAATTAGATTATGTAACATTGTAAACTGTTTCTCATTATATCATTATGTTTTTGCTTGCTATACGGAACAACTTAAAAAATAAATTCAATTCCTTAAACTTATATTACCAAAATAGCCGTGGGCTACGAACAAAGTCCCATGTTTTCTATCGGAATGTATGTTGTAACGACTTTGATGTAATTATATTATCAGAGACTTGGCTTAATAGTTCTGTTCTGAGCAGCAAGCTCTTCGATGACAGGTACGTAGTCTATAGAAGGGATAGGGAAAATACAAATTTAACTGGAGGAAGAAAAGCATGAAGTCCAAACGAGTAAAAGACTGGGAAAGTAATTGTGAAGATCTTTGGGTTACTGTAGAACTGCCACGGGCACGAACCGTCAGACGAGTAGCTCTCTGCGCAGTATACTTACCTCCGCCAGTACTTCACTGTACTTTGGAACATTTTGTGAATTCTTGTAGTGCGGCCTTTGAACAAATAACTGACTGTGATGTTTGCCTCATAGGTGATTTTAACTTGGGTAGCATCGATTGGAAATGCATGGATGGCACCGAGAATAGTGTTGGGCTATGTGGTATCAATGAACTTTTCCAGGATTTTGCTTGTGTTAACATGTTGAAACAATATAACGGTATTACGAATGCTGCTGGTCGTGTATTGGATCTTGCGCTCTCTACAATACCGCTATGTTGTGTAAATGAAAGTGTGTATCCTCTAAGTAATGTGGATCATCATCATCCCCCTCTTGACATTGTTTTTTAATTTGACAGGGAAGTTAGGCTCCCATACAATCTAGCAAGGGCGACTCCTGAGTTTCATAGGGCTGATTATCAACCTATTCGTAACTTCTTAAAAGAATTAGACTGGAATTCATTATTCGGTGGACAAAGTGGTGTTAACGGGATGCTAGAGGTCTTCTACGATATTTTTGGAACCGCGATACAACAATTTTTGCCATTACGTAAACCTAAAAACCGAAAGTTCCCGTCATGGTTTAGTCGAACATTAATAAAAATGCTAAACGAAAAGAATAAGATAAGAAAGCGATTCAAGAAATATAAGAACCCATTAGATGCTATTGAGTTAAAACTAATCAGTAAACGGTGTGAAAATCTCGCTTCTACTTGTTATAAAAAGTACACAAAACATCTAGAAGACGAATTAGCGTCTAATCCTAAGTTACTTTGGACTTACCTAAAGGCAAAACGAGGAGGTTCCAGTGCTTACCCCTTGACCATGACCGACGGAACTTCCGCCACTACTGACGGAACAAAAGTATGAGATTTATTTGCAGACTATTTTTCGTCCGTTTATATCCCTGATGATAGTAGGGGTGATGAATTTAATTCCGAATTCTTGCAATTTCTTGAAAATAATAGTTTGTGTCTAACTACTCCAGTTATTTCTTGTGAATCCCTTCACAAGAAGTTAAAAAGCCTTGATTCAAAAAAAGGGGCTGGGCCAGATGGAATACCTCCAGTATTTATTATAGCTTGTTCATCTGAGCTGGTTTACCCACTTATGTTGATTTATAACAAATCATTGACGACCAGTATATTTCCTTCAAAGTGGAAAATCGCAAAAGTTGTTCCGGTTCACAAATCAGATGACTAGGACGTTGTAACCAATTACAGGCCTATTTTAATTTTATCTTCGTTCGCCAAAATTTTCGAGTCACTGATGTGCCCATATATTCAGGATCATTTAAAGATGTATTTAACCGACCATCAGCACGGATTTGTTAAAACCCGTTCTACTAGTACAAATCTGGTACCTTTTACAGAACTTCTCACAAAGGCTATCGATGCAGGTTATCAAGCTGACGTTATTTATACAGACTTCAGCAAAGCGTTTGACAAAGTATCCCACAAAATCTTAATTACCAAGTTGCATGCCTACGGCATCACTGGGTCCTTCTTAGACTGGCTGAGTTCGTATTTAACTGATAGATTTTTCTTTGTTGTCGTTAATGGTTATCAATCAACCCTACAATGCGTTTCTTCCGGTGTTCCCCAGGGTTCACACTTGGGACCAGTTTTGTTTATTTATTTTGTAAATGATATTCCAAGGTGTTTTTTGCACTCCGATTTTCTCATGTACGCTGACGATTTAAAGTTTTTGAGAATTATTAAGTCTGAGGAAAACTCATTACTATTGCAAAGTGACCTTAATCGTCTCGTTCTATGGTGTAATAGTAACGGAATGGAACTTAACCCCAAAAAATGTTACCATGTTAAATTTACAAGAAGGAACATCCCAATATACAGCAATTATCGTATATCTGGCGAAAATATTAAGCAAGTTGAAATAATAAAGGACCTTGGTGTATTGTTTGACAGGAAGTTAACTTTCACTCCACATCTCGATATTATTATAAAAAGAGCTTCGAAAATGTTAGGGTTTGTCCTAAGAAATTGCAAAACTTTTCGTCACAGTAGAACAAGAATACTGCTTTATAACAGTCTCATTCGCAGCATCCTGGAATATAATAGTGTAGTTTGGCGTCCTCACTACGCAACGCATTCATTGCGACTTGAACGTGTCCAGAAACGCTTCGCTTGGCACCTCGCATTTTTCTATGGTGTCGCCAAAAAAATACGTTCTTACAATAAAAGACTTGAGCATTTCCACATGACTTCTCTGGAAAAACGTAGACACTTAATTGATGTAATGTTTGCCTATAAAATAATTAAGCATAAAACTGACAGTCCCAGCTTGCTTGCCCTTTTCAGTTTTCGTGCACCCTCTAGAATCCCGCGTAGTGCCATTACTCCCCTTTGTCCACCTTTTAGAAGAACTGTTTTGGGAGCCAATTCGCCTTTTGCAAGAATGTGTAAGGCAGTAAATGGCTACAGTGATGTTATTGATCTCCACTTTGACTCTCTTGCTAAACAGAAAACCATCCTTAATCGTTTACCAAGCAACGCCTAATCCTAATTAAGTATATTATTGTGATAAGGTTTCAGTGTTATAAATTTATCAATTTAATCTTTTATTTTTACACATGTTATCAATTAATTCATTCGTAAATCGATTTATTTTTTTAATTTATCATTTTTTTTAATTTTAATGTTTTATTTATCATTTATTAATATTGTTTTCATCATGTTAATAATGTTTATGAATTTGCTTGATTTAATTTATAATTTATCAATTTCTATACATTTTTACAATTTTGCACTTTTTATTTAATTCTTATCAATTTTACCAAAGTTGTAATGTCAAAGAATATTCAAATTTATCTTTTACCTTTACCAAATTAATAACTTTTAATCAGAATTTCATAAATTCATTTTTACCAATATTGCCAATTTTTCAGTGTTAGCGCTTATTACTAAGTAAGTTAGCTTATTTCTCTGATCCATTGTGTGTTTACCTATAAGTAACTGATGCACTGTTTTTTTTTTTTTTTAATATATTATGTATTTGTATCAGTGTAATCAATTGTTGGTGAACCTAATAAAATAAATAAATAAAATAAATTACCGTTGAGCATGCCCATTTGCTGGCTGTGGAAGAATGGGAGTCAGGCTTGTGGCTTCAGGGGCTACCGTCATCCACCATAGTCACTATGACGGATGACTCATCGTTTCAGCTCGCTACGTGTATCCGATTGGGCGCACCTTGTGTTGCTCCACATTGATGTCACTGCGGTGAAGCCGTCAACAGTCTCGGACACCATGGCCTGTCCTGCTGGAGGAGCGCAGGTTGCATAGCACGGCACGCCAGCTTCAACGATATTATTCATTGAGCCCTTGTCACCGCCGGTGTACCAGCATTATTAGAACCAGACGGCTTGGTACGTGACGATGGGAAGAGACAAGACGGCATGACGTTTTGCCTTGGAAGGAGGGTAGGCCTCTGGTGTGGGACGCAACCTGTGTCGACACCCTTGCGCCATTTCATGTTCCAAGCACGGCTGGCTGTGCTAGCTCCGCTGCTGCGGCTGCTGAGACCCTCAAGCGGCGCAAATACTGTAATCTTATGGGTAACTACAGTTTTGAGCCGGTGGGGACGAAACGCTCGGGTCATGTGCCGGCCGAGTGCACGTCTCCCTTTTAAGGAAATTTCTCGCCGACTGATCGACACTTCACGTGACCAGCGGGTTGGCTCGTTCTTTGGCCAAAGAATTAGCATTGTCATTCAACGTGGCAATGCTGCCAGTCTTCTGGGCACGTTTCCGGATGACAGCGATGCGAACGAGTACTTCGACGCTTAAAAGTGTGCTTTTTTTTTTTTTAGTTGGTACCTAGTGTAAATTGTTAGTTGCTTGATCTATTGTATATCATGACTTTTGATTTAGGTATATAATAAATAAATATTTCACTTTCATTACGAAAAAATTACCATTTTTGAGTTTATTTTAACTGATCGGTAATGATGACTGGCATAATAGGTACACTACCTACTAACCCCAGCTAAATATTTAGCCTGAGGATTTATAGATCACCTTAAACATTATAAACTCCCAATTAGCATTAGTAAAGTAGTGGTTCGCTAATCTCCGTTTATCATTATTAATATCTACTTCACCCGTCAACCCTGCCAGAATAATTATAATATCTAGTTTCGACCGGAACCATAAAACAGACTATCAAATATGCAAATGTAATTCCAGCGATAATTCCACTGACTCTAATTCATCAGTTCTGCGCCACGCGTTTCACACATCATCGAATTAATACGACAGCGATGACGTCATCAGGAACCCTAATAACAGGTCCTAAAACGTTGTTCACAACCGCGTGCAAAATTGTAATAAATCAGAGGGGAAATGTATGCAAATTGCAAACGACGAGCAATCACCTCCAATTTAGCGCCCCAACCGCCCAATGAGAAGTGATTTGAAACTAGTTTAGCTAACTAACTAGTTCAGGCTTCACAATAGACAACGAAACAAACAAATAAAAATGTTGAACAGGAAAAATTCTACGATATCGAAGGCTTGTTCGTATCATATGATAATAGGAAAAGCTTTTAAATTTTGTCTTAAACATTCTCTATTGAAATAAAATCAATCACCATCATTTTCTCAGAAATACCAACAAAGCGAATAAGTCAAAACAAGAGATTTCCAATTCCATCCAGAATTCGTCGAATGCCATGATTTAATACCAAACGGAACATCCCTTTATACAACATTAAAAAATACAATTAAAAGTTTTGATCAAAAACACACGAAATAACAAACCTGATTTATTAGCCCCAAATGGATTCATCATAAAATTAGGAACGCGGGAGTCGAAATAAATCGTATCTCGTGAGTTTTCCAATTTGTTACGAGAAAAAACTCCAGTGTTATAAGTTACTTTCGGATAATTTCATCACATACGGCCTTTATTTATTAAAAATGTTCAATCTCGATTTGAAAATGCGGCTTTACAATCAATGTAAATCTCTAGTTACTTAAATGTGACAAGATTCCCCTTTGTATCTAAATTTTTCTGACAATTTCTACGCATAGATTCCAATATTAGTTTAATTATCATAATTTAAAAACCCGATCTTATTTAGGCAGTTATCTATTACCCAAGTTATTAAATGCAAACATTGGTGATAAATGATAAAAAACTAAGTGAATTTATGTTTTTATATTAGTTTCTTGCCACACACACACGTGACGCCTACACATAATGCTAGACGACATTTGACCGCGTATAATTAAACGAGAGGCACCCATTTTGGTTTTCATTTCAGGACATAAACCTTTTTGAGCAATACTTTCAGCATCAATAGCCATATTCGTTCGCCGCAATCATGGGAATTGTGTATTTTTCAGTTTCTTTATTCATAGAGTCCAGATAATAAAAGATCGTTTCTTGCAATAGTAGCTATGAAAATAACAATAACTCAACAATAATAGTACATTACGATACAAGTGTGCTATGTTGGTCATAGTCATAAGATCATAGGCAGTATTATTCACGCGAGCCGCAGGCGAGCGCGATAAGGGAGCCAGCCGAGTGTGTAATTAATGATCAATGCACACGTGTTTCAACGACGTTTTTCAACACACTTGCGAGGAAAAAAACAGACTGGTATTGGTATGTTAAAATGTTAATTTAAGGAAAATGACGCGCTGATTCTGTATTTTCTGCGCGCCGCGCTAGCGATGCGCGTGCAGGTGTAAATAAAGGCACTGGCATAACCGGTAAACAGCCTATATAAAATATAATAAAGTCAAAATTTGAATACGCAAGCTAAGGTTAATATGTAGTGAAAAATATATAATTTAAAATATAATAATATTCGTTTATTCATAAAATATTTACAATAACTTAAGTAACGTAACAATTTTATGAAATGATGATAATCTTGTTTGATTTATTATAATTATGTAACCTAAAATAGTTTATTTATTCACAAAAATATTTATTGTTTTTAGACATACCTAAAAATTCTTTGCGAAGATTGAAAAAAATATGTAAAGTTTAAAACAAAAATGTAAAGTAAAAAACACGACTGTATAATAACCTGAATTATGAACCTAAACGCGTTGCCATAAGAGTCTTTTTGCAAGAACGTGTGTTGAAAAATAATAAAAAACACAAGTAAATTGAGCAACATTTTTACGTCGAATAAAATAATATTGTATAACTGTAACGCGCTGAACGAATTTGACTCCGTTATTAGTGTCAGCTGCCATCATGTAATTTTAATAAAAACATAGATTACATGACTTGTTTTCCCTCTGAAATTTAAAATATAGTTAAATTCAACTTATAAAAGCGAATATTATCCGCAGACGATCTCTAACACACAAACATAAGTACATATTTCACTAAAGCAAAAATATCAATAGTCATAACAACACAGACTTTTCCCGCCATGTGCCACCAGACGCCATATTCCTGCGTAATTAAACGTCAAACAACCATTTTGCGTATAAACATGCATGAGGGAACCGGCGGTGGCGGCGCGTCGCGTTGCCTCGAAAATGTTTAACGCTTTTTTATATTTATTCGTGGATGCGAATCGAATATTAATTCAGGATCCCTTTGAAGCTTATGATGTGTGAACGAATTATGAATGAATTTGAAAATTGGCTTCTATAGATACTAGGTTATACTTACCATTTTCTAGTACCCAACCATTTTCACAAAGAAAGGTCGGTGAGCAAGGTCTTATTGAAACCTACATTAATTCTTTGAACAATTTTATTCATAAGACGATTCGTGTCTTGATTTGTAGATTGAATAAGCTTCTTTTGTTCTATTTTGTTTTATTCAATTGGTTAGACACAAGCAAAATATCTAGAAGTTTCCCTTGAAATTGACTGTAAAAGGCTTTGAAAAAGGATTGAACGACCAGACCAGATGACCAGATGTATGAACGTAGGCGAAGCAAAAGGAGTATGTAAGGAGCGTAGCAGGTGGCATTCTATAGTTTCTGCCTACCCCCATGGGAAGAAGGCGTGAGTTTATGTATGTATGTATGTGAACGCACTGGAAAAACATTTTCACACTACTTCACAATTTCAGCTAGTTAAACAATACGAATACCTACCACGGTATTGGAAATATTGAGCCGCAAAACCCTAGTATCATCAAGGATTTGATGCTGCGAGGGCAGTTCTTTACACTTTTTTTTTTTTTGGGTGGTGGACTAAAACCCACCCGTGTTCCTTCCGTTGCCAGTGTGCCAGGGCCACGATATCCCTTTCGGACGGGGCGACTAGAATCAATTCTATTTTATTTGTAAATTGAACGTTCAAAAGTGCCATCTATGTGCCGTGCCTATTTGAAATAAATAATTTGACTTGACTTTGACAAACTCGCAACCCTGGCAGGCATTGGTCCTGACGGACCCTGTCAGTTGGTGCTGACATCTCTTTGAGGCGCGCGTGGAACACAACGCGCCGTTGACCCGGGCCTGGTCCTTATCGGACGGCGAGCTACCCATCGCTCACCGTCCGCAGGCCCGCGCGTACGGTGGCCGGAAATCGGCTTGCGACTCCTGACGCCCAGGGTGTCTCCTGCGGCGACTAGCTAGGGGCGTGAGGGCGCGAACCCTGCCTCTCCCTCACGTGTTCCGCCTCCTTCTTCGCGAGGCACTATCCCTCCGAACCATGGCCTTAACCAGGGCCGGACGCGAGAGATCGGCGCCGCCGATCGCCTCCGTGAGGACACGGCGGTGCTTCGCCCACGCTGGGCAGACCTCCACCGTACGCTCCACCGTGTCATCCGGGCGATCCACACAGTGGTGACACCCGGGCGTTTCATCCCGCTTTCAGTTCTTTATCCTGCCTTTACAAGTATTTTTTTTTACTTTGAGGCTAAAAATAACATTACCAAATTAAAACCTGAACAATTTTCTATAGCCAGTAGGTATTCAATTTTTAAAATTCTTCATAGTAGAACCAACAACCGCTACCTAAAACCCTGACGTAGCGGTGTCCTAACCAAAAGCGGTCGTCGCGCTTTTGTATACAAATCACAAAATTAGGACACACTCCGGTAGAATTTGCGTGAATTCTGTTTTTTTTTTTTTTTTTTTTTCGACGGCTAATATGCTTGATATAAATATAATTTATACCATAAAGCAATCAGGAATAATATAGCTTTCTACCAGTGAATTTTTTTTAGAATTGGATCGTTAGTACCGGAGATTACCCCCTACATACAAACAAACAAACTTACAAACAAATTTTACCTCTTTATAATATTATTATAGACTAGTGACCCGTCCCCGCTTCGCACAGTCTTTACGGCTTGACAGATCATCCAGATTTCTTTATTATAGTTTAAAATTAAGTATTAAACACATACACCTTGCAAATGATGGTGATGACCGCATTGAAGTTCGTTGCATAGTTTAGAAGAACAACGCAGTCACACATACACACTCGAACGGTGACTTTAAATTTATTAAAATATGTAGATATAGATGACGTATTCTCGCGATCAATCAAGTCGCGTTTGTACGTCATAATTCATACTTACAAACGATCGCGTCGATTGTGTACTCGCGCGACGGTTGCTTTCGGCTAGGACACCGGGCTATGCACAATACAAAAACAATAGCCCAAATGAATCACTGTTTTCGAATTCGGTCACGCATGTTGCCAGTAGCATTGGCACCTGATGCCAACTAACGCCATAATTGACTGCCAAGGAGATGTGCACCATGCATAATACATGCCAACCATTGGACGTTATAGTAATTGGAGCTATTGTACAACTTAGCCGAGCGACGGTTGTGCGGCAGTTGTGTTACGGTTGCATGAAGTTTTAGGCGGTTCTGGCTAATGATGATAAGGATTGACATTTGTATTTATAACTAGCGTTATAAGAATTCTCCCGGATGCGAAGTTTTAGACTTGAAAATGGGTTATCAAAAAACGGTGTTTCTAACTATTAATAACTTATATATACTTAAATATTATAAATTATTATCACCATTAAAATTAATTATTGTAATGGAAGTAATTGAATATAATGGCCCATTTCATTATACGTCAAAATATCTACTAACATATTTTTTTTTTTTTTTGCCATTGAAAGTGGTCAACTTTCATCGATTAATAACACTTATAAATAGAGCCATATACAATTAGGATAAACTAAAGGAAACACAAGAACATTTTCAGTTTGTAACAACCACCTGCTAATTGCTATTTGCATAATAAAGATTCTACACAATTCTGCCGTCGGCACCTTAATTTCGTCAGCCGACTGACAATACTGTCCTTTTGGGCAGTGATTACATGAGCCGACCCATAATGCCCAGCACAATCAGCTGAATATACACTAATTAGTGAAGCAAAAAAAAGCAGTTTACCCCACATTCATGAATATTAATAAAACTACATTTTGTTAAGAGAACTGTACGCAAATCACGTACGCACAATGACAGGTCCTAATCGTCCGTTACACAACCCATGATCGTCGGTTAGGAGGCCAATGTCGTGGTCCACTCGCCCAGAATATCGATCATGGTGCAGAGACATCCGGTGATCGCGGAAACTTTGAAAAAGGGAAATGTATATAAGCGTGGCGCAGTGTGACCACAGCATCATTCGTCTTCAGTCAGTCGAAGTAATCAGTTCAACATGAAATCTTTTGTGTGTGTACTCCTGCTCGCAGCTGTGGTAACAGCCGAACCTCCTCGATACAGACTCAGGTTCCAGAGGCAAGAACTTGAATCTGGTGCTGAAAACGACGCAAACGGGTCACAAAACGGCAACGCCCCGTACGCTCCAGCTGGCTTCAGACCCACAGTCGAATTCAACTTGCCAGCTCGCCAGGAAGTCTCTCCTCCTTCAACCTCATATGGCGTTCCTGACGACAGCTACGGTGCTCCTCTGAAGACTTACACGGCTCCTCAAACGGAATACGGCACCCCAGACACTCAGTACGGTGTTCCTGACCAGAATGAAGCTGAAGAAAGAGAGGTGGAAGAAGCTAATGCTGAACAACAGAAGGAAGAAATCAAAGAACAAGAAGAATTTGAGAAGGCAAATCTTGAAGATGCGCCACGGAAGGAAACTGAAGTAGTGAGTGCTCAAGGTGTGTACTATGTGCTGTTGCCTAACGCTCAGCTCCAGAGAGTGCAGTTCCAAACACAAAACGACGCAAGAAACATGGCGTACACTGCCCGTCTTCAGTACAGGGATGAAGACCGCGCCCCAGTGTACGTGTACACAGCAGTGCCGCAACCCCAGTCAGCGGCTTACGTACAATTATTCTAATTCCAGATCCTTTCAACCAATGTTACCCCCAAACGGATGCAATTTAGATTTGCGAGGATTATACCAGATCTGATACAGAGATACGGAAATACCGTTTTTCAAACGAATTTATTGTTCAATGTCGTTTCCCGATACTTATACTGAATCGTTTTCAGTACGGTAAATACCAAATATATTTTTATGTAATTTATTCAGCGGAGGTTGTAAATAAATGTCTTTGTTTTACATAATTTGATGTGTTTTGACAATTTTATGAGTGTTGTAGTTGAAAGGCTGATGTGATAGAGCTCCGTGTTTTTGAAACAAAATCTAACGTATTTGCATAAATACTACTTGAATAAACTATTGAGAATTTGTTTTCGTAATAGCTTCGTAAATACAAGGGTTTTAAGTCTATTTAACTAGATAGATACCTATTACAACATGGATACACAAAAGTTATTAAAAGGTACGAAGTTTCTTTAAGTTAGCCAAAGTTGAACGTGATCAAAAGTGATATTAAAATAAATACACTATAAAAAAATCGGAAGTGAAAACTACGTATACGTTAAATATCGTATCTCATCATCACGAAAGGTTCGAAACATTCAAAGAATAATTTTCAGCCTAACGAAAACTAAATTTAATAAAGGTAAAATATTTAAGGTAATTTACACTAATCTGCGTCAAGAGACAATAATTAATAAATTGAAAATATATTGCTGCATTCATTATGAGAAGCTACAAAACAATATTTATTTAGCTGGAAGCTTTTATGGCAGAATCCTTTAAAATTATTACAATTTAATGTATTCCAAATCAAAAACAAAGGCCATTTACTGAAACTAGGCTGTAAATCAACACTTTTTGATAGTCCCCCAAAATGCACGTCCTTCACCACTTCCTAGGGCTTTAGACAAAGAAGTGGCGCAACAAACTTCCCAGCAGCACTGCTGTCTGTCCATACATTAAATTAATACTATAAATAGTGGTCAGAAATCAAGCCCATATTCATTTACATTGAATCGAATAAAAGATCTCTCATTAATACCTATTGCCCTACCTACTGTAAAGAGTACACTCAACCTCAAAAAGATGTGAAGATTGACAAGAATTCATTTGTCTACAATATATTGTTCTATAACATTGTAGCCACAAAACATATACATTTGGTACTTAATTATAGCTACACATCGATACAATATTACACAGATTGTAGACAATCAAATGAATTCTTGTCGATGTTTACATATTTTTGAGACTTACTGAACCTCATAGAAAAACCCTAATCCTGACAAGTTCAAGTCATCTAACATTTTCCATCTGTTCACAAGTTCCTCTGTCACAAAATCAACGGTAACATACAAAAACATCTCAAAACCAAGTCAAACTCTCAAACGGAACAAACAAAAATATTGACAACGCTTTCGACGGATTAACATAACAAATGGTGTCCCGATTTGGTAATTACGAACCGTTTTACTTACGGACCTACCACCGCTCGTTATGCCATCGTTATGTCATAAAAATGCACATTTGCAACTAGTTATTGTTTCAGAAATATGTAGAAATGTTAGTTTTTAACTATTCGGGTCAGGTCTTTTGTTGTGAGATTCAATAGTTTCTGAAATACTGTTTTTTGGTAAAACCTGTGGATTGTAATCAAGATTCAATAAAAATGATACTGAAGTATAGGCGATGGGAATGAAAGCATTCGACCATTGCTATTTCAAATGTGGACAAGCTGCTGATCTTGTTTTTTCCTATCTATCAAACAAGCAGCAAAAAGTAAACGTTAACGGGGCAACGTCCTTGGGGTCTCTAGTAAAGATGAGCGTCCCTCAAGGTTCAATTCTTGGCCCTTTCTTATTTCTAGTTTATATTAATGATCTGCCTTACATGATGGCTAACTTATCGAATATAATTCTATTCGCTGATGACGCTTCCCTTATTTTTAAAATAGATAGAAGAGATACGGATGTAAGACATCCGTATCTTTTCTATCATGTCAACGATAGTCTGGCTGTTCTTTCAAAATGGTTCGCAGCTAATAATCTTCTACTTAATGCGAACAAAACAAAATGTCTTAAGTTTTCATTACCAAATGTACCCCAAGTGAGTCTAAATTTAAAACTTGACGGCTTGAGCTCTTTCAAGTAGATCAAGTTCAGCTGCATATGCAGTAAGAAAAATAAGGCAGTTAACTGATATAGCCACAGCTAGGTTAGTGTATCAGTTAACTGCCTTATTTTTCTTACTGCATATGCAGCTAAATACAGCTAATATAGCCACAGCTAGGTTAGTGTGGGGTGCGTGCAGAAAACCTCCCCGTATGCCTGATGCCTGCTGGTCCCTTATGAATACGTTCGAGGGGAAGAGCAGTCGTCGGGCCGGTGCACCCTGGGCATGGACAATACTCTCTTCGAAAAAGGTTGTGGAGTTTTTCGGAGAGGGTATTGTTTATGGCGAATTTCTGCGAGGGGGAGAGCGTAATGCTCCTCCTGGGTGGACGGTGGCCTACCCCTCTCTCTGCTTACAGAGGGTTGAGTGGGCGCAGGTTAGGACCTGAATGGTCCGTGGAGGAAGGGCCCAAAGGCCGAAGGAGGACGCTTCTCCATGTGTGAAGAAGCAGGGGCGGTGCTCGTTGTGCACTTACCCTGCCAACGAGCTGGCAGCGGGAGAACTGATTCTCCTGACTGCACCCGTCGAAATCGTAATCCGGAAAGAGATCACGGTCATGTTTTGTGACTTGGAACGGGACGAGGATCTTGGCTTAGCCGCCTGGATCGCGAGGACGATAACCTCTATAAAAAATCCTCTAATACCAAGTTTTGGTGCGTGGCGAGGGTATGAATGGCTGAGGAGTAGTGCCATCTGTAACTTCGTAGTTGCAGGTGGCGCATCAGTCGTTAGCGCACCCCCAGCCAGGGACCAGTCGAACCTCTGGTTGGGAAACAAATGTAATCCGACTTACCTAGGTACAGGGGGTAACCCTAGGAATGACAACATATATCCCCCATACTCGTGGGAACAAAAATGGAAAAATTTTTAAACCAAAAAACAAAAAACGGCGCTACAAGCGCAGAGGAAGGGAGTGATGTGGGGTCGGAGTCCGACGCCGCATCTGGTGTGAAGGGCTCTTTTAAGAGCCCGGAACCCGTGGTGGGAGCTGCAACAATGAAGAACTGCAAAAAGTTCATGACGAAGCGCTCCAAACCAGGGGATGGCCAGGGGTCGTCCTCTGATGGCGGGTTGAACTCGGCCCGGAGAAAGATTGGTCGGCGGGGAGGGGTCCAAAGACAAGATGTGGGCAGAGGGCTCACCACCCAGGAGGCCACCGAGCCCAGCCGAACCATTCCAGCTGAGCCGGCCCAGCGGGCCGAAGGGCTTGTAACGGAGGGGCTCCATATCGGAGAGACTAGCCGCAGAGCGGCTCCCTCTGAGTCGTCCGGTGGTGAGCCGGATGCCGCTGGCGGCTCCAAGGAGCGAGCTGCCAGCTTTGAGGAGGTTGTGGTAGCCGCAATCAGGGGTGTGGCCTTGAAGAGGATTCAATCCTCTAAAGACAAGGTCGTACCCGCTGCCACGGCCTCCATATTGGCGGCAGCGAAGGCCCTTCAGGTCGGGCCTTCGTCGGACGAAGTGTCCGAGATGCGGGCGGAGGTCGGCCGCTTGACGGCTACTATGGAGCTTCTCCGAAAGGAGAATGAGGAGCTCCGAGCGGACCTGGCCCGGCTTCGAGGAGCTGGCCCTCAGGAGGTGCCGCATGGAGGGGTGCAGCAAGGGCAGAGTCTGCTCTTGCCAGCGGAGGACCGGGTTTTGTCCCTGGTGCGGCAGGAGCTGGCTGCCTTCAACAGCCGGTTCTCCGTACTTGAGGGCATTGTCCTGCGCCCCCCGCTTGCGGCGAGCAGGCCGGCCACCTTTGCGGCCACCGTGGCTGCCGCGGCCAAGCCTACGGCCAAACCCGCGCCTCCGTTGAAATCGGCGCAGCCTAAGCCCAAGAAGGGCGGGGCGGCTGCACAGGTGGCTACGCAGAAGGTAAGGGCCCCAGCCACTGCGGCAGGACGGTCGCCCCCCTCCCAGCCTCCTAATCCCCCTCCGGCAGACGCCGAATGGCAAGTAGCCGGGGAGAAAAAGAAGGTGGCTAAGGCTAAAAGGGCGGCCAAGAAAAAGGAGAGGCGGCAACGGCGCAAGAAGCGAAGCGCTGCGGCTAAGCTCCGCGCCCCGAAGTCCGCAGCTGTAGTGATCACACTACAGCCGGAAGTGGAGAAGAAGGGCGTGACCTACCGTGAGGTGCTCGCCAAGGCGTGGAAGGCGGTGAACCTGGAGGAGATCGGCGTTGCCGAGGGCCTCAGGATGAAGGTCACGGCGACTGGGGCCCGGATGCTCGAGATCCCTGGTGCGGCAAGCGGCCCAACCGCTGACGCCCTGGCCGAAAGGCTCGTCCCTTAATGTGGAGGAAACTCGAGTCTCCAGGCCCACCAAGTGCGCTGACATGCGCATCCTAGGCCTGGATGACTGCGTGACGGCGGAAGATGTTGTGGCCGCCGTGGCTAGGTCTGGAGAGTGCTCTGCCGAGCAGGTGAGGGCCGGCACCCTCCGTCCTGACAAATCGGGGATGCAAACCATTACGGTGAGCTGCCCCGTGTCGGCGGCCCAAAAAATATCCGGGGAGGGGCCAAAGGCTCCGGGTGGGCTGGGTATCCGCGCAGGTTAAACTGCTGGAACCCAGACCTCTGAGGTGCTTCCGCTGCCGGGTGGGAAACCACGTGGGAGCATGCTGTACCTCGGAGGTGGACCGCAGCGATCACTGCTTCCGCTGCGGTCAGCCCGGTCACAAGGCCGGCTCTTGTAATGCCACGCCGCACTGTTTTGCATGTGCGGCGGCTGGCTAGCCGGCAGATCACCGGGCTGGGGGCAAGGCCTGTGCTCCTCCCCCCAAACCCAGGGGCAGGGGCAAGCCCTCCGCCACCGCCGTCACCACCGCCGCCGCCACGATTGCCGCCGCCGCTGCCGCCTCCACCGTCGTCGTTGCCGCCGCTACCACCGCGGCAGGGCCATCCCAGAGGGTCCGGGAGGAGGCTGATATGGAATGCCAATAAATGGCCCCATTACGCCTCCTCCAGGCGAACATCAACCACTGCGCCGCCGCTCAGGATCTGTTGCTCCAGAGCATGGCGCAGTGGTCGATCAACATCGCCGTGGTCGCTGAGCCGTACTTTGTCCCGCCCAGGGATGACTGGGTGGAGGACCTGAGCGGCTCAGTGACCCTAATTTCGTCGGCCGCCGCCGGTACCCCGTCCCTCGAGGCCGTCAAGAGGGGACAGGGTTGCGTGGCAGCACGGTTCGGGGAGATTGTCGTGGTAGGAGTTTACTTCTCCCCGAACCGAACTCTCGCCGAGTTCCACAACTCCCTTGGGGAGCTGAGAGTCGTCGTCGTCGGGTACCATCCCCTCCCCGTGTTCGTCCTCGGGGACTTCAATGCCAAAAACGTGGCTTGGGGTTCCCGGTATACGGACACACGGGGCAGGATGGTGGAGGACTGGGCTCTAGAGACAGGCCTGGTCGTCCTAAACCGGGGTTCTGTCCCCACGTGTGTGCGGATGCGGGGTGAATCAGTGGTGGACATTTCGTTCGCCAGCCCCGCTCTGTCGCCGCGTGTCATCGACTGGCGCGTCATGGAGGGGGTGGAGACGTATTCCGATCACCGATATATCCGGTTTAACGTCTCCGCCCAGACCTCAGGCGCGTTGGTCCGACAGACCCCGAGTGGTCCGCGGTGGGCGCTGAAGCAGCTGGACCGGGAGCTCCTCCTGGAAGCCTCGATCGTGCAGGCCTGGGTGTCATCACCAGACAGGCCTGCCGACATCAACGATGAGGCGGAGTGGTTCCGGGAGGCCATGTCCGAAATATGTGACGTGGCAATGCCCCGGGTCCAGCCCGGACGTGCTCGGCGCCAGGTGTGCTGGTGGTCGCGTGAGCTGACCGCTTTACGCGAGGCGTGCGTTGCTGCGCGCCACCGGTACTCCAGACACCGCAGGCTCCGTATCCGCCCTCCGGATACGGAAGTCATTCAGGCGGAGCTATACGAGGAGTACAAAGCGGCGAAGACTGCCCTCCGAGCGGAGATACAGCGGGCCAGAGGACTGGCCCGCGAGGAGACGCTGGAGACTCTCAACAGAGACCCGTGGGGACGCCCCTACAAATGGGTGCGAGATAAACTCCGCCCATGGGCTCCCCCGCTGACGCAGAGTCTCCGGCCCCAGCTCGTGGAGGACGTGGTGAGCGCTCTGTTCCCTTCGCGAGGGGAACATACTCCCCCGCCCATGGCTCCGCCTCCTGTGGTGCCAGATGCGGACCACACCGACGACGACGATGCTCCAGAGGTGACCGAGGTAGATCTGAGAGTGGCGGTACGTAGGCTGAATGCCAAGAATACCGCCCCAGGACCCGATGGCTTGCCTGGAAAAGCCTGGGTTCTGGCTTTAGAGGCTCTCGGGCCTCGACTAAGGGGGCTCCTAAGCGCATGCTTGGAGAGGGGCCAGTTCCCACTTCGTTGGAAGACGGGGAAACTGGTCCTCATAAAGAAGCCAGGGCGCCCGGCGGACTCTCCGTCCGCTTACCGGCCCATCGTGCTGCTCGACGAGGTGGGCAAGCTCTTTGAAAGAGTAATTGCAGACTGCCTTGTCGGGCGACTGGTGCGGGTGGGGCCGGATCTGGCGGAGAGCCAGTTTGGTTTCCGCAAGGGGCGCTCTACGGTGGATGCCATCATGCGCGTTCGAGCCCTCACGACGGGGGATGCTGTTGCCCGGGGTGGGGTTGTCTTGGCGGTGTCTCTTGACATCGCCAATGCCTTCAATACCCTGCCCTGGAGTTGCATTAGGGAGGCACTTCGGTATCACCGGATGCCGACCTACCTCTGTCGCGTGGTCGAGGCCTATTTGACGGATAGGGCCATCATCTACCCCGGTCACCACGGAGATTGGAACCGGCGAGAGATGTCGTGCGGTGTCCCACAGGGATCGGTCCTGGGGCCGCATCTGTGGGACATCGGGTACGACTGGGTGCTGCGTGCCGACCTCCCTAGTGGCTGACGCCACTAGGGAGGTCTGCTACGCTGACGACACGCTGGTCCTAGCGCAGGGGAGGTCGCATCAGGCGGCGGCCGAACTGGCGGCACGTGGGGTTGCGACAATCGTCGATAGGATCCGGCAATTGGGACTCGAGGTGGCTTTGCACAAGTCCGAGGCCATGTGTTTTTATGGTCCTCGGAACGCGCCACTGTCGGGTTCCCAGATAACGGCGGAAGGGGTTCACATCGGCGTCGAGTCGACGATGAAGTACCTGGGACTCGTCCTCGACAGCCGGTGGAACTTCGTGGAGCATTTTCGACGTTTGGCTCCCAGACTGGAGCGGGCCGGGGCTGCTTTGAAGCGGCTCCTGCCCAATCTAGGGGGTCCAAACGCCTCCTGCCGGAGGCTCTACGCGGGGATCGTGCGGTCCATGGCCCTTTACGGGGCACCGGTGTGGGCGCGTTCTTTAAGGCTGCGACCAGCCCAGCGGTTGAACGCGTCCCAAAGGGTCATGGCCATCAGGCTGGTACGGGGTTACCGCACGGTCTCCCGTGAGGCGGCGAGCCTCCTTGCCGGACTGCCGCCATGGGATCTGGAGGCAAAAGTCCTCGCGCACATCTGGGAGTGGCGCGAGGAGGCGAAACGCCGGGGTGAAACTCCGCTGCCGCGAGAAATCACGGTACGGCGGACAGAGCTCCGGCGGGATCTCATGGCGACATGGAGAGTGCGATTGTCGCAACCCAGCGCTGGGCACGCCACAATTGTGGCGATAAGTCCCCTCTTTGAGGAGTGGCTAGAGAGGCGCCACGGCGTCCTCACCTTCCGCCTGACGCAGGTCCTCACCGGACACGGTTGTTTCGGGAGGTTCCTGTTCAGGATAAAGCGGGAGGAAACGCCCGGGTGTCACCACTGTGTGGATCGCCCGGAGGACACGGTGGAGCATACGGTGGAGGTCTGCCCAGCTTGGGCGGAGCACCGCCGTGTCCTCACGGAGGCGATCGGCGGCGGTGATCTCTCGCGTCCGGCCCTGGTTCAGGCCATGGTTCGGAGCAAGAGTGCATGGGAGGCCGTCACCTCCTTCTGCGAAGCAGTAATGCTAGCGAAGGAGGAGGCGGAACGCGTGAGGGTGAGACAAGGTTCGCGCCCTCGCGCCCTTAGTCGCCGCAGGAGACGCCCCGGGCGTCGGGAGTCGCAAGCCGATTTCCGGCCACCGTAGGCGCGGGCCTGCGGATGGTGAGCGATGGGTAGCTCGCCGTCCGATAAGGACCAGGCCCGGGTTGACGGCGCGTTGTGTTCCACGCGCGCCTCAAAGAGATGTCAGCACAAACTAACGGGGTCCGTTAGGACCAATGCCTGCCGGGGTTGCGAGTTTGTCCGAAAGGGATATCGTGGCCCTGGCACACAGGCAACGGAAGGAACACGGGTGGGTTTTAGTCAGTAAAAGTCTGACACGCCCTCCCGCTCCGCCCAGAGCGGGAGAAGTTATTTGATAATTTCCCACCCAAAAAAAAAAAAAAAAAAGCTAGGTTAGTGTACTTTGCTTATTTCCACAGTATTATGTCATATGGCATTCTGCTGTGGGGATCGGCTGCTGACGTAGATTCAATTTTCATTTTACAAAAGAGGGCAATCCGCGCGATCTATGGAATGGGTCCTCGTGAGTCCCTTAGAAACAAATTCAAAGAAATTGATGTACTAACTCTGCCTTCCCTTTATATCTTAGAAAGTATTTTATATGTTCGCAAAAACTTAGGACTTTTCAAAATAAGAAGCGATTTCCATAATATAAATACACGTAGTAAACATGAAATTGTGATACCCAAATTTAGATAAACTAAAACAAGCAAGTCGTTTCTTATAAACAGTATCCGCTTCTATAACAAGTTGCCAAAGTCGGTTATAGAACTTAGCGATGGAAAGTTCAAAACCCACATCAAACGTGTCCTAATCAAAAAAGCATACTATAAGATTAAGGACTACGTTGAAGACAAGGAAGTTTGGCAATAATTCCTTCTGCACATGTGGCTTCCCTGGTACCTCATTAACGGCATAACTATGTGAACGTCTATTAACTGCTCCTAAATTACGATTTTTATTTCTGTTTTTTACATACTTTGACATAACCTACAAATTTTAATTTAAAATATTTATTAGTGACTTGTGGACAGAATATCTATTCAGTTTTTTTTTTACAGTTGTAATGACAATGTTGTCATTTGGTTTAAATATGTAGGTTTTTATTTTTATTACTTTAGTAATATTTTATATAGATTCTTTTTTTAATTTGTGAATGTGAGAACGTTGTAGGCTTAATAGACTGTAGCTTTGTAAACTAACTTTTATTTTGTTAAGTACTTGGTACTTGTTGACGGGCCTACACTGTCCTCCCATACCTATTAACACTGTAACTTATAACATTGTTAAAGCCCACTTTTTTTTAAAAGAGTAACCATGGAGTTTCTTGCCGGCTCTTCTCCATAGGAAACGACCAATTGGAACCGTGCACCTAGCTTCTGACGTTTCATAAGTGTAGGTTTATGTGAAATAAACAAATTTTGATTTTGATTTTGAATAGAAATAGACAGGAAATTGCATAATATATATTTTTAGCATAGTTTACTGAACATAAGTTTTGATAAATAAGAATAAAGAACATTTTGTCATACTGGTTGCAAAAGTGGCTCTTATTGCCCCGCTTATAGGTCCACAATGCAATGCAACTTAAAATTTGCATTTCCGCACTAGTGCAGGAAAGTATGCCACAGATAACTAAATATATGCTATTCGGAGATTTGCGATTATTTGGAAAGGACCTACATGTCAAGAAATTTAGTAAATATAAAAACTGTGTAATTATAATTATGTATTCCATTAAATTATTTATTTTTTGTCATCAAATTGAAAAATACACACACAAATGCATTCCTGGGTCTTTGGCTCGGGCTGCATCCCGCCTCGACTGCAATAACAAACTTTGCACACCTTGCATCAAAATATCAATAAACTCATCAACCTATTCTTCATTAATTACACAGAATAGAAATGAACGATAGCTCCGTTCCTCAATATGACAACATTCAATAGGTTGCAACCGGTAGTATTCGCTAGGTTGTATAGAGTAGAGGTATGTAGCCACATGTCTGCGGTTTCCTGAAAATCATGAAATCCAACATGATGTCTGACGTACTTTATAATTTGATATTTATGTCTTTTTCAGAACTCTCAGCTAGGTATTTTGTGATGGGTGGATTGATAAATGAAATTTCTTCGAACACAGAACCTGGGGGGTCTACTCCGAAGATAAATCCGAAGTATCGGCCGAATGTTCGGCGGTTTCCTGACTACGGCTTACTATGGCAGAGAACGGCGAAAGAAAAAAAAACGAGATAAGTCAAAGACAAAAATGTGACTTGAAGTCGGTTTAGGACTCGAAAGTCAAAAAAGGAAACTTTGGATGTCAAGAAAAGGCCAAACATTCGGCCGATACTTCGGATTATCACTTATTTCCTATCTCGAGTAATGTAGGCCGCTTAGATGTAAGTCGGCTTGTACGTAAGATTTTGAGTTGCAGATTTGATGGTTTTACATTTTTTTTGTACAGTCGATCTCGTAATTGCCTTAACATCCCAAGGTCGAATGTCACTTGCACGTCTTAAACGACAAGGTCTATTTTTCTATGAGATAGTTAGATAATTTCAATCTTAGCGAAGTTTGAATTTACTGGGAATAGGTGATAAGGCATTGACGAGGTCGACTATACTTCACATGTCCGTATTCATACACAGTTAGTCAATAGTACGCAGTAACATGGCTCCAATAGCCACTGTTACATTGGCACTCCCTATACCTATTATCAATTTCCCCGTGACGTCATTCCTGTCATCGCTTTGATCACCGTAGTATTATTAAATTCAATCAGCAAATGAAGTTTGTCGTTTCACAACGCCTGCAGCCATTGGACTGTAGATCGACACAAAGTTAATTGAAATGTTCTAATCATGTGAAAGAGGAATCAATTTACGAGTACTGAATACATGCAGTCACCAAAGGAGAAAACGGATTAATATTTTAATATAATGGCGAAACGGCCCAAAATCTTTTTATATTCATCAAATAACGCTACCTTCACTAAAGTTTATTCAAATTATGAACTGTAAGACCAAACTTGTCCAAAACTATTTCAAATAGGGCTCATGGCTAATTAAGAGATCAGAGTTACTTAAAAGCTAATTTTAGAAGTATTTAGTGTTTAACAAAGGTTAATTAATATCTTAATTGAAGTTATTACCTAATTAATTTGCAGGTCTGGGATATATTTTTAGATTTAACTATTCTACAAAAGTAAAACATTATTTTAAATATTACTGTGGCAGTATTAATTAAGAAACTAAGTCACTTTACAATCTTAAACCATTACCCGAGTGTTTGAAAAAGCGCATCTGTCTAGCACGATGGCACAGGACAGCAATACTCTCTAATTAAACAATACATAATATTAGAACCTTAACCTGGGTCTTGCGGCTAAGTAATAATAGCCGCACGGGTCCATCGATCAGGTTGATCGATGGACTCTTGCTGCGTTTGGTCCGTTGATAGGTGACCATCTTTACATACCAAGACCCCTCCTTGCCTCGGAAAGCACGTTAAGCCGTTGATCCCGGCTGTCATTTTTAGATCTTTAATAGTTGTTACGGGTCGCCAGAGGCCCGAAAGTCTGACAACCAGTCTTACCAAGGGGTATCGTGCTACCCAGTAACTGGGTTGTGGAGGTCAGATAGACAGTCGCTCCATGTAAAATACTGGTATTCAGCTGCATCCAGTTAGACTGGAAGCCGACCCCAACGAAGTTGGAAAAAGGTAGGCATGGTGATATTAGAACCTTAATAGGAATCATTTGAACGGTACAGTCTTTTCGCAGCTACTTTACTCAGATTTTGCATCACAGTGATCTTTGCTATGCTCGGTTGCTGTCAGAGGTTAAATAAATGTGAAATGAAAAGTGTAGATTTTGTAATATCATGACTACATAGAGGAGACGACCCAGGCAGGTAGGCCAGCCTACAATAGCATCAGCAAATATTTTTACCCTCCACAGTTTCCCATCTTCTGATACTTTAATACTTAGCCTAATTGAAAGATACTTGATACTTTAATAGCCTAATCAAAACTAAAAGGCTTTAGAAAGTAAACAAAAGACATTTTAAGTTCTTCTTTCACAAATCAATTAGAATTAGAATTTAACTAAACTTAAGCCTGAGACTTGATTTCGCAATCATTTTGAAACTACTTAAAACTTAAAGATTACGTAAGATTAGTATTAGTAGATTTCTTCTGACAACAAACTATCTAAAATCATATATTTTTATTAGTATTGAATAGAATTGAATTATAAAACTTACTGTTTTTCGACGTCATCCGTTACCATCTTCCCTGCCATCTTAGATGGCTAAGTATTTTCAAAGAGCAAAAGATATCGATAAAATTTTACAAAATTGTAAAACATTTGTAAACCAACTCGACCTGAGTCTGAGACATGTTTCAACGATCCGTCCACACACACATCCCTTTCCTGGAATATCCTTAAGTACCCTCAACATGCTGAAACCGAGAATATGTAAGCTTGTACAGACATGAGTGATTTCGTCCGAATTTGAACGTATCTGTGTATATGAGTTTGTGTACTGGTAGCGTTTCATTTTAATTACGATTTCGTGGCAATTTAGGTTAGGTGGATCAATGTTATTGAGGGCAATCATTGTAGACGCTGATTCGAGTTTAAGAGGAAAGTGGGAGGTAGATTTTGTTGTTAGTCTGAATAACTTGTTTCTATCATTAGGTACATACTGCATTATAATGATAAAAGAAGTTGCAGTCCCTAGTAGAAAGACAGAAATCTTCACCTGGATGCCCTTGTTCCATGTTACTTGGGGTCGGCGCAATATGTTTTTCATCCCATCTATTCGAAAAGAACCGAAGGGTTCCTCGATAAGTGCGAGTAAAATGGGTCATTCCGGCGCACTTAATACCAGTGACAAAATTACTTTTGAATTTGGAACACTATTTAATTAAAAAATCTGAACACAATTAGCTTCGTTAAAGTCTTGGCCGGTAATAAAAAAACCGGCCAAGTGTGAATCGGACTCGCACACGAAGGGTTCTGTACCATTATCTATAAAAACGGCAAAAAATTACGTTTGTTGTATTGTCGTCACGCTGTCATTAACTCCCTTCTCTTTCATATCATTCCTCACACAATGCATCCATCTTTTCTATGGCCTGCCTCTCCCTCTCCATCCATCAACAATTATATTCATCACTCTTTTAGTCAATTGCATTTCCTCCCTCTTCATCACATGCTCATACCAAGTCAAACGATTTCCTTTCAACTTTTCTTTCACTGGCGCCAGCTTCAGATTTCCCCTTATATACTTACTCATTTCTTACTTTATCCATTTTCGTCACTCATCTATCTCAACATTCTCATCTACGCTACATACAATCATTTTTCATATAATATGTATCTTCTTCACGGCCCAGCATTCTGATCTATACACTACGACAGGTTTTATCACGGACTTGTAAATTTTCCCCTTTAACTTGAGAGGCATCAGTGGGTCGCAAGTTGCACCTGTGATCTGTCGCCATATCACCCATCTTGAGTTGAAAGTAGACCGAGACGTAACGCACAGGGCGTTACGTCTCGGTCTACTTTGCCATTCCCTTGGAGAAGCGACCCGAGGGAACGAAAGTGGGAGCAGATCGGTAAGGACGTTCCGGCGAGAGATATGGGACAGGACTGGAGAGACCGCCAAAATCACAAAACAAATACTGTTTTGGTCCGACTAAATCTCAGACCGACGGTCTCCAGTCCTTCCCACCACACCTCCAATCTTCTCTGAACCTTTAAGGCACGGCGCCTACTATTGGTGGGCTCGGTAGAGCTCGGGCTTTACGGCGGCTTCGGGCGCTTTATGGCGGCGTCGAGCGCCTGAGAGCTTCATACCTAAGGACACCGAAGTTGGCATTTTCGTGACAGATACGTCACAGAACAGTCATAAAGTTCACCGCGCGTGACTCCATTAGCTTGGCAACACCCAGAGGAAAATAAAAGGCAACAGCCTCATTAATTACACGTATAGGGTCGTTTTATTTGACAATGAGAGAAGAAAAGTTGATTATTCTTGTGCAAGCTCACGAATGTCTGTATGAAATACAGGTCTGTGAACAATAATCGCAATCGCAAGATGAACAATGAGAACTAAGTCCCAATCCACCATTATAAATACACACGCACAACTGTTTCCACATATCGTTACGACTATGACTGCTCTGCGACGTGTCTGCCACCCGAACTATTCTTAGTTTTGCTGAAGCTACCCGAAACCAGCTTCGGCGTCCTTAGGTATGCTTACGACTGCCGAGGGAGTTCTCAGGCGCCCGAAGCCGCCGTAAAGCGCCCGAAGGTGCCGTAAAGAGCCCGAGCTCTACCGAGTCGCATCGATGCCCACCGAAAGTGGGCACCGCGCCTAAACCGCTCTCGGCAACTAGCACAATGTCATCGGCGAACAGCATACACCAGGGAGCCTCTTCCTGGATATCCGACGTAAGAGCGTCCTAATATCACCGCAAAGAGGTAAGGGCTGAGTGCCAACTCTTGGTGCAAGCCGACAGCCACATTGAAGCTGCCAGAAATACAAAAAAAAAAATATCAGAAGCTATTTTCTCCTAGATAAATCACGAATACTGCAAAGAATATTTCAATATGTTGATAGCATCACACTTAATCGCCATGTTGTTAAAAAAAAAAACACAAAAGTTTTACCATTAAAACAAACTAAATGTAACTGATAGTTCTTACGAGTAGTTCGCGCAGATAAAACCCTGACACAAATAAAAAGGTATTTTCTCGGCTTTAGCAACGATAGGTAAAAATATTCCGTGGAACTCAACTTAGCAGATTTCTCAACGCGTCAAACAAAAAAATATGTTTGTTTCAGCTTTCCCTGCTTTTAATGATCGCTGACTTTGTTTTGTCCTTTTTCTAATTTTGTCCGACCACAACATTGCTAATCTACATTTTTGTTAAAAATACTTAAGTCTAACACGATTTGACCCTCCTCAAATGACCGTTAGGAAAGTATCTTAGGTCCTATTCTGAAAATCGATTGATGATATCCAATTCCACTGCCACTGGTTGTCCGTGTAATCAAAGCCACAGAATAGGACATTTGCTCACTTCCTGTAGGTCTGTGGTTACTTAGAGATTGCATATGGACGCCGCAGCTACATCCAATGACTCCACCTACATACGCTATTCGTAGATGACCCAATTTTGTGTCATTTGTCATTATTATAGGTTGGAAATCGATGAGTTTCAAGTCCAAGAGTGGACAAGTATGAGCTTCTTCTATATGAGCTAATACTGTGGTTAATAACACATAGCGTTGATTGAAGACTTGTTTGATATCTGCTGGTGAAATCCTGAAGGATTTAGATCATTCAACCAAAGCTGTGTGTTTTCGAGGAAAGATAAAGGAACTGTTTAGCATTGGATGTCAATAAGATGTAGCGGGTCAAACTGCTTGTTGGTGCGCCGAATGCAAATACAAGTAATGTCACATACGGAGCCTATGCTGGTAGTAGGGGTCCCTATGTTGTTTCGAACGCCGCTGTTGCGACACACGCTGTTGCGAATTATTTTTCCACTGCCTCACAGGTTCGAAAGCTCACGGACTCGAATGAAGTAGTCGCGGAAGACGCTGTTTCGAAAAACATTTTCACTGCCTCATACGCTCGAATGCTTGTGATTTCGATTTATTTAGTCATAAAGTGTACAGAAAAGTATTTAATCATTTGGGTTAGGTTAGGTTAGAACAGTGACCATTAACGCGCGAAGGCGAGCGAGCGAAGCGAGCGTGCCGCGGCAGCGGCCGCCGAGCGCCAGGTCCCCTCTATTGTTGGTAAATTCA
Organism: Tiliacea citrago; assembly: GCA_963921375.1. NCBI lineage: Eukaryota > Metazoa > Arthropoda > Insecta > Lepidoptera > Noctuidae > Tiliacea > Tiliacea citrago. The sequence continues at coordinate 3,091,490 of OY992793.1, forward strand.
GTTACCAAAACAAAAACTCTTCATCAATATCGATGAAGTTTAGCTCACAGTACTTACATTCTAACAAGTTTTAAATGCTCTTAAAGCTAGTCATTATTCTTAGTTATTAATCTTTAAAGCTATCAAGGAGCGATCCATCAATGATTAAAAGTTACAAAACGTTTGAGACATAAAGTTTATAGCCGGAGGCGAGCTATAGTGCAGCTGAACTACGTGTTTTAATACAAGTCAACATGGTCCGGTGTAAACATGCGGAAACGAGCTAATTCACTTAAAATTTAAGGCAATTTTTTTAGATATGTGCCTACTACCGTCCTGTCTGAATATTAATAAGGAAAAGTACGTGTTTCCAAATAAAAACCTTTTTCAACACATTTGCTCAAAAAATGCATTTACGAAGCCTGTATACATTGTTCGAAAGTTAAAAATTACGCACCATACAACGGAACGTGCGGTAAAATAGTTACTCTCACCTAAGTACATGTTTTTCAATACACTTCCTCGAAAACTGGTTCATATCGCACTACGATTAGGTTCACAATGCAATGTATTTCACACGCGCGCGATTTCTTATTTTCCAACACGTGTGCGGGAATAAAAATTGCCACAGATAACTTATACCTATACTTAGTCCAAATTGGTTCAATGCCTCTATTCACACCATCTCGCGCCAGATACGGTCCTCACTATTCGGAGGTGATTTTTTTTTTAATCTCGGTAAAGATGCGTCTTTACGGCGTTATTATTTTTGGAATATTTAAATAATGTTTATAAATAGAAAACCATGATTATTACAATAAAAAAAAACGTTTATGAACAAATTAACATTTATTTGTGTTCTAAACTCAAAAATATTTGTACTTTCTATTTTTCATATTAGGCTGTTTATCAGCTTTATACCTTTGCTTCTCCTTCAACCTGTCGAAAGCAAAGCGCGGAAAAAAAATAAAATTAAATCATAGTTTCCTAATAATTCATGACAAAAATATTTTTCGTTATTTTATTTTATTTCTTCAATAGTGTATTGAAAAACGTCGTTTGATACACGTAGACATTTGTTATTTCAGTTCAAACATTCTCCACTTGTATCAAAATGTACTATTACCGCATACTCCGTTGTATAGCTCCGTGCATATCTTTTACGGTTCTTTTTGAATTTCCATTAAAACAAATATAGGTAAGAAATCCACCAAGGAGTTTCACATTACGAGAATAAATAAGCTGAATAATCGAACCTCCTTGGAAGCGCTTTTGCTCAATACGTGTATCTCACTTTATTACTACAGAGAAAATGAGACGAAAGATGTAGTACCTACTAATTTTCATTTAGAAACATCAAAGTTTGGTGCGACTTTCCGACTAATATTTATAAACAAATTAATAATATGAGTTCAAGCGAAGAATCCGATATTAATATAGAATCTACTCCACCTCCATGGTCTCTTGCCGAGAGCGCTATTTAATGATTTACATTAATTTTACATCATGGAAGACTCGAAGAAATACTCAATCATTCTCTAAAAATGTTTTGATGGCTTGTTTCATTGCCTATTGTACTGTTTTCTCGCAAATGTGTAGAAAAACGTTGTGTGACACACGTGCGGAAATTGGTATTTACAAACTCGTGAATATGGTAGCCCGAGACGAAGTCTACTCGTATGTAAAAACCAACTTACAGCACTAGTATCATAAATAACTATTTTTTAAATCCTTGTCCATGAAATCTATACATCATAAAGTATCAAACCCAACAATTCTCACTAGAAAAAACATTTTTTTTATATTAACCATATGAAATATTAATACAATTTCTTATAAACTTAAAGTGTCATCGTTTCTTTGCGATATAAACAATATTTGGGCTTTATTACTATCGCTTTGTTACAATTACGCTACACCGAAGCCAGTACCTACAGATTTGCATTGATCCTATTACAAACATGATTAATATAATATTCAACATGCATGATGGCTGATAAATCTATCAACTATTGCCAAAACAGTTACTCGATAATTGCTTGATCGAAATTAATTTTACATCTATGAATCTCTGATTAATTACAGGAACTAGTTTAGCGGACAAGCCAGATAATTAACATATATTCTGACAATTAAATTGTCAATGAAACGTGCAGGTTGATGAACCATTTGGAGCAAAGAACCTTTTGATTATAAAGGAACGTTCGTCCAGCGTATTTTAAATAGTCTGCTCAACTTTCCACCTTACTTTTATCGTATTGCTCTTGTCAGCACAAAGTGATTACAATAGTCGACATTTGACGTACTTGAGCATGATAGAAGTATACCTTGCCTATCATCAACTATTTCTTGGAAACCGTAAGAGATAGCTTTCCAAGAAATAAGTGATAACATGAATAGGTGATGGTGGCTAACTTAAGGCTCTTACGCCGCTGAGAAAAAGCCACCAATATCGGCTAATATTATATCGGACTCCAGATCAGCGCTGGAGTCAATTGCCGACCCTAAAACTTATAATCCCATAGCAATAAAAATACAGCAGGCAATCTCTGACGCTAAACTTCAAGACATAGAATTTCAACTCTTCTGGGTCAAGGCACATGCTCGTGTACCCGGGAATGAGAGAGCAGATGAACTCGCCAAGCACGCTGCTCTACATAGGAAAACTGCCCCGGTCTATGACAGATTTTCACTGTCCTACGCAAAGCAATCCATCAGGGAGTCAACGCTAGACAGCTGGCAAACCCAGTACATAGCCGAAACAAACGAGGACAGAGGTATACGACTGTGACATCAGTCAGACTCTTTAGTGACATCAGGAAGGCATACAAGACTCTGGAAAAGATTGGGACACCCAATAATCTAAGCGCCCAACTGTTTACAGGTCACGGGGGAATCCGCGAATACCTCCATAGATTTAAGTTGTTGGAGACTCCAGCCTGTGTTTGCGATGATGCCTCCATTGAAACAATAAAAACACATCCTCATTGACTGCACTAGGTACACACGGGAAAGGTACGACTGCGAGCAGAGGCTGGGACGCCCGTTAGATGTGATTGTAGACTTGATTGGTGACGACAATTGCCGGACAGATTACATGGGTTTCGCAGAAAGAGTGTTAGCCAATGCTGAAAAAGCGAATGGATCAACACTGCCATAGTTGTAAGATGGGTGGTGATGGGATAGCGTCTACAGTTATTTTGTTTGCTGAAAAAAAAATAACTTAATGCTCGTACAGACTCCCACGATATCGCGGGCGTGACAGGCACCGACAAAGAAATTGTGGTACTAGTGTCGCGTCGCGCCCGCGATATCGCACTAGTCTGTACGAGCCTTTAAGCTACATAAAGATTAGATTAGTTTAGTACAATACATTTAAATCTTTATGTAGCTTAAGCCATTAGCTAAATGCCACAGTTCGTAAGTGATAATAGCAAAATGTGTTTATTTGATTTAACCTAAACGTTGTCACGCTCAGCACCCAGTGTGTCAACAATAGACAACTAGCCAGACCCATAAAATATACTCAACTACTATTCATAGATTTTGTATAAACAACCTCCGGGCACTTCATTCGCGTGGAAGTCGTAATACCAATATATTAAAATAACAGCCACATTTTTATAAAAAGCTACTTCGTTGGTCTAGTGATCACAAGTGCTACTGTTGAGCATGAGGTCCTGGGTTCGATTCCCGGGTTTTCCATCTGGAATTTCTCAGTAACAGTCTTCGAGTCTGATTTTGTGTCCGGTTAAACTCAAACTCAAAGCATTTATTTCAATTAAACCATTTACAGACACTTTTGAATTGTCAAGGAGTCAGTCAGTTAGAAATATGAAGCTAGTTGCCCAGCAGTCCAAAGCGTAGTAGGTAACTATGGAGAAGAACGGACAAGAAACTCCATGGACACTCTTTTATAATTTTAAATATCGATAGCAAAAATATTAGTATAATAATGTTTAATTTATAACTAAATGTGAGGCAGATGTAAAAAAACGCGTTCATAGTACAGCAAATAGAAACTATATAATATAAAAAAAAAAACAATCAAAAACTAAATAATTAAAATTAACTATGACTAGTACCAACTGATGGCAATAGGCTCACCCCTTATTACATGGGACCTAAGAATAACTGTCTAAAACTACATGAAGACATATAAAAATTACGAATACATGAGTCAAAAAAAATCCATACAAATGTCAAAAACGAAAAAAAAAAATAATTTAAATTTAGGTAAGTACCTACATTAACACAGACAAAATAGTCAAAAAAAAATTATAATAATTAAATACATAAGTCAATAAAAAAAAAAAAAAAATCATAAAAGGTCTCAGTCAGCCAAACATATCACTGAAAATCAGTCAAGTGTTGATTAAACGAACTTCCCTGTACGTGAAGAAGCTTAGTCAATTTGCGTATGCTCTGTACAAATTATCGAAAACGGTTTAATTCGAAAGCGCCTACCGATTTGAACAGATTTATTTTATGCTGAAATGTTGACAAGTGTTCCTTCAAGTTGCTATTATATAAACTTTCTATCACATTGCTTGCTATTTGGAATTCCATGTTAAATTGGTTAAGGGTATCTTTATTTTCCATAATTTCATCTCTTTTTATGCTGTTTGGTAAACTCTGTTATGAAATTTCCAATTCATACTCACTGTCCTAACTTTTCCGGTGATGTCTTCGGGTGTTAACAATCTGCAATACTTCCATGTACTCGTAGTAAGTGTATAGATATATGATATAAAATATACTAAATCTATGACTGGAATAGTTCCACAAAACAAACCACGTTTGACGTTCACGGAAACTGCTCTCTCAATCTCCGTCAAAACCTAATCGTCTGCACCGGTATCCATTGCCTCCCCCTATGTTTTAGCTGTCTACCGCTCGTCTGAGGAAGACATAAAACTGTCGACAGTTAATTAGCCAGACGTCCACATCCACACATAACTCTTTGGAAGCCCCCAACTTAGTTCTTTAGTTTAACAGCTCACTTTAACTTTATTTTTATCGGGTAGTTTTAAAACTGCATGAACAGCAGGCTAGGTTAGGTTTTTAATGTGTGCAGTTTTGATCTGAATCACCATTCGATGTGTAAGCATGTTTGAGTTCTTCTCATACCTGAGAGGAAAGAGCCAATAGATCAACATACTTGCTGATAGCTGTAAGCTGCAAGGATCATTTGGCGCCTGGCCTAAATCCAAACTAAAGCCGCCATCTTGTATTTTAATTTCACAAAACAATTGCACAAACGTTTACCAACCGCGCCCCCTTGTAAACGTCATCCGAGCGCCAAATGATTCTTATAGCAGTGTAAGTACTCTGTGTTAACCAATATAATGTAGTACATACTAATTCCAAGGAGTTAATATGTAGAATGTTAAACCGATACGTAGGAAAGTACGTAGGCGATGGGTAGTGCGTTTCATCAAATAGTTCCTATGCCGTAATGTTGGCTCCACTGTTGTAGGACGAAGTGACGAACACGAATACGCTACCTAATAGGTCCGTTGTTAATCTTTAACAGTGTAGCCAATATTACTGTATAGGAACTATTTGATGAAACCTCAGAACAATGAAAAGTGTTCTGAGGATGAAACGCAATTCGTGATTTCCTCAAAATTACTTGAAGTCAAATCTTCTGAAGTCAGAGGAGCTCAGTGGTGTCTTTATGATATAACCAACCTTTTTACATTTGGACTGGTCAGAGATCGATGCGATATTTTTTTCATTAATTAAATGCCACAAGATCGAAACGCGTTGTAATGTTTAAAAAATACTAATTTGAATAAAATAATACAAAAATGAGCCAGCACGGAATGCCTGGCAGATATGAAACATCGAAATTATTTAGACACTATAGACTGTATAGTAGCGACGAATCGCCACGCGGCATGCGTCGCCCCGCCAGCAATCGGTTTTACGTGCGCCTATAGATGTTTCACATCAAAACTTCCTTGAGACGTAAAAAAGGACTGCCGGGAAAGAAAAACAACAAAACAAAATGTCACAATAGCATGTCAACTGTCATACCTATTACGGAGTAGTATAAGTATAATCTTTGCTATTAATTATTTTCTGACAGCAAATTTTTATCTATTACTTACAAATTTATTCATTTTATTGGTAGTTGGACGGATTGCAACGTAATAATTTGAATAATATTCATCATGTTCTTCGCTGATGCACCTGCCGATGAACGTCCCATTACTTTGACGCCAAAGAACAGGAAGAAATGCGCTCTCATAGCTGATAGTATCTGCATACAGTGTAAGTAAATAAAATTATGATCGTTTCGTTACGTTTTAACTTTATCAGGACTGTTGTGCCTATGCACAGATTGACCAGCGCACGTTTGTTGGGAGGAGACCAAGCACAACAGTCGACAGCGAAGTTGGTCGGTGGGCCGTATAAGTTTCGTCCAAACGCGTGCAGTTGATAGTACTATTATGCGGCACACCGTATCTCTATATTAAGAAGTCTTAAAAATGCAAACAGAAGACACGTGACATCTGCCCATCGAGCTATGGCTCGGGCATAATTGCCTTCGCCACAGGATACCTATCTTTTGCCCATGAATTGCAGCTGTCATTAAATACCCCACTTCAAAGCATACTGCCAGTGTTTTTACACGTGCAGAATGTGGGTCAGGTATATCCTGAGGGCATACAACGCCCTGCGTCTCCAGTATAACAATGTATTCAGGATGCTGTTAGGTCTACCACGCTTTTGTGGCGCTTCCTGGATGTTCACCGAGGCCAGGGTTGATGGTTTTCATGCCATTATTCGGAAACGGTGCGCTTCTATTCTCGGTAGAATACGTGCTAGCTCCCACAGCATCCTGACTGTGTTGTGTGATAGGTGGGACAGCCCCATGCTGGCTCACTGGATACAGCTGCACACGTAGGTGTCAGTCGTTTCAATTTTGTTTAAAGAGTGTGGTTTTTACTAACATCAGGTTAAGACCTTTACTAACAACTAATGGATCTGCTGAAAATCCACCTTTTTCACTGAACTTTCTCTCTTCTCTTCAGGTATTGTAGTATGCGTCGGTGCCACCTCAATCCTAGCCTGTGTATGGTCTCCTGAACATTCAACAGATGACTACGCCAAACTGACTCGCATTATGTATCTGTATGACTACAAGGCCTGCGCGCATAACCTTAAGCAGGCGAAGCAGATAGCTAACCTTCAACTGAGCAACGAGACCCACGGCCTAGACATACTTCCCATTAAATGGTTACCGGCGATAACCTCCGTGTCTACTCGTCTGTCTGCTAAGACTAGGAAGTAAGTACCTACCTGGATATTTTTTTTTATAAAATAATGTGTATTTGTAATAAATTTTTTTTAGGGTTCCGTCCCTCAAAAGGAAAAAACGGAACCCTTATTCCTATCACTTCATTGTCCGTCTGTCTGTCTGTCAGTCTGTCAAGACCTTTTTCTCAGAAACGCGTGTAGGTATCAAGTTGAAATTAATACCAAATACGTATGTCTACGGTCCCTTGGAGCTCTAAAAAATCAAGCTTCTAGGTCAACGCAATAAAAAAATACTGTGATTTATGCGACATATTTCGATACTCGCAAATAAATCAAAACAGAGTACTTCCCGTTGACCTAGAATCATGGAATTTGGCAAGGAGCAAGGTCTCACAGCACAAGTAAAGGAAATAGTCCGAAATTTGTTAATTTTTTGATTTATCACATTAAAAAAATCAAGTACCTCTCAAATAAATCATAACCTATAGGGTACTTCCTTTTGATCTAGAATCATGAAATTTGGCAAGTAGCAAAGTCTTATAGCACAAGAAAAGTAAAAAGTCCGAAAGTTAATAATTTGTAATTTTAACACATAAAAAAAAATGCGAATATCTCGCACATAAATCAAATCCTATAGGGTACTTCCCGTTGACCTAGAATCATGAAATTTGGCAAGAAGCCAGGTCTCACAGCACAAGTAAAGGAAAAAGTCCTAAAATTGTTAATTTGTAGTTTTATCACATAAAAAAATACTGTTTTGCGATAACAAACTTACATTTTCAGTTGGAAAATTGACCGTGGCGTATATCGATGTATAGGAGAACATGTTTTTCAACTACAATGTTACGTTTGTTTTAGGGATAAATTCATCCCAAAGGAACCCTTCATTGTGCGTAGTCCGACACGGACTTGGCCGGTTTTTTTTTTTTAATTTGAGACTTATTATTTAATTTATTGATCAAAGGAAAAATAAAATTTTCTTATAAACTGTTCCTCTCTTTTCACCCCGACAACGGATGATTTAAAAATAACTTCAATCATTGTTTCGTCATTTAATGTTTACATTACTTTAAACTTAATCCAGACACATAGCGTTTTTTTTATATTTTTTGGCAAAACGTCAAGAGTGAAGAAGTGCCTACGCACTTCTTCACTCTTGGTTCTAATGATTATAATTCTGTAAAGCCATATTTGTTACGGCCGCGAATCATATTTAGATCAACATACAACCTGTTAGTGATCTGGAAATTTCAGAAAACGTAATAGAATTTGAATTTCGCGGGCTACCTTAGCGCATCCCCCTTAACTAATTTTACTTGTCACTGGCTAAATGTGCAAACCGCACGAAGCAAAACAAAAAATAACGGTGTCTATTCTTATACTAACTGGGATTTTATTTTTTATTTAATTAATGTAATCAATTATTTAGAATGCTAGTTTTAGCGAATTGTTTTAGAAACTGTTAAAACCCTGACCATCTGTAATGTACTGCAATTCTTACAAATAAATTTCATTTCAAGCGATATTCCTTATATTCGTATACTTTTTTTGCAGTTACATAAAATTAAGCTTCACCTTCCACGTTATATGGTTTATCTTGGCCGTTACCTTTCGAGTCATCATCAAAAACAGCTCGGATCAGCGCATGTTAAAAGTCGCGCTTGCCATATTCTTGTACAGCTGTATGTTCATCATTTGCTTCGACTCGTCGATGGCCGTCGTCTACGTCACTCACATCAAGCAGAGCTTAGATAAAGGCATGATTTTGAGGTACAGCGGCTGGGGGACCGAGTTGAAACTAAACACGTATGACGATTTCGCAGGTTGGCTTCCGATCTTGGCCGCCGCTTGCTGGCTACGAGGTATCCTTATCTTTATGATGAACGTCTACTTTTGTAGAGTAATGCGTCTAACTAGAGGAAAAATTAAAAGGAGAGAATTATACAAGAAGAAGTTTTATAATGAACGGTATCAACGTTTTCCTGAGTCAGGGCAAGTTCAAATAGTTGACACTAATATTCTTGTGTACCGAGTTGGAGAGCAAAAGCCTCAAATAGAACGAGGACTATTTGATTTTTTCAACAAGCGTTGATAAGAAATAAATAATATAGGAACCCACATAATAACTGCGAATTGCAAGTTCAATAGGATTTAACATTAGCTTCTAAAAAAAACATCAATTCTAAATAAACCATCAATAACCATCAGCAACTGTCTTTTATTATCTGGATTAGCAAGCAGTGATTTTTTACCACAGGGCGTTTGGTAATGAGAAATTAAATGAAACGGTTCTGTTCTTAAGGCTCCGTACACGAAAAAAATCCCTTTTTCGTCAATTTTTTTATCTATTTATGAGAAAGCTTGAAATAATTGAAACATTAAGTCTGTGTAACTATAGAAGTACAGTTTTCGTGGTGCTAAATCATTCGTGTCAGTCACAGCACCTGTTAATAGTTTCATCACTTTTGTGCACTCGAAATATAGCATAATTTCGCCTATGATTTATTTAACGATGATATTGTATAATCACAAAATTAAAATTTTGATTTTATCTCAAAGATAGCTGAAGCCCAGTGTGTGATTTTTAAAATTCGTGATATGATTTGTTAAATAATAGGAAAAAATACATTAATGACTGGGTTTTTTAAAAAATATTGGTATTTTTCAACATTATTTTTCTGCTATATTTTGTATCGAAGTTGAGAAAAGTGGTTCCCCAACATACAAGTAGACTATACAATAATGTTGATTATATTTTTTAAATCAAAATCAAAAGTAGTGTCTTGTAAAAAGATGATCAAACGTCAGTCTCGCGTTTATTTAGGGTTCCGTACCTCAAAAGGAAAAAAAAGAATCCTTATAGGATCACTCGTGTGTATGTCTGTCTGTCTATCTGTGTGTCCGTCTGTCACAGCTGATTTGCTCCGAATCTACTGGACCGATTAAGTTGAAATTTGGTACACATTAGAACTTCTGTGACCCAAATACGGATGTTTTACGTAAGTAAATCAACTTTGAATATGGAGGTCACTTTTAGGGGGCAAATTACAAAAATTTAAAAAAAAAGTTTTGCTGAATGTACCGTGTGACATATCAAATGAAAGGCCTTGTTTTAATGATTTCATATACAGGGTGGTCAAAATGGTCTTAGGAGACTATCCATATTTTTTTATGGAATATTGATCCCCATTCACAGATTTTTAAAACTAACACACTTTAGCAAGAAAATAGCCATTTTACACAAAAACATTTTTTGATGCCAATCGATCCAGTTTCTAATACTGATCAAAAACTTTTATGAGACCAACCATCGTTGGAGTACTCAAAATGTCACAAATTGCAAAAACTTTTCCCTTACATTTTGTAAAGAATTTGTGTAACTGAAATACAACAAATAAAACAAAAGACAAATGATCACGTAGAATTTTACACATATCAAAAAGATGGCGTATTAAGTTTCTTTTTTTATTAACTAACATAACTTGATGATGTTATTCTTATTTAAAATCTTGCTGTTTCTTGCCCTACGATATCAAGTGCTCGATGTGACCGCCATTTTGACGAATACATAAATTGATTCGTTTTTGTACCGACCTAGTGGCTGCTGACAATTTATTTGTATGAATTCCATACAAAATTGTGGCTACTGAGTCTTTAAGTTCTTGAACACTATCGTATTGCGTTTTGTAAACCTCAGTTTTCAGGTAGCCCCACAAAAAGAAATCAAGAGGTGTCAGATCTGGACTACGCGCTGGCCAAGAAATATGACCATGTGTTCCCATCCATTGATCACCAAACTGTCGGTTCAAAGTCGAAAGCGTACTGCGGCTGTTGTGAGGTGGAGCGCCATCTTGTTGAAAAAACATTCGTCTTGATTCCGACAGTGGTAAATCATCGTCGAGGTTTTCAAGATTCTCTAATAGTCTGTTGTTATAAATGTTGGAATTCAAGGTGCCTTCATAGAATTCCACCATTACCACTCGGTTCCACATTATACCACACCAACAATTAAAAGAAAATCGCACTTCATTATGTGTTTCGTGAAACCTGAGAGGATTTTCTCTACACCAATAATGGGGATTTCGCCGGTTGTCCATTAGAAAAATTTGTTTCATCAGACCATAATATGAAATTCAGAAAATGGTAATCTCTGCTTATTTTTCCTCTTAACCACCTGCAAAAAGTAAGTCTCCCAGCGGCATCCCCTGAATGTAAGGCTTGAACGAATCGCCCCTGTCGGTAACATTTATAACCATACTTGTTCCATATCTTTAGTACAAAACGATGTGAGACACCTACTTCTTCAGCGACTGCTCTTGATGATATTTCGGGATAAGCTTCGACAAGTGTAAGAACAGAAATGATCAAATTTTCATCTAGTACTCGTATAAATGGGTGGCGTATAGATTTTTTCTTGAAAGAGCGACCTTGTGCAAGATTTCTTAAAAGAATTGTAATAACCTTTCTGGTTGGCACATGACGATTTGGATATTTGATCCTATACCATTCTAACGCAACCGAGGTATTTTTATTATTTACGTAATATGCTTCTAGCAAGTCTAAACGTTCTAAATTGGAGGTCATTTTTCTCTTATCAATAGCTGGCCAATTATGCACTTAATGTAAAATCCACAACACACTCAGAGCTTTTCTGACGCAACAAATTGTCAAGATTGTTTTTTATTTAATAATAACGAGTTCGAAATTTGAATTGTTTTTAAACTTTATCTCTTTATTCATTCAACAAAAAGATCTCAACCTTACCAAATGTACGGGAAAAGTTTTTTGCAATTTGTGACTTTTTGAGTACTCCAACGATGGTTGGTCCCATAAAAGTTTTTGATCAGTATTAGAAACAGGGTCGATTAGCATGAAAACAATTTTTAGTGTAAAATGGCTATTTTCTTGCTACCTGTATTTTTTTTTTGAAAATCTGTAAATGGGGATCAAAATTCCATAAAAAATTATGGATAGCCTCTTAAGACCATTTTCGCGTAGCTGCAACGGATAAGGTACTTCCCCTTACTGCCCCGCTGAAAGTTTCCACCCTGTATATATTTTTTTATAATTTTAAAATAAATACTTTTTAAATTATTTTAGAAAATAGATGAAAAATGACCATTCCCTCCTACCGACCTATTCCTATTCCTTATCTCCGAAACTACGAAGCCTAAAATTTTGAAAAAAAAAATACAGAAAATAGTTGTTTACTTATATATGTAGATTATAGGAAAACCTATAAGAAGTCTGTGATCTTAAAATAACATGGTAAATCACTCAATATTGTGCGTATAAACTTTGATTTGTAGTTGGAATGTATGGGGGATTATGTTTTTCAACTACAATGTTAAGTTTGTTCTTGGGATAAATTCATCCTAACTACGGAACCTTTCATTGTGCGTGGTCCGACACGCACTTGGGCGGATTTTCGGAAAACTTGTTGCGAATATTAGTGATTTTCCATGAATGGAAAATCTATAAAAATCCCTTTCAGCCACATGCAAAAAAAAAGAACTCGACATTTCAAATCACAAATAATTTAGTTTAAATTCTTTTTCCCTTTCTCACAACCAATGAACAAAATTGATCAAAATCAGCTGATTTCGTGCACGGCCCCTTAAACGAATTCAATTTCGAACGTTGGTAGAAGGACGCTATTAAATTTTTCATTATCATCTCGGCGGGGGAGACGTTGCCCATTAATTCTGGACTTTACCTGTAATCAAAACATGGGATGGACCCATTTTAGTGACAGCGAATTGGTACGCGGCCCACTTGAAATTGGTTTGCCCTCAAGATTGTCTCGGAAACGTTTTGTAACGAGTTTGAGTGCAGCCTTGAATTGGAAAAGGTTTATGATTTTTAATAACTGTCGCAATAATAACCCGAAATTATGGGATCATTACAATTTTGGAGCATGCTGGTAATTTTATATCAAAGTAAGTGAATACTTTTACTTCATACTTTTATAATGTCATCACTGTGTATGTAGAAACGGAAAATAATTATTTAATTTATATTTAGATTATATTTGTGCATGCCTTTCTTCATTTGGAGGATCTTGCAGCTAAGTAAAGAACAGCCACATGGGTATATCCATCAGGTTAAGCTATGCTTGCCGGAGTTGGTCCGTAGATGGGTGACCATCTTTACATACCGAGACTCCTCCGTACCTCGGAAAGTTCGTAAAGCCGTTGCGTTGGTCCCGGCTGTCATTAGTGAATTTTTGACAGTCGTTAGAGGTCGTCAGAAGCCCGCAAATCTGACAACCAGTCTTACCAAGGGGTATTGTATTACCCAGTTACTGGGTTTTGGAGGTCAGATAGGCAGTTTCTCCATGTAAAATACTGATATTCAGTGCATCCGGTTTGACTGGAAGCCGACCCCGATTTCTTGCTTCATGTTAACAAATACAACAATCGGAACGTAGCAGAGAAAATAATGATCCATAAAATAATGATCCATAAGATACACCACCAGAGAGATACAATACACGTCTCCCGCGTGAAAGCGCGGATGCCGCGCCGCGGGCCGCGCGGGCCGTGAAAGGTTAAACCTTAATCCTCCTTAAACAAATAATTTCAGCGACGCTCTGCGTGGTAATGAGCTGGCTTACTCTGGACTGCAAGTTCGAGCCAAGCGTGTCAGAGCTTCACGAGATCACAATTATGAAAATCCTGTACCTGTATGACCCTGAGGCTTGTGGGAGGTTACACTTCTACAATCTGACGTCCAGCATTAGCTACGACAGGATTTACACCAGCGTGGTGTGGCCTGTGAAGAATCACGTCGCTGCTAGATTTAGAACGTAAGTGGTAGCTGCAAATGTTTTTCCATCATCACTTTTTCACATTTGATAATTATAAATTCCAAGAATTAAGAAACATTGAATATTTAAACTTTGTCAGCCACAAGGTTGAAATAGATATTTAGCTGCATCCGGTTAGACTGGAAGCCGACCCCAACATAGTTGGTGAAAAGCTGGGCAGATGATGTAGGTTAAAACAGATTTTAATAAAGATCAATTGCCTTATAACCTGCTATAAACAATTTGAAGAAGAGAGAGAAAAATTCCCCAAGAAATATTAGCAGCAATCTTCCCCTTAAAGTGTATCATTAGCATAGGTAATAGTGTTCTTCTTATAAAACTAAATTGTTAAGCGTGATGGCCCCATAACCTATAATAAAACTCATGGATAACGTTTAAAATAATCGGCCAAGTGCGAGTCGGACTCGCGCACGAAGGGTTTCGTACCATTATCTATAAAACGGCAAAAAACTCACGTTTGATGTATGGGAGCCCCCTTAAATATTTATTTTAATCAGTTTTTTTGTATTTGTTGTTATAGCGACAACAGAAATACATCATCTGTGAAAATTTCAACTGTCTAACTATCACGGTTCATGAGATACAGCCTGGTGACAGACAGACAGACGGACGGACAACGGAGCCTTAGTAATAAGGTTCCCGTTTTACCCTTTGGGTACGGAACCCTAAAAATAAATGAATAACTTTAATAATATATAGCTAAGTAAAGAGATGGTTTTACTAGCTAATTTTGATATCAAATATTAACAGTTGATATCTTGATTTCAGCACGATCCAGCTCTGGTTATCTCTTCACCTGATCTGGATGATATTTGCCATCATCAACGTGACGCAAGGGGAGCGCTCCTGCAGCTTTTATGTCACCTTGCTACCGTTCACCATTACCGGAGTGATGCTGCTAATTGTGGATATTATCCACGCCGTGATGTTCCTTATTGACGCGAAATTTACATACAGCGAATGTAAGTATAATAGATCAGGTGAACTCTTTTGAGGATAAATCTGTGATGATTTTTCCTATAAACAGTCTAATTTATTTATTTAAAATATTAACTAAAATTGGTTAGTGAGATACTTTTTAGGATTCCGTACCCAAAGGGTAAAACGGGACCCTATTACAGAGACTCCGCTGCCCGTCCGTCTGTCTGTCCGTCTGTCACCAGGCTGTATCTCATGAACCGTGATAGATAGTTGAATTTTTTACAGATTATGTATTTCTGTTGCCGCTATAACAACAAATACAAAAAAAAAACAGAATAAAATAAATATTTAAGGGGCTCCTATACAACAAACGTGATTTTTTGCCGTTTTTATAGATAATGGTACGGAACCCTTCGTGCGCGATTCCGACTCCCACTTGGCCGGTTTTTCTTTTTTCTTAGTTACAGAAAAGCAGCATTAGTTAACCAGATAACTAGTAGTTCTGCGAACAGTAGACCTCGCAAACAAATTATTTTCCAACAATTTATTA
Organism: Tiliacea citrago; assembly: GCA_963921375.1. NCBI lineage: Eukaryota > Metazoa > Arthropoda > Insecta > Lepidoptera > Noctuidae > Tiliacea > Tiliacea citrago. The sequence goes on from OY992793.1 coordinate 3,107,038, forward strand.
TACCACCTCTTATATGATTTGACGGCGACTGACCCACTTTTTCTCTATAAAAAAATACATGATAAGTTCAATAAGTCAATAAAAACTAGAAAATTAGTAATTTATAGGCCAGCTAGAAAAAATAACTAATAGGTTCTAATTGGCCGAGGTAACTCTGTAGCCTAGTTTTGTGATGAGAAGGTGGTCCCAGGTGCTCCATCAATCCCTATCACTAGGTAGGACAGGTATTTCTATCAGTGGAATCGCCCCTTTAACCCTTTAACTACTAAGTTAAAGGGCCGATTCTACTGGTAGAAATCTATAAGTGAGCAATTTATTGCATTTTGAGGAGCTATTCTGCTCATCACGCCGAAGATCCTCATCAGATCTTCACCAAATTTTCTATGAGACCAACTTAAAGTTAAAGTCGGATCTCATAAGGCGGAGAATGTCCACACTTTCACAGTGGTCAGAATCCAGTTGACTTATAATTTGTTTTATTAATAGATATTATGTCAGTAAATATCTTACCTAAACTTGTAGCTGAGGTGGCCCTTATTCTATTAGACTCCAAAAATAAATTAAAGGTTAAATGACTGAAATATTTTTTAATTTTTAGGCACATCGATGAATCTTCTAATAAAAATGGACATAAAAATCACCACATACAATTATATTTTTCCTAATTTACCACGCTTTTGTAAAACATCATCCATGATACTCTCAAAGCAATCATAAATCGAAGACGAAGGCCGGTACACGCTCAATACAACGAGCCGCTCCAACTCCACTCAAGCTACTTCTATAGTCCGCTCCACAGACTCAGAGGGGCTCACAATATCCTTACATTCTTTAAATTTAAGTATCAATGAGTCACCATGTATTGCATTTTCTCTGCTGAATGAACTACCGACCTGGTGATTACTGAAATTTATTAAATTAAATTTACATGAACTTTAACCAATGTTGGCTTGGCTTTTTAACCAATGTTTTAGAATATACAGGGTGGAATTTTGTAATGCCACCTGGAGGGAAAGTACTCTTAATACTGCAGATAGAAAATTTTACTCAAAGAAAACATTCCTTTATTTTTGAATAGAAAGCAAACTGCATTCAAAGATTTTCGAAAATTCTCTTCTCCCACACCCGGGAATCAAACCGGCTAAAATCTGAAAAAATTATACCCTGTACTTTTATTGCATCGATCGTTAGGGTCAATTATAAGGATGAAATCTCTCTAACAAACATGATAAATTAAATGAAAGGAAAACCAGGAAATCTGAAGTTACAAATTCAATGAGTCAAGTTAAAGCTCTTTAACTAACATCCATCTTTTGTAATGCAGACTCCTTTGCGGCATACTCGTAGCTGCGTGTATGAGGTAATTTAAATATGGAATGTTAGATTAAAATTTGAAAATTAGATTGGCATAGTTGTTATTCACATTTGATTGTTTTTACAACTCATTTCACATTTTGTCTCACGGTGAAAATGGCTTATCAAGAACAGTTTGATTTAATGGAAGCTTATTTTTTAAATAACAAAAACGTGAATCTAGCTCTGCGGTGGTATGGAGAGAGATATCAAGACCGACAGGCACCAACTCGGTTCGTATTGAAAAGAATGGTAGAAAATTTAAAGAATACGGGTGGTTTCAAGAAGAGACGGCAAACTATTCAGCAAAACCATTTCGATTTTGAACTAGATGTTTTAACATACTTTGAATCATTTCCAAAGGCTTCAAGTAGAGATGCTGCCGGTGAATTAGGAACAACCCACACTCGCGTACTTAAAGTGCTGAAAAAGTATAAGTATAAATGCTATCGTGAAGGTCGGTTGGTGCAAAAATTGCATATTGGGGATCGTGACAGACGATTACAATTTTGTGAAAACATGCTTGGAGAAATTGACCGAAACCCCTAATTTTTTGAGTAACATTGTATGGTCTGACGAAACCAACTTCAGCAATAATGGCATGTACAATCGCCGCAATAACCATTATTGGTCTCGAGTGAATCCTGTTCGTGTTCATGAAACTAACAATCAAGTAAGATTTTCTTTCAACGTTTGGTGCGGAATTATGAGAAATAATGTAGTGTTAGTCCACGTGTACGAAGGTCATTTAAACACTGTCAAGTATATTGAAATACTGGATCTCTTAAGAAACGAGTTAAATGGTTTCCCCGAGGAAGAGCGAAACCAAATAATTCTACAGCAAGATGGTGCTCCAGCACATAACAGCAGAATCACTACTGCCTACATTAATAACCATTTTAATACCTGGATTGGTACAAACGGCACAATCAGATGGCCTGCGAGATCGCCAGATCTCACCCCATTAGATTTTTTTTTGTGGGGATATGTAAAAAATCAAATTTACATTAAATCTTATGCGAATGACAACGAGTTGAGAGTTGAAGTTCAGAATACGATTTATAATATTCACCACAACACTTTATTAAAGGTTACTAGAAATGAATTCGTTAAAAGAATAAATTTGTGTATCCAAGGGAATGGAGCCCATTTCGAGCAACTAATTAGTTAGTTTACCATTTTTTGTAAATAATTAAATTAATTTAAGATTTCCTGGTTTTCCTTTCATTTAATTTATCATGTTTGTTAGAGAGATTTCATCCTTATAATTGACCCCTAACGATCGATGCAATAAAAGTACAGGGTATAATTTTTTCAGATTTTAGCCGGTTCGATTCCCGGGTGTGGGAGAAGAGAATTTTCAAAAATCTTTGAATGCAGTTTGCTTTCTATTCAAAAATAAAGGAATGTTTCCTTTGAGTAAAATTTTCTATCTGCAGTATTAAGAGTACTTTCCCTCCAGGTGGCATTACAAAATTCCACCCTGTATATTCTAAAACATTGGTTAAAAAGCCAAGCCAACATTGGTTAAAGTTCATGTAAATTTAATTTAATAAATTTCAGTAATCACCAGGTCGGTAGTTCATTCAGCAGAGAAAATGCTATCTATCTGCAGTATTAAGAGTACTTTCCCTCCAGGTGGCATTACAAAATTCCACCCTGTATAAAATATCAATGTTGTTACATTTCATAAATAATTCAATTTCTTGTAATTTTTTGACATTAGTTAGTTTATTATTAAGTTAGATAACATTGGAGTTCATTTTAAGTTTACTATTAAGTTGCGAACAGTAAACGTTAATTTAGATGAAATTTGCAGTTCCACTATTTCACTCCACCCCGATTGGTACGAAAATCACAATAATCAGACAGCATTTAAGGGTGTAACGAGAAACAAACAACAAAACCTACCTACGCAATCCGAACGCCAAACAGTAAATCCCCCTTTGTACAATGATATCGGATGAAGCACTCGATCTACTGCGGCGTATGTATGAAACCCGATTTCCATTATCCTATCAAAGGCAGCTACTTTTTATTTCATTAGTATCGTATGCAATAAATACGTATATCTTCCAAACTCAAGCACTTTAGAACAGGTATAGAGTTCTGAGGCAATTTCGCAGGATTATTCAGAGATGAATTTTTCTTCAGACTTTTATTTAGGTACCTTTAATGAATAATTTAAAAGTTTTATTAGACTGTTGGTAAAATTATAATGGCATATCATTTGCTACGTTGGATATGAACTGCTCTGAATAAGGCTACGAATCCGACTTGAAATTTATGCCCACTAGCATCCACTCCAGAGTTAGAGCGCTTTGTAGCAGAGACGGATACGTTTAATTGCCCGCGTTGACTAGATAACTGTCTATTCACTTCACTCTGCTAGGACGAGCCTCGATTCAATAGGAGTTTATTCCTTTGATTAAGAGTAGGCTTCAATAGACTCTGTTAAAGAGGGGTGTAATAAGAGTGAGAGCAAAAGTGATCACCAGGTGACGTCCTGGGTTTTTTATTGCTGTAATTTATTTATTTATTTGCTCTCATGCGCAGCTCACAATTTACAGTAAATTATTGTCGGTTTTTGCACATGTCAGGACACTGCAAAACATAATTGTTGGTTTACTGTTGAGTTATAGAATTAGTGCATTAATGTACTAATTATGTGAAAATTAACATAAATTGAGTCCAAACTTATAAAAACACAATACAATAAATTTCAGAATTAAAAAAAATATATATACATATGTCTAGATGTTTTTATGTTGTCCAATCAGTCAGATAGTATTCGTAGGTAGGTAGTCAAAAAAGATAATAAAAAGGTAATAAATACAATCATGTCATGTCAAGTTATTTTTAGCAATTAAATTGAATTATGGTATGTTATCATTAAATAATACAAAATAAAATAAATTCAATGTCACTGGAATAAACAGTATTATATAAGGTTTGATCACAGCGGATCTTGCAAAAAAAACCGGCTAAGTGGGTGTCGGACCACGCAGAATGAAGGGTTTCGTAGTTGGGATGAATTTATCCCTAAAACAAACTTAATATCGCTTATATTGTCGTATTTTTTTATTGCTTTGACTTGGAAGCTTGATTTTTTTATAGCTTTAAGGGACCAATAATTTCAACCTAATACCTCCACGCGTTTCTGAGAAAAAGGGTCTTGACAGACTGACAGATAGACAATGAAGTGATCCTATAAGGTTCCGTTTTTTCCTTTTGAGGTACGGAACCCTAAAAAATACAGAAAACTGTTATTTACTAACTATATACTAATAACTTCTCCCGCTCTAGGCGGAGCGGGAGTTTGCGTCAGACTTTTACTGACTACAACCCACCCGTGTTACTTCAGATGCCTATGTGCCAGGGCCACGATATCCCTTTCGGACAAACTCGCAACCCTGGCAGGCATTGGCCGTTTCGGACCTCGTCAATTGGTGCTGACATCTCTTTGAGGTGCGCGTGGAACACAACGCACCGTCGACCCGGGCCTGGTCCTTATCGGAGGGCGAGCTACCCATAGCTCACCGTCCGCAAGCCCATGCCTACGGGGGCCGGGAATTGGCCTGCGACTCCCAAAAAAATTTAAGCTCTGTAGTTTCGGAGCTAAGGAGGAGGAATGGTAAATTCGCGCCAGTCTGTACGAGCGATATTTATCAGTCACAAATTGGTCTACTGTGTAATAACATTTTTCTATTAGAAGTAATCTTGTTTAGTATAGAATGTATTTATGTAGTCTTATCGTCTTCTACTTATTCGTTACTGCTCAACATGACAATTTAATTGCCGCTACAAAGCAAAATAAAAGAGCAGGTCGGCAAACGCAGTTTATTATTATTAGCAAACATGAAAATAAGTGTCCATTCTCTTAGCATTTTCTTTCGTTAATTTTCGACCATCAGAAAATGTTGATTTTATTTTACCAACGTAAATAATTTACTTTTTATCACACAGCTGCAATACTCCGCTATCTGGCAAAAAAGGGCCACCTGCGTGCCATGAACAAGAAGCCGATCACTCCAGGGGTAGTCAACGTTGAAGACACGTCCTGGATCGCAGTACTTCTGGCTTACATCAGCATCAGAGGCTTCGTTCAGTGGGTTGTCAACTTCTGGATAGTAAAGGACAATTACTTCGATGGTTTGGAACGCTATCGTAAGTTGATTCGATGTTTTAATTGACATTTTTACTTTGAAAATCGGTTTTGGATTCAGTTTTTATCATACCTAACAGCCGACCGATTTAACTAACTACTACCGATTTAATCCATCACCCATCATTCGAATCGGCTTAAATTTTTACATACGAGGGATTCAACTGATATTTTAATATGACTAACGTTAAACGGAAGGAATATGTGATTGCCCTATTCTGTTATTCAATATTTTTCATCCTGCCCTACTTTAGCCTAGTAAAAAAATCACATTGTAATTATAAAGCATTACCTAATTACCTTACATGTGTTAGAACAAGTCTTTGAATTTACCATAACCGCTTAGTATATTATGGAGCCCGTAATATACAAGCATTATGCTCAAGGGACTATCCTAAGTTCCGAAGTTAGGATCTCAAGTTGATCATCCGTTTTAACGTTTATTAGTTATCTTCTAACCCCTAGAACTTCGCTCACATGGATATTAACCCTACCTATAACAACAATCATCAAAATACTTGGTGATTTAGTAGTTACACATTCGGCGGCTTGTGTGATAGCTAGGGGTTCAAAGGGTGTGAAATTATTGATAGGACCAATCATAGAAAATATTAAGTAATTGTGAGAAAGTTAACATACCTAAACAAATCTGTGCATCAAAGTCATTACCTGATATTACGATGAATTTTCAGGTCGACAGCAACATATGAGCACAAAGCACAAATTGCGAATAAAAAGTTCATCATTCAGCTAAATATGGAGGGACTAACAACGCAAAATGTTGTACTGGTAAATAAAGGATACAATTCTAACAAAGTTTCATTTGATATTACGTAAGACATTGTAGATGTATTAATGATTCTAATGCTTATAATTCTGTAAATACATATCTGATAAAGTCGCGAATCATATTTTGACCAAGATACAACCTGACACTGACCTGCAAATTGCAAAAAACGTAAGAAAATTTGAATTTTGCGGGTTACAGCTGCGGAGCCACATTAAGCAGTAAAACTATAAGACAAAGAATAGAAAAGAATAGAATACTCGTTATTATGTACACCATCAAAATTACAGATATAAATGGTGAAATATTACATAGGGTGATACAATGGGCGGTCTTATTGCTAAAAGCGATCTTTTCCAGACAACCTTTGGATTGATTAAAGGGAGAAGTAGCGAACATTTTTCCTTATAGCAGATTTCACACCTTGACACAGGATTTCCTTAACCCACAACAGAGAAACCCTATAGTACAGTCTTTTATCTCCTCAAAAACTTATTTGGCATGCAAACGATGTGTTTAGTACAGTCCCTTGGTCCTGAAGTGTCCACAGACGCACTGATATTATGGCAGATAACATGCATGGGGTTATATTGACCGTTGGGACAACAGGTGGCTCATAATCTTATCCTTTTTATGGCGTTTTGTGAATAGACGGTCAGTGCCGTCGTTCAAGCGTTTTAGGGTAATTGTGTTACGTGCTGGCTTTGATGAATGAACATGTTCTCTTATTTAATTCTTTGTAGTCTTCGACGAACGAAGTCACTCTATATTCTGACTCATCTGTCGGCTTATTTTAATTATTTTAGTTATGAATTGTTTATTTTTATTTGCTGTACGTGTATGGAACCATTTTTTTATATCGTCCTCACATTTAGTTACAAATTCAATACTAAATAATTATATAAATATTTTTGTTACATTATAATTTAAAAGAGTGTCGATGGAGTTTCTTGCCCGTCCTTCTCCACACGTACTTACTACGCTTTGGAATGGGCAACTAGCTGCACATTTCTAACTGACCCCAACTCCTTGACAATTCAAAAGTGCCTGTAAATGTTTCAATTGAAATAAATGCTTTTAGTTTGAGTTTTGAGAAAAATCGAAATCTTTACCATGCACCGTAAACTGCATTTTAATAACGGCTCGAAGTTATACACGGGCTATTGATTTTTGCCTTCAGCAACCAATTTCCAGAGAAATACCGGGACTCTAGACTGGTTGCCCAGACTTTCAGGTTTTACTGCTCGTAACTAGCGGTAACTTAGCGCTTTAGGTTTACGTTACGTCATCGGTCTGAATGAATGCTGAGTTGAGTACATAGATCTATGATAGGTATCAGCTTCAAATTATGATCACTCATTAAACATTACACCGTCAGCATCACTCATCCAAAACGAAATGAACCTACCGACATCAAAAACAGTTGCCTTAATTTTAAGAGCAGACACCCACACAAACAGCCAAAGCAAATGAATGCCAGTAGATGAATGCGGGCCCAGCAATTAAAATCCGTCTCCATTATAAATGACATAATTATTGCGGAGATTCCAACGTTTACCGCCACCTTTTAATGAATGGAGCGGAGCTTGAGGCAGTTTCTTATAACCGACAGCAATAAAATTGTGAAGTCGGCATGCTGTTTTGAGTGAGGATACGTGATGATCATGTGTGTCGTTAGGTTTAAAGATGACCCTAGTTTATGAGAAGTGTAACATCTCTGGAAGGTTTAATCCGTTGATAGTCTTGAACAGAACATAGCATATTCGGTCTATGCTTCTACTGCTGGGACACAGGTCACCTCTCGGAGAGAGGGAGTATGTCGTAATCTACAACGCGAGCCCAGTTCAGATTGGTACATGTCACATGTCTTCGAATTTTTGGTTATAGGTTATGCCGGTTTTCTCACGATGTTTTCCCTCACCGTTTTATGAAATTATTGTTTTTTTTTTGTTTGAACCTACGACCGACAACTCGTAAGTCGGGCCCGTTACCACTGGGTCACCACTTCTTTTGGACAGAACATGCATTTACTATAAACATAATACCATAGTTAAAGCTAGGATAGCTATATGTAAGCGGGCATGCCCTTTATACCTGGAGGCTTTTATTTAGGTATTAAGTTCTATTTACGTATTTTTTTTTTGTCTTTGATTATAGTTTTCGATGTTTTTTTTTTTTGTATAGTGGCGTGTGCTAGCTGCCTTATTCCGCATCAAATCACACGAATATTATAACGGCGAAAGTTTGTGAGTGTGTGTGTGTATGTCGGTTACTTCTTCACGCTCAAACGGCTGGACCAATTTTGATAAAATTTTGTATGGAGGTAGCTGACACCCTGGAATAAGACGTAGGCTACTTTTTATCCCGATATTCCCACGGGATCGAAACTTACGCGGGTGAACCGCCAGGCGCCGCTAGTAATATATAATATTTTGTGTTGCGTAATAAAAATATTTCGCATAGGACTATTGTAAATAATCATTTTTTTTCAACTGAACAGATAGCTGTGCTACTAGGGAGTTTGTTGCGCCACTTCTTCTTCCAAGCTAAAGCACTAGGCAGTGGTGAATGGCGGGCGTTTTGGGGGACTGTCTTAGGTAATTTTGACGTTCGAAAAGTGCTGATTCTCAGCCATAGTTGTATCAAAATCAAAAGTCATTTAATAAAACTAATTAAATTACTATTGATTTTGATACAACTATATACTTACTTTTCTACAAAATCGCAACAGAATAATATACTTCTAAATTGACGTCCTACTTATTATTTAGCGAAACAAACTGGGTTATGACAGTTTATTCTTAGAGATGAAAGTCACAACAGTAAACGACGAACAATAATTATTATAATTAGTCAAGGCCATTTCCAAGTCAAGGTTTTACTTTACAACAAGCGTTAGGCCTCCAAATGAAATGTTTCCGAATAAATTGAAACAAAAGTAGGCAATTTAGTTTGACAAAACATAAAATAACAGTAAGCAGTGGTGGCCAAGTGGTAATGGCCGCGACTTACGAATTGTAGGTCGTGGGTTCGATCCCAAGCAGGCGCTTTAATTTGTGTAAATGATTTCAACACCACTGCTCTCAAAACGGTGAAGGAAAATATCGAAAGGAAACCGGCATGTCCTATAGCCAAAAAAATCGAAGATATGTGACATCCGCCAACCCGCACTGGGCCGCGTGGTGGATTATGGCCCATTCCCTCTCACAGAGAGGAGGCCTGTGTCCCAGCAGTGGGAACATTATAGGCTGATTAAGATTATGATTAAAATAATAATCCAGGCCTTAGACGTTGGGCACGCTGAGGGAGAGGCAGGGCTTACGCCCTCACGCCCCTAGTCGCCGCAGGAGACGCCCTGGGCGTCGGGAGTCGCAAGCCGATTTCCGGCCACCGTAGGCGCGGGCCTGCGGACGGTGAGCGATGGGTAGCTAGCCGTCCGATAAGGACCAGGCCCGGGTCGACGGCGCGTTGTGTTCCACGCGCGCCTCGAAGAGACGTCAGCATGAATTGACGGGGTCCATTAAGGCCAATGCCTGCCAGGGTTGGGATTTTGTCCGAAAGGGATATCGTGGCCCTGACACACAGGCAAACGAAGGAACACGGGTGGGTTTAAGTCAGTAAAAGTGTGACATGCCCTCCCGCTCCGCCCAGAGCGGGAAAAATTACTTAATAATTTCTCGCCCAAAAAAAAATGCGTTAGGCACGCCACAATTTTGGCGATAAGTACCCACTTTGAGGAGTGGCTAGAAAGGCGCCACGGCATCCTCACCTTCCGACTGCCGCAGGTCCGCACCGGACACGGTTGTTTCGGGAGGGTCTTATTTAGGATTAGGCGGGAGGAAATGCCCGGGTGTTACCATTGTCTGGATCGCCCGGAGGATACGGTCAAGCATACGGTGGAGGTTTGCCCGGCTTGGGCGGAGTACCGCCGTGTCCGGCCCTGGTTCAGGCTATGGTTTGGAGCGAGAGTGCATGGGAGGCCGTCACTTCTTTTTGAGAAGCAGTGATTCTCGCGAAGGAGGAGGCGGAGTGCGTGAGGGAGAGGCAAAATTCGCGCCCTCACGCCCTTAGTCACCGCAGGAGAGGCCGTGGACGTCGGGAGTCGCAGGCCAATTCCCGGCCACCGTAGGCGCGACTTCCGGACGGTGAGCTACATTGTCACGCTAACGCGAACTACACTTCTCACGCTATCCCTCGCACACCGCTTGACGTCTCGCTGAGTAACAGAGCACACGAGGTGTAGTTCGCTTTATCGCGACGATGTAGGTTCACCTTACTCTTGTGCAAAATGTCATATTTCTAGGCAGTTCCAGCGGCTCAGGCTGCGCGTTGTCTGTCAGTGAATGAGTTTAAGATTTTTACTGCGCAACAAATTTCCGTTCGCTACCTATGGAAGTGATTTCGTGAAAAGGGACGGAAGTTTGTAATAGGAAGTGACAGCTTGAGCATGGGATAAGTAAGTACTTTTTAATAGTTATAATATCATGTAATTAGTGTACTCATGGAATTAGTAAGTACTAAGTATATAGATTGTAAGTAGAGGGGGTCTCGCTCGTTTTTCGGGTTCCGTACCCAAAGGGTAAAACGGGAACACTATTACTAAGGCTCCGCTGTCGCCGTCTGTCTGTCTGTCTGTCAGTCCGTCTGTCACCAGGCTGTATCTCATGAACCGTGATAGTTAGACAGTTTAAATTTTCACAGATGATGTATTTCTGTTGCCGCTATAACAACAAATATTAAAAAAACAGAATAAAATAAATATTTAAGGGGGCTCCCATACAACAAACGTGATTTTTTTTGCCATTTCTATTGATAATGGTACGGAACCCTTCGTGGGCGAGTCCAACTCGCACTTGGCCGGTTTTTTTCATATAGTAGATCGTATCAGCTTGGCGCAGAAGACCTTTCGATCCTCTAAAAGCGTTTACTTACAAGTAACATTGCCTACAAAATCTTTTCCCAATACCCACTAGGCATTTCTAAAGGTTACGACTGGTAAGCAAAACGGTCCTTTTTACTCGTACGACTTCGGGAAACGGGCAGTAACAGCCTTTTACGACGTACCTAGCAAAAGCCGCTGATTCTTAGTCTAGACAAGCCAACAAAACTAGCTTGATAACTTTTGATAGCTTTCCTTTTTCCAAAACTTAAGTTCAATATACAATAACATAACGCATTCCACAATGTGTATTACTGTAATTTTTTTATAAAAAATTGACCTTTTTTGTATTTTTATGGTTCCGTACATCAAAAAGAAAAAGCGTAACCCATAAACAGACAGACAGCCAGACGGACAACGAAGTGATCCTATAAGACTTATAGGATCACTTCGTTGTCAGTCTATAGGTCAGTCTGTCAAGACCCTTTTTCTCAAGAACGCGTGGAGAAATCAAGTTGAAATTAATATCAAATACGAAGACCCATGGTCCATTGGAGCTCTGAAAAATCAAGCTTAAATTTAGCTTTGACTTAGATCAATGCAATAAAAAATACAGCGATTTAAGCGACATATTTGGATACTCGCAAATAAATCGAACCCTATAGTATTTCCCGTTGACCTAGAATCATGAAATTTGGCAAGAAGCAAGGTCTTAAAAGGAAAAGTCCGAAAATTGTTATGTTGTAGTTTATCATAGATACGTTTTTTTTATTACGATTACAGTCAACCACGACGTGACCGGACTGATGATCGCCGAATATCCTCTATGACGTCCTTATCACACCTTTTATGATACAACAAAGCACCATAAATTTGTCATCATAGTATATATTGGTCTGAAATATGAACACCAGCATCATTCAACTGTTCAACATCAATCATGAAGTTCCTAGTCTTGTCCTGTGTTGTGATCGGAGCACTGGCTGAGCTGCCTCGCTTCAGACCAGCGAGGTTCAGGTTCCAGCGCCAAGAATTAGCTCCGACTACCACTGACTCACCAACGGAACCAACAACTGAGCCATCAGGACCTTACCCAGCGTCAGGATGGAAGCCTGCAGGAGAGCCGTTCACACTACCTAACGAACAGCCTGAGAAGCCTGCTGATCAATACGGAGCTCCTGATGCTGGATACCCCGCCTCTGGGTGGACGCCTCAGGGACAAGCCTTTGAACTGCCGAAGCAGACGCCACCAGCAACCAGCTATGGCGTACCTGACAACACTTACGGAGTTCCTGATTCCACCGAAGTTCCAACCACTGATAACCCTCAGGCGGAGAGGTTAGAAGGTCCTGTGGAAGTGCAGAAGAGCGTAGGATCCTACTTTGTCTTGCTTCCCGATGGACAGCTGCAGAAAGTGGAGTTCTTGACCGAGAATGATGTCCAGAACATGAAGTACACTGCGAGGCTCCAGCTGCGTAAACCTGCGCCTCTTCTAGTGTTTAGACCTTAATTTGTGATGTTGTAAAGTTATATTATAATAAAGTGTTTGTCATGTAAAGTGAAACTTAATTTTCATTTATCAAGGGAGAAACGAAGGTACTCACATAATTTATTAAGATACTAAGGTAGATCCGCAGCTGTAGTCCGCGAAATTAAAAGTTTCTTACGTTTTTCGCTATTTGCAGGTCAGTTTCAGGTCGTATCTAGTTCAAAATATGATTCGCGGCTATAACAGATATGTATTTACAGAACATAATCATTAGAATCATTAATACATCTCTCTAAGTTAGATTTTTTCCCCAATGTCATGATTTCATGAAAAAGTCTTAGAGAGATGTAGGATGTTTGAGTGATTCTAATTATACGAAAAAAAATAAAAATTCGCGGCCTACAGCTGCGGATTCCACCTTAAGTGAGCAGTTTTATTAACTGCAACGAAAAATAATACATAACATACACATAAACTCACGCCTTCTTCCCATGGGGAAGCAGAAACTATAGAACGCCAAATAAAAATAATTGTAGTAATAATTCAATTAAAGTCAAATGTTAAATGTAGAACACAGCGATTCTTTAAATTCTCTTCATATCAATTTACATTGTGATTTTTTTTTTTTTGATTTAATAAAAGGATTCCTTGATAAATATATTGTTACTGATTATAATAATATGGTAATTGATAATGTCGTTACGACCAAATTAATTGTTCAGAATTTAATTTTATTATTAATATTTAAAATCCCCGTTTTTTCCCATCTCCGTTCATAATTCTGTTTTGAGTTTGTTTTAATTTCCTCCGTTACTTACTGAGTATGAAAGATACACAGTGTGTAGCAGGTGACGATATTCTCATGCGGATTTTGTGTATAACCCCAAAGAATTGGGGCACGAGTGTCTTAAATATGTAATGAGCTTACGTAAAGTAAGCTAAGCTAGGTATAATTAGTATTTAATGCTACCTGAATTAACAAACAAAAATAATCCTACTACAACAATAAAATCCTATTTAATTACTATTTCTGAAATAATCATTCACTAGGATTTTATGAACTTACAGAGTTGTAATGCTGAACTTAAGAAAATTTGAATTTCGCGGGCTACCTTAGCGCATCCCCCTTAAACAAATAATCGTGAACCTCTATAATTGCACTTGCCAATTCTTATGAAACAAAGTTTAGAGTAGATAAAATAAAATCGGCCAAGTGCGTGTCGGACCACGCACAATGAAGGGTTCCGAAGTTGGGATGAATTAATCCCAAAAACAAACTTAATATTGTAGTTGAAAAACATGTTCTCTCATACATCGATATACGCCACGGTCAATATTTCAACTGCAAATGTAAGTTTGTAATCGCAATAAAAAAAACATATCTATGATAAAACTACAACACAGAAACACAATTCATTGAATTTTATAGTGACATCTTTTTTAGAACAAACTTATGAGACAGTAGAATTATTTTTTAACGAATATTGTTTGTTCGGTGTATTTTTTCATAATGCGTCAGATACCATCTACTGTTATTGAATCATTTGGGTTAGGTTAGAACAGTGACCATTAACGCGCGAAGGCGAGCGAGCGTGCCGTGTCAGCGGCCGCCGAGCGCCTGATTCCCTCTATTTTTGGTGAATCATTTGTTTGCTTGAATTATTCTGTAAAAATAAAATCAAATTATAATTTTAAGTATAAGATAAAAACACTGAATAACAACACTGTTTTCCTGCAACTCGCCCCTAAATTGCATTCAACGGAATTCGAGGTAACTTGCTGCATTGGTTTGCATCATACATCTCAAACCGCTGCCAAAAGGTGGTAATCAACGGATACAAATCAAATACAATTGAAGTTACATCCGGTGTTCCTCAAGGCTCTATCATTGGGCCGTTATTATTTAACATATTTGTTAATGACATAGGTTATTGTTTTCACAACACAAAGTTCCTATTGTATGCAGATGATCTGAAGGTCTACAAATCCATAAAAACCGTTAACGATTGCATTCTATTACAGCAAGACTTGGACAGACTAACAGAATATTGTCATAGGAACAAACTAAAGCTAAGTATACCTAAATTCAATTACCTTACTTTCACCAAAAACAAGCACATTATTAACTTCGCGTATACCCTTTGTTACATGCCTCTCACTAAATTAAACTCAATTCGCGACCTCGGCGTTACACTCGATTCCATATTATGCCTAGATTTATACATATTGATAAAATTGTAAGTAAAGCTTTCCAATTGTATGGCTTTATCATGCGATCTCCCCTTGACTTCAAGAGAACCTCGTCATTTCTATGCTTGTATAAAGCCCTAGTTCGATCACAATTGGAGTATGCAGTGTCAGTATGGAACCCCTTCTACAAATAATATGCTGAAATGGTTGAAAATGTTCAGTACAAATTTTTACCTACCTACCATAAATTCTACCTACCTTACTCTCAGTTACTCAGCAAGTACAAGGTCCTGTCCCTTAGCTCTCGAAGAAAATACCTTGAAGCCATTATTTTATATAAAACTGTCAGAAATAAATTCAACTGTATAAATCTAAATAACACGATTTGTTACGCTGTACCTAGAACCTACCACAGGCGACAGGTAGGCGACTCTTTTTGCAGTGAACTCATGTCGAACTAATTCTGGCCAGCGCTCACCAGTCCGCCGTATGGTGGACTCATACAATAGCACTTTTGTAAATATTGACATCTTCAATTGTCCAATGAATAGATTTAAAAGCCTCAACCTCTCCTCTTTATCAAATACCCTTTCTGAAAATCGTCAATTTTAATAATTAAAGTAACCTTTATCAAAATTTTACTTTATTAATGCATTACACAAATAGTTACTGCTCCTAAAACTCTTAGCGATTACACTCTTCTATCTTTATTTTTATGTCTTACCCGTGGACAGCGTTATGGGTTATATTATTATTAAAATTGTATATGTTAAATTAGTTTTAAGTTCTTATAATATAACTGTTTGCTGTTCGTTTCAATAAAAATAAAACCCGCATTGTGTTTGTCAACGCAGTGTTGTAATTTTATATGAGGGTATGCATTTTGTCAAAGAGACGAATTGAAACGTTTATTTAGAAACTATCACTCGATAAAAAAAAAATCTTGGTAATAAGTTTGATATTAACTAAGCATTATGAGGATAGAGAATATTTGATTTGTTATTCTATGATATGAATATTAAAACATAAAATTTTATTTGTAACAAAAGTCATTGATTTAAATTTCATCAAAGTAAGTATTCTGCGTATTGATTATTCTATGAAATGATAATATGAGAAAGATTTTATGTGAAACGAAATTGTATGAAACTATTTTCTATAAAACCACGTACAACCCGGAACCCTTCATTGTGCGTCCGACTCGCACTTGGCCGGTTTTTTTTCTTTTGATTGTTTATTCAGGTAGTATAATAGTAAGTTTTGTCATGCATTAAATAGTAATTATACCTAAGTAAAATAGCTCATTACATATTTAAGACACTCGTGCCCCAATTCTTTGGGCTTATACACGAAATCCGCATGAGAATATTGTCACCTGCCACACACTGTGTATCTTTCATACTCAGTAAGTAACGGAGGAAATTAAAAACAAACTCAAAACAGAATTATGAACGGAGATGGGAAAAAAAGGGGATTTTAAATATTAATAATAAAATGAAATTCTGAACAATTAATTTGGTCGTAACGACATTATCAATTACCATATTATTATAATCAGTAACAATATATTTATCAAGGAATCCTTTTATTAAACCGTTATATTGCCACAGTTTACATATTATGATAATGAAAACAAGTTCTTCCTTCCTTTATACACCATCGCCGACACTGGCGGTGAACAAATTTTCAACCTAATTACTAAGATCATAAGGTTAAAACCGGCCAAGTGCGAGTCGGACTCGCGCACGAAGGGTTCCGTACCAATATCTATAAAAATGGCAAAAAAATCACGTTTGTTGTATGGGAGCCCCCCTTAAATATTTCTTTTTTTTTAATTTAATTATTTATTTTTAAAGTGAATATATAACTAAATATTCTGTGAATATTTCAAGCGTCTACCTGTTGCCGTTATCAATATCGAGCAAAAACAAGCAAAAAAATCATGTTTGTTGTATGGAAGCCCCCTTAAATATTTATTTTATTCTGTTTTTTTAGTATTTGTTGTTATAGCGATAGCGGCAACAGAAATACATCATCTGTGAAAATGTCAACTGTCTAACTATCACGGTTCTTGAGATACAGCCTGTTCACAGACGGACAGACAGACAGACAGCGGAGCCTTATTAATAGGGTTCCCGATTTACCCTTTGGGTACGGAACCCTAAAAAAGTTTCACTGCCAGTGTCCGCGATAGTACCTACCTAACACGCCTAGGTAAGTTTCACTTCATAACGAAGAATGCATTTGAAGTGCACTTACTGCGATACAATGAATGAAAATCTTTAATTCATTCCACTGTACCTTTATTGATAAAATTCTCGTTTCAATTAATGAAATGAAACTATTCCAAAAAAGTCACATCAGTGAAAACTCATGAGCGAAGTGCCAGCATCACAATGTAAATTGATATGAAGAGAATTTAAAGTGAACTGCTCACTTAAGGTGAATCCGCAGCTGTAGGCCGCGAACATAGACTTATAAAAAAAGTCAGACGGAACTCCCGCTAAGACAAAACTGTGTCCCGTAATGGCGGCGACAGTCTTATGTGTGAGTGAATTTAGGGTTGTCATGATAGCCAAAATTACCCACTTAATATTGTTTTATTTTAAGAAAAATACAGGTGGGCATACAAATTTGAGGTACTGCATATGTAACAACTCGCCAGAGTCCTCCTTTAGTTGTATAAAAGTCATTCGTTTCAAAATGTAAACTGCAAATGGCACTGTATTTGTTTAGAATCCAGTCATTTTGACAGTTACAATTTCGAATTTTTTCAATCCAATCATTTCGCCAAACTTCATTTACTTTAGGAAATCTAGTAGAAAGAATATAAAACAACTAGTAATAAATAATTGAATTGATTAAAAATATATTAATTTCCCGTATATTTAGTGTAATTTGCACACGTGAATATTGGCAACACTGGCCTTGTGATGAATTATTTTGTTCTGGTGAATAAAGATTGATTGTAATCTATAAAATCGGGAACTAAGTTGTTGAATTATTCATTTACCTATGAAACATGATTCCTGTATTTTTTTTCTTCCGATCGCTACAGTTTCTGCAACATTCCACCACACAAGACATGATGTATTTCAATACTTTTTTTGCCGCATAGACGTGTCGACTGTGTTGACGTTTGCACGCGTAATGGGTGAGTATGCTGTGAATGTGTGCGTGCCGGCCGGTACGTACAGCGAGCTGGCTGACTCTGAGTGACACAGTTTTCTGTTAGCGAGAATCTGTCCGAAGTTTTATACGTCCATGGCGGCGAAATTAAAATTTGCTTACGTGTTCAGCAATAAGCTCGTCAGAGTCAGGTTGTATTTTGATGAAAATATATGTGATTCGCGACTATAACAAGTATGTATTTACAGAATTAGAATCATTCAAACATCCTACATCTCTCTAAGACTTTTTCATGAAATCATGACATTGGGAAAAAATCTAACTTAGAGAGATGTATTAATGATTCTAATGATTATGTTCTGTAAATACATATCTGTTATAGCCGCGAATCATATTTTGAACTAGATAAGACCTGAAACTGACCTGCAAATAGCGAAAAACGTAAGAAACTTTTAATTTCGCGGACTACAGCTGCGGATCTACCTTAATATCAGTTAAATTATGTAAGTACCTTCGTTTCTCCCTTGATAAATGAAAATTAAGTTTCACTTTACATGACAAACACTTTATTATAATATAACTTTACAACATCACAAATTAAGGTCTAAACACTAGAAGTGGCGCAGGTTTACGCAGCTGGAGCCTCGCAGTGTACTTCATGTTCTGGACATCTTTCTCGGTCAAGAACTCCACTTTCTGCAGCTGTCCATCGGGAAGCAAGACAAAGTAGGATCCTACGCTCTTCTGCACTTCCACAGGACCTTCTAACCTTTCCGCCTGAGGGTTATCAGTGGTTGGAACTTCGGTGGAGTCAGGAACTCCGTAAGTGTTGTCAGGTACGCCATAGCTGGTTGCTGGTGGCGTCTGCTTCGGCAGTTCGAAGGCTTGTCCCTGAGGCTTCCATCCAGAGGCGGGGTATCCAGCATCGGGAGCTCCGTATTGATCAGCAGGCTTCTCAGGCTGTTCGTTAGGTAGTGTGAACGGCTCTCCTGCAGGCTTCCATCCTGATGCTGGGTAAGGTCCTGATGGCTCAGTTGTTGGTTCCGTTGGTGAGTCTGTGGTAGTCGGAGCTAATTCTTGGCGCTGGAACCTGAACCTCGCTGGTCTGAAGCGAGGCAGCTCAGCCAGTGCTCCGATCACAACACAGGACAAGACTAGGAACTTCATGATTGATGTTGAGCAGTTGAATGATGCTGGTCTTCATATTTCAGACCAATTTATACTATGATGATTAGTTTATGGTGCTTTGTTGTATCATAAAAGGTGTGATAAGGACGTTATAGAGGATATTCGGCGATCATCAGTCCGGTCACGTCGTGGTTGACTGACATTGACCTGATGACGGTGTTCGAATGCCATCAATAACTGATTAGAACGTGTACTTAATTAATGAAGTGATAATTAATGCAGAGGTTTTGGAGTTACCTTGTAATGCGCTCGTGATTAATATATAATTTCTACCTGGGATAGGCCCAAGACTTGTTTAGTAAGTATTGAAAAGCGTACTTCATTTATTTATTTACTTAATACTTCAGGCACACAGCTGTACAGAGGCGGACTTAATGCCATTCAGAGTGTGTGCGCTATTTAAAGCGTGTTTCAGGGCTAAGGATGTAACTGTAACAGCAAAACAAACCAAAAGATTAGTGATTTCTGTGTTGGAACTCAAACTTAAAATCATTTTGTAACCATTTCCTTAGCTAACTTCTTATCTCACATTATGGCGTGCGTATAGTTATTCCGCTACAGATAAAGGTTTGTTTTTATCATCTCTAACAAAATTAAGGTAAACTGATAATAAAAAAAAACCATATTTACAACAAAAACAAACAAGCTGACGATTGTAATCGTGGGAGAGCTCGGCTCGCAACTTGAGGGCCGTGAAAAATGTAACTTCCTCCTCATTTAAACAAAAAAAGTTTAATTTTTGTCTCTCCTCTTGATATGGTTCACAAAATCTTATCTACCAGGTTGATTAATTTGTTTGTGAACTACTTTTCTATTTTGGATAATATCTGAGTATACTCAGAGCATTTTCAATTCAATGGTCACCTTCACCACTCTCTGCAACTTTCCCCGTACATGGTCAATGCTGATTATGAATCTCCTTAGAAATCGCTATATTGACCAGACAGTGTTATTGGAATATAGATACTACAAAATTGTAAATAAATCAATGTTTGTAGGGACTTAGGCTGATTGTGGAGAGCACTGGTGGCCCAGTGGTAACGGCGAGACTTACGAGTAGTAGTAGGTCGTGGGCTCGAACCCAGACAGGCGCTTTACTTTGTGTAAATTATTTCATCACCACTGCTCTCAAAACGGTGAAGGAAAACATCTTGAGGAAACCGGCATGTCCTAGAACCAAAAATTCGAAGACATGTGACATCTACCAACCCGCGCTGGGCCCGCGTGGTGGATTATGGCCCACTTCCTCTCACAGAGAGGAGGCCCGTGTCCCAGCAGTGGGAACATTATAGGATGATTATCCTATAATAATCCTATAATGTTGAATCCTAGGCTGTTTGTCCATTGATGCATTCAAGCTTAAATCGGCTAAGCACCAAATTATGATAATATAATTAAGAAACTAATTAAAAATGCACACGACGACAACTCACATCGAACGTAGGCATACCGACATGATTATGACATAAAACATGACAACGCAACCACAGCCAAAGGATTAACATTGTAAACTAATACAAACGGTAATGAAACAATGTCGAATGTCGTATA
This sequence comes from Tiliacea citrago, assembly GCA_963921375.1. Lineage (NCBI taxonomy): Eukaryota > Metazoa > Arthropoda > Insecta > Lepidoptera > Noctuidae > Tiliacea > Tiliacea citrago. Next base: position 3,127,769 of record OY992793.1, read on the forward strand.
CAACACATTTATCGGACGCCACGTGAATACAGAAGCAGTATCTTGTGCTTACAGTGTATGACGATACGAGCGATCAGGTGGAACCATTTTTACAGACCGCAGTTTAAAAAGAAGAAGTATTATTTCTTTATTTTTACTAATTATTGGTAGACCATGTGGTGTATTAAAACATTTAGATATTACTTTTCAAGCGGATCCATGAATTAATTTCCCTAAAAAGTGAGCGAAACCGTGAGCACCAGTTAGTAATAATATAAGTGTATAAGTGTGTGAAGATAACTCTTTCATGACTGAACAGATTCGGATGAACGGAACACAGATAGATCGTGACTTGACGCGAAAGCGCGAGTAAAACTCGAGGGCAACAGAAAGTTATGTTTTTTTTAAGAAATAGAAAGATTTTGTACTCACCCGCCTGTAGCTGAGGTCGCTCGATATAATCTGTGAATAAAGAAAATTCCGTTGAAATTAATTAGTTTTTATAATTGGTCGGAAAATTAATTTGCATCCATCTGTTACACAATTCATATTTATACGAGGCAAAAGGTCTATTATTTTTGGTTTGATGATCATTTCCATTTCCATTTTCACTGTTATTCCCAAAAACTTGTAATTTTAAGCTATTTGTAAATACTATTGTGTTGAAAAATTCACCTAAAAGTACATAATAATTAAGTGCGGATATGAAAAAATCTTTTTTCATTTGATAGCCCAATTCTTGAGGAAGGCTAAGGTCATTTAACATCACGCTAGGACCCCTAGGAGCCGAGCAAAAATGAAAAAAACCGGCCAAGTGCGAGTCGGACTCGCGCACGAAGGGTTCCGTACCATTATCTATAAAAACGGCAAAAAAATCACGTTTGTTGTATGGGAGCCCCCCTTAAATATTTGTTTTATTTTAATTTATTTATTGATTTTTAAAGTGAATATATAACTAAATATTCTGTGAATATTTCAAGTGTCTACCTATTACCGTTATCAATATCGAGCAAAAACGAGCAAAAAAATCACGTTTGTTGTATGGGAGCCCCCTTAAATATTTATGTTATTCTGGCTATATTTCTTGCTATAGCGGCAACAGAAATACATCATCTGTGAAAATTTCAACTCTCTAGCTATCACGGATCATGAGATACAGCCTGGTGACAGACGGCGGAGCCTTAGTAATAGGGTTCCCGTTTTATCCTTTGGGTACGGAACCCTAAAAAGACGAAAGACCGCTAAGCGAAAATGAAGTAATAGCGCGGGCGGGCGATGCAATGCGACGCAGTGGGTCGGGGGCCGAAATTTTACGCGGACGTATGGGCAGAAGGAAGTGGCATATAAAATACAACATTTTGCTATAAATAGTAATTAAATTATAAACAATTTAAAATCAACTGCTAAATTTTGTATGCGATTTGAATGAATTCCATTGAAATGTATGAAAACACTAACTCAATATCACGCAATCGTATAATTAATACAAAATAATTCTCATTTAGCAGAAGTGAACATTTTAGGGGCAGCAATCAATTTACAATAATCTGAAATGGGAACGAAAGCTGATCAATGCAATTAACTTCAATAATGTTGGTGGGTGTTTCTCTTTTCGAGCGGTGTTTGGTCATTTGTGGTATTCAAAATATTATAAGCAACTACCTCAAATTTGCTTGCCTTTTCCCAACTATGTTGGGGTCGGCTTCCAGTCTAACCAGAACCAGCTAAATACCAGTACCTATATTACATGGAGCGACTATCGCATGGAGCCTATCTGACCTCCACAACCGAGTTTCTGGGTGTCAAAGATCCACGAATGACAGCCGTGACCAACGGCTTAACGTGCTTTCCAAGGCACGGAGGGGTCTCGGTATGTGAAGATGGTCACCTATCCACGGACCAACCCCGGCAAGCGTAACTTAAACTGATGGATCGACCCGTGCGGCTGTTATTACTTAGCCACGAGCTCCTGAAAAATATTATAAGTAGGTACCTACGTGAGAAAATTGTGTTTAGCGAGGTTTAGGTAATATGGATTAATAATAAGTATTTCAAACCAGGACTACTTGTTTGATACTTGTGTTTATAAAAGTCAAATCATACATTTCAAATAGGCACATAAAAGGCACTTTTGAACGTCAAAATAAGTTTGATCTTCGTTGTCTACTCAACTTTCTTCTTGCTGCTCTTTCTGAAAATCTTTATTTATTCACTAGTCTTAATATTTTGAACATCATTTTCAACGACTCCATAACTCAGCACCAAACACAGAGCTGTTCTCATGTTCGAAACTTGTGTATCGACAAAATACAGCATCGACTGACCGCTTGCCATATTCAGGCGATACAACTTTGGTATGTGAAATTTTAAAATATATAACCCTGTACCACCCTGTACAAAATATGTGCATACAAGTTGCTGTCTACTGCAGTTACCCCATCTTCTCCATCGATAGCGCTTGAATTATACAAGATACAATATTATAAAACCTACTCCTCCCGCCGCGTCTGTCTGTCTGAACGCGATAAACTCAAAAACTACCGAACGGATTTACATACGGTTTTCACCAATGGACTGAATGATTTATGAGGAAGGTTTAAGTGTATAATAATTCATGAAGACCTACATTAACAATCATAATCGAGATTTTGAACAGAAACTTAATTTAGTTTTTTAGGGTTCCGTACCCAAAGGGTAAAACGGGAACCCTATTACTAAGGCTCCGCCGTCTGTCTGTCTGTCCGTCTGTCACCAGGCTGTATCTCATGAACCGTGATAGCTAGACAGTTAAAATTTTCACAGATGATGTATTTCTATTGCCGCTATAACAAATACTAAAAAATAGAATAAAATAAATATTTAAGGGGGCTTCCATACAACAAACGTGATTTTTTTGCTCGTATTTGGTCGATATTGATAACGGCAACAGGTAGACGCTTGAAATTTTCACAGAATATTTAGTTATATATTCACTTTAAGAATAAATAATTAAATTAAAATAAAACAAATATTTAAGGGGGGCTCCCATACAACACACGTGATTTTTTGCCATTTTTATAGGTAATGGTACGGAACCCTTCGCGGTCTCGCACTTGACCGGTTTTTTTACATTAATGAGTTTGACAAAAGTTATGTTTTGTTAAGTTATTTAAAATCCCCCTAAATACGAGTAGTAATCTTTGAAATAATATAAAATGATCAATAGAATTAGCATAAAAATATTATTAAAATCTCGATTATGATTATATATGTAATCCTTGGTCAATCCCTAGCATCAGTGAGATGACACTGACAGCTCACTCCACGCAAGATTTCACGGTGAGATATTTACAGAATCGACATGCTGGATTAACACATAGGGTACTTTTAATCCCGGTATACCACGGGAACGTACCCCGTGGGATATTTTCCGACATCCACGCGGGGGAAGCCGCGGCGAAAGCTAGTACTTTATATCCCTGAGGCAACACTCTGCCATTTACGTACGAACCAAACAGAATTGAGAATGAGTTTAAGTCTTCATGGCTACCACCCCTTTCTAACGGCACTCTCGGGCATTGAAATGTTAAAATGTATTTACACTTTAGCTCTTGATCGACGAAATCGTTACCGACGCTTAGTGTAGTCACAATTCACGTACCTACCTATAGGTACTTACTATTTTCAAGTGAATGTAAACATTCTTGAATATCCGGGCGTTTCAGCGCCTGGCATACTACAATATTCCTACAATATTTTTAAAAGACTATGCTGACAACGACTTTGCTGCTTATTTTCCTTAGGTATTCTCTACTTATATGGAATCGTTTTAGACTCCACGTTAAGAATAACTTTTGTAATAAACAAAGGTAGTACAAGTAGTCAATATTTTGATATTTTAAGTAGCAAACCAACTAAATTAATAATATTTCCAAAACAAAATGAACTGACTAACACGTCGATGCCCAAACCAATATCAATCTGCCTAGCCTTTTCCCCAACTATATTGGGGTCGGCTTCCAGTCTAACCGGATGGAGCTGGATACCAGTATTTTACAAGGAGCGACTGCACAAACTATTTAATTAGCCGTTCAATCAAAATGTTTGATAAATTAACGGTTGCCAGCGAGTCGCCGCGCCGGTCAGCCCAACTTAGTTTTAATGTAGGGCCTTTTAGTTTCCTAAACCAAGCTAAAAGCCCTCGGGGAGACAGTTTCTAAAGTATAAAGTATCTCCCAAACATTTGGGAATTAAATTTTAGGCTGAGAGATGTATTTTATGTCGTATCCAAGAGATGAAGTGGGCGGTTGTTTGACGATTTGTAGTTTAAATAAATTACTTTGATCCCGTTTATGCTTTGTTGTTTGCGTAATATTTTGAAACTTCATTTAATTGGGGTTGTTTTTTTGTGTTTCTGTTTAGAACTTTAGACTATTGTGAAATAAAGTTGAATTATTAATTCACTGGAGTAATCTGACATGTGCTAGCTGTCATTTTGTGTAATAAATGATCATATTTATTGTATATTCCACAGACTTTTACACATATTATTATACATTTATTTTACACTTATATAAATCGATTAAATCAAACACCACATGATCACCATTACAATAATATAATACACACAACAAAACAACATCACGCCTGTAATCCCCGAAGGGTTAGGCAGAGGTGTACCTATAATAGTCCGCACACATTTCGCCAGTTATGTTTAAGTCCCATGTAATAGGGGCGAGCCTATTGCCATCAACCGGGCACAAATCCAGACTCCGGGCTGCCACTGAGAAATTCCTAATGGAAAATGCCAATAACACTTCGCCCGACCTGGGAATCGAACCTAGCACCTCATGCTCAACAGTCGCGCCTGCGACCACTAGACCAACGAGGCAGTCGAGGCGGTATAATAATAATAATTAATTTAAAAAAAACTTTTTACAAAAAAATAAGAACCGACTACCAAAAATAACACTACAAAGTGAAAAATAACTTTAATTTCGGAAGTCGGTGGCAAAAACACAAACACAGATCCAAAGACAGTCGGTATATAGTAGATAGTCGGTTCTTGTTTTTTGTAAAAAGTTTTTTATTTTACACTTTTTAGTGGGTCCGTTTGGAGTTTTTCCAAGTTACAATAGCCTAATGTTAACTGCTCATCACCTTTTACCAAATATTGCTTTTCCCGATGCTGGGACGTTGATTGTTGAGGAGTTCTCCTGGTAAGAACCAGGAGAACTCCCACTCACCATATGCATAGTGACGAGCATAAATTGCTTAATCGCAACCCGTTAAATAGGGGTACTCATTATTATATTGTTCCGGTAGCCATATGTGGTCTCCATGATCAGTTCCACTTCACCAAATGCTCGCTATAGGGTTGCCTATAAAATTTGAGGGTTTCCTCGATTTTCATGGGATTCCCTCATCTGATTCCGATTTGGTGTCAATGGGACCACCTCGGGAGTATACCCTTTCAAACATTTTTTTTTTTTAATTCGGTCCATAAATAACGGAGTAATCGCGAAACAAACATAAAAAAAAACATACCGCCGAACTCCTTTTTGGAAGTCGGTTAAAAATTATAATAATTAGACTTTAGACAGATCATTGTGAAAATCTTATGACCATGGTATATCTATGAATATAATTAGTTACATAAATATTTATTCATTTCAAAGGTTAATCGCATCCATAATTAAACTGAATAATTTTACTATAAGTATTCCAACACACAATTATGCTGTTCTAATGAATCTTCATGCACCTTCAACTCTGAATACTCTCCACAAGCTTCAGATATTGAAGTCTGTTTATCGACGACACAGCAGCCATTGGAAACTGTGATCGTATGAACTCAAATGGAAAATTGGATGGGATATGTCGTACTAGTGGCATATCCAGTTAGAAGCTCCAATGACGTGCCTTTGCAGACTTTGCACTCGAAATTTGATCCCGTTTCACAGCTTTGCGCGTGTTCTCGGTGTTCTCGTGTTAAATTTCAGCTAGAAACAATAATTGGAGTAACTAGTGACTTTTCAATTTGTCCAGTTATTTTCTTGCTGAATTCAGAGAGATAGTTTTGTGTCAGTGATTTTAAAGACATCGCAGAAACTGGGTTTACTTTAGTAAATTGACAGCTCTAATAAAATTGTCTTGCTCTTTCTGCTTAGTTAAAACATTTTTAGTCCTAGGTCAGTTTCTAGCCATACTTAAAGGTAAATGTTTTCAATGTGGTAAAACATAATTCAGTGTACCACAGCTATGTTTATCTATTCGGCACAGTTGAGTTATAATTTGTAAAAATAAATTTCAGGTAACAAAATATTTATTTTGAACTCAAAGGGAAGCTGGTGGCCGCAGTGGCGGAGCAGTGCAGTGGTGGTCTAGTCGTAACAACCGCGACTTACCGATCGTAGGTTCGATCCCAGACAAGCACTTTACTTTGTGTAGTTTATTTCATCACCACTGGTCTCAAAACGGTGAAGGAAAACATCGTGAGAAAAAGACGTGTCCTAGAAACAAAACAAAAATTCGAAGGCATGTGACATGTACCAACCTGCACTGGGCCCGAATGGTGGATTGCGGCCCGGAGGAGGCCTGTCTCCCAGCAGTGGGAACATTATAGGCTGATTATGCTTATGCTAAGGATAAACATGAAATACTTTACGAGTATGCGATGTAGCTATGGCAAAAAAAATACTAATGCTTGTTAAGGTTTCTAACAAGTGATCTTATTATACCTTCTTTAATTACTTCGACATGTTCATAAACCTGGAAATCAAGTCACAATAATTCATCACTCTAACAAAATAATAAAAGTTGAATGAAATCGGCAAAGATGTACATACTGGTCATACGTCTTGCGGAAGCATAACAGCTTGCAGATTACGAGTCGTTCGTCGTTTCGTCACAAGGCGGGATGCGGGAAGCGGGAATTAATCCCGCAAATTGTCGCCACCTGGTATCGCAATCGTCACATTTTCGTCACAAAATAACTCATACCGTGACATTGCAATTAGAACGATAATATCAAGAAAAATATTTCGCGTTTATTTTTCGCGGGATTCTGGATACGAGATTTTGTTTTGGGGTGAGGAAATACAAGAGTTATTGGTGTTATATAAAGATATGAATTCCCAGAAAAAAAATCTTACCTTTGTTATACACCGTGGTATTTTAATCGTCTTACAACGGCAGCCTACTTCATGTATCCGATGACTACTAATCATTCATAAAAGTATAAAAAATATTTATTAACATAGGAATAATAAAAATAATAAAATATTATTCGATATGACGCATGACGTAGTTTAAAACACCCTGTTACGGCACGGTGCGAGCCTTGCGTTCCAAGGGCGGCGCGAAATACAGCGCAAGGCTCACACCACGCTCTTATCAGGGTGTTTTAAACTACATAATGCGTCTTAATGAATAATATTTTAAACAAAAACTTTTATGAATGATTAGTAGTCATTGGATACATGAAGTGGGCTGCCGTTGTAAGACGACATCACACATCCACGGTGTATAATAGCACGCCAAAGCAATGTGAAACCACTGCATAGAAAACGATAAATTTCTTTGTCATGAAGTCAACTCACAACATAATTTGGTGCATCTAAAATGATCGTTAGTGCGAATAAACAGGACAACTCAAATACGGTATTTGTTGTATCGACTAAACAGTGCCGTTGACGCCACTAGTGGTGCTGTGAGTGTTTCAGATTTTTTTAACTAATTTAAATTTTGAATAGATAAGGGTGGTCGCACATCTGATGAAAGAGGTAACGCCAGAACCGACAAGTAGGATACTAATACATTCAACCTTACACACTCAACCGATGATGCATTAGTGCGTCGAGCGTACTAACTGGAAGCTAACGAAGATCTTTTGTCAGATGTGTGACCCTAAGAGCCATACCTCACCAGGACGCCATGGCGGCGCAGCCAGTTCGCGTCAGCAACAAAATGTATGATTGGCTGCGTAACGAAGCGGACGCCAGGTGAGCCACGTACTGTAAAGCTGTATACATTTAGTTGGCAGTGCGACCTGGTGACGATGTTGCCATGGCGTCCCGGTGAGGTACGGTTCTAAGACTGCCGATACCTGAATCTGAACAACTTCGCTATTATATTTTAATTTTGTTTACAATGGAATATAACAATTTGCTTTACAAAACAAATAGGTAAATATATTAATATGTAACCTGAATTAATGAGAACATTATAATGAAACAAATCAGGGTTCATCAAATAATATACTTACATAATAATTCACATCGCAATAAATCCTTTTTTGCCCATTCATAATGACCAGATAATGAAATCGGATATTATATCAGCAGTAATGGATTTGGATTAACAGTAGGCAACAAAGTAACAATAAAGTAATTAATTAATAAATGTAATGAAATTCATACTGCAAGGCGAGGTCGAGACAGACCGCAAATACTAACATGGCGAGATGGAAAGGTGTAGTACTGACTGAGCATCGTTAGTGAAAAACTATTGAAGTTCAGAAATCACGAAGTTTAGGTTATTTACAAGGTCATAGATTACAATAAAAAATTTATTATTATTTTTAAACGGAATTAGGTATATTGAAGATTTTATTTTTGTTTGTTTTTGTTTACCTATTTAGTTATGTCATTTAATTTAGTACCTAGTTTATAGTTAATTGCGTAATATATTTTATATAACGATTTTAAGGTATTCCCAAATGAATGAATAAATATATGAGAATATAAATATACTCGAGAGACGATACTTATGTAAATATACGTAGGTACCAACGCTTGGCGCAAGCTGAGCAGTCAGCAACGCTAACACTTTTCGGGATGGCTAACAAACCACGGCATGGCCGTAGTTAGTATTGATACGAGAGAGATGCTGAAGAAGTCAATCAATCAATCTGCCTAGCCTTTCCCCAACTATATTGTGGTCGGCTTCCAGTCTAACCGGATGCAGCTGAATACCAGTATTTTACATGGAGCGACTGCCTATATGACCTCCCCTTGGTAAGACTAGTTGTCAGACTTTCAGACCCGTAACGACTGTCAAAGATGCTCGAATGACAGCCGGGACCAACGTCATTACGTGCTTTCCGAGGCACGGAGGCTTCTCCGTATGTAAAGATGCTCACTCATCCACGGACCAACCCCGGCAAGCGTAGCTTAACCTGATGGATCGACCCGTGCGGCTGTTATTACTTAAATAGCCACGAGCTTCTCAGCGAGAGAGATGAAGAAGTATATGAGAAAAATCTCCAATTTACAGGATGTGTAAAGCAGTTTCACGTTTCTTATGTCCCTTTGAAGTAAAACTTCTCGTCTAAGCTTGCTGTGGTTGTCCTTGACTTAGGCAGAGGTCACCAACTCGCCAGTCCCTCGACACACCCTTCACGATATATTTTAGGTAGGTACCTATATGTATTACTATAAACGGTTTAACATATTGTGGCATTATATGACATGTGTAGACGCCAGTAGGATTGTTTTGTGTGAATACTGTAATAGATAAAACAATATCTTCTTGTTTTTAGGGTTCCGTACATTAAAAAGAAAAAATGGAACGGAATTTGTAAATAAGTACTCATAATTATAAATAGTGTCAATATACAAACTTCAATGGAAGGTTGAAAAAAAAAATAACCAAACCATACTTCATACGTGTATGTAACTGACTAAAAGCCACCCGTGTTCCCTCCATTGCCTGTGTACCAGGGCCACGATATCCCTTTTGGACAAACTCGCAACCCTGGCAGGCATAGGCCCTAACGGACCCCGTCAGTTGGTGCTGACATCTCATTGAGGCGCGCGTGGAACACAACGCGCCGTCTACCCGGGCCTGGTCCTTATTGAACGGCGAGCTACCCATCGCTCACCGTCCGCAGGCCCGCGCCTTCGGTGGCAGGGAATAGGTAGCCTGAGACCTGGGCCTCAAGTCTGCTATTACAATAGTGTCAGAATGGTCGATCATTGATTTCATAATTGTTGATTTTGACAAGTTTGGTAATCTACTATTATAATGGCGTCATTATGACTTTCCAATGTTCGGCCACTGACAATACATTGAAAGATATTGCATATATTGGTAATCTCTTACATAATGACAAATTAATGACATTTCTACTAATGGGTTTTATAATAATGGCAATACGACAATGCCATTATAATAACACAATTATATTACGAGAACATTGACCGACCAATGATCGACCATTATGAATTTACCAGATTACGAACTTTTAGCAAAATGACAATGGCATGACAATGGGATCGTGTTGGAATGACTGAATTTATAAAAATAGCAGTCTTGGGCCCCTGGAAAAGGATGTGGCATCTACATCCCCACATGCGAACTACGCAGCACGCTGACGTCACGCAAAATCCTGCACCGCACGAGCAGAGTTTACCGCACAACTGGAATATATACAACATACCGACATCAATCGTTAGGCAGTTGCCCACCAGACACAACACTCTTCTGGTCGGAGAATCCTCCCTCCAGTATAGAGGGATGAGGAACAGGGTGTAAAGTTCACTCATCTTCCATAGAAATGGGAAAGGGAGGATCCTGCGGTTGTTGGTGGTTCACACGTGGCGATGCAGATGCCGTTATGCTACTTTTCATCCTGGATATTTGAGTTTTCCTGAATACAAAATACACACAGACGAAGTCGCGGGCAATGCTAGTAGTTTTATAAAAACATAAAGATTGATTTACATACTGACCTATTATTTCAATCCAGCGTTTGAATCTAGTAGGACCTAGCACTAGGTCGAAATTAGCGGCTGCTCTATTCTTAATTGATTTGTATGAAAAGTGATTATATTGGTTTAAGGTCGATACAGTGTCTCGGTACTCCAGTGCTGAATTGAAGTACTGGATCAATATGAATCAGCCTTAATGGTTCTCGTAAATAAAATAGATACAATATTCACAAGTGAACATTACAAAAATGCAAATGCAAATGATCGAAAAACCATTCTCTTTCAAGTCAACTTGGCCCCTTTTTTTAAGGATAGTCGTAAGAGCCTCGAAACCAGAGCCTCAGATAATATGAAAGCAGATCACTTGCATCAAAGAGCACGCATTAGTAAATTAAAATGCTGACGAAAGGAAAGGATACACTGAGAGAAAAATAACGTTCGCATCCCTTTGAGAATCTTACTGATGTTTTTAGAAACACGCGGTTGCTAATACTATGGTATATTGAATAAAAGGTTCATGTAATATTTGAGAGCAGTTATGTACCAGTGGCCTCGACTTGCCAGTCGTGGGTTCAAACCCAGACAGCCGCTTTACATTGTATAAATTATTTCATCACCAATGCTCTCAAAAGTGCCTCTTATGTGCCTATTTGAAATAAATGGTTTGACTTTGACTTTGACAAAACGGTGAAGGAAAACATCGTGAGGAAACCGGCGTGTTCTAGAACTAAAAATTCGAAGACATGTGACATCTACCAACCCGCACTGGGCCCGCGTCATGGATTACGGCCGACTCCCTCTCACAGAGAGGAGGCCTGTGTCCCAGTAGTGGGAACTTTATAGGCTGATTATGCATTTACGTATGTAATATTTATTGGTAAGTGTACCTATTACAAAATTACAAGAAAGGCGTTATAAACAATTATTAAAATCTTGGGCACGCCGCCTGGAGGCTTTTATTTATGAAGGTACGTTCTGTTTACGTTATTTCTACTTGAGTATAGTTCTCGACGATTTTTATCTCTTTTTTTTGGTATAGTGGCGTGTGCTAGCTAACATAAGGCAAATAATTAAATTTAATATTGTGTTGCGTAATGCAAATTCTTTTACATTTTATTGGATAGATTCAAGTTTTATTTTATATATGAACAAACAGCTGTGCTGCTGGGGAGTTTGTTGCGCCACTTCTTCTTCCCAGCTAAAGCGTTAGGAAGTGGTGAAGGGTGGGCGTTTTTGGGGGACTGTCTCATGTACATCTTTGACGTTCGAAAAGTGATTTTGATTTTAAATAAATTTGAGGTCAGCAAATTAAAAATTCCTATTATTCCTTTTCAATAATAGCTTATTACTAACAGTGCTGTTTTTTTCAATTTTGATACTATTTAGCCAACCCGACCTAAAACCCAAAGCATTTATTTCAATTAGACAACTTACAGGCACTTTTGAACTGCCAAGGAGTCAGTCAGTTAGAAATATGAAGCTTGTTGCCCTGCATTCCAAAGTGTAGTAGGTACATTTGGCGAAGAACGGGCAAGAGACTCCATGGACACTGTTTTAAATGATATTGTTACAAAAATATTAGTTACATCTAATTGATCAAGCGAGCAGAGCGTGTCTGCTTCAAGTTGGGCAAATTTTGCTTTCCTCTGTCAGTTCGTTGGTACTCCTTTATATTTCGTATTAGCTACGTACATACCTAATCGAAACATGCTATACAGGTTTTACGACTTTATTCAAACCTGCTACTAGATATCTCCACCTTGTACCTCGAAAGGTAGTAACTTTAAATTGGTCTCATACAAATTTCGTGAAGATCTGATGAGGAACTTCGGCGTGATGAGCAGAATAGCTCCTCAAAATGCAGTAAATTGCTCACTTTTAGATTTCTACCAGTACAATCGGCCCTTCAACTACTAGGTAGGGATTGATGGAGCACCTGTGACCACCTTCTCATTACAAAACTAGGCTGAAGCGTTCTAGCCACTGCCAATTAAAATCTATTAGTTAATTTTTCTAGCTGGCCTACTAATAATTAATTACTTTACTTACCTTACCGCCAGTTGCACGTAAGTCCATTAAATTTAATTCCCCATTAAAAGTATTGCTGCCTTTATCTAACGGAACGTATCTGAAAGTGACAGCATTACTTTTAATGGGGAATTAAATTTAATGGACTTATGTGCAACTGGCGGATAGACTCATATTTTTTCTTTTTAAACGGGATATTTACCATGTTTTTAAAATCATAAAACATAGTAAATATCCCCTTTAGTGGTATATTAATAGTGGCAAAAAAATTGTGCTGGCGAGGTCTGCTGTTTGCAGAACTACTAGTGGGTATGTATATGTGAGAACGATGTAAAAAAGACGTACATGTTAAAATAATCCAGAGTACAGCAAATAGAAACAAAAGCTGGGTCAGTTCTTAATTTATCTAAGTTACCCCCTAGTTAGTTGCCTAATGTCAACTGCTCATCATCTTTTACAAAATATTGCTTTTCCAATGCTGGGACGTTAATTGTTGAGGAGTTCTCCTGGTAAGAACCCAGAGAACTGCTATTCACCACATGCATTGTGACAACGATAAATTGCTTAACAACCTATTAAAGTACCTAATCGAATCGCAACCCATTAAATACTTATTATTATGTTGTTTCGGTGGCCATATGTGGTCTTCATCAGCAGTTCCACTTCACCAAATGGTGCTTAATATAAAAAAATACCCAAATCGCTATAGGTGTGCCTAAAAAATTTGTGGATTTCCCTCGATTTTCATGGAATCCCCTCATCAGATTCTGCATGGTGGCAATGAAACCATTTAGAAATAAACCCTTTTCGAACAAAAAAAGAATTTTGTAAATCCGTCTATACATGACGGAGTTATGCCCAAAACATAAAACGAAACATTAAAAAAAATATATAAACATCCGAATTGATAAACTTCTCCTTTTTGAAGTCGGTTAAAAAGACAAATCAACAGAAAAAAACAATTAAAATCAGCCACGGTAGCAAAGAGATGACCAGTCCCAACTGACGGAGCCCGTTCACGAACATGACGCATGGATCAGCACCATTCAGCTCAACCATTTTGTAGGGAGGTAACAAAAATCCAAAACACGCGCCACCATCAGCGAGACATTACAGTGAGCATGACACACTCTCAGCTGCCAGGGCACATTCAAGTCAATGAAAGACATAATATTACCCGGTAAATGGTAGCTCTACTGTACTTACATAGTAGCTACTCACGCCTCCTGATATTGGGTCCATTCTTCTTTTTAGTGAAATTTTATTTATTCAAAAATTAACCACAAATGGTGAATGTGAATATAATTTTGTAAAGCCAAAGTTGTTATGGCCGCGAATTATATTTAGATCAACATGCAACTTGTTACTGACCTGCCAATTGCAAAAAAACGTAATAAAATTTGAATTTCGCGGGCTACCTTAGCGCATCCCCCATAATGGGTATATTTTTAAATTCACACTATAGTTGTATAAACACTCACAAGACCGCAGATTTTTTTTTTTAATCTTTAGGCGCGTTGAGCACTTTTTGGGTGAAGAAAAATCATGGAACTCGCGTCATCGTCACCGAACGCTAGTTTTCACTTCTATCGGCAGTCCCCAAAGACTGCCCCTTCGAAATTTTCGAAGGCAACCACCTAACGACAAGTTCCATTTTTAAAATTCATTCCCGCCCTAGGGAGGGAAGCAATTACTATGAGTCTTTCCCGCCCAAGGGTGGGGAGCAGCGTCTTCCACCTGCTACACGGATCAAACAAATACTACTTTTTGAGTATGAGAAATGAAAAATGTTTTCCCGAACAATCACAGGAGTGACGTGGGAGTGACGCACCCTTTTGTGTAAAATAAACCGTTTTACAATTTTAATTAAATAAACAATAGTTCAAATCATTTAAAAATGAATAAACAAAAATAAAATGAAATATCAATTGCAATTTCAGTTTTTAGGGTTCCGTACCCCAAAAGGAAAAAACGGAACCCTAATAGGATCACTTTGTTGTCCGTCTGTCTGTCTGTCAGTCTGTCAAGACCCTTTTTCTCAGGAACACGTGGAGGTATCAAGTTGAAATTAATATTAAATACGTAAGTCTATGGTCCCTTGAAGCTTTAAAAAATCAAGCTTCCAAGTCACTGTAATAAAAAAATACGGCGATATTAAGCGACATTATTGCGACATATTTCGATACTCGCAAATAAAACAAAACCTATAGGGCACTTCCCGTTGACCTAGAATCATGAAATTTGGCAAGAACCAAGGTCTTACAGCACAAGTATAGGAAAAAGTCCGAAAAGTGTAAATTTGTAGTTTTATCACATTCAAAAAAATTGCTATTGCTATTGCTACACTGCTATTCCTTAATACAGGTTATTCTATAACCTAGCTAGGATAGCAGAACTTCACCCACCAGATTGTGTTTGACATGGTACAAACTTATATGTATACCTAACTATGTAAACTTCATGTACTATAATCTCCTTTTTTATGAAATAAATTTATTATTTATTTAAAAAAAATTGCGAATGTCTCACACATAAATCAAATCCAATAGGGTACTTCCCGTTGACCTAGAATCATGAAATTTGGCAAGAAGCAAGGTCTCACAGCACAAGTAAAGGAAAAAGACCGAAAATTGTAAATTTGTATTTTTACATAACACATAACATCACGCCTGTAATCCCTGAAGGCTTAGGCAGAGGTGTACTTGTACACCCACATTTCGTCGGTTATGTTTAAGTCCCATGTAATAGGGGGCGAGCCTATTGCCATCAACGGGACACAAATCCAGACTCCAGGCTGCTAGTTAGGCTGGTGGTGGTTAGTAGTTTAAGTAGCAATGTTGCAGTCCACTGCATTATCTGCAGATGACATATTTATAGATCAATGGTTGCCACTAGACGAGCATTACCACAATTAACAAATATTTATAAATCATTAAATAAGTTACTACAAAGCCAGCTATAGCTACAAAACCAAAATAGATCAGAAACAAATTCATTTACTTAAATTATGCAATAAATAAGTAATAACAGTAAGATTACAATTAACATAAAAAAATTATAATATTAGATTTAAAGGAGACGTTCACGAAATGTATGGGGCTTGGTACTAAAATAATTGAAAATTTAAACAGCCTTATGACCTATATAGGCTGGAAGAGGGTAATTATTTTGACGTCTTTGGGCACTTAATTTTTTTTTACAGCCACCCGTTTTTTTAAAAACAAGTGTTGAAAAATAAAATGTTCTACAAGCATTATTTATATTTTAGGGATGGCAGCCCTGTGGCAAATGACGTGACAATGACAACGTCAGTCAGCAGGTCTCGGCTTGACATTTACAGCAGATATTTAGTCCAAGTTTACAGCTTTGACTTTTTTCGATACGTTTTGTTATTGCATTGTCATGATAATCAATATTTTTTGTCTTAATTTCATGGAGCTGCAGCTAAAATTATAATAAAAACTCAAAGTATTTAATAGAAACGGAAACATTAGCCACATAAAATAATTATATTGCATAGAAATTAATAAATAAAGACTATGTGCGTTTTGTTTGTATTGAAACATTCTTCACTTTTTCACAAAAATGGGCGCCTGAAAAAATCTGATTTAACTATAACCGAGTAGCATAATAAATAAGCTTTCTAATAAGGTACATCACATTAGCGTTTAAAAATCGTCTGAATATTATACCAATTTTGACCTCTCCTTTATTTTTAAATATAATATATATCAATATCAATGAAATTCGAAATTCGAGGAGCTTGTGGCTAAATAATAACTGCCGCACGGGTCGATCGTTCAGGTTAAGCTACGCTTGCCGCGGTTGGTCCGTGGATGGGTGACCATCTTTTCGTACAAAGATTCCTCCGTGCCTCGGAAAGCACGTTAAGCCGTTGGTCCCGGCTGTCATTTGTAGATCTTTGACAGTTGTTAAGACACGGGTCGGCAGAAGCCCAAAAAGTATGAGAACCAGTCTTACCAAGGGATATCGTGTTACCCAATAACTGGGTTGTGGAGGTCAGATAGGCAGTCGCTCCATGTAAAATACTGGTATTCAGCTGCATCCGGTTAGACTGGAAGCCGACCCCAACATAGTTGGGAAAAGGCTAAGCAGATGATGATCAATGAAATTCGAATTATAGGATTCCAACATTCTATGAATAGGGCAGCGTAAGCCAGAGTTCGTACGACAAGAATTTAGCGCGAACAGAGTAAATAGTAGATTGTAAGTAGAGTAGGTAATTTCTGTCGCTGCTCAGTTGCTTATTACCCAAGGTGAGATGTCAGATGTTACACATCATATGCGACTACTTCAAGGCTCGCTCGTTTTTAAATTAAAAATTATTTTAGATTTAAAAAAAAACTGTCAAGGAAGCATGCACATTTATGTAAATACAACTTTATTATTTGAATATCAATAACATTAATGTTCAGTAAAACAAAACGGATTGCTTCTTTCCGAAACACGAATCATTCCTTTGAGAGATCAAAAATAAGTTGTTGTCATCCCGAAGGAGCGCAGACAAAACTAAAGCAATTTCTGCGACATTTGTTAGGTCGATCTCAGGTGTGTAAGGATACAATAAAATATATAGGTACTTTCTTTTCTTCTAAGATTAAAGTAACAGACGAGATATCACAGGGACTTAGGCATCTTCTCATACAGAAACGGAACGAGCCCACATTAGCTCAATGTAAGCGATGATGTGACTATCTCTTACCTTGAAATTAAGGGGAACTTAAGGGGGATGGGCTAAGGTAGCCCGCGTAATCAAATTTGATTACGTTTTTTGCAATTTTCAGGTCAATAGCAGGTTGTATGTTGATCTAAATATGATTCGCGGCCATAACAACTTTGGCTTTACAGAATTATATTCATCAGAATCAAAAAAGCATCATCAACAGTCAAAAAATCCGACTGAAAGATTATTTCTGAAATAATCATTCAGTAGGATTTTTTGAACTTAGAGAGTTGTAATGCTAATTCTATTGATTATAATTCTGTAAAGCCATATTTGTTATCATATATATCATGTTAATCATATTTAGATCAACATACAACCTGTTACTGACCTGCAAATTGCAAAAAACGTAAGAAAATTTGAATTTCGCAGGCTACCATAGCGCATCCCCTTAACAGTGAAATTTGTATTTTGTTACCTAATAGCTGGAACCGAACCATGTAAAATATTATTTATTCTAGAATTAATCAGCAGACAAAGTTTTACAAATTTATTTAGACTTGAACCATGTCCGACGAGAAGCGATTAATTATAATGGGTTCCGTCGAAGCGTAGTGAAATCTCGTTATAACTAACGTTGGTAAGCACAGCGTTATTCTGGATATTCCCATTACTATGCTAAAACGACGGTCAGAAGGGAGTATGGTGCAAGATACGGGCGGACCTGGATTCACACCTTATGATAAATGAACAGAGAACTTCGTGTTAAGGTGTTAAGAAGAAAACTGCGATGCCTTTTGTCCTACTGACGTATAAATAACAGACATAATTGATACAATTTCGGATATTGCGGAGAGTGAAGCCATAGAACTTAATAGTTTTTAAGATGCAATGCTTTTAGGCGTATTGCTTGACTTCAGTGGACGTAGAATCCACAAACTGAGCAGTTTATTGTAGTAGTGTTATGTTCAACAGGGGATTTTTTCTGTTCATTCCCTTATTTAACACAAACACAAATATAAGACTACATACCAAAGACAGATGTCAAAGCGTTCTTCTCAAAACCTTCGGCATAACTTATTCATCAGATCATTTTCCGCTTCAGCTTACGCTTTAAACCAACCTACAGCATAGTCGTCAGAGCTCCGCGGCAATTAGACGGCATTTTAATGGTACAACGGAATTTTAGAATTATTTCAAAGTTTACCTATCCAGCCCTCGTTGTGATGATACCCAATCGTCTTAATTTATTTTCTTGGGAGTTGAAAAAACGATGTTTCGGAACGGAGCTAGTCGAAGAGTTTGTTTTATTTGGGATAGCTATCTGATATTTTTTCAAATGTTACCATCACTAAGACGGCCATGAAGTTCAGCAGGGTAATTGCCTTACAAAAATAAAACTAGTAGTTCTGCGAACAGTATCTACTTAGACCTGGCGAGAACAAACTTTTTTGCAACAATTAATATACCACTAAAGTTATTTAACACGTGATATTTACCATGCTTTTCATTTTTAAAATATGGTAAATACTTTAGTAGTGAAAATAACCATGAAAATATTTTACTCTACCAACGGTCTTCTATGATTTGACGGCGACTAACCTACTTTTTTCCTAAGAAAAAAACATGACAACGTTCTGAGGTAACGCTGCAGTCCAGTTTTGTGATGAGAAGGTTTGTGTCCCAGGTGCTCTATCAATCCCTACCTATTACATAGTAAAAGGGCCGCTTCCTCTGGTAGAAATTTAAAAGTGAGCAATTTACTGCATTTTGAGGAGTTATTCTGCTCATTACGCCGAAGGTCCTCATCAGATCTTCACCAAATTTCTATGACACCCAATTTACTACCTTTCAAAGAACCCTCGAAATTGGATCTCATTAGGCGGAGATATCCAGTATCCCTTTTTGGAGTATCCCTTTTTGGAGGAAATACCCCTCCAATAAAAAATCCCCGACGAAAAATATTATAAAGTCGTAAAATCTGTATACCAAGTTTCGTCCCGGTTGTAAAATACGACCTGGATAGGAGTAGAGATAAACTACGATAACATGGCTCGCCCCTCCAAATTACTAATTCAATGTGTGTAGTCACATCCTTACGAAAGAGTTTGTACGTAGTAAGTACTCGTAATATGTCACTTATTACCAGATTTGTTCGTCAACTAATCATAACTAGCCGATCGCGCAAGACAACGCACGTGTCGTTTTCATAAAGTACGTCAGTGCAGCGCCATACTAATAATAATGAGCGATTAATGGCGCCACTAGTGGAGCAACAAATCCGTAATTTGTTTTTGTTTGACGGCCGTCTCATTACGCACACATGCGTACAAATAATTTCAAACGTTTTGAATTTTGGAGGAGCGGGCCATATTATTGTAGTTAATCTCTACCAAAAAAACCGGCCAAGTGCGTTTCGGACCACGCACAATGAAGGGTTCCGTAGTGGGGATTCATTATCCTAAGAACAAACTTAACATTGTAGTTGAAAAACATGTTCCCTCATACATTCCAACTGCAAATGTATGTTTGTGTTATTTTAAGATCATAGACTTCTCATAGGGTTTTTCATAGGGGGTGGGGGGGGGGTTCTCATAGGGATCTATAAATAAAAAACTATTTTATGTATTTTTTTCAAAATTTTAGGCTCAGTAGTTTTCATTTGATCTCCAAAACTACTGAGCGTAAAATTTTCATCTATTTTCGTAAATTATTTTTAAAGTATTTATTTTAAATTTATAAAAAAAAATATATCTGAAATCCTTACAATAAGCCCTTTCATTTAATATATCGCACGGTAGAGATTACAAACCTTTTTTTTTAATTTTCTAATTTTCCACCCAAAAGTGAGTTCAAAACTCATTTTTTTTTATTATTTATTCATTAAGGAACAAAACAGAATGTAAACAGAAACATCACAAAAACCTCAATAGGTTTGTCCGGATGTTGAAACACTTTCAAGCAATCTTAATACGAGTACTAACGGAATATTATAAATCTAAGGTTAAAACATAGTTATAAAACATTGTGACGTAGTTAGTAAATATTAACTAAAAAGAACAAAAACGACGACGGCGCGGGTCAAACAGTCCGTCGATGATACTACCAATTGAATGAAATTTAAACAGGATGATGCATTTTCAAAGAGATTCAAAGAAAAGTTTGTATTTATTTTTATAATTATTATTTGTTATTTCCGATTGAATTTTTGTTGGAACATCATTAATTAGAGTAGGTATTAAATAAGCGTTAGTTCGTTTCCCGTAATAGTTTTTGTATCTCGCTACTACCAGTTTTGTTTGTGCTGCCAATCTTGTTTTTCAATTTACGTTACACGTCTGTGTTTGGGTCACAGAAGTCCATAAGTGTACCAAATTTCAACTTAATTGGTCCTGTAGACTCGGAGCAAATCGGCTGTGACAGACGGACACACGAGTGATCCTATAAGGGTTCCGTTTTTCCTTTTGAGGTACGGAACCCTAAAAACTGACAGAGGAAAGAAAATTTTGCCAGACTTGAAGCAGAGACGCTTCGCTCGCTCGGTCAATGACAATTAATCGCAGTTAGATTTTGACAGTTTATCCATGGTCATTGAGTTATTTAAGTTGTTGAGCAGACAAATTTTTCAAACCTATTAAAGCAATGGATTAGCAATATCCTTCAAAAGTCTCGAATTGTGATTGAAAATGTGTTACGCAATTAGGACTCTTATATTTTATGTTAAAAGGTTTTTTTTTTGTTATATGTCCTAGTTCTCAGCAATGTAATGTTCACCTACAAATGGAAACAGACCTTTTAGACATCGGATTATTACTATCGAAATAATGGCAACTATGCAAAGATACGAGTTATATTAATATCCTCCCGACTGAATTTCCGTCACGGCAGCCTGTGTCAACAGAGGCTAGACAAGAACGCAAACACAAGTGTTGCGCAAACACAGGTGCACTCCCTCTTCACTCATTCCCCCCGGCCGTGTCAGGTTAGCCCATCGGACTATAAATTATACCTGGTTAATAGAAATATTAATTCGCGCGTTAGTATGCTGTACTTTTTTATATCCCAATAAATTGGTTATAAACCCTACACATTATAATTAAAGCGCACTGTTTGGTCATCACAGCATGTAATCCAGGTCCGTGGCCTTGCCGGCTGCTTCGATAAAGGTTCGTTTTACGGTACGTGCACACCGGTTGACTGGCAACTCCGCCTCCGGTAGAACAATACCCATGAAATTTTCAAAGAAATTGTTCAGCCGGTGTCGCGTCGCGTGACAAGTTGCGCCGGTCTGTACGAGCCTTTATCAATATCGTCGCTTCCCCAAGCGACGATGACCTATATTTTTATCTCTGTCGAAAAGCTCAGATTTAGATTAATCAATTGTGCAGTTTGCCGAAAGGTACATAGTGATTAAAATGTAGGCACATCTTAAACAGTTAAAATATAATATTGCTCACAGTTTTCAACTTTAAAGTGACGTAAACTACGATCCCAGAATAAAATATAACTGTTTGAAATAAAGTCGTGCAAATTATTTTTATGCTACTGGCAATAATGCAGTAGTCATTTCAAACATTTGGACTTAACTTAGTGTTTTCAACTAGCGAAACGCCTTTTTTTTTCTTTTTTGGGTGGGAAATTATCAAATAACTTCTCCCGCTCTGAGCGGAGCGTGACGGCGTGTCAGACTTTTACTGACTAAAACCCACCCGTGTTCCTTCCGTTGCCTGTGTGCCAGGGCCACGATATCCCTTTCGGACAAACTCGCAACCCTGGCAGGCATTGGTCCTACCGGGACCCCGTCAGTTGGTGCTGACATGTCTTTGAGGCGCGCGTGGAACACAACGCGCCGTTGACCCGGGCCTGGTCCTTATCGGACGGCGAGCTACCCATCGCTCACCATCCGCAGGCCCGCGCCTACGATGGGCGAAAATCGGCTTGCGACTCCCGACGCCCGGGGCGTCTCCTGCGGCGACTAAGGCCGCGAGGCCGCGAGCCTTGCCTCACCCTCACGCGTTCCGCCTCCTCCTTCGCGAGCATTACTGCTTCGCAGAAGGAGGTGACGACCTCCTATTCACTCTCGCTCCGAACCATGGCCTGAACCAGGGCCGGACGCGAGAGATCGCCGCCGCCGATCGCCTCCGTGAGGACACGGCGGTGCTCCGCCCAAGCCGGGCAGACCTCAACCGTATGCTCCACCGTGTCCTCCGGGCGATCCACACAGTGGTGACACCCGGGCGTTTCCTCCCGCTTTATCCTGAACAGGAACCTCCCGAAACAACCGTGTCCGTTGAGGACCTGCGTCAGGCGGAAGGTGAGGACGCCGTGGCGCCTCTCTAGCCACTCCTCAAAGAGGGGACTTATCGCCGCCACTGTGGCGATAAGTCCCCGAAACGCCTAAGCTTCGCATGGGTGCTTATTACTAATGAAATAAATGAGAATTTTCTTACACACAAACCTTGTCCTGACAATTATGAACAGAACAAAAAGAAATCGGCCAAATCGGTCAAACTGTTCGCAAGTGATGATTATAAGACGACGCTTGCAACACACTAATATTACATGCGGCAAGAAAATAAAAAATAAAAATATATAATTTTATATAAATCCTAATTTCAAATAAACATGAGCAACTTGTTCATAAGAATATAAATCTTTTATTTTCATTTCAAATCTTTTATTTTTCAATTTTTTTTTTCATCGTATCACAATGAAAAATATGAGCCTAAGGCTTAATTTTGACACGCTGCTTTGGCGTTCTTCCAAAAACACTAAATTAAAAAAATATATATATTTTGTATTACTAAGGAAATGTTGACTACCCCAGAACTGTCACTTTGACAATGTCATATCTATGTTTACATTTTTGATCTCGAATTCGATTTCTGGTTTTAGAAGACACATTATTTGATAAAAATGGAGTTAGAGTTGCCAAGATAGCACTCAGAATGTACTCGGTTGATCGGATCAAATCTAGCAACCCTATCTAATTGCAGTCATTGGTGTTCTTAAGATCAACGTAACCAATGCTTAGAAACAAGAACACTTCCTAAGAACACAGCCAGTAATATTTTCATTCCAAATTATGTTCTTGATGTTAAACAGTAAGAACATAAACACACCAGAAGACCAAAAACACTAATGTAAGGAAACTCGATGAAAACAGACATTAAAATTAATTAAACAGCACAAAAACTCGCTAAAACATCCATTCGATATGAAATGTCCTTTTCACAATTTATGTTAGAATTAATTGCATGGTGGTGCCATCTTAAATCAAAATGATGTATTATTTCCCTCAGGTGGTTGGCCTAACAAATCCTGCAATGTCTGCCGGATTGCTCATTACCATAGTAAGTGAAGTCATTTGAATCATTTGCTTAGGTTACCTCTATTCTATCTTTGTGAAGGAAAACGGAAGTATGTACGCGCTAGTACGTACCTATTTGTATTAGATATTTAATCATTTTTGTAGATCAGTGAATTTAATGTGGCGAAGTCGAAGCGATACTATCATTTATTATTCTATTTTAATAAAATATTAACGTCATTTAATTTATTATCATACTAAAAGAGACTTGGCCATTTATACAAATATGTTTAGAGACAATTTTTTTCCACAATTTGCCACAAGAAAAGTTCTGCCGTTATAAACTTTACAGACCCCTCGGTCCGTGTGAGTGTGACTTTAACTTACTACTCCCAAATTGAGTTTGCATATCGATAATTACCAGATGCGCGAATTTTATTATCATGTATAAAAATATTATTATCATCATGTATCACTATAAAAACCCGTAAAACCGTGTAAAAACTGACGCCTGGCTGTGAGGACTGCATAAACGTTATGATCTACTCCTGTAACTTAAAAGGAAAAAGAACAGTGATAGTCTACTTTCCCGGCTTTGCATAATATACAAGTGTGAAGGAGACTAAGTTGGGCACGCCACAATTGTGGCGATAAGTCCCCTCTTTGAGGAGTGGCTAGAGAGGCGCCACGGCGTCCTCACCTTCCGCCTGACGCAGGTCCTCACCCAACACGGTTGTTTCAGGAGGTTCCTGTTCAGGATAAAGCAGGAGGAAACGCCCGGGTGTCACCACTGTGTGGATCGCCCGGAGGACACGGTGGAGCATACGGTGGAGGTCTGCCCGGCTTTGGCGGAGCACCGCCGTGTCCTCAAGGAGGCGATCGGCGGCGGCGATCTATCGCGTCCGGCTCTGGTTCAGGCCATGGTTCGAAGCGAGAGTGCATGGGAGGCCGGCACCTCCTTCTGCGAAGCAGTAATGCTCGCGAAGGAGGAGGCGGAACGCGTGAGGGAGAGGCAAGGTACGCGCCCTCGCGCCCCTAGTCGCCGCAGGAGACGCCCCGGGCCCCTTCAACTGCAGGAAAGACGCTTTGGGATTTCTTAAACTAAGCACAGCAGATGTACCCGGGAATGCTGCTATGAAAGACCAAGTCGCAATGTTGAGATGGGCGCGAGATAATATTGAATCCTTTGGAGGCGATCCAAATAGTGTGACCGTCACTGGGATAAGTTCTGGCTCAACTTTGATTGCTCATCACCTGCTCGCGGATATCCACTGTAGTCCGGAGAATTTACGTCAAATTTTAGGCTAACTTTGCATTAATTTCAAAAAGCGTTTTATTTTTAATTTAACGTGAAACAGTTTTGCACTGGATGCCAGCATTCGACGCATTATTGCCGAAAGACAGCTTGATTTACTGTGAATTAAAGCCAATTTCATGGATATTAAAAACATTTTTCTGTTATATTTCCATTTAAAATTCTCCGCCTCTAAAAGAAACTGCCTTTATAAATAAAATTACAAACGAAATAATATTGCAACGCTTTAATTGGCAGGCGCTCATGTTACTTATAATAAAATCGTAGCGAAGTCAAAATTGTACATTGTATATTTTTGAAAAAAAGTAATTGCTATAGGTCTGGGCATCGATTCGAATGCCGAAAATATAGTTTTTAGATTTTTTGTCTGTTTGTCTGAATGTATCAGCATCATGCAAATTCTACTGGATAGATTCTGTTAAAATTTTGTACAGATATTTCCTATAAGTCTGTTTAATTTGTAGGCAATATTATTATTACGCTATTTGCTGTGGGGGATGAGCAGTATTGCATTATGTTTGTATTCCTCTATGAATGCATGTTCCAGCATCACGCAAATTCTACCAGATAGATTCTGTTCAAATTATGATTAGACATTCCCTATAAGTCTAATCAGTTGGTAGGTTATATTTATCACGCTATTAGCAATGGGGGATGAGCAATATTGCATTATGTTTGTATTCCTCTATAGTTTACAGCAAATTGTAAAAAGACGAGCCATACGGTTAGACCATTGCAGATAGTTACAGATTTAATCATCACGCTATATCATTATGGGGCTCAGCTGTCAATCATCATGACAGAGTGGATTTTTGAGATGGTGTAATGGGAAGGAGTAGTGGAGAGGCTGTAAACCCTACCTTAAACAATGTAGCTACACAAAATCGGTCGGAGAAGACTGTCTTAACATGGTCTTAACTTTGTGAGACATTTTGAATTGCATACACATATTTTGTAAAAAAAATACAATTAACAAGAAAATGGGCAATTTTAACATAACAATTGTTTGTTGCCTATTTCTTATGAGGATCAACAAACTCTGTTAGACGAACTCAACTAAGGTTTGAGTACTAGAAGAGTCAGAAATCGCAAAAAAACCTTTTGCCACATTTCGTGGGAAATGAGACTACAACTTACTTTTTACGGTTCCGTACCTCAAAACTGGGTAAAAAAACCTGGTGAAAAATAACTTAATTTCGGAATAAATTTTTATCGGTGTTAATGTCATCATCATTCTCCTGCCCTTATCCCAATTGATTTGTGGTCGGCGCAACATGTCCCTTTCTTCCATACTTCTCTATTAGTCGTCATCTCGGTGGTCACTCACTTTCTAGCCATATCATCTTTCACACAGTCCATCCATCGTTTCTTTGGTAATCCCCTACCTTTATAGCCATCGACATTCATACTCAAAACATTTCTCACGACATTTAACTCGAGAATAGTATAATACAAAGGACTGGGAACCTATTGATAGTTTAGGACCATTTTAGGTAGACCTTTAGTGTGATTTTCTTTTAAACGCATGGAAAATCAAAATACCTTATCATATTCTTGCTAGATGTAACTCGTGCGAACACAGAATATGCTAACTGAGCCCAAAGTCAGGGTGTTAGATTCAAAAAGGGGCATCCTTAAGGGAGTGGTAGCACTCATGGAAATGAACAAGTTTTACTATGGGACCAAACCTGAAATATATGAAAAATTTTAGGGAACAGCTGTTTTTCTTCATATTTTAACACACTATACTCATAAAACCTATAAAGTCAAATTGGATACGCTGTTCTCAATTATATAGCGCACTAACAAATGTACTGGTTGGTATTATTGTAGTAAGTGCAACTGCTGAGCATGGTGTCCTGGGTTCAATTGCCAGGTAGGTATTATTGTAGTAAGAGCAACTGCTGAGCATGGTGTCCTGGGTTCAATTGCCAGGTAGGCTATTTAATTAATATTGGGTTTTTACATAGAATTGCTCAATGCCTTATAGTTCAACAGTTCAGCAAAATTCATTGCGTTATTCGTTGTTGAACAGACGATCTTTCAACCCTATGAAGCAATGGATGTCAAAACGAAAGGCATTGCGATCGATAGCCATTTTATGTGTGTTACGCAATTAACCCGCTGATGTATTTTTTTTCTACTACAGTCTGCCTAACACTCCGGGGAATTCAGATGTGATGTAATTCCATACAAACAATTTTACTTTTTTCAAATATTTTAAGAACATCTGGTCCGGAACTCGAAAGTATTGGCTACGATTTCCTTAACATTTATGATGCTACCTATTTATTAAAAGTTAACATGACACTTGCACATTTCACGGTCCCATAGCTAATTTATCGATTTTTTTTGATAGGTATTCTGTATTTTGAAACTGAAAGGCAAATATATTTTATTTGTTTTTCCGTTATTGCCAGATGCCCAAATACTCGTTTATGTGCATAATTACATCACTTTTTAGTATAAAAGAAGTAACAAGTATCTCTCAAAGCACTGACACTGTCTCTGATCCTACAGGTGGTCGAAAATGAATATTATACTAACATTCTGTGTGGCTGCTTTTTGGTAAGTTTTAACTCATCATTATTTTTACCCATCCTTTGTATTTTTTGGTATCTGTATTTCTACAATTGTGGCTCTGTAGAAGCATCTTCTTCATCATTCTTATGCTGTGTAAGATTTCTTGCTTATGTCTTACTTCCTCTATGACTAGCCTGAATAGCATTTCGATAAAATTTGCAGAACTTTTGGGCAAATTATAATTTCTTTATATGACTGTTGGGTGTAGCTTATTATCTCGTCTTTCACTGTCATCATTTTCAGGGCATGTTATAGTCTATCTTATAAAATAATGTAACGTTAACAGACTTCGATTTTTTGGCTTTCATCTTCCACTTTTACAGCCAGAGGGCAATATCATTTTGTAGCGTAGCTGAAACTACTCTTTGAGATACCAGCATAGCGGTGTCATCTGTAATGGCTCCTGGGCTGATACGCTTGATATAGCGGAACCTTGCAGCGGGCTGCATGGTATAATAATTGGCACGCAATATACTGTCAAGGCTGGGTTTAACCTGGCCGTTGTTAATCAGTAACAATTTTTTTATCGTTAGATTGACTCCAATTTAATTTTTTACAGCACGATACAAACGATTTCCTGCGATGACCCCTTAGTAAAAATTCAGCAAGGCTGGTTGCGTGGTAAGATACAAGACGCAATCATCGGCGACTATGAGTACCAATCTTACGAAAATATCCCCTACGCCAAGCCACCCGTCGGATCGCTCAGGTTTAAGGTAAATACCAGCAGCTTCTTATATCCAAAAACAAATCAAAATCTTTTATTTTACATAAATCTACATGTGCACTTAT
Organism: Tiliacea citrago; assembly: GCA_963921375.1. Classification (NCBI taxonomy): domain Eukaryota; kingdom Metazoa; phylum Arthropoda; class Insecta; order Lepidoptera; family Noctuidae; genus Tiliacea; species Tiliacea citrago. The sequence continues at coordinate 3,156,151 of OY992793.1, forward strand.
GAAACGTCAGAAGCTAGGCGCATGGTTCCAATAAAGTCCAAGGACAGTGTAGGCCTGTCAACAAGTACCAGGTACTTAACAAAATAGAAAATGGTTTACAAAGCTACCGTCTATTAAACCTACAACGTTCTCACATTCACAAATTAAAAAACAATCTATATAAAATATTACTAAAATAATAAAAATAAAGACCTATTTAAACCAAATGACATGATTGACATTACAACTGTAACAAATCTGAATTAATATCCTGTCCACGAAAGCCACTAATAAATATTTTTAAATATAATTGTAGGTATTTAGTATCAAATAATGAAAACATTATGACAAGGAAGTATTTAAAAAAAACCATCATAATAAACTAAGAACTACCCTTCTTATAAACCGCTGTAATAAATGCTAAAGACTAGTTTCAGAACACCATAAAATACCAATAAGCAACAGAGAACAAATTGGTAATGTGTAGAAACTGAGTACTTTAATTTGATTACAAAAACAAGTCTTTTCTGACAAGTATTGCAAAATAAATATTTGAAATTCGATCGTTCCTTTACAGGCACCTGAAGAGCCGGACTCATGGGAAGGAATACGAGATGCCACCGCAATGGGGCCCATGTGTCCGCAATACAATCCCTTAACCAACATTACTAACGCTGGTAGTGAGGACTGTTTAACTTGTAACGTGTATACTCGGAATACAAAAGGAAATTCATCAGTGTTAGTCTTCATTTCCGGGTTTGCATACTTTTTTGATGTAGATTATGTTGGCCTATATAAACCCGATTTTCTGCTTAAAGAAGATTTGGTAGTAGTGACATTCAACTACAGAAAAGGCGCACTTGGGTTTCTCAATCTTGACACAAAAGATGTTCCCGGGAATGCTGCTTTTAAAGATCAGGTTGCACTGTTTAGATGGGTGCAAAATAATATTGGTGTCTTTGGAGGCAATCCGAACTCTGTCACAATGGCCGGGATTAGTTCTGGCTCAGCCTCAATTTATCATCACATGATGTCGTCGATGTCCAAGGGTTTATTCCATAGAGCTATTATGATGAGTGGTGTGCCTTCTTGTGACGCTATATATCCATACAAAGTTAAAGAACAGTCATACTATCTAGGCAAACTGTTAGGTTCGGAAGATAAAGACGGTGATGAACTTTTACAGTTCCTTCAAAATGTCCCTTATGAACTATTGATAAATTCGAGTTATGCATTGGCTACAGAAGATAAAAGAAATCAGTTATTTAAAAAAATGAGCACATTTTTGCCGGTTGTGGAACAAGATTTTGGTCAAGAGAGGTTCATAACCGAGGATCCTATGACATCTTTGGAAGGTGGTTTGGTAAACAAGGGCGAAGTCATGATAGGATACTGTAACAAAGAAACTCTTTTTGTCGTTAAAGAATACGACGACTACTTAATAAACCTCTACGACAAAAATCGATATCTGTTTGTCCCAAATAAAATATTGTACAAAACAAATACGACTGAAGCTCTGAGAATAGCTGATGAAATCAAGGATTTCTGTTTCGGAAACAAAACTGTTAGCGTTGAAAATATGGAAGAATTTGTTGATTGCACCAGTATGATGGGTATGATCTATGGGACAATACAATTGGCCAACAAGATTTCCACCTCCGCTGATACATATCTGTACGAGTTCAGCAGTTCTTCAAACAGAAACATATTTGGTCAGGAAGGTCTCAAATACGGCATCGTGGGAGCTTCTCACGGTGACGTATTATCATACTTGTTCCCCCTTACACCACTGAATATGACTGTAAACGTCACTAGCCCAGAGTACACTATGATCAAGCAATTTGTGGACAGTGTTACAAACTTCGCCAAATATGGGTATGTATACATAAGTTCTTCTAAACGACGCTGAATAAAACTAATATTTTGGTAAATAATGGGCATCCATCTGTGCTTTCGCTGATAAAACTTTTATATAAATAGCTAACTTCTAATTTGAACTTCGATTTTATTCCTGTACTTACGTCTGTACGTGTAAAGATATTGCACATATTAATTACCTTCATGTGTTATAGGAACCCGACCCCTGATGCGAATACTTCTTGGCCTAAATTCACAACGTCTGGACAGAATTATCTAGAATTCACCGACAAGATGACGGTTAAACAAGATCCTCAGAGTGAAAAATATCGTTTCTGGTATAATATTCATAGACCATATGAGCAACAGCTCTCGGGTGGTGAACTTAACTGAACGATTATGGCTTAACGGTACGTTTAATAACTAACAGAGAATGACGAAACTGGCCCTAAGTGTGCATTTAACACTATCTAAAGACAAATTAAAGCTATGTTAACTGAAATGAAAAATGCAGAAAATATTCAGGTCAACATCAAAATTGAATTAAAGCATCGTGGTCTGACAAACGAGAAGTGAATTTGAAACCACTACTAGTTCATAGTTCATCATTGTTTACAGGGTTACTAAAAATATATTGTGTGCATGTATGCTGGCATTCATTATGTTTAATTTATTGGTATTTCTATCAGAATTAACTAATTAAGGCTTAGCATAATTCATAAAACGTAAGTCTGGTCCGATTTCTATTGTTATTTTTCTACTGAGAAACCTAAATTGGCCTTATCAGATATTTGTGTTGAATAAATATAAATGAGATGTTAAAATGCTTGACTCAACATTTTCATACCAAATTGGTAGTACAATAAATAATTTGACAAATTTATTTGAAGTTTCATTGCTACGAATTACCAGAACTCCTTAATAGCGTAAAATACATAGTAAAACCAATAAAACGAACACTATAGCTGAGGCCCCACAGAACTTGGGGGAAACTTCTTCTCATACCGTACCTGGATAAAAATGAATATCCTATATTGTGTTAATCCCGGGACAATTTCATCCACATTCGAAATTTCAAACAATTGAACAAAATCAAGCATTCTAAAGCTTTGTTGTTCGCTGAAGACTTAAAGATTTATAGGAAGATCACGGTCAGATACTTCACTCGTTTAAGTGACTTGACATTGAAAACTGGTGCATAGCTAACAATATGACCTTGAACACCCGAAAATGTTTCTTTATTCGTTTCCCTAAAAAATAAAACTCATCCTTTCCTAGTACTCAAACTCAAAGCATTTATTTCAATTAAACCATTTACAGGCACTTTTGAACTGTCAAGGAGTCTGCCAGTTAGAAATATGAAGCTAGTTGCCCAGTCCAAAGGGCAGTAGGTTCCTATGAAAAAGAACGGGCAAGAAATTCCACGGACACTCTTTTAAATTAAGTTACAAAGAATTGGTTTGATCAGTTATGTTGAAATTATACATATGAGAACGATGCAAAACGACAGAAGCGTCCGTGATAAAATGATTTAAAAAAAAACAAATCAAAACTAAAAATATTTAAATAAGCCGTGGCAGCTAAGAGATGACACATACCCAGTACCTACTTACTGTGCAACACAACGTTGTCTTAGGTAGGTATTTGAAATACGGGATCTACGAGTTCATGTCAACGATGAACTTAGTTTTAAGCCACACATCAACGACATTTTTAAGAAGTCGGCACATATGCTAGGTTTTGTAATAAGGAACACTCGGGCCTTCCAACTACCAAAGACCAGAATATAGTCTTGTTCAGCACCCTGGTCCGAAGTCAGTTGGAATACGCTAGTGTTGCCTGGAATCCGTTCTATGCAGTTAATTCGCAAAAAGCTTTGAGAATACAAAGAGCATTCACTAAACAGTCTTCCAGGGAAATTAGCCATCGCTGTCCGTATGAGCAGCGCTTTCACTTTTTAGGGTTCCGTAGTCAACAAGGAACCCTTATAGTTTCGTCATGTCCGTCTGTCTGTCTCTCCGGCTTAGCGCAGAGACTTTTAGTACTAGAAAGCTGTAGTTTGACATGGGTATACATTTTAACTAAGCCGACAAAGTGGTAATGATAAAATCATGAAAATATATATTTTTTAGGGTACCTCCCTTACACATAAAGTGGGGATTATATTTTTTTTTCACGCGACAGGCTGCGCGCGCCTTGTCTGTAATTTTTTATTATTATTAGAAGAGCTAAGTTCATATACACGATTCAAGAAAAAAATCGCCAATTTCCCCGGCCTATTCCACCGCCTTATTATTTTACTGGCCGCAGTATCAGACCGACTTTAATTATTCTATGTTTGGTGATGATAGTACCATTACGATCCCGTGTAAAAATAAAAATACATATGAAACGGACATAAATGATTCTCTTGACAATTTGATTAAATATCTAGATAAGAATAATTTGAATATAAATTTAAGTAAGACTATGATAATGCACTTTAGACAACGTATGCCTCGTGTACCTAACCTTAACATACACTACAAAAATAACGACATTGATGAAGTAACTGATACCAAATTTTTAGGATTACAAATAGACTGCAGTTTAAACTGGAAAGCACATATTGACAGGTTGTGTAAAGAATTGAGTTCGTCTGCATTTGCTTTACATAGACTATCCTCCATAGTGGATACAAAAACACTTCTTGCGGCGTACTACGGTATTGCTGAATCTTATTTACGCTATGGTGTCATTTTCTGGGCGAACTCCACCGACAAAGAGACAGCATTTAAGGCTCAAAAAAGATGTCTCCGGTCAATGTATAAGCTAAAAACCACCGACAGTGGCAAGCCATATTTCAAGCAGTACAATATATTGACCCTTCCGTGTATCTATATTCTTGAAGTGGCTATGTTGGTGAAGAACAATCCAAATCGTTTTGAACGTTTGGCCGATGTATACCCAAGAAACAGACGTGACAATTCAAAATTAAATAATGTACCGTGTCAAACCGCTATGATGCGCAAAAGTATTTATTGCATGGCCCCAGTTGTTTATAATAAATTGCCAAGTGCATGGAAAGACTTGAAAACGTTGCAATTCAAAAGTACACTTCGTAAATTGTTAATACATAAAGCATATTACAGTGTAACTGAGTTTTTAACGGACAATTTTTATCAGACCACCTCGAACTTTTAATTAATTAATTATTGTTTTGCGTATGGAATATTTATGGTGTGTTGTCTATGACCTGGAATTTTGATGTTTGTTTGTTTATTTATCTTCGGACCACGATTTGTATTTCTTGTATATACCTACTGTTACTGACAATTTAATTTTTTTTTTTTTTAATGGATATTTGAATTTTAATAATTTTATTTAATGAGAATGACATAACTAATTTAATGTTCCAACAAGAGTTTAAATTTTAACAATTTTATATAGGTAATGAAAATGTTTGCATGCCGAATGGTGAAATATGGCAGAACTCTGATGAAAACCTACTACTACCTACTTATGTATAACCCATATTTGCAAATAAATGCTATTCTATTCTATTCTATTCGCCGGGAGAATGTGGTATGTACCTACCTACTTAGTGTTTGTTTGTTATTGTACGAATCCACTCACACGTACTTCCCGGGTGCGCACTGTTCAACGCGCCAGCGCCGCCAGACAGTGGTCACGCTACGTGGATGATGACAATCCACTTTGCACTTAGCTCTTCCGATAATTGCTTAATAATAAAGTTAGGTACTTGTCATCAATAATGAATTAACTATCTTTTATCAAACGACATTACTAATAAAAATGATATACACTGTTGAAATCAGTGCTCTGAGTGGAATACCTCAATATTTTGACGGCACGGTTGGCGCAGTGGTTAAGCGATTGACTGCCGCACTGCGTGTCGCGGGTTCGATTCCCGCACGGTTCAAATATTTGTATGTCCTACAAGTAGTTCTTCCGGGTCTGGCTGTTTGTGTATGTGAGTTTAAATGTTTGTAAACGCACCCACGATACAGGAGAAATTCCTAGTGTGGGGCAACGTTATACAAAAAAAAAAAAAAATTAGGCCATTTTTAATGAATTATTAGTAATTTTTTAATTGTTTTTTGTTGTTAGTGTTGTGTAGTCTGGGTATTGTTATCGCAGCGTAATTTTCGATATCCAAACAGCCAGTTCGAGCTACCAAATGTCAATTTGGCTTTATAGGCCAGCCACAGTACACAAAAATTGCGTTAGGTCGCAAAAAAACTGCACTGTAGTAACTGTTTTTTTTAAGATGTTGTTCAAATCAAATCATAATATTTTATTTCACATAAGCCTACATGGGCACTTATGAAACGTCACAAGCTAGGTGCACGGTTCCAATTGGTCGTTTCCTATGGAGAAGAGCCGGCAAGTATAGTAATTTTATTCTAGGTGCATCGTCGTCACATATAATTATATTTAAAGTAATGTACCTATACAAAATATTGTAAAACATTTTAAAAGAGTAACGGTAGAGTTTCTTGCCCATTCTTCTTCATACGACACTACCTTTTGGAAGGGACGACTAGAATGTTTCTTTTTTTTTTGTAAATTATGACGTTTATAAGTGCCTTTTTTAAATTATTTATTTCAAATAGGCACATAAAAGGCACTTAGCCTTTTATGTGCCTATTTGAAATAAATAATTTGACTTGACTTTGACTTAATGCTGTTTATTCATCCGTTTCTTCTGCAGTCATGCTACGCGTGCAGGACGGCTATTTGTCGTCACAGCAAAATGGAAACCGTTACTAGCGGTATATCTATGTTCCCAGCACAATACAACACATCGCTTGTGATGACGATGACACCCCAGTACAACTAGAGCAGGGTCAGATACGTGGTGAGAAACCGAAGCCCGTCCTCGGAGATTGTACGTACACAGCTACAAAGGCGCCCGGTACGAAGCCCGTCCTCGGAGATTGTACGTACACAGCTACAAAGGCGCCCGGTACGAAGCCCGTCCTCGGAGATTGTACGTACACAGCTACAAAGGCGCCCGGTACGAAGCCCGTCCTCGGAGATTGTACGTACGCAGCTACAAAGGCGCCCGGTACGCCAAGCCACCACTGGTAATCTTAGGTTCAAGGTAAGTTTGATACCCTTTTTTTCACTCGAAAACTTGCTTATGACGCAAATTGACTAATTCGCATTATGACCAACACGCGAAATGATCAATATGCTAAATGACCAACTTACACCCTTACAAAAATAATAAAATAGTCTCTTTTTTATAACATGTATAATATTAGGTTGCAGATAGGTCTAATACTAACTTACTTTTCCTCTTCAGCCCTCCTCTTCAAGACTTCTTTACTCAACACAAAACTGTAACGAATCTACTGGCCTACTAAAATAAATCCGGATAATTAGAAAATGGTGAAATAAAATCTGCGAGCAACTTGGACTGCGGCCGAAGGCGAGCGTTATTTCTCAAAATGATGTGACAAAAAAATAAGAACCGACCAAAAATAACACTACAAAGTGAAAAATAACTTTAATTTCGGAAGTCGGTGTCTTTGGATCTGTGTTTGAGTTTTTTGCCACCGACTTCCGAAATTAAAGTTATTTTTCACTTTGTAGTGTTATTTTTGGTAGTCGGTTCTAATTTTTTTGCAAAAAGTTTTTTATTTTTCACTTTTTAGTGGGTAAGTTTTGAATTTATCTAAGTTACAATAGCCTAATGTTAACTGCTCATCACCTTTTACAAAATATTGCTTTTCCCGATGCTGGGACGTTGATTGTTGAGGAGTTCTCGTGGTAACAACCAGGAGAACTGCCACTCACCATATGCATAGTGACGAGCATAAATTGCTTAATCGCAACCCGTTAAATAGGGGTACTCATTATTATATTGTGCTGGTGGCCGTATGTGGTCTCCATCATCAGTTGCACTCCACCAAATGGTGCTTTCCGAGAGCAAATCACGAGTTACTATAAAAAATACCCAAATCGCTAAAGGTTTGCCTATAAAATTTGAGGGTTTCCCTCGATTTCCATGGGATCCCCTCATATGATTCTGATTTGGTGGCAATGGGACCACCTCGGGAGTATACCCTTTAATCGGTCCATAATTAACGGAGTAATCGCGTAACAAACATACAAAAAAAAAAAAAAAAAAAACAATAAAATCTGCGAGCAACTTGGACAGCGGCCGGCGGCGAGCGCTACTTCTCAAAATAAAGTTCCGTAAAAATGTTGGTATAAATATAAAGTAAACAAACAGTTTTCAACAAACAATATGCGTAATAAGAAGATTGGTCAATATGAGTAATTAAGATGGGTCATTTTCCGTATTGGTCATTGTTTGTTGATCGGACAGCGTGTTGGTTGTTTCGCGTTTTGGTCCTTCTGCATTATGCGTCTAAACCGAAAACTTTCCCAACCTGTATCAGGCGTTACCATAATAAAATCATATAAAATGTATTAAATGCGTTTACAAACCTTCAAAATGATTCTGTTTTGTTTTTCAGGCGCCGGAAGAAGCTGAGTCCTGGGACAGGTGCTGAATGCTACCAAACATGGAAGAGTGTGTCCACAGTTTAACCCACTGACTTCAGTGTACACCTCTGGAAGCGAAGACTGCGTGTTAACTGTTCACACCGAGCGAGTTCCTAATTACTTGTACCTACTCCAGACACATAGGAGGTAGATGATATAGTTGTGAAGCACTATTTCGGGAAAAATCCAGTGACTGTTGATAAACTTGACTTATTTGTGTATTACAGCAGCAATGTCAGCATAGCATATCATGCGCAGAGATTCGCTAACAAATGGACCTTAGTGGAACCAAATAAATATCTCTTCCAGTTCGACTCCTATACAATCTGGAACGTCTATGGTGAACAAGGCTAAATATGGAATTTTATGGGTCGGCACATTTGGAATTGGGTTACTATTTATTTTACCCGGAATCACAGATAGCTTGGAGTACCGGCTGGGACAGATAATAACTACAGCGGCTACCAACTTTGTCAAAACTGGGTAAAATATAAACGTCTTGTGATTATTTGCTTATTTAATCTCGTAGGACAAGTCACTTTTACGAGTAGCTCCAAACCGCAATAATTGAAAGCGTTCACAACTGTCATGGATATGGACATTGCCTATGTGGTGACCTAATTATGACTTTGTTGTTATCTCTGTTTACCCGTACGTGCATACGGGTGGCTGATTGTCTCAAACTCAACTCAATTAATGTCACTATTGCATACCAATCAATTAAATAGCCGATTTACAAATTTTATGCACAACGACATTACCTTTTTGTGGTGCAAACAATAGTAATTCAGCAAGCTTGTTGGGGAAAGCAACTGACGGTACACAAGAATGATGTTGACGTTTTTTTTTTACTTTGTAATACCTATAACATAACCTCACGCCTGTAATACCCAGAAGGGTTAGGCAGAGGTGTACCTTACCCTTTTTAGGGTTCCGTACCCAAAGGGTAAAACGGGAACCCTATTACTAAGGCTCCACCGTCTGTCTGTCTGTCCGTCTGTCACCAGGCTGTATCTCATGAACCGTGATAGTTAGACAGTTGAAATGTTCACAGATGATGTTTTTCTATTGCCGCTATAACAACAAAAACTAAAAAAACAGAAAAAAATAAATATTTAAGGGGGCTCCCATACTACAAACGTGATTTTTTTGCTAGTTTTTGCTCGATATTGATAACGGCAACAGGTAGGTAGACGCTTGAAATATTCACAGAACATTTAGATATATTCACTTTAAAAATAAATAAATTAATTAAAATAAAACAAATATTTAAGGGCGGCTCCCATACAACTAACGTGATATTTTTGCCGTTTTTATAGATAATGGTACGGAACCCTTCGTGCGCGAGTCCGCCTCGCACTTGGCCGGTTTTTTTACTTCATGTCAACTTTTAACATTCTTTACAGTGATCCGAGCGACGACGGCGTCAAATGGCCTATGGACACAACAAGGCCTTCATGACCTTTGACAACGACGATAACGGCTTGAAGCTGGACCAATTGCCTGACGTAGATGACAAGTTCTGGGAGGCAATCTCCAAAAGCGCTGGAATCCCATTTAAGTAATCCTGTATAAGCAAAAATGTAAGCTAAATATTATTAATCTATGATGCTTTTACGTGGGTTTCAAATTTATAAAACATTATTTTCACTGCCACCTCAGATTATAGCAGAAGACTGCCACATGCATAACATACATAGCAACAAAAACGACTTATTCCACTTTTTTAGACGTTTGTCATGGAGCTATTAATAAGCTCCGTATTTTTGTTTATATTTTAAAATTAAAAAAAAACCTCTATTGTCATTCTCTTGTTTTTGTTTAAATTCTTCAGAATATGTTGTAATGAATCATAAACGAGTATAGCTCGTAACTTGGCAAGGTTTTGGCGTAGTCTGAGTAAGTTTACGCATGTATAATGAGTGCTAAGAAAAAAATATCAATTTTATTGCTTGTCATTATTCTATGGTTATTGCCAGAATTTATTTTTAAACGTGTCTGTTTAGAAGAAATCTAAAGAAAGGAGAGAAACGTCCAACGATTCTTGCCAAGTTACGTGCCAGCGAATATAATATTATGTAGTTTGAAAACTGAGAAACATTTGTGTCTTTTTATATAACAAGAACTTCCGTGTGAGAAAATTTTATTTCTTTGTTGATTACTTTACTTTTGGGATTAAAATAATATCAAAGTACCTCGTACTTTATTAGTCTGAGCTAAATACTAGTGTTACAAATTGACGGTAGTCGGGAGACATGAACTCATCTAGTTTTAAAACATAATATATTTTGAAGTACCTATAATTTTTTTAACCAAATTACAGAAATAGGTAAATATAATTTTTGTCTTGATCGCTTGCTTCCGATCTTATTAATGTTAGCACAGGTGCAAGTTATACACATATTTTTGACACCATTTTAATTTAAAATGTTACCTTGGTATGAAAAAAGCAAGTAGGTCAGAAAGTAAATGTAAACAGGTGGTTCATAACCTATATAATAAATTATGTTAACATACGCTGTGCATACAATAACCAAAAACATTGTAGGTGAAACGATCATAAATAAATTCGATATGACACCCAAATTCGTCAAGGCTACTAGTGTAATCAGCCTAACGGATGGCCGCATTAAATAGTCATTCGGACTCCCGAATGCATGCTAACAACCAAGTGTAACTAGATCTTTATAAAGCACTATCTTTTGCCCGCGGCTTCACCCGCGTGGATGTCGGATATTATCCCATGGGAACGTGCTACCGGGATAAAAGTGTCCTATGAGCTAGCCCAAATCATGGCCTATCCGTATTGCCTTTCATCCAAATCCGTTCAGCCGTTAAGGAGTGAAAAGATAACAGATAGACAGATAATACTTTGTTTTAACTTTGACCCCAATGGACTGATTTTAATGAAATAAAGACTAAACGTTATCCTAAGATACGGACTATGACTATATTTCCAATCCCTTAAATCTCTTATAAAGAAGTAAGTACTCGTACTAAATTAAAACAAAAAATGCTATAGGTATTACATGTGAATTTTAAAATCACCCCTATTTTACCTCTTTGGAGATGATTTTACAAAAACGTTGTTGAACGTAATAATAACATAATTCTTTATTTCTTACCAAAAGCATTTTGAATGTTCATATCCCTTACTTAACTTAATAAATACTGGGTTTCCTATACAAAACTTCAACCTCTCTATCACCCCCTTTAGACAAAAATTGTCCTTCTCTAGGATACCATCTTTCAGATCCAGATAACTTTATTTGCGCAAACATGTGTGTACATACAATTATAAAATAAATGCATGCAAGGAGTTATAAGTAATACGGAGTTGTGCTAACATGCTTACCGTATTGTCATGGTGTGCAAATGTTAATACAAGTTTAGAAATTTTAAAAATATAACAACATTCATTAATATTGACAATGCTGAGTTGCTAACATAAATAAATAAACTAAATTAAATTTATTGATTACATAATTAATTCATATAGAAATAGATAGGAGTTACATATAAAATTGTATTTTTTTTTTTTATTCCATTACCAATAATAAAAACATAATAATATAATGTCAACGTAGATCCAAAATATTCAATACAAACATCATTATCAAAATCATTATTAGTAGCTAAAAAAGACCTTAATGACCTTTTAAATGCTTCTACGCTTAGCTCTTTCCAGCTACTGGGAAGCTTATTGTAAATAATGGGAACCATACAAAAACACTCCATACATAAGTGCAGTCCGAGACATGTTGACAGATTTGACTGTAATTACGTCTGTTTCTAGGAAACCGATCTGCCATGCGGGGAAATAGATTCGGATTTGTTTTAACAAATATCGCGACTTCCAAAATATAAATTGATGGTAAAGTCAATATGTTGTGGCTTATGAAGCTGTTTCTCCTTGTCAATTTTTTATCAAAATCTCTACAGTGGTTGAGGCGTAAAAAGGTGTCGAAAATTAAAATTATGCTGGTCCAGCTCTTGTTGTGCACACAGTACCTACATGTTAGCCAAATGATTTTTATGACTTTAAATTGTTATAACTTTTGACCAAGTAAACCGAATTTAATTAAATAAACACTTAATGTAAGCTCAATGAGGGTTTTCTGAAATAACGTTCATTAGGTCGCAGCACTGATACGTCAGGTGCGCTTTTAAGTGTCAAAGCGCCTATATTTTCTTTAGTCATGAGTTCATGACTGAATGTTGAACGAATGATGAACGTCATCATATATCTTTAAAAGAAGTACACAAATATATATATATTACATGTTTAAAAATCATCCCCTATATTACCCCTTTGGGGGATGATTTTACAGAAACTCTGTAAGAAGTAACTCCTTATTTCTAACCAAAAGCATAAATTTCAATTTTCATATGCTTAACTTAACAACCCATACCAACTTTCATCCCCAATATCACCACCAGCTATAGGATTTTTTTTTTTCAACAAAAAGTAGACATGCCCTTGCGCATGATGCCATCTGTCTACTAGCCATGTTTTGTCGCAATCAGTGGTTTATGCGTGAAAAGGTAACATACAATCAGGACGAATCAAAGCCCACATTTGCTCTGGGGGCCAAGTATGCTAACGCAGTTGTGTCAGAATGGCCGATCATTGGCACCGTAATTGTAGAGTTTGACAGTTTTGCTAATCTCCTAATTCAAAGGCGTCTTTATGATTTTCCAATGACGTGCCACTGACACTCCATTGGAAAAATTGTGTGTATTTGGTTATCTCGTACTGACAAGCTCATATTATTTTGACTTCCATATGGACCACTGTCACGCCGTTATAATTTAGGAGGTTACAAACTATTGGCACAATGGTCGTCATAATGACCAATCATTGAAAATAGCAGACTTGGCCCCCAGATGAGGCCGCCAATGGCAGCCTTTGTCAAGCAATTGTTTTATATGGTAACGGCTGAACGAATTTGAATAAAAGGCCCTGAATTCGGAATTACGATATTTTTTATTCCGGTAGTACGTTCCCCTGGGATAGTTTCAAACTTACACGCGGGCGAAGCCGCGGGCAAAAGCTGATATACAGTATGTTAATTAACGCAAGGCGTTCCCGTTAACCCGCAATAGTATATCGTCCATACATGCAAAAAAATTACTTATTAGCTACCGTAAAAAAATATATACCTACTGCACTTGTCTTTCAACGTGTAATGACAAGCGAAGCAAATTTACAAGGAGCGACTGCCTATTTGACCTTCACAATCCAGTTACTGGGTAACACGATACTCCATGGTAAGACCGCTTGTCAGACGTTCTGGTTTCTGACGACCCCTAACGACCGTCAAAGATGCACGAATGACAGCCGACATCAACGGCTTATCGTACTTTCCAAGGCACGGAGGGGATAGCATGCGAGAATGTGATAGAGAAATAAATAAAATAAGACCACACAAAACCAGATAAGTTCAGTGATCGTGAGGGTTTCCAAACTGTGTCAGCATAAAAGCCCTTACCTTGGTTCATGCTGTTTACAGGTGATATTCTATCTGGTGAAGATGCCCACGAGATGCAGCGCAAATTGGGAAATTGACAAAGAAATAAAGAGAAAATCAGCGTATACATAACTTTCATGAATACGTTCTCTTGTTTTACGAAGCCAGTCTACTTTGATGTTTGGTACTTCGATTAACTTGTGCAAAGCGATTACGAAATAGACCGGACTGTCAAACACAAAATTAACACAGATTTGTTAAAGTGGATGGTGATGGGACCTTAATAAGACCTGCTGCCACCTAGTATGGGTCGGAATGTTAATACTACAACAGGGATGAATGAAAGGCAACTTATGCAACTGAGAAGAAGAGAATGTAAGGAATATGCAACCAGCCGGCTATCATTTAAAGTGAAGGCACGTGAACATATTCGTCAGAAGTTGGCTGAAGCATCTCAGCGGTGATTTGCTGAAGTCGTTTTCTTCGCTGCCGGTCGTTATTTCTCCTGACAAAGTTTATTTTGGTATATTATGTATATACGTATATATCTATCTATGTATTTGTATGTATGCTTGTATTTTATAGTTATTTCCGAGCTATCTATCCCGTACGTTGCACCTGCCATGTTTTGTCTCTGCATCACCCTAAGGTTGACTGGTAGAAAATGCCTCAGGCATTAAGTCCGCCTTTGTACAGTGTAGTTTTTACTTGTGCATAAAGTTTTAATAAATAAATAAATAATATGTGTGACGAGAATAGATGACCATGGTAGAGGAGGTTTGAAATTAGCGTTGGTGCCAGAAAATCTGAAAGTCAGAAAAGCTGAGGAACTAGGAGCCTTTAACAAGGCAAGTATAGGAAAATGCCAACAAGAAAAGTAGCGTTCATTCCCCACAACATCACTGAAAACGACACCAAACAAACAACACAGAAAAATTGTAGATCAGTTTCTTAAGAAATAAGCAGTACCTTTGTACTAAAATTATAATTATGTTGTATCTCTTTGTGTTTTACCTACTGTGTGTACATAAATAATAATATAAATAAATTATAACAAAAAAAAGATGGACGGATTATATAAAAAAACCGGCCAAGTGCGAGTCGGACTCGCGCACGAAGGGTTCCGTACCATTATCTATAAAAACGGCAAAAAAACACGTTTGTTGTATGGGAGCCCCCCTTAAATATTTGTTTTATTTTAATTTATTTATTTATTTTTAAAGTGAATATATCTAAATGTTCTGTGAATATTTCAAGCGTCTACCTGTTGCCGTTATCAATATCGAGCAAAAACTAGCAAAACAATCACGTTTGTAGTATGGGAGCACCCTTAAATATTTATTTTATTCTGTTTTTTTAGTTTTTGTTGTTATAGCGGCAATAGAAAAACATCATCTGCGAAAATTTCAACTGTCTAACTTCATGAGATACAGCCCGGTGACAGACGGACGGACAGACAGACAGACAGATAGAGGGCGCGGGCGGAGCCTTAGCAATAAGGTTCCCGTTTTACCCTTTGGGTACGGAACCCTAAAAATGATAAGCCAGGAAATAAGTGTACACCGGGATGATGACTGATGGACATTCCTTTTCTGCTACATGATATATAATTTACGGTTTTACTCACGAATTCATTTCGTGATTGCCCGAATACTTTCGATCTCAAACAGAGACCACGAGGTCAACACGCGGCCAATGAACCAAGTCACGATAAATAATGACGAGAATTAAAATACAATAGACTGTGTATTATTATCGTGGTTGTATGAGAACGACATCGATATTTCTTTCTACGTTTGATTAGGTGTATTCCTTGAAATAGGTGATTGATACAAGGGCTGTCTTTGTCTTTACTTTTGTTTCATTTTTGCCACCAAGTTCTGAAACTGAAGTATTTTTTAGGGTTCCGTACCCAAAGGGTAAAACGGGAACCGTATTACTAAGGTTCCGCCGTCTGTCTGTCTGTCCGTCTGTCACCAGGCTGTATCTCATGAACGGTGATAGTTAGACAGTTGAAATTTTCACGGATGATGTATTTCTGTTGCCGCTATAACAACAAATACTAAAAACAGAATAAACGAAATATTTAAGGGGGCTCCCATACAACAAACGTGATTTTTTTGCTCGTTTTTGCTCGATATTGATAACGGCAACAGGTAGACGCTTGAAATATTCACAGAATATTTAGTTATATATTCACTTTAAAAATAAATAATTAAATTAAAATAAAACAAATATTTAAGGGGGGCTCCCATACAACAAACGTTATTTTTTGCCATTGTTATTGATAATGGTACAGAACCCTTCGTGCGCGAGTCCGACTCGCACTTGGCCGGTTTTCTTACTTTTTTACTCTGTAGTTGTATTTTAGAAGTCGGTTGAATAATTTTTCCTTTTCACTTTTTAGTGGTGGTAGGTAACCCACACAAATTCGAGTAACACTACTTGCATAATCAGCCTATAATGTTCCCACTGCTGGGACACAGACCTCCTCTCTGTAAGAGGGAGTGGGCCGTAATCTACCACGCGGGCCCAGTGCGGGTTGGTACCACTACTTGCTATGAGAATATTATAACATCATCGACATAGATTGCGTGAATTAAAAGATTTAATTTATGCTATTGAAACTAACTCATAAAGTCCTAATGCAAATTTAATAAAATTGATATGGAACCAACCCAACCCGCGGGTTTTTTCTACCGAAAGTAAAAATAATCACTTAAATCGGCCCAGAAATCAGGGAGAGCCTACATTTAAAAAAACTCGCCGGCATGATAACCTCCTGTTTTTTTTTAAGTCGATGATTAAGACACTCCTCTCATAATTATTAGTGTAGTTTTCCTCAGTAAAATGCAGATCATTGTATTATAATTATATTGATAGCGTCTGACCGTTATCTTACATGACTATGCTTTATATACACTTGTTTCGTGATTAACCAAAAGGTGTACTTGTTATGTGCCAGCGCCAGTAGCCGGTCCACCTCGGAACGAGTACCGCGTAAACAACATTCTTATAACTTGGAGTACTTAGGACACGGTAAGAATATTTTTTTCATTTACCATTGAATTACATTACAATTAAGTGTAAATTAACATTAGGTGTGAAAAGAAAACACCAACCTATAATTGCAACAAGTCAGTTTTTCAAAAACCCATACACGACTCAGAAAAGTAAAGTCTCTTAAAACTGACCAATTAGGTGTAGGGTACATACCTAACACACCATTTATTTATTTACATTATAAACTTACACAACACATTTAAAAACACAATCAAAATATTTATTTATATTAATTATTAAGTATCATTACAAATTAAAACATCATTCACATTAACATTAATATTGTTTGCATCAAACATGAGCTGTGAAACGACGCATTATATTGATGCTGTGTCGGTTGATGACAGGCCACCGGTAACGTGTACTACTGGACTCGCGCACACTGAGCGACGTCACCGTGACGTAGCCGGTGAGCGCCGAGGTGTGAGTGCGAGGCGAAACATGTTACGCATAGGGCGCGCCACGTAAAGCGCGTTTCCACAGAACCCGACATTTACCGTGTGTCGATAGTTTAGTTAGTTACCACCATTTTGGCCAGAAGAGCCGGATATCTGGTTAGCTCAAATAGAAGCGCAGTTTGGAGAATGCCGGGGTGACGAATGACGTCACAAAATTTAATTATGTGGTCGATCACCTTGAACCCCAATTTTCAAATGAGGTGAAAGACGTCATCATGTCCCCTCCTGTCACTAACCGCTACGGCAAGCTGAAGACCGAACTTGTGAAGCGACTCTCAGCCTGCCAGGGGAAGAAGGTGAAGCAGCTGTTGATGCATGAGGAGCTGGGAGACCGGAAGCCGTCGCAGTTCCTTCGTCATCTGCTGGACCAACTGTGCCCGTGGATTTTGTGCGCACTATTTGGAGTAGTCGACTCCCCAGCACTACCCAGCCCCTCCTGGCATCGCAACCTCATAGCACCTTGGAGGCATTAGCTGAGCTGGCAGACCGCGTCCAGGATATCGTCGCACCATCAGGCCACGTAGCCTCAACATCGGCAGCAGGACCCACCGTTACTGATGACGTAAAGATGGCAGCGGAAATCGCGGAATTCAAGCGCGCGATGAAAGATCTCATGGTGCAGCTGCGTGACAGTCGATCGCGAAATCGTTCGCACAGCCGTGATCGCGACACGAGACGCAACTCAGGCCAACGATCCTCAACCCGCTCAAACTCCAGCTACCGAAACCACCCACAGTACTGGTATCACTCAACGCACGGTGAGAAAGCCAAGCGTTGCGTCAAACCCAGCGACTACAAGAAGGGAAACGCCGCGGGCAGTCGGTAATGGCGACAAACGATTGCCCCGCTTCTACTAGTCGCCGAAGCACGAAGCCGCACTTTCTCGTCGATACTGGAAGCGACCTGTGCGTTTACCCTCGTCGTCTGCTCAGCGATCGTCGTGCACCTACGAACTACCAACTCGTGGCCGCCAATGGGACGTCCATTCCGACGCACGGCGATCACCAAACCGTTCGGCCTGTACGAATTCCCGTACATGACGTTTGGTCTGCGCAATGCAGGCCAGACATTTCAACGTTTTGTCGACGAGATGACGAGAGGACTGGACTTCTGTTACTGCTATTTAGATGACTTCTTGATCTTCTGCAGGACAGAAGCAGAGCATAGTCGTAGTCATAGTCATTTATTCATAAACAAGTAACATGTATTTGAAATCACACGAGCACGAGGACCACCTTCGTAAAATTTTCACCAGGATGAAGGACTTTGGCATGTTAATAAACACGTCCAAGTGTGTTTTCGGTGTCCCGTAAGTAACTTTATCTCCGAAAAGGGCACCAAACCACTTGACACCAAGGTCGACGCTATCAAGAGTTTCCCGCAACCTAAAGACGTTCGTCAGTTGCGCCGATTTTTGGGCAAGATTAATTTTTACAGGCGTTTCATGCCCCACGCAGCTCAAATACAGGCGCCACTTCATAACCTCGTGATCGGCAACGTAAAGGGCTCGCATCCTATATGCCTTGCGGAGAATACTTTGCAGGCTTTCGAGGACTGCAAGGAAAGCCTGGCTAATGCTGCTTTATTAGCTCACCCCGATTGCAGTGCCAAACTAGCATTGGTCACCGACGCGTCGGATTAGTGATTAGTGCGAGGCGGCGAACGTTCTCGTCCGATCACCTTCCGCGACCTTCAGTCGAAACTTGCTCACGCGCCTCTCGGCTGCGTATGATTTTGTGAAACCGCTATCGCCTATTGTTTACGTTAATATATTGTTTCTAACTAACTTCTTCTTGTGCTGTGACTATTGTGATTGTGTGCTGATTCTCCTTCTGACTATTTCTGTGTTGTGTTTGTGTTGTTATGGTTACTCACTAAACCGTGAGTACTAGAATAGCAGATTGACTTTTACTGCCTTCTACATATCCAAAGCAACTATATAGGTATTTACATTTTTTTACTCACTTTTTCCTTAGAGCGATTATTTATAATTCTCGCAACAATTTGAAAAGTACCTACTGTATAAGTATTGTCTTAGAAAGTAGATAGCTACCTGTCGTAAATAACAAACAAAAAAAAATAAGATAAACAGTAGCAGGCAAGAGATGTTAAAAGTGAAAATAGAAACAGCAGGCTTCGCATGACGCTGTCTCTTTCTACTCTACTGTAGAATAGAAATCGCTTGTCTACCTTTCTCGGTAGAAAACTGTCAACTATCTACCCGGAAACGTCATTTTTAGGGTTCCGTACCCAAAGGGTAAAACGGGAACCCTATTACTAAGGCTCCGCCGTCTATCTGTCTGTCTGTCTGTCCGTCTGTTACCAGGCTGTATCTCATGAACCGCGATAGTTAGACAGTTCACAGATGATGTGTTTTTGTTAGCGCTATAGCAAAAAATACTAAAAACTAGAATAACATAAATATTTAAGGGGGCTCCCACACAACAAACGTGATTTTTTTGCTCATTTTTGCTCGATAATTATATCGGCAACAGGTAGACGCTTGAAATATTCACAGAATATTTAGGTATATATTCACTTTAAAAATAAATAATTAAATTAAAATAAAACAACTATTTAAGGGGGGCTCCCATACAACAAACGTGATTTTTTGCCATTGTTATTGATAATGGTACGGAACCCTTCGTGCGCGAGTCCGACTCGCACTTGGCCGGTTTCTGTCTACTCTTACGTCGACAAAACGCTTCTCTACGTTACTCGTGCTTATCATAACGTTTGCCTTAGACTCATGCAAATATTAATTTTAAAAAATGTTAATGTTAGTCCGAGTTAAATTATTAAAAAGTGTCATGATATAATCAATAAATAATAAATAAGAAAAAAATATCAAAACCTCACCCATACATTTACATTACATGAAATTGCGTTTGCGGGGGTCTTAAAAGCCGACAAGCTTCAGTGGGTTTATATTTATACGTACTATTGCGCTAAGGGTTCCGTACCATAGTAATATAAATTGTGGTTCAAAAGAAATTGTATACAAGCAAAGAATTTTTATTTTTTATTTATGTTTTTACAGTGACACTGTACAATGGCAGAAGTCAAAGTGCAGCAAGGATGGCTTTCTGGCGAACTAGTGGAGACTGTCACAGGCGACGGCAAGTACTACAGCTTCAAAGGCATCCCCTACGCTCAGCCACCCGTTGGTAAACTGAGATTCAAGGTGAGCTACATCTTTTGTTTTATAAACCACAAGCTTCTCAATGAACTTGAATGAACGAAATTGGCGTGCATCATTGTACATCTTTACATTTATTAGAGCATGATTAGTAACATAAAGCAACACTCCATTATAAAAATGACCAGATAATTTGAAATGTGTAAACGTGTGTGCGTGCGGGTATGTGTGTGTGTGTGTGTGATAGCGAATTCAAACAACAACATTAACATTTTTGATACACTAAACCAATATGATGAAGTGATGACACGAATGGAACAAAGTAAACAAAACGCAATATGTTCATTTACTTTTTATGGCTATCTTAGAAGTTGTTAACATTGAGAATACACGTATCGCCAAGGTAAACTTTTGCATAGTGATTATGATTATACAAAATTAAATTCTACTTGAATTCGCAAATCCTTGTAAAGCTATTAAATACTAATTATTTTTCCAGGCACCCCAACCAGCTCTTCCATGGGAAGGAATACGGAAAGCTACAGAGCACGGTCCTAAATGCCCTCAGAACTGCATATTCACAGACTCTATTATACCAGGAAGCGAAGATTGCTTGTATCTAAATGTGTACAGCCCAGACATTATGCCCACCTCTCCATTGCCAGTTATGGTGTTTATCCACGGAGGAGGTTATAAAAGTGGTTCTGGTAACGATGATAACTACGGACCAGATTTCCTTGTCCCTCACGGCGTAGTACTTGTGACTATGAACTACAGATTAGAAGCACTCGGCTTCTTATGCTTAGACACTGAAGAAGTTCCTGGAAACGCTGGATTAAAAGACCAAGTTGCTGCTTTGCGATGGGTGCGGGATAATATTGGGAGCTTTGGCGGAGATCCCAATAATGTTACAGTTTTTGGTGAAAGTGCTGGCGGTGCATCTACTTGTCTGCATATTATCTCACCCATGTCTAAGGGTCTTTTCAAGAAAGCTGTTCCAATGAGTGGTGTACTCTTTTGCGATTGGTCTCTGTCATTCGTACCACAAAAACGAGCATTCTTACTTGGCAAAGATCTTGGTTTTGAAACCAATGACCCTAATGCGCTTCTAGATTTCTTGCAAAGCGTACCAGCGGAAAAATTAGTAAAAACAAATCCAGTTGTGTTATCTTTTGAAGAATTCAACAACAATATACTTAAGTTTTATCATTTCACTCCAGTTGTAGAAAAAGATTTTGGCAACGAACATTTTCTGACAGAAGATCCTTTGGAGGCATTGAAAAATAAAAGAATAAATGATGTAGATATCCTTATTGGATACACCAGCGAAGAAGCCACAATTGGAATTCCTATGTATGAACAATCAATTTTGAAGCAATACAATCGTTATTCAGAACTGTTGGTCCCAAGAAAGATCCTAATGAAGAGCACTCCAGAGACAATTTTAGAAGTATCGAAGAGGATACAGGAATATTATTTCAAAGGGAAACCTCTCCAAGTGGAAGCTATGAGAGAGTTTATAACCTACGCTAATCATGCGTGTTTCGTCTACGACGTCAATAGGTTTCTTTCACATTTGCCGAAGGTTGGTAATGGTCGAAGATATCTGTATAAGTTCTCCTGTATATCAAATAGAAACGTGTACGCAAGTTCTGGATTAAAGTACGGGATTCGAGGAGCTGCCCATTTGGATGACCTCATGTACTTGTTGAATGCAAATGCTCATAACATAAAGGTTGAGAAAAATACTAAAGAGTATGAACTGATTAATTTTGTGTGTGCAGTGTTTACCAACTTCGCAAAATATGGGTAAGTGATAAACTTATGTGTTTATTTCGTGTAATCTTTTTTATTAACGGATAATAAGTTATCTACTTATCAAATGTTCCGTCACATTCAAATTTCAATGATAGCCCATGATACGCTTACATAACTTTTTCAAATCATCAATTTAATATAATGTCACAGACTCAGCCGGAGTTAAATAGAGTAAGTTTGAGAAATATATTAATTTAATTTTCATTACATTACAAGTTTACTCTGACAATGTAATATTGTTTTCCTCGTCCCGGCTGTTATTTGTAGATCTTTTACAGTTGTTACGGGTCGTCAGAAGCCCGAAAGTCTGACAACCAGTATGGTGTTACCCAGTAACTGGGTTGTGGAGGACAGAGTTGCGTCCGGTTAGACTGGAAGCCGACCTTAACATAGATGGGAAAAGGCTAGGCAGATGATGATGATGATGATGATTGTTTTCCTCGTAATGATTTTAAACCTTGAACTCTGTTTACAGCAATCCAACGCCTGACTCTTCACTTGGTACAATCTGGCCGGAATACAACAACTCCACCAAAGCCTACGTGGAGATAGGAGACACCTTAAATTCGAAAACAGCACCTGAAGCCGAAGCTCTAGATTTCTGGAAGAGCATCTTTGAATACGCTGGACTAGAATATTAAGACATTCTGTTACATTCACTGATCTTTTTTTTCGTAAAAACTGAATTGTCGCCACACTGTAAGTATTTTGGCCTCGGACTGACAGATGTTTGGTTTAAATAGTTTTTATTTTGTATTGTACTTTCGTGTGCGAATCCCATATAAATATATTTACCTTATTTCTTTTTCTTTCTATAATATTTAACAGTTGTAAATGAATTAAAAATGATAATATTCAACGGTACTTTGATTAGCATAACTTTACGCAAGTTACTGCGAAATATTATTACCTATACTTAGAAAACATTATTATTAAACAGGTACTTGAAATTCAAATTCAAATCTTTATTGCATAAAATCTCATGTGTGCAGAAGATCTTAAAAATAATTATAAAGTTCACATGTCGGGCACAACTATTTTACACAATATGAAAAGTGGCATGCTTTAAAATCATTAAGAAAATAGAAATAAATTTGTACGTACTTCATAATAAAAAAATAGGATATATTCGGTTATCATTAGAAACTTAATCAATTTTTAAATTTAATATCACATCTTAGTGATATACGTCATTATTTATTATAATGAGCAATGACTACTCATAACCATTAGTTTGTCTACATGTTGAATGACCGTTCCCAAAGCGTTTACGTTTCAGCCAAAAAGTAAGCTTTTACAAATATGGCAAGGAATAAATATAGACAGGAATAAATTGTAAAATGCAATGGAGATTTTAGGAAATTATGGATAAATATAAATATTTGGTTGGGTCGAAACAAAACTAGCTTGGACTATGTTATTTTAAGGCATTTAGGAAAAACAGATTGTATAGAACAGATTTGTACAAACTTTTCTAAAACGTTTACGGAGGGAATAAAGGGAATTAAACATGTATGTAACTGGAAGTTTTTAGATAGAAATCCGGTCGAGGTAAGCTTTAGATACAATAAGGTGACCTCGTCGGAGGTAGAAAAGGTCATAAGAACATTGTCCTGCAAAAAAGCACCAGGTTCAGATGGAATACCGGTGCAAGACATTATATATTTACGTAAGCAAATAAGTCATGTTCTAGCTGCATTCGTGAATATGTCCTTAAACTAACGGTAGTTATCCAGACCAGTAAAAAAATGCAATTATACGTCCTATATACAAACCAGGAAGTCATTTAGAATATGGTAATTATAGGCCTATCGCAATATTATTTGTTATAGATAAAATAACCGAAAAAAATATTGTAGGACAGATTAGCGCGTTCTTAGAACAACACAGCATATTGTGTGACACTCAGCACGGTTTCCGGAGAGGGCGCAACACTATTTCTGCTTTGTTAGGATTTTTAGATTATATTAATGACTGCTTAGATTCTGGCAAACAAGTTATAGCACTATTCATTGACTATAAAAAAGCGTTTGACACTTTAGACCATGAGATCTTATTACAGGCAATGGACGAATGCGGAATACGCGGTCCCACAAATAATTGGTTTAAAAACTACCTCACTAATAGGAAAATAAGCACAATTATCTCCCGAGTGGCTGGGAAAGAGGCGGATGTCGACTTGGTTGTGCCTACTGGATCGGTGTACGGTCCTGTAGGATATATAATGCATGTGAACAGTGTGTCAAACGTCGTACGTAAATGTGAGGTGTTCATGTACGCTGACGACATGTGTCTTGTTTATGCCTCCAAAGATATAGCTGAGGTACAAAAGTGTATTCAAGGTGACTTTGAAAATATTAGCGAATGGGCACACGATAATGGAATTATGTTAAATCTTACAAAAACTAAATGTATGCATAAATACTCGCGTTATAATCGAAATGCAAAATCAGTAAATAATGAATATCTCAAAGTGATAGGATATACGTACGAATGATTGCATAGAAATAAATTTAATTTTAACTGTGCAAAATTGGATTTTGTAGATAAATTTAAATATTTAGGTCTAACAATTGATAAAAACTTTAATTGAAGATTACATGTTAATTACATTTGTAATAGGCTAAGATTGGTGCTAAGTAAGTTCCACCACATAAAAAATGCACTGAACAAACATACTTTAAGAATTGTCTATTTCACACTTGCCGATTCGCTAATAAGCCATGGGCTCCTTGTATACGGGCGAACCTTTATAACATATTTAAGAGATATTAAAGACATACAAGTAAGATTGATAAAGTTTCTGGTTAGTAAAAATGTTAAAGATAAGTGTAACAAAGAGTATGATAAGTTATTTCCCACCCGTAAACTTATACCGATAGATAAAAAAGTGGATTATTTGGTAGGTCTGGAATATTATTATAGTGATGAATATAAAGTTAATGTTAAAAACAAGTACAACACACGTAGGGTTAGAGAGAACAGACTGGTACAACCACAGATAACAAATTATTATGGTAAGAGAACATCGAAGTATTTGGTACCTAATGTGTTTAACAAAATAGATTTATTAAGAGAAAAAGTAAAAATTAGTAAAGGCTCACTTAAAACAAAATTGAAAAACTTTTTGCAGGATAGCAAACAGAACTAAATACATACAAACCATAACAGTATAATATTTAAGTAGTGGTAAGGGTTCATTGTTATGAAAAAGAGCGTTTCTCGCCATCAAACGTAAAAGTTAGTCGAGTTTAGAATTAAGTTACCCTCTGTATTATAATTTCTTTAAATAAATAAATAAAAACTTTCGGTAGCATTTATATGGACTTTAAATTATATAACCATTTTTATTTTGCTTATTTTAAGAAAAACAAATGTGTTGTAGTAGGACTAATAATTATATCTTAGGAATTATTAATTATTTGTAACCAAAGAGAATCAGTTCCAGTTTTATTATTTCTGTATTTTTTTCTGTATGTCTTAGAACAAAGTACTGTCAAAGTACCTAAAATTATGATAATTTTATTTTAAATTCAATAGACCAATAAATTACTTATTTGCGCTTTGTTGAAAAAAAAAACTGAACGCATCAAGTTAAGTAGTGATCCTGTGGCGTATGATCTCATGAGGGTGGCATGCGACTATGGGTTGCATTGGGTAATACGAACACTTTCGAGCAACACAAACACCAGTAATCAGCAAAAACCAGTACACAACGCATTTAATTTGTAAACCAGGATAACCTTAGTACCTAAATAACGTGTTCATAACTTAAATTCACCGGCAAAGATTTGTTGGTCCATGACAGCAATATCTTAATACATAAGTTAATTTGGGCAAACGGCCCCCTGCTACAAACAGGTCAAGAACCTCCGCTTATACTTGCATAACGATTATAGGTGAGTATAGGCTTACCTCCTTAGTATAGGCTGCCTCACTGGCGCGGGCGCAGTAAATAAGCTTACTTGTTTACTGCGCCCGCGCCAGTAACCCGTCCATTTCGCAACAAAGACGGCGTCAGTTCGTGTACCTATAACGTTTAAATTATTACTTCGATTAACTAAAGACAAGGACGTGGTAAGAATTATTTGATATTTTATTGAATATTTATAAATCAGTATACGTGATTACAATATCGCGTAGACTGATACGGTCAAAAATAATCTTCATAGATATTTGACTCATCAAGGTTCAATGACTTTTAGACCGATTCAAAACATTAAATCATAAGTTTTGAAATCATAGGCTGTCTCACTGTCGCGGGCGCAGTTAATAAGCTTACTTGTTTACTGCGCCCGCGCCAGTAAGCCGTCCATCTCGCAACAAAGACGAACGTGTATAACGTTAAATTATTACTTCGATTACCTACAGACAAGGACGTGGTAAGAATGATCTGATATTTGATTTAATATTTATAAATCAGTAGGTATACGCGATTACAATATCGCGTATACTGATTAGGTCAAAAATAATCTTCATAGATATTTGACTCATCAAGGTTCAATGACTTGTAGACCGATTCAAAACATTAAATCATAAGTTTTTGAAGATTTATTTTATAAAAACTTATGCCAAATAATACATTCTCTCTGCTCTTGTTAGTTGTTAAACAATTTTCAACACAACACTACATAACACTACGTAACATATCACCACACAACACAACACTACACAATACAAAAACACACACAAACAAACACACACAACACACACTGTACAAATGGTTTTCTCTATATTTAATTTATTTGTTATTTGTTTGTTTGTTTTTGTTGTTTGTTTGTTTTTGTTGTTTGTTTGTTTATTTGTTTTTTTGTTTCTTTTTGTTTATTTTTTATGTACCTACACTGTGAAATTACGAACTTTTACTTGTTTAGTTGGTGTTAACCTGAGAGCCCGGACGACACCCTTAGCACAAGTTTAATCTAAGCTTGGGTGTCAGAGGTTTAGGTATAACTCTGTCTCCTACAATTTATATGACAACATTTATCATGTTTTATACTAAGTAATAAAATTGTAAAAGTGGAAATAAAGATTATTATTATATTTTAATTGGGCAATATTGCGCTGACACAACGTTGCATTATTTTTACAGAGTTGAGTGACAATGTCAGAAGTCAAAGTGCAGCAAGGATGGCTGTCTGGAGAAGTAGTGGATACTGTCACAGGCGACGGCAAGTACTACAGCTTCAAAGGCATCCCATACGCTCAGCCACCCGTTGGCAAACTCAGATTCAAGGTGAGCTACATCTTTTGTTTTTACATCAGATGCAAGTCCGTGTAATCAGCGAGATTAAAAGATGAAGTGCAAATCTATCCAATTAAAAAGCCCGGCCAGTTAAGTCGCCGCACATTTCTTTGAAATCCCTATTTTTTAGTATTCCATAGTCAACAAGGACAACCCTTATAGTTTCGCCATGTCCGTCGGTCTGTCTGTCCCCAGCTTAGCTCAGAGACTGTTAGTACTAGAAAACTGTAATTTGGTATGCGTATATTAATCACACCGACAAAGTGGTAAAATCAAATCTTGAAAAATGTTTTTTTTCGGGTAACTCCCTCACATGTAAAGTGGGGATGATATATTTTTCTCGACTATCACGTGATTTGGGATATCCTTGGATAGGCCGTTCAAAAATACTGATGGTCTGTAAAGACCATTTTTCTATTCAGGGATCCGTTTTCGTAATATTAAGCTTTATAGTGCTCATTTTTATTAGAGTCAAGTGGTTGTTTTTTGATATGTGAAACACAAGTTATCTAGTCAACTTATTTGCAGTTGGAGAATTGACAGTTACGTATATCGATGTACGGGTGAACATGTTTTTCAACTACAATGTTAAGTTTATTTTTGGGATCCTGCCAGAGTTACGAGCCTGTCCGTGGCCCTGGCACACAGGCATCTGAAGGAACACGGGTGGGTTTTAGTCAGTAAAAGTCTGACACTCCCTCCCGCTCCGCCCAGAGCGGGAGAAGTTATTTGATAATTTCCGACCCAAAAAAAAAAAGAAGTTTATTTTTAGGATAAATTCATCCTAACTACGGATCCCTACATTGTGCGTGGTCCGACATGCACATAGCCGGTTTTTTATTATTATTGTTCTTTGTTTCCTGTATTTACGGTTCTATAGATACAGCCCTGTGAGATTTTGACAGACAGATAGTCATACATAGTGGCTAAGTAATCGTGAATTTGAACTCAGCTTAGCCAAAGCCGGATCCATTAAAATCCAACAGAATACATACATACATACATACATAAACTCACGCCTTCTTCCCATGGGGGTAAGCAGAAACTATAGAATGCCACCTGCTACGCTCCTTACATACTCCTTTTGCTTCGCCTACGTTCATACATCTGGTCATACACGCACGCCGATTGCGAGTACTACGCACCTGACCTTTCTGAAGAACATCACCAATTTGGTCACTATATGTCCTCCTAGGGCGTCCCCTCCCGGCGTTTCCACTCACCTCTGCTTTATAAATACCTTTTGTTAGTCGCGTTCCACTGATCCTCTCAACATGACCAAACCATCTAAGCATACTCTTTTAAATTTTTGTTACTACATCTTCTTTTAAACTGCACCGTTGCCTTATCACCTCGTTTTTCAGCCTAGCATTCATAGTCACGCCAGACATGCTTCGCAAGGAACGCATTTCCACTGCATTTGTTCTACTTTCATGCTTCTTTTGCCACACCCAACATTCACTTCCGTACATAAGCGTAGGCACCAGCACACCATTGCGAACAGCCAGTCGAGCCTTTTTGGGCATAGACTGATTGGTTACAATCGCATGTATAGCATCATTCACTTTATTTCCCGCATTTGCTCTCCTTTCCACATCTTCATCAATCTTTCCATCCCTTGTAAACTGACTCCCCAAATATATAAACTCACTTACTTGCTCCACACTGTTATCATTTATTTTCACATTACACACCGATACATCCTCTTCTCTTTCAAACACCATAACCTTCGTCTTATTTACATTTATATTCATCCCTTTCCTCTTATATGCTTCATCCATCACAGTCACCATGTCTTGCAACTGTTCTGCAGACGAAGCAAGTAGAACTTGATCATCTGCGTAGAGAAGGCATTTGACAGGCAACTCATTCATTCTCAATCCGCATTCACTCTCTTTCAAATCTATGAAACAACTATCCATGTACAAGTTGAACAGCCACGGTGACGCTACACAACCCTGTCTAACACCCCTTGAGATGCAGAACCAGTCCGTGTATGCCCCATTTAACCTAACACAAGCACTGGAATCCTTGTATAAAGATTTCAGTGCCCGTACCAAGCTCCAGTCCACACCGTACACTGATAGTGTTGACTACAGTTCATCCCTCCATACAACAGAATAGTTTATATTTTATATACTTAGTTGTTATGGTGACACAAATAAGTCAAGTCATCAGCACGATATATTTACTCATTCACGTTTTATGACAATCTTAGTACTTGTTGGCATTAAGAATTAAATAACAAGTTCCCACTAGATTAGGTTAACTTGGTAAACGTTTGCATCACTACGCAAACGTTTATGCCCTAAAATTATACTTTTACTCGCTATGCTAGCTATGGAGCTAGTTATATAAAAATATTATTCTATTTTCAGGCTCCGCAACCAGCTCTTCCATGGGAAGGTATACGAAAAGCTACAGAACACGGACCCAAATGCCCTCAGAAATGCATATTCACAGACGCAATTGAACTAGGAAATGAAGACTGCTTGTACCTCAATGTGTACAGCCCGGACATAATGGCACCTTCTTCAGTGCCAGTCATGGTGTTTATCCACGGAGGGGGTTTCAAGAGTGACTCCGGTAACGACGATAACTACGGACCAGATTTCCTTGTTCCACATGGCGTTGTACTTGTAACATTTAACTACAGATTAGAAGCACTCGGTTTCTTGTGCTTAGACACTGAAGAAGTTCCTGGAAACGCAGGATTAAAAGACCAAGTTACTGCTTTGCGATGGGTACGGGATAATATTGGGAGTTTTGGTGGGGATCCGAACAATGTTACAGTTTTTGGTGAAAGCGCTGGTGGTGCATCTACTTGTCTACATATTATCTCACCCATGTCTAAGGGTCTTTTCAAGAAAGCTGTTCCAATGAGTGGTGTACCCTTTTGCGATTGGTCTCTGTCATTTGTACCACAAAAACGAGCATTCTTACTTGGCAAAGATCTTGGCTTTGAGACAAATGACCCTAATGAGCTTCTAGAATTCTTACAAAGCGTTCCAGCGGAAAAACTAATAGGCACAAATCCAGTAGTCTTCTCTTTTGAAGAGTTCAACAATAATATACTCAAGCTGTTCCATTTCACTCCAGTTGTAGAAAAAGATTTTGGCAAGGAACATTTTTTGACAGAAGATCCTTTGGAGTGTTTAAAAAATAAAAGAATAAACGATGTAGATATCCTTATTGGATACACAACTATAGAAGCCGCAACTGATATACCTAAATTGAAACACTCAATCTTGCAACAGTCCAACCGATATCCAGAACTATTGGTGCCAAGAAAGATCCTAATGAAATGCATTCCGGAGACAATTTTAGAAGTATCGAAGAGGATACAAGAATATTATTTCAATGGGAAACCTCTTAAAGAAGAAGATATGAAAGAGTTTGTAACTTATGCTAGTCATGCGTATTTCGTCTACGACGTAAACAGATTCGTTTCACATTTGCCAAAGGTTGGTAATGGTCGAAGATATATGTACAAATTCGCCTGTGTATCTGATAGAAACGTCTACGCAAGACCTGGACTGAAATACGGGATTAAAGGAGCTGCCCATTTAGATGACCTGATGTATTTGTTTAATGCAAATGCACATAATTTAAAAGTTGAGAAAAACACCAAAGAGTATGAACTCATTAATTTTGTGTGTACAGTGTTTACCAACTTCGCAAAATATGGGTAAGTTTATAAGATATTGTTTTGGGCATTACTTGTTTTTTTTTTATTAGTGGATAAATTATTACCTGCTTATCAAATTATAAGGTGGCATAATAAGTCAACACAAAACATAAATTACTTAATCACGTCACGCAATAGTCCCCTTCTACTGTTAAGAGTAAATGAGACAACTCACGGGGTTTCAAATAATTTATATTATTAACTTTATCAACAATTGACGTGTGTCCGCAGTGATAGTTTCAATTTAGGACTGCCGTCCATCCCCGCATCTTCCCCTCGCGTAGCGCTGGGATGACTACGGCGTAGCACTAACGTCGTGACGTAGCAGATGACGTAATAGCGTAGCACCACACAAGGTTATACTTGTACCTTGAGTATTTCGTATAAGAATAAGAATCATTTAATTGCAGAAAATATACAAAGAACTAAATATACAAAAAAAAGGTTTAGCAAATCAAATGGGATTTTTACCCTACACAATTTTTCCAGCCTGAACTTTTATTTTACAGTAACCCAACACCTGACTCCGCTCTTGGTACAATCTGGCCGGAACACAACAACTCCACTAAAGCCTACGTGGAGATAGGGGACACCTTAACTTCGAAAACAGCACCTGACGCTGAAGCTCTGGTTTTCTGGAAGAGCATCTTTGATTACGCTGGACTGGAATTTTAAGACAATCCTTCAAACAATATTTTTTAAGATACAAAAGCTGACTTGAATTAAGCTTTACCTTGCCACAAGAACTGTCGTACACTATAATGAAAGCTGAAAATAAAAATATAGGCATACATTTCCTTATAAACGTCCCGAAATACATAGGTACGGTTACATAATTTATGGGGAGTGATAAGATATTTTTTGTGTTTTTTTAACGCCATTACATAACATAATGATTAAATTAGCAGATAGACGTGCTATTAACAGGATGCTGTTAATAAATATAACACAGAAGTCACAATCGGGGTTTTATACTTCTTTAAGATTACACTTCCTACATAGTCTTCACAGTTGTCATATCATAGTCCAGATTAGATTTTAATTTTATATTATCGTTTGAAGGATTTCCTTTTTTAGGGTTATTTAGTCAACAAGGAACCCTTATAGTTTCACCATGTACGTCTGTCTATCTGTCCCCGGCTTAGCTCAGAGACTCTAAGTACTAGAAAGCTGTAATTTGGCATGGGTATACAATATATTAATCACGCCGACAAAGTGGTACAATAAAATCTTGAAAAGTTTTGTTAGTTGTATCTTGTTTTATGGAATAAGTACGGTCTACTATTGTTATTCAACTCCATTTACCGACTGTAGGAACTAAACAAAGTTGAATAGGTATTAAAGTGATTTTTACTGTACACACATACATTTACTCACGCCTTTTTCCAGTGGGGTTGGGCAGAAATTACAGAACGCCACTACGATCCTTACATACTCCATTTGCTTCGTTAACGTTCATACTGTTCGCTTCGTTTTTGCTGTATTCTAACAGAAAACAGAAATAAAGATGAGAAAAAACTCGTTTCTAGGAACAAAATATTCACTATTTATCATGAACCTAGTTTGACCTTATCTCCGAGGGTCTCGTAATTGGCAACACTTATCACAGCTCGTGAACCAATATTGACGTGCAAATACAATTTCAATATTTGCGAAGGATCTGTTTGTTCAGTAGTGGGAGCGGATCCAGGATCAGAATTATGTGCCTTACTGATCAAATAGAAGCCTTTGACCCTCAATGTCTTTACCTAGAATTATGGAACACGGAATTGTGAATAACTAAATATCTTTGTTGAGCCTCGGATCCAGTTCGACCCATATGGGTCGGGTAGGTAAAGGGTTGTTAGGTGTTTTTATTCGGAAGTTCTCGGTAATAGATCGAGCTATTTTTAAGGTTCCGTACCCAAAGGGTAAAACAGGAACCCTATTACTAAGGCTCCGCCGTCTGTCTGTCTGTCCGTCCGTCTGTCACCAGGCTGTATCTCATGAACCGTGATAGTTAGACAGTTGAAATTTTCACAGATGATGTATTTCTGTTGCCGCTATAGCAACAAATACTAAAAAACAGCATAAAATAAATATTTAAGGGGCTCTCATACAACAAACGTGATATTTTGCTCGTTTTTGCTTGATATTAATAACGGCAACAGTTAGACGCTTGAAATATTCACAGAATATTTAGTTATATATCCACATTAAAAATAAATAATTAAATTAAAATAAAACAAATATTTAAGGGGGTTCCCATACAACAAACATGATTTCTTTTGCCATTTTTATAGATAATGGTACGGAACCCTTCGTGCGCGAGTCCGACTCGCACTTGGCCGGTTTTTTTACCTACGTATACTTGGAAAAGGTACAGGGAAATGGTAGCTTAATACGTATTATATATATATTATATATAGGCGTGGATGATGTGAGGTTATGCTGATAGAGTGTGAAATGGAAGTCGTAATACAGTTGGCCTGTGTAGTACGACATAGATCCGTTTGAATGGATAGGTACGTCTTGTTTAGGCGTGCTTCTAGGATGATAACCTAATGACAAAACTATAATTATTACTCGACCCATACTCGAAAGATTATTGAACCCCAGGATCCCGTGTTATCGTGCATGTTAGTATTTAAAAGTATAAGTAGCTCTCTTACTTTTTATGTTTTCTTTTCAACCTGCGTGATTCTTACCTTTAAAAATATCTTGTTTATCATGTAACTAATAGATAGTTTTAACCTTGATAAATAATTTATGTCCAAAAGTATTTACAAATAAAAAGATTACTAGAAAAATGATTACTAGTTCATCAATCATAAAAAATATGTTCCAAAGGTGTTGATCAATCTTTACTAGAAAAAAGATAGGTACTAGCCAAAATCATGCAAGTAGGTAGGTAGTGATACTAGTGACACAGTAAAAATGTATAAACATTAACACCACATAGGTGGCCCACGGGAAGAAATAGGCTATTTCTTCCCGTGGGTGTCGTAAAAGGCGACTAAGAGACTTACTGGAGAATGGGCAGCAGCGTTCTCTATGCATTTTAACACCACGCTGCGATCGCCAACTCGGCTCCCGCACCCGGCCTTTGGGGGAGGCCTATGTCCAGCAGTGGACGTCTATCGGCTGAAATGATGATGAGATAATGGGTAAAATGCTCTGACGTAATTAGTTGAGTTAAATGAGCTGCCAAATTAGAGATATGAAATGCTTTATTAATATTATAATTACCTACGCCCAGCACAAGAACCTACCTACCCAACGCAACATGTTTCCTGACTTGCGGCCAAGTGCGGATGAACCTTGAGATAACATGACCAAATGCTGGTCATGAACGATGTGAAAACTACCCATGCGAATCTGATTTAAATTCAAATCTCTAAGTTCGTCCTATTTAGAAAAAGAAATCCCCCAATGTATTTGAGAGCGCGTAGTCACATTTCTAATTATCAAAATGATATCAAAAGCCAAAACTAACATTGCACACTGCTTCATTTACAGAATAACCTGCTATACATTTATACAGCACTTTTGAAGCCATTAGCAGAAAGGCTTGTTCGAAAGTGTTGTTTCTATAGTATTATGGAATTTATGGAACATAGAAATTTGTATAAAAGAATATTAACAATAAAATTAATAGTAAAAAAGTGCATGGTAATAGTATACAGGTTAGATTTTTGAGATGGAGCAGTAAGGACAGCTACCCTAACCGTTGTAGCTACAGACAACGGTCTTAAGAGACTGTCCTTAACTTTTTGAGAAATTTTGATCACAAATCACAGATTTTGGAAAAAAAATTACAGTCAGCTGGAAAATGGGCAATTTTCACAAAATCTTGTTTTTATGGCATTCTATCATATATCTTATAAGGATCAAAAACCTTTATTCGGCCAACTGTAGTTTGAGTACTAGAAAAGTCATAAATCGCAAAAAACCTTTCTCATACATTTCGTAAGATTTTTTTTTTTTTTTTTTTTTTAAACAAAAAAAACTACACTCGAACTTAGTAAAATTTCTAGGTGACTCCAAATGAAAAGTCCTCGCACATTAAGACGAACTATAAACAAATAGTACTTTGTACCGCGATGAGTAGTTCATGATTACAGCCTAACAGAATTTTTAAATGATCGTACTTAGTTCCTATCATTATGACATTTATTCGATCTCGATACCGTAATACTTTTTAGTTATAAAGTTTTTTTTATAGATTAACGGTCTTATTCATAAAAAGTTATCGAACATCTAAAACCTTGCTAAACTCTGGTTGTCAAAAAGTGTTATTCATAAACATATTTTAGCACTTAAACGTTCTATAAACCTTTTATACAGTTATGAAAGCCAGAATCCTACTTTAACAGAGTTATAAGGAAAAAATGGCCGTTTCTACAGCAGCTGACTTACAAGAAAATGACATTTGTCATACAATGTACTTGTATTATTATTTTTATTCGTAAACAATTGTACTTGGAGGAGCTGCAGTTGTAATTAATTTATTTTGCACTTCTGTTTGACTTGAGCTCTTGCTAAGCTGACTCCCGGTGGTTTTAGGTTACTCCCGACTAAAATTAGAGCCTTAATTATCTCTTCAGCCCTATTTTAAGGCCTCTAAATAGAAGCGAGGAAAATTTAAACGGAGATAACAACATGAAATACTGTGGATCGCTGCTTTGGAGCGTGGAAACAGCGCTTACGATGCCTTTTACATGGCATGACCTGCGAACTAGAAAATGTGAAAACAAGCATAGTGGCTGTAGCAGTAATTCACAAGTCCACATTGCAGTTGACCATGGAGACATGCAGTTAGAGTGTAGCAATATCAATGAATATCGTACAAGTGAAGTAACATAAGAAGTTGCAAGGGAAATGCAAATGCTAATGCTATTTTACGTAACGTAATATAACGTTATATTACGTTACGTAAAATAGCATTAGCTGTTTCCACGCTCCAAAGCAGCGATCCACAGTATTTCTTGTTGTTTACTCCGTTTAAATTTTCCTCGCTTCAATAGGTTTATAGAACGTTTAAGTGCTAAAATGTGTTTATGAATAACACTTTTTGACAACCAGAGTTTAGCAAGGTTTTAGATGTTCGATAACTTTTTATGAATAAGACCGTTAATCTATAAAAAAAACTTTAAAACTGAAAAGTATTACGGTATCGAGATCGAATAAATGTCATAATGATAGGAACTAAGTACGATCATTTAAAAATTCTGTTAGGCTGTAATCATGAACTACTCATCGCGGTACAAAGTATTATTTGTTTATAGTTCGTCTTAATGTGCTAGGGCTGGTTCTAAACAGATCAACATCTAAGTGAGAGGGCAGATTATTGAAGCTTGCTGCGCTACGTAAGAAGCAGGCATTGCGTCGGCAGTTTGTTGACGCAAAGCAAATGGAATGTGAAAAAGTGGCCGTTGCCTGAAGCCAACTTCTCTCCAAAATATGTGATATTTTGGAGAGAAGTTGGGAACAATCGATGGAACTATTCGCAATATTTAACAGAAAAGTAATATCATTAGCTTGGTGTCTGTTTTCCAGCGTTGGAAAATGGTATCTCCTGCAACGATGAGTGTAATCCGTTGAGCGTTGCTTTGTCTTATAATCTAAATATCTTATAAACTTTTTCTGAATGCTTTCTATTCTTGACTTATACACTTCATATTTTGGGTTCCATACTTGAGATGCGTATTCAAGGTGGCTGCGTACGTATGAACAGTATAATACTTTTGAGTGGTTTTAGAGAACTGATGCAAGTAGAAGATCTTAATATGAAACCTAGGGACTTGGACGCTTTTTTTTACGATTTCATCATAATATGCATTTCGAATAAAACTTCTTGGAGCTCGTTTTATCAAATTGTTTTTACAGTTTACCTACACATAATCGCAGTGTCTTACATATCTTAGGATATCATAATTTTTCCGCTATTTACACAGCCTTATAGAAGTTTAGAACAAAAAGATTCCCATTGTTTGCTTGTTTGTTCAGATGTTACTGTTGTTAGCACACGTCTACGCATACAGCAGTTACTTACGTTAAACAAACAGCTTTTTCTTACATAATAAAGTAAAGATTAAATTATCATCAGGAACAGTTCATTGATACTACAGCTAAGTAAAACATAATAATAATAACCCCACCGCCGTATCTCTACGTTGACGTCGTGGTGGGGCTTGCGTGCTCCAACAATCACTAGGTCTGTGCCGGTAGAGTTTACTTTGCCGAGACAGATCTAGGGTGAGGAGCCAGACCAAGAGAGATACAATCCAAGCCAAGGTCGCACATGCCGAGGGCTTCATGGCTAGGGGAGAGCACTAGTCGTTAGTGTGCCAACTCTGGATAATAGGGGACCTCCAGTTTTATTCACTCTTACTACAGTGAACGCAGGGCTCTGCTGTGGTCGACTTTTTAAGTCCCTAGGTACTCGTGGGAACAATATGAATACTCGATCTAAAACAAAAAAACAACTTCAGGCGAATCTGCCTCAGTTATATGACGAAACTTCACAAATCTCTTCGTCATGTCCTTCATCTCTTTTTCCATCAATTCCATCGTCATCACAATCTTTCCGCGTCACTCCGACGCCATCTACATCATCTATCAGTATACAGTCAGCGGATGTTGTACAGGAGACAAATTTTGTCGATGATACTGTACCCACCGCTAGAACTGCTACAACTCGTAGGAAATGGAGCATTGAAATGAATAAATTCATCCTACGCACTTACCTTCATCTTACTAGTATGAAAACAGACAAAAATGCATACCTTCCATCGCTTCACACAAAGTTTCTAGAAAATATCCGGCTATGCAAGTAAGCCGACATAGAATAGGTGACCAGCGGCGAACCATAGTTCAAAGGAAATTATTACCACAAGACACAATAGATCAGATTTATGAGGAAGTCAGAGCCGAACTACAAATGGTACACACTCAAATACAGCAACACTCTTCACAATCTCATACACAAACCGGCCAGCGCATGAAATGGACGAATGAATATAACGAAAC
The DNA here is from genome assembly GCA_963921375.1 of Tiliacea citrago. Lineage (NCBI taxonomy): Eukaryota > Metazoa > Arthropoda > Insecta > Lepidoptera > Noctuidae > Tiliacea > Tiliacea citrago. The sequence goes on from OY992793.1 coordinate 3,194,399, forward strand.
AATAATTAAAATATATTACACTGCCACAAAATTAGAAACAGATAAAACAGCCTATAGAAAATATTTACACGAGAAATTCATAAATATATAGCCGGAATTAACACATATAACAGAGCAAAGATTATCCGATCAAGTGAGAGCGATTTTAAATAACAAATATATACATCCCAACAGATTAGAAGAAATTAAAAACCAGATAGTTGCAGAATTAAGGAAAAGTAACACCAATACACAAAATATTGAATACATAAATATCGATCACTTGAATACACAAGCGCAGAAAGACTTTGAACAACCTGATACAAATACTAACTTCACTGACACACCTACAAATACTCTCACAACTCATATAGTCCTAAACAGTAGCACAGATACTGACATCGTAGCTCAGACATTCGTAAATACAGTTGAAGTCAATTTCTTGAACTTGTTTTGGTCTATTTAGATAGATTAGGAGCAGGTTTTGGATCATTATTAAATAATCGCTCTAAACATACTATAGTTAACTGTTGTTACCATAACCTGCAACGAGCTTGTTCATAAAATAAAACACACACAAATGAATGAACAGACTACTGTAGTTCTTTTAATTGGAAACAGTCTGAGCTTAAATAAATGGGACATAGTTAATGGTGTCGACACCCTACTTAAATTAAAATTAGGTAAATTAATATTATGCACATTACCATATTCAAATCATTTGCATGTAGAAGAAAACAATTATATTCATAGTTTAAACAACGTAATGCATATTTTGACATGTCGTCATAGTGACCGTTTATTGTATTTTGATACAAACAATTTTGTTAGAGATTTTGTTTTAATTGGGGAACATATGTTTCTTCCCAAGAAAAGTCAACATGTATTGGCTACTCTGTTAGCTTACAATATACACGCAGTTATTGATAATTTAACTGAGACTAGGTTAAGTGACGAAACAGTATTATCTAGTATTTCTAATAATACTGTAATAGATTCTTTAAACTTTTAGACTCGACAAAAGAGAAGCAAAATAAGAATATTTTACTATATCACCAAAATATAAATCGCTTCTCTGGCAAAATCCTAGACGTGAAATTGTTAATAGATAAATATCATTTGGATATCTTATGTTTTTGTGAAACCTGGTTAAAACCGGATAGGATGTTGTTTAATGTAAATAATTTTTCAGTTGCCAGTGCGTACAACAGGTCCTCAACGGGGGGTGGTACCTTGATATTATGTAATAGTTGTTTCAAACATAAGGAAAAGAAGGATATCACTGCTTGCTCTGTTGATCGCTTATGTGAGGTAGCATGTGCAGAGGTTGAAGGCCATACTTTCTTAAGTGTTTATAGACCCCCAGCATCGAACTTGTCATCATTTTTAATAATTATGGAAGAAATATTAAGCAAACTTTTTAAAGATAATAAATTAGTTTTTGTTTGTGGTGACCTAAATATTGATTTATTAGTTAATTCACCAGATAAATGTCAGCTTATATCATTGTTTAAATCATTCAATTTATAATGTATATTTAATGAAGCAACTAGAATAACAGCAACCTCAGCTTCATGCATAGACAACGTATTTACTAATTGTAAAATAAAAGACTCGTCCTTAATTAGTGGCGTCAGGTCTGATCATACTGGGCAACTTGTATCATTTGTCTTAGATAAAAAGATAGTAGATAAAATCATTGAATTAAGACCTATCACAAAAAATAAATTGAAAATGTTCAATAATAATGTTCTTAGCAATCTATCAACAGCTAGTTTTGATTCACAAGACCCCAATATAAACTACGGTACTTTATTTTCTACAGTATGCCAAGAATTCAATAAAGCATGTCCTGTAAAAAAAGTTACAATCAATACTAAACCAAAATTTTGTGAATGGGCCACTGCTGGCATTAGAAAAAGCAGAGATGTTTTATATAACTTGTACTACGAGAAATCATTGACTTCTGATCAAGTCCTTCATAATTATGTCAGAAACTATTCTAAGATATTTAAAAGAGTCTGCGCTCAAGCTAAATCTAAATTAATAAGTAACAAAATTAGTATTTCTAATAATAAAATAAAAGCTGTGTGGCAGGTAATTAACAAAGAAACTGGAAACACAAAACGGCGAGATCAGAATGAATTGTCTTTAAAAATTAATAATGAAATCATTTCAGATAAGTTAAAAGTTGCTGAGACACTAGAAAACTTATTTACCAACATCCCAATAGAGGTTACGAAATCTCTCTCCTCATCATCCGTATTAGCTGAATCTCTTCTCAAAGAAAACTTCTCTAAAGACATTCCAAGTTTCGAATTCAAGCCCATTTCTGTTGTCACTATTAAAAAAACATTCAAAAGTCTTAACATAAAGAACACTGAAGACTTATGGGGAATTTCCGTTAAGGTTCTTGGAGATTTAATTGACACAATAGCCCCTGTCCTAACAGGCAAATTTAATCAATGTTTAGACAGCGGTACGTTTCCTGATTTAATGAAACATAGTAAAGTAGTACCAATTTTCAAATCGGGTAGTAAGAGTGATCCCTCTAATTACAGGTCTATATCTGTGCTACCAGCATTGAGTAAAATATACGAAAAAATAATGCTAGACCAGATGTTGTCACATTTTAATTCAAATGGGATTTTACATAGTCGCCAGTTTGGTTTCACAAAAGGTAGGTCGACGACTGACGCAGGAGTGAAACTCATCAGTCACATTTTGGATCCTGGGAGAAATCCCAGGATGCCATTGGCATTTTCTGTGATCTCTCAAAAGCGTTTGACTGCGTTGACCACAATACACTAATCTGTAAATTACACCACTACGGAATTCGTGGACAAGCTGCTGATCTTGTTTTTTCCTATTTATCAAACAGGCAGCAAAAAGTAAACGTTAACGGGGCAACGTCCTTAGGGGTCTCTAGTAAAGATGGGCGTCCCTCAAGGTTCAGTTCTTGGCCCTTTCTTATTTCTAGTTTATATTAATGATCTGCCTTACATGATGGCTAACTTATCGAATATAATTCTATTCGCTGATGACACTTCCCTTATTTTTAAAATAGATAGAAAAGATACGGATGTCTTACATGTCAACGATAGTCTGGCTGTTCTTTCAAAATGGTTCGCAGCTAATAATCTTTTACTTAATGCGAACAAAACAAAATGTCTTAAGTTTTCATTACCAAATGTACCCCAAGTGAGTCTAAATTTAAAACTTGACGGCAAGAAACTAGATGCTATTACGGAAACTGTATTTCTAGGAATTACTTTAGATTCAAAATTACAATGGGGTCCCCACATTAGAGCTCTTTCAAGTAGATTAAGTTCAGCTGCATATGCAGTAAGAAAAATAAGGCAGTTAACTGATATAGCCACAGCTAGGTTAGTGTACTTTGCTTATTTCCACAGTATTATGTCATATGGCATTCTGCTGTGGGGATCGGCTGATGACGTAGATTCAATTTTCATTTTACAAAAGAGGCCAATCCGCGCAATCTATGGAATGGGTCCTCGTGAGTCCCTTAGAAACAAATTCAAAGAAATTGATGTACTAGAACTCTGCCTTCCCTTTATATCTTAGAAAGTATTTTATATGTTCGCAAAAACTTAGGACTTTTCAAAATAAGAAGCGATTTCCATAATATAAATACACGTAGTAAACATGAAATTGTGATACCCAATTTTAGATTAACTAAAACAAGCAAGTCATTTCTTATAAACAGTATCCGCTTCTATAACAAGTTGCCAAAGTCGGTTATAGAACTTAGCGATGGAAAGTTCAAAACCCACATCAAACGTGTCCTAATCAAAAAAGCATACTATAAGATTAAGGACTACGTTGAAGACAAGGAAGTTTGGCAATAATTCTTTCTGCACATGTTGGCTTCCCTGGTACCTCATTAACGGCATAACTATGTGAACGTCTATTAACTGCTCCTAAATTACGATTTTTATTTCTGTTTTTTACATACTTTGACATAACCTACAAATTTTAATTTAAAATATTTATTAGTGACTTGTGGACAGAATATTTATTCAGTTTTTTTTTTTTACAGTTGTAATGACAATGTTGTCATTTGGTTTAAATATATAGGTTTTTATTTTTATTACTTTAGTAATATTTTATATAGATTCTTTTTTAATTTGTGAATGTGAGAACGTTGTAGGCTTAATAGACTGTAGCTTTGTAAACTATATTTTATTTTGTTAAGTACTTGGTACTTGTTGACGGGCCTACACTGTCCTCCCATACCTATTAACACTGTAACTTATAACATTGTTAAAGCCCACTTTTTTTAAAAGAGTAACCGTGGAGTTTCTTGCCGGCTCTTCTCCATAGGAAACGACCAATTGGAACCGTGCACCTAGCTTCTGACGTTTCATAAGGTTTATGTGAAATAAAAATTTTTGATTTGATTTGATTTGATTTGAACGATTTACATATTGGTCAAATTGGACCTACGCAAACTTACTTTGAAGCTGCCCCAGAATTCAACACAGAAATTGAAGCCACATTTCAACAAGCTCAACATAATTTTATTGACACATTCCCCACTAACAGGCCATACATCCCCAAGCAGAAGACATCTAGAAAGTTTTCTGCCATAGTTACATACATAAATACCGTCATTCTCCCGAAGCACGTAAATGTCGACACCGAATTCATGAAATTACAGACCATAATTTACTGTGCAGCATGGACGGCAGCTACATGCAACGGAGCTAAAATATTATCAGACCCTACACAAAATGAACGTCGTACTTATAAACAACGAAAGCCAAAATGGCAAATCAGATTAGAAAAGAAAATTGAAAATCTAAGAGCAAACATAGCTAGGCTGACACATTTCATTAAAGGTAGTAGAAGTCGAAAATTAATAGCTGCAGTAGAAGTAATAAAGAAAAAATACCAACTACACGCACAACACGAAAACTCAAATACACAAATAGAACACTTTTTGGACACTTTGAAACAAAAATTAAGTGCAGCATCCAGTAGACTTAAAATATACATAACATGCACGAACCGCAAAGTAGAGAACATAAAATTTATTAACAATGAAAAAATATTTTATAGGAACCTTGCATCTAATAACAGAGACACCACTAACCAATCCTTAGAGACACTTAGGACACAATCCGAAACACTAAGGGAATTCTGGGCCAACATTTGGGAAAATCCAGTATACCATAATAATCGCGCATTGAATTTATACCTATAGATACATTTATAGAGGTCATCAAACGCACACACAACTGGAAATCGCCTGGCACTGATAACATCCACAACTACTGGTATAAGAAATTCACTAACATACATCCATTCTTACATAATCATTTAAACACATTCATTCAAAAACCAAATTTACTTCCAACATACATAACACACGGAGTAACTTATATGATACCTAAAGATATGAATGACACTATAAACCGAGCGAAATACCGACCAATTACTTGTTTACAAACCTTGTATAAAATCTTAACAGCCTGCGTAAGTGAAGTAGTATACGAACATTTAACTAAAAATAACATTCTAGCAGAACAACAAAAGGGTTGTCGTAAGAATAGCCAAGGATGTAAAGAGCAACTTACCATTGACGCGATTACTATGAACAGCGCTGTTAAAAGCAGGAAGGATATTCATACAATGTTTATTGATTATCAAAAGGCTTTCGATTCAGTTCCGCACAGCTGGTTAGTACACGTCCTAAACCTGTATAAAATTCACCCAACACTGAAACAATTCTTAGAAACTGCCATGCAGAATTGGCAAACTGTTCTTAAAATTAATTCATCCTCCTAGACTGTAGCTACTGAATCAATCCGTATAAAACGTGGAATTTTTCAAGGAGACGCTCTAAGCCCTCTATGGTTTTGCATGGCACTCAATCCACTCTCACACTTGCTTGATAAGATAGACGCAGGATTCACCCTGGCAAACAATGACACACAATACACACTTACACACCTTATGTACATGGATGACATAAAGTTATACGCAGCTGACAAAAAAGCTCTTTTTCAATTAGCTGACACAACACAACAATTTTCTGACGATATTTGCATGTCGTTCGGAGTAGATAAGTGCAAAATCTTATCAATTTTAAAAGGAAAAATCCAAAATAATAGTTACACACTCGCATCAGGTGAATCGATCGAGCCAATGGATGAACAGAGTACATACAAATACCTAGGTTTTAAACAGTCCAGGCAGATACAACAAAAGATGTCAAAACAAGAACTGCAAAAAAAATTCTCACACCACCTCAACCTTATCTTAAAAAGCAACCTCAACTCTAGAAACACAATTAAAGCCATCAATACATTTGCAATACCTATTCTCACATACTCTTTCGGAATTATACGGTGGTCAAAGACTGATATCAAAAAACTACAGCGCACTGTCAATACACTCCTAACCAAACATAGAAAACACCATCCAAAATCATGCATACAACGACATACACTGCCACGCCAAGAAGGAGGAAGAGGATTAATAGAAATACACAATTTACACAACAAACAAATCCTTTCTCTCAGAGCGTATTTCCATAACAAATCGGAACATTCATTACTACACAAACAGGTAACGGACACAGATAAAAAAACTTACACCACTAAACCTACAAAACAGGCACTCGCAAATAAATGAACACATTATAAATACACAAAAAAAATTGCAGCATGGTCTTCAAAAGCCCTACATGGAAGACATCGAGCCTTCCTGAGCCAGCCACACGTCGACAAAGTTAAGTCGAACGAATGGCTCAAACGTGGCGAATTGTTTCCCGAGACCGATGGTTTTATGCTGGCCATACAGGATCAAGTAGTAGCCACCCGTAATTACAGAAGGTACATTATAAAAGACCCATACCAGCCGACTGACTTGTGCAGACATTGCAACACTGCACACTGCCTCTGAAACCATACAACATATAACAGGAGCTTGTAAATCACTTGCTCAAACTGACTATAAACACCGCCATGACCAAGTCGCTGCAATTATACACCAACAGTTAGCATACAAATATAAACTCGTCAACGAAATGATACCATATTATAGATATAAACCAGAAATTGTATTAGAAAGTCAGGACCAGAAAATTTACTGAGTTCGAACAATAATAACTGATAAAACTATTCATTACAATAGACCTGACATTACCGTTCACGACAAAACCAATAAAACAGTTTATCTGATAGATATAGCAATACCTAACTCACACAATATTCAATCCACAATATCCGAAAAACTCAGTAAGTATCAAGATCTCGCCATAGAAATTAAAACTCAATGGAAAGCACAGACCGTTCACATTGTCCCCATTGTTCTTTCATCTACTGGTATAATACCAAAATCACTCTCACAAAGCCTTAACACCCTACAGATGCCTACTCACACACTTTACATGCTCCAAAAAGCCACCATCCTTAACACTTGTCGCATCACCCGAAAGTTCCTGACTTCTTCAACACTGTCATCCACCTTCTCTATCTAAATTTTGCCTTACATACTTGGTCCCGACCCGTATGTAAGGTCTCTTAAACTCTCTTAAACGAGAAGAAACATAAAGAACCAATAAAAATAATAATAATAATAACATAATTATCTACGCAAATATGGGTGAATGTCAAGATTAATGTAAATTCGGCCCATTTTAGTCTGTCTAGGCACAACACAAGTTGCTACTATAATGTATCAAAGTTATTGACGAAGCCGAATACAAATGTGTATATTGTCCTTATTCAATTTTATTCCACTGTAGGTTGAATACCTCTTGTCATATAGAGAAGGAACGAGCATTGTTCACAAGACTTTTTAATGCGTGTTGGGCAGTAGTCCTATTCTGTAAAGTTCACCGCAGACCTCACTCAAGTGACCGCACACAATTCGAACGCAAACTTATTTGTTTTTAACCCCCAACGGAAACACAGGGGTGTTATAAGTTTAACGTGTGTGTCTGTGTATGTCTGTCTCTGGCATCATAGCACCCCAACGGCAGATTTTTTTTTTTTTCGTGATATGTGACTTGATCAAGAGTGTTCTTGGTTCGGTTCAAGAAAATCAGCTCAGCCGTTTGAAGCCGCGCTTTTCTAGTTGATGAAGGAATGTGAGTATCTTCCATCGATCGAGTCGTGGTATACTGTTACTTCAATGATATTAAAAGAACGTTGTAGCCTTAAACTGATGCTGCAGTATCACCTGGAATTTGCAGGATACCCAACTCGCTCACCAACTTACAGCAGAAGTATATTATGGTGTTTGGGCTCATTGGAATGGTCTCAATGAAAAGATTACATAGATAGATGCTGATCAGGGCCTGATGATGGAGTAGCAAAGAGAAATGAGAATAAATTAGTAACGTTTTTAATTAAAATATTTATTTACCAGTTTATAATATAATATGTACATAAATAACCTACTTAATTCATTAATATGTATATAGGAACTAAGTACGATCATTAAAAAATTCTGTTAGGCTATAATCATCAAAATAATATGATGTTGGCCCTTTGAGTATATTATTATAAGTTATCGGTAATATATTGATGCAAGTGTCGTCGCGTCGGCGGACGGCTAATGAAAACGCCAAGCAAATGAGGCAATTATGAATAATACTATTGTAGAAAGGATAGCTCCTGTTAACTTCCTATTTTCATTAACCGTCCCCCGACGCGACCACGCTTGGATCAAAATATTACCTACAACTTATAATATTAAACTTAAAAGGCAAATATTTTTTTTTTTTACTTTTTAGAGTTTTTCTTTAAAGTAAATCTTCGGAAAACATATCGACACTTTTTCTTTGCTTGTTTAGAGAACAACACTGCACAATACACGTTTCCTCACGGTGCGGTGTTTCATTCACATAATGATGATGAACGACGATGAGCTCATTAAAAACTACTTCAGTTTGTACTCATATCTAATGCAGGACACTTATGACGTAGGTACGTGTAGTTAAGTATGAAGTTACAACAATAGAATGACACCATAATTAGTGACCTGACAATTCTGACATGGATAAATGCACAGGACAAGTCTTTCCTATACTCGTACCATCCAAGTATAGGAGAAATGTAAACTTTGACAGATTTAAGCATACAGTTCGTGACTTCTCGTCCACTTGGCAAGGTAAACAACTATATAAATAATATTTCGCGATAAAAGTCGATACATTTCAAAGTCAAGATCAATTATTATTAAAATTTCCAGCTGTGATACACCCACTCCAAATAAAGTCTAAAACAAAAGAATTTTCTTAAGTTTAACGGACGGAAATACACGAAGAATTGACTGGGATGATACAACAGCTGTGTCGTGTGTTTCTATGTGTGCATCGGCCAGTACATCGTTATCTTTGTTGACTCAATTAGCGTATACTTCTTTGAATAGCTATTAGTGGAGCTTGTCATAAGTACACACTCATAATAAGTTTATAGTGTAAATAAGCAATCTCACAAACACATCTCAGATTAGTGTACATAGCATCTCTCGTTCAGTCCACAGCGGAGGCAGGTCGGCTCAAATTGGTTAGTCACGGAAATAAATTAAATTAATATAACAAACTATATATTTTTTTTGCATACACTCGGTATTCGAAGCCAATAGAAAAAACTAATGTTCCAGACTCCGACCGATTAGGTAACAAGTAACAAGAGGCTATAAATCTAGACAGTTCGGAAATAAATGACTTCAAATTCGGCTTTTTTTTGGCGATTCGTTATGTATTTATGGATAAACAACCGGATTTAATTTCAGTTATAAATATTTTGTCCAGGTAGAATCTTGTGACCAGAAGTTTGTTGAATAACTACGAAAATGGTACAGGTGAGAGTAAATGAGGGGTTGCTGGAGGGAGAGCTGGTGAACAACGAGTACGGCGGCACCTACTGCAGCTTCAAGGGCGTCCCGTACGCACAGCCGCCCGTGGGAGACCTTAGGTTCAAAGTAAGAAAAATTCAAATACATAAAAAATGTTCTGTTACCGACTAATTGGCAGACAATGCACTGCCGCCTGCAATCCAATTGCAATTAACTTTGCTTAATATACCCTACTGAACAAAGTCTAAGGAACATGCCAACTTATTTAAAAAAACTCTTTAGACAATGAAAACTAAATTACCAATGTATAATTCGATTTTCATTGATTAAATATTAATCTTAGTCATAAAAAGCTTTCCGTTACCTAGAAAGAAATAAAACAACCATTTTATTTGTCATCAAAAATCCTTATTTTTTTTTTTACTTTTAAGAACGTTATCCATTTTTATTTCAGGCTCCACTGTCAATTACACCATGGCAAGGCGTACGCAAGGCAAACAAATTTGGCCCAATTTGCTACCAGTACAACTCAACGAACCCTAATCTAGGTAAAATGAGTGAGGACTGCTTGTATCTCAATGTTTATACACCGGACGTTAAACCCAACAACCCCCTTCCTGTTATGGTTTGGATTCATGGAGGAGGATTCGTCTGGGGAAGTGGTAATGATGTGGTACGGTCCAGAATTCCTTATCAGACACGGTATAGTTTTGGTCACAATAAACTACAGACTTGAGGTCCTCGGATTTCTCTGCCTTGACACCGAAAATGTCCCTGGTAACGCTGGCATGAAGGACCAAGTGGCAGCACTCAGATGGGTGAAGACAAATATTGCTAACTTTGGCGGAAATCCTGAAAACATTACAATTTTTGGCGAAAGTGCTGGAGCCGGAAGTGTTTCGTATCATTTAGTATCACCAATGTCTAAGGGCCTATTTAAGCGAGCAATACCTTGGCGCTGCTACATGCTTTTGGTCACAAGCGTTCGAACCACGAGAAAAAGCTTCGCTTTTAGCCAAACAATTAGGATTCCAGTCAGAAGACGATAAAGAGCTCTACGAATTCTTCAAAAAACAACCTCTCGAGGCTCTTGTCAATTTGAATCTACAAGTTACACTAGCACAAAAACCTTATGAAATCCATTTTAGCATAGCGAATGAGAAAGACTTTGGAAACGAAATGTTCTTCTATGGAGATGTCACTAACGCAATTAGAAACAAAACACATGAAGGTGTTGATATTACGGCTGAGTATACCCAAGACGAAGGACTGCTAGCATTGGCCATTGGTGGTCCTTTGGAAGATATAATTGCTAAAGCTAAACGATACCGTGAAGTCTTTGCCCCCAAAATTATTCAGACAAACTGTGCTATTGGTGATCAATTGAAAGCTGCAAGGAAGATACAAAAATACTATTTCAAAGCTAATGATGTATCAATAAAAAATTCTGTACAAATGTTGAAGTTCTTAAATACTGACATGTTCGTATATGGAGTAATGTTATCAGCTAAACTGAATTCAAGGAAGAATAAAGTGTACTTATACAAGTTCAATTGTAAATCTGAGAGGAACTGTTTCAACAGTGTGTTTGGGGTCGACCATGTCACTAAGGATATGTCGGTGGTGTCTCATTGTGATGATTTGACATATCTCTTCCCAGTACAACTGTTCACTAAGAAAGTTGATAAAAATTCGGACACTTTTAAATTTATCGACAGGGTCACTAAGCTCTGGACGAATTTCGCCAAATACGGGTAAGTAAACAAAAAAATCATGTAGGTCTACATAGATTGAAGATTACGTCAATGTTGTAGCAATTGCAAAATAAATCTAACGGTAGATTCTTGTGATTATTTTCTTATCAATATATCTATAGAGCAATATATAGATCATGTATCGATTAGTTAAGACCAAGCTTAATGTTAATATTATCAACATCAATTCTAGTATGGCAAATATAAATTAAAGGGTTGTAGGTGAAGGAGCCTCACTCCACAGATTTTAACGCCATTTTATTTTGAAACGTAGGTATACTTGGCCATTCTGCATGATCACCGTGATGAAAAAATGCATAATTACCAGCGCAGCGATACTTATTTTTAAGTGCCGCAGCATCTTACTGAGATAGGGGCCTTTTGGCCTCGTACAGGACTTTCTGTTTTTATTTTCATTCTTACTTTGTTTTATTTTTGTTTTTGTTCTTTATGTTTCTATGAGTGTGTTTTAGTTTAATTTGTGATCTGTGCGAGTCCCAATAAATGCTTTTTCTTTCTTTCTTTAATTATGAACGCGTCGTGTTGTTTTTAGCAACCCAACCCCAGACGACAGCCTTGGAGTGAAATGGAAGCCATACACCTTGGCTCCGCAGGATTACCTGGACATTGGCAATCAGCTGGTTGCTGGCCAATCACCTGACAAGGAAGAAAACGACCTGTGGGAGAGCGTGTTTCAGGAATATTTGCCAAAATATAGTGCGTTGCAATAAACGTGACTTGTTATCTGAAAATTCCACTTTACGAATGTATGTATACATAAAAGTTTAATTATAGAATCGTGAATCAAAGTTGTGAAACCGTTTTTTTATGTCCTGTACCTAAGACGAGTAAGAAATATTCCGAAATTTACGGATGAACACGTAAAACTCGGTCAAGAAAAATATTTAGAAATAAGTCCTTGTTTGTTGTAGTAATTTAGTTTCTCTCAAACAGTTTGCATTTCAGAGCACTGACATTCTTATGAATTACCTTAAACCAAACCAACAATAAAAAAATCGGCCAAGTGCGTGTCATGCACAATGAACAGTTCCGCAGTTGGGATGAATTTATCCCAAAAACAAACTTAACATTGTAGTTAAAAACCATGTTCTCCCATACATCGATACTCGTCACGGTCAATTCTCCAACTGAAAATGTAAGTTGGTCGGCTATTACTCGTTAACTTGTAAAGCCTACTTAGCTGTGATAGTTCTCCTTTTAATTTCGGTATGTAAACTACTGCCATGAATTTTTTCACATATCTGGCAGGCAGGCACTTGACTCTAAAAAAAAAAAAAAAAAATAGCACTTTAAAGCTTAATATTACGCAAACGGATCCCTTAATCGAAAAATGGTTTTGACAGACCCGCGATAGTTTTAAACAGCCTATCCAACACCATGCCCCCACACCATGGGATAGACGAGAAAAAAATATACCATCCCCACTTTACGTGCAAGAGAGGTATTAAAACATTTTTTTTTCAAGATTTTACTTTACCACTTTGACGGCGTGATTAATATAATAGGTTGGGGAAAAAGTTTCTTCGCATTTTTTATGAAAATTCAAAACATTTTTTAATATAGTTTCTTTACATTTAACTAAAGTATGTAGGTACCATTTTGTTCGGTAACTTTTTGCCATCTTGTAGGTAGGGATATGATCCCATTGCTATAGAAATTTTGGGACTTCTGATCAAAATACCGCGACAAGTGGTTTTGGCAGTCCTCTCGTGATGTTAACCTTTTTTTTTTTTTGGGTGGGAAATCATCAAATAACTTCTCCCGCTCTGGGCGGAGCGGGAGGGCGTGTCAGACTTTTACTGACTAAAACCCACCCGTGTTCCTTCCGTTGCCTGTGTGCCAGGGCCACGATATCCCTTTCGGACAAACTCGCAACCCCGGCAGGCATTGGTCCTAACGGACCCCGTCAGTTTGTGCTGACATCTCATTGAGGCGCGCGTGGAACACAACGCGCCGTCGACCCGGGCCTGGTCCTTATCAGACGGCGAGCTACCCATCGCTCACCGTCCGCAGGCCCGCGCCTACGGTGGCCGGAAATCGGCTTGCGACTCCCGACGCCCGGGGCGTCTCCTGCGGCGACCAAGGGCGCGAACCTTGTCTCACCCTCACGCATTCCGCCTCCTCCTTTGCTAGCATAACTGCTTCGCAGAAGGAGGTGATGGCCTCCCATGCACTCTCGCTCCGAACCATGGCCTGAACCAGGCCCGGACGCGAGAGATCGCCGCCGCCGATCGCCTCCATGAGGACACGGCACCGGCTCCGCCCAAGCTGGGCAGACCTCCACCGTATGCTCCACCGTGTCGTCCGGGCGATCCACACAGTGGTGATCGTGATGTTAACCTGACACTGCCTAAAGAATTCTGAAGAGACCGAAACAGGTGGAAATCTGAAGGTGCAAGGTCAGGACTATACGGCGGATAAATTAACACCTCCCAGCCAAACTCTCTTAATTTTTGCTGAGTGGCTAAAGATGTGTGAGGTCTAGCGTTACATTATGATGAAAAACCACACCCCTTCTGTTGAATAATTCCGGCCGCTTTCTCTCAACTTCTTGCTTTAATCTCATCAGTTGTTCGCAGTAGAGTTAGAGACCACAAAACAGTATTGGCACATTTGAAAAAAACCGGGTACACAAAAAAGCTCGATATTTGGGTACCTTACGAGCTCACTGAAAGAAACCTAATGAACCGTGTACTCATTTGTGATTCTTTATTACGACGTAATGAAACCGAACCATTTTTGAAGAAGCTGATAACTGGTGATGAACAGTGGATCACGTACGACAAGAACGTGCGAAAAAGGTCGTGGTCAAACGCCGGTCAGGCTTCACAGACTATGGCGAAACCCGGGTTAACTCGCAACAAGATGATGCTGTGTGTGTGGTGGGATTGGAAGGGCATTATTCATTATGAGCTGTTACCACCAGGCAGGACCATCGATTCTGAACTCTACTGCGAACAACTGATGAGATTAAAGCGAGAAGTTGAAAGAAAGCGGCCAGAATTTATCAACAGAAGGGGTGTGGTTTTTCATCATGATAACGCTAGACCTCACACATCTTTAGCCACTCAGCAAAAATTAAGAGAGTTTGGCTGGGAGCTGTTAATGCATCCGCCGTATAGTCCTGACCTTGCACCTTCAGATTTTCACCTGTTTTGGTCTCTTCCGAATTCATTAGGCAGTGTCAGGTTAACATCACGAGAGGACTGCCAAAACCACTTGTCGCGGTAGTTTGATCAGAAGTCCCAAAATTTCTATAGCAATGGGATCATGTCCCTACCTAAAAAATGGCAAAAAGTTATCGAACAAAATGGTAGTTACATGCTTTAGTTAAATGTAAATAAACTATATTAAAAAATGTTTTGAATTTTCTTAAAAAATGCGAAGAAACTTTTTCCCCAACCTATTATGTAACAGAAATTGGAATAAGAAAGTGCAAATTCCGTAGACGTGTTGTGTAAATTCCGTGGCTTGGGCAACAACTTTTCAATTATAAAACAAAGACCTCAGCTATCTATAATGTGACTCTAACCCTTTACGCACGTGTTATATTCGCATGTCACATAGGTATATACCCCGTATTTAGTTTTGTTTGACACGGAACACCTCACCAATTAGTCCTTTGAGCGATTCTATATAAACTCTACGAGTAGGTATCGGTAAATATGCTATGTTTGGAAAATACGCTGTTTCGCCCGCGCAACAAATTAGTGTCTCGATAAAGAATGTAGTACATAACACGTCTGGCTAACTGGTTAGTTTCGTAGATTTATTACGTTGTAAACAACATTCTATCGCTGAATTGCTGTTTTGCGACTAGCAACCGTTACAAGTAATAGGTAGTAGAGCAACTTAACGCATGCATGAGAAGATTTATTTTAAGCACACTACGTAGCCAAGCATATTATAAGTTGGAGGGCTGACAAAAATGCTTGGCTTAAGGGGGCTGCGCTAAGGTAGCCCGCGAAATTCATATTTTCTTAAGTTTTTTTCAATTTGCAGGTCAGTAAAGTCAAAGTCAAACCATTTATTTCAAATAGGCACATGAGAGGCACTTTTGAACGTCAAAATTTACAAAAAAAAATAGAATTGATTCTAGTGGCCCCTTCCAAAACATAGTAATTATATGATTATATGTGAAGACGATGCACCTAGAATAAAATTACCATACCATAATAGGTAAAACGAATTAAAAACTAAGCAATGAAAAATAACTTAATTATTAGATAGATACATGGTGTTCACAAAATCAAAATCAAAAGTCATTTATTCAAACTAGGCTGAGAATCAGCACTTTTCGAACGTCAAAAATTACATAAGACAGTCCCCCAAAAACGCCCACCCTTCACCACTTCCTAGTGCTTTAGCTGGGAAGAAGAAGTGGCGCAACAAACTCCCCAGCAGCACAGCTGTCTGTTCAGATATAAAACTTGAATCTATACAATAAAATGTAAAAGAATTTGCATTACGCAACACAAAATTAAATTATTTGCCTTATGTTAGCTAGCACATGCCACTATACCAAAAAAAACATAAAAATCGTCGAAAACTATACTCAAGCAGAAATAACGTAAACAGAACGTACCTAAATAAAAGCCTCCAGGCATAATGGGCGTGCCCGCCCACACAAAGCTATAGCTGCAACTCGAAGTCAAAAATGATAAACTAGCACCATCGTAGTAAAATAAAAAACAGTTAATCATTAATAACAATAATAAAACCACGGTCAGCAAGACGACCAGTCACCACAAGCAGCACCCGTTCACGAGCATAACGCAAAGATCAGCCATCACCCCCCTCGCCATATTTGAGGGAAGGAGGCAACCCGAACCCCGACGCTACCGCAACAGTGATATCTAAGGGAGCATGACGAACTTGCTGCTGGTTGCTCAGGCAAGAATAATATAATCAATTGTCTAGGTCGCTAGCTAACCACTTATTGCAATACAACTCATAAAAAAAAACATTTTCATGAGTATATTATGTCACTAGTAAATAAAAATAAATTGACTTAGTCAAATAAAAATAAACAATTATATGAACTCATATAACCTGTCAGTAGGTACGCTAATTCTGGAGAAAGAACATGAACATTGTCTTGAGTTAATCACAGCGACCAACTATTCTTATCGTTTAAGTAGTCATTGATAGAATAGTATGCCTTTGAACAAAGATTGGATTTAACTTTAACTTTAAACGCATTAAAAGGCAAATCTAACAAAGAAGCGGGTAGCTTGTTATAAAAAGTTATACCAAGTCCAACAAATGAGTTATGAACCTTATGAAGCCGGTGAAAAGGAGCACGTAATTTATCCTTATTTCTGGTGTTAATATTGTGAATATCAGTTTTTAGTGTATAAGTGTATATTTTGCCTAACATATAAGATGTTGACGAAGATGAATTGTGATGCCGCCGTGAGTATACCAATATCCTTAAAAAAATCTCTTAGAGAAACTCTGGCACCCAGCTGGTAAATTGCTCGAACAGCTCGTTTTTGGAGTACAAATATATTTTGAATGTCAGCTGCTTTACCCCACAGCAGAATACAGTAGGACATAACGCTATGAAAATAACTAAAATAGACTAATCGGGCTGTATCAACGTCAGTGTATTGTCTTACTTTCCTGACGGCCGAACTGAGCCTTCCCGCTAGGCTTGATATATGAGGTCCCCACTGAAGTTTGGCATCTACTGTTATACCCAGAAACACTGCCGAGTCTACAGTTTCAAGCACCTCTTTATCTAAAACGATGTTGGGACCTAAATTTCTAACATTCGGTAAGGCAAACTTTATACATTGCGTTTTCTTGGCATTGAGAACTAAATTATTTGTCGTAAACTAATCCGTAACCATTGAGAGTGCAATGTTTACGTCGTCAAAATCTTGTCTATTCCGGTCTACTTTAAAAATAAGAGAGGTATCATCTGCAAACAGTACAACGTCACAGACACCCTTTATATAGAATGGTGAATCGTTAATATACACTAAGAATAAGAATGGGCCTAGAATTAAGCCTTGAGGTACACCTAACTGAACTGGTAGCTCGGAAGATTTCACACCATCAACATCTACACATTGGAACCTATTATACAAATAAGAATTTATTACTTTAAGAGCTTCATTTTGGACGCCGTAATGATGTAGTTTACGCAAAAGCGTGTCATGGTGCACGGTGCGTGAAATATGTGTTTCAGCAGTGCAACACCCGCATCTGTAGTCGAACGACCTTTTGTAAAGCCATATTGTTCATTGTGAAGGAGGCTGTTTATATTAAAATGTCTTAGCAACTGCTTGAGTATTAACTTTTCAAATATTTTGCTAAATGCAGGTAAGATAGAAATAGGCCTGAAATTGCCAACGTCATTTTTATTACCTGATTTAAATAAAGGTATGACTTTACTACTCTTCATAAGGTCAGGAAAAGTTCCTAAATCAACACATTTATTAAAAGTAACAGCTAGATAGGGGGCTACGATGTCTATTATATTACTTAATAGTTTTATGGAGATGCCCCAGTAATCACCCACATATTTACAAACCTCATAAAAGTATGTTTTTCTAAAAAAAATAAAAAATAAGTCAGTGTTTGAGTATAGGTTATCACAGAATGTAAAATCAATATCATAAAAATAACAGATTTTACCATAAAAATAGCAACCAGTTTGATTTTGTCTAGACTCTAGATTGTCCTATGGAGCTGGACCAGCATGTTTCCAAGCATTCCTGTCCTGGATATAATCCTCTAACTTGTAATATGCTTGTTTACAAAGTGTACTTTTAATATGTGTTTTAAATTTTCTCTCATTTAATTTCAATATATCACAAGGTATTTTGTTGTAACATTTAACACAGTACCCCATAAAAGATGTATGTACTTTAGATAATCTGAAAAATGGTTGATCTATTTTATCTTTATTTCTAGTATTAAAATTATGTATATCGCTTATCTTGTTAAAAATATGTAGATTTTTCCTTACATACATAATATTTTCATAAATGAATTGGCAAGGTACCGTCATAATATTAATCCTTTTAAATAGTTCCCTAAGAGATTCGCGGCGACGGAGACTATAAATTGCTCAGTAACAGGTTGTATGTTGATCTAAATATGATTCGCGGCCATAACGAATATGGCTTTACAGAATTATAATCATTAGAATCGGCAATACAACTAACTCTCTTCGTAAAATCATATTGAATGACTATTTCTGAAATAATCATTCAGTAGGATTTTTTGAACTTAGAGAAATGTAATGCTGATTCTAATGATTATAATTCTGTAAAGTCATATTTGTTACGGCCGCGAATCATATTTAGATCAACATACAACATGTTACTCACCTGCAAATTGCAAAAAACGTAATAAAATTTGATATTCGCGGACTACCTTAGCGCATCTCCCTTAATAGCTTCCGTAATAAAAAGATAAAACCATTAACAAAAAAAAACCAATTAAAATAAGTTAAAATAAGCCGTGGCAGCCAAGAAATGACCAGTCCCCACTGACGGCGCCCGTTCATGCCCGAACATCACGCATGGATGAGCACCATTTAGTTCAACCATTTTGAAGGGAACTTAATGATCCAACACACACGCCACCATCAGCGAGACATTTGAGTGAGCATGACACACTCAGCCGCCAGGGCACATTCAAGTCCATGGACTTGAATGTGCCCTGGCGGCTGAGTTTTAGAATCAAAAAAGCATCATCATCAGTTCAAAAAATCCTACTGAAAGATTATTTCTGAAATAATCATTCAGTAGGATTTTTTGAACTTAGAGAAATGTAATGCTGATTCTATTGATTATAATTCTGTAAAGCCATATTCGTTATGGCCGCGAATCATATTTAGATCAACATACAACCTGGGGCCTTACTCCCGACAGCATCGAGTACTGAATCAATCGAATTAGATTCGAAATAAATGACGATCCATACTCTTGAAACCGACACTAGCGCACGATCGTGCGGTGGTTCAAAACGACACTAATTTCGATCGAAAGATTCGTTAGAATCGAAAAGTTCGTACTCCACACGCCATCTGACAGTTATGTATCGAGTAGTTGAATCAAAACTAAACGTCAAATAACTCGATAGCAAAGAAGCTACTTTATGAAGATCGAGTGAGATTTTTTTGTGTTCTTTACCTACTGCTTTATTTCTTCAAAATCTTTATTATTATGGCTCGCCTTACTTTGTTTTTCAATGTTCTTGAGAAAACATCGTATGGATCTTCGTGCGAAAAGAAATATGAATCGATATAATACCCGGGGCTATAGAAATGGATTCGGAAGAATTTCGAAGAAGTTATAGTTTCTCGAAGGAGTTGTTTAATGTGTTGGTAGAAGATTTAACACCATACATGAAGAAATTAACCAGACGAAGTGACATTTCCATTAAATGCAAGGCGAGAAGCCCGAAAGTCTGACAACCAGTCTTACCAAGGGGTATCGTATTACCCAGTCACTGGGTTGAGGAGGTCAGATAGGCAGTCAACATAATCAGCCTATAATGTTCTCACTGCTGGGGCACAGGCCTCCTCTGTGTGAGAGGGAGTAGGACGTAATCCACCACGCGGGCCCAGTGCGAGTTGGTAGTTTAGACATGTCTTCGAATTTTTGGTTCTAGGACATGCCACCGGTGGCCTCACGATGTTTTCCTTCGCCGTTTTGAGAGCAGTGGTGATGAAATAATTTATACAAAGTAAAGCACCTGTCAGGGTTCGAACCTACGACCTACTCGTAAGTCGCTGTCGTTACCACTGGGCCACCAGTGCTCTCAAGTAGGCAGTCGCTCCTTGTAAAATACTGGTATTCAGCTGCATCCGGTTAGACTAGAAGCCGAGCACAACATAGTTGGAAAAAGAATAGGCAGATTGGTTGATGTTTTTTCATAGGGTTTTATTTGTTAAGTTAAAATAAAGCACTAGGGTATCGTTTTTTACGTGAGAAAGTGATAGAGAAGTAAATAAATTCAACCACATAAAAGATTCTAACCACAGACATAAGACACTTAACAATGACGTAATCCATGAATGATAGGATATAGACAATGACAGGCATAACGACGCTGATAATACTCGAACCTATGTCGATCTTGGTTTACGATTCGATTTGGTTCGGGAGTAAGGTTTTAAATCCGAGTTCAGATCAGAAACGAGTTCGAATCGAAAACAAAATCAAACTCGAATCGTTTTCGGGAGTAAGGCCCCTGTTACTGAGCAATTTATAGTCTCCGTCGCCGCGAATCTCTTAGGGAACTATTTAAAAGGATTAATATTATGACGGTACCTTGCCAATTCATTTATGAAAATATTATGTATGTAAGGAAAAATCTACATATTTTTAACAAGATAAGCGATATACATAATTTTAATACTAGAAATAAAGATAAAATAGATCAACCATTTTTCAGATTATCTAAAGTACATACATCTTTTATGGGGTACTGTGTTAAATGTTACAACAAAATACCTTGTGATATATTGAAATTAAATGAGAGAAAATTTAAAACACATATTAAAAGTACACTTTGTAAACAAGCATATTACAAGTTAGAGGATTATATCCAGGACAGGAATGCTTGGAAACATGCTGGTCCAGCTCCATAGGACAATCTAGAGTCTAGACAAAATCAAACTGGTTGCTATTTTTATGGTAAAATCTGTTATTTTTATGATATTGATTTTACATTCTGTGATAACCTATACTCAAACACTGACTTATTTTTTATTTTTTTTAGAAAAACATACTTTTATGAGGTTTGTAAATATGTGGGTGATTACTGGGGCATCTCCATAAAACTATTAAGTAATATAATAGACATCGTAGCCCCCTATCTAGCTGTTACTTTTAATAAATGTGTTGATTTAGGAACTTTTCCTGACCTTATGAAGAGTAGTAAAGTCATACCTTTATTTAAATCAGGTAATAAAAATGACGTTGGCAATTTCAGGCCTATTTCTATCTTACCTGCATTTAGCAAAATATTTGAAAAGTTAATACTCAAGCAGTTGCTAAGACATTTTAATATAAACAGCCTCCTTCACAATGAACAATATGGCTTTACAAAAGGTCGTTCGACTACAGATGCGGGTGTTGCGCTGCTGAAACACATATTTCACGCACCGTGCACCATGACACGCTTTTGCGTAAACTACATCATTACGGCGTCCAAAATGAAGCTCTTAAAGTAATAAATTCTTATTTGTATAATAGGTTCCAATGTGTAGATGTTGATGGTGTGAAATCTTCCGAGCTACCAGTTCAGTTAGGTGTACCTCAAGGCTTAATTCTAGGCCCATTCTTATTCTTAGTGTATATTAACGATTCACCATTCTATATAAAGGGTGTCTGTGACGTTGTACTGTTTGCAGATGATACCTCTCTTATTTTTAAAGTAGACCGGAATAGACAAGATTTTGACGACGTAAACATTGCACTCTCAATGGTTACGGATTAGTTTACGACAAATAATTTAGTTCTCAATGCCAAGAAAACGCAATGTATAAAGTTTGCCTTACCGAATGTTAGAAATTTAGGTCCCAACATCGTTTTAGATAAAGAGGTGCTTGAAACTGTAGACTCGGCAGTGTTTCTGGGTATAACAGTAGATGCCAAACTTCAGTGGGGACCTCATATATCAAGCCTAGCGGGAAGGCTCAGTTCGGCCGTCAGGAAAGTAAGACAATACACTGACGTGGATACAGCCCGATTAGTCTATTTTAGTTATTTTCATAGCGTTATGTCCTACTGTATTCTGCTGTGGGGTAAAGCAGCTGACATTCAAAATATATTTGTACTCCAAAAACGAGCTGTTCGAGCAATTTACCAGCTGGGTGCCAGAGTTTCTCTAAGAGATTTTTTTAAGGATATTGGTATACTCACGGCGGCATCACAATTCATCTTCGTCAACATCTTATATGTTAGGCAAAATATACACTTATACACTAAAAACTGATATTCACAATATTTTTAAGCATTACATTTCTCTAAGTTCAAAAAATCCTACTGAATGATTATTTCAGAAATAGTCATTCAATATGATTTTACGAAGAGAGTTAGTTGTATTGCCGATTCTAATGATTATAATTCTGTAAAGCCATATTTGTTACGGCCGCAAATCATATTTAGATCAACATACAACCTATTACTGACCTGCAAATTGCAAAAAACGTAATAAAATTTGAATTTCGCGGGCTACCTTAGCGCATCCCTCGATGCGCTAAGGTAGCCCGCGAAATTCAAATTTTAACGCTGGTCCTGCTCCACAAGGGCGCATAAACTATTTAGTTTGATTTACAAAATACTAAGAGATTGAATTTATACAATATAAATACTATCTTTATATTGTATAAATTCAATCTCTTAGTATTTATTTTATACTAAGAGATTGAATTTATACAATATAAATACTATCTTTAAATTGTATAAATTCAATCTCTTAGTATTTTATGACTGCATAGCACATGTGTGAGTACTATGTACCTACCATTTACTAATTACGTCTTTCATTGACTTGAATGTGCCCTGGCGGCTGAGTGTGTCATGCTCACTCAAATGTCTCGCTGATGGTGGCGTCTGTGTTGGATCATTAAGTTCCCTTCAAAATGGTTGAGCTAAATGGTGCTGATCCATGCGTCATGTTCGTGGCGCCGTCAGTGGGGACTGGTCATTTCTTGGCTGCCACGGCTTATTTTTATTGTTTGTTTTTATTTGTTAATGGTTTTATCTTTTTATTACGGACGCTATTAACGTGCACGTCTTTCTACATTGTCCTCACTTATTATAATTTCAACATGAATGATGTAACCAATACTTTGTAACAATATTTTGATTTAAAATAGTGTCCGTGGAATTTCTTGCCCGTTCTTCTCCATAGGAACCTGAAGCTTTGGAATGGGCAACTAGCTTCATCTGTCTGACTGACCAACCCTTAGACAATTCGAAAGTGCCTGTAATTGGTTTATTTGAAAATGCTTTGAGTTTGAGTTTGAAAAGGTAGTCGGGATTCGGGGATAGTAGTTTTCAAATAGGTTAACTACGTTTTTTTTTATTTCAGGAAAGACCAATCATTTGTTACAGGTTTCGCTAAAACATTCATAGTATATAGTATAACTTTGATTTGGCGAAACACCCCCTTAAATGGTTCTAACTTTTATATCTGTAACTTCGTATATTATAACCTAAACTCTGATTTTTTTATTTGTTAGACCAAAATGACAACCGCGATTGCCTTTTTTTTTTAATAACACAATGAATAATATTAATATTTTGCCTACCATTATCGCGCCCCTCTACTCTTTGATATACAATGGTCTCTGTAGTCCCATGAAACAGGAGGCTCCAGGGGCCAGGGGCTAGTGTGAATCTTGGGGTTCATTCGAGTAATCGAGTCTGGTTTAACCACGCTGGGGTCGGTGCATTTCATTCATTCATACAGAGTCAACACGACAACAGTGAAGGTCCTCCTGCAGAGAATGATTCAGTGATCCTTGGTGAGAGTCACTCGGTAGCTAGATTATTTACTAGGTTATTTTTATGTCGACACCAAATGTCATATTAGTTTACCAAATCAAAAATCTGAGTTTAGGTACTAAGGCCCGCTTGCACACAAATGAAGAAATGCATTTAGCGCTAAACATATTTAAAACATAATTCTGTCTCTGTCATCTCCAAACGATTGACAGAAACAGAACGATGTTTTAAATATGTTTCCAATACACTTCCTCGAAAACTGGTACATATCGTACTACGATTAGGTTGACAATGCAATTTAATTCACACGCGTGCGATTTATTATTTTTCAACACGAGTGCTGTCCAAATTGGTTCAATGCCTCTATTCTCACCAACTCGCGCCAGAGACGGTCCTCTCTATTCAGAGATGATTTTTTTTATAAATCTTGGTAAAGATGCGTCTTTACGGCGTTAATATTTTTGTAATATTTAAATAATGTTTATAAATAGAATACCATGATTATTACAATAAAAAAAAACGTTTATAAACAAATTAACATTTATTTGTGTTCTAAACCCAAAAATATTTGAATTTTATATTTTTCATATTAGGCTGTTTATCGGCTTTATACCTTTGCTTCTCCTTCAACCTGGCGAAAAGCGCGGCAAAAAATTTAAATTAAATTTTATACGTCCATGATTAAATCATAGTTTCCTAATAATTCATGACAAAAATATTTTTCGTTCTTTTATTTTATTTCTTCAAAAGTGTAATCAAAAACGTCGTTTGATACACGTGGACATTTGTTATTGCAGTTCTCGGCTCAAAAACAACCTCCCTGGCTCGGGTGTTAATTCCGCCTCGAATGCAATAACAAACATTCTCCACTTGTATCAAAATTTGACTGTTTATTTTTATTTCGATTTTTCGAAGTCAACAAAAAATTAAGCCACGGGAAAAAAAATGATTCAATATCTCTAAAAATGCCAAGGTTGTATTTTATATTTTAAGCGTTTTAAAGTAGGTACCTATATTGTAGAAAGAGACAGCACAGCTGCGATCTGACGTCACAACACAGGAACGCCATAGTAACTTACAATGATCGTTTTGCGTAACAAGAGGGTCTACTCCGAAGTGCTAAACCGACGTATCGGCCGAATTATGAAAGTTATAAAACGGCCGAACGCCGTTTTATAACTTCCATAGTTTCCTTTTTTGACTTTGAGTCCTTAACCAACTTCAAGTCACAGTTTTGACTTTGGCTTATCTCTTCAACAGCCTATTTAAAAAAAAAAAAAAAATTGGTGGAAAAATGGAGAAGTTTCTCCATTTTTCCACCAATTTTATTTATTTTTTCACAAATCGTCTTTTTTAGTAACTCCTTCAAAAATAAGAATTAATTATTGTACATTTTTGATAGCAAACATATCTATGAAGAATTTTGTTTTTCAGAAAGCAAATAACAAATGAGCCCTGCCGACTATGGATTCCAATCTCCATAAAACAGTGCCAGTACACAATAAAAGACCAAACATTTCCTACAGTACAATTTTAGTGCATTGTATAAGTATTTTAATCTGTTAGCAGGCCGCCCGGGGCCCGTCGCCATTGTCGCTTAATTGTGTCGAGAATCGAAACGACCACCGATTAATAACGACAAAAACTGCTACAAAATTCTTTTATGTATGACATATTTTTTAACGTTGTCCATAGGTATTGTTGGGGACCTATGTTCCGGGCGGCGATTAGATATCAGGGGGTCTACTCCGAAGCGCTAAACCGAAGTATCGACCGAATGTTCGGCCGCTTCTTTACTACGGCTAACTATAGCTGACTACGGCGAAAAAAAAAAAGGCAGTCGAAGAGATAAGCGAAAGTCAAAACTGTGACTTGAAGTCGGATAAGGATTCAAAGTCAAAAAAGGAAACTATGGAAGTTATAAAACGGCCGAACATTCGGCCGATACTTCGGTTTAGCACTTCGGAGTGGACCCCCAGGTTTTTTCTACATCTTTTGTATCGTGAATAATGATTGTATTACTTTAGCAGGTAAGTACTACAAGAAAATGGAACTGTGCCGAGTTTAGTGATAAAAGAATTCTATTCGCTAATCTTTTTATGGAGTTATTGTATCATCAATTGTATACAGTTCAAATAATAGCCTAATGAATACTTAAACAGATTGACGGCTAATAACTTGATAACTTAATATGAGGATGCTAATCTATTCATTAGAATCCAATATAAGTAAAATATACCATGTTGTTTCAAGATCAGACTTCTTACAGGTTTTCCTGTAATCTATAAGTAAAGAACTATATTCTGAATTTTTTTCAAAATTTTTTGCTCAGTTTTTTCGGAGATAAGGAGGTGGTCAATTTTCATCTAGTTTCTTAAAAAACTTTAAAAGTATTTATTTTGAAATTTAAAAAAAGAATATCTGAAATCCCTAAACCAAGCCCTTTAACTTAATATGTCACACGGTAAAGTTTGCAAAACATTATTTTTTCAAATTTGCTCTGCAAAAGTGACCCTTATACAGACAGGCAGACACACGAAGGATCCTATAAGAGTTCCGCTTCTTCTTTTTGAGGTACGGAACCCTAAAAATGGCCTGAAAAGACATGACTAGTGATATACAAAGCTAGGCATAAACAACGACGAACTGTCTCAGTTACCTCACCTACCTTCCTCTAGACTAGCCTTATAGGTAAACGTTTACCTACCTGCTAACACAGGAAATAATCCCCGAAATTCTATGTGCAAGATAATAATAGAGTACAAGTAAACTCCATAAATTATTCATCAGAAAGCTTTGAGACGGCGCACGATACCGTCTGAAGCAAAGCGTTTTAAATTTAAAGCGGCCATGCTTCTGCTAGCCAAGATTTTGTGACGATAATTCTTACAGGACACCGGGTTTAAGAGTAGAATGGATAGGAATTGAACGAAATGTAGCATGCCTGACAGATTTTAAAGACAGATATTGTTTTTTCTAAGGGACGGGGCTGTCGTGAACAGTTTGATTGTATTGACGACAATTTGAGTTGATCGTATGCAGGCCACAAGCCAACTTTGTTGGTAGGTTTACGTGTAGATAGGTGTGGCGGCATTTACATTGCCACATGCGAACTACGCATCACGCTGACGTCACGCAAGATCCTGCATCGCGCAAGCAGAGTTTACCGTGCGACTAGCATATACATATACAACGTCCCGACAACAATCGTCGGGCAGTTGCCCACCAGACGCAACACCCGTCTGGTTGCAGGATCCTCCGTTTTCTATGGAGGATGAGTGAACGTTCAACCCTGTTCTTCATACCTCTGTATAGACTTGATGGGCAGAACATCAGCTAATTACGTCAGTAATGTAATTTCGAAATAAGCCTTTAAACAGTTGTGCACCACGGCCCACGTTACGCTGTTGATTGATGATGATGAAAAATAAAGGGGGTAGAAATATTTGGATATTTGGTGTATCATTTTCGTCAAAATATTCTAGAGATTTTCCTATAATCACGTCAAATCCACGAATCGAATCGAAACGTTTTTATAATTCAGATCAGATGCACAAACTTTTAAAAGCTAACAGCCAAATTGCTTCAGCTTTTTAAACCCACAACAAAAACCCTTTCAAAGCACTAAAAGAGAAAAAACTATCACAATAACGCTACCAATCTATTTGGTTAACACCCACTTTAATTTGTACACAGTCTAGCAGTATCTTTACATCGTAAACCGGTAATAACGCGGTGGCATAATAACCTGGGGTGGCAGAACCATTTACTCTGTTTACACTGTAAATGAGTATCGGGGGAAGGGGGCATAGATAAACTAACGACATTCTAGCTTAATAGCCGGTAGACGGATGACCTTAAATCTTCAGCACTAAATTAAACCGAGTATAATGAAAAGTTTGATAACTTAGTTGGGTTTAAAAATAGCCACCATTAAATTTTATGACAATTTTTAGTGAAGAGTTTTTGATGAGTAACATGTTTCCTCTCGCATTGTGTGCGAGTGATTTCGTACAAAGGGACGGAAGTGTGTAACAGGAAGTGACAGCTTGAGCATGGAATCAGTAAGTACTTATTAGTAGATAAATACTTTATTACGCATATTACGCATGGAATTAGTGTACTCATGTAATCAGTAATTACTATAAAGATTGTAAGTAAAGGGGTCTAATTTCGACCAGTGGGCGACTACCAGTCATTAATAATTAATTATTCAAACAAATATTTCAGTATTTAGCTTTTTAAATTTTGAGGTTGATTTCTGTCATTGCTCAGTTGCTTATTACCAAGGTGAGATGTCAGAATTTACACATCATATGCGACTACTGTAGAGCTGACTCCTCTGTGAAGTTAGCCCCCGTTGCGTCAATCGATGAAATCGAAACCCGACCAAAACGGGTAAAAAGTGACAAACACGAACGAGCACCAATGGCAGCAGGAGATGCCAGAGCTCGTAGTCAAGTGGGGCCCAGACTGAAATTGGCGCAAGTCCCTGGACCCAAATACCTGTTAGATACTACTTGACCGTGAACACATCCACTGCGCAGACCGGAAGTGCTCAGGGTAAATCACGCTCTCAGAAATGATATAGCAATAAATAATAGGTTGGGGAAAAAGTTTCTTCGTATTTTTTAAGAAAATTCAACACATTTCTTAATATAGTTTATTTACATTTAACTAAAGTATGTAGGTACCATTTTGCTCGATAACTTTTTGTCATTTTGTAGGTAGGGACATGATCCCATTGCTATAGAAATTTTGGGACTTCTGATAAAAATACCGCGACAAGCGGTTGTGGCAGTCCTCTCGTGATGTTAACCTGACACTGCCTAAAGAATTCTGAAGAGACAGAAACAGGTGGAAATCTGAAGGTGCAAGGTCAGGACTATACGGCGGATGCATTAACACCTCCCAGCCAAACTCTCTTAATTTTTGCTGAGTGGCTATAGATGTGTGAGGTCTAGCGTTATCATGATGAAAAACCACACCCCTTCTGTTGATTAATTCCGGCCGCTTTGTCTCAACTTATTACTTTAATCTCATCAGTTGTTCGGAGTAGAGTTCAGAATCGATGGTCCTGCCTGGTGGTAACAGCTCATAATGAATAATGCCCTTCCAATCCCACCACACACACAGCATCACCTTGTTGCGAGTTAACCCGGGTTTCGCCATAGTCTGTGAAGCCTGACCGGCCTTTGACCACGACCTTTTTCGCACGTTCTTGTCGTACGTGATCCACTTTTCATCACCAGTTATCAGCTTCTTCAAAAATGGTTCGGTTTCATTACGTCGTAATAAAGAATCACAAATGAGTACACAGTTCATTAGGTTTCTTTCAGTGAGCTCGTGAGGTACCCAAATATCAAGCTTTTTTGTGTACCCAGTTTTTTTCAAATGTGCCAAAACTGTTTTGTGGTCAATTCCCAGTTCTTCAGCTACGTCGTAACTACTGATACGCCGATCTTGCTCCACTTTTTCAAAAATGGCATCGATTTTATCCGTAATAGGGTGACCAGAGCGCTTAAACCAAATTTGTGCTACTCTCACAGACACTGCACTAGGTCCTTAAACATCGCAATTTTTTTTCGCGGCTTGCGTTGCATTTTTACCTTTTTTGTAGTAAAATTTTAAAATGTATCGAATTTCTTCATTAGATTCACTCATCTTGACAGTACGAAAAACAAATGAAAATCACACATTTTCCTAATTTGAATTTAGAATTATGTTCTTGTATGGTTCCGTGACCTTACACCTTGAGTTGATGCTGATTGATACACTGATTACTGTTTGATATATATTTATTGATAAAAGTATGATTGCATGATAAATGAGTGCACGCGGTATGATTGCTATTCGTGTACTGCATTGGCCGGCCTGGCGCAGGTAAAATGCTGACATATTGATAGGAAAACTGTGCTGTGCTTGCACTGTACATGCTCCAGGCCCGGAGAAGATAAGGGTGCACGGGTGATATGAATGTGATGAGTTACAAAATGATAAAACACAATTTCCTATAAAATAACTTAAATAGTACTACATTGATCTGTATTGACTTCCAAAACGTGGTGACAACGCCCTGTCAACTGTGCGTCTGCAGCTATGGCTGTTGTCAACCGTAGCGATGATCTGTGACGGTCTTCTTGTAGCTGCCACGTAGTGCACGTTTGGTTCCTGCAGAGCCTGTTGAACCGAGTTCCTGTGCTCTCGCAGCCGTCGCCACCCGTAGACGAGAGCGCAGATGATGATCACTGCAATCACCGTGTATATGGCGATGTAGTGGTGGATGTCGTGGGGTGATACTTGATCTGTCAAGGCCTCAACCTCCTTCGCTCTGGCATTCTTGATGGCAAGACTGATGCCATCCAAGTCTTTTATATTTGTTGAGTGCATCTATTCCTCGCCAGTATGGAGCCATATCGCAGTAAACTATTAGTTTCCATTCTTCACGTTGTAGCCGCATGTTGGCTACCTTGTCAAAATATATGCTTTGATTATTGCTTAGGCTTGAGAACTTGTATTCGCTTCTTGCTGTAGGCACCATTACCATAAGAGTCATGAGTATGGTATAAATTAAGTTGCATAATTTTGATGACGATTGTTGTCATCCAAGTCTTTTTGCCGTTTGATGATCTCTTCGTTGTCGTTCAGTGTGGCAGTGGATGGTATTGTCAGATTAATGACGTAATTTATTGATGGGATCTTAATATCCATGACCTCTGGACGTCTTTTGTGTGGATGAGTTAGATAAGCTTTGGTGCGAATAAATCGTAAATATTACGCAACCTTCACCGAGTGTCAATATCCCGGCCTTGCTGAGTCGTTCAGCAGTAATATAATAATAATAATAATAACTCTTTATTTCAGATTACAGGATCCATAATGTGTTAGTATTGCCTTAACCTATTGTTAGTGAAAAAAAAAAAAAACAACAATTAATTTTGCACATGTACGTCTGTACGCACATGTCTCTCAGCCCAGTGCCTAATAAACGGCCCATCTATTTTGTCCGCCAGAGTACCCAAAATATTGTTCGGACTACCTCGGAATCGCCGCAGCATAGATGCACTTCTCTTGCGCATGATGGCATAAAAGTCGTCCAGTCTCGCTTCAGCAAACATGCTTGATGCGCTGCAAAACCGAGGCAGTCCCAACAACATCCTGAGCCCGTTATTATATTGGACACGCAAGGCGCTGTAAGCCTTCTGCGTATACCTAACCCACATGCTGCACGAGTAAAACGTTTGGCAATAAGCTTTGAAAAGAGTTAGCTTTACCTCCTTCGTGCACCGCGCAAACCTGCGAGCAAGCATATTGCATCGAGCTGCCAACGCCCTACGTTCCCTATCAATATCCTGATCGTCCGTAAGAGCCCCCGTGACCACGTGACCGAGATACTTAAACTGAGTGACCACCTGCAACGGAATTCCACGCAACGTTACAGGTGGAATATTTGCAGGTGTATTTTTAGGTACTTTGAAGACCATAACCTCACTCTTAGTGGCATTATACCTCAATCCATGAGCCTCCGCATAACTCTCATAGACGGCCAGCAGTTTTCTTAGACCGCAGATTGACGGGCTGAGCAGCACCATGTCATCAGCATAACTTATGTTATTGATCATCCTACCATCAACAGAACATCCAACCATGGTGCCACTCAGCTCACGCACCAACCGGTCTATATACAGGTTAAACAAACTGGGTGAAGTCAATTTTTTTTTTTTTTCACGCTGAGAAATGCATTACGCATGCCCGCTCGTGGGGGACGAGTCGGGGTATGTGGAACTCCTGTCACTACAGTATACCCACTAAAACTCAGCGGTGTTCCCACATCGCCGTGTTGGGAGGGCCATGGGATAACGGCTCAGCCTTTTCTTCCACAACCCCCCCAGCGCATGCCCGCCTAGCTGGCGGGCCCCTCATGCCCCCCCGTTACTGGGGGGGCTACGGAAATGGCCGGGAACACCTGACCATTCCCGTCCGACACTGGTGGAGGCCTGTGCAATACAGGTAAGGGTGCCCCCGCACCCGTTGCCTGCTGGCCTCCACCTGGGAGGAGTCGGAGATGGCGTTCAAACTGACGTCTTCTTCGACCCCTCCTCCGCCTTCGGAGCGGCGCCGCGGCAGGATCGTCCTCCCGCGCGCGCTCTGCCGCCTCCTTCTGTGACATGACGTGTTCGCAGAAGGAGGCGACTGCCGCCCAGGACCCCTCATCCCTCAGCATGGCGTTAACCAAGCCGGGGAGTGAGAGGTCCGATCCAATCACCGCGTTCAGACTGTGGCGCGGCTCGGACCACGACGGGCACACCTCGAGGGTGTGCTGCGCCGTGTCCTCCGCCGCGCCACAGTGGTGGCACGACGGCGTCTCCTCCCGTCCGATTCGAT
Source organism: Tiliacea citrago (assembly GCA_963921375.1). Lineage (NCBI taxonomy): Eukaryota > Metazoa > Arthropoda > Insecta > Lepidoptera > Noctuidae > Tiliacea > Tiliacea citrago. The sequence continues at coordinate 3,226,851 of OY992793.1, forward strand.
GCAGGTACGATCCGTAACAACCGTGTCCGGACAGCACCTGCACAAGACGGAACGAGAGGAACCCGTGCGACCGCTCGAGCCAGTCTCGCAGGACTGGCCCAATCGCGTCGAGGGTTCGGCGGCCGAAGGCTGCAGTGGCGAGTTCCCCCGTCCAATGGACGACGATGGCGTCTTTCGCCTCCCGCCGGACTGCAGCCCGCTCTTCCGGGGCTGGGCGTTCTCCTCTCGCCCTCCGCCCTGCCGTCCATTCATACACTCTGGCGAGCACCCACGCCTCGAGTTCCCAAGTCAACCCCCCCTGCCTCACTCCGCAATTCAGTCCGTATGAAACTGAATGCGCGTCTGCCCACCTAACACAATTCTTCTGACTCTCTTACCAATACTTAAAAATATGAATGCTCTCATTGGGAAGGTCAGTATCATCCGACAATTTTTGCCACAGAATGTCATAATTTACCAGGTCAAAGGCTTTTGACAGGTCAAGAAAACAACCATATACTGGTGTCTTTCTGTCGGTGTAGTACCGCACAGTCTGCTTGAGACACAGAATTGCACTTTCAGTAGACAGACCGGATCTAAAACCAAACTGCGCGTCGTGTAAATTGATGTGCGCATTCAACTGCCTCTCAAGCAGACTGTCCAACACCTTGCCAATGACCGTAGCCAGCGATATAGGTCTATAATTGGTTTTGTCGGATGAGTCACCTCTTTTATTCTTTGTTATGGGAACTACGACAGTTTTGACAAGATCTTCAGGTAAATAAGAGTGACCCACACAAAGATTAAATAACATGGTGAGTGACCTGGGCAGATGTACACCAGCGGACCTTAAATGCTCAACACTCAGACCGTCATGCCCAGGCGACCTACCCCGTTTCATATTATTTAACGTAGCATTAATTTGCTTGACTGTGAAACGTTCGTATACGTCGCCCTCACACAGGGTTCGAATGCCTCGCATATTTGTCTTTACAGTAAGCGGATTGACCTTAAAGTGTTTCATAAACATGTTCGCTATATCAGTATTGTCCGATAGGCCATCAACACTCGCTGGCAGGCTCGGCTGAGGGTTCAGAGAGTTAGTTTGTTTCCAAAATGAACTAAATTTTTTTTCATCATGAAGTGATGCAATGATGTCCATTTTAATCTGGACTTCATTGTATATGATCCTCATATAATATGATCCTCGTGCGGGGTCGGTTCGCGTCGGTTTCCCGACCCGATACGCCGGTTCCGAAGGAGGATGTCGGGGGCGCGGGGAGCGACCCCGGGCCCACGACCGCGGACTCCAGCGAGTGCATCTTGCTGGGGTCAAACAAGGCGGAGGCGAACGCTGCAAAGCGAGCGCAGCGCAAGGCGGTGGCGGCTGATGAAATCAGTGAGTTGGCCCGTCAGGCGCGAGAGCGGCGCTCGGCCCGGATGACTGCCGGGGGGAGCCCATCGGCGGTGGCGCTCAGTCGCCAAGTTCTGGACGGCGTGGATGTTGTCTTGAAGGTTGCCACCAAATCGGGCAACCTGAAGGGCACATTCACCCGTGCTCTGAAGGAGGCGGCTGATGACATTAGGGAGGCAGTGGAGGTCCTCCTCAGTCGCACGAGCACGGAGGAGACGGCGAAGTTGTGGGAGGAGAATAGCCGTCTCCGGTCCGAGCTGGAGGACCTCAAACGGGAGTTTGCCGCTCAGAAGAATGACTGGCAGCGGCAAGCACCTCCTGCATCCACCGGCCCCACTCCTGCCGTGCCTTCGTCGGCCCCTGCACCTGTGCCACCGCCTGCCTGGTCGGACCATGACATGGAGAGGGTGGCCAGAATATGTATGGTGCAGTGTGGGGGCATGGTGGATGCCCGATTGGATGCTCGATTAGATGCCCGATTGGAGGCCATAGAGTCGCGACTCCCCCCAGCCGAAATCCTCCGGCCGCCGCTTGCGGCAGATAAGCGGAGGAAGGATGAGGCCGCCAGGACGAAGCCCGTGCAGGTGGCCAAGAAATCTGCGGAGGTGGCCAAAAAACCCACGGAGAGGCCCAAAGAGACCGCGGTGGGTGCATTTGCACCCTCTTCACAGTCAACCGTGCCCCCGGTGACCGCGCCTCCCCCCCAGGAGGCCTGGACGACGGTCGTAAGAAAGGGCTGCAAGAAGAAGAGGGCGCTGCCGGCACTCCCCAAAGCCCCGGCTCCAAAAAAGAGCACAAAGCCACCCAAGGCCAAGACTCCACGCTCCGAGGCTGTAGTTATAACGCTGCAGCCCGAAGCCTCAAAAAGGGGAGTCACCTATATGTCGGTCCTGGCGGCAATTAAGGACAAGCTGAAATTCAGCGAGCTCGGCACCCCAGCTGGGTTTGATTTTAGAACGGCAGCTACGGGTGCCAAGGTGTTTGAGTTGTCGGGTGCTCTGAGGCAGGAGAGGGCAGACGCTCTGGCCGCCAAACTGCGAGCTGTCATCAAACCGGAGGATGCTCGGGTGTCTAGACCCACTAAAACGGCTGAATTGCGCATAGAAGGGCTGGACGACTCCGCGACCCCGGAGGAAGTAGTGGCGGCCATCGCCAAAAACGGCGAGTGTCTGCCCGAAACTATAAAAGCAGGAGAAATCCGCAGCAGTGCGGCCGGGCTGGGCACGATCTGGGTGCAGTGCCCAGTAGCTGCTGCAAACAAGGTCGCTGACGGTAGAAGGTTGCTGGTGGGTTGGGTGTCTGCCAGGGTAAAACTCCTGGCAACAAGGGCTGTGCAGTGCTTCAGGTGCCTGGAAAAGGGGCATGTCCGGGCACAATGCACTGCACAAATAGATCGCAGTGATTTGTGTTATCGCTGCGGTCAGCCCGGCCACAAGGCGGCCCAGTGCTCCGCGGCACCAAACTGCAGTCTTTGCGCAGCTGCAGGAAAGCCTACGGAGCACAGACTTGGTGGAAAAGCCTGCAAGGCACCCAAAAAAGTTGCCAAGAGGACTAGGGCCTTCGGAGGCCCTGTGCCTCTACCACTGCCTGGCAGCCCAGCTGCTGACTCCCGAACCAGAGAAGGAGGAGATACCGAGGAAATGCAATGCCAGTGACGGCCCAATTGCATTTCCTCCAGGCAAATATCAACCACGCTGCCAGAGCTCAGGATTTATTGCTCCAGAGCATGGCGGAGTGGTCGATCCATGTGGCTGTGGTCGCTGAGCCGTATTTTGTCCCCCCCCGCGACAACTGGGCAGGGGACCTAGACGGTTTGGTGGCCATCATCGGCGGGACTCTTGGGACTCCCTCCCGAGGACACGGCTGGGTGGCCGCCCTCGTGGATGGAATTGTCACGGTCGGGGCGTATTTCTCGCCCAACAAGAGTCTCGCTGACTTCGAGGGGTTCCTTGTCGAGTTGGGTGCCGTCGTGGGCCAGTTCCACCCTCGCCCGGTGCTGTTGCTCGGGGATCTCAACGCCAAGTCTGCGGCGTGGGGATCTCCGGTGACCGATGCTAGGGGTGAGGTGCTGGAGGAGTGGGCAGTCACGACAGGCTTGACCATCCTAAATCGGGGCTCGATCTACACGTGCGTTCGGCAGCGGGGCGGGTCCATAGTGGACGTCTCGTTCGCTAGCCCTGCTGTCGCGAGCCGTGTCCGCGACTGGCGTGTCGCCGTGGAGGTGGAGACGTTGTCGGATCACCGATACATCCGATTCGACGTCTCCGCCCAGACCACCGGCGGCGGTAGTCCATCGACCCCGCAAAGAGATGGTCCGCGCTGGGCGCGTAAGCGCATCGACAGGGAGCTTCTCGAGGAGGCCGCTATTGTGCAGGCCTGGATTCGGGAGTCGGCAACGAACGGACCCGTCAACGTCGAAGAGGAGGCGCTGTGGTTCCGCGGGGCGATGACGCAAATCTGCGACGCGTCCATGCCCCGCGTCCACACATATTCAGCGAGGCGCCAGGTGTACTGGTGGTCTGCCGAAATCGCACAATTACGTGTCGAATGCGTAGCGGTCAGACGCCAGTACACCCGATACCGGAGGAGACGTCGTCGGGTCCCTGACGAAGAAGCCGCGCTGTATGAGGTGTACCGCGCGGCGAAGCAGGCCCTGTGGCTGGCCATCGGCGAAGCGAGGACGCGAGCCAGGGAGGAGATGTTGGAGACTCTCGACGGAGATCCGTGGGGGCGCCCCTATCGTGCGGTTCGAGGGAAACTTCGAGCCGCGGCGCCTCCACTCACGGAGAGTCTCCAACCTGAGCTGCTGGAGGAGGTCGTCGCAGCCCTCTTCCCGGCAAGAGCGGAGCATACTCCGCCGCCGATGGCTTTGCGCACAGCCACAGAGCCTACAGAGGAGAACGCCATCAGCGTCCCAGAGGTGACACAAACAGAGATGGGGGCGGCCGTGACGCGGCTCCGGGCCAAGAACGTGGCTCCGGGGCCCGACGGGATCCACGGCCAAGCGCTAGCCCTCGCTCTGAAGGAGCTAGAGCCCCACTTGAGAGGACTCTACACTGCGTGCCTTGAGCAGGGCCAGTTTCCCACTTTGTGGAAATCTGGTCATCTGGTCCTGCTCAGGAAGGCGGGGCGCCCTGCGGACTCACCGTCCGGGTACAGGCCCATAGTGCTGCTAGACGAGGTGGGTAAGATGTTTGAGCGGATAATCGCTGCCCGCCTCGTCGGCCACTTGTGCGGAGAGGGGCCTGACCTGGCCGAGAGCCAGTTCGGCTTTCGGCACGGGCGCTCCACCATACACGCTATATCGCGGGTGAGAGTCCTGGCGGAGGAAGCAGTGTCCCGGGGCGGGGTGATGTTGGCGGTGTCCTTGGATATCTCCAACGCCTTCAACACCCTGCCCTGGAGCTGCATCCGGGAGGCACTGCGTTACCATCGGGTGCCTTCCTACCTCCGCCGCATCGTCGGGGCTTATTTGGCGGAAAGATGTGTCACCTACATGGGACGTGATGGCGGAAACCAGCGCCGCATGTCGTGCGGTGTTCCACAGGGCTCGGTCGTAGGACCGCTCCTGTGGAACATCGGGTACGACTGGGTGCTGCGGGGCGAGCTCCAGCCGGGCGTGGACCTGACGTGTTATGCGGACGACACACTGGTCACGGCCCGGGGGAGCTCGTACAGGGAGGCAGCGTTGCTGGCGACGGCTGCGGTCTCACAGGTGGTGAGCCGCATACGTCGCCTAGGCCTGGAGGTTGCCCTCAACAAGTCGGAGGCCTTGATCTTTCATGGCCCCCGGCGGGCGCCGCCGCCGGGATCACACATCGTGGTTGGGGGGGCTCAAATCGCTGTCGAGTCCACCATGAAGTACCTTGGATTGGTGCTCGACAGCCGGTGGGATTTTGGCCCCCACTTCCGGCGGCTGGCACCCAAGTTGTTGGGTGCGGCTGGAGCGTTATCAACGCTGCTTCCCAATTTGGGGGGCCCGAGCGCCGCCTGTAGGCGGCTCTACGTGGGGATCGTGCGATCGATGGCCCTTTACGGGGCCCCGATCTGGGCGGCTGACCTGACGGCCGGAAGCATCGCAGTACTGCGAAAGCCGCAGAGAGCGATGGCCGTCAGAGTCATAAGGGGATATCGCACGATCTCCTACGAGGCGGCTTGCGTACTGGCCGGATCCCCGCCCTGGGACCTCGAGGCGAAAGTACTCGCGTCACTGTATCGGTGGCGCGAGGAAGCGAGGGCGCGGGGCGAGTGGCTGATGCAGCGACATGTGGAGTTGCGTCGGTCACAGCTTCGCGCAGCCCTGGTGGCGGAATGGCGGGACAGGCTTTCACGCCCTACCGCCGGCCTCGCCACCATCGAGGCGGTCCGGCCGGTACTCGAGCCCTGGCTCGGGAGGAGGCACGGCTCCCTGTCGTTTCGGGTGACGCAGGTGCTCTCGGGGCATGGTTGCTTCGGGAAGTACCTGTGTCGCATAAACAGGGAGCCGGACGCCCGGTGTCATCACTGCGTCGACTGCCGGGAGGACACGGCGCGGCATACGTTGGCAGAGTGTGCCGCATGGGAGGAGCCTCGCCGTGCCCTCATCTCAGGAGTAGGCAGTGACCTGTCGCTGCCGGCCGTGGTGGAGTCGATGGCCGGCAGCGAGGAGTCCTGGGACGCGGTGGTGTCCTTCTGCGAAACAGTCGTGTCGCAGAAGGAGGCTGCGGAAAGGGAGCGGGAGATCTCGTCCGCTCACCCAGCCCGCAGCAGGCGCACCGGGCGTCGGCAGAGGGCAGATAATGCCCTCTTCCGGCCCCCCTAAATGGGTCCAGGGACGGCGGACTTGGGGACGTCCGCCGCCCCCTATCACACTGGACCCGAGGTGGCGGCGCGTAGTGTTCCACGCGCGCCCCTTTCAGACGTCGCGGGGGGGGTCTAACACCTCACCCCCCCCCAGACTTGAGGTGGCCCGCAGAGGCGGGCCGGCACTAGCCGGGGATTGCGGAAGTAATAACAGATCCCAAGATCCCCGGTCCAAGTGTGGGAAGAGAACACTGGGGTGGTTTTTAGTCAGTAAGAGTCTGACAGACCCCTCCGCCCGCCCCAGGGTGGAGGACATCCATGAGGATTTTCCACCCCGTGAACAAAAAAAAAAAAAAAAAAAAAAAAAAAAAAAAGGTTAGGTTAGCATATTGGTTGCCACAAAGGCTGATAAAATAAAGTCACTTCTGCTGTCTGTCTTGTGAATCTGCTCTTTTAGTCTGTTTAATCCCTGATTGCAATTAATGATGTGTTGATTAATGAGTTTATGTTGTTTTTCCAAGGCAGTTTCTCTTTTTCTCGTTTTATGACATTCAATTCTGCTTCAACGATTGATGTCTGGTTTTTCCACAATAAGGCTAGATGTTTTTGATTATTCTTGAGATGGTCGATATCTTTTTGATATTTTTCGGCAAAGTCTTCGTCCAATATTCCGAATAAACTTCGTGCAACGTACCCTACACCGTTGATAAGGCCTCTACGTCGGCGCAATCGGTGCATTTGCTGACCAAGTAAATGCTGTTATAGTGCTCCAGTTCGTCGTACTCATGACGTAACTGTAATCGGACTACGTCACATTGTGGTATTTGGTCTGTTGAGCATATGTTTTCCAGGTGATTCATATATTTGTTGAGTGCATCTATTCCTCGCCAGTATGGAGCCATATCGCAGTAAACTATTAGTTTCCATTCTTCACGTTGTAGCCGCATGTTGGCTACCTTGTCAAAATATATGCTTTGATTATTGCTTAGGCTTGAGAACTTGTATTCGCTTCTTGCTGTAGGCACCATTACCATAAGAGTCATGAGTATGGTATAAATTAAGTTGCATAATTTTGATGACGATTGTTGTCTTCGTTGACTTGATATGTTATTGATTGTTGCGGATTTTTGTTGTGCATGCTCATTTGATTGGTTTTCTTCGATAGGCAATAATGATAGCTTTGTTATTGGTCTTTTCATTGTTCCATTTTTTGTCCGAATAGTAACCACCCGGACGTACCCATCTTTTCCGGGATGTACTTCCGTGATTCTTCCCATAGCCCACTTTCCTGATGGTAACTGTACGTCGTGTATGATGACAATATCGTTAATATTTAAGTTTTTGTTCGATTGCCGCCATTTGCTACGCACTGACAATTGACTTAAGTACTCCGCTTTCCACCTTTTCCATAAATCATCCATGATTTTTTGAGTGAGTTGCCACCTCGTTCGTAAATCTTTTTCCGTTTCGATTATCGTCAAGGTCGGTCCGCTTGCTAGAAAGTGGGATGGCGTGAGGTAATCCAAATCTTCTGGATCTTCACTTAGAGCGCACAATGATCGTGTATTCAAACATGCTTCGATTTGTGCTAGCACTGTTGTGTATTCTTCGAACGTCAGCCTTTGCTCGCCAATCACTCTCTTTAGGTGGTACTTCAGGCTTTTCACAGCTGCTTCCCATACACCTCCCGCGCTTGGCCAAGATGGGGCGTTAAAATGCCAATTGATCTCCATGTCGGTGATTGATTCGTAAAATTCCACGTCTAATACTTTTTGAATATTGATGAATTCTTCAGTTAGAATTCTGCTTGCACCTACGAAGTTTGTGCCATTGTCGCTGTATATATGTTTAGGGGTGCCTCTTCTTGCTGACATTCTGCGTAATGCTGATAAAAATGCTAAAGAGCTCAGATCCGAGACTAATTCCAGATGCACAGCTTTCGTTGCCATGCATACGAACACAGCGATGTATCCTTTTGTCGTCTTTACTCCTCGGCCTTTGTTTGTTTTAACGTTGACAAAGCCAGTGTAGTCAACCCCTGAGTGATAGAAAGGTCGCGCTGGATTGCTGCGTGCTGCTGGCAAGTCTCCCATCAACTGCTCATGTTTGATTGGGTCGTGGCGTCTGCATTTGATGCAGGTTCTAATGCGTTTTTTGACTGCTCGATTCCCGCCTAGAATCCAATATTGTTGACGCAGCCAAGCTTGCGTGATTCGGGCTCCGCCATGATACGTCATCTGATGTCCTTGGTCAATCAGCAGGTTACTGAGATGAGAAGTCTAGGTATTATGAGTGGATGTCTCATATTTTGATGGATATTCGCATTAGTGTGAGTAGATCAGGAAGGTTTACTAAGAGTTGGCGGGAGGATCCGCCAACTCTTAGTAAACCTTCTTGATCTAGGAATGGGTTCAACATTAACAGCTTACTTTTTGCGCTGACTTGTTTGTGTTTGTTGAGACTGATGATATCTTCTCTGAATTCCAACTGTTGGATTTGTTTGATGATGATATTTCTTGATTTCTTAATTTCGCCGATTGTTAAATATTTCGGTTTGTGTTGATTACGAGTTATTGCGCGCAAAGTCCAACCTAGAACTCGGGTCGCTCTGTTGAAATTGCTACTTTTATGTATTATGTTTTGAGCAATGTCATCATTTTGTTGAATCACGTTAGTTTGTTTTATTTTTTTCATTTCATCTTGCGTAACGTAAGTTTGTTGTTTATGTTCATTTTCATCATATGATGATAGCCCCGTTGGTCCATGCCACCATAGTGAATGTTCTTTGAGCTGTTCTGCTGAACATCCTCGGCTTGCACAATCTGCTGGATTTTCAGCTGACTGCACATAGTGCCAGTTCTTGATTGGGATTACTTCAGTGATTTGTTTCACTATATTTGCCACAAATGGCTTCCAGCGATTCGGGTCTCCCTGGAGCCAGCCCAGAACTGCTGTTGAATCTGACCATCCGTATATCTTGATATTGTAGTCCTGTAAAGTGTTCTGAACTACTTTCATCAGAAGTGATAATAAATGCGCTGCGCTAAGCTCCAACCTTGGTAATGACACCGCTTTATTGACAGGAACTAGTTTTGATTTTCCTGCTAATATGGTCACAGGAGTTGGATTATTCTGATTGATGATCCTGCAATAAATTACGCAAGCATACGCTTTTGTGGGTGCGTCACAGAAACCATGAAGTTCAATTTCTGCGCTTTGCTGTATTTGTAGCCATCGCGGTACATTGATATGCTCTATTTTTGGTAGATCTTTTTTGATCTTCTGCCATTGCTCATTGATATGTGCTGGTACTTTATCGTCCCATTGTAGGGTTAGCGACCAGACATTTTGGAATAAAAGTTTTAGCTTTGTCGAGACCGGAGCTAGCCACCCTAGTGGGTCAAATATTTTTGATATATCTGACAATAGTGACCTCTTAGTAGCTGAGGTCGTCGATTTTGTGTCAATCTTCATTTCGAACTTGAATTGATCGTCCAGCGGGTGCCAACGCAGCCCCAATGTTTTAGTTGACTCTTGATGTCTGAATTCAAATGATTGCGCTGTGTTTAAGGTTACGTCATCTAATATCTCTTGTTTATTAGACGCCCACTTTCGCAAATTGAATCCGCCTGATCTGAGTAACTCGGTTACATCTGATTTTAGTTGCTTAGCTTCTTCGATGCTATGATGTCCAGCCAACAAGTCATCCATATAAAAACATGTTTCAACAACTGCGGACGCAGCAGGATACCTCGAGCGTTCATCTTCTGCTATTTGCTTTAGAGTCATCATGGCGAGAAATGGCGCAGATTTGGTGCCTGTTGTTAGCTCATATTCACGTAATTTCTCTTGAGGGGAGTCGCGCCAAATGATTTTTTGATATTGCAGATCATCGTCATGGCAGTAGATTTGTCTGAACATTTTCTCGATGTCTGCTGTAATTGCATATCTATGTTGTCTCCATTTCAGAATCAACGTGAATAGATCTTGTTGGAGATTTGGGCCACTGTACATGAAATCATTTAAACTGTAGCCAGTCGATGTTTTTGCTGACGCTTTAAACACCACTCGTAGTGCTGTTGTTGTTGATTCGGGCCTCAATACACAGAGGTGAGGTAAAATGCAATCTGGCTGTTTTTTATGTTTGCACTCGCGCATGTGGCCTAGTTTGACGTATTCATCGATGAATGCTTTGTAATCTTGCGCAACTTTTGGGTTTTTTCCAAACTTCTTTTCCAATTGATAAAATTGTGCGACCGCCTTCGGTTTTGATTCTCCCAATTTTTCCTTGATTTCTTGCTTTAACGGTAGTCTTTCAACATATCTGCCATCCTCTCGTCGCAAAGTTTCAGTCTGATACTGCTGAATGCACTGATGATCTTCCGTCGATATGTTGATATTGCTATCTGCTATGTCTTCAATGGCCCAAAACCTTTGTATGTCTTCAATATTGTTCATCACGACGTTGCAGTGATATGATTTGACGTTTCCGCTTAATATCAAGTTGTGTTTGTTGTGCTACGGGGACGGACTCATTTTCTTTGATAATGTCTCCCATTATAATCTGAGAATATACGTCGGCGCCGAGTAGCAAATCTACGGGTCGGCTCGTATAGAATTCTGGATCTGCTAGCTGTATGTTTTTTAGGTATGCCCATGATGGCTTTGAGAAAGTCTTGTTGGGCAGGTTGTGTAACAGTGTGTTCATTATCAACACATCTGCTTGAAATGTAAATTCAGTATGCAATGATGATGCAGTAATACTGATCTCTCCCTTACAATTGGCTTGGCTAGTGCCGATGCCAAATATGACGCCCTTGAATGCTTGCCTTGCAAGTTCTAGTTTTTGAGCTGCATGTTCTGTTATTAGAGAGACTTGGGAGCCTTGGTCAATAAGAGCTCGCAATGTAGAATATGTCCCGTTGCGCGCTTTGACACGAACGAGGGCTGTTGCTAGCAGAATCTCTACGATACTTTCATTTGAGACATGGTTGACAGTGTCACGTGAACTGTTTTCTAGTGATACGGATTGTTGTCCTGCAGACGAGCTCGTGCTACTTGTTACGGCGTTGCTGTGAAATGTGTCGTGTAGCAAGGTGTTATGCTTTTCTTGACATACTCTACATTTTGTTTCCGAGTAGCATGGCTTGTCTTTGTGATCATAGAGGCAATTTTTGCACAGGTTCAATTTTTTCACAATATCTCTTTTGGCCTCTGGCCTAGATTCTAGAAATGTTTTGCAACGGAAAAGTCCGTAGTTGTCATTGCAGAGTGGACAGTTTGGTTTATTCATTGCAAAACTTTTAAATGTTGAATTGCGGAAAAATGGTCTGCCTGCATCGTTCTTATTATTTTGCTGATTATGTTTGCTTTGTTTGTTTGGCTGATGTTCCGATTCCTTTTTGTTGAATGTTTCTTGCTTTGATTTTGGAGTATACTGCTTGCGCCGAGATGATTCCAGAGCGGTGTATTTGTTCTCCAGGAATGATAGGAAAGTATCGAGGGTCGGGAGTGCTCTGGGATTGGTTAACGATTGAATGTATTCCCCATGCGTCTCGCTGTCCATTTTCAGCGCTAGCAGGTGCACAATAAGTGGGTCCCAGCTTGATGTGTTCACGCCGAGATTCTTTATGGCGTTAAGACATTCGTTGGTAGTATCGAACATCTTCTTGATTTGATAATCTGTTTGATTTTGCATGGTAGGTATTGCCAGAAGTGCGTTGATATGCGAGCTGAAGATGAGCTTTTCATTGTTGTATCGATGATTCATGATGTCCCAGCATAGTTGATAATTTTCAGAACTGATGTTAAAGTGCTGGACTAGCTTTTCGGCTTCACCCTTTAGCTTGCTTTTTAAAAACTGCATCTTCTGCGCACTCGACATTAACTTACTATTGTGGATCGTTTCTATAAATAGATCTTTGAATGATGTCCACTTGAGGTAGTTGCCGCTGAATATAGGAATGTCGATTTTGGGGGTGCAATTCTCTCGATGTGATACTGAGCCCATCTTTATGTTGATTGACTTTTTCATGTCGTTGTATTGGCGCTCGTATCTGCTGTATGTTTGCTCATAATCTTCATCTTCCTCGTACAACTCACTGTCAATTTCCCAGTGCAGCGAGTCTATGGTTGACCACCTTTTGTGTACATTACGCAGTAAATCTTCGAGTTCCCATTTTTCAGAAATGTTCTCTAAGTCCACGCTCTTGATTTTACGTGACAACGCCTTGAAGTTGCTGTTTTGCTTTCGCAGCATTTCTTCTAGTTTGCTCGCGTTTCCTTGAGAGACAGTTTTCCACAGTGACGTAGACTTACTGTTGCAAGGATTGCTGTTTGCTTGATCGGGGTCAACTGATGGGATATTCGAAGTTTCATGACCGTGTTTGCTAGATGCTTGCATTGAAGGATCGCCCGGAGATTGATCCCTCTTGCTTTCACTAGGAGCTTTCGATTCGTATCGCTCGATAGTTTCTCGTGCTTCAGTGTAGAAGAGTTTCGTCTTTTGATAGCAATTGTCGGTGAAATATCTGGCGCTGCGAGTATCGAATTCACATAATCTCAAATGATTAGACTGGAACTCAGCCCAATAATTATCTAGAGTTTGCAGTCGTTTCTTGATATTGAATAGAGTCTTACGTTCTGCCGAATCTTTCTTGAAGTTCCTTAATAGCTGCTCCATTGCTTGCATGATTTGATTTTGATTTGCTAAGAAGTCTTCCATTGTGGAGCTTTTGAATGTCCGGTGGATATTCTCGACCGCTAGTCAACAGGAAGTGCTGTTGCAAACTCTCCGCGATATTAGCGCCTTCTCAATCCAACCGGTTAGACCCGCTTGTGGGAAGCCGGCTGAACCGATTCGCAACCGCGGAAAGAAGAGCAAAGCACCTTCTGTGATGATGACAGAAGTCGATGGCTCGATGATGTTGGTAGACCGTTGACTGTCGTCCACAGGTCGTGTTAACAGGAACAACCACAACCACTATTATGTTCGCGAAGTGATTAGATCCCGCATCCGGCTCGAAGGACCATTAAGATGTATGGTTCCGTGACCTTACACCTTGAGTTGATGCTGATTGATACACTGATTACTGTTTGATATATATTTATTGATAAAAGTATGATTGCATGATAAATGAGTGCACGCGGTATGATTGCTATTCGTGTACTGCATTGGCCGGCCTGGCGCAGGTAAAATGCTGACATATTGATAGGAAAACTGTGCTGTGCTTGCACTGTTCAGTTGTTTAAAATTTAAACTTTCAATGATACCAAAACCAGCCAGATACAAATAGTATAGTATAGCCAAAGAGATTTTATTACAAGTTCATACATACTAGAATGCGAAAAGACTTTTTCCCCAACCTAATATTTACTGTAACGATTTTGTTTAACTCTCAATATTACTCAAACGATTAAGAAAAAATTAAACGTTCAAGTCCATTTTTGCGGAAATGGGGCCCACTTCACACAAAAAAATAAAATCGTTTATAAATAAATACTATCAAATAAATTTTTACTACTCTCAAATAATTTTTCTTTTTTCTCAAACTCTCTCTAATGATTCTCAAACAATTTTTTTTTTTAAATGTCCAAGTCCATTTTTGCGGGAATGGGGGCCAACTTCACACAAAAAATTAAAATCGTTTTTACGTATAAACTAATTGCACTCAAATACATTTGATTTTCTCTCAAACAAAAGTTCCGATTATTTCGATCCAGGGGGCTACTATCTTCACAGAGAGAGAGTACACCACAGAACACAATATACTCCTAACGGAGGGGTACACCTGACCTGACACCTACGCCTGACAATGATACTGCTGTCGAGGTCGACAGTTGAAAATTATGTCAATGGTTGAAAATGCCATTCGATTCGAAGTTTTTTTTATAATATTTGAATGGCTTGGTTGCTGGGACCAGCCAAGTCTTTATTTAGTTACTTAATACTTGGTTTAAATATTGATAAAATGAAATATTCAATGCATGATGATGATATCCGGGGACCCGCTCCCCTTGGGTTTCAGTTTACTGAGACCTCACGCGGACTTTTTGAGAGAACTTGAAGTGATGTTGCACTGTTTTGTTATGTCAATGGTTGAAAAAATGGTTGAAAATGCCATTCGATTCGAAATTTCGAACGAAATGTTTAAAAAGATAAGTTGTAGTCAGTCTGTGGGTGGTCTGTGGTCTTTGCTTTGTCTATGCCAGCGGCATCACCCTAGTATATAGTTATCTGTGGCATCACCAACCAACCAACAACAAAGAAATTATGAATAATTAAACGCGCTTTACACATTTTATTTGTTGAAAGTTAATAGAAATCGAAACAAATAAGTTTACTGCGCAGATTTGTGGTTTTTTGTTTCGAAATCACTAACTAAAATTGTCAGTGCGATCAAGTTCAATTGTTCAACAGGTGTTCAATAAATCAGAAACAACAAAAAAGGATTTTCCGTCCACATTAACTTCTTTTCACTGAACATATTCCTTAGTGATTGATATAATAACATCGACCTGTTTTAACCAGGTCCACGAAGTCTAAAATGAAGTGTGTATTCGAAGTGAATACAATTTGCAGACTATGCCTTAGAGTTGATGAAAAAGTTTATAGATTAGACAATACACATCACAAGGCTTTCATCGAAAGTATTATCAAACTAAAACAACTTAATTATGTAAGTATATTCAATTTGGCGATATAGAATCGAACCCTAAGACGACCCACTGACCGAATTTGTTGGTACACTGTACACAATCTTGGATGAGGTCAAACTTATTGTTGCCTAAGTGCCCAAAATGTAACAATCGTTAGTAAAGAGTAGACAGGAGGAATATGATTAATTTTCAATAGAATGAGTTAAGCTAAGGTCCAAGGGTTTCCATTTCTATCATCATTACTTACTTAAATAACAGTGGGCATAACCCTACTGTTGCCGCTGGGCATAAGATTCAAATTGATAGCAATGAGAATGCTACACTCATTTATTTACTTCCTTTCAGCTCCCAACTGATGATGAATATGTTTGTTACATCTGTAATGCTCTTCTAACAAAAACTTTTAATTTTATGCAGACTATTTGGAATGCACAAGAAATTGTTTGTGTTTTATTAAAAACTACAGATAAGGTAAGGGTGTTCTTTATTTAGTTATAAAACTATTTCTGTTAGAGGCTCAGATAAAGTCTGGCATTTTAGTAAACAGTATTCATTTCATCTTTATATTTCACAGCTCTGACATAAATATATTTATTAAATAACTTATGAATTTATTTTATGAAAAAAAAAATGCCTGAGATGTTTGACCGTAATAATTTACCTATAAAACTTTTTACAAAAAAAACTACAAAGCGAAAAACAACTATAATTTCGGAAGTCAGTGTGTTTGGTTTTGTACTTTTGTTTTTTGCCACCAACTTATTAAAGTTTTTGGCAGGTTTCCTTTACCTAATGATAAAAGAATTTATAAAATCGGTCCACAATTAACGAAAAAATCAAAGAACACACATTAAGAAAAGTACATACAGATGAACATAGAACCACCTCTGTTTTTGAAGTTGGTTAAAAAGATGTCATTAGTTTAATGGGCTGTATGAAATGAAATTGTTTATTCTGAAAATAGGCTATCAGAATCACTTTTACATGTATTAAAAAATAAGCTAGATTGATGTAGTTGACATTTCCCATCTGACTACCCCTGAGAAGAAATGGTGAAAAAATACTCCGGGGTCGAAGTCTCTTTTAAAGTCCAGACATAATCTTGGTCAGATACGATATAGATATGTTTACCTAATCAATGAAAATAAATAACTACTGGATGGTTCAAGATGTAACTAAGCCTGTAAAAAATAAACACTGTTATTATTGCTTTTAGATTACCAAGCCAATGCTTGAACATATAGATAGAAACAACAATGGACTAAACCCTATTACTCTGAGCTCAGTTGTAATACATGAAAATGTGAAGTATGACAGCTGTGATGATAGCCATGCAAGTACAATGTTTGAGGAATTAGATGTTAACCTTTTAACTGATAAAATAGAAGGACAGAGTAACAAAAAGAAGAAAAATAAAAATAATCGTAACAGAAACAAAATTGAGAATCATTCCACAAACGAAAACAGACAAATTATAAGCCTAATTTCCAGCAGTGAAGAAGATAAAAAACCAGACAAATGTAATTTACATGAAGAGGAAGTAGAAATAGAGGACATTAAAACAGAAAGTGGTGATCCACTCACAAAGGATTTTAATACAGATGCACATGATGATCCAAAACCAGAGCCTAAAAAGGTGCAAATTGCAAAAAAAAAAGCTTTATATAAAAAAAATGAGGACTCAACTTCTAGAAAAGAACAAAGAAAACACAAGCAAAAAGAGGTAGACAGTGATTACCAGCCTGATGCAACAAGCCACTCTGAAGATTCAGAATATGACTCATATGATGATGAGGGAAAGCCAATCAAAAGGCCAAAAGTTGGTAGAGTTTATCCAAGAAAATGTGACCATGTATGTACACATAAAACTAAAAAAATTATATTGTTAAGGTGATTAATGTAGCCTGCGAAATTCAAAATTTCTTCCCCTTTTTTAAAAATCAGTGCTGTTTTACGTTGTATGTTGATCAAAATTAAATTCGCGGTGATTATGATAAAATAATTACGAAATTAAAATCATTTATAACATACATGTTAGATGAAATATATAAGATAAATCATCAGCCGAAAAACGTCCACTGCTGGACATAGGCCACCCCCAAAGGCAGGCTTGGCAGGCGGGTTGGCGATCCCAGTATGGTGTTAAAATGCATAGAGAATGCTGCTGCCCATTCTCTAGTAAGTCCCTTAGTCACCTTTTACGACACCCATGGCAAGAAATAGGATGGTGCTATTCTTTACGTCCGGCACCACACGGAATATAATATAACATAAATATTTGAAGGAAATATAATTTGGA
Organism: Tiliacea citrago; assembly: GCA_963921375.1. Lineage (NCBI taxonomy): Eukaryota > Metazoa > Arthropoda > Insecta > Lepidoptera > Noctuidae > Tiliacea > Tiliacea citrago. The sequence goes on from OY992793.1 coordinate 3,243,983, forward strand.
GAGCTTCCTTGAAATATAATTTATTACTTACATGTACTTATTGTAGATGTTTGTAGGTATGTAAATAGTAGTACATTTTAATATTTGGTACTTAATTTTGTTTCAGTGTAATTATGAAGTGCTAAAAGGACAAGATCACTATCGTCATTATCTATGTGCGCATCCCAATGTTGAGTATCCATATAAACTGGAAAGGGATTACGCTTGTTTGATTTGTGGCAAAATGTATGTAAGTATCGATTGATTTTATGGTGTGTGCCGTTTTTAGGGTTCCGTAGTCAACAAGGAACCCTTATAGTTTCGCCATGTCCGTCTGTCTGTCTGTCCGTCCGTCCGTCCTCGGCTTAGCTCAGAGACGCTTAGTACCAGAAATCTGTAATTTGGCATGGGTATACATATTAATCACGCCGAGAAAGTCGTAAAATAAAACCACGAAAAATCGTTTTTTTTAGGGTACCACCTCCCTTGCACGTGTGGGGTTTCGTTGGATAGACCATTTAAAAATATTGTGGGGCTGTGAAAACCTTTTTTCAATTCAAGGATCCGTTTGAGTAATTAAGCTTGAAAGTGCTGTTTTATTAGTCAAGTGCCCCCCCCTCTACCAGCTAAATGGTTGGTTTTGGATATGTGAAAAAAATCATGGCAGTAGTATATATATTATTACGAAATTAAAAGGAAAACTATCACATCTAAGTAGGCTTTACAAATTAACGAGTAATAGTCGACCAACTTAATTTGCATTTGGGGAATTGACCGTAACGTATATGGATGTATGGGAGAGCATGTTTTTCAACTACAATGTTAAGTTTGTTTTTGGGATAAATTCATCCCAACTAGGAAACCCTTCATTGTGCGTGGTCCGACACACACTTGGCCGGTTTTTTCTATAAGAAATCGTCCGCCGCCTTGTCCTCGGGCGGAGGGGTCTGTCAGACACTTGCTTAGATAGATAGTTGGTAGAATGTAGAACACCATTTGATTAAGTCAAATCTGGAGACTGACCGGGGCATGTGTGTGCCCGCCGGATGTTCAGTCGTCGTCCTACAGCCGTAATTCTTCTTGAGGAGCGCGTGGAAAACACGCCGCGTCGTCGTTTCCCGCTCCCATTCCGCCGCCTCCTTTGCGACTATCACATCCTCGCAAAAGGAGGCTACGGCGTCGTGAAAGACGCGAAGCCAGAGGTTACCCGCAGCACCGGCTGCCGCGGTGAGTTACGGCGTCGGTTTAAGACTTGGTAACCCATTCACAATCACCAACTTTTAGGAGTATTTTTCCATTTAATTTTAACCCAAAAGGACGGCCCTACACTTTAGCTTTAGTAGTAACTGTGACTAAAGGCTGTTTTTTTTAGTGGCAGAGAACTTTAAATAGCAATAAAACAGAAAATGTTTTAAAATCCATGAAATAATTTGAAATGCCCAAAATCATTTTCAAAAATGAATGCCATAAAATTATCTGTCAAATAAAGCGAATTACATGGATATTAAAAATATTTAGCTGTGTTTTATTTCAATTCAAAGTTCTCTGCTTCTAAAAACAAGTGATGTCACCTGTTGCAGTAATTTCTCATTTAATTTATTATTTGCAGACAAAAGAGAAAATACGTGGACATGAGGATAGTCATGCTATACAGAAACTGAAGTGTCCTTTATGCCTTAATGTGTATTCCAATAAGATAAGATTGTACAGACACACGCAAAGTGTTCACTCAAAAAAAAAATTAATCTGTGATTACTGCTCTAAAACATTCAAGACAAGAAGCGATATTATGCGCCACATTCGGGTGAGTTAAAGACATAATAATTTTTGCAAAAAAAAAATGTTTCTATTATAAATTGTATTGTGTTAATTATTTAGTTGTGTCCTTGCTGTTCTTGTATCTAACAGCATTTGCATCTTCAGCTTTGTTGTTTATATACATTGTTGTAGTTACAGTTGTTATAGTTACATACATTGGCTCGTTCACATAGTCATTGTGAATGTGTTGTATAGTATAGTCGACCGACCTCGTAATTGCTTACCACTTTTGACAACTATTCCCAAACTTCACTTAGGTTTGAAAATCCTCATGGATGTGATGTCCTCCGTCCTGGGGGGGCGGGCGGAGGGGTCTGTCAGACCCGTACTGACTAAAAACCACCCCAGTGTTCCCTTCAGGAGCAAGCAGTCCATAGAGGCAATTAGACCTAACCTACCCTAGCCCAAATGCATTTATTTAACTATGTTATAAAATAATATAAAAAACAAAGTTAAAACTCTTGTTAGAACACTTATAGCAATTTCTCGCGCCCGTGTGATGAATTACGCGCGTAAGTCAGTACGTAGTAGACTGTATAGGCTCCAAGACGAATTGCCTCATTTTGCAACATTTTCATTGATAAATTTGAGCACACTGATGCATATTTTGTGTGTATGAACGGCACACATGTCTAGATTATGGGCGTAATTCCTTTGAGTGGAGCTGGGCTGTGATTGGCTCATGGCTGCTACACAGTTGCAGTGTGTTCCGAGTTAAGACTGTAATCGATTTGAGCGTGCTAAAATACTCACCGTAAATTATAGTTTGAGCGCGAAAACGATGTGACCGCTGTCAGCGATTATACAGGGCGTCCCACGGATATGAATTACATGGTTGAACCGGAAATCGAACCCGTTACACGAGAAAAATAGCCCCCCGCGACGTCTAAAAGGGGCGCGCGTGGAACACTATGCGCCGCTACCTCGGGTCCAGTATGATAGGGGGGCGGTGGACCTGGACCCATTTAGGGGGGCCGGAAGGGGGCATTACCTGCCCTCTGCCGACGCTCAGTGCGCCTGCTGCGGGCCGGGTGAGCGGACGAGATCTCTCCCACCCTTTCCGCAGCCTCCTTCAGCTGAAGCACGACTGTTTCGAAGAAGGATACCACCGCGCCCTACCTACCTTACCTACCTTTACCAGCTCCGCCATAAAATTTTCGACTCCTTTTCAGTTTAAATATATTAACAAAATTATTTTAAAAAAAGACCTACAATTAGCCTCCAATATCAGTTGTATAATACGTGTTTAAAATTTTCAGACTCATACTGGAAGTAAACCATTTAAATGTCATATTTGCGGAGATGGGTTTGCGCACAGCGGAAACAGGAGTATTCACATTCGTATTAAGCATCAAAATTATAAGTTTGTGCCCAAGAAACATAAACGAGCCCAAAAAGTTCGCAGAAGCAATAAACGCTGTTCAACCGATTCTGATATATCGTCTAACAATGAGAAATCAATAAAAAGGAATAAAAAAAATACCAGAACAAAAAAGTTAAAATAATGTAACAGACTTGAAGAAGTTCAGGGTTTCGGCATAGCTATTCACAACCATTTGATAGTCTTCTGTGCCGAATCGAACATCAATCAATGTTAACGAAGGAATCCTATAAAGGCTGTTTACAAATCCTAAATCAAATAGACGACCGCTATTTGTCTGACAGCTATTTGCTATAAGGGGTCAAGTCAAATCAGTGTCATTTTCTACACGACAGCCAGTCGAATGGTTGTGAATATTTATACAGATGTCGAGAATAAACCCTGTGATCTCTCTGGGGAAAACGTCCACGGGAATGTGATCCCTAGCCGTAATTAGTATCCAGCTGACGTGGATTGTCCATAGAAACGCCACATTATACTTATAATAAAAAATTGACTTGTTGCATGGTAGAATGTACGTACACACGGCTGCACATCAAGCTATACATTTTTAATATAAGCTGATCTCGCATGGCTTAAAATTTCCGTACAATGAGAGTTCAGCTGATACTGGAAATGTATAGAATGGTGTGTCTGTGTAGCCGTGTGCTACAAGGATCTTCTGGCACGGCCAAAATCGGTACTAATGCCGCCATCTTGACAATTTCACATAAGGGGGATGCGCTAAGGTAGCCCGCGAAATTCAAATTTTATTACGTTTTTTGCAATTTGCAGGTCAGTAACAGGTTGTATGTTGATCTAATTAAGATTCGCGGCCATAATAAATATGGCTTTACAAAATTTTAATCATTAGAATCGGCAATACTATCTTTGAAAAATCCTATTGAATTACTATTTCTGAAATAATTATTCAGTAGGATTTTATGAACTTTTAGAGTTGTAATGCTGATTCTAATGATTATAATTATGTAAAGCCTAATTTTTATGGCCGCGAATCATATTTATATAAACACTAGCTGCGCCCCGCGGGTCTTAATCCAGGGTGTCAGCTACCTCCATACAAAATTTTATCAGAATTCGTCCAGTGCTTAAGCGTGAAGAAGTAACAAACATACTCACACACACACACTCACAAACTTTCGCCTTTATAATATTAGTGTGATACAACCTCTGACATGCAAATTGCAAAAAACCTTAAAATTTGAATTTCTTTTTGGCTTCACACGGTTTGTGCATTTAGCCAGTGTCATGTAAAATTAGGTAACATGTACAAAGTTACTTAAATAATTATGAAATGAACTCCATTCAATGCATGATAAAGATGATAGATGATATGAGCCCCGCTCCCCTTGAGTTTCAGTAAAGACGTGGCACTTTACTGAAACCTCGCGCGGACTTCTTGAGAGAGAACTTAAAGTGATGTTGCACTGTTTTGTTTCATTTGCCTACACTAATGCAGGTTCACGAACACTTAATGGTTAATAATCCACCACTATTACACATTAATATTCGGCTAAACACACATTTTAGAAAATAAAACAAAACTGCTAACATGAGGCTTCACTTTCCCGCCAAGAAGTCGCGGGCTACCTTAACGCAGCGCCACCCTGTCAATGTCGTTCAGCGTGGTAATTGCGTAACACACTCAGTAGCAATGGGTTTCATATGGGCAGTTCAACAATATGCATTGCGTTATTACGTTGTTGAGCAGATCTATTTTTCGAACATACGAAGCATTTACTACATTAGCAATATACTTCAAAATCATTCAGATTGTTATTGACAGTGTGTTACGCAATTAGGGTGCAGATCCTTGTAGCACTCCACCATGATTTCTGAATGTTGATTGAATTATAATAATACTTTGTAATAACAACAACAAACAGCTATTAACAATAGTTAGGTAATATCTTGTTCACCTCCAGACAGGGAAGCGCGGCTGTCACTGGTAATCCCAATGGGTAAAGCAATATAAACATTGCGGTTATTAAAATAAAGTCAAAAATAAATAAACTCAATCAGTAATCACTATGCCTCTGTCCGCCTTTATGGCTTAGATGCTCTCTTTGACTAGTTAACGTATAATACGTCGTATATTGTTTATTTTTTATTTTATGATAGCGTAATGTTTATATTTTTTTTTTTTTTACTAACAGACCCGACAGACGTCCTGTCTAAACAATAATTCATACAAACTCGAATAGAAAACACAATTTTCAGTTTTTAATTTTCCGGGCAACTTTCCAATTTTTTCTTTCTAAATCCCCCATTATTCAATGTAATTATGTTTAGTAGAAGTATTTTCATTTAAGAGCGTATACGCGGTACAGCATTTCATACAAATTTTCAAGCCCTTGTTTTTCGAAATGACTGAACCGATTTTAATGAAACTTCATATGCATAAGCAGGATACAAAGGTCTAAAAAGTTAGTTAAGAACATTTTCGAAAAATTGTGTTACGGCCAAATTAGAGGTTGCCTCTATTGTCCTAGTTTCTAATTTAAATTATTTCTAATGTCAATTTTTGTTACCAAATTATTTGCTGAATTATTTAACATGTCATTGCATTCTCCCACAATCAGTTTATCTAATTTAGTAAATAAACAATGTTTTATACAAAGATAAAAATATATCTAGATAGACAGTCAAAGCTACTGTGAACTCGCCGAAAAAAATTGCGTCCAGCTGTTGGCCGCAAAATGCAGGCACACTAGATTACGTAGCGCGAGTGTAAGACGTAGCTGTCACTCACACCAGCCAATTATAGAGGAGATGCTATACAGAGATAAGTTTACCTTTGTACACACGGCTACACATCAAGCTATACATTTCCATTATAGGCTGATCTCACATTGTATAGGATTTCGGTACAATGAGAGGTCAGCTTATACTGGAAATGTGTAGCTTGATGTGTAGCCGTGTGTACATGACATCGCTAAATAAATTGTTTTTGATGTTTTATGTACAATAAAGCAAAGTAAAAACTTTATGATTTAGGTACTTAGTTTTATTCCTTAATGTTAATACCAGTACCTATATTTATTTATTCAATTATTCATTCCTAAACTCTGTGTGAACCAGGACGTGCTGCTATGCACAATAAAGAACTTTGCTACTTTAAAGTATTTAAATGTAACTACATATTTATATTTTGACATTTGACATGTAGGTATTGATAAAATTTTAAAGATTTGTTCCGTATTCGAAATTACGTCGAATACGGAACAAACGATTTTAAATACTTTAGTTGGGGCCCTAGTTTATTTTTTGCCCCAGGGCTTTTGGTTACCTACCTAGCTACGCCACTGCTCTTAACCGGGGTCGTACGGTCTCTGACCTAAAGACATCATAACGATCTCGCGTTACGAAGTTCTAATCAACCTTAGTTAAATTATTCTTAAACAAAACGCTAATGTTTGTTTTATACTCGTTATTACCCTTTTTTCTGTAAGTACCTATTAATGTTTTAACTTAATGATCCCATAGCCTTTTTTTAACATTTTGTCTCGTTACTCAGTGCTCGAGCTAGGAAAGCAGCGCTTCACCCAATTTCGTGTGTACACCACGTAATTAATAATACATACTTTGTAAGTCCCCCATGTACTACAAAACCTTTCTAATGAGTTAATTATGTTTTTATTTGCACGTGTTTCTGTAACAAATAAAATTATTTTTCTTTCTTTATAAACGCCTAAACAAATTGTTATTATAAAACAACCGAATTCCAAAATAAACACTACAAAAAAGACTCCTTTTTTTGTAGTCTGATAAAAATAGATAACCAAAGCAAATCGCAAGCATTCTATTAATAATAATAAATACAATTCCTGTGCATCACCACTCACGCGCCGTCACGGAAATTGTCCTGCTACTGTCTAGTCCAGTTGGGTAGACCGTTTCTCTATCGCCAATTTCCTCATGCTTGCTCGCGCGTACGAGAATGTATTTGACATTATTTTCTAGACAAAGACTCGTATTGCTTTGGCACAATACCTTGTAGTACTGTATGATTTGATTTACTGTAGAGTTCTTTAGGTAGGTAACCCTACCTACTTAGAAAGTAATGTAAGATTTCTAGAAGAAAGGAGCAATTTCAAATAGAAATTATCTTATGTTTTTCAGACGTATGACGAATGGATGAAATGCCTGCTGTGACTCAAGGCTCGTACAGGCTAGTGCGATATCGCGGGCGCGACGCGACACTAGTAGCGTAATTTATTTGTCACGCACGCGATATCGCGCCAGTCTGTACGAGCCTTAATTGTAAATTCTTGTTGTCTATTTAATTTTGAGTCGACTTCGTGGGCGTGGATTTGAATATGTGTGGACAGAGATCAGATAGCATAGCTTAACTATTTGGACCCAAAAATAATGTAACCAGCTAGGTACAGTCAAAGGCAAATCAATTTAGATTAATACTAGCTGCTGGCTTCGCCCGCGTGGCTTTTTCTAAAATAAAAGTAAGTAGCCTAAGTTACCTTAACAACCTCAGCTATCTGCCCGCCAAAATATGCCCAGCCATTTCGGAGATTAGTCGGAATAAACAGACAGAAATTTTAAAAATTGTTTTTTTTTTTTGTTAAAAGTAGGTACTGTAAGTATATACTTTCGTATGCATTTTATAATAAAAAGCTGTTATTTGGACATTACAAACAGACATTTCAATTATATTTAGATATTATATAGATTGGTCTGTAAATTACAATTCCATTTAAAAAAAAAAACCGGCCAGGTTGGGAGGAATTATCCTAAGAAAAAACTTAACTTTGCAGTTGAAAAAATGTTCTCCAACACATCAATATACTACTATATACTTATAAAGAGGAAACGGGTCTACAGACATAAGGACTACGAAGTGATCTTATAAGTATTCCGTTTTTCCTTTTGAGGTACGACACACTGGATCTGACTGATAATTACTTTAGTTAGTTTTGCGCAAAACATAATTAACTAGAAGGTACACGTAAACGATTTAAGGCTCCCGCAAACAGGCGTGTCGCGGCAGCCCGACGCGACACTAGTAGCATAACTTCTATGAAACCTTCATAGAAAGTGTTGCGCCCGCAATATCGCGCCAGTCTGCGAGAGCGGTTATTGTATGAAAATTTAAATTATAAACTAATCTTAATTAAATTCTTGATTGTAGTCTCGGTATGTACCTACGGTATATTATGGAGATTGAGCAATTATTAACCGTACCATAATAACAAAAGCTATTAATTATTTTTGAAAATGGCGATAATGACAACACACACGCCACATTTAGCAGAACATAAAAAGGGCCAAATTTTTTAAAAATACGGTGTTTTTGTAAAATCTAGTATTTATTATTCGTTTCCTATTTAAAATTACACCTTTTAAAATTAAAATGAAATCACATTTACTTAATAATTAATTTTGCGAGAAAAATACATTTTTTTGTGAAAAATGTACTTTCTTGATTTTTTAAGGTTACCAAGAAAAGTTAATTAAAATACAAATTTTTAAATAAAAATAATACAAATTAATATCGCATGTTTCCTCCATGTGTTCTTATCACAGAATATTCATTACAGATTCCACCCGCCTAGACATGCTGAGAATGGTTGTTATCTATTGTTTCCTGTGACAGTCTCTGCCATTCCTCAATTCCACGTGTTCTATCGGATTCATATCCGGTGATCTCGCCGGCCACTCCATATCTGTGATATTCACATTATTAAGATATGATTGAGTTGAGCGAGCAGCATGTGGCCGAGCATTATCCTGCATCCAAACGAAATCGTCACCGACAAAGGGGTCAAACGGTACCACATTTTCTTCTAAAATTTCTCTTATATGACGAGCTGCAGTCAGACTTCTTCCATCGATCACCACCAGATCCGTATGAGCTCCCAAACATAGCGCCCCCCCAAACCATTATTGATCTTCCACCATTATGACACTGTAGTTTTAAAATTTGTCTGATTATATCGTTCTCCTTTGCGTCTATATTTTCTTTGCGTTCCATCAACTTGATTTAAAAAAAATTCTGCACTCATCACTTAACAATATTTTACCCCATTGGTCCGTGGTTCAAAGTCAGATGAGTCAGTCGATGTTCCCGATCAAAAGTTAGTCTGATTCTACGATTATGTATCTCAAGTTTTGGAGCCTTGGCGGGTACGAACAAACCAAAACCAGCTTCTTTGAATCTTCTTCGTACCTTACGCTCACTTATTGTGACACCTCGAACTTCCTCAAGCTCTTTTCTGACTTGGACGGCCGTTAGATGTGACTTTCCACGTACGCGAAGCTGAATGAAACGATCATCCCTGCTCAAAGTACTTACTTAAGTCTTTTTCTGCCTTCTCACAAAGGCATTAGGGAACAGGATCTTCAGCCGGCTTCAGGACAGGAACGAACGGGGCTACAGCGTCAGCGTCCCTCAGTTGGATGGGAAAGCAGGTACGGGAACAGGATCCTCAGCCGGTCTCGGAACAGGACGGGACCACAGCGTCAATGTCCCTCAGTTGGATAGGCAGGAGGAGGTAAATCTATTCAGGAGAGGACATGTACGATGTCAGATAAATTCTATGGAAGCTAGATAATGTCCGGGAGTGCGCACAGCAGAGAGATGATCTTTAATTAAGCCGCTGCAGGAGAGCGGAGGCACCGCCTCACGCTCAACAGGAGGAGAGCCCAGGCCTTCCTACGAGTAGAGAATACAATTCCGGGATCCCGAATCTCGAGATCCCGGGATCCCGACCGTTTTCTGGCCCCGAAAATTCCGGGACTGTACTTGGCTAATCTCGGGATTTTCGGGATTGCCACAAACAAGTCTAGTTTGTATTCCGTAGTCCGTTGCGCCTTGAAAATAACCTTGCCTAGATTATTTTAATACATTACGACAAAAAGCAACTCGTACAATACGTAGGTACCCACTATTTACTACACAGGTACAGTCCTAATAATATGTTTGTCGTAGAACTTAGAAGGGACTTTCCCACTCGGAATACTTTAATACAATACTCTTAAGGTAATTCCCCAACGAACCAACAGGGGAATCACCCGATCATCTCATATCATAATATTGTTGCGGGTATATCCCGTCGGTCGGGGATTCCCTGTACGAAAGTATAAATATGCAAAGGTTTTATTTTTTTCATTTATTGTTCTGTCAGTGACGGGTTACGTAGGCTACGTCAGTGACGACGGGTTACGTAGGCTACGTCATTAAAATTTAAAAGTCAATTATCTGAAATTAAGTATTTCAAATGGCGGGAGACTTTGTTAGACCTACTTTGACCCTATCTTTGTCATCGCCACCTGATATTGCAAAATCTTATACATGTTAAAAAACTGCTTATTCATATCTCCACATTGCTTATTAGGTTAGTACTAAAAGAAACTTAACCAACCATTCCTGGTTCCATAGGCTTAGCATGAGAACCGTAGAGAAGTGTTTTAAAGTAGATAAAAATTACGCTTCTGTGTAGACAGCTGACAGTTTTCTACGAAGAAAGATAGACAAGCGATTTCTATTCTACAATAGAGTAGAAATAGAAAGCATCATGCTAAGCCTGCTTTTAGAGTTTTAATTTTGTGTAATAAATGAAAATCACCAGTCTTTCAAAGAGCATGGGAGATGGGCTTCAAGTTAATCTTTGAGGATAATTGATGAAATTATTGTTGCTCTGCTATTATTACTAATATTCAGTTTGAAAAGCCTTATCAAATCCCCCTTAAAGTTTAAACTTTAAGTTAGCAATTACCCATATTTATGGGTCTTGAGATACTTAGCTCAAGATACCATCTTGAGATACTTAGCTCAAGACACCATCTTGAGATACTTAGCTCAAGATACCATCTTGAGCTAAGCCTATTATAGACATCGTAGCACCTACTTTAGCTCTTATCTTTAATAATTGTATTGACTGTGGGGTGTTTCCTGACCTCATGAAGAATAGTAAAATAATACCGTTGTTTAAATCAGGTAGTACATCAGACCCCACAAATTATAGACCTATTTCAGTACTACCTACCTTTAGTAAATTTTTTGAGAAATTAATTTTGGACCAATTGCAAAGATTTTTTAATAAACATAAATTACTACATAGCAAACAGTTTGCTTTTACAAGGGGTCGTTCGACTACTGATGCCGGTGTTGAACTGTTAGGACATATTTATAATGCATGGGAAGATAAATGCGATGCCTTGGGCATTTTTTGTGATTTGTCCAAGGCTTTCGATTGCGTTTTTCATGAAACGTTAATCAGGAAACTCCGCCACTACGGGATCCGGAACACCGCTCTGGATCTTCTTAATTCATACTTGAGTAATAGGATTCAGAGCGTTGACGTCAATGGAAAAAGATCTCCCGGATCTATAGTAACAATGGGAGTTCCACAGGGCTCAATTCTTGGTTCTTTCTTGTTTCTTATTTATATTAATGACTTGCCTTACCTCATAAAGGATAATCATGATATAGTGTTGTTTGCAGATGACACTTCACTTTTGTTTAAACTTAAACGTCAGCAGCTGGTTACTGACGATGTAAATAGCGCGATCTCAAAAGTAGTTCACTGGTTCAATGTTAATAATTTACTTCTAAATATAAAAAAAAAACCAAATGCATTAAGTTTACGCTACCTCACGTTAGGCAGGTGAAAACTGATGTGTTGATAAAGGGCGAAGAATTGAATCCTGAAGAAAGCACAGTATTCTTGGGCTTAACTTTGGATGCTAAGCTTCAGTGGGGCCCACATATAGATAAACTGTCTAAAAAGCTAAGCTCCGCAGCATATGCTGTTAGAAAAATTCGTAATTTAACTGACATAGAGACAGCCCGTTTAGTGTACTTTGCCTATTTTCATAGTGTAATGTCGTACGGTATTCTGTTGTGGGGAAATGCCGCCGACATTCAGAATATCTTTGTTTTGCAGAAAAGAGCTGTACGATCAGTTTATAAATTAAGTCCAAGACACTCTCTCCGAGAGAAATTTAAGGAGATTAATGTAATGACTGTACCTTCTCAGTATATTTTTGAAAATCTTTTATATGCCCATAAAAATATAAAATTGTTTAAAAAATACAGTGATATCCATAATATAAATACTAGAAACAAACATAAATTTGTTGTACCTACAACAAGGCTCAAGAAAATAGGTGGCTCGTTCCGATGTCAATGTATACGCTTTTATAATAAACTTCCAAGCCACGTTGAAGATCTAAGCCTTAATAAATTCAAATCATTCATTAAACGTAAGTTGTGTCAGAAAGCTTTTTATACCACTTACATATGATGACACGGAGAAGCTACTGGAATAAAATAAAAACCTTACACTTAATGCTCTCATCTTTCGTAGTTGTCGTATACAGTCTGATTCATTCATTGCCACTTACACTCACTCTGTATTTTACATTAAATTTAACAAACTCTCACATTATCACTTAACTTTCATACACACAGATGCTCACATTCAACATTCAAATTCACATTTGCACACCTTTATACTCACAGTAACACTCCTTAGTATTCACACTCACACACCCCCATTTTCACATTTACACACCTTCATAGTCATAGTCACATTCACACACCCTCATACTCACATGCACACACCCCTACTCTCACTCACACATTTGCATGCTTCTTGTCTAGTTTTAATTTTCTCTTTTCATTTTAAATCGCCTGTTTTTATAACACTTAAAACAAGTAATTTTATGTTAATATTTTAAGTTTGGAAGAGCGGAGTCTCCTAACACAGGCTTTTTTGCTTAAAAGGAGACTCCAATCACTAGTTGTTAAATTTACTTGTATAACAAATAAAACATTTTCATTTCAAAACATTTTCATTTTCATACCGTTAAAGATTATATTGAGGACAAAAAGGCTTGGGATTGAGCTGCTCCAATTTTTACTTATTGAAGTGGTTTATTTTTATTGTTTGATGTTTTTTTTGCTAACTTTTATTATTTTATATACGTAACGTAATATATACGTAATGACATGATTATTTACTTGTAAAATATTATATTATTTTAATTATTGTGAATGTGAAGACTATGTGGGTTATTGCTCTTTTATTTTTATTTTCACTTTGTCTTTTATTCTCAGTTAGTGTTAATCATGGTCTGGCAGTTTGAGTCATTTAAGCGGCCTACCCAAATGTCCTTTCTTTGGTATTGATCGTCGCATCGTTGAGCTCCTTAAGTTCTGAGTAGAGCTGCACGATTACTGACAAATGCGTGCACTGACTGGTCAGGTCCACTCAATCTGTGTGGTTCTTTCCTCAAAAGACCATTTCAGACACCAATCTACATGGCCTTCACATGATCTGACCAAGATTATGTCTGGACTTTAAAAGAGACTGTGACCTCTGAGTTTGTTTCGGCCTTTCTTCTCAGAGTAGTCAGATAGGAAACGCCGACCTCATCTAGTTTTAAAAATATGACTGACGTGTAAAAGTGTTTGTACAAACCTACTTACAGAAATAAAAATCATTTATCATTTATCATTTCTCAAGACGGTGTCTTGAGCTAAGTATCTCAAGATGGTGTCTTGAGCTAAGTATCTCAAGACGGTGTCTTGAGCTACGACCTCCCAACCCCAATTGACATTAAAGGAAAAGTTAGAGCTGGAAATTAACAAGAGTATGAAATCCCCAGATCCTGAAGTATAAGTACAAAATGAATTGGGGTTGGCAAATAGTATTAGACGTGAAATGAGCCTGTTCGAAAATGGAGGAGTTCGTGGATATCATTGTACATATATAATATAATTACCTACAGTACACAGTATATTACTTTTGTATTATATAATGCAATGGCCTGTTGGTCCCAGTCAAGACTCCAGACAATAAGTAAGTCCAGTAAGTCTTCAATAAGTTATTATCTAAAGTTGCCTAGTGACCTTCTAATGTCACAGTTTTACCCATTACGGGTACGGGTGATTGGGACATCAATGCTTCACAAGCATTATCTGAAGATACTAGGCATAAAGTAATAAATGGTATCTTGAGTTAAGTATCTCAAGATGGTGTCTTGAGCTAAGTATCTCAAGACGGTGTCTTGAGCTAAGTATCTCAAGACGGTGTCTTGAGCTAAGTATCTCAAGATGGGGTCTTGAGCTAAGTATCTCAAGATGGGGTCTTGAGCTAAGTATCTCAAGACGGTGTCTTGAGCTAAGTATCTCAAGACGGTGTCTTGAGCTAAGTATCTCAAGACGGTGTCTTGAGCTAAGTATCTCAAGATGGGGTCTTGAGCTAAGTATCTCAAGACGGTGTCTTGAGCTAAGACCTCCCAACCCCAATTGACATTAAAGGAAAAGTTAGAGCTGGAAATTAACAAGAGTATGAAATCCCCAGATCCTGAAGTATAAGTACAAAATGAATTGGGGTTGGCAAATAGTATTAGACGTGAAATGAGCCTGTTCGAAAATGGAGGAGTTCGTGGATATCATTGTACATATATAATATAATTACCTACAGTACACAGTATATTACTTTTGTATTATATAATGCAATGGCCTGTTGGTCCCAGTCAAGACTCCAGACAATAAGTAAGTCCAGTAAGTCTTCAATAAGTTATTATCTAATCGCTCTAAGTTGCCTAGTGACCTTCTGTCACAGTTTTACCCATTACCTTTGTACGGGTGATTGGGACATCAATGCTTCAGAAGCATTATCTCAAGATACTAGGCATAAAATAATAAATGGTATCTTGAGCTAAGTATCTCAAGACGGTGTCTTGAGCTAAGTATCTCAAGACGGTGTCTTGAGCTAAGTATCTCAAGACGGTGTCTTGAGCTAAGTATCTCAAGACGGTGTCTTGAGCTAAGTATCTCAAGACGGTGTCTTGAGCTAAGTATCTCAAGACGGTGTCTTGAGCTAAGTATCTCAAGACGGTGTCTTGAGCTAAGTATCTCAAGACGGTGTCTTAAGCTAAGACCTCCCAACCCCAATTGACATTAAAGGAAAAGTTAGAGCTGGAAATTAACAAGAGTATGAAATCCCCGGATCCTGAAGTATAAGTACAAAATGAATTGGGGTTGGCAAATAGTATTAGACGTGAAATGAGCCTGTACGAAAATGGAGGAGTTCGTGGATATCATTGTACATATATAATATAATTACCTACAGTACACAGTATATTACTTTTGTATTATATAATGCAATGGCCTGTTGGTCCCAGTCAAGACTCCAGACAATAAGTAAGTCCAGTAAGTCTTCAATAAGTTATTATCTAATCTCTCTAAGTTGCCTAGTGACCTTCTAATGTCACAGTTTTACCCATTACGGGTACGGGTGATTGGGACATCAATGCTTCACAAGCATTATCTCAAGATACTAGGCATAAAATAATAAATGGTATCTTGAGTTAAGTATCTCAAGACGGTGTCTTGAGCTAAGTATCTCAAGACGGTGTCTTGGGCTAAGTATCTCAAGACGGTGTCTTGAGCTAACTATCTCAAGATGGTGTCTTGAGCTAAGTATCTCAAGACGGTGTCTTGAGCTAAGTATCTCAAGATGGTGTCTTGAGCTAAGTATCTCAAGACCCATAAATATGGGGATCCTGCCGTTTTGCCGAAAAGATTTTGCCAAATTTTCATTACCCAAACAAATTTTAGCAACCTTTTTTTATACCATTGCAACATTTTAAATGATTTTAGTACGCATATTTTCATTTGGTCAAATTTTTACTTAGCAAAATATTATCAAGTATAATGTCATTATGGCATTTGGTCTTTAATCAAATGATTTATTACAGCAAACAATCTTCAGACAATAAACGTTTTTGAGCGAGCGAAGCGAGCGGTGCCGCGGTAGCGGCCGGCGAGTGCCAGACACGACTTGTATTAATAGAAAAAAAGATATTGTTTTTAGTAGGTTACCCGGAACATAACTATTTAGATTAGGTTAATTTCTTTAAAAAAAAAAATGGGTAGGTTAGGTTAGGTTAAAACTGTGACCTCCTACGCACGAGCCGAGCGAGCGTAGCGAGCGGTGCCGCGGCAGCGGCCGGCGAGTGCCAGAAACGACTTGCATTAATAGAAAAAAGAGATTGTTTTTAGTAGGTTACCCGGATCTGAACTATTTAGATTAGGTTAATTACTTATTTATTATTTATTATTTTATGCCTAGTATCTCGAGATAATGCTTGTGAAGCTTTGATGTCCCAATCACCCGTACAAAGGTAATGGGTAAAACTGTGACATTAGAAGGTCACTAGGCAACTTAGAGAGATTAGATAATAACTTATTGAAGACGTACTGGACTTACTTATTGTCTGGAGTCTTAACTGGGACCAACAGGTCATTGCATTATAAACATCACTGATCATAAATGCTGTAGAGCTCCAGACCATAATCATGTAAAATATATGGAGTAGGTGCCGATATTAACTATTTGCTGTCAATCAATTACCCATATTTATGGGTCTTGAGATACTTAGCTCAAGACACCGACTTGAGATACTTAGCTCAAGACACCATCTTGAGATACTTAACTCAAGACACCGTCTTGAGATACTTCACTCAAGACACCGTCTTGAGATACTTAACTCAAGACACCGTCTTGAGATACTTAGCTCAAGACACCATCTTGAGATACTTAACTCAAGATACCATTTATTATTTTATGCCTAGTATCTTGAGATAATGCTTGTGAAGCATTGATGTCCCAATCACCCGTACAAAGGTAATGGGTAAAACTGTGACATTAGAGGGTCACTAGGCAACTTAGAGAGATTAGATAATAACTTATTGAAGACTAACTGGACTTACTTATTGTCTGGAGTCTTAACTGGGACCAACAGGTCATTGCATTATAAACTTCACTGATCATAAATGCTGTAGAGCTCCAGACCATAATCATGTAAAATATATGGAGTAGGTGCCGATATTAACTATTTGCTGTCAATCAATTACCCATATTTATGGGTCTTGAGATACTTAGCTCAAGACACCATCTTGAGATACTTAGCTCAAGACACCGTCTTGAGATACTTAGCTCAAGATACCATCTTAATATAATTAGCTCAAGACACCGTCTTAAAATACTTAGCTCAAGACACCGTCTTGACACACTTAGCTCAAGACACCGTCTTGAGATACTTAGCTCAAGACACCGTCTTGAGATACTTAACTCAAGATACCATTTATTATTTTATGCCTAGTATCTTGAGATAATGCTTGTGAAGCATTGATGTCCCAATCACCCGTACAAAGGTAATGGGTAAAACTGTGACATTAGAAGGTCACTAGGCAACTTAGAGAGATTAGATAATAACTTATTGAAGACGTACTGGACTTACTTATTGTCTGGAGTCTTAACTGGGACCAACAGGTCATTGCATTATAAACATCACTGATCATAAATGCTGTAGAGCTCCAGACCATAATCATGTAAACTATATGGAGTAGGTGCCGATATTAACTATTTGCTGTCAATCAATTACCCATATTTATGGGTCTTGAGATACTTTGCTCAAGACACCGACTTGAGATACTTAGCTCAAGACACCATCTTGAGATACTTAACTCAAGACACCGTCTTGAGATACTTAACTCAAGACACCGTCTTGAGATACTTAGCTCGAGACACCATCTTGAGATACTTAACTCAAGATACCATTTATTATTTTATGCCTAGTATCTTGAGATAATGCTTGTGAAGCATTGATGCCGTACAAAGGTAATGGGTAAAACTGTGACATTAGAAGGTCACTAGGCAACTTAGAGAGATTAGATAATAACTTATTGAAGACTTACTGGACTTACTTATTGTCTGGAGTCTTGACTGGGACCAACAGGCCATTGCATTATAAACATCACTGATCATAAATGCTGTAGAGCTCCAGACCGTAATCATGTAAAATATATGGAGTAGATGCCGATATTAACTATTTGCTGTCAATCAATTACCCATATTATGGGTCTTGAGTAGAGAATACATCCACACCATCCACACCCGGGATCCCGACCGTTTTCTGGCCCCGAAAATCCGACTGTTCTTGGCTAATCTCGGGATTTTCGGGATTGCCACAAACAAGTCTAGTTTGTATTCCGTAGTCCGTTGCGCCTTGAAAATAACCTTGCCTAGATTATTTTAATACATTACGACAAAAAGCAACTCGTACAATACGTAGGTACCCACTATTTACTACACAAGTACAATCCTAATAATATGTTTGTCGTAAAACTTAGAAGGGACTTCCCCACTCGGAATACTTTAATACAATACTCTTAAGGTAATTCCCCAACGAACCAACAGGGGAATCACCCGATCATCTATTATTATCATATCATTCATCATTATTGATCATCGATATTGTTGCGGGTATTTCCCGTCGGTCGGGGATTCCCTGTACGAAAGTATAAATATGCAAATCAGGTTTTATTTTTTTCATTTATTGTTCTGTCAGTGACGGGTTACGTAGGCTACGTCAGTGACGACGGGTTACGTAGGCTACGTCATTAAAATTTAAAAGTCAATTATCTGAAATTAAGTATTTCAAATGGCGGGAGACTTTGTTAGACATAAAAAAGACAGTGATACGACGTCAGTGTGGAGTTATTATTTAGTTGAGAAGGACGGGAATAGTGCTAAATGTAAGCGATGCCCAGCCATCACCATAACAAACAGTTCGGTTTTACAAAGGGTCGTTCGACTACTGATGTGTTGAACTTTTAGGACATGTTTATAATGCATGGGAGAATAAATGCGATGCTTTGGGCATCTTTTGCGATTTGTCCAAGGCATTCGATTGCGTTCTTCATAAAACATTAATCAGGAAACTGCACCACTACGGAATCCGAAATGCCTCTCTGGATCTTCTTACTTCATATTTAAGTGATAGGATTCAGAGAGTTGATGTTAACGGAAAAAGATCTCCCGGATCTGTAGTAAGAATGGGGGTACCCCAGGGCTCAATTCTTGGCCCATTTTTGTTTCTTATTTATATAAATGACTTGTCTTACCTCATAAAGGATAAACATGATATAGTGTTGTTTGCAGACGACACTTCACTTTTATTTAAACTCAAACGTCAGCAGTTGGTTACTGACAATGTAAATAGTGCCCTCGAAAAAGTAGTTAACTGGTTTAATGTTAATAACCTACTTCTTAACGAGAAAAAAACTAAATGTATTAAGTTTACAATACCTCATGTTAGACAAGTAAAAACTAGTGTGCTCATAAAGGGTGAAGAGTTGAAACCCGAAGATTCTACAGTGTTCTTAGGCATAACTTTGGATGCCAAGCTTCAATGGGGCCCCCATATAGATAAATTGTCGAAAAAGCTTAGCTCTGCAGCATACGCCGTTAGAAAAATTCGTGATTTAACTGATTTAGAGACAGCCCGCTTAGTATACTTTAGTTATTTTCATAGTGTAATGTCGTACGGTATTCTGTTGTGGGGAAATGCCGCCGACATTCAGACAATTTTTGTTTTACAAAAAAGAGCAATTCGTGCAATTTATAAATTAAGTCCCAGACACTCCCTCAGAGACAAATTTAAAGAGATTAATATACTGACTGTAGCTTCTCAGTATATTTATGAAAATCTATTGTATGCACATAAAAATATTAATCTGTTTAAAAAATACAGTGATATCCATAATGTAAATACTAGGAACAAGCACAAATTTGTTGTTCCTAAAACCAGGCTTAAAAAAATAGGTGGCTTGTTTAGATGCCAGTGTATACGTTTTTATAATAAACTTCCTAGCCATATTCAAGAATTAAGCCTTAATAAATTCAAATGTTTTATAAAACGGAAACTGTGCCAGAAAGCATTTTATACTGTTAAAGACTTTATTGAGGACAAAAAGGCTTGGGATTGAGCTGCTCCAATTTACAGTGAATCTTGATTTGATTTTTTTTGCCAACTATTTATACTATTTTTTGATTGAAATTTTTAAATACCTAAACTATGACATGAATATTTACTTTGTAAAGTATTATATTATTTTAATTATTATGAATGTGAGGACTATGTGAATTGTTTTTTTATTTTTATTCTCAATCAAAAAAATTTTTAATGCAGGTCTGGCAGTTTGAGTACTTTATGCGGCCTAACCAATTGTCCTTTCTTTGGTATTGTTCGTCGAATCGCTGAGCTCCTTAAGTTTTGAGTTGAGCTGCACGATAACTGACAAATGCGTGCACTGACTGGACAGGTCCACTCAAATCTGTGTGGTTCTTTCGTCAAAAGATCATGTCAGACACCAATCTACATGGTTCTCTAATGATCTGACCAAGATTATATCCGTATTTTATATACACATTGACAGTGATTAATTTTATATATACAATGACATGAATATTTACTTTGTTAAGTATTATATTGTTTTAAGTATTGTAAATGTGAAGACTATGTGGGTTATTGTTCATTTTCCTTTTTTTTCTCATTTAGTTTTTATCATAGTCTGGCAGTTTGAGTGATTTTATGCGGCCTACCCAAATGTCCTTTCTTTGGTATTGTTCGTTGAATCGTTGAGCTCCTTAAGTTCTTAGTTGAGCTGCACGACTACTGACAAATGCGTGCACTGACTGGACAGGTCCCCTCAACCTGTGTGGTTCTTTCGTCAAAAGATCATTTCAGGCACCAATCTACATGGTCTTCACATGATCTGACCAAGATTATGTCTGGACTTTAAAAAGGGACTGTGACCTCTGAGTTTGTTTCGGCCTTTCTTCTCAGAGTAGTCGGATACGAAACGCCGACCTCATCTAGTTTTTTTTAATATGATTGACGTGTAAAAGTGTTTGTACAAACCTACTTACAGAAATAAATCATTTATCATTTATTTTATCATTTATCATCCTCAAGACTTTGGGTGGATCAACTAAGGGATTACATACACATTTGTTATCAAAACATAACATCAAGGTTATATCAGCTTCAACAAGTCAAGATTCTGAAAATCTGAACACAGCACCGCCGCCAGCCAGGCGAAAGTTAGATAATTATTTTACTAAAACTGCCGACGATAGCCTGGGTGATATTTTGGCAAGAATTATTGCATTAGATGGATTTCCATTCAGTGTGAATAATTTTCTCAAATCATCTGAGGTTATGAATATAACCTCAGATGATTTGAGAAAATTGCTCTTAGCAAAATACACGGATTTACCAAAGTCAGCCGTCACTGTTCGAAAACGTGTTATGAATTACAGTGAAAAAATCAGAAAGCAAGTAACTGCAGAATTAAAACATTTGAAAAGTGCAGGTGAAAGATTTAGTCTTTCTTTCGACGAGTGGACTTCAACTTCCAATAAACAATACATGGCGGTCAACGTTCATTCATATAAAAAAATTTGGAACTTAGGACTTGTTCCAATTTACGATAGTATGACAGCTGAAAATTGTCTTCGTATATTGCAAGAGCGTCTAAGTAAATTTGACATTTCCCTAGAAACTGACATCGTGGCTATTGTAACCGATGGACCGAATGTTATGATAAAGGTGGGGCGGCTTATTTGCACTGAACAACAACTGTGTCTCGCACATGGTATCAATTTGGCGGTCTGTGATGTGCTTTATGAAAAACATAATAATTTGCAAGATAGCCCTACCTCAGATGATACTATAAATGAACCAGCTGTGACTGTTGATTATATGGACGACAGCGATGATGAACACCATTTAGAAGACTTAGACTGTCCAGAATCAGGTTTAATCGTAATGTCACAAAATGATCTTGCGCCAGAACACGTACCAGAGTTAACACAATATGAAAATATTAATGAGCTGATAAAGAAAATCCGCAAAGTTGTAGTGTATTTCAAAAGATCTCCATTGAAAAATGAAACAGTACTTCAAAAATATGTGAAAATTGAACATGGAAAAGAGTTGTCACTTCTTTTGGACTGTAAAACCAGGTGGAATAGTCTTTCAACAATGCTGGAGCGATTTTATCTTTTAAAAGCATGCATTCAAAAAGCTCTTATAGATCTCAATCATCCAATTCGTTTAGAAGATGTTGATTTTGAATTGGTAAATAAAATTGTTGATGTGCTGACCCCAATTAAATTGACAGTAGAAGCAATTTGTCGGCGAGATGCTAATTTATGCACAGCTGATGCCGCTTTGAAATTTCTTATAAAACAACTGTCTAGCAAAAACTCAGCACTTGCCAAAAAAATTAAAACATCCTTAGTGGAACGTATAAAGCAACGACGAAGTGATGATTTAACTGGCGTGTTAAATTATTTACAAAATCCACGAATGGATGTTGAAAATCAGTTATTATCGGATTTGGAATGGCACGACTTATTTCCAGTTCCGACACAGGTTTTAGTGAGGAAGCAAATAAAGAGTATTGTTAAAAGACTTAATAGTCGAGATTTCACGGAAGAAGAAGCAAGGTCAGTATCACAAACAGATGATGAGCTAAGGTCAGAAACCTCCCAACCCCAATTGACATTAAAGGAAAAGTTACAGCTGGAAATTAACAAGAGTATGAAATCCCCAGATCCTGAAGTACAAGTACAAAATGAATTGGGGTTGGCAAATAGTATTAGACGTGAAATGAGCCTGTTCGAAAATGGAGGTGTTCGTGGATATCACTTAGAAACAGCATATAAGTATCTATTGTCTATTTCTCCAACCAGCGTAGAAGCTGAACGAGCGTTTTCAGCTGCTGCTTATGTTGGCAATAAACTACGAAGCAGGCTCGGAAGTCAAACATTGGATGCTTTGATATTTCTGCGATTATATTTTCGAAATTCTTAATAGTTATTTTGTGCTGTTTTTTTATTTCTTGCAAAAGTATAGTATTTTTTGGTTTGTGTTTTTTCTTTTCTTATTATTATTCTGATTTGTGTTGTGCAAAGACATTAAAGACATTTTTTTTAATTACTCGTGTTTTTTTTATTTTAGCCCAATTAGAAACCACATAGTCTAATCCCGGGATGAGCCCGGGATCCCGGGAAAAGGCTTCAAAAATCCCGTAAGCCCGGGATTGAAAAACATGCTCGGGATTGTATTCTCTACCTACGAGTGAGGGAGTGATCAGCAGCCGGTATTTATAAATTAGCTGCCGCGGCTTTCTTCACACGGCCAGTCTGCCGCTGGTAGCAGAGGCCTCCCAGAGGCGTAGGCAAGAGGAGGCAGGTATTGGAGGAGGTAGTCTTCAATCACAATCAATATTATAGATAGTTAGGTATTATTTATTTAATTTTCACAATAGTTCAGTCTCCAATAACATCAAGCACTATATTTAGACTTAAAACTGAAGTTAAACAGTAGATACTAAGAATCGAAAATATTAATTAAAGGCAGAAAAGCTCAGGGAATCTCTACTGAAAGTACACTCAGACTCGGACTGGAGGTAGACTAAAACGACAGACAGACTGAGTAACATGATGTGTAAGAATTCATGTTTGAAAACAAAGAATAGATTTAACAAGATTTGATGGACGTAGTAGCCCTTTAAAAGGTAATTATAGGTATAAATATGATAAAGATGTGACTGAATAGCAAAATACCACAAGGTTTGATAACTTCTCCTCATCTCAATCGCCCTAGTAATCTTAGTTGCGCTCAAGTCGGGTATAATGAAGTCCTTGACTTTTAAAAAGATTGAAAAGTTAAAAAAAAACAAATGAAACTGATTTTGTATGAAAATTTTACGAAATTTTAAACCAAAACCATAAAATGATGATGTATGGAATAAGAAGTAAGTAAATATAGTTCGTGTGTAGGTAGACAATTAGACATAGGTAGAATTACCTAAATAAAGGTTCAGAAAAAATAATGGATAAAAATGAAGAAATTACTGATGTAATCATCGGGCTATTAGATCACGCAATAGACTCTTCCTCGGATTAGATAATCTCTCTTAATTAATCAATTAGTAAGTAACCTCGGAGAATTGTAGTTCTTGACAAAGAAATAGAAAGGCTTCCTTTGACAAACGATATCCATTCCTAAATTCAGTATCGTTGAGATCGTCAACTAGATTAAAATAGGCACGAAAATCGGCTCTTTGTTTCCGCAGATCATCATTTTCCATGCGAAGAAATTACGAGTTGTAGGTCGTGGGTTCGAACCCAGGCAGGCGCTTTACTTTGTGTAAATAATTTCATCACCACTGCTCTCAAAACGGTGAAGGAAAACATCGTGAGGAAACCGGCATGTCCTAGAACCAAAAATTCAAAGACATGTGACATCTACCAACCCGCACTGGGCCCGCGTGGTAGATTTACAGCCCACTCCCTCTCGAAGAGAGGAGGCCTGTGTCCCAGCAGTGGGAACATTATAGGCTGATTATGATTATTAAACACAATTTACAACAAAATTACACGCAAATAATACGAACTTAACTAATATAAACAACAATTCACTGCCACACACCAAGTGAGTGAGTTTACTACAAAGTTTACGTTTACAAACACTTGAACATCGCTTGGAAACGTCAAATTTTAACTTACACTCGCATTGACCCGCAAAATGTTCTCCGAA
The DNA here is from genome assembly GCA_963921375.1 of Tiliacea citrago. NCBI lineage: Eukaryota > Metazoa > Arthropoda > Insecta > Lepidoptera > Noctuidae > Tiliacea > Tiliacea citrago. The sequence continues at coordinate 3,268,590 of OY992793.1, forward strand.
ACGCTACTACGTAAGTCACGTTTAAAATACCGAACTATTCTAGTACCGTTAAAAATCTTACACTCGCTGTTTTGGTTTACAATACTCTCCGCCAGCGGCGCTTTTAACGTTTTCATACATTTAATACTCGATACAGAAACGTGGTAGTAGCGTTTTCTATAAGAAAAAACTCACACTCAGGGTACTGTACCTAGGATAGTCTGTGGCAGCGGCCACCTAACATATTTCAGTTTTTGATGTGTAAAATCTTCGCTCTCGTTTTTTGTCGTGTGTCAAGTGATTTCATGAAAATTCGTCCGGGACGGAAGTGTGTAACAGGAAGTGACTGCTTGAGCATGAAATAAGTAACGACTTTTCATAGCATGGAACTAGTAAGTAAGTACTTTATAATAGCATGGAAGTAAGTACTCACACATTTGTGTAAGTACTCATGAAATTAGTAAGTACTATACAATATTAGTTTTAGTATATGCGAAGCCCGAAACACGTGTCTAGTATTTTTATGTAAAAATCACAAAGTTATAAGGTTGTTATGTTACCGAGTTGTCCGTACAAAAACATGCTAACGGCGCGGCGCCCCGCCCCCGCGCTTCCAGGGTCGTCTTGCGTTCATTGATAATAATTTGGCTGTGGGTACCTAACCGTACGGCGATTGTATTGTAAGTAATTAATGGTGATAACATTTCCCATCACACTTAAAAATGTTTGGGACAAGATATAACATGGTGTAAAAATGATTGAAATCTTTTCAGTTCCTCATTCTGAACAAACTATATTCAGGTTTCGCATATACTAAAAATAATGTTGTATAGATTGAAAGTAGAGGGGGTCTAATTTCGACCAGTAGGCGACCACTAGTATCTAATTTGGACCAGTAGGCGACCACTAGTATCTAATGAATAATAATTATTCGAATAAATATTTCAGTATTTAGCTTTTTTAAATGTTGAGGTTAATGTCTGTCGCTGCTCAGTTGCTTATTACCAAGGTGAGGTATTATCATATTACACATCTTATGCGACTACTGTTAGGCTCGGTCGTTTTTTTTTCGTATAAGTAGTAATTCTATTATTATACCCTTCATTTGCTAATTTGATCAAAAAGCAAGTGACACTTCCTGATTTTCTTTCTACACAAATTCGCATGGAAAATTCAGTTTCAGTCAATCAAAACTTCCAAAACTTTATAAAGTGATAATCGAGAATCCCACAGCCACCTGTCAAAGTATATTAATAAGAGGTTTGCATAACAGTAAAGGGAGCTCCGAATCCCCCGAGTGACTCTCATAAGCCGCAGTACATCGTAAAACACATGATATTACGTCACACAACACAGCACGCGCGTCTTTTGACGACTACCCTTTATATTAAAAGTGTAAAACTGAAATATTCTAACATTGTTCCGGAATCCGGAGGTAATATTTTGTACGGTAAATAAAGGGAGCTTGTTTACTCCGGTGTCGTGTGGAAAAGTAATTTAGTTTTTAAAGTTACAATGAGTTGTTTTTGTAAGAGAAGCTAATAAATCTGTGGAGCATTGGTTCGTATTGATAAATTGAGGCTCTCGAGTCTGAAAAAAAGTTTATCAGGTAATTTGAAACACAAAAGTAAATAAATAACTTTTTAACAGTATTATAAATATTGCAAACTTACCGTTACTTGTTGCGCAGCGAAACCAGGCGATTGAGAGCTGAAACAAATGTACAAAATCAATTAACGTGAGCAAATAACAAAGAGTAAATTGTAAAAAAAAAGTAAATTAATAAAGTGCCGTGTGGTGCCGGACGTAAAGAATAGCACCATCCTATTTCCACCCGTGGGTATCATAAAAGGCGACCAAGGGACTTACTAGAGAATGGGCAGCAGCGTTCTCTATGCATTTTAACACCATACTGCGATTGCCAACCCGCCTACCAAGCGTGGCGATTATACCAAACCCCCTCTTTGGGGGAGGCTTATGTCCAGCAGTAGACGTGTTTCGGCTGGAATGATGATGATGATGATGAAGTTAGGTTATTTACTCACTTATAATCGGGTGATAACGGCCTCTTACTTACTCACTCCAAAACTTCGGGATAGTTTCTTATCATTTCTCATTTAAATATATAATTTGTATAATAATATATATTTGTAATCATCCTTTAAAACCCTTCATTTTGATAGGCTTGGAAGATATTGTTTTTCGAAAACATTTTGGTTTGTAATCATTTTACTACCCAGTGACACTCGCGCAATAAGACGAATCTAACGACATCTCATTCACCAAAATCGGTTCAGCCGTTTAGTAGTTACCGAGGGAACATAGGGACGGACATACATACATACAGGTCAATCACATAACCCTCCTTTTTCGCTTCGCCGCAGTCGGGTATAATCATCGATGTGCTTACGTGGCCTGTAAAACGCTTCTAAGCCCACGATAATATACCCAAAAGTCGTATAATATGCACAAATTACCACCTTTTGCCCGCGGCTTCGCCCGCGTATAGGTCTGAAATTATCCCACGGAAACGTGCTACCAGGATTTATTTATCCTGTGTTAATCAAGGTTATTAACTATCTTTGTGCCAAATTTCATCCAAATCCGTTCAGCCGTTTTCTCTATCGTAGTAATAGCAGAGGAAAACGATAGATAAAAATGGTTGCTGCGGGTCATCCTTAGAAGATAGACATAATATGCTATCGCGGACTTTTTTTGTTGAACTTTTTAGATGTACAATCCCATAGGTAGAACATTAATTTTACGTATCTCTTACGCCCTTACGGTTTACGCGGCGCACGCCAGTAAAACTCCCAGTCGGCATGATTTTTCCGACATTTTCAACGTTAATCGTCATTTATTTCAGCCAATATTCATAAAACCGTAACTAATTATAGGTACATCTAAACCTTTCTCATGAATCACTTCGTTTATTGGCGAAAACCGTTTGAAAAGCCGTAGATACAGTAGTTTTTGAGTTTATCGCGTTCAGGCACACACATAGACGCAGCGAGGGACTTTGTTTTATAATATGTAACGATATGCGTGTATGCTACTATTTACTTATGCCGAAGGAATTAAATGAGGAAACGACTAGATACTGACAATAATCCACCCTCGATTACATAAGTACATAACTATACGATGAACAAAGGAATCAAAGTAGCAACATGCCGCATGCCGTCAACGCCCAAACAAATTAATTTATAGTGGTCGGGGACCGCCCTAACGGTAATAATGTTGTTAATTGACAACCACATATGTGTAGAGTAACAGACAATATATTGCGTTAACTTAACAAGTGCGAGTCGGACTCGCGCACGAAGGGTTCCGTACCATTATTTATAAAAATGGCAAAAAAATCATGTTTGTATTCTCAATCAGGTATTGTACTAGATTATGTCTGGACTTTTAAAGATTTATGCAATACTTATACATCGTTTGAATTTACTTACGACAGTAAAAAGTAATCTTTTTTTTTTATCATTATTTCAGACAAAAAGGTCCATAGGCATACACCTATATTAAAATGGATTCTGTTTGACTGTACTCTTGTGTCAGTAGCCATGACTTAATTTTAGTTTTAGCCTCCCTTATTGTAAGAGGATTAATATTGAGAGCAGTTTGTTTTATTATAAATGTGACTTGACAAATACATGCGTATCTCGTTCTAGCAGCTGCGGTGTCAAATTTAACAGATAAGCAAACGTTCCATAAAGTAGGTACGCTTACTTAAATCTTGCTTATTTAATGGTGTGACAAGATGCTGCTTGGTAACTATATTATGTAAAACAAACATTTGCCGTACAGTGAGATCTTGACATTTGGCATATAAAGTTGTGGTGGGGAATCCAAAAGGCCTAAACGTCATTACTTTAAGCACAGATCTTGGGGCCCTTTCAAGTCGAATCATGTGCGTTTTGCATTGATTCAATAATTCGTTATTGATATTGTATAGTGGAATTTGTCTAATTTGTATCCTCCTGACTTAAATATTAATCCACTTTTGCTTTCGACTGTACGCCTATCATTGCAACTTTAACAACCAACGTTAAACACAGAACTCAAAAGTAGATGAGACTGTCATGAATACCATTTGTTTATATTGCAAAACTGAAACTAAACTTTGTGTAAATAGAGGTAAGATTCCTAATGCCAAAGCATGTAACATGGCGGCTAATGTTAGGGGACGATGTATGTCACTTGAGGAAGTTCCATTGTTGTATGAACGTGAACGTTTGAACAGCCTTGGTATTATGTTGTTTCAAGTAATAATATGGCCGATGCTCATATTAATTGCAGGCTAGACAATGTTGGCCTTCTCAGTATGATGAGTTAATCAATATAAGGATAGGAACCATACCACTTCATTACTACAGATGAGTAAGCATATTGTATTCAACGTAAACAGTTTGTTAGAAGTAGCTATTTAGTACCTAAACGCAAAAAGGAAAAAAACAATTTCGTTTTCAATGGTTTGAACACTGTTCGGCAGTGGCGATAAATTATGCAAAAGTTACGAATTTTCCGGACTTTTTTTATTGATGGTTATGCTGATTTCGTATGTACGCTTTAAAAAACAACATAATTTAACAAACACATTGACATACAGGCCCACTTCAGCTTGAATCAATCTTTTCAACTTTCCCCGGGATAGCAAAGCACACAGTAATATCGCCATGCTGCATTTTGTGCCATTCGACAGCATCTAATATTCCTAGCTCCCACTGCAAAGACAACAAACAAACACTGACTGTATTCCATTTGCCATGTTGTTTCAAGATATTATTAAAGGTCCCAAATGTTATTTCATAGCACTTGAAATCACGATGGTGTATCGAAGTGTTCGCTATCAAAAACACCCCCTATGTTTCGGTTATTAGATAAAAATTAATGGTCTGTTTTATTTTTTTATAGCGCACTGCGATACGCCATTCTTCCTAATGAGGTTGCCATAATAAAAAGTTGATGGTAGCACTAATGGGAATTATTATTTGGGGGTGTGATTTGATTTTAACCGAGAATATATTTAATCCAGTGGTCGAGAATACTTTAAATATGAATTGGATAAACGCGTTTATAATGACGGAAAAAAAGAAAAATTGTTTATTCTTCACAAATAAAATCCACATTACAAAAAAAAATACATAAATAAAATACACACATATAGAGTAGCCAAAAGCCTCGTATTCAAGCAATACAAGTTTTTCAATTTTGACCATTGCTTGATTAACATAGAGTTCAACGAGTTTCCATACAAATTCTACTTAACTATCTTTTGAAGCTGGGTCACTCACATAGTTTAACCATGTTATTTTTATCTCTTGGCTAAAATCGCCCTCTCATTTTGAACTCGCTTCACTTGTTGCCACCCTCTTTTCAAGTAACGTAACTGCCTACAAGCTGCTTACGCCTCAATCAATACTTACTGTCATTGAAGTATCATAATATTTTAATGAGTTCAAAGCCAATAAAGATACCGACGAAAGAGCGATACATATTGCATTTTGTCTTTACAACATCAGAAGAAAGCTAAACAAAATAAGAATTTATCTTCGTAATGTCATTAAATTTTCAACAACATAAACTCAAGTCATCGGCACCCAACCAATCTTAATAAAGGTGGTAAAAAGCACAAAGAGTGTCCACCACACCAAGCCGGGGATACGCCGGGATATAGCGGGGTGCGATCTGCCGTGAAATATTGAGAGGGTCATCGCTCAGCGGTTCTCAAACTATCGCCCATAAAAATACTCGTGGCGATAGACTCGTGTCGAGTTATCGTTTTGGGATCCTTTTCGATGATGTTTGCATGCGACATGTGTGTGAAATGGTTTTGTACTGTGGCAAAAATTGGATGTAAAAAGTCACAAAGGTTAAGGCTTCAGACAAGGATTTTGACACATTATGGGACCGCTGTGTACAAACTTATTTAAAGGAAAAATGAAAAATTAAATATAATATTATTTAAAAATATGTATTTATTGTATTTAACCATTTATGTATACACACATATATTTAAACATACAAGAAGAAAGGAACAGAAAAAAAAGTGCAAAGGTGATGCTTATTTCTAAAGAAATCTCTTCCAGCATACCCGCCATAGGAAAGTCGATAAAGAGATGTAGACACCGTGTGTAAGAGTAGAAGAGAAAATGGAATACATAATATCAAAAACAATTTACCTAATACAATTAAACAAATAATATGAGAATATACATACATACAAACATACATACTTCTAAAATAAATAGCACTAGAATATTAATAATTATAATTCAATTAAAATAATAAATACATACGTAACTATGACGAAGTGGAAAGATAGTGTTCTTTCACTCTTCTTTTAAATACTGAAACAGTTTGGCAGTCCCTTATATCAGGTGGAAGTGAATTCCACAACCGCATCGCGTGCACAGTGAAGGAGTAGGAGTAGAAATCGGTAATACTTTACATTGCTTTTGTTTTGCGTACAGAAAAGAAATGATATTCACAGAAGAATGGAAAATAATACAAAAATATTACGGTCAAGCATCCAGGCATACACAACAATAAAAAGACCAACATATGGCAGACCTAAATCCTACATAAAATATCCAGCTAGACAGTCGGCCTGGAAATAATCTGCCGACTCTGTCCAGAATACATGAAACGCCAGAACTAATATTTAAACACATGACCCTATGTTAATGTAGGTACGACATTCTCGTCGGGATAAACAAATATGGCGGACGCTGCCAAATAAACTAGAGCTCGTTCCCAAATACGATGTAACCTACTTGGAAAACAGGTAGTTTGTCAGCTTTACATCTCTATAGTTTTATCCTAATGTGTTTTAATACTGTAGATGTAGCTGTTCATTTTGTTCACATGTAAATGCTCATATGGATAAATATCAAAAGATCCACGGAATAAAATTATGCTAAAATATTAGAAATATTTGTGTTATCTACATTATTTTGGACCGGCATTTGTTTATCTGTCAAGTCTGTACCTACATCAGATACGATTACCTACAGCTAAACAATTTCTCCTAGATAAAAAACCGTAATATTTTGCTGTCACTTAAATTGTAGATAAACTAGGACCAAGGTTATACCCTAGTATCTAAGTATTTCCCAGAACCGATTCTGCCGTCAACACCAGAGCAGTACTGAACTCACTTTTATGCAGTAAACCTTTAAATTTCCTTAGAACTATTTCTTCTCAATTTGATTTCTCAATCAACGACAAATTAAAATAAATGGAACGTTCCTGTTAATTAACATTCTTGTGACGGGAATGTTTGTGCCACGGCATACGATTGGATTCAATCTCATTGCGGTTACTGGCTATCTGAGTACGTTTGAATGATTTATTTAGTTTTCCTTATCCGTACTACCTGTAAATTATAAATGTAAAAGTGGATGGGATTTTGGATGATTAATGGGAGATAATGTAATGGAATCCTGGAATCGAGAGGACATAGAATATAAATTATGTTTGTATTGAAAAAAGAACTCACTCACAGCGGATAATTGCGTAACACGCTATCTTACAATAGCTTTAATTTTGACAGTTCAACAACATTCAATGCGTTATTTACGTTGTTGAGGAGCCAAATTTTGCAAACTTATGAAGCAATGGATTAGCAATATCCTTGAAAATCACTTAGATTGTGATTGATAGTGTGTGGTAACGAGGCTGCAGGAGCAAGAACTAACAAAATAAAAGGAACAATAACATTAAACAGGTCAACAGCTGGTCGTCAGCAACTGCTGAAAAACTGCTTTATTAGGGTTCCGTACCCAAAGGGTAAAACGGGAACCCTATTACTAAGGCTCCGCCGTCTGTCTGTCTGTCTGTCTGTCTGTCCGTCTGTCACTAGGCTGTATCTCATGAACCGTGATAGCTAGACAGTTGACATTTTCACAGATGATGTATTTCTGTTGCCGTTATAACAATAAATACTAAAAAACAGAATAAAATAAATATTTAAGGGGGCTCCCATATAACAAACATGATTTTATTGCTCGTTTTAGCTCGATATTGATAACGGCAACAGGTAGACGCTTGAAATATTCACAGAATATTTAGTTATATATTCACTTTGAAAATAAATAGTTAAAATAAAACAAATATTAAAGGGGCTCCCATACAAAAAACGTGATTTTTTTGCCATTTTTATAGATAACTAGCTGCGCCTCGCGGTTTCACCCGCGTAAGTCTCGATCCCGTGGGAATATCGGGACAAAAAGTAGCCTATGTCTCAATCCAGGGTGTCAGCTACTTCCATACAAATCCAGCCGTTTGAGCGTGAAGAAGTAACAAACATACACACACACACACTCACAAACTTTCGCCTTTATAATATTAGTGTGATGGTACGGAACCCTTCGTGCGCGAGTCCAACTCGCACTTGGCTGGTTTTTTAATTACACTTGAAGCATTTAACTAAGTAGGTAGAGATCGTCTAATTTAAAATTGGACGCCCCTCTACTCCTTGTTGCATACATATTTCAAAAGTTTGTATAGAATGTTTAGTGGAGGGGCGTGCAGTTTTAAATTAGGCGATGTGTACTTTCCTATTGATAGCAAAGCCGCAAAGGGGCTATTATTTCCAAACAAATCCTTGTTAGTAGTGTTCTAATACTCGCTGTTATCCTACTTCTGTATCAACACATAAACAAAATGTAATTGAACCCAACAAAACGACACAAACAGTCTCAGCAGAAAATCTACAATGTAAACAAAGCATCGGCCATGTTTCTCTTTATTACTCGTTTCTTCGAGCTTTCACTTTAAAACTGAAAACTGTGGGAAACTTGTCACTAACAGAAGGCTGTTGTAATTAAATTTTAATCCTCGACGAACTATTGTCTGAGACAAAACCAACAAAGATGAGGGAATGAAAGTTGGGAGAGAAGCAGCTGTATTTCTCAAGTTCGACAGAGTTATATGGTACTGTAAGGATGCTGGCATGTTAGTGTACTTAGCGAGTTGGGGAATTAGCTACATAGACGTACATGTGAAATTTTAATTTGGAAGCTGTAAGCGGCTCAGGCTATAGTTATCATTATATTATTTAAATTTCAAACAGACATGATGTATAATTATATAAATTTACGATCACTTATTTAAATTATTATATATTTACATTATTTATAAATCAAATAAATAAATTGCTGAATTGTCTTAACTGTGAGATATAATCTAATAAATTAATTAATATAATATATTTTATAATTTAATGTTCCTAATTAATATTAATGAATGATGCAAGATGTATATTTTACGAGTATTATGATAAATGATGTGTATGACTAATGTAATTTCATGATATTAATGCATGTACTACAAATATTTGCACGACTGTTATGTCGAATATAGTGAGACTAAAATTATTTTACCACGTTATTATGTAAGGACCTATATTCTCGCAAATAAATTAATTTCATTTCATTTCAATAATATTATTCAATTCAGGACAAACTAAAGGAATAGATGAACCTGGACAGATGAATTTTATAAACAGTTTATACCTGCCTGCGTAAAATACAGCCGAAACATACCTAGAGAAATCCTTATTAGATGTAAGTAGATTAAAAAGCGGCCAAGTGCGAGTCGGAATCGCACGCGAAGGGTTCCGTACCACCGTACAATATTTAACACTACATATTTACTATTTGATGTTATAGCGGCTATAGTAGTACACACTCTGTGAAAATTTTAAGTGTCTACCTATTACGGTTCAAAAGATACAGCCCTGTGACAGATAGTCGGACAACGGAGCCTCAGTAATTGGGTCTGCTGGCACCCTTTGGATACGAAACCCGAATAAAACAGGAGTTTATAAACTTAGGACATAAGTACACTGATAATGTCCTTGTAAACGCCAACTCATTTTATAAATCATATCATTATAAAAAGATTTAAGATAAACCTACTTAGCTATTCACAAGAAAAGTTTCAAGAACGCGTCATCTTAATTCGTTGCGTGTTAATTTTAATTACTCCGTCTTACATTAGCGAAACAAACAAAAACGTTTACCTAAATTATCAGCCTTCCCAAATTGCTTGATCTTAAGTAGAATAGTGAGATCTTCCATTCCGTGGGGACTCACTACTTGAATTGCTTACTCTAAGATTTTAGGTAGTTAATTAATTAGCCCTGCCCCCGGCATTATCTGACCTAGTCTAGCCCAGTAATATTTGTAACCGAAATCTTCACACCGCTTCTAGCACCCTGGTAGCATCTTAAGGTTTAAAGTGGCAGCGATCTTGTAATCGATATAGGTACTTATCTCAAGCTAAAGTGATGTGAAACTTGATCTTCCTTCGTAGTTATTTCATTATTAATCCCCAGATCTTATAGTACAGAGATGAAATTATGTCTAAAGGAAATTAAGTTGAACAAATACGATTAAAATGGAAATGTGTATTGATAATCAGCTAAAGTTTATTACAGCGTATAATCTGCTTCAGAGATATTAAAGACAAAGAAAAAAATTGAGAGGATTGGTTGGTAATCACAGTTTGTTTAATTTATGAACTGTCAAGTCTTTCATAATCGTACGTTGCGTCATATTTTGCAACTAAGATTAGCGAGCTGTAAGAAGCAACTTGCTTGCTTGCCGTGCTGATTGGCTTTTAGCCCGTTTTAAATATACCATAGTTCTAACAAAAAAAAATACTTAATTAAACGATCATGGTAAACAAAAGTTCTTTGCAACCAAAAAAAAACAGTTTAATTTACTGCTCGCAAATTAACACATAAAACTTTGAGCACCACTTACCTCAATGCACTGTTGGTTGTTCTGTAGCCATTTTGCAATACATTGTTTGTTCAATTTATACCCCCCAGTTCTCTAGAGATGCGCTGTTCTATTGTTGCACCCACAAAACTATACTTGAACCTTATCATGTTGCAATAGAGTCTAGTTCTCCGTGAAACACAGATAAATGTTATATTGTTCGTTGTTTAGACATTTTGAGGAAATGTTACGTTTTTGGCACTTAGGAGTCAACGAACTTTGCATAGGGCAGTAAACACTCGAATGTAACTTGAAATAACTTTTGTATTTGATGAAAAAACTTCGAAATCGTAAAGTTAGGAAAAATCCGCAATATAACTTATTTATCCCTGACTTAACGAATGAAAATTGCTTTGGTAAAGTTTAAATAGTCGTCAGGTGCAATGTTATTCTAATAATTACCACATTTTGATATGTATTTGTTATTTGGATTACTTACTTAGATTAATACATGTATACAGGGTTTTTGGTAAAACACCAAAAACCTCTTAAGGGGTTATTGTACTCATCATTATTAACAACTTTTATTATGGGACCAAACCCGAAATCGCGAAAAAAAAACTGCTCTTGCCTACATTTTGACATTTATGCGAACATAAATCTAAGGAACAGCTGATTTTTTTTCGCGATTTCAGGTTTGGTCACATAGTAAAAGTTGTTCATAATAATGAGTACAATGACCCCTTAAGAGGCTGTTGGTGTTTTACCAATAACCCTGTATAATTATAAACTTTTTACCCCTTTTTACGAATATTAAACGGTCGGCCCAAAAAGCAGTAAATTGTGCAGTTTACTGTTGCAAAAAGCGATCTGCCACTTCCAATTTACGAAACCATAGTGTTTCCTACCACATGTGGATATAAATTATACATCAACATGGTTTTATTTAAGCACAATGTCGAAATAATCATTATGATATTTACGATAAAATACAGTGGTATGTTGGTACTCGTAGCACAAACGCAGTACAGGGTAGGGATTAGCATAGTGCTGGGACAACGTGAGTGAATGATTGATAAAACAAATGATTTTTTCAGTGAGTATGTTCAGTAACTACATTTTTTTTTGTATATGTTTCTGGACAAGTCAGCACCCTAATTAAATAACACACAATAATCACAATCTAAATGATTTTGAAGGATATAGCTAAGCCATTGCTTCATATGTTCGAAAAAATTGTCTGCTCAACAACGTCAATAACGCAATGAGTGGTTGAGTTTACAAGAACCCGGGCACAGGAGAGAAACGTAGTGCACCTCGTTCAAGGGGGTCTACTCTACTCTACATAAGTCAGTCAACGAAGATACGGGCCTGTCCGAAAGTAGTTGATCCGTCAAAACTAGTGACAAATTCAAGTTTCCTAACGGGTAAATACACATTGGGATTAGGGACCACTATCAAATCATCTTGTCATTCATTTTTATTTCGGGCCCTGAACTAATCTTACGTCCGTAAGTGATACGGAGTAGGAAACGCCCAAAACTTCGGCTGAAACTACGGATTTCGTGATTAGGGAATAGACCACCACAAGGAATATCACAGAATCCATTGATTGTTTCTCTCTATTTATTACTAATGATATGGTCTGTAAAATCCTGACACGAATGAATAACAACAACAAACCCATGTCACGACGATCGTATATAAAAGAAGTATCGACAACACTGTCTTATGAACTTTGAAGAGATGCATAAATAGGAAAATTGTTGAAGTACTTGGCGAAACTTCGTTCAGTGCTCAATCAAAATCCAATCGTATAAAACTAAAATCCTCGAAAAAAATATATACGTCCGAGAGGCGAATGTTATGAATAATGTATCTACCAAGTATGTTAATGAATATGATATATATATATATATATATATATGATATATGAAAGTAGATCCGCAAAAATGTGTTCGACATGTTTATAATAAACTGGTAGATTTCAAAAATCTGTGATTTCCTCTAGTCGTCGTCATGCAAACATATGACTATGAACTAGACTATGGCAATGGAGCCATAGCCGCATCGTTTCATTACTAAGTTATCAAACACATCATTTTAGTTTGTTTCGTAACTTAGCGAGGAGAAATTAGGCAAGTGCACAAGAAAATAAAACGAATGAACATTATTTTTGTTCATTCATTCATGCATTAAGAATGAAATACTATCACATCACTAGCACCTTTGTGTTTGTTGTCATAGGACAATTGCATAAATACACACAAAGTAAATATTATTCAAACAACAAGTTTTCATAAAGATATGTTTGTGTAAAATAATCTTGTTACTTTATAGTTTCTAAACTATTATTGAAACTGATTTAGTTCTCGTATTGAATTATAATATTGAGGTATTGACCACTCAAACGTAATCGGCGCCATTTTTCTACAATATTAAAATTTGGTGATTGGAGATCATAAACAGAACTTACTATGTCAAATGTGGAATTGTTAATTTGACTTCAACCCAAAAGTCATTCATTAGTTACTTTTAATTTTAACTATAGATTTAACAAGAACATCATAATTAATCCAAGGTGTTTCTAGTTCACAAAGAAGCCAATAGGTGGCGCCGATCTCTTACAGCAGTCGATGTTATCACGTTACATGATTGTATTGATTGTAACAATATCCCGCAGAGGAAGTAATAATTATTAAGATTATAATAAATTTGAATAATTAATTCGTTACGAATAAGATTATGTAATATTCACCTATGAAATTGCCGTTCTGCAGCCATTTCAAATCAAAATATTTTAGTTTGGCTAAAAATTCTAATTTAAAATTAATTTTATTTTAAAAACATGTAATTATTTTTTCTAAATTAGTCATTTGTTTATTGATTATCGTTATGTTTTCATCGCATTTGAATCTTTTTCGTCATCATGGATACGTTAAAAATCCGAGTAATTATGGAATATGAGTACCGTCGTAACAGCAACGCCGCACAAGCGGCACGCAACATCAACGACGTTTACGGAGCGAACACTACAAACGAACGCACCACCTGTTATTGGTTTGCCCGCTTCCGTTCTGGAAATTTCGACCTGAAAAGTGAACCTGAATTAGCAGCAGCTTTCGACGTTAGCGTCAAAACAATATTGGTCCATTTGCGTCAAATTGGCAAGGTAAAAAGCTTGACAAATGGGTGCCCCACGAACTCAATAATCGCCAGCGCGAATTTCGCGTCGAGACGTGACTTGCACTGCTCAACAGGCACACAAACGAAGGAATTTTGAACCAAATTGTATACCTGCGACGAAAAATAGATACTGTTTGGCAATCGCAAGCGCTCAGCAAGTTGGTTGGATCCTGGTTCAGCACCTAAACAATGCCTTAAGCAAAGAAAAGCGTAAAAAAAATCACGTTTGTTGTATGGGAGCCCCCTTAAATATTTATTTTATTCAATTTTTTAGGATTTGTTGTTATAGCGGCAACAGAAATACATCATATGTGAATTTCAACTGTCTAACTATCACGATTCATGAGATACAGCCTGGTGACAGACGGACAGACAGACAGACGGACAGACAGACAGACAGACAGACAGACGGACAGACAGACAGACGGCGGAGCCTTAGTAATAGGGTTCCCGTTTTATCCTTTGGGTACGGAACCCTAAAAATAGAGGGATAAGAATTATAGGGCATCAAAAGTTCGTCCGCATCGCTGTCAACAGGAAAAGTGCTCAGAAAGCTGGCAGCAGTGCTACTTTGTATGGCGATACTGATTCTTTCGCCAAAAAATAGGCCAGCTTCTTCTGGTCACGTGAAGAGTCGACCAACCGCTTGGCAATATTTCGAGCGGGCTAGGACCTCATGGCCCTAGTGTTTTAACCCCAAACGGCTGAACATATACGAGTAACTCCCAATAATATTGGAATATTTTTGCCGTTTGAGGTTTTCCGCACCTGCAGCAGCCGCTCCAACACAGCCCGCCGTGCTAAGAAGGCCGAATGGCGCAAGGGTATCGACACATGGTGCATCCCACACCAATGGCCTGCCTAACTTCCAAGGCTTTATGGTAATTTCGTCTGGTCTCTTCTCATCCTCGCGTTCCAAGTCGTTGAGTTCTAAAACAGCTGGCACCTCGACGGTGACAAGAGCACGGCGGACGTCATTAATGCTAGCGTGGCGTACTATCCGGCCTGCACTCTTACTGCAAGAGGCCATGGTGTCCGAGGCAGTGGACAGCTTCACCGCACTGGCATCGATGCGTAGCCCCGCAAGGAGCGCCCAGACGCAGACAAGTAGCGAGCCATAAGGTGGTGTCACCCAGCATAGTGCCTATGTTGGGTGATGGTAGTGTTTGAAGCCCGACTCTCACTCACCCACAGCCAGCAGGTAGAGCGGCTCATTCCACTGTCTCTGGGAAGATGGGTTTACGGGCCGATCTGTATCTGGGCAAGCCACTATCCAGGCGTTCACCGCAGTCAAGCACGGCACTTCAGAGTCAACGAGGGAGGGACCTTTTCAATGCTGTGGACAGAGGGCAGGAACGAAGCTAATACTGATAATTTTGCGGAAAATAATTGATATTGCTAACTCGCTCTCACGCGGTGTTTTATGGTTACTTTAGAAAGCACCGAAAGGGAAATTACTTAAATGGGCCATATTCCTGTATAGTACATAAATTCCTTATTTCTAGACTCATGAATAATAATATAGAAACCTAAAAAGAGTTAAAAAAAATATGTAATGTCCAATGTTTACGTAAGCATAGGAGAGCATAGGAGGTAAGAGCTTTGCTAACCCTTCCTGACAAGGGGGAGAGGGGGGGTTAAAAATGACTAAAATTCTGTTTAAGTAATACTTGAATGGCTCGTAATAGTATAATGTGGTGTGGTGTGTATTTAAAGGTTTGGTTACTAACATAATTCTTAATTCATAATTTTGAATTTTTATGACATTGTGATTTTAATTTATTTCTGGTACGAGTATTTGTTTGGACTATGACATTATTATTTAATTATGTTTCTAGTATTGTTTGGATATTGACATTGTTTTTTTTTCTTTTCTTTTTGTGTTGCTTTAATTTTTTTTTGTATTATTTGAATTTTGCCATTTTAATTTAAATTCAATTTTATTGTATTGTCTGCTTAGTGCGACTAATTTTGTACGCCATACATGGCAAAACATGTAGCTACCTAACTTACATATAAGACCTAAATATTGTACTCATGTTTTACAAAATAAATATATCTTTATCTTTATCTATCTTTAAGTATACTAACAAAAATATGGATCACATGTGTCTGAAATAAAAATAAAAAATAATTAAGAAATTATCGATATGTCAATTTGGGTTTTAAAAATGACCCCAGCCTTACGGTAGTCTCGTTGGCATTTTTACTAAAAGACATAATCGCATGTCAAGTGAATGCCAATTTTGCTGATTTGACGTATATTTTTGTAATGCAGAAGAAAAATATTTTGAACCTTATGAACATAAAAACGAGGTGTAGCAATACATAGTGATGTCACAAAAGCAAAGTAAGGGAAAATACTATATGTTTTATGTTGAACCATGGTTGAATCGCATGAAAAATGAACATGTATTGTGAGGTTAAGATTTTGAATTTCCATAAAAACGACTAAATATTATAAAGAAATATTAACATATGGAAGGTTATTCCGTCTTTATGTAAGTTTGATGTATTTAAACGCTTTTCACAGGATATATCAACTCTGTCGAGCATTTTTAAGTAGCTCCGCGCGCCTTGAAAACGATTTACGAAGTGCATTCAAATTTACTTGAAAGTACCTAGGTAGTTTTTATGAACATACTAGAACATTAATTTGTTCTTGTACTGTTACAGAGGGGGAAGTGTTCGTAAGGCGTCTCCAGTGTTATATTCTCTAAGATGTAGGTACATATAATATTGATTCATTAATAGATCGAATTGCCAAATTTTGACAAAGGGTATTCGCTCAAATCGGTTCAGTTGCTCATATTTCAGACAGCCAAATACTATTATTACGCATGAAGGACTTCACTCTGCCTTCATCTAAGTTGGCAATTAAAATAACTTTTTACAAATCAATTTAGTTGAAGCTGAAACCCATTTGGGGGAACCAACTTTTAATGGTCGAATCTATGTAATCCATCCATTTATTCGCAAACTACTTAGTAAGTACTAATCTACGTACAAAATACAATGAATAATTTAAGTTTCGAAGTTAAATTTTAACTTCACAGACTTAATTACGAATGGTCGCGTTTGGCATTTTGGTTGGCATTTAATATTAATTGGTATATGCATGGTTTCGTGGAGGTGCATCGAATGAGGGTGGAAGGGAGAGGGGCTCATTTTGTAAAATATGTATTCCACATTATAATATATTCAACGGACTTTCTGAAGTGAAGAGCTTTAGGGCGGAAAACATACGAATGGAATTTGCGTTATGGAACGATTCTCTACTGCTAAAGAATCTATCTATATAGTATTAGCGAGATTATAAACCATAGAAAAATTGTGAACTGCAAAAATCCATTTACAATTAAACGCAGTAATAGAGATAATTTACCTAGAGAAGGAGTACTTATACCTGTTTTTATAAAACGCTTAGCTGACAGAGCCACTGAAGCACACACCTAGCCATAGATATACACCACAGATACGAAATAAACATAGCTGGCGTAATGTCAGGTTAAAAGCAGATACCTAAGTAGGTACACAATATATATTTTTTTAATCGTAAGTATATGTATTACCATTATGTGAAATGTAAAATAAAATAATTATTAATAATAAAGCTGATACTGTTTGCTGAACAAATATTGATCAGTCGACGGTTGGCGATCCCAATTTATTTTTTGCAACTAAAACAATAAATATGGAACGCTGTTTGTTGTGCAAACAAATCGTAATACATGTTTATTCAGAAGAGGTCATGTTAGCTGGCTGACTACCGATCTAATCAATGGATCTACGTGTCCATACGTGAATATAAACTTATTTGCTGAAACCATGGATTATTGGTTGGTATTTCAAATTAATTTAATTAACTTACACATGGTTCTTAAACATACAAGTAACACGGTATGAATGTCTAACTAACAGAAGACTCTTCTAGAAATTGGATTAAGGAAATAACTTTTTCGTACCACTTGCTAAAAAAAGCGAACAGTTCAATAATCATTTTTAATCTGTTAAGCGGCGAAACGCCGGGGTGAAACTCCGCTGCCGCGAGAAATCACGGCACGGCGGACAGAGCTCCGGCGGGATCTCATGGCAACACGGAGAGTGCGATTGTCGCAACCCAGCGCTGGGCACGCCACAATTGTGGCGATAAGTCCCCTCTTTGAGGAGTGGCTAGAGAGGCGCCACGGCGTCCTCACCTTCCGCCTGACGCAGGTCCTCACCGGACACGGTTGTTTCGGGAGGTTCCTGTTCAGGATAAAGCGGGAGGAAACGCCCGGGTGTCACCACTGTGTGGATCGCCCGGAGGACACGGTGGAGCATACGGTGGAGGTCTGCCCTGCTTGGGCGGAGCACCGCCGTGTCCTCACGGAGGCGATCGGCGCCGGCGATCTCTCGCGTCCGGCCCTGGTTCAGGCCATGGTTCGGAGCGAGAGTCCATGGGAGGCCGTCACCTCCTTCTGCGAAGCAGTTATGCTAGCGAAGGAGGAGGCGGAACGCGTGAGGGTGAGACAAGGTTCGCGCCCTCGCGCCCTTAGTCGCCGCAGGAGACGCCCCGGGCGTCGGGAGTCGCAAGCCGATTTCCGGCCACCGTAGGCGCGGAAATGCGGCCTGCGGACGGACCAACGCCTGCCGGGGTTGCGAGTTTGTCCGAAAGGGATATCGTGGCCCTGGCACACAGGCAACGGAAGGAACACGGGTGGGTTTTAGTCAGTAAAAGTCTGACACGCCCTCCCGCTCCGCCCAGAGCGGGAGAAGTTATTTGATAATTTCCCACCAAAAAAAAAAAAAAAAAAAAAAAAAAAAAAAAAAAAAAAAAAAAAAAAAAAAAAAAGGGAGAATGTGATTTAAATTTGTAATACTTAACGAAATTTATATTGAACTACATCTGTGTTTACACCATTGAGTTTGTATGTAAAGCATTATACATCTTTTTGAAAAAGGAATACGCATTTACTATGCAGTTATGATTATTAAATAAAATTACGAAAACCGATGAGGCCGTATGAGCTTGATGCCTTTGCTTTTCCGACAAAAAAATATTAGTCTAGGAATTAAAACGTTAAGTTTATTTTAATTTATTTTTATAAATAAGTTAATGTTCTAAAAATACGTTACGATGTTAAATCAAAGTGACAGTGAATTGTCGGATTCCATCAGTGCAAGTGCTGCCACAATTATAAATAATTTGCTTCCAACAAAATCCAAGGAAAATTATTTAAAAACTTATGAAGAATTTTCAACGTGGAGAAGTGCGAAAGGCCTATCAATTTCAGAATCAGTACTTCTTGTCTATTTTGATTATTTATCCAAGACAAAGAATCCGAATACACTTTGGTGCATATACTCAAAACTGAAAGCTACAATAAGCATCAAACACAGCATTGAAATAAATAGATTCACGAAATTACTGGCTTTTATAAAAAGAAAATCAGAAGGGCATTGCGCAAAGAAGTACGACTCAAAATGTGGAAAAATTTCTTAATGAAGCTCCTGACGAAATTTTTCTGGCCACAAAAGTAAATATACATGATTTAACTATGAATATTTCGTATCTTAGTAATGGTAATTATTCTATATATTTACCTGTTTTTTATCTTTGTTATAGGTGGCCTTAATTTTTGGACTCAATGGTGCTTGCCGCGGATGTGAACTTGTAAACTTAAAGGTGGAGGACGTTGAAAATCATTCCAATGAGTTACTGCTGATTAATGTAAAGGAAACTAAGACAAAGAAAAATCGGTCATTCATTGTACAAGGACAATATACTAAAATCATTCATAAATACCAAGCATTACGTCCCACCAACATGGAAAACAATAGATTTTTTATAAAGTATCGGAATGGGAAATGTACTCGACAAGCCAGCGGCAAAAATAAAATTAGCAATATGCCAAAGGAAATTGCTAAATATTTAAAACTTAAAGATGTTGAACTCTACACCGGTCACTGCTTTAGAAGAACTTCGGCGACTTTCTTGGCGGATTCAGGGGCGGATATTACGTCAATAAAAAGACACAGTGGTCTGATAGAGTAGCTGAGGGTTATATCGAAAGCTCAATGGCGAATAAAACCATATTAAGCAGTCAAATTAACAAAAATATAAAACTTAATCCATCAGAGCCACAACCATCAACTTCTCGGCATCTTATCTTCGTCCGTAAGTCACGATGCACCACCACCACTATCTCCGACGTATACTATCTACAATGAAACGCAAGTTCCTCAGACGCAAGAACAGAGAAATACTCAAATCAACTCATCAACAATAAATGTACCAAACAAAAATGTAACTCTCTCTATCAATAATTGGACCAATGTTTCGAATGTTAACTTTTACTTTTAATTGTCATTATTTTTAATAAATGCTTATCTCATACTATTATTGTGTTAATTTTTTCGCAAATGGTACGAAAAGTAGAGTATTTTCCTCGGTGATAAAGCTGTCTTAGTCTTGGGTGAACTTAAATCCCTCGCTGCACTCAGGACTCGTCTTAAATCCCTCGCTTCGCTCATGATTTAAGTTTTTAACACCCTCGCTACGCTCGGGAGTAAACATCGAGTCCTTCGTTACGCTCGCGATTTAAATCGTCGTTCGCGACAGAAGACACTGCTTTATCCCCTTGGTTAATAATCGACTATTTTAACACATTTGCTCAAAAAATGCATTTACGAAGCCTGTATACATTGTTCGAAAGTTAAAAATTACGCACCATACAACGGAACGGGCGGTAAAATAGGTACTCTCACCTAAGTATATGTTTGAAATGAAATGAAATGAAATGAAATGAAATGAAATCGTTTATTCTGTAAATAGGATATCGGAATCACTTTTACACGTCATATTAAAAAGTAAAAAATAAGCTAGATGTAGTCGACATTTCCTATCTGACTACCCGTGAGAAGAAATGGCGAAACAAACTCAGGGGTCAAAGTCTCTTTTAAAGTCCAGACATAATCTTGGTCAGATCATGTGAGGACCATGTAGATCTGTGTCTGAAATGGTCTTTTGAGGAAAGAACCACACAATTTTGAGTGGACCTGTCCAATCAGTGCAAGCATTTGTCGTAATCGTGCAGCTCGACTCAAGACTTAAGGAGCTCAACGACTCGACGAACAATACCAAAGAAAGTACATTTGGGTAGGCCTCATAAAGTGCTCAAAATGCCAGACCTCCATTAAAACTGAGAAAAAGCATAAAATAATAGGAAAATATTTAAAGAGAAAAAAAAAAAAATGACCCACATAGTGCTCACATTCACAATAAATTAAAGCAGTAAATATAATACTTTTCAAAGTAAACATTAATGTAATATTGTATATAATATTCTGCAATGTCAATATTTATATAAAATCATGCATAATAACATTAAATGTCAAGTTTTCCAGTTTGATCACAAGGCTTGCAGAGCGAGCAGCTCAATCCCAAGCTTTTTTGTCTTCTAAATAATCAGAAATTTTATAGTACCCTTTTTTACAAAGTTTGGTTTTAATACAGCTTTTAAATCGTTTAATGGGTAAGTTTCGAACGTTTTTTACCGCCCCCTTCCTTGTATAGCGCCGTGCGTATCCTTTACGGTTTTTTTTTAATTACCATAAAAAATATATAAGAATTCCACCAAGGAGTTTCAAATTATGAGGATAAATAAGCTGAATGATCGAACCTCCTTGGAAGCGCTTTTGCTCAATACGTTTATCTCACTTTATTATTAAAGAGAAAATGAGACGAAAGATGTGGTACTAATTTTCACCATGTGCACGTGGCGCCATTTGCAAATTCGCGCCATTTTCTTATTAGAAATGTCAAAGATTGTTGCGACTTTCCGACTGATATAAACAAAATAATAATGTGAGTTCAAGCGAGGAATCCGATATTAATATGGAATCTACTGCACCTGATATCTTGAATGAGCCACCAAAATCGTGAGTGCTATTTAATGATTTACAATCATTTTATATCATGGAAGACTCGAAGAAATACTCAATCATTCTCTTAAAATGTTTTGATAGCTTATTTTATTACTTTGTGTACTGTTTTCTCGCAAATGTGTTGAAAAACGTTGTATGACACACGCGCGGAAATTGGTATTTACAAACTCGTGACTATGGTCAGCCCTCGACTTCGTCTACTCGTTTGTAAAAACCAACTTACCGCCCTAATATCATAAATAACTATATTTTACTTCGATGGTGCTAGTTTATCACTTGTGTTTTCGAATTACAGCTAGGTATAGCTTTATGTAAGCTGGCACACCCATTATGCCTGGAGGCTTTTATTTAGGTGCGTTTTGTTTACGTTTTAAGTTTTAATTTCTTCTTGAGTATAGTTTTAAACAATTTTTTTTTGTTGATGTAGTGGCGTGTGCTGGCTGACAAATGGCAAATAATTTAATTTAATGTTTTGTGTTGCGTAATTTAAATTATTTAACATACTTATTGTATAGAATCAAGTTTTTTTAACTGAACAGACAGATGTGTTGCTGGGGAGTTTGTTGCACCACTTCTTCCCAGCTAAAGCACTAGGAAGTGGTGAAGGGCGGGCAGTTTTGGGGGACTGTCTTATGTAATTTTGACGTTCGAAAAGTGCTGATTTAATATAGTAAATATTAGTATAAGTATTTGAATTAATATATTATAGTTTGAATAAATGACTTTTAGTTTTGACTTGGAAATGTTCCATGGCTAGCCGCTGGAAAATAAATTCGCCGCTTATGGTCCTACAACACCAAGTGAGTAGGTATTTGCGCGTAAAGGTATGAACTTTTATAAAATAAAGTAAGATATAGTAAGATAGATCGTTTATTTGGTGCACACAAAAGACATAGCACACATAGAAAAGCACTATTAAATAATAACTATTCAATTACATGAATATTAGGAAATAGCCAAGAGGTGCCATTATACAAAACAAAAAGTAGAAAGAAATATTGATATGACACTATTGGCTTAAAAATAATGAAAAAACACACTTTAAAATAGGTAATGAATTAACGAATATACAAAGTGTGGTGTGCGTCTCAAGGTTGCAATGGGGTCCATTAGGGCCGATGCCTGCCAGGGTTGCGGGTTTGTCCGAATGGGATACCGTGGCCCTGGCACACAGGCAACTGAAGGAACACGGGTGGGTTTTAGTTAGTAAAAGTCTGATACCCTCCCGCTCCGCCCAGAGCGGAAACAGATATTTGATTATTTCCCATCCAAAAAAAAAGAAAAAAGGTTGCACCAAATGGGAGTCCAGCTCAGCATGTGTCACGCAAATATACCTGACGCTGATTTTCTGCTGGATCCCTGTAGAGGATCCCTGTAGTGAGTGAATTATGTAAGTAATACCCGCAAAGCGTAAAGCTTATATTTATAAGAAATTCAGCGTTCCCGTCCAAAACTGCCCGAACAATATTTCATCATCGCATTAATTCCAACGGGTTTTTGCCAAATTAACGATTGCCGAGGACATCGCTAAATAAACAGTACCTATTTCATTTGAATTCCCTTTTCACGGCCGGCTCTGGCTGTAGTAACCATTCATTTGGGGAAAGCTGCCCGAATTTACGGTAAACGAATAAGAACAAAAATGTGGTAACAAGATTAAATTTTCAGATGCAATTCGTGTGTGCAAACTAGTTGTGTATTCAGCGGTTTAATAAATATTTTTTATTTATTTATTTTCACAAAACTTCTATCATTACAGGATATCCCAAAGCGATGGGGTGGTACTTAGCTTATACTTATTTTACAAATGGTATGCAGTTATTCTTGCGAATTCATTCAATGAACAAGAAAAAATGTCAATCCTTTCGGCGACTTCATTTAAGTGTACGAAAGGGGCGAGTAACTGGCGCTTTTAGAAGCAAGTTAGTATACATAGTAGTAAGTATATAATATAGTAGTAAGTTAGTATACAATTGGTTTGTAAAGAAATGGTAGCGTTGAGTTTGGTCAAAGAAGTGGAAAGTAATTCTGAAAGTTATTTTTTCTGTACTAAGCTACGGTGTTTGTTGCGCTATACGCGGTTCAGTGATCAGAATAACGGTGCGGTATGCCAGTGGTCGCACTTAACTCTATCAAAAACATAATTATCTGCTTAAACACCACGCTAAACAAGACTACTTATAGCGTGTGTAGTCATAATATACCTACATAATATACCTACATAATATACCTACATGATACACCTACATAATATACCTACATGATACACCTACATAATATACCTACATGATACACCTACATAATATACCTACATGATACACCTACATAATATACCTACATGATACACCTACATAATATACCTACATGATACACCTACATAATATACCTACATGATACACCTACATAATATACCTACATGATATTTTCAATTTCTTATCTTTTCCAGATTCCAGAGGAGCTTGTGGCTAAATAATAACTGCCGCACGGGTCGATCGCTCAGGTTAAGCTACGCTTTCCGCGGTTGGTCCGTGGATGGGTGACCATCTTTTCATACCAAGATTCCTCTGTGCCTCGGAAAGCACGTTAAGCCGTTGGTCTCGGCTGTCATTTGTAGATCTTTGACAGTTGTTACGGGTCGTCAGAAGCCAAAAAGTCTGACAACCAGTCTTACCAAGGGATATCGTGTTACCCAGTAACTGGGTTGTAGAGGTCAGATAGGCAGTCGCTCCATGTAAAATACTGGTATTCAGCTGCATCTGGTTAGACTGGAAGCCGACCCCAACATAGTTGGGAAAAGGCTAGGCAGATGATGATCTTTTCCAGATTCATTTAAGTACACTTCAACAACTTAATGCTCCCTCTTTTTTACGCTATCAACAAACCCGCATGTGTAACCTACTGTATCCACAACACAACTTTTCCTCATAAACACACGCCGTGAGTCGTGCCAACATACGTTAACCGCACCGACTCTGTTTCCGGAAAAGTCCAAAAAATTAAGTAAATAAGTAAAACAGCGGCCACACAAGCCCTCCGTAATTAGCCGTTTGTGTCAACTTCGTGAGGTGTGTGTTTTCTGTAATAAAAAGGTATACATTTAGGCATAATAGTCGGACATTAGATTAGTAGTCGATACTGTTACGGTTGTGTATCGTTCAGCCGCCCCCTTTATGTACGTACCTGAAGTACCTGTACGAGAGAAATGAGACAAGAATTTTTGGTAGTACTTGTGTGGACAAACGCTTTTTTGGTTTATTCAAAGTAATAAATCTAATCTATGGGTTGGAAAAACCTCTAGAAACTTACGTTACTTAAGTTAATGTTTTAATGATAGCAATTTTAAGTATTTTGTCCTGATGAGCTAAGTTATTAAAACGATATAACCGTACTCGTACTAAGTTATTTTAACTCATATAACATATCTTTCCTCACATCATTATGTATGTATGTCATACTCTGCTTTTATTTTAAAATTATATCATTGGAATACATACGACTTTTCTGCAATTACAAGTTATGAGCAAACTGGAGTGATGCCAGCTTACTTCTTGGACCAGAATTTTGCTGACGTGGTGAGAAATAACAACGTTAAAGTTATGATGTTCAATTTAAACTCATGCATGTTTCAGCTACTCAAAGCTTGAGCACAATGAATAAGTTAGCTTAATACGTACGACTTGAAGATTCTCGAATGTCTGTCTATTAATTAATCATGATTTCTAGTAAGAGAATCGAAGGCTTGTAAATTCACGCTGCGAATCGACAAACGTAGCGGGCTCCCGCCAGCAACTTTGACATCTGGGATGGATTGAATGTGGAAGGTGGAGAAGTTAGGAGTTAGAAGGATGAGTTTTGAGCGAGAAAAAGTCGGCTAAAATACCTTTTATTCAAACATTTCAACAATATTTCCAGCACAGTGCACTTTTCGTCCCGAACATCCACCCCTCGGTCCAGTCGCTACATATTATTTAAACTGTTTCCCCTACCCGGCTCCCCTTTGTACCAGGCACACAGAAGTCCACAGGTACAGCTACTTGTTCAAATATATGGCCGACACTTTTCTATATAATTTACAATGGTCCGGTCTATTTGTGTGAAGGGACTATTGATAAACTGTAAAAGATACCTATATAATTTTGTTTTCTTTGTAGTCGTAGAAGAATGTGTACCCAAAATCACAGACCTAACACTGAACCTAGTTCCAAAAAGGATTAAGCTAACGTTATCCCTGGCTGTGGTTAAATTACTAAATAAAACTGGAACAAAATAACGGCACATATTCGTGTTTGAGAGATAAAATCTCATTCGTGTCATTTACCTAACGGCATACTCATAATACTGGCAGCAGTTAGAATATTATTCTCTGTTATATACCTCTAAACTAGAAACATCCAATCAAACAATCCTATCCACCCGTGTCGGATCCCGCTATCCGATGCTTACTTTGTTTGCTTTGCACAATAGATACAGCACCGGGCTACTGACTCGAACAACTTTAATAAACGCGCATTCTTCACGTACCAGCATCAATGTTCCACTACAGCTGAACTGAACAAAGCTCCGCAAGAGAATGGAACCCGCAGAAACCACAATAGTTCAATAGAACTTGAATTTAAGCCTGTGCACTGGGAAAAAACAAGCTCAAATTAAAAGGAAAACACTGTCTTTTTTTCCCTAAAAGCCGAGCGAAACTTTTAAGCTGTATCTAGTTCATCAATGATTGGAGTCACATTTTATCAATGTAGGGTCTTTAGTCTAAGACAGCCAATTGTGATTTACAACAGAAATTGTGATTTAGCAAAGAAATCGGATCTCTCATACAAAATAATGTATTGGCTACGGTGTTTGCTACGAAGTGCTACGGCGTAGCAGTAATAACTGCTCTCAATTAGCTGTTTCCAAAGGATCCATTTACGTAATGAGACAATTTAATAACATTCTTGATGTAGGTATTGATACGGTTCTAACAACACGACTAATTGGCTTACCAAGTATGTTAATTACCGCATTGTCTATTCACGATTGTTATTATCTAATGCCCGTATTCAGTACATTCACAGATTGGAAAATGGAATTCGTCATACAATCATCAGTATAAATCCGTACCTCCCATACGTCCATGCCTCCCTGGTTACATAACTAGAAATCTACTCGACATACTGCCCGTAAGTAGGTTATTATCTCGAAGCGGTTCGTTACCCCGTGACGTCACCTGAGCCGGTCACCGCATTACTTACATAACAGATATCCACCCATCTTATGTGCTCCTAGTAGCCTGGTACTTTTGACCGACTCGTAAATGTAGAAAATACCCTAGATTAGTGAGACTCATGCGGGACTGGAATGCAATCGGATTGCTCACAAGCGACATTAAACTATATTTTATGGGATTCTGGGTTTAAAAATAAAATAGTGTTTTAGAGACCGCTTGTTTTGTGCTGGCATTTTTATGATCAGCTCATAGAAATGGATTTTACGATGTTTGCAAACGATAGGTGGACACTTTACATTGTCGGAAGAAAAATATCGTTTCTTCGATATTCTTTTTATAAGGAAAACATTGACATTTTTCAAGTAATGTTATCTCTCCGATCACATTTCCTGCAGCCTGAAGCGTTTTTTGCACAACAACACAACTCCTGTTTCAATTATGCGACAGATATATTTATGCCGCTAAAATCAACATTCATGAGCACGCTGAAACAATCATAACATTAAAAATTAAATCAATTCCAAGTATCGTCGCTCACCATATTCTTTCGAATTCAAAACGAAGTAAATCCTCGGGTTTTGTAAAATAAAACAGTACAAAACCGTAAATGTGATTAGATTCCCGCGGTTAAGCCCGACGGCTGAATTCGATTCTATTTTATCTTTTTAGAGATGAATGAGAAAGATGTCTGGGAACCGTTGTGTTAGATTGTTTAATGCTTTTAATGGTAAGCTACACTTTATTGTAAAAAAATAAGTAGGAAAAGTCAGTGAGTAACAGCTGGGGATCTGACGCCATCTGCCTAGCCTTTTCCCAACTATGTTGGGGTCGGCTTTCAAGTCTAACCGGATGCAGCTGAATACTACTATTTTACATGGAGCGACTGCCTATCTTACCTCCACAACCCAGTTACTAGGTAACACGATACCTCTTGGTAAGACAGTTGTCAGACTTCCGCACTTCCGACTACCCGTAACAACTGTTAGAGATCTACAAATAACAACCGGGACCAACGGCTTAACGTGCTTAACTGGGGATCTGTATCATGAGTAAATTAAAGTTTTGTATGTTTTTTACGTTTTTTTCCGCCCTGTACTGAGAATAGGTCACTTGCGATACTTAAACAGGTGTGGCGAAAGGTCACCTATTAGGGGTCCGTCAAATACTGTAGGACGGTAATCACAAATACGTCTGCCTTGCGTGATCATCCTACTTCTTCTTCGATTATTAACTGTAGCAGCCCACATAATTGATGACTACATTTACTAAATATACGCTTGTGAGGTACACAAACTTTGCATCAACACAGATTGGTACGCCTACACACATTTACGGCGAATCATGTCATTCAGTCAGTTTTGTTCCTCATACCACGCTAAACTCAACCACAACCTTAGTCAAAGTGAGAAGTGTCTAAGGGTCAGGTGTGAACACAGAGCACTTTCTAAATGGTGTGAATGAGGGCTATGAATTAATGTCGATAAGAGTGTAACAGTTGTAACACGGGTAAAAAAAAACTTCCCGTGGTACTACTGGATCGCTTGGTAGTTCTACGGGTTTTTTTTTTACCCGTGGTACTACTGGTAGTAATACTGGTAGTATCACGGGCAACAAACGAGCAAAAATAACGCGGAGGCGGCCAAAACTCATTTTTTGTGGTTTCCATACTCGGAACTACAAAGCTTGTTTTAAAAGAAACATTCATAGTACCGACAGACAAGAAATAAATACGAAAATTCCCATTTATCAAACAAAGGGAAGTTTTAAAAGTGGCCGTTTTGAGTTACGGAAAAAAGTTTTCATGTTTTTGCGTGTATACAGGTATCACTGAAAACAGGTCACGTTTATTTTGTTGGGCGTCTGAATGGTAATTACAATAAATTATAAAAAAAAAAACATTTCTTTTGTCGTTTTCTGTGACCCTTATTTGGAGTTTGCGAATTATTTAAACAGCATTGAAACAAAAATGAATTTCATAATTCCGCTATGTTATTCTTGACATATTCTATTATAACACCAGCTGCATAATCATAATTATTTTTATCTTTCAATGTAACTAAGCAAATAACTCGTGTTGCCTCCTGAGCGGAATGGCAAATTAATTCAATGTGCCATAAATATGGGGCTCGTGGCTCGAATATATTAGAGGTCTGGTCGCGATGGCCTGTCAGTCTGGCAGACGGGACAGGATCTGACAGCCGGCTGGCAATCGCTATTAGTCTGTCGGCACATCCATAATTTAGGCGTTGTGAATACGATGTCGAATTTGACGGGAATCGATGTGATGCATATGTGCTGTGCCAGGGTCTTTGATGAGCTTTTTTTTTTTGAAAGATTATTCGTAGAATTAACTCCTTAGCAAATAAAATCGTCTAGATTAGTAGAATTTGTGAATTATTAAAGATTTTACGGGTTTAGTAGGAAATAGATGTTCGGAAAGTTTTGCATAGTTTTGACGAACTCTTTGCTTTTAAAATATAAGTAGAATAAAAGCCAGTAACGAAGTTTTTCAATCAGAGTCAATTAATTTGTGTATTTCCAGCTATCCACTTTCAATGTTGCCCGGACAACGTGAAAGTAAATTATTTATTTACGTTTGAAATAGTAAATGGTCTGATTTCAAAATATGGCACACGAAGATAAATAGCGGGACATTTTCGACAAAATATAACTTCCATGTCAGCCGAAAACCCTGACTGCCTCGGAGTACTTTTAGGTATATACCTCTGTGAAAACAATGCACTAAACCACAAGGGTACCAGTTTATACAACATTATTTTTAGTATATGCGAAACCTGAATATAGTTTGTTCAGAATAAGGAACTGAATCGATTTCAATAATTTTTACACCATGTTATATTTTGTCCCAAAAATATTTAAGTGTCATGGAAAATGGTATCACCATTTAATTACTTACAATACAATCGCCGTACGGTTATGTACCTACAGCCAAATTATTATCAATGAGCGCAAGACGACCCTGGAGGCGCGGGGTCGCCGTTAGCTTGTTTTTGTATGGACAACCCGGTAACATAACAACCTTATAACTTTGTAATTTTTCATGATACAGTTTTGAAATTTTGTACATAGATTCTTTACATAAAAATACTAGACACGTGTTTCGGGTTTCGCATATACTAAAACTAATATTGTATATGACTGAATTTACAAAATTAATAAGTGAATTATTTCATCCTAAACCTACGCGAAAGTTCTTCTTCCACTCGAATTAAACTGTTTAGCCCAAACAAAATTCTTGTTACGACGCTGCCTCAGGCATTAAATCATAAAGACGTTGCCCCAAAACTCCCTAAAAGACATTAGGACTCGTGATGATCTATTACAAATAACTTAATACACAAACACATTACTAGTCCGGCTCACAAGTACCCTATAAGATACAGTAATCATCCACTTTATTACAGGCTTATAAAGCAAAAATCTAGCCTAATCTCCTAGCCGTTTAGTGGCCATCCATCCTAACTCAGATTTACATACAACATATAAAAAGATGTCTCTATTATAATATTAACAATCAGTAAGTATTGTTGGGACGACCTCTTCGTCATAATAGTTCCTTCCGATTCTGTACAAAAAACTCCTTTAGAAAAACTTGAATGGGCTAAGAAATGGGTACGAATTCGTAACTATAATGTACAGCTTTCTTGGGAAATTTAGACGGAGTATAATAGATGAACTCCCAAAACATGTGATCCAACCTTTAGGCTGCTTTTCCACTAGAGATGTGCTATGTTACGTCGCTATGGATGAGTTTGGTCTCCACCAATCATATTCATTGGTCGACATAGCATAGCACTGGTTGAAACGGTTACATAGTTTCATAGCTTAGCTTTCACATCCTAGCAGCATAGCGGCATAGCACATTTTTGATGGAAAAGCAGCCTTGTATGAGGCTGTGGACTCCGTTACTTCAATTATCCTTATTTTTATCCTTGTACAGAAAATCCAAACAGCAGACGACGAAAACTCCGTCCTTATCTTTAGTCAGATAGTCGATGCTTCGGCCTCCCGAATCGATAAACTACTGTTCCTGTTTTTTTTTAAGGAAATTAATAATTTCTAAGGAAACATTCCTAAGGATTTACACCATCACACACACACACAGATACCTAATATCGCGCCTGTTTTCCCCGAAGGGTTAGGTTCACCAACACTTCATTAAATCTATCTTCCAGCAAATCCACAGGATTAATCAATGGGTAGTAAAGTAACCCTTTTCTCCTTACTTCCATCACTATAAACATTCCTTCCGTACAAAATATTGTCTGCTAGCTTCAAATTCAGGGATCGAGTTATAAACAACGTCATGACTTGTGGTTCGCACCACGCTTGTCACAGATAAATCACTGGACTGCCGCTGATTGGCAGCGTTACTGCTGCATTGCCAGCAAACTTGTATGTGAATTGTCGAGCTACTTCTCTACATCCCTGTATACAGGGATGGGATGCAAAGCCCAATAAATTCAGGAAATGTCAACCCAAATTGCTGTTTCAATGATTTTAGTCTTACTGTCGTCATATTTGGATCGTGCACAGTGTACGTCTCGGTACGATTGTTTATAACCATGCCGTTAAGCTTACTATGTTTTTTTTTTGCACGATTTTGAACCAGCCAATAAATAGTAAAAATGAATATTGTGAACATTAAAAGCTTATACATGTCGAATTTTATAGTCTTCTGAAAGGATAACTTACTACTGCGGACATTTTTACTTGTAAAGGCTTCCACGAAGAAAGAAGCTTCTGCAGAGATCAATAAAACTGCTGTCGCAAAATAAAAAAGGTTCTAGGTATATTTAAAGTGAGGAAAGATAATCGCTATAACTACGAAGTTTCTTCGCATATAACATATCAACCTAAGTTATTACGTAATACTCGTACGACAGAAATGATCAACATTTTACACCTCAGTGGACTCCAATAGGTAAATTATTCCATAATCGATATTTAGATAATACATGAATAATCAAATCCCGATACAATATAATAACACAATACCCGATCCAACAAAGGAGAGATCGTAATTCCCATCAGAGCGTGTTCCACTATTATTGTGGTAATACCATTAATATACACACATGACCCATTTTAAAAACCGCCAAAATTAGATGACCTATCTTGAAGGTAAACAGCTCTGTTGGATGAAACGTACCTATACTAATCTACTAAGGCTTTTAAAGAAGACCTCCTTCGTGATATTGAAACACATTTCCCCCTTATTACAAAACAAGGTTTATCTTCAGACCCAGGTTTAAAACATGGAGCCATTATGGAATTTCGAACTTTATTCCGACTATAGTAAAGTTCCTAAACACAAAACTGACAACTTAGTACCGAACTAAGTTTTCAGTTTTGTATAAAGAACGGTATTTCAATCACTGTTACGTTCTTATTACAAAAACTGGCTGCATGGTTTAAGCCATGTCAAAATATAAATCTTGTTTTGTAATAAGGCGAAAATGGTTTAAGATGTTGTCGTTGCAACATTCAGTTTTCTTTAAGGCGAAAGCGTCAAGGTAGCCCGTGAAAATCAAATTTTCTTACGTTTTTTGCAATTTGCAGGTCAGTAACGGGTTGTATGTTTATCTAAATATGAGTCGCGGCCGTAAACAATATGGTTTCGAATCATATTTAGATCAACATACAACCTGTTACTGACCTGCAAATTGCAAAAAACTTAAGAAAATTTGAATTTCGCGGGCGCATCCCCCTTAAGTCAATTCTCGAGCTATTCAAGGCAATTTTAATTAATATCATGCCCACTAGCTTTTGA
Source organism: Tiliacea citrago (assembly GCA_963921375.1). Lineage (NCBI taxonomy): Eukaryota > Metazoa > Arthropoda > Insecta > Lepidoptera > Noctuidae > Tiliacea > Tiliacea citrago. The sequence goes on from OY992793.1 coordinate 3,301,423, forward strand.
AATAGTACACTATAATTTGGAGGACTGTCTGTTGTAATTTTGACGATTCCCTAGCACGGAAAGTGCTGATTCCCAAGCCTAATTTGAATAAAAGATTTCAGATTTTGAGTGTCCAAGCTAGTATTATGAGTAGGAGGAGCCGTAGTAGGTAGGTCATCATCATCATCATCATTTCAGCCAAAAGACGTCCACTGCTGGACGTAGGCAAAGGAGGAGAGGGGTTGCCATAATCGCCACGCTTTGCAGGCGGGTTGGCGATCGCAGTACGGTGGTAAAATGCATAGAGAACGCTGCTGCCCATTCTCTAGTAAGTCCCTTAGTCGCTTTTTACAACACCCACGGGAAGAAATAGGATGGTGCTATTCTTTACGTCCGGCACCACACGGAATAGTAGGTCGGTAGTGAGAATTATTATATAGAGTGCAGAACCTTCTCAAAAGTGGATTGTGTCCAGGAGTACCGCTTTCTGCGTTAAGCCCTTGACCTAACTGCCTAACGAGAGCCTGCAGCTATTGACACTCATGTTTTATGACGACGACTTCATTTATTTTTTTACCTACCTTGAGTTCTTACCTTGGCTTAAGCCATTGTAAGACCTTGTTAACATTACGGAACGCAAATAAAAATTTCAATATGATTATGACTCATCTGTGTTCCCTAATTTAAACAACATCAAAATGAAATGCTGTTCGTTAGGAAGCGCATATCTCTAGAACGGCTTGACTGATTTGGCAAATTTTTATTTTAAAATATTCGTAATAGTTCAAATCAGGTTGTTGTCAAGAAAAACGTTAAAAAGTTGCCGTGAAGATGGAAAAATTCGGGAAAACTGAAAGTGCATTTTAGTATGAACTATTGAAATTTGAACAAGGACTATGTCTGTCGGGTTAGGTAGTTTAAAATAAATAAGAAAATACATTATGTAATATAATTTAAGCATAATAATATTCATAGAATAAAGACGTGCTTCAATTGTAAAAGTTTAACTGAAGCGTAGGTGCATCCGCATGGAACACAGTAATAGTCTATTTCCGCCATTTTCCATTTCAGTTGGTTCAGATTGTTATCTATTGAAGAAGACGACTCTTACATACATTTTTCTATTGAGGTTCTCATGGAATAGGTAACCATTTAAAAGTTCCTGTGCTTTCTTATAACTCTAGAATTAATGACATGGGTCAGAATCATGATGGACCGCTTAGAACGTTCCCATTGTTGGGACACCGGCCTCCTCTCTGTGAGAGGGAATGGGTCATAATTCACCACGCGGCGCGGGTCTGTGATATCAAATTTCTTTGGATTATTTGGTTCTAGGCCGGTTTCCTCACGATGCCTGTTTTCATTAACCATTTTGAAGGCAGTGGTGATGAGATAAATTAACAAGGGTTAGGCGGAGGTGTACCTATAGTACACCCACATTTCGCTAGTTGTGTTTAAGTCCCATGTAATAGGGGGCAAGCCTATTCCCATCAACCGGGCACAAACCCAGACTCCGGGCTGCTACTGAGAAATTCCTAACGGTAAATCCCAATAGCACTTTCGCCGACCGGGGAATCGAACCCAGGACCTCATGCTCAGCTAGTGGTGATTATGAGGTCCTGGGTTACTGCGCTTGTGACCGCTAGACTAACGAGGCAGATAAATGACACACAGTAAAGTGCCTGCCCCACGACCTACGCCACGTAAAGTGCCTGCCCCACGACCTACGCCACGTAAAGTGCCTGCCCCACGACCTACGCCACGTAAAGTGCCTGCCCCACGACCTACGCCACGTAAAGTGCCTGCCCCACGACCTACGCCACGTAAAGTGCCTGCCCCACGACCTACGCCACGTAAAGTGCCTGCCCCACGACCTACGCCACGTAAAGTGCCTGCCCCACGACCTACGCCACGTAAAGTGCCTGCCCCACGACCTACGCCACGTAAAGTGCCTGCCCCACGACCTACGCCACGTAAAGTGCCTGCCCCACGACCTACGCCACGTAAAGTGCCTGCCCCACGACCTACGCCACGTAAAGTGCCTGCCCCACGACCTACGCCACGTAAAGTGCCTGCCCCACGACCTACGCCACGTAAAGTGCCTGCCCCACGACCTACGCCACGTAAAGTGCCTGCCCCACGACCTACGCCACGTAAAGTGCCTGCCCCACGACCTACACCACGTAAAGTGCCTGCCCCACGACCTACGCCACGTAAAGTGCCTGCCCCACGACCTACGCCACGTAAAGTGCCTGCCCCACGACCTACGCCACGTAAAGTGCCTGCCCCACGACCTACGCCACGTAAAGTGCCTGCCCCACGACCTACGCCACGTAAAGTGCCTGCCCCACGACCTACGCCACGTAAAGTGCCTGCCCCACGACCTACGCCACGTAAAGTGCCTGCCCCACGACCTACGCCACGTAAAGTGCCTGCCCCACGACCTACGCCACGTAAAGTGCCTGCCCCACGACCTACGCCACGTAAGTCAGGGCCAGGGTAAATGAGGATAGGTAGAAAAATCCTTGGCGAAATCTAAGGAGTCTTACTGTTGAAGTCATATTACAAAACAGCGGTTACCCAGCGCACCTTGTAATCGAAAACTGATCAAAAACTTCAATTTTCAACGTTATAGTGTTACTAGTTCCCAGCTATAATGGTCTATTCTGTACTGTATCAAAAGCTATCTCATGCACAACTTATAAACTCAACTATAGGGTTCTAGTCCAAGTTTTCATGAAACAGTCAACAAGTGAACTTCAGTAACTTCATCGGAATCGATGTTAGCAGTTACCACGTTATTCTACGTTTCTGTGTAGTCTAGTAGTACGACAATACTTAGAAGTTACATCGGCTAAATTCGTCAATCACTTTTCATAAAGTGGGATTAAACTCGGGTTACAATAACTGTATTGTAACCCGAGTTCATGTTAAATTTAAATTTAACGGGTTTAGATGAAAACTGAAAAGTCATGCGAATTTGTAGCATTTTTGCACCAACTGTTAAAGGTGACCTTGACCTGACCTGCCCATCACCTGCCTTACTTAATGATTATGGCAGGAGTTAATAGAACCGATTAATGATTTGTGTCAAGGGTGAAAATAAACGGTTTCTTTTATTTGTCTTGGTCGTATGATAAGATACACTAATGATTCAGCTGCACGATTACTGACAAACGCGTACACTGACTGGATAGGTCCACTCAATCTGTGTGGTTCTTTCCTCAAAAAACCATTTCAGACACCAATCTACATGGTCTTCACATGATCTGACCAAGATTATGTCTGGACTTTAAAGAGACTGTGACCTCTGAGTTTGTTTCGGCCTTTCTTCTCATAGTAGTCAGATAGGAAACGCCGACCTCGTCTAGTGTTTAAAATATGATTGACGTGTAAAAGTGTTTGTACGAACCTACTTACAGAAATAAAATCACTTAATATCATTACATGGATGAAACTTTCAAGTTGTGTCGAACTATAAGTACATTAAGTACCATTCTGTAATATTAATACTGACGTTCGGCCTAACGTAAGGATATCGATATTCCGCAGTAATTGGGTTTCGAAGGGTATGAGAAATACTAATATTTAGCCGCATCTGGTTAGGTTTGAACCCGAAACCAATATTCGCTGGGTTAAGGTATCGGTGAACGCCTTATCGAACTAGGTATCTAAAGTAAACTTGATTATTTCACACCAATAGGAAAGTTTTAAAATGAATGAATGAAATTAAAGTGAAAGCAAACATAAAACAATATCATGACAGCTTTTCAGCGTAAGTTTGTTGTCATTGTAACGAGCGACTCTATTAGCTACAAAACCATGCGAGTCCGCGTACCACTGGTCAGTTTCCCTCAGTCGTCAGTTTATTTAATTTGCCAGTTTCGTTGATCAGTCAGTTTCGCTGGTTGGTCAGTTTTGGGGATTAGACAGTTGCATCAACTCGACAGTTTCCAGTGTTCGCCAGTTTCGTTGATTCGTCAGTTTTATTCAATTCGTTAGTCAAAGTACAGTCGGTAGAAAACTCATACATGTCTGCTAATTTAATTATTTACGTATTACGTAACATAACATCACGGCTGTTTCCTCAAAGCAAGTACTGGAAAATGGCGAGTTAAAGCAACTGACTAATCGGTAAAACTGACCAATCAGTGAAACTGACTAATCAACGAAAATGGCGAATTAAATAAACTGACTACTGAGGGAAACTGACCAGTGAAACGCGGACTCAACCATGCATAATGAGCCGCACACAGAAAAATAAATTGCAACAAAAACCAGTGACAAATTACTAGCCACATGACCACAACGTTAACATGAAAACTGTCACATCACTTCACACTAATAAAAAAAAGCTGAAATTTAAAAAAATATAGCTTAAATAAATATGTAAATACTAAAGTGGCAACGTGATGAATGATAGCAACACTGTGATTAATGACGTACATCATTGGCGCCCAGAATGATGTCATAACCTATGTTGTATGTCTACGTATGTACAGAAGGGAAAATTTAACGTCCAAGCTTCTCTCCAATAATAATGAAACACAAACACGTGACGAGGGATGAGAAATTATTTCTCTGCGGTTAAATTGCTTGAAATGGAACACGTCTGTTGTTTCCTACCAATGAGATAGATTTGGCTGGTATTTATTTATTTAATTGCTTGAAGACTTAAATAACGCTTGATATGTCTTTTAAATATGGTAAAAATATGTAGTTATGTAGTATTACTACTTACTTATGTACAACTCATTAAAATTGACTTGGTTTCCGTAAATATTTTTCGGGTGCCCACTCCCATAGCACATCATCATGCTGAGTGGAAGCCTTCTTGTCACAGTCATGACGACGTGCAGCTGCCAACTATTTGTTTTTTGTTTTGTTATATTTTTTTGTTTACCTACTCGAGGTAGTTATGTTTTCGTATGCACGTGTTTCTGTGACAAATAAAATTATTTTTCTTTCTTTCTTGATTTTTCTTTCTATTGGTTAATAAAAAATCTAGTTTTCTTTTATTGTGAACTCGTACCAGACAGACAGACAAGTCTTCTTGGCAGGCTTGGTTATGACTGTGAATAATAGGCACTATTTATTTATTTATATAAAAATTGTTTGCTGCACCTACAGTGAACACCAAAGCGTGCAGCAAGCCAACAACATAATATTTAATTTAAAAATACCATTCAAAGATTATTTTTTATTTACACTGATTATACAATTCAATTTAAGAGGCACTACTGACAGAACAATTTGATGTTTAGCGATGAAATACCCACTAACATAAGTAAGAGGATTCAAGAAGTTTGACTTGCTTCGTCGCACCACCTTACATTTCATAATATGCTCCCAAGTTTCGTCGGCTGCCGGTTGTAGCTAAACCTAAACACTTCAATATTCTAACACCTAAGACTCAGAACATGAAAGTTCCTACAATAGCGAAGTTATTGGGTCTTAACATTTTATGTACACACTGTACCACCCGAGGTTATGTATTATTACTGTACCGGTGCTGCTAATCGATATGATGGTGTATTTGCTCCGAGCTCGATGTTATTAAGCGAAACAAAACATAGTCGGTGCACGTTACTCGCTCAAACGCCAACAAACATTGACAAAGGCTACCGATATTATGGAGGCATATTAGTAGGATAGCCAGAAATTACAATTTTATCACAGTGCTTAAGATCAATCTTCTTCTTCTCCTTGTCACTGGCTCCACAGTTATTCAAATTTTCTTGGCCTAAAACTTCGCCACTTCACACACTTAAGGTCAATATAATACGGTTCTTGCCTAAATAGGAAGGTAAGTAGTAGAGCATACCTTGAAGTTCTCGTAGCATTATGGTATAACCTAACAACCTTTGTAGGAAGAGTAGGCTTATACCATGAACACGCGCCCGCGCCTCCCGCGCCCCGCGATGCGCAATCGCCCGCACCCCGCCCGCGCCCGTCAGTCCAGCTCGCATCACGCTCGCAAATGGCTCGATTTTTTTGCACGGTCTCGGTGTCCACTCGAATTCCCTGAATTTAACTAACTATCTGTGTTTTGTATTGTGTGTTTGTGTAACGATTATATTGTGTTTTATATGCCGAAAAACTCTATTTAATTTAATTCACCCTACACCTTGCATTTCACAGCATGTTCAAATCCGGTTTTCCAAGCTTTTACTTCATGCATGCTTTATAAAAACTGACAATACAAGGCTACAAAAACATTTTGGCCGTGACCTTCGCAATTTCCTATTGTCTCTGAATCAATATCAAAAGCACTATCAGGTTTTGTTTTTTTGCAGGAATTAACTTAGAGGCAAAGAGTTCAGTCAACACCGACTTAGAAAAAAAAAAAGAAAGAAAAATTATTTATTCTGCACAAACAAAACGCACAGTACAACTAAAAGTCAAAAAACACACATACAAAGTAGCCAAAAGCCTCGCATCCAATTCCCTAAACATTTTGACAATCTTGTTCATTGGTTGATGTCAGGGACCAAAGACAATTTACAAACTGTTTACTAGTATAAAATCTCATTATATATATATTAGTCTATGGTCTATGTGATGACAACAAAGTCGACAAACAAACAATGAAAACAAAAACAAAATGCCGATTGCCGAGTGGAAAAATAACTACTTTTGAAACAAACAAACTATACTACCTATTAACTGTACTTAACTATTGGAGAAACTAGTACCTACGAGAAGTTTCCAATTCATGAATGCAGCTTAATAAACAAATACTGCCGTCATACGGCGAATGGCCTTGTGGCGGCATCTACATCACCACATGCGAACACGCATCACACTGACGTCACACAAAATCCTGCATCGCGCAAGCAGAGTTTACCGCGCGACTAGAATATATACAACATCCCGACACAATACCCGTTTCGTCAGAAGCTCCTCTTTTTTCTATAGAGGATGAGTGAACTATTTACAATCTGTTCCTCATACCTCTTTAGCCTTAAAAACGTTTTCAACATAAATTAGTTAATAGTTGGATGCAGCATTACATTTTCTGTCTAGGTAATAAAGCTCCATTTCGGTTGTAATCACATTAATCACAGATACATACTGTTAATGTTAAGACTTGAAACTTCACTTCAGACAATACTTGAAATTTGAAGTAGTTGCTACGGATTTTTACCGAATGAAGGCAGGATAGAAGTCAGTACCTACAGCAGGTGTCAATGACACGCACGTAAGGTCGCTAATAAACCGATAAGCTGAAACCTTACAGTTACAGTCAACTTGCGTATTGATTCGCCAGTTTGACGCTTATAGGAACCTTAACTGCTCCTTCGCTTACCCTTATTAGGTAGCTACGAGTACAACGCTGTTAGTTTTTGTAAACTAGGAGGTTCTCTTCACATACGCTTTAATTTACCTAATATAAATGTACATAATTTTAGTCAATTTTATCTCAAACGTATAAACTAAATTCAAGACCTATCATTGCTGTCAGAAAAAGTCAATTGAAATATACTTTGGCCTTGAACTTAAACTTACATAACTATTTTAAAATTATGCAATTTAATTAATGGCTTTTTCAGTCAGACAGCATTTTTGGTGTCATAGAATGACTCGACTGCTAAGCTAAGATTCAATTAAAATCACGCCACTAATTTTATTTTATTATAAAAAACTCGCACTCCGTGTGACTTTTGTACTGAGCCGAATACCGGGCTTGGAGCAATTGGATTAGATTGGCCAGACCATTTTGTTTTGTAAATAATTCAACTATTTTTCAGGTAAAACAGTTTAGTTAAATGGTTTAGATGTGTATTTTTAACGCCAGCCAAACACCATTTAGACGAAATCCAACAGCCACAACAACACCAACAACAACAACATTTTTTTACTATTAATTTCTGGTATGATACACTGCTCTTTTAAAACTACTTACACTTTGCCAAACAACATTTTTCATTCAGAAACTTTAATTAAGTTCCTACTTAGTAAATGTTCAGTTATGAAAATATTATGAACACAAAGCGCCATGCGGTCGCGTGTTGCGCCATTTTGGAAGTCCTGTTTGTGACTGTTTGCTGTAGCAACCTTCACTTATAATTAAAACAACAGTATAACCTCCAACACTGCTGTGGAACTCACGAATGACCGCAACTATAGTTCATATTGATAAACATCTACTACCAACTGCTTCTAAATGCATTTCTAAGTTGCATGCATGCAGAACAACTTAACAAGTGGTATAAATAAAGGGTATTTAGCTACGCCAGGTAAGCAATAGTTAGAAAAAAATTCTGGCCTTATTACTGCAGTTTAAACCTAGCAGCATAAAGCTAAGGTTCAAACATACAACGTTTAAGAATAAATTACAGTCGACGACCTTTAAATGTATCTTAGTCATAACAACAGGAAGAACAACACTATCTTAAAAACTCCACCGTCACCTTTAAAGGGATTTGATCACTTTAAAAACTTTAAAACTTTAAAACGACGCCGGTCATACAACCAAGTAGGTACTAGAAAACAAAATAAAAGCGCAGACACCTCGCCTGGCTAAACGACATCACCTTAAAACTTTAAAGATTGCAAACACAATCTTTATCCACAATCTTCGAAACTAACTTAATAAAAAGACCACGAGATCACCTGAAAGTTTCAACCAGACGTTTCACTGCAATTCTTTCCAAAGGTTATTTGTCTGTTGAGCAAAACAACAAACATGGCCGAACATGCCACATGGCAATGAATTATAAGGACGAGCACACGAACCGCTCCGTCATTCCACCTCGTCACGCGATCCGGTGGGCATTCACGAAACTTCCTAGAAAACTTTATGGGAACTATCGGCTCTAAAATCTGCGGACAAGAATACGATAATAAATAATAATAAAAATAAGTTTATTGACTTAAAATACCTTTGTAGTATACAATACCAATACATTTCACAATAGGTACATTTGGTTTTAGGAAAAGGTGCTGCAAATGGTGAAAAACCCTGCCTCCTAAACTAGGGGTGACCTAGGAGTCAATGTTCTAATGTACGATGACAATGGTGTTAATCTACTTCTCTGAGTTCTCCTGAAATTTAAATTATAGGTTTGTGAATTTGAGAATCAGTGTTGCGTCATCGGATTTTTTGTGTTTTTTATTTCGATACCATTTTTCATAACATTAGATAAAAATATTATGAATAGGCTGAGATTTAATTAGTTTGAATCAGCAAAAAAAACAGCTTTTCACTTATGCTGTACATCAGCGTCAGTCTTGAAAATAGCGATATATAAGTCACCTATTGATAAGTATTTCTATGCTACATTATATTTTTTTAAGAAATGATATCTCGTATCACATAGCTCTTAACTCCCGCCCACTTTTATTACTTCATCTGCCCTTGCTTACTTCATAGCTCTACCCTTACCACTAATCCGCTAGGGAACAATTAAACCATCGCGTAATCTTTATTGTGTGACAAACGTTTAAAGAAATACCATGAAATTGTGAGAGGGTGAAAATTCTGAAGAAAACTGGAAGTCACACACTGACTGTTCTTCTTTGATCTTTAATGGGTGATGATTACAATATATTTCGATGGCTGTGTCACAGCAACATTATGTAACATTCAGACAAATATCTCATTATTTGTGTAATTTCCTTTGTAACATTGTATCCAGTATGTACTTAATGAGTTCCGAGAAGCTTACATAATTGTTTACGCGTACTTGTTTAATTACTAGAACCATAGCAGTCCTACTGAGTAATAAGACAAACTGCCTTCATGGAGCCAAATAAAAACTCCGCACTCATTTGTTACGACACGAAAAGCTTTTACAAAAAAAAACGACGACCATTTTTCTACTAATCAGTAACGACTCAAAGTGAAAGCAGTTCATGCGAACCGTTCCATACGTCAAATCCGTCTCAATGTCGCACGCATTCAACTTTTTCTTTACTGCCTCCTAAATCAGCAATATCGATCACTTCAGCAAGGTGTGTCCGGTAAAATACGACCACTTGGCGTAGACCTACATTTTGAATTAAGTCTACTTCGCCTTCAAAGAACTCTCTTCAAAGGAAACACAAAGTAAATGGAACGAACGTCTGTCTGGGACATCTCAACACATTACGACTAGAATGATTTGGAACCAATGAAGCCGAGTCTTTGTTCGACAATTTATCGTTCCGTTTGCTAGTTCATTTGGAAGCGCCTGACATAAAAACAACAGAAAGTTAACTATAGGCGAAGAAAACATTTTTGCTCTGCTTGTTTATGCTGGCGTTTTTATTTTGGCGCTAAATTGTGTTGCAAAGAAATATGGAATTGTAATGGAAAAAATGTTAGGGGAATTCATTAATACAAGAGCCATAAATATTCGCATTATTTCTTGGGGGTTGAGTAATAAATTCGTAATAAAGATGAAGAGAAGTGTGCGACGATAAAGGCACCCACGCAACGAGTGCGAGCGATATAATATATCGCGTAACGAATTCGCAACGCACTGATTCCTATACACGGTTATGACATCTCTTTACATAAAAATGTGTTTTTTTACGGGATGGTGCGTATACTCGGGAATACGGGACTAAAATCCCGGGATATAGGTAAGTGCGGGACGGATTCGTGATACGTTTATTTTGTAACTCCCGTTCCACCTGCCGCGGCAATCAACCACAAAATTTTACGACACAAACCGCAACCGCGGAAAATGCCGTATGAAAACATTGCTATCACCATCAAAATCAAATTACATACGATCTGTACGTAAACATTAGTTTATTTATTAGGGAATCATGGCGACGATAAACAACGAAGGTTTATGGTAACTCATAAAACACCGCCGAAGATATTCTATCGTAAAGGTTTTTTGATCTGACAACACATTGAAAGTATAATATCAGCAAAGAGCAAAGCAAATATCATTTGCTAGTAATCCCTGGGTGGATTAACAGGTGAATGAACTCTGTCATACAATCAAAATAAAGGATAGGTATTTATGCGTGAGTTAAAATAATATGGAATAGAATCGGTCGAATAGGTTTATTTAGGGCTCGAAACCTTATTAGCACAGTTTATTTAATGCCCAAATGGATGTTTATTGTCCGTTTGGGTTGTTTTGTTTTACAATACTGCGCGATTAATTAGTATTTCAAATGGTTATGAGATAGTCTGTGTTTTAATAGTTATATTTTCAACAAAAGATCAAAAAAAAAAGTTTCCTAGTTACAAAGTCAAACCATTTATTTCAAATACTTAGGCACATAAGAGGCACTTTTGAACGTCAAAATTTACAAAAAAAAATAGAATTGTTCTAGTTGCCCCTTCCAAAAGGTAGTTTCGTATGGAGAAGAATGGGCAAGAAACTCCACCGGTACTCTTTTAAAAATGTTTTACAATATTTTGTTTGATTACATTAATTATATGATTATATGTGAAGACGATGCACCTAGAGTAAAATTACTATACCATAATAGGTAAAACGGATTAAAAACTAAGCAATGAAAAATAACTTAATTATTAGATAGATACATGGTGTTCACATATTTACAAACATCGTAAAAGTATGTTTTTCTAAAAAAAAATAAGTCAGTGTGTGAGTATAGGTTATCACAGAATGTAAAATCAATGTCATAAAAATAACAGATCTTACCATAAAAATAGCAACCAGTTTGATTTTGTCTAGACTCTAGATTGTCCTATGGAGCTGGACCAGCATGTTTCCAAGCATTCCTGTCCTGGATATAATCCTCTAACTTGTAATATGCTTGTTTACAAAGTGTACTTTTAATTTTATAATGTGTTTTAAATTTTCTCTCATTTAATTTCAATATATCACAAGGTATTTTGTTGTAACATTTAACACAGTACCCCATAAAAGATGTATGTACTTTAGATAATCTGAAAAATGGTTGATCTATTTTATCTTTATTTCTAGTATTAAAATTATGTCTATCGCTTATCTTATTAAAAATATGTAGATTTTTCTTTACATACATAATATTTTCATAAATGAATTGGCAAGGTACCGTCATAATATTAATCCTTTTAAATAGTTCCCTAACAGATTCGCGGCGACGGAGATTATAAATTGCTCTGACAGCTCTCTTTTGCAAAATAAGGATGGACTCAATGTCAGCAGCCCGACCCCACAGTAAAATGCCATACGACATAATGCTGTGGAAGTAGCTAAAATAAACCAAACGCGCGGTTTCTATATCTGTTAGCTGTCTTATCTTTCTAACAGCATAAGCGGCCGAGCTTAGCCGCCCCGCCAGAGAGGTTATTTATGTGGTCCCCATTGCAGTGTCTCGTCTATAGTGATTCCTAGGAAAACCGTTTGATTAATAAATTCCAGTTTTTCTCCGTTCAATATGATATCCTTTTTTTTACCATTCGCTACTTCTAACATTAGTTAGAAGTAGCGAATGGTAAAAAAAAGGTAATTTTAATAATTTTAATTAATACATTTGGTTTTTTTTTCATTTAGTATACCAAATTATTTACCGTAAACCAATCTTGGACCTGAAGAATAGAGTTATTCACGTTGTCAAGATTTTGTGATCGTCGATCTATTTTAAAGACCAATGATGTGTCATCAGCAAATAACACCACCTTTCCTACTAGTTACCTGTATCATGTCCTTAGAGTAGGTAGGTACCTACACGTAGCGAGACCCAGTAGATACGTAAATAATTTTTAAAAATTTCGCGGATCAAATCATTTGTAAAGCAAATCACACCCTTTATTCGTAAGCCGTAAAATTAGAAATTTTACGATAGCTACCGTCACAAACGTCCATCATTTTCTTTGCTCTGTAATTCGCGCGACGGCGGCGGCCGCTCGGAGCTCTCACCGTTTATAATGAAGTTGAGAATGTTTGACAACCCTTACAGGAGTGGTGTCGCGCGCAAATTATAAAGGCCGTCAGGGCTGGCACAACATTGTCACTAGGCGGTTTTTTAATTAGGTTGTGTGTACTTACGGTTTCTATTTTTCTTTGATCTGAAAATTAAAAAAAAAACATAAGTTAGCAATGTGAGTACATTTTAAACAAATATTCTAACATTTCATTTAAATGTAACAATGCATACATCAAGCCATTATAACACAACAAAACAGTACCTATAATATAAGATTTATTTCCATACCAACAACAGAAATGGAAAAATATTGACCAAAACGTGTAGTCAGGCTACGAAATATGGAAACTAGCACAAAGAAAGTAATATGAAACTAGTCAAACGGGAACAAGGAAAAACTTGTTTGTTCTGAGTATAAGTTAAAAGTGGCAACACGCCCGGGCAGTTCGCGTTGACTCCACAAACGTAACGAAAACTTTAGTATTAAGTTTTTAACATCTTACCATTTACTTTTGTAGAAGAAAAGTTTGCTGTATTGAATAGTCGGCGATATATAAGTTAAAAGAAACTTAATGCTGGTTTAAAGAAACATTACTGGGCTAACGTAGAGAGTTGAGAAGTCGTAATCAGGCTAGTTTTCTTGCAACTATGTTCGACTCTGTTCTTATTCTAACTTACCAGTTAGTCTTTAATCAAGACGTCAATCATGAAGAAAAAAAAACGCGTTACGATTCTCATTAAGTTCCTATAGCAAATTGCATTCTAGCTAGTGCCAACTGTTAGTGTATCTCTGCTTTAGCTAGTAGCAAAAAATGTACACTATTGTCTATGACCAGTTAGCTGCCGTTGTCTCTGCTCTATGTCGCCCCTTTTTGTCGTCCGCACTACTGTCATGACATGTAATTAAAAAATTAAACATTATCCGAGATAATCCTGCAGTTTCAATGACCACCAATAATATATTCTTCCTCAAGCCCAACATTTTCTGTCCAAGGTCACATAAAGTAGCGTGCAAGAGGATTGGAGATAAAATGCTAGTAAAAAGATTATTTACACCGGAAGGGCCAAACCATTCTGGTGCGCTTCATAACTATCCCAAACATTCAACGCTCATAAATTATCCACAAAACACATTTATAAAAAAAATAAACAAAAACCGGAACAGATAAAGTGATCTCACATTTATTTCTGTAACACACGCTACAAAATTAGTTGTAATCTTGTCCACATTAAATAAAATCAAGTCACGCGACAACCCTACGAGGGGCGGCCCTTAGTTGTAAGGGTGAGCCCAGACGAAGTACAAGTAACGAGAAGTCACAGTTTTGTGAATTTAAGTTATTACGACGCTTCGTCAAGAGAATTGGAGTTCATTTTGTACCTGATGATTTTTTTGACAGACATATTTTTCAAAGTAGACCCAGAGCAATTTATTTTGTAATAACTTTAGCATTCGTTTAGCTTTTAGAAGTTCAAAATGTTTTTTTTTTTATGTTTATTTAAGTTGTTTCTATTTTTTAACGCAACCTTATGAGTTGAACATGAACCTGGCAATTTCTATAAAATAAAAATCGCAGACCAAAGTTACCTAAACTCAAGAACAATCCCTAATAATCCAATAAATTGGTATTCTAAACACTACGCCAAGACAAACGAATTATGACTTGAACAAAGTTTTGTGACAACACCCTTCAGAACACAATTCAGTTCGCCATTGTTGACCAAAACTAAATTATTCAGTACTAACATGCTCAGATCAATAGAGCGCTGACCTACCGCAATCGATTAAAAAATTACGACACCCCAACTAAACAATGCTTATGTGCCTATTTGAAATAAATGGTTTGACTTTGACTTTGTTAGGATCGTCGTCTCCACATTGTATAACGCCATGCAATTCTCGCGGCCATAAGAGGCACTTTTAAACGTCAAAAATTTACAAAAAAATAGAATTGATTCTAGTTGCCCCTTCCAAAAGGTAGTTTCGTATGGAGAAGAATGGGCAAGAAACTCCACCGTTACTCTTTTAAAAATGTTTAACAATATTTTGTTTGAGTACATTAATTATATTATGATAGTATGTGAAGTCGATGCACCTAGAATAAAATTACTATACCATAATAGGTAAAAAGTATTAAAAACTAAGCAATGAAAAATAACTTAAGTATTTTTTTTTTTTTTTTTGGGTGGGAAATCATCAAATAACTTCTCCCGCTCTGGGCGGAGCGGGAGGGCGTGTCAGACTTTTACTGACTAAAACCCACCCGTGTTCCTTCCGTTGCCTGTGTGCCAGGGCCACGATATCCCTTTCGGACAAACTCGCAACCCTGGCAGGCATTGGTCCTAACGGACCCCGTCAGTTTGTGCTGACATCTCTTTGAGGCGCGCGTGGAACACAACGCGCCGTCGACCCGGGCCTGGTCCTTATCGGACGGCGAGCTACCCATCGCTCACTGGCCGGAAATCGGCTTGCGACTCCCGACGCCCGGGGCGCCTCCTGCGGCGACTAAGGGCGCGAGGGCGCGAACCTTGTCTCACCCTCACGCGTTCCGCCTCCTCCTTCGCTAGCATAACTGCTTCGCAGAAGGAGGTGACGGCCTCCCATGCACTCTCGCTCCGAACCATGGCCTGAACCAGGCCCGGACGCGAGAGACGCCTCCGTGAGCACACGGCGGTGCTCCGCCCAAGCTGGGCATACCTCCACCGTATGCTCCACCGTGTCCTCCGGGCGATCCACACAGTGGTGACACCCGGGCGTTTCCTCCCGCTTAATCCTAAACAGGAGCCTCCCGAAACATCCATGTCCGGTGAGGACCTGCGTCAGGCGGAAGGTGAGGACGCCGTGGCGCCTCTCCAGCCACTCCTCAAAGAGGGGACTTATCGCCACAATCGTGGCGTGCCCAGCGCTGGGTTGCGACAATCGCACTCTCCATGTCGCCATGAGATCCCTCCGGAGCTCCGTCCGCTGTGCCGCGATTTCTTGCGGCAGCGGAGTTATGCCCCGGAGTTTCGCCTCTTCGCGCCACACCCAAATGTGTGCGAGGACTTTCGCCTCCAGATCCCATGGCGGCAGTCCGGCAAGGAGGCTCGCCGCCTCACGGGAGACCGTGCGGTATCCCCGTACCATCCTGATGGCCATGACCCTTTGGGACGCGTTCAACCGCTGCGCTGGTCGCAGCCTCAAAGAACGCGCCCACACCGGTGCCCCGTAAAGGGCCATGGACCGCACGATCCCCGCGTAGAGCCTCCGGCAGGAGGCGTTTGGACCCCCCAGATTGGACAGAAGCCGCTTCAAGGCAGCCCCGGCCCGCTCCAGTCTGGGAGCCAAACGTCAAAAATGCTCCACGAAGTTCCACCGGCTGTCGAGGACGAGTCCCAGGTACTTCATCGTTGACTCGACGCCGATGTGAACCCCTCCCGCCGTTATCTGGGAACCCGACAGTGGCGCGTTCCGAGGATCATAAAAGCACATGGCTTTGGACTTGTGCAATGCCACCTCGAGTCCCAATTGCCGGATCCTATCGACGATTGTCGCAACCCCACGTGCCGCCAGTTCGGTCGCCGCGCGCCGCCTGATGTGAACTCCCTTGTGCCAGGACTAGCGTGTCGTCAGCGTAGCAGACTACGCTGACGCCACTAGGGAGGTCGGCGCGCAGCACCCAGTCGTACCCGATGTCCCACAGATGCGGCCCCAGGACCGATCCCTGTGGGACACCGCACGACATCTCTCGCCGGTTCCACTCTCCGTGGTGACCGGGGTAGATGACGGCCCTGTCCGTCAAATTGGCCTCGACCACACGACAGAGGTAGGTCGGCATCCGGTGATACCGAAGTGCCTCCCTAATGCAACTCCAGGGCAAGGTATTGAAGGCATTGGCGATGTCAAGAGACACCGCCAAGACGACCCCACCCCGGGCAACAGCATCCCCCGTCGTGAGGGCTCGAACGCGCATGATGGCATCCACCGTAGAGCGCCCCTTACGGAAACCAAACTGGCTCTCCGCCAAATCCGGCCCCACCCGCACCAGCCGCCCGACAAGGCGGTCTGCAATTACTCTTTCAAAGAGCTTGCCCACCTCGTCGAGCAGCACGATGGGCCGGTAAGCGGACGGAGAGTCCGCCGGGCGCCCTGGCTTCTTTATGAGGACCAGTTTCCCCGTCTTCCAACGAAGTGGAAACTGGCCCCTCTCCAAGCATGCGCTTAGGAGCCCCCTTAGTCGAGGCCCGAGAGCCTCCAAGGCCAGAACCCAGGCTTTTCCAGGCAAGCCGTCGGGTCCTGGGGCGGTATTTTTGGCATTCAGCCTATGTACCGCCACTCTCAGATCTACTTCGGTCACCTCTGGAGCATCGTCGTCGTCGGTGTGGTCCGCATCTGGCACCGCAGGAGGCGGAGCCATGGGCGGGGGAGTATGTTCCCCTCGCGAAGGGAACCGAGCGCTCACCACGTCCTCCACGAGCTGGGGCCGGAGACTCTGCGTCAGCGGGGGAGCCCATGGGCGGAGTTTATCTCGCACCCATTTGTAGGGGCGTCCCCACGGGTCTCTGTTGAGAGTCTCCAGCGTCTCCTCGCGGGCCAGTCCTCTGGCCCGCTGGATCTCTGCTCGGAGGGCAGTTTTCGCTGCTCTGTACCCCTCGTATAGCTCCGCCAGTATGGCTTCCGTATCCGGAGGGTGGACACGGAGCCTGCGGTGCCTGGAGTACTGGTGGCGCGCAGCAACGCACGCCTTGCGTAAAGCGGTCAGCTCACGCGACCACCAGTACACCTGGCGCCGGGAACGTCCGGGCTGGACCCGGGGCATTGCCACGTCACATATTTCGGACATGGCCTCCCGGAACCACTCCGCCTCGTCATTGATGTCGGCAGGCCTGACCGGTGATGACACCCAGGCCTGCACGATCGTAGCTTCCAGGAGGAGCTCCCGGTCCAGCTGCTTCAGCGCCCACCGCGGACCACTCGGGGTCTGTCGGACCGGCGCGCCCGAGGTCTAGGCGGAGACGTCAAACCGCATGTACCGGTGATCGGAATAGGTCTCCACCCCCTCCATGACGCGCCAGTCGATGACACGCGGTGACAGAGCGGGGCTGGCGAACGAGATGTCCACCACTGATTCACCCCGCATCCGCACACACGTGGGGACAGAACCCCGGTTTAGGACGACCAGGCCTGTCTCCAGAGCCCAGTCCTCCACCATCCTGCCCCGTGTGTCCGTATACCGAGAACCCCAAGCCACGTTCTTGGCATTGAAGTCCCCGAGGACGATCACTGGGAGGGGATGGTACCCAACGACGATGATTCTCAACTCCCCAAGGGAGTTGTGGAACTCGGCGAGAGTTCGGTTCGGGGAGAAGTATACTCCCACCACGACAATCTCCCCGAACCGTGCTGCCACGCAACCCCCTCCCCTCTTGACGGCCTCAAGGGACGGGGTACCGGCGGCGGCCGACGAAATAATGGTCACTGAGCCGCTCAGGTCCTCCACCCAGTCGTCCCTGGGCGGGACAAAGTACGGCTCAGCGACCACGGCGATGTTAATCGACCACTGCGCCATGCTCTGGAGCAAGAGATCCTGAGCGGCGGCGCAGTGGTTGATGTTCGCCTGGAGGAGGCATAATGGGACCATTTATTGGCACTCCATTTCAGCCCCCTCCTGGGCCCCCTGTGAAGGCCCGGTCACGGTGTTAGCGGCGGCAGCGACGACGGTGGTGGCGGCAACGGCGGTGGCAATAGTGGCGGCTGCGGCGGTGACGGTGGTGGCGGAGGGCTTACCTCTGCCCCTGGGTTTGGGGGGGGGAGCGCAGGCCTTGCCCCCAGCCCGGTGATCAGCCGGCTTGCCAGCCGCCGCACATGCAAAACAGTGCGGCGTGGCATTGCAAGAGCCAGCCTTGTGACCGGGCTGACCACAGCGGAAACAGTGATCGCTGCGGTCCACCTCCGAGGTGCAACATGCTCCCACGTGGTTACCCACCCGGCAGCGGAAGCACCTCAGAGGTCTGGGTTCCAGCAGTTTCACCTGCGCGGATACCCAGCCCACCCGGAGCCTTCGGCCCTCCCCGGTTATCTTTTGGGCCGCCGACACGGGGCAGCTCACCGTAACGGTTTGCATCCCCGTGTTATCAGGACGGATGGAGCCCGCCCTCACCTGCTCGGCAGAGCACCCTCCAGTCCTAGCCACGGCAGCCACAACTTGTTCCGCCGTCACGCAGTCATCCAGGCCCAAAATGCGCATGTCAGCGCACTTGGTAGGCCTGGACACTCGGGCCTCTTGCGCATTTAAGGACGCCCTGAGCCTTTCGGCAAGGGCGTCAGCGGTAGGGCCGCTGGCCGCCCCGGGGATCTCCAGCATCCGGGCCCCCGTCGCAGTGACCTTCATTCGGAAGCCATCGGCGACGCCGATCTCCTCCAGGTTCACTGCCGCCCACGCCTTAGCGAGCACCTCACGGTAGGTCACGCCCTTCTTCTCCGCTTCCGGCTGTAGTGTAATTACTACAGCTGCGGACTTCGGGGCGCGGAGCCTAGCCGCGGCGCTTCGCTTCTTGCGCCGTTGCCGCCTCTCCTTTCTATTGGCCGCCCTTTTGGCCTTACCCGCCCTCCTGTTCTCTCCAGCTACCTGCCATTCGGTATCAGCTGGAGAAGAGTTGGGAGGCGGGGGTGGGGGTGGGTGCAGCCTTCCCGCCGCCAGGGCTGGGGGCCTCGCCCTTTGCACAGCCGCCTGCGCAGCTGTCCCACCCTTCTTGGCCTTGGGTGGCACCAACTTCGCCGCCGCGGGTTTGGTTTTGGCCGCGGGATTTGCCGCGGGCTTGGCCGTGGGCCGGGCCGTGGCAGCCACGGTGGCGGCAAAGGTGGCTGGCTTGCTCGCCGCTAGTGGAGGGCGCAGGACAATGCCTTCCAGAACGGAAAACCGATTATGGAAGGCAGCCAGCTCCTGCCGCACCAGGGTTAGCACCCGTTCTTCCACAGGCACTGGCTGGCCCTGCCCTTGCTGTGCCCCCACCTGTGGCACTTCCTGCGGGCCAGCTCTTCGGAGCCGGGCCAGGTCCGCTCGGAGCTCCTCGTTCTCCTTTCGGAGAAGCTCCATAGCGGCCGTCAAGCGGCCCACCTCCGCCCGCATTTCGGACATTGCGTTCGATAGATACATGATGCTCACATATTTACAAACATCGTAAAAGTATGTTTTTCTAAAAAAAAAAAAAAGGCAGTGTGTGAGTATAGATAATCACAGAACAAAAAATCAATATCATAAAAACAACAAATTTTACAATAAAAATAGCAACCAGTTTGATTTTGTCTAACTATAATATTATAATATAACATATATACATAAACTCACGCCTTCTTCCCATGGGAGTATGCAGAAACTATAGAACGTCACCTGCTACGCTCCTTATGCTCACTGCACATACTCCTTTTGCTTCGTTTACGTTCATGCATCTGGTCATACACGCACGCCGGTTGCTAGCACTACGCACCTGACTTTTCTGAATAATATCACCAATTAGGTCACTGTATCTGTCCTCCTAGGGCGTCCCCGTCCGGCGTTACCAGTCACATCTGCCTTGTAAATACCTTTTGATAGGCGCCTTCCATTCATGCTCTCAACATGACTAACTATAATATATTATATTTTATTACTTAATATATTATTCATATTTGGTCATGGTCTACCCATGCGCCAAATTTCATCCAAATCTGTTCAGCCGTTTTAGCATGAAAGCGTAACAAACAAACAGACTGACTTTCGCATTTATAATATTAGTTAGGATTGTCGTCTCCACCTTGTATAATTTATAGCAGTAAGGTACCTACTGCTATAAATTATACAATATATGCTATAATTATAAATATTCAAACTTATGAAGACCTCGTGGCTAAGTAGTAACAGCCGGACGGTGCTACAATTGCCGTGGTTGGTCCGTGGATGGGTGATCATCTTTACATACCGAGACTCCTCCGTGCCTCGGAAAGTACGTTAAACCGTTGGTCCCGGCTGTCATTCGTGGATCTTTGACAGTCGTTACGGGTCGTCAGAAGCCCGACAGTCTGACAACCAGTCGTACCAAGGGGTATCGTATTACCCAGTTACTGGGTTGTGGAGGTCAGACAGGCATTTGCTCCATGTAAAATACTGATATTCAGCTTCATCCGGTTAAGACTGGAAGCCGACCCCAACATAGTTGGGAAAAAGCTAGGCAGATTGATTGACCTATATTAAAACTTATGCAAATGTGCGATTTTTTTTGTAAGTTCATTCACAGTGCATGGATGTGTGCAACTGATGCAACAGAAACGAACGATGTAAACTTCCGTAGTGTCACACAACAAAAACATTTTTAAAAACAGAACTCCAAATTTAAAAATACTGGGAGATTATAGTCTGACTCTGATCACAGGACTATTAAAAAAAGTTTACTTTAACTTTTATGGAAATTAGCCTTTTCTCTCACCTTTTCGCGCTTTTTTTAAATAAATAAAGCTACTTATTGTCGTGTATTCTTTGATTTAATTTAAAAAAAATGTATTATTTTAATACCGAATTATACTAATCACTGTACCAACACTGGCAAAGCACAATTTAACTTACTAAATTAAGCACAATATATTTTGTTATACCAAACTTTTAAATGTATTTTCATTATGGCAACTGAATGTATTATTTTACTTTGGCAACACTTAGAAATAACGGTTATCGTTATAATATCTGGGTGGAGTAAAAATCATTTTAAATAGTAAAATGTAGTGCAGAGCCAGTCGTCGTTTAATTGTAAAATAGTGCAGTTGTGTGGAATAAAAATGTTAGCAAGAAAAGATAAGAAACACTTCATCAAATCATATTAATTTGTTTATATGTATGTGTGGATGTATTGTGTATGTGGTGCTGGCGAATCGGGAGCGGCGCCAAAATGCGATCACGTCACGCTATGAACTTAGGGCTGAATATTGATTTATCCCTAATAAGGGGTCCTGTTAACGGTCCGGCGAGGCAGATAAGCTGTATTTCATTAATGGTTAAATTTGTTTCGTGGTGTTATGTATTAATATTAATTTAGGTAAGTGTAATACAGCAGTAGTTCCTAAAGTTGATATTGATTACTAGAAAGAAAAGGAAAAAAGCTGATTAACAGTGGCTTCTGACGGTCATCATACAAGAAATTGGTAAAAATCGCGACAATTCACAACCCTCATTACCAAAATTCAAGTTAAAACCAATGAAATCTCTACATAACATTGTTTTTATACCCAAAAATATTAATCCCGATCTACAGTCGCACACTGAACAGCGCGCTTTACATCGTCACCCCAAGTTTATCCCTACACCTATGGTTTGCCCAATGCTGCACCTTATAATTTACGATCACGATCCGAACGCCCCCTGGTGGCCATAAAATGCAACATCTATGTCTACGGTCAAAGTTTACCATGATATTCTGTATTTAATGAATTCCTTTCTTATCATATTCGTGTTCTAAGTAATTGGTGGACAGCTAATGGATTAACCAAATTTTTTGACTAGTCGTTACCATGAAAATATTACGCTTTTATTACACAACAGAGTAATTATTTGTTTATAGCTGTATTATGTTCTGATTTATGTAATAAATAGCAACACACCTACCAGCCTTATAATGCATTATGTCATGTGTTCTTTCGTAAACAAATTTTATTATGATATTTTACTGAAACACTGAAAAAAATGGTACAGCTTGAGGAGGCCAACATTTCCTAAATAAAACAGCGAATCAAACCAAAAGTCAAGGTCTACAAAGTAGACATTTTTCAAATTTGATCCCCATGAGAACAGAAGAAATGGCGCGTAGTCACTGGCAGAAAATCACATATTTCAGCGACACATCCAACCGAGAATTTCTAACGCAGTTACAAATCATTATTTATTAACCTACACGTTGTATCTGTTGCCATTATTTCCTTTAATAGAAAGAAAATAGAGATTAAAATCGCTACTCTAGATGCAGAGCACTACTGATAGTAGAAGTATCTACTATTTTCTTTTATTGATTTTTTTTTTACAGACTGAAAAATGCATAACATAAAACCCCCACACCAATGTACTTTAAAACCATAGGTGCTTTACCTGCTTTGAAATCTACTTTACTCATACCAAAGGCTTAGAATTGATACGAATCTTTTTTAGGTAAAAGCGATAGAGAAAAAATAGCAATCCATTTTAATTATTAATACCTTTTCAGAAAGCCATTATTATTACAAACTTTCCGAGTAGAAAATATTCGTGTAATTCGAACAAGTTCTTGGAACGGATTGATTCATTACTGAGCAATTTTTGGTCAAGGTCATTGTTCAAACTTTGCCCGACGGGAATTGATTAAAGACTATTAGCCTGGGGTAGTTTTTTGTACGAATTGGATTGGGTCAATTTACTTTTAATTTTTTAGCTCTGGCTTGTGGTCAAAATCAAATACCTAAGGTTTTTTTTTTAATCCCTTTCATCTGCTAGGTGAAGGTTGCTTAACTGGTATTGCGAAAGGTTAAACAACCCTAATTACTCCTGATTAAGCAAACATTTCATTGACACTCAAGTGAGTCATAAGTACTATTGCTACTCAATTCTGACTACCACCAGTTAGAATCCATTCAAACTTATTTTTACAACGCTACTCATCTAGTTCACCACATCGTCACGACTTTAACATTCCCTAAGTAATCAACTCTCAAACCAAATAGCCCATATCTACCTCCATAACAATGGTTGCGTAAAACTTCTTTTAGTTCCCGAGAAAGAATAATCGCGATGAAAACTTCACTACAAAAGAGACCTCACCTTCCAGGCCTCAAGGTAATATTGAGGCCGAAATACACTCATAAGGGACACAAACTACGCAAAGGGTTGTAATTTGAGGGAAAATACGTCAAATTCGTAGGAAACCGGGGCAGGTTATAAAAGGTAAACTAACCATATTCGGGGGCACGTTTTCGCAATGTAAAGTAATGAAATGAGTGTATTAATGTGTGTTTTAAAAGGTTAATGGTTAAGATTTGGTGGTTTGTTGGCATTTAGGGCCATTTTCGATGATCCAGGGGTTAATTGCTCATATAATTATGTAAGGGGTAGTAAATATGAACAGAATAGAAATCCCACCCACAAGGAAATATCTTGAAGAGGAATTTAATGGCTTGTTAGGCATTTTAACAATCTGGAACAATACTGCTGATCCTCCTAGATTATACGACAGAGCTTCCTCATTCATTTGTGTTAGCTACTCCGTTATGCGTCTTCGGTTAGTGCAAATTGTTTCAGATTGTAGCTGACGTCATAAGCTTACATACTGATGCGTTGCCTGGCCACAATAATCAACTAAGGGAAATTGGCTGCTGTGGTTCTGTTGGCTTCCGGTCAATCAGACTATATATAACTACACATTAGTTATAGTTATAGCACGCTTTGGTTTTGCGGTTTTGTTGCTAATCAACTAGCCAATGAAGGTAGAATCTTCTTTCAACGGCATCTGAGTTTAACCTTCCACAATCGGAAACATGGGTCCTTCATCTAGTTCTAAATCAGCACAAGAAAAAGTGACGTTAAGCGTTTCATCAAGTATTTGAGATTTACACATTTTTATCACGACACTTGAGCCAGAGGTTTTGTGACACTTGTATCACACTAATCACATCACACTAATATTATAAAGGCGAAAGTTTGTGAGTGTGTGTGTGTGTATGTTTGTTACTTCTTCACGCTCAAACGGCTGGACCGCCTGGCGGGCCAATTTTGATAAAATTTTGTATGGAGGTAGCTGACACCCTGGATTAAGACATAGGCTACTTTTTATCCCGATATTCCCACGGGATCGAGACTTACGCGGGTGAAACCGCGGGGCGCAGCTAGTTTAAAATAAATGCTGTTAGAACAGAAAAAAAAATATGATCGCAACATTCGAATTGATAGGATATAAGTAACTGTAGTCTTTACGACTTCTGCTTTTACGACTGTACTTTGGACATTGGTGCTCAAAACAGTAACTAAACTTTACCAGTATCTCTCACAAAGTAGATAGCTAAGTAATACTTTGTAGTATCAACAGGGATAAGTCAGGGATGAGTAATGGAATGTCAGTCATCGTGATGGATGCGTGTGGCCAGAAGATGCATCCTCAGAGTTGTTTGTTCCAGCCCTGTGGTGATAGGTTACGGTTTGACCTTTCGCGAACACTTTAGTGTTTATGGTTTCTATTTGACTACAGCCGGCTAAAAGGAAAGTTTTGGCAAGCCTTACTTAAGGTTACAAAGGTAAATAACAGTCTAGCGCAGTGGCAGAAACAAGCAATTTGGAACAACCTTCAACATTAGGTAACCTTGCAGTGCATTAGGTAAACTACCGTTTCGATAGAAGCTTGAGAAAAAAGCTGAAGATAATCGATCGCTATTGATTAACAAAAACACAAACATCTTTGCCCATTACAATGCAGCCTTAAAATATGTATGGAAACAGTATTTTCTGAAGAGGAAGTAGAAAAACAGTCCGTTTTGCTCAGTTTTTCTACATTGGAACTGGCCATGCACATCAATCGAACGACATTCGATGTCATCCTGCATTCGATATTCAAAAACAAATTGAGCATACGCAGCGGTATCTCACGCTACATCACGCTATCACATTGCCTTTTATATTGACTCAACAGACACGAAGTTACAGGTTTTATCGCTCATACATGCGCAGCTTTTCGATCAGAAAGGAAAAAAGGAGAATCAAGAATATTGGCGTGAAATTCGATTTTTCGGTTTCAATCAAAACTTTAAGTTCGTGCTAGGTCATGAAAACAGTTCAATTTTGCTGTTGGTTGGCAGTTCGACGGCTCAGGGCTGTAACTGTGAAAGATTACACCCTTCACTTAATTTCACTTCCCTTCCCTTGCTTTGACATTTTCTCATAGACGAATGGTATGCTGTTGGCTGTTAGTATAACCGTTCAGCAAATAAGTAAACCTAAAAACGCACCAGAACAAGCGATTCAACTCTACAGGTTTTAATTCCCCATTAAAAGTAATACTTTCGCTTTCTGATTCGTTCCGTTAGATAAAGACAGCATTAATTTTAATGGGGAATTAAATTTAATGGATTTACGTGCAACTGGCGGAAAGTGTAAATAAACCCTGTTCGGGTTAAATTTTTATGCAATCACACACTACAGGGAAATAGTAACACATTCATCTGTATTAAGAACTCTTAAACTTTATATCTTACCAATTTTTCCAACCATTATTCTTTGAATAACATTATTTAATTGTGATTGAAAAATCATCGAAGAAAATTGTGGATGTAATATAAATAAAAATCATCTATGTGGTAATTTAAAATTATAATTTCGGGATTTAATATTTAAATAATCAAATCAAAGCACTCAATTTGAAAGTGACACTACAAACTGGCATCCACAGTTATGTTTTTTGATCCATTTGTAAAAGCAAAAGTATCAGATAAAAACGTAATTTTTATCTGATATTTTTGGAACAGACCACACTTAAATCAGAATGAAAATTAGAAAACGATTAAAAGGAAGCCGCCTCATCATAAACATGTTGCTGTCACCAGTTCTAGCCATACTTGTATACCTCCTCCTCCTATCAACACTGAAGAAGGCCTCCACCACTTATAAAACATTACCAAGCTACCTGTTTCGTAATATTATATGCGCAATCAACACCAAATAACCTTACAAATGGCCAGGTTGCCCAACTATAAACATGAGCACTCTCTCTTAAACCGCAGAGGGGTTAACTCGCAAGTTATAACGCGCAGTTATCCACCTAATGACTTAAGTGCCCAGAGACATAACTGTGAAGTCCCACATGCTGTTAATTGTGGTCTCAACATGAATACTGTTTAGTTATTTGTTTGTGTGCTTGAGGGAGTTATGATTCTTGATTTCCAAGTGGATATGAAGTATTGATTACCGAATATGCAATAAAAGCCAGTGTTAATCACGGTAGCATGCCATACCATGCCACCAAAAAGATACGTGCAATTTTGCAAAATGATACTAACTGAATAATTAAGTAATTGAATAAAGCCTTGCTAGAAGTTACCAAACGTCTTTCTAACCTTTAAAATTCGATGTAAATGTATCCTTATACCATTTTCCTATCTATCTTATCGTTTCAGTATGAGCTATTTACGAAATTAACGTACAAGACAATAAAGTTATAACTATTTCACCGATAGTTACAAAGCATATTATTATTTCAACGTCACATTACCAACCACCTTAATATTCAACATATCTCTTCAAATATTACTTTAGAAACGTAGATATCTACATAATACTCATAAAGGAATACATATTAAACTTGAAACCGATACTATGTAGTTCCAGCGACGCTTCGCCTCACTAATACATGCACGGAGGCATATTTGATTACAAGGACATAGGGCTTCAATTGTGTTACGTACGAGAACTGTCTACACATAAAATTCATTTTATGTTCGTACTTTGTAGTTACGCGTTTCAGTTTGGTAGAATTTGCTGGTATTACGGGTTCTAAGCTTCTAGGGTTTCTTCTTTGAAAGTAGAACTGGATTGGAGTTCTTTAAATCTTATTTCTTCTTATCTTTTTTTAGAAGATTCAAGAGTTCCTAAATTATAAACAATGTACAGTTTTAACCCATTTCTTTATGAATTTTGTCAGTTATTTTACAAGTTTAATGACCTCGTAACATTATCGTCCCCACAAAAGCATAAAAGTGTGAACATAACATAACATCACGTCTCTAATCCCCGAAGGGTTAGGCATAGGTGTACCTATAGTACATTTCGCCAGTTATGTTTAACTCCCATGTAATAGGGGGCGAGCCTGTTGCCATCAATCGGGAACAAATCCAAACTCCTGGCTGCTACTGAGAAATTCCTACTGGAAAATCCCAATAACACTTTGCCCGACCTGGGAATCGAACCCAGAACCCCATGCTCGGCAGTAGCGCTTGCGAGCACTAGACCAACGTGGCAGTGTGAACATTTATCTCAATATCCAACAAAAACAAGCCTGTTTTGTCATCAGAGGCGCCATAACTCAAATTTGCAAGTTCCAACAAACAGAGTCCTGAGTTCCTAACCCCTGACCCTATTGTGGAGAACTTGCTTCCAGAACGTTTACTAGAACTTTAGATGGCGAGACGACGAAGGTAATAAATGCTGAAGCATCTAGTTCCTAGCTAATACCTAGTTTATACTTCAATTGGCTGAAAACAGGTTTGACTTGATAACATTTAGATAAACCCAGTAGTTCACTTTTATGAATGATGATTGTTGATGACACATCAAAGATTTAGAAATCAAATAAAAACGAATTCTATAAATTCACAAACTTGATTGATGTTTTGTCATAGTTCTAAAATATTCATTAAGCATGTGTCTTAAATACTAATATTATAAAGACGTAAGTTTGTGTAGGGGGTAATCTCTGGAATAACCGGACGGATTTGAAAAAAATATTTTTGCTACTTAACATCAAACTAGGACTCTTAGGAGCCGAGCAAAAAGAAAAAAAGTCAGAAATAATGCTAAGCGAAAACCGAAAAAGAAAAGGCAAGCGATGCGATGCGACGCGCAACGGGGTGGGTCGGGGTACAAGAAATTTCACGCTGACGAAGTCGCGGGCAGAAGCTAGTATCACGTAAATATGATATTGATATTGACCCGCAAGATACGGGTCAGGCCATCTAGTCATACAAGTTATACAATATAACAAAATGGACAGAAAAAGTCCTATTTGTTAGAATGCTCAATATAACTGATTGGATTCGCAAAAAATAATAGAGGTTTGTGTTTGTAGTTATACCTACCTACATATAAACAGCTATAAATTAAACAACAAAATACCTAACATGAAAATTTTAACTTACTGGGAAGGACCCAACAAGTAAGTAAATAAGATAAACAAAATTAAGTAATGAACCTTTGGCAATGAGCATGGACATGACTGCTTGGTCCTTATCGCAGTGTTACATTAACTATAAAACATACGCGTTACATATATTATGTTAAATATACTTACATAATCTTGTTCAGAATTATTTTGTCACAAATTCCAAAATGGAATCCACAAAAGTTTATGTTTGACTTTGAGGAAGCGTCAAGAAAAGCGGTATTGAAAGTTCAGATACTCATTTTTCCGATAGCCTTTGGAAAAAAGCCAAAAAATTTAATTTAATTAAAAAGAAGGACAAATGGGCAAACAAAATTGTAGGCCCTTGTGGTGCATTACCGCTTCTGCCAAATTAAGGACAACGTTGAAAAAATACAAGAACTTCCGAAAAATAAAAAATTACCACTTTCATAAATTATTTTCAAAGGTACTGGCTCAGGAATGATCAATTCATAAACATGTGGTGCGTGTATGGTGAGCTTCATCGGAGTACCGACAACGTAGAAGCATGGCATATGACACTTAACCAAGCCTGCAAACCCCGAAAACACGTAAGCGTTATGCAATTTTTTAAAGCAATAAATGAGAATGCAGAAGATGCCATTATGAACATTGCGGAACATAAATATAACCGAAAAGGAAGTAGCATTATCAACGATGCAGTGATTATGGATGCTCAAATGCAGTTAGTAACCGGTGAAATATCAATTGCCACTTTCCTATGAACACTGCGAGAAGGACCAAGCACTCAAGTCCATGCTCATTGCCAAAGGTTCATGACTTACTTTTGTTTATCTTATTAACTTATTTACTCACTTGTTGGGTCCTTCCCCGTAAGTAAAAATATTCATGTTAGGTATTTTGTTGTTTAATTTATTCTAGGTATAACTACATGAACAAAACTCTATTATTTTTTGCGAATCCAGTAAGTTATATTGAGCATTCTAACAAATAGGACTTTTTTTGTCCATTCTGTTATATTGTATAACTAGATAGACTGACCCCAAGATACAAGCCCTGCTTAGTTTGGGGGTCAATGGTCAAACCAAAACACTGTGACTCAATTGTGTTTATGTAAGATCACTGCCTGTCATCAGCTTTTCCTTTTGCCAATAAAACTTTTTGTATTTGTATTTTGTATATAAAGAGTTTAGAAGGGAAATCAGAACACGTTGTAGAAACAAAAAATGTATTGTCAAATATCGTGGACAGACTACGAATATTCCGTAGCCTAGCGCAGCTACAAGCTACGTAGCTGCGTAGCCCGCGCTACGACCGTAGCGAGGTAATTCTTTTCTTTATTTTTTTAATGGTTGCCCCACACTTGAACTTTTTCCTGTATTGTGGGTGCGTTTACAAACATTTAAACTCGCATACACAAACAACCAGACCCGGAACGACTAAGCACTTGAAGATTACTCAAATATTTGTTCCGTGCGGGGATCGAACCCGTGACACGCACACACGCTTCACCCTCATCACACTACGTTCACTTCGCTTTCATCTCTTCACCCGTCAAAAATTAAAAAAACCGGCCAAGTGCGTGTCGGACCACGCATAATCAAGGGTTCCGTAGTTGGAATGAATTTATCCGAAAAACAAACTTAACATTGTAGTTTAAAAACATGTTCTCCCATACAATGATATACGCCACGGTAAAATTTCCAACTGCAAATGTAATCGTATGTAAGTATTTTTTATGTGATAAATCTACAAATTAAAGAGTTTCGGACTTTTTCCTTTACTTGTGCTGTGAGACCTTGCTTCTTGCCAAATTTCATGGTTCTAGGTCAACGCGGACCGTAGACCTATGTATTTGATATTAATTTCAACTTGATACCTTCACGCGTTCCTGAGACAAAAGGTCTTGACAGACTGACAGACAAACAAGACAGACAGACAGACGGACAACGAAGTGATGCTATAAAGATTCTGTTTTTTCCTTTTGAAGTACACTTGGCTCAACATGAGAGAGCCAAGTGTTGCCTAATTGGTTTCATTACAACCCTAAACACTACCTAATTGCCAAGTCTCAAAACGTATTCGTACTTTGGCAGAAGCTAAAAATTCCTTTGTTGTAGGATACTTACATTCCTTTAAAACGACAATGATAGTGGATCCCGCAAAAACATCACAGCTTAGACAACACCTTTTAAATCGAGTTGTAGTTCAAAGCAAACATTTACTCCCTGAACTACACAAATTGTAAGAGAATTCTCAAGGAGGCTCTCCAAAGTATGTCTTACGAAGATACAGAGAATTTATTAACTGTATTAAAGTAAATATGTATACTAAATTTGATAAATACTTATTTATCAAATTTAGAAAATAGGATTTAAGCTACTCAACATAACTATAATTTATTTGTCCATTGTTAACTTTGGTATTTATTAATTTTATAAGACTATTTTAGTACTTTTCGCCTGAAACACAGGATTACCTAGTTCAGGCACGTAATTCATAAGAATATAATTTACATTTAAGCAAAACTGTACACATTTTTATACCTTGTAATTTTTGAATAAGTGTTATTATTATTATTAATTGCCTTCCTAAGCAACAAAGACAAACCAGAAATAACAAAAATCAAAGAACAAAGGATCGCCAATCTCAGTTGGAACATCGAGACATCACTTCAAATACATCGACATTTACACTGGTCTCGATTAGAAGTCGATGAATCAACACTATCGGATATCTGGGCTCTCGACTAAATTAATCTATCAAGTAATGCCCTGCAGAGTAAATTGAAACTCAATATTGAATCGTATCGATACTTCAGGTCTCAAGAATCGATGTTATAGAATGGACTGCTTACATCGTTAAATAGGTTCTTATCTCTAGAACGGATACTCGGAATGGATTTTGGTTTAAGCCAGATAGTTAATAGTATCTACTAGATATTGAGGGTCTCGCAGCAATATCCGTTCAAACCTATACATAAATCTTCTTCGTTAGCCACAAAAGTTCAAGACACTCTGTGGGTTTAAGTTCAAGAGTCTTGGATACAAAGTCTCTTTGATGCGATTTATGTGTCACGGTCTTTCCCCCTATAGGTCAGCGGTTCAAAGTGTGACAAAGTAGTGTGATAAGCCGCAGACCACGGAGAAAATGAGTGAATTAGTGAAGCGTCGCGACGAAGACGTCGTGTTTTGTTTTCATGACAATTCCAGGGTAGATGTACTAAATGAAGCCTCTATTATTTTTGGCATCCGGTGAATTTAAAAATCATTAGTTAACCACTAACTACCAGTTATTTTCACTAATTATAATCATATTCAGTCGCTCTTGTTATTTTAATGAGGGAGCCACAAACGACACTACAATATACTCCAAAGTTTGTGGAATTGTTACTAAAATCATGTGTAGATATATAATGTATTCGTATGTATATGTCACCTTCTATTTATGTCCGCCGGCTAACGGTCGGGTGTTCACTGGACTACAAAGAGTTGTTTTTAATTGGAATGCCACTCCGTACGGTCTCTGTCCCAACCAAATTGATTCCACCGATGTGCACCCTCTTTATTTCAGATTTGTGTTCTAATTTTTAAGATAGTGCTTCTGTTTTGCAAATTAGCACGTGTAGCTATTGCTACCTCATGGTTGTATTTCATTAAATAAATCATCGACCGCCAGATGGCCAGATCATTGAATAGCTACTCAACGTTTGACGATATGAACAGTTAAAAGCACGACTACTTCATGATGTGGCCAAACATTAGTGGATAGAACAAATTAATGAAATGCTAAAGAGCTCAAACCACAGACTTACCTCAAATGTTCATATAATTATGTCGGCAAAACTTATTTAGACTGCGTGAAAAACGGACAAACGGCCCTTTGGGTTAAAAATAGAGCATTTTACAGTAAGTTAGTTTGGATCGATGACTTATTGTCGCGTTCTTTACGTAGGGGTCCTAAATACAGAACTACCACCACAAATGCAGCTCAAGAGCTTTAAACTCTTACAAAAAGTTACCGTAATCGATGTCGTAACACATCCTGATTAAATCACCCACAGCTTCGTCTGACAACAGGTTTTGCAGTGTCATGGCAACTATTAATAAAACCCGCACTCTCGAGATTGAACACAATTTCAAAATCCATTATTTCTTTGAAATTTACAAACAAAGCATTTTTTGCACCCTTTTACAGGCTACTTGTCAGCCTGAAAATGACGTGAAGTTTTATAGCAAAGGCTTCAGAAAATAGGCTTTCGATTGGCAAAAACCTAGTGTTACGATCGTTTCATAGCTCGGTTACACTGGATCGTATGGCCACTCGATTTTATAGCATGTCATGGAAGGAATTTTAGATATTGGAGACGTTATTTTATTAGCTCTACTTTTATGCTCAAAATCTTATGAAGCATTTAATTTGAAAGAGAGCCCCGATATTTTCAGCCCTATATATTTTATTTTTTCAGTAAAGGTAGCGGAAATTTAAAAGCAGGCAAGAGCAGTCATCTCATAGACACCGGATATTAATAAAAATATCAAATCCGACGACAGTACTTAGATAGATGGCAAGTATCTATTCATCAAAAGACAAATAAAGTTGAAATTTTAGATAAATCCTCACTTTTCTTGACAATAGCAATTTTTAAACCGACAACAACACTCGGATTACAGTTTAATAAATTGCTGCTTTTTATTACCGCACAAATTATGAAAACGGAACGCTTAAGGTGAGAAGGGTCATTCTAGGGCGAAACTGGCACCCAGAGCTATTCATGGGGTATAATTTGACCACACAATTTTAAACTCTGTGATCTGGAAATAAGAGTCATGGAACTAAAAAGCTTTACGTAATATGTTAGCAAGAACATTTGGAGGTTAGTCCATGATAATATTTTATACTTGTCTAAGGAAACCTTGCGCTAGATAAGTACTCGAATTGGGCCAAGAAAATTTTGGCATAAACATAACAATATAAAAAGCTAAGTGGACAGAAAAACAGTTCAACATATTTTGCAAATTCACTCTAACCTAAAAATATGCAAAGAAAAACCCCGTGTAAAATTCATCATTAATCAAAGCTTACCTACCGTAGTTTATACAACGACCATCATGAGATTGGAATAGCACTGAAGCATCAAAAACCCAACAAGGGTCTTTCTTAAAAATAAATAAAAAATAAGTTTAAAAAATATGAAACGCTGCCACTGAGGTTGACAAATGATCATAGTAGATACACATTAAGAAAAACATTTTCTTTATTGGTTGGATTAGGTGTTTTGCTAAGCAGGCGGTAAATGATATACTTACTACCATGTTAGGAGGCTTACAATAGCTCGACTTCAGTAGTAAAGTGGTTACACACACAAGACCATCAAAGTGAAATTGAAATTAATGGAATTTCCAAGTGTATCGACAAAAACATTTTAAGTTGGTTGTAAGCAAAAGTCGATTCAAATAAATTGATAACGAGTCGAATAGAAACTAGTAAGACGAATTTTAAATTGCCTGAATATGTTACGTATAGATAGACTTACAGATAGGTGCATACCTACATTGATTTAGATAACTAAATAAATAAATTATGAAGTTTAGCCAGTGTTTTTTTCGTAATAATAAATGCCCCCCTTTGAAAAATTATAAAGAATATAAATATATCACATAACTAAATTAAATACCGTCAACGTTAGAATAAATTCAATAAGGGTTACTATTACCAGTCATCAAGAGGGCTACATTAGCTACATAAACGTTAAGGAATTTGCTAACAACATTCCCACTAACAAATTCTCTATTGACACATCATCTCGGCATTCATTCACGTCTCCGAAACTACACGATATTAATTTGTCTGATCGCAAATTACATGGTTGTTGACGTTCTGCTAAGAACACAGAATTATTGTGTTAGCCTGTTAAATGTACGGATGTTATATAATAATTTAGTTCGGTATGTATCTCGTTAGCAATTACGAGTTGGTATGTAGGTGAAATGGATGATTTTGGAATGGTGATGAAATGTTTATTCATGCCCGTTTGAATGTTGGTGGTAGGTATTAGTTTTGTTCCGGATACCTAGTCGAAATATTTGTTACAATGTAATCCACTCAGATATTACCTAACATATTGTTTATCTACGCGTTAAAAAGCTAGAATAGGTTACTATTTCAGGTGAAGTTATTAACATCACTAGAATCAACTGGAAAGCCTGATTACTCCTGTAATAAAGCTAGAAAACGCTTGGAACAGAAGGGGATTTACATCAAAAAGGCTACGAATGGAATTCGAACGTACAATCTCAGCCATTCCGACTAGATTTAAGCAAAATTAGGCTATGTTAAACTGACATCGAACAATCATGCGTCCAACCAAAAGGGATAATAAATCTTTTCCTAAATCACACAATCGAGTCAGTATTGACAATCACGTATCACGCTATTGTCACTTAAACCATGGTTCTTTCTTTCAATATTCCTGTAATTTATCCTCGTCGGTATCTGTGACGGAACGTTCGAGACGAATTTATGAGATCGCTCCATCTATTTGGCGACTAACCGCGAACGATTGCCTTCGAATTGTCTTCCGTAAGCCGGAGTTTCTGTTGACTATTCAATTCCAGGGTTTTGCTTAAAAGGGATAATGTTTCGAGAAAACAGAGAGGCTATAAGATTTTTATTTATGGATTTAATTGGCAGAGTGATTTTCTATTTCCCGTTTTGAGGGTCGTGGTAGCATCTGCAACTAGCGATTAGGGCAAATATCTGTTTAGCAAACAGGTACTTCGGGACCCTTTCCGCAAAGGCTTCTCATGTTGTTTGACAAAACGTGTTCCAGTATTTGCACAAGATACTGAAGTACCCTAGTCCCATCCCAACGTATATGTATAATATACCTAATTATTCTTCGCAGAGACAAGACACGATTATGACCTAAAATTATTAGTTGAAATTCCAAAGAAGTTTATTTTTACGACAGACCGTAGGTATCTGACGTTATTAGATAGTCCCAGGGTCCTCCCAAATAGTGAATTCCGAAACAGTGTTTGCGTACCTGCAAATACTGTCCCGAATACTCAAAGCCTGCTCAGACGTCCACAAAAGCACTAAAGCCCACATTCCAAGACTTTCAATATACTGAGTCCTTCTATGTCAAACTAGCTGTGCGTTTGACCTAGTAGCAGAGAATACTGAATAGTAGGTATGTCCGGACTTACGGCTTTGAATTTGAATACTAAACCACATAGCAGACAGGTACGGCAGATTAACTGATGTTAACTCGATGTGTATAGGAAAAAGTCAGCTCCCAAATACAAAAAAAAACCAACCAAGTGTGTGTCGAACCACGCACAATGAAGGGTTCCGTAGTTGGGATGACTTCATCCCAAGAACAAACTTAACATTTTAACTTAAAAACTGTTCCCCCATACATTCCAACTGCAAATGTAAGTTTGTACGCACAATATTGAGAGATTTGCCGTATTTTCTTCAACATGTATGCTAAGTAGTTAAGGTGGTCTATTTTCATAAATAATTTTATAAGTATTAATTTCAAAATTATAAAAAAAAAATATCTGAAATCCTTACAACGAGCCCTTTCATTTTACATGTCTTGTCACACGGTATATTATACATTTTTTTTAATTTTCTAATTTGCCCCCCAGATGTATATTATATTAATATACCCCATATTCAAAATTAATTTATTTACGTTACCAGTCCGTGTTTGGGTCACAGAAATACCATATGTGCACCAAATTTCAACTTAATTGATGCAGTTGATTCGGAGCAAATTGGCTGTGACAGACGGACAGAGACAGACACACGAGTCACAGATCATAATTATAAGGGTTCTGTTTTTTCCTGTTGAGATACGGAACCCTAAAAAGACTGACGAAACAAATATTTACACCATACACATAACTATAATTGAGGAGCTCGTGGCTAAGTAATAACAGCCGCATGGGTCGATCCATCAGGTTAAGCTACGCTTGCCGGGGTTGGTCCGTGGATGGGTGACCATCTTTACATACCGAGACTCCTCCGTTCCTCGGAAAGCACGTTAAGCCGTTGGTCCCGGCTGTCATTCGACGTCTTTGACAGTCGTTACGGGTTGTCAGAAGCCTGAAATTCTGACAACCAGTCTAATCAAGGGTATCGTTTACCAATGTGACCTCCACAACCAGTTAACAAAAACAACAAACAAACAACGAACATTTTTATAGAGAGACTACCAAGTCTCTCTATAAAAATGTTGGAAAAAGGTTGTAGGTTGGAGGTCAGATAGGCAGTCGCTCCATGTAAAATACTGGTATTCAGCTGCATCCGGTTAGACTGGAAGCCGACCCCAACATAGTTGGGAAAAGGCTAGGCAGATTCATTGACTATGTAAGATTGATTATGTAATACCAGCTTTTGTCCGCAGCTTTGCTCTCGAGAAGTTCGGAATTATCTCACGGGAACGTACTACAAGGACAAAAAGTCCTACGTCCTAACACAGGTCATGGTCTCTCTGTGTGCATATTTCATCCAAATCTGTTTACCCGTTAAGCGGCGTAGTAAGGGTAACAGACGGACAGAATTCCTTCTCTTTAAAATATTTGATGGGATTAAGTCATGGATTTCCAAATAAAGTAAAAGCAAAAAACAATAACTTCGGACTCGCACAGGCAGGTTATAAAGTATGTGAAATAAGAAAAAGAAACAAAAGGCTCTAAAGGCCCTGGGCTATCCTAGAATATGCAGCACTACTCGTGTGCCATGAAAATGGTATAGCACTGCATTTCGGAGACTCGTTAAATTGAGTAGCGTTTCGCTGTTGTTCCGTTTTGCCTTCAGACTTGCTCGAATTTCTATTGAATTCATTTGAAAACATGAGACTTTTTTAAGTTTCAAGAATATAGTGTGTGGTTTTATTACTATTATAACTAACGAATGAAACGTGTCAATGATAAACCGATTTCACACGGTCTTCGGTGTGTTAAGCCAACCAATGAGGGTTTTCTGCAATGACGTTCACTAAGTGGCAGCACTGAGACGTCAGGTACCTTTTTTTTTTTTTTTACGTTTTGGCTTCGCACGGTTTGTGCATTTAGCCAGTGTCATGTAAAATTAGGTAACAAGTACAAAGTTATAATAATTATGAAATGAACTCCACTCAATGCATGATAAAGATGATTGATGATATCCCGCCCCGCTCCCCTTGAGTTTAAGTAAAGACGCGGCACTTTACTGAAACCTCGCGCGGACTTCTTGAGAGAACTTAAAGTGATGTTGCACTGTTTTGTTTCATTTGCCTACATTAATGCAGGTTCACGAACACTTAATGGTTAATAATCCACCACTATTACACATTAATATTCGGCTAAACACAAATTTTAGAAAATAAAACAAAACTGCTAACATGACGCTTCACTTTCCCGCCAAGAAGTCCCGTCAGGTACCTGCTAAGTGTCAAAGCGCCTATATTTTCTTAAGTCGTGACTGAATGATGAACGAATGAATGAAACGAATGATGAACGTCATAATATATTTTATAATTATTTTAGAAATGGAAGTCCTCTTGTCAAAGTGGCGCCAACTGGTGGCGTAAAAAATCATTAAAATCCTCATTCTGTGAAACACGCTGTGATCGTACAGACGCCAGCACATCAAGCTACTACAATCTGTCAAATTTCTTTAATAGATTTTCAACTTTATCGTTACAGCTTAAGGTGCAAGGTTGATTGGGAAAATTTTACTGTTTCGGGTAGCTTGACCTGCTGGCGTCTGTACAACATTCGAATTTCGAATACTAGTCTCCTAATACCTAGTCCCTTTTCTGCAAGCCTGTAATAACAAAGGCGCAGTGTTACAATTTTAATTAATAGGAATAACATTGAAAATTACAGTGACTAATAATAGGAAAAAGTATTAGTAGTATTTTTTTTTATTTATGAATATTTCTAGACTGTGAATGCCAGAAAGGCATTTTTGGTTCGAGACTGAATGATTTATTTTATTAATATTATTTTTCACAAGTGAAATTGTGACAATTAAAATTAAGATTATTGATTTTTTTTTTATAATATCAATAATAGATTTTTTTCTCTTTTAAAAGACGCACTAAGTCTTGATAGCTTTATTTGATTGTTTTTTTTTAAATATTTAAATCTTTCAAAGATTATGTCAAAACATAATTGGACCTATCTGAATTCTAGAAAGAGACAACTACCGGCCGCATATTCGCTTTGTCACTCTCGTACTTTTCGGAACGCTCAGTCCATTCTAGTCTACGGGAAAAACTAAGTACCCTGACGCAAAAAAAAAACTAAAATTCTATAGGATAAGTTGTATTTTCGATTACAAAATCGTTCGAATTTACGTTACGTTTTCGTGTAAAACAGACTTGACTTAAAAGCAAAAGCTGTCAAGTGAACATGAGACCAAGGATCGTAAACTTGTATGCTTGGTTTGTTTACTACTGTGTCCGTTATGTTTACATAGGTACTATTTAATTAAAGCTTAAGTGTACCAGTACGTATGTGAGCGTGGTAAACACATAAATAAAGTCAAAATAACTGTCGTTGTAAATTGGAGAAAGGGAATTTCCCTTGTTTTTAAGGACAATTCAAGGATTTCAAGTTTGTTTTTAATTACATAAATCGTCCTTACAAATTCAGTGGGCCTAGCAGGAACCCGCGACGTAAATGTAACGGAAATTCGAACGATTTTAAAATTGAAAATACTTGTTTGGTATTTACTCAGTTTTAAGATTGTATTCTGGGAGAGGCCCATGTCCAGCAGTAGACTGCTATAGGCTGAGTTGATTGATTGATTGAAAATTGTATTCATATCTATGGTTGATACCTGAAGGAATAGACGCAATCAGATGATACGCAATGCTAAACGCCGCCACATTCTGGATACTATAAGTTCCTCTTCTTCTGCCGATATTTGGAAAATTCTTGGAACTCTTGGTACCGGCTAATCGCGACATTTTGACCTTCCTAATTCAATTGACTTAGACGATCTCAACCGGACTTAAACGATCTCAATTTCTCCACTATTTCTACCATGAATCGTCTAACCAAGCAACAAACTTTGTCTCTAATTTCTGGTCTAACGCGTCCTCATATGAATCCTTTCAGTTTCATTCCAGTTGAACCGACAGAGATCAGAAAGATCATTCTCTCCATCAAATCAAAAGCGTGGGACGTGACTACCCGAAGTATGATCATTACTATTTTGGATCATCTCCTACCCGCGATTTACCATACTAAAAATGTTTCCCTATACACCGGAGTATTCCATTTCCTATGGTGCGAAGCCTATGTTCGTCCACTACCTAAGGTTTCCAATCCCTCTCGCCCTATCAACTTCCTTCCAATTTCTATACGTTCCTTCCTATCCGAAGTGCTTGAGGTCTGTGACCACAAACAACTCTCCAACTTTGTTCATCACAACACACCCATTAGCCCTCTTCAATCTGGGTTCAGGCCTTGGCACAGCACTGTTTCCCTCCAGCCCTCCTTAAAGTGACTGGCTATATAAAGGCAGGACTAGAAGACACCAAAGTTACTGCTCTAGTGTTGGTTGATTTCTCGAATGCCTTTAATACCGTCAGTCACGACATCCACATATGACAGAATGGATAACGCATTCTGTCATATGTTATGGTCTCTCCCAAAGCACTGGAATGGTTCTCCTCTTACCTTCAGGAACGTCAGCAGTCCATTCATGTTGGGGATTCCTCTTCATAATTTGGTAGCTGGCGTTCCTCAAGGTGGTATACTTTCTCCTCTTCTATTTGTATTAATCTTATGACTTCCAAACTTATCATCTCATCTTACGTATCATCTGTAAGCAGATGACTTGCAGTTGTACTGTCAAGGGAAGGTTGATGAATTACCTGACGCTATTGACAAATTAAATAATAATAATTAATATGTGTTTTTTATTATTAAATGTGGGTACGACATCTATCCTAAACAAAAACACAATGTACAGAGTTTTGAGTATTTTAAAGATAGAGTTAACCCCCGGCGCCTTCCTCTAACAACCATAAGTAACAATCTAAAAAATATAAGGGACTTGATAGCCATAAAACCAGGGCTGATAGATTTGGTGTAGCTGTAAACCCTACGAAGTGTCAGGCGATCATCATTGGCAGTCCTCGTGATATTAGCAAGTTGGTTGATACAACCTTGCCACCAGTTATTTTCAATGGTACGATCGTTACTTTTAGTACTGACGACGTGCAAGATCTAGGCTTGTATATTGATAGTACCCTGAACTGGCATACTCTAGTCGCTAGGGTAAGCCAGAAGATTACTGGAACGTTTCGGGCTCTATGTTAGAGGGTTTTGTTTTCCGCACTTAGTGCATTGTGGACCACGCGGCGGGCTCTGTACTGGTTGAAAAAAATATTACCATCGAGTACGAAGACAATGCTTGTGCAGTCCTTAATTTTCCCATCATCGATTATGGTGATGTATGCTACTATGACCTGAATGCAGGTCTCCTCGATGAACTTGGCCGTCTTCTCAATAACTGTATTCGATTCGTTTTCAATCTGCGTATAAATGACTATGTTTCTGCGTATCGGTCGCTTCTAAAGTGGTTGCCCATACGCCAGAGCGGAGAGCAAAGAGCGCTAACCACCTTGTTTTCATTTCTTGATTCTCCCTCTTAGCCCTCCACTTCCAGTACATTTGCGCTAAGCACAATAAAATCTACCTTCAACTCACAATCGTCTTCTTCAATGTCCCACTTACTGCACAGACTTCATTCATTCTTCCTACTTCTTTCAGTCTACATCTCTGTGGAATGCGCTTCCCCAGGAAATCAGGATGGCAATCAACCGATTATCCTTTAAAGTTAAAGTTCACGAGCACA
This sequence comes from Tiliacea citrago, assembly GCA_963921375.1. Classification (NCBI taxonomy): domain Eukaryota; kingdom Metazoa; phylum Arthropoda; class Insecta; order Lepidoptera; family Noctuidae; genus Tiliacea; species Tiliacea citrago. The sequence continues at coordinate 3,342,949 of OY992793.1, forward strand.
TTCTCAAGAAGCTGGCAGTCTCATCACAACGGTAATGTTTTCCCATTGTTTGTGTTATTTGTATTAGTATACCTATTTATGTATATTTATTTGGGCCTTGATTTATATATAATTAGGTGTTATATATATGTAGTATATATGTTATGTTTAGTATATTTATGTATGTAATAATATTTACTCCTCAATTTTTGCTATTGCACCTACCACTGTTTGTCTCTGCATCACCCAAAGGTTGATTGGTAGAAATGCCTATGGCATTAAGTCCGACTCTGTACATTAATGTGCTTGAGTATTAAATAAATAAATACATATAAAAATTGACACCAAAATGCTATAGGATAGTTGTAGTATTTTCGACTCAAAAATCAATCGAATTCCATTACGTCGTGCTAGGGCCTCGGTCAAGCAAGGCAAACATTGGAACACAAATAATGTGATTAAAATTGCGTGGTGATGTCTCGTTTTACTGACTGAAAACTTAGGACTTTTCAAAATAAGAAGCGATTTCCATAATATAAATACACGTAGTAAACATGAAATTTTGATACCCAAATTTAGATTAACTAAAACAAAGTCATTTCTTATAGGTAAACAGTATCCGCTTCTATAACAAGTTGCCAAAGCCGGTTATAGAACTTAGCGATGGAAAGTTCAAAACCCACATCAAACGTGTCCTAATCAAAAAAGCATATTATAAGATTAAGGACTACGTTGAAGACAAGGAAGTTTGGCAATAATTCCTTCTGCACATGTGGCTTCCCTGGTACCTCATTAACGGCATAACTATGTAAATTTCTATTAACTGCTCCTAAATTACGATGTTCATTTCTTTTTTTTTTTTACATACTTTGACATAACCTACAATTTTAATTTAAAATATTTATTAGTGACTTGTGGACAGAACATTAATCCAGATTTGTTACAGTTGTAATGGCAATGTTGTCATTTGGTTTAAATATGTAGGTTTTAATTTTTATTATGTTAGTAATATTTTATATAGTTTCTTTTTTAATTTGTGAATGTGAGAACGTTGTAGACTTAAGGCCAGGTAGACCAAGCGAAGTAGGTATTTAAAACTACGCGAAGCGAGCCGTGCGGTTACGTCGCCGGCGTGAACTTAGATGAACCCATAGCCGAGCAAAGTATCACAGTTTAGGTAAGCGTGTCGTGTAGGTCAACTTATTTTGTTATATTTGTTTAAAAAAAAAAAACATTATTGTTGTAATGTATTGTAGTACCTTTGTACTAATATTATAATTATGTCGTATCTCTCTATTTTACTGTGTGTACATAAATAATAAAATAAATAAATATGTAAAAATTGTTTTATGGGCCGGGTGTCCCAAGCGCAATAGGTATTTACGCGCGGATGTCGCCGCCGCGCCGCCGCAAAGATCGAGTTCCGAGTGTTCGCGCGCCACAGTCTAAACTGAACAGTATTCATACGGTATAAACAAATTAATGATAAAAATAGCTTAAATCATTATAAACTTACTGTAAGTGATTGATATTATTATGAAATAATAAAGTTATAGTTTCATTTTCAGCTTTCAAGCTTTGGATGAAGTTTGTGATGTAGAGCTACTTAAAAAAAACTATATCAAAGTTGTCTCAAAAAATAGGGATAGTTAAAAATAATACAAATTGTGAAAAAAAAATGATGTGTCATAATATTGTCACAAAAATTATAGGTAATATTGATTACATTTTTCTTACTTCTATGAAATACATTATCCAACGTCCTAATATTATTATTTGCAGTTTCTTCCCATTTGTTATAAACTTTATTTTGTAGTTGATTAAAATATTTTGAAGAAAATATGAGGATGTTTATAGGCGAAATAACTCTTCGATCTGTGAAATTCCTATACTCTGGTATAGGATATATAATATATATATATAAGATATATACCCGTGAAAACTTAGGTGAAGTGAGCGTGGAGTGAACTGTCAGTGAGGGATTGACACTATTAACAAGTCACTTCAAGTTCACTTCACCTACGTTTACACGGTGAGATTTTTTCAGAATAGATCGGCTGGTAGTCGAGAGCCGGCCCCCACGCCCAAAATTTCACCGCTTGCCGTGGTTGTGCGTGGCCGGCTCCATAAATTTTTATTATTCGCACGGAGTGAATTTTCAGCGCTCAAGACCGGTTTGGAGACAATAATAGGTACCCAATGGAATGTGAACCGTTGCAAGAATGAAATAGGTGTCAGTTTCGCCATTTTTAGGGTTCCGTACCTCAAAAGGAAAAAAACGGAACCCTTATAGGATCACTTCGTTGTCCGTCTGTCTATCTGTCTGTTAGTCGGTCAAGACCATTTTTCTCAGGAACACGTAGAGGTATCAAGTTGAAATTATTATCAAATACGTAAGTATATGGTCCCTTGAAGCTCTAACAAAATCAAGCTTCCAAGTCAACGCAATAAAAAATACGGCGATATAAGTGACATTATTGCGACATATTTCGATACTCGCAAATAAATCAAAACTCGGGTACTTCCCGTTGACATAGAATCATGAAATTTGGGCAGAAGCAAGGTCTCACAGCACAAGTAAAGGAAAAATCCGAAAATTGTTAACTTGTAGTTTAATCACATAAAAAAAAATGCGATTACAAACTTAAATTTTCAGTTGGATAATTGAACGTGGCGTGTATCGATGTATGGGAGAACATGTTTTTAAACTACAATGTTAAGTTTGTTTTAGGGATAAATTCCCTTCATTGTGCGTGGTCCGACACGCACTTGGCCGGTTTTTATACTTTATACTGACTATTGTTCGGGGGTGATTTTCTGTCCGCTTGTAAAGTAGGTACTACTATTTATTCTGTTCTGAGGATTCCGATTATCAAGAAAACAAAGACAGTACTTACTGTTCTTCTGTGCTTTTTTCCGAACAAATAAGCCTTTTTTATTTCGATTAATTTTTGAAATGAAACAATATAATTGGGGATATTAAAACAATTTAATCAGAGCAGGACATATTAACTACTTAAAACAATAAAGGTAAGTAAAAGAAAAACAGTAGGCTTTTACCTCTCTTTGAACCTACTGATGTTATATTTAGACTGTGGCACAGTTTTACAGTCCATACAGTTGTGAAACGAATGTACTTGCCTAGAGCAACGGCGGGGATCTCGCGTGCTCGAAAGTCAAAATTTTCGTGGACAGCTAAGTACCTAAGCGTAAGTACACGGGCGGAAAATAATAATTATTGTAATACTGTGACTGTGGTCAACAGGGATAAATGAATACAAAATATAACTTACCATATTTCTTTCGCGATTTTTTTTGCCTTCAACCTTGATTTAGTCCTATATCCGTATTTATAATTTTTGTTTGCCATTTTCACAAAACAATCACAAAAATATTGTCTTAAAAGTTATATACAAATATTTACTCAAAGAGAAATAAACACAGAAATAAAATCTTAACTGTGGCCTCTAAAAGTTCTATAAAACAATTATTACTTAAAATTAATATTATTTATTCTTTACGCAGCAGAAAAAATGCGCGCGCGCAAAAATTTGGCATAAGTCTTACCTCGGTAACGTCCCGCGGGACACTGGCAGGCACTGGCAAGCGACGCGCGGATCGAAAACCACTTGAATAATCGATCTAAAAATTTATAAATGCAATAAAAAAAAACCAACCGGTAGAGTCGATTCCTAAATTAATTACCTATATATTGATATAAATTATAGAAAAAAAGGAGTAATAGCACTCGTTTAAAATGGAATTTGGCTTGTAAAAAACCTGCAAATCGAGCTTAGTTCGGTATTTTTTTTCTATTAAGAAAATTGTATTGTATCGTATATTGATCGGGTACAACCTATGGAGAAAGAATGTATCTGAAATATATATTTTTTTCAGATTCTAAATGTAATAATTTGCCTATCAAAACAAAGTTCTTAAACATGCAAAAACGGGAACACCCGGCCTTAATAGACTGTAGCTTTGTAAATCATCTTCTATTTTGTTAAGTACTTGGTACTTGTTGACGGGCCTACACCGTCCCATACCTATTAACACTGTAACATTGTAAAAGCGCACTATGTTTTTTTAAGTGTAACCGTGGAGTTTCTTGCCGGCTCTTCTCTATAGGAAACGACCAATTGGAACCGTGCACCTAGCTTCTGACGTTTCATAAATAACCCATGTAGGTTTATGTGAAATAAAATATTTTGATTTTTGATTTGATTGACTAATGATTTTCCCTCAAAGTTATCCAAGAATTCTTAGTAATATAGTTTGACATATACAATAATGGGAGGAACTACCCATAATCAATACTCTACAGCACTATATGCTCTGTTCGGAAAGTATATGATGAATATGTAAACAAATGGATCCAGAAAACGTACCTGTGGCCAACAAATTGCAGCGCCTCTTAAAAATTGAGTGCTATGATTTGATTATTTGAATACTACAACCCGAAATTCTAATTTTAATTCACCTTCTAGACGTTTTTCATTTGACAATTGAGGTTAATTTTATATCGTTGCAAAAAGAGGTGAAAAATAAAGTTTACCTTGGAAATTCAGATGAATGTGTTACTTTACTACCATAGAAATATAAAAAACCGGCCAAGTGCGAGTCGGACTCGCGCACGAAGGGTTCCGTACAATTATCTATAAAAACGGCAAACTTTGTAACCCTTAAATATTTGTTTTATTTTAATTTAATTATTGATTTTTAAAGTGAATATATAACTAAATATTCTGTGAATATTTCAAGCGTCTACCTGTTGCCGTTATCAATATCGAGCAAAAACGAACAAAAAAAATCACGTTTGTTGTATGGGAGCCCCCTTAAATATTTATTTTATTCTGTCAGACCTGTCTGTCTGTCTGTCCGTCTGTCTGTCCGTCTGTCACCAGGCTGACAGACAGACAGACGGCGGAGCCTTAGTAATAGGGTTCCCGTTTTAGTTAGGGTACGGAACCCTAAAAACAGGAGAAGTGGCGTGTCTGCGTCCGCGGGACATAACCGTAACGCTCATGTCACAGGCAAATGGTCGTTTCTGCGAACTAGTGCGCTTTCGACCGCAATCGTGATAACATTTAAGAATGCCGTGTTGTTCAGTGGTTTCTTGTAAAACTGAAGTCAAACTCAAAACTTCATAAATCACGAAATCACTGTACTCATATCAGTAAAAGTATTTTACTATATATAACATAACATCACGCCTGTAATCCCCGAAGGGTTAGGCAGAGGTGTACCTATAGTACACCCACATTTCGCCAGTTATGTTTAAGTCCCATGTAATAGGGGGCGAGCCTATTGCCATCAACCGGGCACAAATCCAGACTCCGGGCTGCCACTGAGAAATTCCTAATGGAAAATCCCAATAACACTTTGCCCGACCTGGGAATCGAACCCAGGACCTCGTCAACAGTCGTGCTTGCGACCACTAGACCAACGAGGCAGTCCAGTTTTACTATATTTGTCTTTAAAATCATGAAAAACAACAAATCTTAAAATATTTCTTGGTTTTACTTACGTTACTTTTGTTTCTTTCTTATATCTTTGTACCATACTATGAACAGGGGGCCGATCGCGCTAATTTTGAACATTAATACCAAAACTAAACCACAACCAAATACGTTACGTTAGACACATTTCGTATGTGAAACTCCGCTGCCGCGAGAAATCGCGGCACAGCGGACGGAGCTCCGGAGGGATCTCATGGCGACATGGAGACCGGACACGGTTGTTTCGGGAGGTTCCTGTTTAGGATTAAGCGGGAGGAAACGCCCGGGTGTCACCACTGTGTGGATCGCCCGGAGGACACGGTGGAGCATACGGTGGAGTTCTGCCCAGCTTGGGCGGAGCACCGCCGTGTCCTCACGGAGGCGATCGGCGGCGGCGATCTCTTGCGTCCGGCCCTGGTTCAGGCCATGGTTCGGAGCGAGAGTGCATGGGAGGCCGTCACCTCCTTCTGCGAAGCAGTAATGCTAGCGAAGGAGGAGGCGGAACGCGTGAGGGTGAGACAAGGTTCGCGTCCTTAGTCGCCGCAGGAGACGCCCCGGGCGTCGGGAGTCGCAAGCCGATTTCCGGCCACCATAGGCGCGGGCCTGCGGACGGTGAGCGATGGGTAGCTTGCCGTCCGATATGGACCAGGCCCGGGTCGACGGGCCTCAAAGAGATGTCAGCACAAACTGACGCGGTCCGTTAGGACCAATGCCTGCCAGGGTTGCGAGTTTGTCCGAAAGGGATATCGTGGCCCTGGCACACAGGTAACGGAAGGAACACGGGTGGGTTTTAGTCAGTTAAAGTCTGACACGCCCTCCTGCTCCGCCCAGAGCGGGAGAAGTTATTTGATAATTTCCCACCCAAAAAAAAAAAAAAAAGACACATTTCGTATCGCACTAGTAATCATTTCAACGGATACGATTTAGCTTTACTTTGGAAGTTACGTTGGAGGAACGATCGATCGAACTTTCAGTATTGGGTAACGTCAACGATTTTGTCGCTCAGAAAAAATAGCGCGATACCGTTTCTTACATCAGCTAAACCTAAACTAAACCAAAACCAAAAACGTTCCGTTCGAAACAGTTCAATGCGTTTGTTACTTGATATGGTGGACTGTATATTCGTAAGGTCTAGTGCAAGCACACTCTAGATATAAGCTTTAACTAGTTTGTCACGTTATGATACCTACCTACTAATGCTAACAAAGATAGCAGATGGCGTATTTAATTCATACAAAAATTAACTAAAAGCTTCTTTCTTACTTCTTTCCCTTTTACCAAACACCAATCAAAATTTAAACACTGTCCAATTAACGATCAACACATCCGTATCAGTCTCAATAGTCACGAAACAATAGTCTTTTACACCGATAACAGCGATAAATATGTATACATACATTGTAATAATTGTTATGTCACAGTCTGCTTCACCGCTTTGTTGAAACGCGACACCGTGAAGCGAAAGCTCTCTCGGTAATGTGCTAAAAATAACACACATTTATTGAATGTAGATAAAGCGTTAAAACAAAGGGCTTGAATATTGATAATGCTTTGAAGAATATATCTCTGTACTATTTTGTATCTTCGTCAATTTATTCAAGTCTTTTGACAAGTTCACGATCGAAGTATGAGCGCGCCTTTGACTTTGATTTAGACTCAAGACAAATCCTGTGCTTTTACAATATAATAAATTCAGCATTAGAAACAAAACAAGTGTTTCTAATGTCCTGACAATGTTTCTCTATCGTCATGCTCACTTAAATATCTCGCTGATGGTGGCGCGTGTGTTCGATCATTTGGTTCCCTACAAAATGGTTGAGCTGGATTGTGCTGATCCACGCGTCATGTTCGTGAACGGGCACCGTCAGTTGAGACTGGGTCATCTCTTAACTGCCAGGGCTTATTTGTAATCTTTTAATCTTATATTTTGAATTGTTTTTTAATCATTTATTTTTTTACATTGTTCTCACATAAAGAAGCGACAAGAATAATGTACCCAGGATTTTGTAATCTCTTGATTTAAAAGAGTGTCCTTGGAGTTTCTTGCCTGTTCTTCTCCATAGAGATCTACGTTTTGGAATGGGCAAATAGCTTCTACTTTCTGACTAACTGACAGACTCTTTGACAATTCAAAAGTGCCTGTAAATGGTTTAATTGAAATAAATGCTTTGAGTTTGCTACAGGAATCAACAAAGAAAACGTCAATAAAATTTGCTGAATATTGTAAAGAGTTTGTAATGAAACGACCGATGGAGATCAACAACTAAATTCATCAAAAACGAATTAAAAGTTGCTGATAGTATGATATTACGCCATTATCATCACCTTCATGCCATCTCAATCTACAATCGGCCTCGCCTTTTCCCAACTATGTTGGGGTCGGATTCCAGTCTAACCGGATGCAGCTGAATACCAGTACTTTACAAGGACCGACTGCCTATCTGACCTCCACAACGCAGTTACTGGGTAACACGATACCCTTGGTAAGACAGGTTGTACAACTTTTGGGCTTTTGACTACCGGTAACGACGGTCAAAGATCTACGAATGACAGCTGGGACCAAAGGCGTTACTTCCTACCCGAGGCACGGAAGGTCTCGATATGTAATGGATGGTCACCCATCCACGAACCGACCGCGGCAAGCGGAGCTTTAAGGCTTACGCAGACTAGCATGATATCGTGGGCGCGACGCCCAGCACGACACTTACCCCCTACTTTTCGAGCCTATACACAAGCCCCCTTCATGCCACTGCATCCCAGCATTTCATTCAACGGTAAAAATAACTTGTTTATTTATTTAACAGTTTACGTAAATACATATTAACAGACATGAAGAAAGGACCAGAAAAATACGTACAAAGGCGATGCTTATTTCTAAAGAAATCTCTTCCAGCTTACCTGCGATAGGAACAAAACAACAAAACACAAGGAACATAATACCTAAAATCAAAAAAAATACTATTCACTAATTTAAATATACATTATGAGAAAATACTTACAAACTTCTAAAATAAATAACACTAAAATATATTATAAAATAATAAATACATATTATGCAACTATGACGAAGTGGAACTTAGATAAGTGTTCTTTCACTCTTCAAATCTGCACCAGTTTGGCAGTCCCTAATGTGAGGCGGAACTCAATTCCACTCCACAACCGAACCGCGTGCACAGAGAAGGAGTAAAAGTCGGTCAAGTGAGGAGGTGATTCAAGGAGATTTCTAAGACGCGACCTGCAAGGTGCATCAGAAGGTTAGGCGTAGGAAAAACGTTCCTGCAGATAGGATGGCGTTCTAGGGTTGTGAAGGATGTTAAATAGCAGACACAATATCCGAGAGTTCCTGCGAAGCCGAATAGGGCGCCACTTGAGTATCTTGCGAAAGTTAGAAACATGATCATACTTTTTTAAGGTTAAAAACAAAACGAATACAGATATTTTGCAAACACTCAAGTATATTAAACCAAGCTCCGCTCAAGTTTTGTTCCTATTTTCAACGATGTAGTACATACACCTACTGACATCTATTCGAATAAATTTCTAGTTACGCATGCGTAACGCCTCGGAATCTATGTAGATGCATTCAATTTTTCCCCGGGGCGTTTGTGCTTGACGTCTTGAAGCGTCAAAGCTTTTCATTTGCAGCACAAACACGCTTCAAAATAAAACCAATCACTACGGATTTGTTCGCTATTCTTATCAGAGACGAAAAGAAAACTATGAAGAAATTAAAGAGAGAATACATGAGTATCTTTGACACACTGTCGTTTGATATTTACTGCATTTACCTTCACTTAGCACCCCTTAGAATAAATACATATTATGGATATGATTTAATGGTCAGTTAAATATTAAGATTTTGGTCAGCTCCAAAATGTTTTTGTCAGCAAATATATAGTGAATTTAGACGCTATGAATGGCCAGTCAGAATATCAAAATGGTCAGCAAATAATGTCATACTGGGCAGCTCTAAAATTGGTTTGCAATATTAGCAATAATAAAGAAGCAAAATCGTGAGATAGATTACATAAAATTGCCAAGTTGTGTTATAAATTTTTTTTTTAACTTTAATTATGCAGCATTCAATATTACCTTGCTTGATAAAACACTTGGTCATTGCATCATATTTTTTTTTAATACAAAATACTTATAACGATAATTCTGCCAATCCACTAAAGTCTTAACTCTCAGAGCACCTATTCTTAGTTGAATATCTAATTCAGACTCAAGCGAGATAGAAATGAGTTATTATTTCAATAGAAGACAAAAGACAATCTGGCCACTAATTAGCACAATATTATTACAGCACCTAAATTGGGGCTTCAATTAGTGTTGGGGCTGTATTTTCACCTTCTGATTTCAAATAAAGCTATATTTAACATTTTCATTGAATAATTCGAGGCTCTATAGGTGTTACTCCTAAAAGTATTTACGATTATAATAAGCTTCCTTTATTTTATCAAAAATAGCAGTAATGTAAAGTAAAGTGCAGTAAAGGTTAGTAACAATTTGGTCTGAAAATAATACTCTGAAAATCTCTACTTTCAGTATTCAATCTAATAATGTCAGATTAATTCATTCAAATGACATAGTTCCGAAAATAGTATCGTCCTAGATTCGTTAAATATCTCATCAATAATAATCGTGGCGGCCTCCTATTGGATTAATGTTCATTAATATTACATAATTTGGGGCGGAAAGAGGCCACTGACCATGTCTCATTAACTATAGTTATCTTTATAATTTCGATGATTAATACATTGCCATGTACGAGTATACCAACAAAGTTTTAAGGTATGTACCGCGATTTATCATGAAAACCGGTCAAGAGAGAGTCGGACTCGCGCACCGAGGGTTTCGTACGTATATATGATGTTGATGATTTCTGAAAAACTGTGCTATTTAGAGACATCGTTTTATATTTCCTGTAATCTTTACACAAACATCTATCACATAGAATATGCAAACTTTGGAGATAAGGGGGGGAACGGTATTCTTTTTTTTTTTGCATCAATAGTCGAAAACTATGATGCCTAAAAAAGAAAAAAAGATGTTTGAGAATGTGCAAACAGCGCTCTTTCACATACCCTAGTAGACTCCATTCGATTTTTTAAGACCCTGGGGGTCTACTCCGAAGCGTTAAACCGAAGTATCGGCCGAATGTTCGGTGTTTTTATAACTTCCATAGTTTCTATTTTTGAGTTTAAATCCATACCCGACTTAAAGTCACATTTTTGACTTTGGTTTATCTCTATGACTGTCGTTTTTTTTTTTTCTTTCGCCGTAGTCAGCCATAGTTAGCCGTAGTGAAGCAAAACCGAACATTCGGCCGATACTTCGGTTTAACGCTTCGGAGTAGAGCCCCTGGCCTTTCAGGCCCTGTTGCAAAAAAGATATATTTTTTAAATTCCTTTCTTGTTTGCCAACTAATTGAGTAAACGTCATCTAAAACTATTCCAAATTTCAAGTTGACAGCATTAGTAGTTCTTGAGATATACAACTGTGACAGACAGACAGAGAGACAGACTTAGTCTCACCATAAGGGTTCCTTTTTACCATTTAGGTACGGAACCCTAAAAAACCCCATGATATGGCATACGACAATACTGTCGTATGCCATATTAACCGTTATTTACATACACATACATACATAAACACGCCTTCTTCCCATGGGGGTAAGCAGAAACTATAGAACGCCACCTGCTACGCTCCTTACACACTCCTTTTGCTTCGCCAGAGTAATTTAGAAGGCTATTAATAAGCCCGAGAAAAGTTAAACCCTAAATTCGTCAGTCAAAACATATCATTCTTCGGTATCACAATGTACCTAAGCAGGATTGCAAGAAAATTGAAGTTTCTACATTGTTCATAGGTGCACCTAACTGGCAGCAATATAGATTAGAATTTTACACATCCTTGCTAAAAGGAAATGGAGCGTAATAATTAGTAATAACCGCAGCACACCGGCTGTAATAATTCCCGCTCAAACGCTTTAGATCTTCTACCAAAGAAACTTTATAATAAAAATCATTCGCACAATCAAAATCGTTTATTTGCATAAATGTGGTGGGTACAAAAGATGTATAAAATTCTGTGCAAATATCAAACTCCTAAAATAAATAAGTATTAAATTGGAGATTTAACGTTAAGAATTCTATGAATGAAAGGAGCCAATTGTATTGTGTATTGTTTCCTTCATAGAATTCTTCCTATCTTGCTAACCTTACTATTTCGTATAGATTATTAACTCACCAATACTCAACTAAACAATTTGTTCATTATTAACACTAAAAATCTTAAAATAAAACAAATTATTTAAAAAAAACAAAAAACCCGACTGCAAAAAGTGAACTGAAAGGATGGAAACAAGATGAAAAGTAAACCAGTATCCTTTAAGTACCAAAAATAAAAAAATGCAGTCGGAGGCAACTAGGATGTTACAGTACGCCTTAAAATTTGCCTCCGACTGCATTTTTTTACTTTTCGGGTTTTTTGTTTTTTTTAATAATTTGTTTTATTTTAAGATTTTTAGTGTTAATAATGAACAAATTGTTTAGTTGAGTATTGGTGAGTTAATAAATAAAAATGAGTCAATTGGCTCCTTTCCTTCATAGAATTCTTAACGTTAAATCTCCAATTAAATACATATTTATTTTAGGAGTTTGATATTTGCACAGAATTTTATACATCTTTTGTACCCACCACATTTATGCAAATAAACTATGTTGATAGGAAAAACTTTGCTATTTCTGACTTTTGTAATGGCCAGTCTGTTCATTATAACAAAAACTGGTCAATTGCGTGTCAGAAAATGCACAATGAAGGGTTACGTAGTTAGGATGAATTTATTCCATCAAAATAATATTTCGCATGAATGGCCGCATTTTTTTACTGCGTTGACTTAAAGCTTGATTTTTTAGAACTCTAAGGGACCGTAGACCTTCGTATTTGATATTAATTTCAACTTAATACCTCTACGCGTTCCTGAAAAAAGGGTCTTGACTGACAGACAGACGGACGGATGGACAGACAACCAAGTGATCCTTAAAGGGTTCCGTTTTTTAATTTGGCACCATCTTGCTTTTTGATTTTGACTACATTATCGTCGTCAGCGCCCTCCAAAACCATGAAAACCACACCCATGTTAAAAAGTTTGCAAATTTTCGGTAACGCCATTTCAAATTTTGATTTTGTCTCCATTATTGTTTCCAGAGACCTCGAAAACGATAACAACGACACCCATGTCGAAAAATCCTCACAAAATCACGACAACCATATTTTCGCACAGGAGGGTTCGCGCAAGCGTCTTTAGCAGAAATGTCATTCGCGCAAGTGAACCAGATCCGATGCATCAAATCTCAGTTGGTCTAACTCTCTCATAAGAAACAGCTATTGGCATAAAAAAAGTGAAAATTGCTCATTTTCTTGCTGGCTATACATATTTTTTTTAATCTGTGAATGTAGATCAAAATGTCTCAGATTTTTAGGACAGTCTTCTAAGACCGAATTTGTGTAGCTACAACGGTCAAGATATCCTTACTTCCCATCTTAAAAATCTACCCTGCATATATGCTATGATAATTGACTGCTTAGCTCTATAAAGATATAGCGTGATGGCAATCATTTAAAAGGTTAAATTTGTAACTGTTTGGCTAGTCTTTTTACAATTTTCTGTAAACCTTAGAGGCATACAAATATAATGCAATATTGCTCATCCCCCATAGTAAATAGCGTGATAATTTATAACCTATTGGTTGACCAGACTTAGAGGGAAAATATAATTATGCAAAATTTGAACAGAATGTATCCGAATACAATTTGCGTGATGCTAAAACATAGGTAGTATAGGTACATTCAGAAAAACAGACAAAAATTCTAAAAACTACATTTTCAGCATTAGAACGATCTCAGACCTCAAACCAATGATTTTTTTCAAAAATATTCAGTGTAGAATTTTAACTTCGCTTCGATTTTGTTATTAAAGAAAATGTACTTTTTTGTAGTTTGTGTCAAAATAGTAGGTTAAAAGTGTTATAAAATATATATATTTGGAATTGGCTATTTACTAGCTTTTATTTGATACCCATATTAATATAATCACAAAATATTATTTTTTATTCCCCCTCTCGTTTTTGATTCGTAGATGTCACATTAAAATTTTATAGCCTATGTCACTCCCACAATTAAAACAAATCTAAGGATACCTCATATGTTAAAATCCATCAAGCCGTTTAGCCTACAGAGCATGCCAAAGAAATAGACATACATACATACACTCGAAAAACATAACCCTCCTTCTGGAGCAGTCGGGTAAAAACTAGCTTTTGCCCGCGGCTTCGCTCGTGTTAATTTAGAATTTGACAATCAATTCAGGTTGTACTCTGCTTGTTGTTTGGCCGTTGCAATCATGGGCTCAGAACGGAACATTATTCTAGGACGCTCCTATAGACAATGTTGTATATCCTTCTATTTGGCGCTAATACGTATAAATAATTCAATAATGATTCGAAAGACACGTGGCGCCATCTATTATCCTAAGAACTTTATTGTTGTTTTCCTCGGGAACAGTACTTTTTTTCAGGATGAAAGCTAACTTATGTCCGTTTCTGTACACCTGATAACATATATGCAAAATTTCAGAAAGATCGGTTCAGTGGTTTAGGAAACTATTTGAAAAACTGTTGTTAAAACGATTAAAACCAATAATAGAAGAAAAAGAGCTAATACCAAACCATTAATTTGGCTTCAGGGAAAAACACTCTACAATAGACCAGGTACACAGAATAACTATCATTATTGAAACACCACTCTAAAACAAGGAAGTATGCGCCACTGTATTCCTAGATGTCGCGCAAGCTTTGGATATAGTTTGGCATGAGGGTTTGATATTCAAACTCAGACGCATGCTACCTCCAGAATTTGCAGACATATTACAATCATATATAAGTAACAGAATGTTTAGAGTAAGGCAAGAGGATGCATATTCCGATCTAAAAACTATAAAAGCGGGGGCCTTTTATAGTTTCGCGATCTCTGAATTATTTATACGTATTAGCGCCAAATAGAAGGATATACAACATTGTCTATAGGAGCGTCCTAGAATAATGTTCCGTTCTGAGCCCATGATTGCAACGGCCAAACAACAAGCAGAGTACAACCTGAATTGATTGTCAAATTCTAAATTAACACGAGCGAAGCCGCGGGCAAAAGCTAGTTTTTACCCGACTGCTCCAGAAGGAGGGTTATGTTTTTCGAGTGTATGTATGTATGTCTATTTCTTTGGCATGCTCTGTAGGCTAAACGGCTTGATGGATTTTAACATATGAGGTATCCTTAGATTTGTTTTAATTGTGGGAGTGACATAGGCTATAAAATTTTAATGTGACATCTACGAATCAAAAACGAGAGGGGGAATAAAAAATAATATTTTGTGATTATATTAATATGGGTATCAAATAAAAGCTAGTAAATAGCCAATTCCAAATATATATATTTTATAACACTTTTAACCTACTATTTTGACACAAACTACAAAAAAGTACATTTTCTTTAATAACAAAATCGAAGCGAAGTTAAAATTCTACACTGAATATTTTTGAAAAAAATCATTGGTTTGAGGTCTGAGATCGTTCTAATGCTGAAAATGTAGTTTTTAGAATTTTTGTCTGTTTTTCTGAATGTACCTATACTACCTATGTTTTAGCATCACGCAAATTGTATTCGGATACATTCTGTTCAAATTTTGCATAATTATATTTTCCCTCTAAGTCTGGTCAACCAATAGGTTATAAATTATCACGCTATTTACTATGGGGGATGAGCAATATTGCATTATATTTGTATGCCTCTAAGGTTTACAGAAAATTGTAAAAAGACTAGCCAAACAGTTACAAATTTAACCTTTTAAATGATTGCCATCACGCTATATCTTTATAGAGCTAAGCAGTCAATTATCATAGCATATATGCAGGGTAGATTTTTAAGATGGGAAGTAAGGATATCTTGACCGTTGTAGCTACACAAATTCGGTCTTAGAAGACTGTCCTAAAAATCTGAGACATTTTGATCTACATTCACAGATTAAAAAAAATATGTATAGCCAGCAAGAAAATGAGCAATTTTCACTTTTTTTATGCCAATAGCTGTTTCTTATGAGAGAGTTAGACCAACTGAGATTTGATGCATCGGATCTGGTTCACTTGCGCGAATGACATTTCTGCTAAAGACGCTTGCGCGAACCCTCCTGTGCGAAAATATGGTTGTCGTGATTTTGTGAGGATTTTTCGACATGGGTGTCGTTGTTATCGTTTTCGAGGTCTCTGGAAACAATAATGGAGACAAAATCAAAATTTGAAATGGCGTTACCGAAAATTTGCAAATTTTTTATCATGGGTGTGGTTTTCATGGTTTTGGAGGGCGCTGACGACGATAATGTAGTCAAAATCAAAAAGCAAGATGGTGCCAAATTAAAAAACGGAACCCTTTAAGGATCACTTGGTTGTCTGTCCATCCGTCCGTCTGTCTGTCAGTCAAGACCCTTTTTTCAGGAACGCGTAGAGGTATTAAGTTGAAATTAATATCAAATACGAAGGTCTACGGTCCCTTAGAGTTCTAAAAAATCAAGCTTTAAGTCAACGCAGTAAAAAAATGCGGCCATTCATGCGAAATATTATTTTGATGGAATAAATTCATCCTAACTACGTAACCCTTCATTGTGCATTTTCTGACACGCAATTGACCAGTTTTTGTTATAATGAACAGACTGGCCATTACAAAAGTCAGAAATAGCAAAGTTTTTCCTATCAACATAGTTTATTTGCATAAATGTGGTGGGTACAAAAGATGTATAAAATTCTGTGCAAATATCAAACTCCTAAAATAAATATGTATTTAATTGGAGATTTAACGTTAAGAATTCTATGAAGGAAAGGAGCCAATTGACTCATTTTTATTTATTAACTCACCAATACTCAACTAAACAATTTGTTCATTATTAACACTAAAAATCTTAAAATAAAACAAATTATTAAAAAAAACAAAAAACCCGAAAAGTAAAAAAATGCAGTCGGAGGCAAATTTTAAGGCGTACTGTAACATCCTAGTTGCCTCCGACTGCATTTTTTTATTTTTGGTACTTAAAGGATACTGGTTTACTTTTCATCTTGTTTCCATCCTTTCAGTTCACTTTTTGCAGTCGGGTTTTTTGTTTTTTTTAAATAATTTGTTTTATTTTAAGATTTTTAGTGTTAATAATGAACAAATTGTTTAGTTGAGTATTGGTGAGTTAATAATCTATACGAAATAGTAAGGTTAGCAAGATAGGAAGAATTCTATGAAGGAAACAATACACAATACAATTGGCTCCTTTCATTCATAGAATTCTTAACGTTAAATCTCCAATTTAATACTTATTTATTTTAGGAGTTTGATATTTGCACAGAATTTTATACATCTTTTGTACCCACCACATTTATGCAAATAAACGATTTTGATTGTGCGAATGATTTTTATTATAAAGTTTCTTTGGTAGAAGATCTAAAGCGTTTGAGCGGGAATTATTACAGCCGGTGTGCTGCGGTTATTACTAATTATTACGCTCCATTTCCTTTTAGCAAGGATGTGTAAAATTCTAATCTATATTGCTGCCAGTTAGGTGCACCTATGAACAATGTAGAAACTTCAATTTTCTTGCAATCCTGCTTAGGTACATTGTGATACCGAAGAATGATATGTTTTGACTGACGAATTTAGGGTTTAACTTTTCTCGGGCTTATTAATAGCCTTCTAAATTACTCTGGCGAAGCAAAAGGAGTGTGTAAGGAGCGTAGCAGGTGGCGTTCTATAGTTTCTGCTTACCCCCATGGGAAGAAGGCGTGTTTATGTATGTATGTGTATGTAAATAACGGTTAATATGGCATACGACAGTATTGTCGTATGCCATATCATGGGGTTTTTTAGGGTTCCGTACCTAAATGGTAAAAAGGAACCCTTATGGTGAGACTAAGTCTGTCTCTCTGTCTGTCTGTCACAGTTGTATATCTCAAGAACTACTAATGCTGTCAACTTGAAATTTGGAATAGTTTTAGATGACGTTTACTCAATTAGTTGGCAAACAAGAAAGGAATTTAAAAAATATATCTTTTTTGCAACAGGGCCTGAAAGGCCAGGGGCTCTACTCCGAAGCGTTAAACCGAAGTATCGGCCGAATGTTCGGTTTTGCTTCACTACGGCTAACTATGGCTGACTACGGCGAAAGAAAAAAAAAAAACGACAGTCATAGAGATAAACCAAAGTCAAAAATGTGACTTTAAGTCGGGTATGGATTTAAACTCAAAAATAGAAACTATGGAAGTTATAAAAACACCGAACATTCGGCCGATACTTCGGTTTAACGCTTCGGAGTAGACCCCCAGGGTCTTAAAAAATCGAATGGAGTCTACTAGGGTATGTGAAAGAGCGCTGTTTGCACATTCTCAAACATCTTTTTTTCTTTTTTAGGCATCATAGTTTTCGACTATTGATGCAAAAAAAAAAAGAATACCGTTCCCCCCCTTATCTCCTAAGTTTGCATATTCTATGTGATAGATGTTTGTGTAAAGATTACAGGAAATATAAAACGATGTCTCTAAATAGCACAGTTTTTCAGAAATCATCAACATCATATATACGTACGAAACCCTCGGTGCGCGAGTCCGACTCTCTCTTGACCGGTTTTCATGATAAATCGCGGTACATACCTTAAAACTTTGTTGGTATACTCGTACATGGCAATGTATTTTTGTTTTTGGGGGTGAATCCTTCAAATGGCGCCCGGGCTTTGGGGATAAGACCACACAGGTGATCACCATCTGCAGTCTGCACATGGAAGGGGGCACCGTTAGCTTTCAAAAGACCGATCCCCTCTGTGCAACACCTGCTAGGGCACATCTCTAAGGAGACTGTGAACGGGTCTCTCTGAAACCTAACAGTGCAAGGCAGTACGAGTGTGACCACTGTGCTCCGTCTTCTCTGAGGTCACTCAGTAGTCGCGTAGGCGCACAGAGCCCTCTCTGAGCAACCGTGATTCCAAATTACCGACTGCCTTGAAGGTTGCAGGCGGGGTTTCAGCGTGTTAATCGTCGAGGTGGTTGTCTCCCCGACGCCTACTTCTACGAGCGGGATCAGCGCTCTCACGATCCCGCTCAGCAGCCTCCTTCTAAACCATCACGGTCTCACAGGTTTCTGGATACCTACTAAAAATGTTGCGTATTTATGGCTTGCTTTACTAACCACTTAACTTACATTTCGTTTTACAGTACGTTCTCAAATAGTTGCGATAATCACGGTCTACGCCTTTTCGTAGCGTATCGTAGCACTCGTAGTGGGTTCTACGAAAATCTCGTAGACATTTTCAGGAGAAGACTTTTTATCTTGTTTCTCTAAATATCATCAACCGAGATATTCTTTCCGAGATTATCTTCTTTTAGACAACCTTTAAAAAGTATTTAACGTAAAAAATAACAGTGTTAATTCTATTATTGTTTAATCCTAACTTCCTAATTCCTATTCCTAATCCTAACTAATATTATAAATGCGAAAGTACGTTTGTTTGTTTGTTACCTTTTTACGCCTAAACCACTCTTTTTTTTGTATTAATAAGAACTAAAAGTTCCTAATAATTTATTACAATCTAGCCTAATAGACTAATAAGAAACTTAACTCTAACTTATTATTTTACGTGATTGAATACGTTATAACTAAGAATAGTGTCAATTTGCACTGTTACACAAGTCCGTAGCACTTTCTTAGAGTCTGATAATTAATAAAAACACTTTGTTCATGTGTTACATGTATAGCACAGCATTGTTACTATTATTCATTCACTGTTTATACACTACACTAACTCAAATGGTTTAGTTCTCTTTAGCCTACGCACTATGTCCGTGTTGTCTAGCAGCTGAATTGCCTCGACATTCACATGTCGGTGAAGTCTGTGTTCGTGGGCTTCAGCAATTTTTTGGGTGATGGTGGTGACGAGTCCCATTTTAAGGTCTCGGTGGAGGTTTTCATTTCTAATGTACCATGGTGCATTTACAGCGTCCCTGAGCACTTTATTTTGGAATTGTTGGATTATTTTGACTTTGCTTCGTTTAGTACAGCCCCAAAATTGGATGCCATACGTCCAAATTGGCATAAGAATATGCTTGTATAATATAATTTTATTATGTATTGATAGGCAGGATTTTCTTCCGAGTAACCAATACATACTTTTATAACGTATGTCAAGTCTTTTCTTTTTACCGTGAGATTTCCAATGCAGTTTGGCGTTAAGAGTTATGCCAAGGTATAATTGGCTGTATTACCATAAGGCACTTGCATGCCGTTTATATGGATTGTGTAGTAATCGCAATGTTTGTTAGTGAAGTCAATGTGAACTGATTTTGACTCATTCAGTTTGATCTTCCACTTTTGTGTCCAGTTATAAACTTTGTTCACAGCTAATTGAATTTTTTCTACTGCTTCTTTGTGGCTTGATCCGGTAGCCATGACAGCAGTGTCATCTGCAAATGTCGCAATCGTGTTGTTTTCCAGCTCTGGGATATCACATGTGTATAGCAAGTACATGATTGGGCCTAACACACTTCCTTGTGGTAACTATAAAGTGCTCAGGGACGCTGTAAATGCACCATGGTACATTAGAAATGAAAACCTCCACCGAGACCTTAAAATGGGACTCGTCACCACCATCACCCAAAAAATTGCTGAAGCCCACGAACACAGACTTCACCGACATGTGAATGTCGAGGCAATTCAGCTGCTAGACAACACGGACATAGTGCGTAGGCTAAAGAGAACTAAACCATTTGAGTTAGTGTAGTGTATAAACAGTGAATGAATAATAGTAACAATGCTGTGCTATACATGTAACACATGAACAAAGTGTTTTTATTAATTATCAGACTCTAAGAAAGTGCTACGGACTTGTGTAACAGTGCAAATTGACACTATTCTTAGTTATAACGTATTCAATCACGTAAAATAATAAGTTAGAGTTAAGTTTCTTATTAGTCTATTAGGCTAGATTGTAATAAATTATTAGGAACTTTTAGTTCTTATTAATACAAAAAAAAGAGTGGTTTAGGCGTAAAAAGGTAACAAACAAACAAACGTACTTTCGCATTTATAATATTAGTTAGGATTAGGAATAGGAATTAGGAAGTTAGGATTAAACAATAATAGAATTAACACTGTTATTTTTTACGTTAAATACTTTTTAAAGGTTGTCTAAAAGAAGATAATCTCGGAAAGAATATCTCGGTTGATGATATTTAGAGAAACAAGATAAAAAGTCTTCTCCTGAAAATGTCTACGAGATTTTCGTAGAACCCACTACGAGTGCTACGATACGCTACGAAAAGGCGTAGACCGTGATTATCGCAACTATTTGAGAACGTACTGTAAAACGAAATGTAAGTTAAGTGGTTAGTAAAGCAAGCCATAAATACGCAACATTTTTAGTAGGTATCCAGAAACCTGTGAGACCGTGATGGTTTAGAAGGAGGCTGCTGAGCGGGATCGTGAGAGCGCTGATCCCGCTCGTAGAAGTAGGCGTCGGGGAGACAACCACCTCGACGATTAACACGCTGAAACCCCGCCTGCAACCTTCAAGGCAGTCGGTAATTTGGAATCACGGTTGCTCAGAGAGGGCTCTGTGCGCCTACGCGACTACTGAGTGACCTCAGAGAAGACGGAGCACAGTGGTCACACTCGTACTGCCTTGCACTGTTAGGTTTCAGAGAGACCCGTTCACAGTCTCCTTAGAGATGTGCCCTAGCAGGTGTTGCACAGAGGGGATCGGTCTTTTGAAAGCTAACGGTGCCCCCTTCCATGTGCAGACTGCAGATGGTGATCACCTGTGTGGTCTTATCCCCAAAGCCCGGGCGCCATTTGAAGGATTCACCCCCAAAAACAAAAAAAAGGTAACCAAAAACCCCCGTGCCGCTCACACATTACCGGTCTACGTGGCATTGAAAAGAATTCCACTTCTACCTCGAACATTACTTATAACCTACGAGTACTAGCTTTTACTTACCGCTAGTAGCTTCCCATTACCATCAAATATTTGGGAGTTGTAATAGATAGCCGACTAAATTTGGAATAACACATTGAGGCCTTGGTTCCTTGAATTCGTAAACTTATTTATATATTTAAATCTCTTCGTCACATTGCTGATACTTCCATAATTAAAACTGTTTATCTCGCATTGTGCCAATCTTTACTGTCTTATTGTATAACTTCTTGGGATGGAGCCTCTAAAGTGTACCTACTGAAACTGGAGAGAGCCCAAAGAGCCATATTAAAAGTAAGTTATTTCCTTCCGATGCGATACCCTACGTTTGATCTATATCAGCGCTGTAATGTACTTTTTATTTTTTTTTTCTTTTTTAATAAAAACGTTGCCCCACACTAGGAATTTCTCCTGTATCGTGGGTGCGTTTACAAACATTTAAACTCACATACACAAACAGCCAGACCCGGAACAACTACTTGTAGGTCATACAAATATTTGTTCCGTGCGGGAATCGAACCCGCGACACGCAGCGCAGCAGTCAATCGCGTACTGACTGTTAGACAACTTTTTATTCTGCTGACAGTGACTAAGAAGCACTCGGAACTTTATTACGACCCCAAAACAATCTCAGGTAAGAGAAGAACCACCGATGTCTGCACGACAACTGGATATAAATTCAGTTTGGCACATAAATTTTACGGTTTCCTGGCTCCGTATTTATATAATAAAATGAACAAGCAGCTGTTAATTTATCCTCTTTCTAGGACTGAGTGCAAGAAAAAAGTTTGTTCGTGGCTTCAAGGCATTGATTGCAATTCAACGGAACATTTATTAAAACCCTTAAGGTAGCGTTTACTAGCATGGAACGATATACAAATAATACATTTAACATTTAACACATACGCACCCATCACACCATCACCTACACTCACTCTCACCGACACACCCCACACATACTCACCGACACACCCATACATATCCATATTAGGCCACTTCTACCACCAGACTTGTTTTACTTTAGTTTTTAATTTTCCATTTTGTTTCACTTTTATTATTAATTTGTAGATGTTTTATTTTGTACAATCTGTACGAGTATGTTCACTGATTGATACAGTCATAGGTCATAAGTGAGTTGTCCAATGGAGGGTAAGCCTGGTGATCTGTAATACATGTTTTACCTACAGCAGACACCAGTCTCTATTAAGTTTACATTGACTTTGTATTTTTTTTTTTTTTGGGTGGGAAATCATCAAATAACTTCTCCCGCTCTGGGCGGAGCGGGAGGGCGTGTCAGACTTTTACTGACTAAAACCCACCCGTGTTCCTTCCGTTGCCTGTGTGCCAGGGCCACGATATCCCTTTCGGACAAACTCGCAACCCCGGCAGGCATTAGTCCTAACGGACCCCGTCAGTTTGTGCTGACATCTCTTTGAGGCGCGCGTGGAACACAACGCGCCGTCGACCCGGGCCTGGTCCTTATCGGACGGCGAGCTACCCATCGCTCACCGTCCGCAGGCCCGCGCCTACGGTGGCCGGAAATCGGCTTGCGACTCCCGACGCCCGGGGCGTCTCCTGCGGCGACTAGGGGCGCGAGGGCGCGAACCTTGTCTCACCCTCACGCGTTCCGCCTCCTCCTTCACTAGCATAACTGCTTCGCAGAAGGAGGTGACGGCCTCCCATGCACTCTCGCTCCGAACCATGGCCTGAACCAGGGCCGGACGCGAGAGATCGCCGCCGCCGATCGCCTCCGTGAGGACACGGCGGTGCTCCGCCCAAGCTGGGCAGACCTCCACCGTATGCTCCACCGTGTCCTCCGGGCGATCCACACAGTGGTGACACCCGGGCGTTTCCTCCCGCTTAATCCTAAACAGGAACCTCCCGAAACATCCATGTCCGGTGAGGACCTGCGTCAGGCGGAAGGTGAGGACGCCGTGGCGCCTCTCTAGCCACTCCTCAAAGAGGCGACTTATCGCCACAATTGTGGCGTGCCCAGCGCTGGGTTGCGACAATCGCACTCTCCATGTCGCCATGAGATCCCTCCGGAGCTCCGTCCGCTGTGCCGCGATTTCTTGCGGCAGCGGAGTTATGCCCCGGAGTTTCGCCTCTTCGCGCCACACCCAAATGTGCGCGAGGACTTTCGCCTCCAGATCCCATGGCGGCAGACCGGCAAGGAGGCTCGCCGCCTCACGGGAGACCGTGCGGTATCCCCGTACCATCCTGATGGCCATGACCCTTTGGGACGCGTTCAACCGCTGCGCTGGTCGTAGTCTCAGAGAACGCGCCCACACCGGTGCCCCGTAAAGGGCCATGGACCGTACGATCCCCGCGTAGAGCCTCCGGCAGGAGGCGTTTGGACCCCCCAGATTGGGCAGAAGCCGCTTCAAGGCAGCCCCGGCCCGCTCCAGTCTGGGAGCCAAACGTCGGAAGTGCTCGACGAAGTTCCACCGGCTGTCGAGGACGAGTCCCAGGTACTTCATCGTCGACTCGACGCCGATGTGAACCCCTCCCGCCGTTATCTGGGAACCCGACAGTGGCGCGTTCCGAGGACCATAAAAACACATGGCCTCGGACTTGTGCAATGCCACCACAAGTCCCAATTTCCGGATCCTATCGACGATTGTCGACTTTGTACTGTGTTTGTGATTATGAGAAAACAATAAAGAATATTATTATTATTATATTATACATTACTGAAATAATTTTCGGAATCGGAACAGTAGTTCCGAAGATTACCCCCTTCATACAGACTCACAAATGTTACCTCTTTATAATTTAGCTTAGATTCATCACTATCATCTGCCTCTCTTTTTCCAACTGTGTATTGTGGTTGGCTTCCAGTCTAACCGGTTGCAGCTTAATACCAGTATTTTACATGGCGCACTGCCATATAAACATTTTAAGTTATTATAGTTAGGTATTCTTTTGCAGACTGATTTGTACGTACATTCACGCCAGGACTGCGCTTGAAGAGACCGGCTAAGCCCATTGACGCTGAACATAAAAACTGCATAGATGCAGTACAAGCACTAAGCGCGGCATTTGCACTTCACAAGAGCTGGATTATGTCTACTTACACGAAGATACTCGAGTCTTGATCCCCCCTCAGTCATCTACTTTGTACTACGCTTATAGACAGTAAAAAGCCATAGTTAAATGTCTTGCATGACGTAAGTATCTACTCTGTTTAGACCTGCCAGACTACCTAATCCATACCAATACTATGCGAAAGTAACTGTCCGTCTGTCTGTATGTTATCTTTTCACACCTTAACGGCTGAACGGATCCGGATGAGATTATTATTCCAGCACCTAGTACGTTCCCGTAGTATAATTTCCGACCTCCACGCGGGTGAAGCCTCCAGTAAAAGCTAGTATTTAATAGTTCTCGGTAGTTCTGCTCAGACAAAAATCTGCAAAGAATAACGGCTATCTGCGGCATCCGTACTGTCTATGTAGCAATACTTAATTCTGTAGAGAGTTATCGTGAAAAAAATACAGACTTAAGTAGATACAATCATACGTAAACTCATGCGTTTTCCCATGGAGCTTGGCAAAAACTACAAAAAGTCACCTGCTACGATCCTACTCCTTTTGCTTCCTTTACGTTCATACATCTGACCAGACGTGTATGACCAGTCATACGCACGCCCGGTTGCGAGTAGCAATGAGAAATAAAATATTCACAGTGTGGATACCGAAGTGCTGAAGGGTTTATCACAAATGTGGCGATGGCAAGGTTTGTAATGGCGGCTCAGTATTGCCAAAGCAGACACCAGGCGCCTTCCCTAAGTCTGTTTATCTTCTAAGGTAAAGTATGAACGTTAATAGCCACATTATGGCTGCCAAACGTTTCGGAACGCATTCCATTCCACGGCTGATGAAGAAACGCAATGGCTGCTCTTCTTAAGGTACATTGAGGGAATTCACTATTTTCTGAAGAATGTAGGTTTTAGGAACAATTAAAAGATTTTTCTACCTGCCCTTGAGGGAAAACTTTTTAAATTATAGCTTCATTTGTTCCTGAGAGACCTTGGGCTTTTAATGTAATGAAATTCAATTCTGCTTTTTTTGGCGATTTCCGAACAAAAGGAGCTTTTATGATGTCGAATTTTCAGAGGGTCGAAAAATCAACCCTTATTCCCTTAAATATATTAAAACATACCCACCTATCTTCACAGCACTCAAACTGTCGTGAATTTACCACTACCCTTATCCTTTCTAAAAAAAAGTCTGTGGACCTTTAGAGATATTCGACATTTCAGTTAACTTCCTCAGTTCACATAATAAATGGTAAACCAAATGAGCAGCTAAATGTTCACCACAGCGGCTGTTGACCCCTCACACATGGACAAACAAGGACAATAAATAAGTGAGCTATACAGCATACCTTTTACTTGCTACTACCCACTACTCCAGCGACCCAATTCGTCCTTAATTGAATCGACTTCAGGCCGGCCTTCAGAGAAATTGCCTGTTAGCGCTCTCACTTAAGTTTTTTCAGTTGAAATACACTAAAAGCAACGATTATTTCGGATCACGAACGCTTCAAAGGTTACGAATGAAAGCCAGAAAGTCAGACGCTATTCCAATTATAATTTTGTTCGTACACGAGGTACTATAATCGCTAAGAACAAATTTTAATCAAGGTTAATGAAACTCAGATCAAAACGCAATGCAGTAAATACTTACGTAAGTTCGCTAAATGCGGATGTCCACAAACTATACACCAACACACGCCGAAAATATAATTACAAACAATACAACACTGGCTAATAAAACAAAAACACTAACAGGGGTCCGCAACGATCAGAAAAAACAAAAGGAAATGGAACACAAGTTGAAATTCGAATTGTTTTGAATATTGCACTAGTTCGGGAAAGATCGCGGTATTTTCACAGAGCAGACGGCAAGCGACGGGCAGCCGTAGTGCGGGTGAAACGCGAACTGAAGATTGTTTCCACGAGGGACGCGGGCATTGGGGTGAAAATAGGGTGAAGCGGGGGCGTACCGCCGACCCGGCTTGAATGGACGCGCCGGCTACGCAACGCATGACGGTTTTCCGTCCGACGATCACAAACGCTCCCCCGACGTTTCGCAATGAATGTTTCTCTAATTATTACGGGTTGGTATTTCGAATGTTTTCTTCTTGGCCAACAACGGGAATGTCGGAGATAACGATAATGACTTTGATACTTGAGAAGCGTAAAATAACAAAGTTTAGGACGACATGGGTACGTTTAATAAGTTTAGACTGCGGAAAATAGGCTTATAGCCTTTCATGCTATACCTAAGCTATAATGTGTTCTATTTTACTTCTGCATAATAATATAATATGTAGGTATTTGACCTTTGACTTTGAGGGTATTTGTTTGAATATAATCATCATTTCAGCCGAAACACGTCCACTGCTGGACGTCCCCCCCAAGCGAATACCTTAATCCTGATTGAATAATAAAATAATATTTTTATTATTATTTGATTCGGAATGTAAGCTGCAAAACACAATTTCTAAATTGAATACTTCGTTTAAAATATTCTCACGGCTGATTAGACTTTAGCGGAATTCCATTTTTAATGAAACGCCTTTTCAGTACAAATATTTCTGTATGTAACTTGGCACTGAAATCTTTATACAAGGATTCCAGTGCTTGTGTTAGGTTAAATGGGGCATACACGGACTGGTTCTACATCTCAAGGGGTGTTAGACAGGGTTGTGTAGCGTCACCGTGGCTGTTCAACTTGTACATGGATAGTTGTTTGATAGATTTGAAAGAGAGTGAATGCGGATTGAGAATGAATGAGTTGCCTGTCAAATGCCTTCTCTACGCAGATGATCAAGTTCTACTTGCTTCGTCTGCAGAACAGTTGCAAGACATGGTGACTGTGATGGATGAAGCATATAAGAGGAAAGGGATGAATATAAATGTGAATAAGACGAAGGTGTTTGAAAGAGAAGAGGATGTATCGGTGTGTGATGTGAAAATAAATGATAAGAGTGTGGAGCAAGTAAGTGAGTTTATATATTTGGGGAGTCAGTTTACAAGGGATGGAAAGATTGATGAAGATGTGGAAAGGAGAGCAAATGCGGTAAATAAAGTGAATGGTGCTATACATGCGATTGTAACCAATCAGTCGATGCCCAAAAAGGCTCGACTGGCTGTTCACAATGGTGTGCTGGTGCCTACGCTTATGTATGGAAGTGAATGTTGGGTGAGGCAAAAGAAGCATGAAAGTAGAATAAATGCAGTGAAAATGCGTTCCTTGCGAAGCATGTCTGGCGTGACTATGAAAAATGAGGTGATAAGGCAACGGTGCAGTTTAAAAGAAGATGTAGTAACAAAAATTGAAAAGAGTATGCTTAGATGGTTTGGTCATGTTGAGAGGATGAGTGGAACGCGACTAACAAAAGGTATTTATAAAGCAGAGGTGAGAGGAAACGCCGGGAGGGGACGCCCTAGGAGGACATATAGTGACCAAATTGGTGATGTTCTTCAGAAAAGTTAGGTGCGTAGTACTCGCAATCGGCGTGCGTGTATGACCAGATGTATGAACGTAGGCGAAGCAAAAGGAGTAAGTAAGGAGCGTAGCAGGTGGCATTCTATAGTTTCTGCCTACCCCCATGGGAAGAAGGCGTGAGTTTTTGTATGTATGTATATTCTTGCACGCATACAACATATAATACAATACATACAACTTGGGATAAAGCAATATTCAACTAACTATTTAATAAGGTACCTACTCAATATAATACCAGCATAGACTTTAGACTACTTGAAGACAACCTTTAGGTTCCGAGGCTAGAAGAGAGCAACTACTCGACGCGACGCCCGCGCCGCGACGCTCCAAATAATTATCATGTCTCCAATCTCCATTACGTGCTGTTAAAAACCCGGAAGGCACTTTTACGTTAACTGTCAATTAATGAGATACTTTTATACTTCATGAATACAAAAATCATTTGAGGCAAATCACATATAATCACTACAAATCTTATTAGTATTTGAAAATCATGACACAATCTCATTGCCTTCTAAGGAAATGTACAATGATAAATTAAAGTACTTAGTTACTAAGCTTTATTTTAATTATATTTAGAAATGTAGGCACGTGTTTGTTTGTTAGCACCCATGTTAGGCTGTACCCTCAGACTAAGTAGTACTGCTGTACCTAACGAAATTTCGTAGTCATGCGAGGATTGTAAGATTTGTAAGGTCAGAGCAGTGTTGCCAACAATGCCAACCCGTACGATAATTATGGGGGCGTACGATAATTTGGGCAATGGTACGATGTATGTGAATGTTTAACGTACGATAATGTTAACGGAACTTTTTTGTCTTCAATACTCAAAGTATTGAAGACAAAAAGTTCCGTTAACAAAACGTATTTGTCAGACAAATTAAAAACGCTAATAAAAAATCAACAAAATGTCAATATCACGTATGTCAACAAGTAAGTTTATGTCACAGTAAGTGTTTCTCTCTCTCTTTCTCTCACATTTCTTTTACTTGCGTTTCGTCCGAAACCCCGCGTTTTATCTTGTATGCCTGTGGTTTGCCTTTCTATTTGATTCTATCTAGAAAACAAAAAATCAACTAGACAGACAAAACATGTTTACGGTTTGTGCTGCTAGCGCCACTAGTGGTGAAACTTGACATAAACTTCCACTTCTTTTTAATCGACAGATAATTTTTACTCGTGAAATAAAATTGATGTCTGACAGTTTAAATAAGGAAGAACTGTAAAAAATTCCTCCGATAAAATTATATGGCATTGGAAAATTAAACCCATTTTTTTTTTGGATTTTGTCTTTTGTACGATAATTTTGCCCACAAATCGAAAATTTCGATGTCGGAACTCGACAATTTGAATTTTTGGAGTTGGCAACACTGGGTCAGAGTAAGGATCGACAGCTGACAAGCTGTCGAGACTCGCGACTAATGTTGTACTCAACTCTTTAATGCGTGGGGAGGTGTAATCAGCATGATAAGTTGAACTTTAAATTCTTTGAAATATGTGTATTTCTCTCCTCGTTACCTCTAAGGCACTTATGTTAGACAATTCCAACATTTACCTAGGCTGGGTAGGTAGGTGTCTATGGGAACATTATGGCACAGACAACCTGGGTAGGTAAGTAGGTGGTATCAAAAAATCTACTAACATGATCAGTACCAAATCCCATTTTTGTAGAACTACAACTTGAAATACCTACACAGCAAAATAAAATTCTATAGGTAAGGTAGGTACTAGAATTATCATGTAGTCTTAGAGAAATTAAATAAACGCCACCTAATAATCTTGTAAATTAAATTAAACACTGCTCCGTCTAACTATCCTAAAAGCCCAGCCTGATTTCTAATTCCATTAAAACCATCCACTAAATAATAAAATAACAAGTAAAAAAAAACAGAAACAAAGGGGATCATGTGGCGCCATTCATTACCATTTCACTACGCACTTTAAAAAAAATATTCCCGCCAAATATTTACTAGAGATGTGTCGTTAGAGGGGCCAAAGAGCAATATTCAAATGAATTAAAATCGATAATGAGTACTCCACTAAATCTAGACGACGCGTCGCGTCGCGTCAGGGGTTGTACACCGCAGATAGCGAGGGGCGCAACACCCTCGTAAATTGCGCCCTCTTACTAGATTAGGTGCTTTGTTTCCCATTCTAAATACTACAAGTGTAGGGACCGCTACCTATAGAAAGTGTCTGTCTATACAAACATTTGTGACTATTGAACTGCGAATTTCCTTAAGATATTCAAGATTTTATTTTAATAAGGGATAGGTATTATTTTAACTATATTAGAGTTTATGTAAAATAAAAATAAAATAAAATAAACTTTATTTCATGTATCTTGGTAAAAAGCTGATCGTCGGTACGTAAGGGCATCACTTGTGAACGGCTGAACCGATTTGGTTTTTTTTTTTTATATTCGTTATAGTTCAAATATGGTTTTCAGCTAAAGAAAAATTGAAAAAGTTGACTGGAAAATTCGGGAATACCTGAAAATATTTTTTCTATAGGGTTTTTGTATAAATTATTTAAATTTGGATAAAACAATGTCTTTTGGGTCCGCTTGTAAATAATATAAGTATACGTAAGGGTTCCTCTTTATTAGAGGAGCTCGTGGCTAAGTAATAACAGCCGCACGGGTCGATACGTTACGTGGATGGTTGACCATCTTTACATACGAAGACTCCTTCGTGCCTCGGAAAGCACGTTAAGCCATTCCAGTCCCGGCTGTCATTCGTGGATCTTTGACAGCCAATAGGGGTCGTAAAAAGCCCAAGTCTGACAACCAGTCTTCAACCCCGAATTTCCACCTAAGCATACAAGGCCCTCACCTAGGGGCCCTGCCAGCCTAGGGGCCCCACCCACCCAGCTACCGTGGCCAGGTAGCTTGCCTGCCGGCAAGCGGACAAGGCCGGGTTAACCGTGCAGCAGGTGTAGCAAAAAGTACAGGCCCCGCGCTCATATGGTACTTATACTACCCATAGGTCGAATGGAATATTATCAATGGTCAAAAGAAATACTAAAAAAAACGCAAATCACAGCTTTTCTGCATAAGTCGAAAAAGGAATACCTATTTCTGTTTTAAATTGTTTAAACTCCTATTACTGATGAAAAATAGTCAAAATAGCTTCGGTATGGGGGGCGGTGCAAATGGCAAGTGTCTAGGGGCCCTAGGTATCTAAGTGCGAGCCTGCCAGTCTAAGCTAAGGGGAATTACCCATTCTAGCTGGGTTGTGGAGGTCATATAGGCAGTCGCTCCATGTAAAATACTGCAGGTATTCAGCTGCATCCGGTTAGACTGGAAGCCGACCCCAACATAGTTGGGGAAAAGCTAGGCAGGTAGATTGTTAGTGGGTTCCTCTTTCTTCTTCTCATCAGCATGAAGTATGGGCTTATCCCGCAGCTAGTAAAATTTTTAGGAAACCAACATGGTGATTAAAACTTTCATGCCCAGGGTGAGCCACTTAAAAAATAAGTACCTACAGTTTTGTCTTTCGGCTGACATGTTGACCAGTCCAGACTACTTAAAGGACCAGAAACTCTTGGGATATGTTTACCCTTTTCCAATAAAAGGGATGATGGTGAAACATTGTATTTTGTCCACCACTCGAATCACAAGTTGCATGGCTTCACTAGATATCGATCAGTGCCATCTGTCGGTCGGTGTCGGATACGACTCTTCGGCGATGGAGTGAGTGAGGGATTGCCGTTCATGCGACAATTAGTATAGATCACAGAGTACTTTTTTTTGTTATAGATAAAAGATGTTGTGTAAAACAAAACACCGTCTCCGTGACTGGTGTAAGGAGGACCGGAACTCTTGCACGTGTTGGTACCATTGTAAATACAGGTGTTACAGACTTCGGCAGGGAGAAGTAGATTTGTATTCTTTGTCTGAACTTGAGTCAACAAACAAGGGCAAGTACATTGCGTGAGTTATAATGTAACGTACATTATAACTCAATTGGCAGGTATCCTAATATGATGTCAAACTTCTAGTAAATTAGGTAGGTAGTAGGTACCCTTTTTAACCGACTGCGTGACGCAAAAGAGGGTAATGTATTTATTAGCCTATGTATGTATGTATGTTTGTTCCTTTGTGGTACTCTAGTACTCTAAGAGTCTCCAAACGCGTGGGCCGATTTTGATGAATACTATGTCAATCGATTTGTTACCTACGCTGTTGTCCTAATTTAAACCTAATACCCTGCCTCAAATTAATAATTTTAAGATAATATTATTAATTTTTAAAATGCATTTCATCCGCCTGGATGAATGGAGCGATGAATTTAGCCGGTACCAGTGTCGATACAAATAAAATAAAAGCATTTAATTTTCAATAAAAAAAACATGATGGAACATCATTGTAAAAAAACCTTGAAACACTATCAATGTTGGAACAGATAAAATTAATAAGTTATTTCTCCAATAAAAAATAATGCAGTTACGTTTAGCTATCATTCGATGTGGCATAAAAACAAAGCTTTAGAATATGTTCACTTTCATTATAGGCTTGGGATAACTAATTTATATTAAAACGTTGTAATAATATATATATATAACTCTCCTTTAAAATATCTTTCATCGTATTTTTCTAACTTAATTGTAAAACAATGGTTGCAAATAAATTGAACGTGTTAACTTAATGCAGTAACTAAACGTTCACTTCGTTATGAGTTTTCTCAGCCGCTGGGTCTGCTGTTTGGTTCATCAATTTATTAATTTTTAGTATCGTGGAAATGTGTTAATAGTTATTAATTTGCTTGAAACTAATACAGGATATATTTTTGATCTGTTTATTAAAAGAAAGGTAAGATATTTTGCAAAAATTTTGTACGGGACGTCTTCCAAAATATAAGGTTTCACCTTTCGTTTTGTATTACCATTTTTATCGATCTTCAGTAAATAACCGAAATACTGATCACGATATCATCATAGTCATTTGTATTGAATGTATTCTCTCTTTGCCCCACATTGATTTTTTCATTTCAGGTTATTATCGACCTGTCAAGAAGACATTTTTT
Organism: Tiliacea citrago; assembly: GCA_963921375.1. NCBI lineage: Eukaryota > Metazoa > Arthropoda > Insecta > Lepidoptera > Noctuidae > Tiliacea > Tiliacea citrago. Next base: position 3,376,019 of record OY992793.1, read on the forward strand.
CGTGAAGCTGTACTTGCAAAATTCGCAAAATAGGAGACGAAAACCCCTTTAAGTTTTCAAATTTCATATCGAATCTGCCACCAATAGTAAGTTTTATTAATTTTCATTAAAAATTTCACCGTAAAAGTGCGTATTTCATCTTAAAAGGCATATAATTTGATCTTTGAGGTGTGTAGGTAAACATTTAGCTGATTCCATTGCTAGGGGTGTCTTAATATTATAAGTAATCGGTTGTATTGTGTGTTGATTAGTCAATCAGTTTACTTCTTTACATTGTGTATTATCGAAGTGCAGACACGAATATTATGTGTATAACCTCTAAATGCTTACACTGAACCCTTTAACATATGTTTCTGTCACACCCAGCTGTTTAGAAACATACCTAACTCACGCAAGGTTAGATTTAGCATAAACTTCTACATATTTGGGTGATGATTCTAAGAGGTTACACCATTTGATGGAGTAATGTACATTGTCTTGCAAAGATAAGTGGAAATAAACTTTGTATTGTCAACACATAGCTGTGAGAATAGTAAGCTATGTTTACTTTTAATATATTAATCAAATGGATGCAATACATGTAGGAGTCTTTCAATGATCTACTTTACATGTCCATAAACTGAATTACAAACAAGTTTACAATATTAAAGAAAATTCTAAAAATCCTTTAACATTTCCTGATAACTGAATACTTTTAAATATGAATACAATGAATAATTTAATTTCAAATTAACCTCTCATCCTGAACCAACCAAGTGCTACCCAGTGATAGACACATTTACACAACTTAAACATTGATATGAAAAACTGCTGAATCATCGTTAATCTCTTGAATTCTGTGTCACAATTATGTTTATCAAGCAAAGAAACTAGTTTTGCTGATGAATACAGCAGCATAAATTACTCTGCAATTATTACTAATCATCAATGATTGCTATTCATGGGCAATAATCAGTAAGTGAGATTTTAAATAAAAGAAGTGTACAGAAAATTGTATTCTTAAAAAAAAAAGGCCTTTAGTTTTTATTATCTTAATTGATAATCTTGTGTGTGGTATTGGGTGCAAAGTACATTGTTTTCTTGTAAGGCATTCAACCTGAGTTGTGCCACAACACCCCATTCTGCTCTCGTATTCAGTCTTTCCCAGCTGCCTTATAATGTCATTTGGTTGGTCCATCTAGTTGGGAAGAGACCCACTGTATGCTTGCCAATTCAGTCTCCACTCAAGGAATCTATATCCATTATTGTAGCTAAATCCTCCCCACCATTATGATTGAGTCAAGTTTTCTATTAACCCAAATTCAAAACAACTGCAATATTTTTCATTGTTCAGTATATTTTTTATTATCATGTTTGCTCAAAGAAACAACAATACTTATAATGCTCAAGTCTGTTCAGGTTAATGGATGTATAGATAAATAACCACTGATTATACCAGTTCTTTCACACTTAATGAAAACAACATTTTTCTCAAGGCCACTGACAATAATGTAAATAACTTATTTATTACTGCATATCATGTGACTGAATGTGTTGGAAACTATGTATTGACATGTACAAAATGTATTAAAATTGTACATAATGGTGAACCATCAGGCAATAATCCTTATCCTGACTGATTTTAAGGATAAGTACAGTAAACCAATGTTAAAAATTCAACAAAATAACTGCCTTATTCAAATCTGATTTTGATAACAACAAAAAATATTATAGTAGCTTAGGTGTCATGGTCAAAGTGATAGCAACGTTAATAATGACATGTTGGTAGATGACAAACATACTACGAAGTCTCCTCATTGCTCATATGTGCAATCATAAATTTAACTATTTCCCAATTGAAATATAATTTAGTACAACAATGTATTCAAAGACTTGAATTAGGAAATTAAACAAACACTGAATAAAATACTGACATTTTCAATTATGCAGTAATAACACCAATATTATAATGAAAGTCAAATCATAAAATAAAAAAAGTCTACATTGTTGTTAGTACTTATATATGATGTTTCAAATTAGTATGAATAATAATCAGTGATCGGAGTAGGTAGATTGATTTTTGGTACTTGTATCATAAATGCACACAGAAAGAATAACATGGATAAGCCATTTTTCCGGAAAGTAATTCCGGTATTTCCGGATTCAATTAAATATTGTTAATGTTGGTAGTGATATTATTACTACTCAATTCAAAATTTAAAGGAAGGTATCAAAACTAAATTAATTCATTATTTATCTGTTGAATAATAAAAACAATTGAATTCCGATCGAAGCTTTAATATTTATTTTTAGCCTTTTATGGCTAGAACTTTTTATAAATTGTTGTACCACCCATGATCCTTTGTTCTGATTGGTCGTTGGGTTTTGTCAAATTGTGACTGTGTGCCGTTAAAAAAAATATGATGAATATAATATTGCTCATTTTATTACAATTCCTACCTTTTTTTTTGAGGATAGCAAATCATCAAATGACTCCTTCCACTCTGGCAGAATGAAATTCCTACATAAGTTCCGGTTTTTTTTTAATAATCCACCAATTCCGGAGGAATGTCCATATTAATATATATGTTTCGGATCAATGGCCCCAGTTCAATCTACCTACTCCAATCACTGATAATAATACAAGACTATCCTAACCTAGAATAAGATTTCAATTTAAAAACAAGCTGACATACTTCGTCCTTACACAACAGCCCTTTGAAAAACGTAGCATTGTGTTGAAAAACAATAAAAAAAATGTTTTTAATTTCTTGTTCCTTCCAACCTGCAGCTCTAGGGTTTTTACTGAAACATATTTATTGTTCTCTACAATATTACACATCTTTGGTGTTTTGCTATACTTTATTTTTGTGGAAATAAACCAGACTTTCCAACATAAATTACTATTAGAGCTTTCTATGGCTTTATTTCCAATTATATCTTGTTATAAATGTGCCTGTGGAATAGTTTCTGTCTTTATCACAATTATTTTGTTTTTGTTATACACTAGCTGACCCGTCCCCACTTCGTTTGGCGGAGTCTTTTCATTTTTCGGATTAATATTATAGCCTATGACACTCACAAATAACGTGGCTTTCTATGGGTAAAAGAATTTTCAAAATCGGTTCACTACATCCAGAGATTACCCCCACTACAACCTCACAAACTTTACCTCTTTATAATATTAGTATAGATTAACTTTTGCCTGCGGCTTTGCAAGCGTGGAGGTCGGAAATTATCCCACGGAAACGTACTACCGGTATTAATTTATCCTATATGTTAATCCAGGTTATTAACGAAAATTATTTCCGAAGGGGATATCGTGGCCCTGGCACACAGGCAACGAAAGGAACACGGGTGGGTTTTAGCCAGTAAAAGTCTGACACGCCCTCCCGCTCTGCCCAGAGCGAGAGAAGTTATTTGATAATTTCCCACCCAAAAAAAAAAAAAAGTTATTAACTGTGTGCCGAATTTCATTAAATTCCGTTCAGCCGTTTTTTCTATCGTAGCAAGCAACCAGAGGGCTAATTGCGTAACCGACTCAGTAGGAATCTGTTTCAATTTGACAGTTCAACAACATTCATTACGTTGTTGAGCAGACAATTTTTTCTAACTTATGCAGCAATGGATTAGCAATATACTTCAAAATCATTCCGTTTCAAACTGTTACGCAATTAGGGTACAGAATTATTTTGTTACGCGTAATTTTGAATCTGTGATATCTTTTAAAGTATTCATTTAAATTTTAAGTGATATGATGTCAAGGCATATTTTAATTTAAATGCCTAATAACATATTTTATTGGATACGGATTAATAATATACCGGACAAAATAACTTCGGAAATAATAATTAAATTTTTATCAAATTCTGAGAGATGCTATCGCGTACTTTTTTATTGACATTTTTAAGATTTACAATCCTGTAGATTTGTAGAACATTAATTTTATGTGTCTCTTTACGCGGCTCACGCTAGTAGAGCTCCCAGTCGGCATGATTTTTTCCGACATCTTCAACAATAATCGTTATATTACAGCCAATTTACACAAAACCTTAATTAATTGTACACTTTCTCACCTCTCACCTTCTTTATGAAACACTCCGTCCATTTGTGAAAACTGTTTGAAAATCCGTTCGGTAGTTTTAGACAGACATAGGTACGCGGCGGGGAACTTTGTTTTATAATATGTAAGGAAGTGATGTTTGTATTATATTGATGACATTGACAACACAGGATAGCAATTAAAAGGTTAATTGATATACCTACCTACTATCTCAATCATCTTCAGATATAGCGCGATAGTTAAACACGACTCGTCAGCGAAGTGTTGTAAAATATTCCGAAAATTGGAACAGAAGGCCAGCCTCTTTAAACTAGGTACTATACAGGGTGGCAATTTTCACAAAAACTTTTTTTTTATGCCAATCGATCCTCTTTCTTATAAGAAGCAAAAACCTCTATTGGACCAATTGAGGTTTGAGTACTAGAAAAGTCATAAAACGCAAAAAACTTTTCCCATACATTTGTAAGAAATGATTCTCCAACTTAGTTTTTTATGATCGATAGATGGACCGCTACAACGAAGACTGGCCAAAAATAAATAAACTTCGTATTTCGAAATCGAATTCCGGCAATTCGCAAGGCAGTGGATACAAACATAATGATGGTCCTATAACGTGACCACCTCGCAGTCCTGATCTCACCCCTCTACACTTTTTTATGTGGCGCTAATTAAAAATTGGACTTTATAAAAAGAAATACAACAGTGTTCAGGAACTCAAAGATTTATTTACCACGATTCTCTATGGAATTAATCCTAGCACATTATCAGCTGCTACCCAGTCTGTAGTAAAGAGAATAAACCTATGCCTACGTCAAAACGGCTACCATTCTGAACACCTCATAACTTAGAGCACAAAAGTAAAATTTCTAGGTGAGTCCAAATGTAAAGTTTCAAGTTTTTAATTTCAAGGTGAAATAATACCCAAAGTAGAAGTTATAGTTTTTTTATTTGTTTTTCGATCAGTCTTTTTTGTAGCGGCCAGTTTATCGATGGTAAAAAATGTAAGTTGGAACTTCTCATTTCCTACGAAATGTATGTGGAAAGTTTTTTGCGATTTATGACTTTTCTAGTACTCAAACCTCAATTGGTCCAATAGAGGTTTTTGATCCTTATAAGAAAGAGGATCGATTGGCATAAAAAAAAGTTTTTGTGAAAATTGCCCATTTTCCTGCTGATAGTACATTTTTTTCAAAATCTGTGAATGGGGATCAAAATTCCATAAAAAATTATGGATACTCTCTTAAGACCATTTTCGCGTAGCTGCAACGGATAAGGTACTTCCCCTTACTGCCCCACTGAAAGTTTCCACCCTGTATATAACCTGTATTTACAGGCATATTAGATACATTTCAACTTAATGTCTAAAGTTAGCAGCACAACAGCAAATCCCTTTGTGTTGCTAGCGTCGCCACCAATGAAACATAATAAATAGGTCAAGGATCAAGCACTAACTGCTTCAGAATAAGTCTCATAACGCACAGAAACTGTCACAAACCATTACAGGATTAAGAGACAAATGTGTTCAATTAAATATTTTTTGACAAACATTGTATGCAGTGTTCCTTCTGCTGTATCTGTTGTTGTCAATCAAATTGAATTTTGGTGTCGGCAAGGTTAACTGAGCTCCTTATTGATCGCAAGCGCCGCCTCCGTCGCCGGCACACACCATTCAATATACGCAATATCCTTGTAATTAAATCCTTTTGGTTAAAATACCTACCTACAATGCTACAAGATTTTTTTCGCGCGCGGCTAACATCGGAACTAACTATCTTGTTTTGTCTATACCAATTTCTTAAAATGTTTACCAACAAAACAACACCCCGTTTTGATGTCACTCAGGCATCTCTCGATCTATGAAACACATTTACAAGCTTTCTAACAAAAATAATACTGAAGTATCCTATAACTTATTGGACAGGGTGGTAGAGCGATGCCACGTTGCAGTAAACGCACACGGAGCGGCGCTCCCGCGAGCGGAGGCGAAGTACTGCCGGGGGCGACCGCCATTGACGAACACCATCACCACAAGAGATCTAGAAATAGCAGGTAAGACCAACCTCATTCCCTTCCGATGCTGCAAACAAGTGCAATACCTTACAAAAGTGGTGGTAACTGATACTGGCCTGACCACCATTAAAATTCAATGCCATTCCAAAGATGTTTTGGTCAGTGAAGATTGCGCTACGTATTTTTAGGGTTTCGACCTTAAAACGAAAACCGGAACCTTTATAAGATCGCCCCTAAGACGACCCACTGACCGATAATTTAATTGTTTCTTTTTAAATAACTCCAGCTAGGTAAAATTTATTTAATTAATCTATTTGCCTGTCAATTTCAGTTCACGTCGACATTCCAAATCAGAAGACACTAGTTTTAGCGTAAAGAAATGTTTAACATGGTTTAAAGAATATACAACAGCCCTGGACCCAGAAGTATTGGGTGAGTTACTACTTTATCATCATCATCCCCAGCCTGCCTTGGATGTGCCAATACCCAAGCTCCTGCGTCGGTCTCATTTAGCCCTAGCGCGCACTACCTTGCGGTGCGTTTATTCTACTGCAATGCGCGCACTTCTATGACATTCCATACTTCACAGATTTGCGGTAAAAAAAACGCACGGCAGTGCGCGCTAGGCCTTAAGCCCAACCCGCGGTGACTACAATGTCATCTGCCAATCTTTCCGCCGGGCTTCCTACTTTTAGTTATTGAACACCATTGGTTTAGTAACTAGTAAGACTGAAACCCAAATTCTTCTACTATTTTTCTCGGCCTTTACTGTTCCCTCCCATTAGCTAGAGCATACTCAACTTTGACAGTCAATAAGTACGAGTTTATTTTGTATGTACAGGTCCGGAAGGCATGGAAAAGTTCTGTGAAGACTTAGGTGTGGATCCTGAGAATGTCGTCATGTTGGTCATCGCATACAAAATGGGAGCAAAACAAATGGGCTACTTCACACAAGAGGAATGGATAAAAGGTAGGTTTGCAATTTGTTCTCAACTCAATCAATCAATCTGCTTAGCCTTATTTCAACTATGTTGGGGTCGGCTTCCAGTCTAACCGGATGGAGTAGTACCAGTATTTTACATGCGACTCCCTATCTGACCTCCACAACACAGTAACTGGGTAACACGATACCCCTTCGTAAGACTGGATGACAGACTTTTAGGGTTTCCGACGTCCCATAACGACTGTCAAAGATCTACAGACGGCAGCCGGGACCATCGGCTTAACGTGCTTTCCGAGTCACGGAGGGGTCTCGGAATGTATTAGATGGTCCGATTTGGACGATGGTTCAGGTGTTTGGGTGCTTCGATGCCGCAGACAGACACGTTAAACATAGACACTCCTTTTCTTTCGTCGGGGGTCAAGAAGAAGATACACTATGATTATATTATTGCATTCCTTCACCTTTATAAGATTGTGATACACGCTAGTTACATGCGGACATCATTCTCGTAAACTTTGTGCCATATTGTGGAAATTAACTTATTATTAACAAAGAGACATTATTAAATTGACGCTTTAATCAATTTCAGGACTAACGGAGCTACAATGTGACAGTGCGCACAAATTGCAGAACAAAATAGAATACCTTCGCAGCTTACTCAACGATCCCTATATGTTTAAGGCCATTTACAGATATTCTTATGATTTTGCTAGGGTGAGTACAGTTTCTGTCATATAAATAAATTAAGGCACCAGAATCACGTTGTCTTAAACTTTTCGTGTTGTCGATTTCACTTTGATTGTTTACCACCATACCAGACCTACGATACAATAAAACATAATTAAATTATATTAACCCTTTCGCGGACAGTGAACGCCTGATGACGTCATAACAATAAAACTTCTATTCTGTCTCCTTCACCGCCCGTGAAAGCGTTAAGAAAATAAAATGTCAAGACAAGCAAATCACAATTTCTTAGCTTACATTTTCATTGTAACTTTTTTCTAATGAATAGTTCATCAATGCTTGGTTGCGGCCAAGGCTTGTATAGTGCTTTTCTCAAATAACGAGCGGAAATTCAAACAAAGTTAATTATTTATAAATTCCATATTCAATGACGAAAAAACGATAATTTTTCACGCGCCAATATGTTAATTTGTTTCTTTTTTACTTTTAATAGCTCTATTTGCAAACCAGTTCGAAATTTAGGCAAAACCTTTGATAAATTACCTCCTTGGTTGCCATGTATGGAAGTGAAAAGTTCGTTCCATTTTTTAATTACACGACAGTTGTGAGTTTTCATAGTAATTTATTCGGCCGCTAAACACAAAAGATATGGATTTCCATACTAACATTGCTGGCCGCCTGCTCGCATGTATTGCAATTAAATGAAAGACAATTTAAAACACATATTAAAAGTTCACTATGTAAACAAGCCTATTACAAGTTAGGGGATTATATCCAAGATAGGAATGCTTGGAAACATGCTGGTCCAGCTCCATAGGACAATGAGTCTAGACAAAATCAAATTGGTTGCTATTATAATTGTATAATTTGTTATTTTTGTGACATTGATTTTTTACATCCTGTGATTACCTAAACTTATTATTTTAATTTTTTTAGGAAAACATATACTTTTACGATGTTTGTAAATATGTGAACACCATGTATCTATCTCATAATTAAGTTATTTTTATTGCTTAGTTTTTAGTTCTTTTTACCTATTATGGTATAGTAATTTTATTCTAGGTGCATCGTTTTCACATATAATCATATAATTAATGTACTCAAACAAAATATTGTAAATCATTTTTAAAAGAGTAACGGTGGAGTTTCTTGGCCATTCTTCTCCATACGAGTGCTTTGTAAATTGTTAGGCATCGCTTGCCCGCAGGACAAGGACCAGCGCTCGCTGGACACGCACACGGCGCGCGCGCTGCTGGGCGTGCTGCTGGCGCGCTGGGCGCTGCGCCCGGCGCTGGCCGACTTCCTGGCGCGCGAGCGGCGCTACCGGGTCGTCAACCGCGACCAGTGGTGCAACATCCTGGAGTTCAGCCGCACCGTCGACACGCAGCTCAACACGTACGACGCCGATGGGGCGTGTTAGTACAACCATTGTGTCTTATTTATTGCTCTCCTAGCTTTTGCTAGCGGCTTCGCTCGCGTTCATTTAGAATTTGACAATCAATTCGAGTTGCACACTGCTTGTTCTTTAGTGTTTGGTGCCAAAAAACTTAACAACTTAACACACTATTAAACTTTCTATAATAATATAATTCAATCATCATTCGAAAGACACGTGGGGCCATCTGTCATCCTATTAACGTTATTGTTGTTTTCCTCGAGAACAGTACTTTTTTTCGAAATGAAAGGTACCCTATGTCCGTTTCTGTACACCTGACAACGTATATGCAAAATTTCAGGATGATCGGTTCAGTGGTTTAGCCGTGTAAAGGTAACAAACAAATTTACTTTCGCATTTATAATATTAGTTAAGATTAGGATTAGGATATACAATCGTTACACTGTTCAACCCATCAAGCCTAGTGCACAATAAATGGATGATAAAAAAAAATTGTTATTGTGTAATAAGACTTACATGGAGCAGTTGTGGCCCAGTGGTAACTTCTGAAACTTACGAGTTGTAGGTCTTAAATTCGAAGCGCTTTATTTTGTGTGCTTATTTCATCACCACTGCTCTCAAAACGGTGAAGGAAAACAACGCGAGGTGACCTGGCATGTCCTAGAACCAACATTTCGAAGACGTAAAACCGGTTAATTTTCTATGTAACCTTAACCGTTATTATAAAGGTTTTCGAACATATTTCGTTAATTATTTAATATTTTGTTACAAAACCAATGCTGAACTTAATGCTAATATCATTTGTATCAAAAACATTTTGTATCTTCGGAAATAAAAATTTACCGGTTTCATGCCCTGCGACATCTACCAACCCGCACTGGGCCCGCGTGTTGGATTACTGCGCGCTCCCTCTCTCCGAGACGAGGCCTGTGTTCACTAAATAAGCTGGAAATGTTATGCTAATAGTTAGACTTGGTACAGTGCAACAAATATCAATCCCGTCATCAAATTTATTTCTCCAGTCTTGGAATTGTGGAGTTAGACCTTAACATAGTTTTACGGAATGGGGGACGTAATATTAGATGTAAAGATAATATTGACACCAGTTGACAGCAGAATATACTCGCCTAATATTTAGTAAACAGAGTGCTTATAAAGTGAGACAACTACACTAATATTTACCTTTTGAAAGTGACCTCCCGTGATCTACTAAAGTTCCTGCAAGTTGATCAGGAGCCTACCTACCCTATTTTTATCAAACATTAATTAGTTTACCCGGGCGCGTGGCCTAAATCCGATCAGACGCCGCCAACTTGTTTAAAAAAAAAACAACTTCTGTGATAATTCAACGTCCGGACAACAATGGTCAATGTCATTCAGGCGCCAAAATATTTATTTTTCAGACTACACAAATTCTAACATTTTGACTGTCCCGTGGGTTTCGTGGTCGCAAGCGAGACTGCTGAGCGTGGGGTCCTGGATTCGACTCCCAGGTTAAGGCAGCCCGTAGCAGCCCAGAGTTTGAAAGTTGCCGGTTTGATACCCATGTGTAAGCTTATGTGGAACATGAATCAAACGACAAGCACCAGTAATGACTGCCATATTTAATAAATCATTTTTATACCAACATTATCAATGTACCCACATATGCACGGTGCGCACGTTAAGCCGTTGGTCCTGTGCTTGATCTCTCCCCGCTCGTGGTCGAGGGAAGAGACACTGCAATATCTCCCGCTCCAATGACTAGTCTCCGATGAGATTGGCCGCTATGGCCGAAATTCGATCTGGGACACTATACATTCTAATAAATTGATTTCATATTTCCAGGGCCAGTAATGTTAGATGAGTTCGTAGAATGGTTGCGGGCCGAGCGAGCCGGCGACGCGGCCATGCCGGCGCACAGCTGAGGGCGCGGGAGCAGTGCCGCGCGCACGCACTAGCGCACGCGCACGCGCCGCCTGCCCACACGTTGTGAGAGGCCACTGGAGCGCCACGCGGAGTAGTGCATACGTGGAGTGCTGAACATCGGTTTATTAATCAATTTGTACATATACAAGATGAGTTTGGACAGTGTTACCTGGCGTTTTGCTGTATCTTGAGGGTCAGAGTTGTGTTGGTTTAATATATCAATCGTTGAAACTAATTGTCTGTAGGCTGATTTAACGAACGCCAAAAATTTGTATCTGTGGATTAAAATTGACGTCTGGCAGTGTTTATATGTAGAAACTTAAAAAAAAATCGAATATTTCTTGGATAAAGATATTTTGCGTTGGAAAAATCAAACCTATGTTTAGAAAATCGCAATACCCTCGTGTGTGTATTATGCCGGTAATTATTGAATTCAATCAATATTTTAATAAAAAACAAATGTTAATTTCAGCACTCCATTTGTTTACTGCTCCTTGGAATAATCATTGTTGTCATGGTTGACATACAATGTGGATAGGTATAATGAAATGGCCAATAAATGCAAAGTGGAAAAGACTTGATTAGGAATGAAGGGTCTTAATCAAAGGGATGTTAGACCTAAGTTAGGAAATGTTCTTTGTTTAAAGAACAAGGATTGTGGCTCTCTCACAACAAAGCGGTAAGTCGGAACCTTCAGTAAACCTCCTGTATATGCAGACATGACATTGATACTAAAGAATATCTGGAAATTAATTTTATTTATCGCCTTTTGGCTTTATTTATAAGATTTTGGGGGTTTTCAGTGATATGGTCTGTCTAAAATGTTTGTCTGTGAATAAAAACATGCAGGTTTTATATATGGGAAGAAGGCGTGAGTTTATGAGTGATGAGGTTTTATATATGCTGAGTTTGGATTCCATGAATGATGAAAGATTTTATAGATACTCGATTTTTGGATCGCGATAATTTACGTGACAGTATTGAAATAGAGTAGTGATGGTGATTAATCCTGAATTAAAATACTTTCAGAATCAGTGTCATGTCTAAACAGTTGTAAGCCTTAAAAAAATATACCAGATATTCCCATCCTGTACTGTTATTTAACAACTTACAAACTCACTTGCTGATTTCTTTAGTATAAAATACTTGAGCCTTAGGGGGTCTGTAATGTAATTGATTAACAGTGATGAAAGCAGGGAAATTAAATTATTACGTCAGTAATATATTTATCGCGGGCGATAATCGCGTTAGTTTACTGTGACACTTGAAACATATAGTTTTGTTTAAAAAAAAAACTGTATAAAATGAATTTTTGTCTCGCTTTTTACTCTAGCGTTGTCACATTATGTTTTTCTCGTTTTTCTTTGTTATAGCACCACATCGACTTTTTAATTTAATTTTAAACAATGCTAGTGTACAAAGCAGGCATTCTGTCACTTATGCCAAATTGTGGAAATGAGTGAGAACATTTTAGTGTGTTTGTTTGGTCCATAAATATCATTAATTCGTGAATGTTGTAAATTAAATGTACCGATCTTTGTCGAAAAATAAAACAACATGGTATTACAACAGCAGTTTTTCTTTGTAACAAGTCTTGCTTGACATGCCCTTATGACTATCCTTGTACTTTATTTAAGCAAAGCATGCTGCACTTTTTCCCTTATCATTATTTCACAAATTATGTAAATATAAAATTACTTACGCTATTGGTTGGCCACTCAAGGAGCTTCATATTTCAATGGTCAGTAAATAACCTTGTATTTTATGTATTATTAACTTAGTAGACATAAGTTTACGTGTATATTTTTAGCATTTATTTTAGATGTATGTATATTATGATTTTTCAATGCTCCTCAGATATAATTTAAAGAATAAAATACGCAATCTCGTTATCATTATCTAACAAATCTGTTGAAACATATTGAATATTATATTAATTTGCCCACCGAATGTTATTATTATGTTTGCAATAAAACAGTACAACAGGCACGGATAATAATTATTTTCTTTTGACCATGATATGTGGATATTTATTTTGAACCAGTAGCCAATCCTTGGTGGGATTAGTGTAATGTATTACGATTCAATAAAATGCTTATATTGTCTGGTATCTGCAACAGATGGCCTTTCGACTGATTTTAAACACAATGCATAGAATAATTACTGTAACTCGAATGTGCGATCGACATCTCTAGCATTTCTCTCTAATAACATTCTTCTGTCCTTAGCAATAATATTTGTTTAGATATAATCATCTGCTATTTATGTATAGTTATAGTTTCTTAGTCCTGACAAGAGCATAGAGTAAAAACTGATTATTTTTGAAAAGATTATTGAAGACTAATGCTAGACATGTATCGCACATTCACATAAACTATAAAATAGAATAAATCCGTATACACCACAAACTTTAGACTGGATAAATGTGGCCACTTCGAATCATGTTCCAATAGACTAACTCATGTCTAGTCTAAACACTAGGTTTAGGTGTAGATATCGTTTTATATAAGACGTGTAGGTAGTATATTCAAATTCTCTGATTGTAAGTAAATGGTTTCTCTGTAAAATACCGTGTATCCAAATTATCGCAAATCGTTTAGGCCAATGTACCAGAGGTTATTACAAGAGAAATAAATAAAAACATTTGAAACTGAATTGTGTTTTGTTTACCATTGTATGATTGTAACTTTATGTAACTCTGCTCTCATTAAACGATTTGATTATTGAATTCGTAGTTATTTTTTGTGGTGTCATTAAAATTGAATACATTCTTGAAATTCTAGCATGATTTTTTTTGACTGTCACTAGCCAAGTTCGTCTTTCGTGGGTAATGAAAAATCATGTCTTACATTATAATATTGGTCTATTTACAGTATCGGTCGGCTTTCATCTTACTCCTACGGTCTAATAGTGTTTCGTGGAGGTTGCCCTCTGTTTTCGCTTTCTTCAGCTCTGTCACACTACCCTCATTCAAACGAAGCTTCTTGTCTTGAAATTTCTGGAACTTCTTGCTGAAAAATTACTGTTACTTTTAGGCCCGTTTTTATAGAGCGTTACTCAGTACTCTAGCATTATTTTAGACTAGATACAAGCCATTGGATTGGTTGAAACTAGTCTTAAGTAATGCTTGAGTACTGAGTAACGCCCTATAAATACAGGTTATAAGTCTTTTGAACTAGTTAGGGCCTTTTCTTAAATTTTTTTCATAATCATAATGGATCGGAATTCCTATGAGGCCAACTTTTTTTTTTAACTTATAATGATGCGAGAACCGCAAAAAAGGAGTTTGTTGCGGCGGAACAGCACAAGCTGTTCACCCTTGCTCGACCACAACTGGCCTAGTGCAATGATGCCTTATGATGCATAACTAAACCATGAACCCAAAACATGAATAACAAAAAATATTTTTTCTAGTCTGCCAGAAGTAGCCACATAAGAATAATATAAAAATTATAATAATCATAAACTAGGAAGGCTTTTGATTTTAATTGTATATCCAATTTGTTAAATTAATTCATACTCACACATAGTTAACTTCAACCTGTGACAAATCAGCCTGCTCCTCATCAGGCAATACAGACTTGTTGACCTCCTTAGTCTTATTGCTCCGGATGTTACAAAACTCGTCAGTTCCAGCGGCTGTGCTCCGGGCAACAACTGCGTCATCTTCAGGGTCCACTGACATAAACTTGTTAAGGGAACTCAGAATTGCTGTTTTACCTGTGGATTGCATGATGCAAGATTATTATAATATATTTATTTGCAAAGAACCAATAGTAAGATGGTAGAACTTCTAGTCTTTTTAACTTGTAAGTCCTAAGTTTCAGCGAACATATAAAATAATTTGGGCACAGCATCATTTGAGGAATTTAGGTACCTATTTTGGGTTAGGTTTGAGGGAACAACGGTGAAAACGGCCATTAAGGCATCTAGTTTGCAGCAGCAGAAGTTGCACTAATTTGTTCTATAATTTAAATAAATATAAACTGTTTATTGTTAACATTAATATAAAGTTTTTTCCAGTAGTCAAGATTGTTTGTTGGCATGTCATAGGCACCTTCAATATTTATTTGGAAAATGGCATGTAGATGTATAGTGGTTTGCGATCCCTGGGCTAGGCAGATGATAAATGAATAATCCTGTGAATTTCGCGGGCTACCCTGGTGCCTTAAGTGTTACACATTACTTTTCATTTCTCATATTCGGAAAGTAGTGTTTGTTTGATCTGAGTAGCAGGTGGAAAACGTGGGGTTGAGGGTGGTTTCCCACCCTTGGGCGGGAAAAATTCATAGTAATTGCTTCCCTCCTTAGGGCGGGAATGAATTTTAATTAAAGAAGTTTTGGTACGGTAGTCCGCGGTCTTGTGACAACAGCCAGTGTGAATTAAAAAAAATACCTATTAAGCGAGACGGCCCGCGGCGGTGAAGCGGTGTGTTCCATATTTAAAATTTAAAAAAGACTACCTATTATAATTTCACGGAATACTAACTCTGTAAGCTGTACCGAAATTCCAAATATGAGTTTTGACTAATATTTGATTAAAAATGAGTTCAAGCGATTCTGAAATGTTGACCCCAGATCTGGTTAAAGACAAGGCAAATACAGTAATCCAAAATCTTTTGCCACAAATTTCAAAGGAAAGATATGTGAATACATACAATGATTTTATGACATGGTGAGCAAACAAAATAAAATATTTAAGAAAAACTATATTTTTTTTACTTTCCTTATATTCGAAATGAAAAGTAGAGTGTTTAATATGGGTGAAAGTCACCCAATTCCTTTCGACCCTTGTATAACAATCTACTATTCGAAGTTGCAGTTAACTGTACAACAAAATATCCTGAAATAGTCAAACAGAAATTGCTCTTACCTTCCTGCCACACAGGCTCCCATTGCTCCATAGCCCCCACAGCATCAGATCTTCCAACAACCGTCTCTTTCACAACACCCAGATATTTTCCATATCCCGACTTCAAGGCAAACTTGCTCTCTCCAGCTGGAAATGCTGTAAAGATCTCTTCGGGAGATGGACCCTCCCCATCTCCATGAGGAGCACCGAGAGTAAACAAGCCATTGTCTAAAGCTGATACATAAGCATTTTTTCCAAACTCAATGGATACGGAGCCAGTTATGTCTTCAATCTTTTCAACCTTCCACCAACCGGCATGCTTGATGGAATCCTCATCTACATTAGAGTCTCCTGTGTTTTCTTTTTTCTTGTGCTTACGTTTCTTTGCCCTGAAAATGTAAAGTGGTAGGATTAGAAAATAAGATAGATACAAATCTTGTGAAATGGTTTGTCTTCGTTAGGACTTATATTAAAAATGAAACCCATTAGGTCAATAACAACTGTATATTATTATGATTTCAAAATAGGTTACCTTTGTCAGCTATCAGAGCAAACACTTACTTGGGTTTTTCTCCTTTGAAAATCAGTTTGCCACGTTTAACAGCCGCATACTCATCAGCCATGTCTACTCTTAAAATTATTCTAAAAACACAGCTCAATAGCTTTATTTTCAAGATGCAAGCGAAAGATTTGACTTCGGGTATTATTGTATTTGCGAAACGCGACTAGGTCATACTCTATATTATGTAATCAATTATCAACACACAAACTGCAAGCGACAGGCTCTTTAAAAGTGGTTATTTTATTAAATATCATAGATCGCTTCAACAACAAAATAATCGTCCAAAACAATGACAAATTAATTCTTGTCTGCTGACAGTGCTGACTGATGACATTTTGAAAATAATTTAGAGATGTGACAAGGCAAGTTTGTGCTGCTTTTGTGAATACTCGACTGAGTGACAATAATTAACATGAAACAAGGCAGGTTACAAGTTCTTCAACGGTTGGGTTGGTTGCCGGTGATGCCGGTTTTGATGTACTCTTTCGGCATACTCAATGGACTCAGACCAAATTCAGCGTAAGCGTATAGGTGGGTCCGTACGCGTACGCTGATGACTGCATATAGCATGCATCACTCACGGTCATCGGTAATGAGACTGTATAACCCGTGAAAGTATGATCAAGGCTTTTTAAACGCTAGGGTCTTAGCGTTTAAAAAGCGTTTAGCGTCCACAATCGCGAGATATGCGGTCTTAGTGAATATTTCCTAGAAGCCGACGCCAACGCACAGTGGATCGTCCCCATACAAGAGGTGTGACATAGAATAAATAATTGGAAAAGTATTTTATAAAAAAAAAAAAAAAATACAGTTTCATTCCTCTATTAAACAACAACAAAAATTGTTACTACGCTTTCTTTATTTGACCAGCGCTTTCGGAGTGATTCGATGAAAACTGTTATTTTTGTATGGAAACGAACACAAAAATGTCTGTATCTCATGATTCCCTCCTTGTTTCGATTTGCGGTTTTCACTACTGTTATTTACTCATTTTATGCCACATTTTCTTCAAGGACATATGGTGCCCCCAGAGGGCCCCTTCTGAGATATTTTGCCTATAGTAACTATCTTTGTTATTGTAGTCCTGATGGAATGGAGGTACATTAAGTATACTTATTACTGAGAATAAGTCATCACTAAGTAGTTCCTTAAATAACAGGTGCATTTGTGAGTACTTTAATGACTTATCAACTGCTTTTGTTGCAATATAACAAAAGCTTTAATGAATCATTAAATAACGACTACCAGTACTGCTTAATCTAATTAGTTATTGTAATTACTATGTTAACAGCCCTTAAGCTCTGCATTGTGATTGGCTCATGTCATCATTAGCATATCAAATTCATTGCTAGTTGCAAACTTGCTGCCCTATATATTTTAGTGTGTTTTGCAAATATAATTCAGTTGTAAATATAACCTCTACCAAGTGTTGTCATTATGGCTTTCCATGGATTTTCTACTTATCTAGATCTTTATGTTGCTCTTCGTAATCATAAAGATATTCATGACTATGAACATTTATTTAACACATTGAAGTCGAATAGTAACGTCCAGTTAAGTGAAAATGATGTGTCAGATCTAAAGAACCGGTGTCGTCGATTTTGCTATCGAATTTACTCCAAATGGGTGCAATCAAGAAGGACAGTCGACAAGTTCATGGACAAGAACAGAGACTGGTTAAGTTCAGATATCATTTGGCCAGATTGCTTTATGGAAAATATTTTTCACACTGAAGAAGCTGAAAATGGGACAGAAGAGGTAATCAGTCCATCAAAATCGGATGCTTCAACTTCAACATATAAATCTCCTCCCAAACGCTTTGAAGATTTATCGAGTAGACAGAAAAGAAGACGTGTTGATGAAAATATTGCTAGTTGCAGTCGCCCAGATGAGCTTTTACATACTGTTGAAAGTGCACTTAAGTCTGCCGGAAAAAATGATGTCGTCAGAATAATGAAACATTTGCTGGGAAATCCTGTTCACGCTCAACAGTTGTGAATGTCCTGGAAACTAAACAGAATACTTTGCTTCGTGAAGTTCCTATTCACAAAGCACTTGCTCTTTACGTTTACATGCAGTTATCCAAGTGGCGTTACATCACACTTAGGGACTTTAGTTTTAAAGAAGGTCATGCGAAATACCCAAGCTATTACATGTTAGTGAAAGAAAAACTTAAGTGTTACCCGGCAAAAGAAGACGCAATTGTGACTGACACTCCCGCAAAGATACGACTCCAAGCCCTCCTTAGATCGCACAGTTAGGAGGCTGATCGATTCACTTGAATCGAATTTTGATGCTGGTGAACAACTTGTGCTTCACAGTAAATGGGGTTTTGATGGAGCTTCGACTCAAAGCATTTATCATCAAAGGACAACAACAAGTGAACAAGATTTATACAGTGTATTTATGGCAAGTCTTGTACCTCTTAAGTTAGTGACTTCTAGTGGAAGCACAGTGTGGCAGAATGATCGGCCATCGTCAACCACATATTGTCGCCCGATTTCATTTACGTTTATGAAAGAAACGGAAGCAAATGTAAAGGCTGAAATGGATATATTTAAGACCGAGATTCGTGGACTGAACCCGACTGATTGCGGCAATGCTACTATTACGCACAATCTGTGGTTAACCATGATTGATGGTAAGGTGCATTCAATCATATCTGGAAAATCGGCAGCAATGTGTGATTTGTGCAAAGCTCGCCCAAGCGAGATGAATAACTTGGAAGAAGTGAGAGCTAAACCTGTGAATGAAGATTTATACAAGCATGGATTTAGTTCGTTGCATGCTTGGATTCGTTCTATGGAGTGTTTATTACACATTGCCTACAGAATGGACATAAAATCATGGCAAGCAAAAGGTGACGACAATAAAAAAATAGTTAAAGATAGGAAAGACGCTATTCAAGCAGCTTTCCGAAGAAACACAGGCTTACTTCTGGATGTTGTAAAGCAGGGTAGTGGCAATACAAACACTGGAAATGCTGCTAGAAGGTTTTTTGCAAACCCTGAAATTACAAAATTAGACGTCAATTTAATTAGAAGACTCGCCGTAATTTTGCAATGCATTTCCTCAGGCGAAAAAATTGAAATCCTAAAATTCAAATTATATTGTGATTAAACAGCAAATTTATTCATGCAGTTATATCCATGGTATAACATGCCATCAAGTTTACATAAATTGCTGATTCATGGATCGCAGATAGTGGAGCACCTATCAGTAGTGCCTATAGGTTTTTTGTCTGAAGAAGCATCTGAAGCAAGAAACAAGGATTTTCGTAAATTTAGAGAAAATCATACAAGAAAGCATAGTAGCATCGCCACTAATGAAGACATCCTTCATAATCTTCTGTTATCTTCCGATCCTCTTCTAACGAGCCTACGACCAAAGATGACCAATGAAGAAAAAAAATCTTCATTTAGAGAACTGGACGATTTGCTCATACATGATCGGAGTGAATTGGAGCTCATTGACATTTCAACTGATACAATAGTTGGAGCAGTTTCGGAATGTAGTGACATTGAAGAAGATGACGACAATAATGATTATGATGAAGATGAAGAAAATATAGTATAAGTCTTATAATACCTAATATAATTTTTTGTAACTAAATGGTAGTATTAATTTATTTATTTTTTAGTATAATTAGTATTTTTAATTTAGTTATTAGTACTTAGTTGTTTTATTTTTTATTTATAAATTATTATAGCTCTAATTGTAATTTACTTTAAGATTTAATGATATTTTACAGTGTTATATTAGTTAGTGTTATATTTTACATTTTATTGTATAGATTCAAGTTTTTAAATGAACAGACAGCTGTGCTGCTGGGGAGTTTGTTGTGCCACTTCTTCTTCCCAGCTAAAGCACTAGGAAGTGGTGAAGGGTAAGCGTTTTTGGGGGACTGTCTCATGTAATTTTGACGTTCGAAAAGTGCTGATTCTCAGCCTAGTTTGAATAAATGACTTTTGATTTTGATTGATTTTATAAATAAAAAATATATTAATACATATTATATTTTCTTATTCACCATAAAACTTTTCTTTTCGACTTGTTATTGTTAATGCGATGTCACAACTCATTACCGATATTTTTTTCAATATATAGAACTCACTAATGCCATTTCTTCATTTAATTTCTTAATTATGTGTAATTCTCAGTAATTACAATAACTAATTAGATTAAGCAAATACTACTGGTAGTCGTTATTTAATGACTCATTAACGCTTTTGTTATATTGCAACAAAAGCGTTCATAAGTCATTAAAGTACTCACAAATGCACCTGTTATTTAAGGAACTACTTAGTCTCAGTAATAAGTATACTTAATGTACCTCCTGTAAGAAAATGTGGCATAAAATGGGTAAATAACAGTAGTGAAAACCGCAAATCGAAACAAGGAGGAAATCATGAGATACAGACATTTTTGTGTTCGTTTCCATACAAAAATAACAGTTTTCATCGAATCGCTCCGTAAGTGCTGGTCAAATAAAAAAAGCGTGGTACCAATTTTTGTTGTTCTTTAATAGAGGAATGCAACTGTATATTTTTTTTATTTTTATTAAATATTTTTCCAATTTTTGATTCTATGTCACACCTCTTGTATGGGGACGATCCACTGTGCGACGTGGGGAAGCGTCGAGATGTGGTCGCGGTGGATAAGGGCCTGACCCCACTCTCCTTGGCTAAAGAGAACTGGCGCAAGCCTCGTAACACGGCTCGTATTTTTGCTGGTTATCAGAAATTTCATTTCTTAATCTTCAACGAAAGGTGGTATTCCAATTTAGGAAGAAAATGAATGTATTATCCTAAATTTGACATTTAAAATAGTAATTTAGCCAAAAATCCATTCATGTTGTAAAAAAAGTATGTATGTACCGGTTTCCTGTGAAGACACAATATCTGTAGTTGCGCCAGCTGCTGACTGGCGCGTTTAATTAACTTAGCAGTTTTCAGATGTCACTACTATCACTAGTCCAAGAATTCGACACTGTCCATACATTTTTTGTAAACAAGCGACTTCTTCATAATGACAGCCCGTTACGCAGCTGTTCACTGCAAAAATATGGGGACCCATGTAATTGTAAAAGATGTTATATGACGAAAACTATAGAAGAAAGCTCTCCGAAACTATGTTCTTTCTTTTTTAAACCTGAAGACTTTTATGGGAGAAATTCGTATACAGGTGATACTCTCAACAGAACTAAGTCTGTTTCCTTCACCTACAGGCACTTGTGGTGTGATATTATGTAAATTATAGTAAAGGTGTTTGTATGTGTTTTTACCCGACTGCTCCAGAAGGAGGGTTATGTTTTTCGAGTGTATGTATGTATGGATGTATGTCTATTTCTTTGGCACGCTCTGTGGGCTAAACGGCTGAATGGAATTTAACATATGAGGTGTCCTTCGATTTGTTTTAATGATGGAAGTGACATAGGCTATAAAATTTTAATGTGGCATCTGCGAATCAAAAATTAGAGGGGGAATAAAAAAAAATATTTTGTCATTATTATAATATGGGTATCAAATAAAAGCTAGTAAATAGCCAATTCCAAATATATATATTTTATAACACTTTTAACCTACTATTTTGACACAAACTACAAAAAAGTACATTTTCTTTAATAAAAAAATCGAAGCGAAGTTAAAATTGTACATTGACTATTTTTGAAATAAATAATTGGGTTGAGGTCTGAGATCGTTAATTTAATGCCAAAAATATAGTGTTTAGAATTTTTGTCTGGTTTTCCGAATGTATGTTCTAGCATCATGCAAATTCTATTGGGATACATTCTGTTCAAATACTGCATCAAGTCCCTATAAGTCTAGTCAACCAATAGGTTATATATTATCACGCTATTTACTATGGGGATGATCAATATTGCATTATGTTTATGTGCCTCTAAGGTTTACAGTTACAGATTTAACCTTTTAAATGATTACCATCACGCTATATCTTTATGGAGCTATGCAGTCAATAATCATGGCATAAGCAGGGCGGATTTTTCAGTAAAGATATCTTACACCGTTGTAGCTACACAAATTCGGTCTTAGAAGACTGTCCTAAAAATCTGAGAGATTTTGATCTGCACTCACAGATAAAAAAAAAAATTACAGCCAGCAAGAAAATGACCAATTTTCACTTTTTTATGCCAATAGATCCCAGCTGTTTCTTATGAGAGAGTTAGACCAACTGAGATTTGATGCATCGGATCTGGTTCACTTGCGCGAATGACATTTCTGCTAAAGACACTTGCGCCAACCCACCTGTGCGAAAAGATGGTTGTCGTGATTTTGTGATAATTTTTCATCATGGGTGTCGTTGTTATCGTTTTCGAGGTCTCTGGTAACAATGATGGAGACAAAATCAAAATTTGAAATGAACCGATTTTTTTTTATCATGGGTGTCGTTTTCATGGTTTTCGAGGGTGCTGGCGACGATAATGGAGTCAAAATCAAAACGCAAGATGGTGCCAAATAAAAAAACGGAACCCTTTAAGGATCACTTCATTGTCTGTCCGTCCGTCCGTCTGTCTGTCAGTCAAGACCATTTTTTTCAGGAACGCGTAGAGGTATTAACCTTTGAGGCCTAATTCGCGTTGTGGCGAACAAAGGATACTGGTTTACTTTTCATCTTGTTTCCATCCTTTCGGGGTTTTTTTTTTTTTTATTTCTTTTTAAATTCACATTAGATCAGTAACAGAATTAACATTACTGATATTTTTCACTCAGGAAGATCATCCTCGAGTTGGTTTTTAACTCCGATCCTTTCATAAGCCTCCTGTCTTTCAACAAACACAAAATAACCTGTACAACATAAAACGTTTCCACTAAATCTGCTTTTTTACCAGTGGTAGACGCTTCCGTTTTCTTTAGGTCGTCATTTAACTGAGTTACACTCCAAGTCACATACATTTTTATCTACTTTTCGTTTAATTTGTGATGGACACAACAGTAAACACATTTCAAGACATACACAACAATGGCGGTTTGTGGACGAACAACAGTGCTGCCATTACAATATTTTTTTTAGATTATGAATGGGTGCATCACTAGCAAGGTCTAGAAAAGGAAGAAAAGGCCTAGAACCAGTGTCAACCTCGTGTCAACGGGAACCATAGACTTTTCTTATTTTTACCTCAGAATAATTATACCATTTTTTACCCTACTGTGTGACAGCAAAAATAAATAATATCAATAAATTACACGAACGAAACCCAGGCTGTCTTTAATTTGTGGGATGTCTCACGATGTTTTGTTTTTTGTCCGTACCATCATCATTATTTTCCAAAATTTTTCTTCAAAACATCTCGCTATTTGTGAGAATGTTTAGGCAAAGGAACTGAATATTTTTATTTCTGAACGCAAGCTTCTACTCATGCCACTCATCCATTGGCATAGACAACAATACAACATCTTCTGTAACCTACTACACGCCATTTTGTAATTTTGAGCATGTTGATTCTCCTCCGATAATGATTTTATTTTCGCAATTAAGTTGTAATGGCGATGTAGTTTAATAAATGTAATAGTGAAGGAGACTAATAAACCAAAATGGAAATGCCGGAAGTGAAATCGTTCAACGCGGAGGTATTCTTGCATCTAAATTTTCGTATTGAACAAATTGTTCCGTGGCATCATATTAACAATTTTTTTCTTACAGTTATCCGCGTTGTACGACAACAAGCCGCCTATATCAAAGGCGAAGATGAGTGCAATCACCAGAGGTGCTATAAAGGCCATAAAGTTTTATAAACATGTAGTGCACAGTGTTGAAAAGTTCATCCAAAAATGCAAGCCAGAGTATAAAGTGCCTGGTCTTTACGTGATAGATTCAATAGTGAGACAGTCGCGGCATCAGTTCGGACAAGACAAGGATGTGTTCGCGCCAAGATTTGCAAAAAACATGCAACAAACATTTGCAAACCTCTTCAGATGTCCTCCTGAAGATAAGGTTAGTTACATAAAATTAATGTTTTAGGTTATAATCTGTCCCTCTCTTATCTATGTATTGAACAAAATGTTGTTGGAAGTGGCTATGCTACTTTAGCTTTTGATAAAGTGAAGTTTGGTCAAGTTCTTTGTGATGTTTTCAGTCAACATTTGTGTTCAGTATTAGATGTCTCATACATAAAATAAATTAAAACTTGTTACCTTTTATTAATAATAAAATTATTATCCTCTCAGCCGTCCAGTGCTGCTCTAACGGCCTAATGCTGTGAAAAATCTAAAACTATTCATTCTGTTTCTTTCAAAAATATTCTAATAAGTCACATAAAATACCAATATACCACACCTTTACTATTCCAGTCTATTCATGACAATTGTACTAATGCATAAAAAAAAAAACTTTTCAGCGCAACATCATCAGAGTACTTAACCTGTGGCAGAAGAACAATGTGTTCACCTCGCAAGTCATCCAACCACTGCTGGACATGGCCGACCCCAACCATCCCCTACACCAAGAGATACAGCAGCAGCAAAACAATACTGCCAATGGTTACTATCTTTGTTTTATCTTACAAGCCTTGCTTGACTAATGAGCAAACTATGAAGTCAGGTCTCCAAAATGAATACATATGAGAATACCTTCAGTTGGCCAATTACATTTTTTTATAAAAAATAAACAACATAACATCTTGTTTCCCTGAAGGGTTGGGCAGCGGTGTACTTGTAGTACACCCACATTCCGCCAGTTATGTTTAAGTCCCATATAATAGGAGGTGAGCCTATTGCCATCAACCGGGCACAAATCCAGACTCCGGGCTGCCCCATTAACCCAATATCACTTTGCTCGACCCGGGAATCAAACCCAGGACCTCATGGTCAGTAGTAGCGCTTTGCAACCACTGGACCAATAGGCAGTCATATAAAATAAACTGAACTAAGAGTCAGTTTATAAAATGGTTGAGCCACTGTGCAATGCAATCTATATTTGAAATAAAAGAGATGAGAATTTGTATGTTACTTCATTCTGTTAAATTCCAGGAAAATATAATGAAAACACATGGTTAAAAATAAAAAAAATGTTGTTTCAGGGAGCAGTCTGAACATCAGCCACAATGCGTCAGACAACAAGATATCACCAGTACAACCACCACTTCACACACCACAGTCTTCTACACCTATGGGTGATCAGGTAAATAGTATATTCAAGTCTTAGAGCATCCACCAAAGCATAGAGATGCATAAAATAACCAATAATTTTGAGTTATTTTCATGTGTCTGCTCAGCTTTAATGCAATTCATTAACACAAAATGTTAATTTATGCTTTGCATGGATAAGAATTTATTGGAAGAATTGAAATTGTAAATCCTATAAGAAAAACCATTCACAGACAATATAACACAAAACAGTGAATAAGTTTAAATTATTTCTCACTAATTTTATGAAGAAATGACTGGAACAGAAACTTGGCATTCTATACTTGATAAATCTTTCTTATCAATATGTCTTGACCTCAATGAACTTATGATGTCACAAAAAGATTCAACAATTTGTAATTTTAATACATAACAAACTATATAAGTACTGAAAATTATTTAAAATACATGACTCCACAGAAGATCATGCCGACTCCATAGATCTTTGCTTTGATACTAATCTGGAAATGTATGTATAATGTAGAGTTGCTTTTTTAGCAACCAGTACACATAGTAAAAGAGTGGCTTTAATTAAATTTGATGCAATAAGCTGACTAGTTTGTCTAAGACTACTAATCTTGGATAATGTAAATAACTTCCATATATTATGTCAAAACATTCTGAATTGAAAGTGAACATCAATTCTATTGTATGTTATTACTACTAGCGTAAAAGGTGCACTTAGATTAACATGTCAGTATCTAGATAATTCCATCTTTATTCCTTATCAATAACATCACACCTGTTTTTTTCCAAAGGGTTAGGCAGAGGTGTACCTAAAGAAAAAGTACACCTACATTTCGCCAGTAATGTTTAATTCCCATGTAAAAGGGGGCGAGCCTATTGCCATCGACAGGGCACAAATGCAGACTCTGGGCCCAAAACACAATAGCACTTTATCCAACCTGGCAGCAGTAGCCACTAGCTAGACCAACGAGGGAGACAATACCAATCAATTTCATAACAATTTAACTAATAAAGCCTCAATCAGTTTCAGGATCAACCATCAAGCCAGCCGGCGAAGTTTAACAGGAAGCTGCTGAATGACTTTGAGTACGAGAGTGAAGACGACGCCCCGCCCGAGCCGGCGGGCGGCGGGCACAGCGCGCACAGCTCGCACGCCGCGCACGCTCACAGCGCGCCGCAGCAGAACCCGGCTGATGCGTTGGGAAGGTCAATATACTATAACTATTTTAATTCACAACTATGCAGTGAAACTAGGTTTAGATACTGTACTTATATACTGTTGAAAAAGAGCTTTCTGATAGACTTTGAAATAAAACAGCATGAGATCTTAGGTATTTATCACTTACATTATCCCTTAGTCCCCTGTAAATGTTTTCCTAGATAAAGCTCACTGTTGTATTTTTAATTCTCGGCGCTGAACCGAGTGTTGAAAATCTAACAGTGCACTAATCGTTATCAAAAACGGGCATTAATTATATTATTCAAGTGCACTTGATTGATGACTGAGCCGTTTATTATGTTATGATGTATGTAGACTTAAAAAAGCCTGGCAGTTGAGAGTATGTCATGCTCACTTAAATATCTCGCTGATGGTTGCGCGTGTGTTGGATCATTCGGTTCCCTACAAAGTGGTTGAGCTGGATGGTGCTGATCCACGCGTCATGTTCGTGAACGGGCGCCGTCAGTTGAGACTGGTGATCTCTTAACTGCCAGGGCTTATTTGTAATCTTTTCATATTATATTTTGAATTGTTTTTAAATAATTTTTTTTTTTACATTGTTCTCACATAAAGAAGGGACAAGAATAACGCACCCAGGATTTTGTAAGATCTTGATTTAAAACAGTGTCCTTGGAGTTTCTTGCCTGTTCTTCTCCATAGAGATCTACGTTTTGGAATGGGCAAATAGATTCAACTTTCTGACTAACTGACCAACTCTTTCACAATTCAAAAGTGCCTGTAATTGGTTTTATTGAAATAAATGCTTTGAATATTGGAAGACTTGATTGAACATCTTGTTAAAAACTCTGACGTTAGTATCACATCCTTTATCCGCGCTGGCTACTATGCTACCAGTTA
This sequence comes from Tiliacea citrago, assembly GCA_963921375.1. Taxonomy (NCBI): domain Eukaryota; kingdom Metazoa; phylum Arthropoda; class Insecta; order Lepidoptera; family Noctuidae; genus Tiliacea; species Tiliacea citrago. The sequence goes on from OY992793.1 coordinate 3,403,606, forward strand.
TGCTAATCAATGATAATGATTATCTTATCTTTAATGTTTATGTAAATTATATCTTATGTTATTGTTTCAGTATATTAACAAATCCAGAAATCATGAGGCAACTGCAAAGTTTGCAGGCTCAAATGCAGTTGATGACTGGAATGCAGATACCTGTTAGTATTATTTGTTTACTAAATACTCTTGCTAACCAGTAGTTGCTGTGTGTTGCACTAAAAGGGGGAAATTAAACCCTGTTTCTAAGCCGATAATAGTGTAGACTTGTTGTTAAAGACTGGCAATCCTTCAACACAACCCTTAATTTATTAAAATTACTAAAACTAAATGTAATCTAATAATGTGTCCTTAATATTTAACATTTCACACATAATAAAATAATAATAGTCTGACAATCAAATTAATTCTTGATTGTTTTAGAATCTGATGCCTATGATGTCTGATCTACAAATGCAACAAAATCAAAATCAAGGCCTTCCTTACATGGTAAGAAAATTTTACTTAATTCCCTTTATACTTAATTTTTTTTTTTTTGACGAAGGATTAGCTGGTAAGGAGTTGTTCAAAAATAAACTAACATTTGTGCATTTGTTTTCAGGGATCTCAGCAAGATTCACAGAAACAGAACGACCCTAAAGATGACATGGTTGAGTCTGACATAGAGTTTGTGGAGACTGGCCCGCAAGTTATAGAAATACCTGATGCTAATGATTCTAGGTAAATATCTGTATTTGTCACCTATTCAAATACTCAGCGAGTAAGAAAAAAATTGTGTTTCAAACCTTTTTAATTCGCCTTTTGTTATGCATGTGCAAGTCTGTCTTTTTCTCTTTCTAATAACAAAGCAAATACGAAATAAACTAGTTTAATATTCATTCTTTAAAACATACACGATAAATCATTTAGTTGCGGCCGTTGCACGTTTTTTTTTGCCGTGAAAAACTACGGTACATTGGCCGTGTGTACGCACGGTGGTCAGTGTTGTATGGATCACTATGGAAGATTATTGACATACATGTTTTTTCTAAGGCGTGGTTTATACGCCGCCGCGCCGTAAAGAAACCGTGCCGTGTACAAAGGGCCTAATCAAGACACATCGCGCTTTACAGACTACACACAGACTAAGACACAGTTATGACTGAATGACAGACACTACACTACCACACTTTTTTCCAAAACCCGATGTGCCCTATTCACGTCCGCGTATTGTATACTCGACCTCGTAGTTGTTTTACCACCCTAAGGCTAAATGTCATTTTTCCGTCATAAAACGTCAAAATAGTTTTTTTTTTTTCTTTAAAACCATACATGTATGGTTTTAAAATGAGTCTATGTATAGACTCACGCTTTTTTTCCATGGTGATAGGCAGTAACTACAGAATGCCACCTGCTATGATCCTTACATACTCCTTTTGCTTCGTTTACGTTCATAGATCTTGGTCATACACGCACACCGGTTGCGAGTACTACACACCTGACCTTTCTGAGAAAATCACCACTATTTATGTCCATCTACGGCATTCCCTCCCAGTGTTTCCACTCATATCTGCCTTGTAAATACTTCTTTATTAAGACTAATGAATGTGACAATGAACGGTTTAAATCTTACTGAAGTTTAGTATTATAAAAGTGGTACGGTACATTAATAAAAGGTTGACTATGAAATCACTATGCTTCTCTCGTATACTTCTTTATTTCCACAATACTATCAAAAAGCTAACGTATTTATGTAGCGCTTTTCTCAATAGTCCGTCGCCGAAGTCCCGGCGGCACCGCTCGCGGTCCAAGTCCCCGCGCCGGCGCCGCCGCTCGTCGCGCTCGCGCTCGCGCTCGCCGCGCAGGAGGAGAGACAGAGAGCGCGAGAGAGATAAGGAGAGGTGAGCTTTTACCCATTCAAATATTTTTATGAGAAACTAGCACTTCGCTCGCGTTTGGTCTGCTTGGATTTCGTATCTTCGTCTATAAAGTAATCTCGCTGTCTCGATTAAAAAATAGTTTCCAAAAATTAATGGTTGTGATCTTTTTTATTCTATATTTATCAAACTTTTTTATTTATTACAAACTACTATTCAATTGTTTCTAGTTACGAAAAATAAAATGTGTAGGTAACGAATAGACTAAGCGCAGGGCTGTTTTTATTCAGCATTTTTATACCCGTCGCGTCGTAACTTCTAAACGAAAGGTCTGTTTCGAATAATTTAAAGAGGAATTTACATGACTTAGCCAACCTTGACTATGAAACTATTTAGTTGGATAGGGATTAATATAATGATACGAATATCATCATCATTCGATTCTACCCATGTTTTGATTGATTAATTTGAATAAAAAACGGTTATTGTGACTTTACTATAATAGTTAGACTTAAATAGCCTCGCGGACTTTTTTGTGGGTCATGATGAGTACTACAACATGTACACATTATTTTATGTATCATCAATAGTTTTCACAGCGCACACCAAATAATGACTTTTATATGCAAATTGTTGATACCTTGTGTTACATTATTGTAATTTTAGTAGAAAGTAGTTTTTGAAAATAAAACACAGCCCATGTTACTCGGTGTTAATGAAGCTTTCTATAGTTGAAATAATTTTTAAAATCAGTTTAGTAGTTTTTGAGTTTATCCATTACAAACAAACAAAAAATCAAATCTTTTCTCTTTATAATATTCGTATAGACTAGCGACCCGCCCGGGGCTTCGCACGGTTTAAACTACTTGAAATTACTTTCGGAATTTCTTTAATATATTATGTATAAGTTTAATATTAATGTTTCATTCAAATAAACCTTCCGGAATAAATTCTCTAAAAGATGGGGAAAATAGTATAAATTAAAGTCGCGTCGTTTCCGTGTCTGTCTGTGTGACCGCGTTGTTCTTCTAAACTACGCAACAGATTTGGATGCGGGTTTCACCATCATTTAGATAATTTATTCCGGAAGGTTTATGTGTACCTATAATACATTAATATTTAACTGTCTTATTAAAGGAAACTAGGCAACTAGGGGGGGTAGGTAACTAGTAATTTATAAACTTACTAGTTTTGCCCCGCGGTTTCACTCGCATAAGTCTCGATCCCGTGGGAATATCGGGATAAAAAGTATCCTATGTCCTACCCCAAGTCATGGCCTACCCATGTCCCAAATCTCATCCAAATCCGTTCAGCCGGTTTAGCATGAACCAAACAAACTCACTTGCGTGCAGCGCCATTCTAATAATAAGGAGCGATTAATGGCCTCTAGTCGAGCAACAAATCCGTGATTTGTTTTTATTTGACGGCCGTCTCATAACGCACACATGCGTACAAATACTTTCACAAATACTTTAAAAACGTTTTGTATTTTGGAGGGGTGGGTCATATTGTCGTAGTTAATCTCTATGTATTTTTATATATTTATATTCATCTATAAAAAAGAAATCAAGTTGCCTGGATTTGTATAATCATTAATATTTGAAATCTAACTGCTAACTGATAACAAAATTATTTTACCAGTCTCAGTGTGTAGAAAATACTTATTAGGCACTTATTTAAATATTGTTTTTCTAACAGAGATAAGGACAGGGACAAAGACAGAGAAAAGAATTACAAAGAGCGGGAAGCCGAAAGAGAAAAGCAGAGGGAGAGAGAGAAGAAAGGTCTGCCGCCAATCAAGAAGGAAAACCTTAGTGGTAAGTTTGTTAAACAATGTTACAAGCAGTATTAATGCCCGTTTTCACTAACACTATTCGACACCTAAATAAAATCCCGCTGTTAGATTTTAAACTCCGCGCTAAGCTTAGCGTTGAAATTCTAACAGCGCGCTTTTATTTTGGTGTCAAAATCAAAATATTTTATTTCACATAAACCTACATGGGCACTTATGAAACGTCAGAAGCTAGGTGCACGGTTCCAAGTGGTCGTTTCCTATAGAGAAAGTTCGGAAAGAAACAACACAGTTACTTTTTTTAAAATAATTGGCTTATACAATGTTTTCAAACTACAGTGTTAATAGGTATGGGAGGACAGTGTAGGCCTGTCAACAAGTACCAGGTACTTAACAAAATAGAAAATGGCCTACAAGTCTAGTTTATTAAGCCTACAGTAGTCTCACATTCATAAAAAAAATATTATTAAAATAATAAAAATAAAAAACCGGCCAAGTGCGAGTCGGACTCGCGCACAAAGGGTTCCGTACCATTATCTATAAAAATGGTAAAAAAATCACGTTTGTTGTATGTGAGCCCCCTTAAATATTTGTTTTATTTTAATTTAATTATTTATTCTTAAAGTGAATACATAACTAAATATTCTGTGAATATATTTCAAGCGTCTACCTGTTGCCGTTATCAATATCGAGCAAAAACGAGCAAAAAAATCACGTATGTTGTATGGGAGCCCCCTTAAATATTTATATTATTCTATTTTTTTTTGTATTTTTTGTTATAGAAACAGAAATACATCATCTGTGAAAATTTCAACTGTCTAACTATCACGGTTCATGACACGGACAGACAGACGGCGGAGCCTTAGTAATAGGATTCCCGTTTTACCCTTTGGGTACGGAACCCTAAAAACTATTTATACCAAATGAAATGATTTCCATTACAACTGTAACGAATCTGAATTAATATCTTGTCCACAAAAGCCACTAATAAATAGTTGAAATTATAATTGTAGGTATAAGTAATGTAAAGATTATGTCAAGGAAGTATGTAAAAAAATAAAATAAATTAAACATCGTAATTTGGGAGCAGTTAATAAAAATTTACTTATGAAATTTCTAATTAATATTATATTAAATTAATATTATATAATAAAGTTTAATCTTATAATATGCTTTTTTGATAAGGATGGACTCGTTTGATGTGGGTCTTGAACTTTCCATCGCTAAGTTCTGTAACCGGCTTTGGCAACTTGTTATAAAAGCGGATACTGTTTATAAGAAATGATTTGTTTGTTTTAGTCTAAATTTGGGTATCACAATTTCATGTTTACTACGTGTTATAGAAATCGCTTCTTATAACTCTTATAACTACTTCTTATAACTAAGTTTTTGCGAACATAATAGGTTGGGGAAAAAGTTTCTTCGCATTTTTTAAGAAAATTCAAAAATTTTTTTAATATAGTTTATTTACATTTAACTAAAGTATGTAGGTACCATTTGGCTCGATAACTTTTTGCCATCTTGTAGGTAGGGACATGATCCCATTGCTATAGAAATTTTGGGACTTCTGATCAAAATACCGCGACAAGTGGATTTGGCAGTCCTCTCGTGATGTTAACCTGACACTGCTTAAAGAATTCTGAAGAGACCGAAACAAGTGGAAATCTGAAAGTGCAAGGTCAGGACTATACGGCGGATGCATTAACGCCTCCCAGCCATACTCTCTTAATTTTTGCTGAGTGGCTAAAGATGTCTAGCGATCATGATGAAAAACCCCACCCCTTCTGTTGATTAATTCCGGCCGCTTTCTCTCAACTTCTTGCTTTAATCTCATCAGTTGTTCGCAGTAGAGTTCAGAATCGATGGTCCTGCCTGGTGGTAACAGCTCATAATGAATAATGCCCTTCCAATCCCACCACACACACAGCATCACCTTGTTGCGAGTTAACCCGGGTTTCGCCACAGTCTGTGAAGCCTGACCGGCCTTTGACCACGACCTTTTTCGCACGTTCTTGTCGTACGTGATCCACTTTTCATCACCAGTTATCAGCTTCTTCAAAAATGGTTCGGTTTCATTACGTCGTAATAAAGAATCACAAATGAGTACACGGTTCATTAGGTTTCTTTCAGTGAGCTGGTGAGGTATCCAAATATCGAGCTTTTTTTGTACCCAGTTTTTTTCAAATGTGCCAAAACTGTTTTGTGGTCAATTCCCAGTTCTTCAGCTACGTCTTAACTACCGATATGGCATATTGCTCCACTTTTTCAAAAATGGCATCCATTTTATCCGTAATAGGGCGACCAGAGCGACGTGCATCTTTGACATCAAAATTTCCGGATTAAAAACGCTTAAACCAAATTTGTGCTACTCTCACAGACACTGCACTAGGTCCATAAACATCGCAAATTTTTTTCGCGGCTTGCGTTGCATTTTTACCTTTTTTGTAGTAAAATTTTAAAATGTATCGACTTTCTTCATTAGATTCACTCATCTTGACAGTACGAAAAACAAATGAAAATCACACATTTTCCTAATTTGAATTTGGAATTACGTTCTTTAAAATTTAAACTTTCAATGATACCAAAACCAGCCAGATACAAATAGTATAGCCAAAGTAGAATATATAAAGAGATTTTATTACAAGTTCATACATGCTATAATGCGAAAAGACTTTTTCCCCAACCTAATATAAATACTTTCTAAGATATAAAGAGAAGGCAGAGTTAGTACATCAATTTCTTTGAATTTGTTTATAAGGGACTCACGAGGACCCATTCTATACGAGGGCTGCACTAAAAGTATCGGGAATGGAATATTTCCACTGTTCCAGTCAAATTAAAATCTTTTAACTCCTTGGTTTTAAAAATCGAATACCATTTATTTATTTTAAAAAAGATTCTCGGTCTTGTCACAAGGTTTTGTCAAACTTGTTTAGTCGTTGAGAAAATGGAATTGACTCGAGAAAATTCAAGAGCGATGATTTATTATGATTTATGACTTTCGAACTGGTTTAACACAAAAACAGTGTGTTGACCGGATGATTTCTGCATTTGGTGATGAAGCCCCATCCAAAACCACAATTTATCGCTGGTTTGCTGAATTTCAACGTGGACGTGTCAAGCTCAGTGATGATCCCCGTCAAGGTCGTCCAAAAACTGCAGTCACCCAAGAAAACGTTGATGCTGTGAGTAACCTGATTGAGGAAGATCGACATGTGACATACCGCGAAATTCAGGCAACTTTAGACATTGGCATGAGTCAAATACAAATAATCTTGCATGAACAATTAGGTGTAAAAAAAGTTGTTTTCCCGATGGATACCGCATTCGCTCTGTGAAGAGCAAAAAGCGGCTCGCGTTACTTGGTGCGTCAGAACTCTCAAAAGATTCCACGCAGGATCCTCAAATGCTGTATACAACATTGTATCAGGTGACGAATCCTAAATATACGCGTACGAACCCGAAACAAAAAACCAGTCACGAGTTTGGGTGTTCGAAAATGAGTTAAAGCCAACAAAAATTGTTCGTTCACGGAGTGTTGCAAAAAAAATGGTGGCCACGTTTGTCTCCAAAACCAGCCATGTTACGACAATTCCTCTTGAGGGACCAAGAACGGTTAATGCAGAATGGTATGCTAGCATTTGTTTGCCACAGGTCGTTTCTGAACTCCGTAAAGAGAACTGCAACCGCCGCATCATCCTCCATCACGACAATGCGAGTTCTCACACCGCGCACAGAACAAAAGAGTTTTTAGAGCAAGAAAACAGAATTATTAGACCATCCGCCGTACAGCCCCGACCTAAGCCCCAATGATTTCTATACTTTCCCTAAAATAAAGAATAAATTGCGTGGACAGAGATTTTCATCACCTGAAGAAGCTGTGGACGCCTACAAAACGGCCATTTTGGAGACCCTAACTTCCGAATGGAATGGTTGCTTCAATGATTGGTTCCATCGTATGGAAAAATGTGTCAAATTTCGCGGAGAATACTTCGAAAAGCAATAAATACATTTTTAAATAGTAATGTTGTGTCACTTCCTTAATTCCCGAAATTTTCAGTGCCGCCCTCGTAGCACCGCGCGGATTGCCCTCTTTTGTTTAATGTTAATTAAATCTACGTCAGCTGCTGATCCCCACGTCGCCTAGTGTTAGTGGGAACGGCACTAGGAGTTAGACTAGCAAACATTTTGGTTGTCATTTATTGAAGTTTTAAGGGCTGAAAACGTGAATTTACGCTAAATAATTTAAGTTTTTAATCAGTTAAGCCTTTCTATCTTGTATTTAAATGAAGATTTTATAATGACTTTAAAAATACACCTTAAATTCAGTGTCACTAAGACCCTGACAACAGCTAAAGCGCGGTCACTGTCAGACTGCATACAAAAGAAATAGAAGCGCGATGACACAACGCTTGGTAATTTATTGAAAAATATGAAGCAACTAGCTGCGCCCCGCGGTTTCACCCGGGTAAGTCTGGATCCCGTGGGAATATCGGGATAAAAAGTAGCGTATGTCTTAATCCAGGGTGTCAGCTACCTCCATACAAAATTTTATCAAAATTGGTCCCGCCGTTTGAGCGTGAAGGAGTAACAAACATACACACACACAAACAAACTCTCACAAACTTTCGCCTTTAAGTATAATATTGGTGTGATAGTGTGATTATGTATTTACTCAAAAATGAGTTGAGTAATATTTGACATTAAACTTCACTATAGCAATTCATAATTTGTGGACCATTATGCGAATCCTTCCGAAACTTACAAACAGATGATTTGCGTGATATGAATTGTCAGTTTGTGACCATTTTACGATTATTAATATGATTCATAATATTATCCTATTATGATTCTGCCAAAGCGACCTTTTTAGATCCCCAGGGGGCTACTCCGAAGCGATAATCGGAAAATATGATTTGAAGTCGGGTAAGGATTCAAAATCAAATAAGGAAACTTCGGATTTATCTTCGGAGTATACCCCCTGTTCCGTTGCATGCACCCATGGACACAATGTTGTGCGTGCGTTACATTACACAAATTACTTAGTTTAAAATACAGAATGGGTTGATGATGGCTTCGTGGTGGGTCTTTTTACTCCCTGTATTTACATGTCAACTTAACTATTTATTTAGGTTAGCCAATAATTGTTTACACAATAAATTTAAAATAATTTCCATAATAGTATGTTTCTAAATGCAACAATTACTTATAGGCTAACACAACGTGCTTGTAACTTGTTACTAAACATAGTTTCGTCCCTCAGTTTGCAGTACAACTCTATGGGTGGGCCACTTATCAAAGCTAGCAACTCCTGAGGAGCTATCAGACCTGTTCGGCGGCGTGGGCGGCGTGTCGGCCATCGACGTGGTGGCGCCCCGGGGCTGCGCCTTCGTGGTCATGGAGCGACGCAGAGACGCCGCCAAGGCTATCGCTAAGCTGAACAGGCATAAGCTGCATTCGAAGGAGATTACGGTAAGTGACTACCGCGAAGACGTGGGTAGAAGCTAAACATCCGGGTATTTTAACATAAAACATTTATGGCTACCAATCTTTTGGCAATAGTGTAGCTTTCTATCAGTGAAATAATTTTTGAAATCGGATGAGTAGTTACGGAGATTGCCTCCTACATCCAACAAATCATCCTTACAAACTTTACCACTTTATAATATTAGTGTAGATTAGCTTAACCGAAGAAGTAAAATGGTTTACCAAACATTGATTTATATAAAAAACCCAAGATGCACACTTCCGTACAAAAGTAAAACTCAAACTGGCGCGAATTATAGATAAGTAGTTATAGTTATGATCTAAACATACTTTTTTCAAATTCAACCTTACGCGCACGACTTAGAGTTATTTTTACAAGCAATGTACAAGAAGCAATAAAATTTTATGACCGAAGTTTGCCGGTAGGACAAGGCATGAAGTGGTGTCGAATATTTTTTTAAATTAATTTTTCTTTTAATTGATCGTGATAAATATGTGTTCTAAACACATATTTTTACTTTTAACTGATCGTAAATCATGTTTTGGGTAGAACATTTATACACCGTGGCATTTTAATCGTCTTACAACGGCAGCCCACTTCATGTACCCAATGACTACTAATCATTCATGAAAGTATTTTTTTTTATTAACATTTGAATAATCAATAAATATATATATTCAATAAGACGCATGACGTAGTTTGAAACACCCGATACGAGCGCGGTGCGAGCCTTGCTTTTCAAGGGCGTTCAAAAGGCTCGCACCGCGCTCATACTTCGAAAACACCATTCAAAAACACTAATTCACGAACAACATTAAAAAATGGATTCATTTAAAAAAATAAACATAATAATAATAAATTAATACTTCAACCCCTTCCCCCCACTTAGTAATGTGGTTATCAACAACACGTACTATCGAGGAATTTCATATCTACACACCTTAAGGACTATTTTTGCTTGCAGCGCTCGGCCGCTATAGAAATCTCATCAACCAATAGCATCACACCATCAGATTTTTGATGAGACCCTTGTTTTTGTAAATGAAAAAAAAAAGATAGTAAAAAACCAGCTGAGGTGGTGCATATTTTTTCAATGGAAACAATTTCAATGGGAACCCTCGTTCGGTCGTAGTTCGAGATCGTTTGGGACAAGTTTATGGGTTTTTTTATGAGTGGGTTTGCTATGCTTTCAGAAAAGTATAATATAAAATTAGAATTGAGTAGTTTCACAATTAGCAGTTTTTGGGTGAGAGGCGGAAAATTTCCATAATACTTTAAAAGCGCAAAACGCGGTATCGTTTCGGTATAGTATGCTCGGTATACCGAAACGATACCTCATTGCTTTAATTTATCAATTTATGCAGTACCGTTTAATTCGTTGTAATTATACCGAGCATGCTGTAAACCGTGTGACGTGAGCGAGTACAGCACTGCAGAGCTGCAAAAAAACAAAGTATGTTCAATTTAATAAAATCTACAGTTTACACTTTCATTTTTGGGATACCCCGATACGGCATCCCATAGTATTTATTGAGTGTCATAAAGGTTAAAATACCAATTTCTAAGCCAAACAAATATAAACATTGCATACCTAAAAATAAAGTCGAAAATATATAACGGAAAATATGCACTTTTTTTCCCTTTAGAGACGCTCTAGAGCTAATGAAAGTTTATTTATTCTCAACTTTATTTTAAGTGCAGCAAGGTCGATATTTATTTGGCAGTGACAACCGCGCTGCGTTCGACTTCGAGAGATGTTCCCGGCTCTCAATGGTTAAGTAGAGAGGCTAGAAGACTATTATAGGTATTATAAAAATAAAAAAACAATTATCACAAAACAATTTTTATATGAATTCAACTATAAACAAGGGGAAAGTGATATGAAAAAATATTAATAATTATGATCCTGTAAGGGTTCCGTTTTTTCATGAACCCTAAAAATTACAAAGTGTCGAATAAATGTAAATAATACTAGGTTACTATTTCAACGACAAGGCAAAGCTGGATATAAACAACCACTTGAAATCTACAAAATAATGTCGCCTTGTTCCTTACAAATAAACATAGGGTCATTTCTTAATTAGTGAACCTAAGAAGATGTCGTTTTTCTGTTGGTAAGTAATTTTCAATTAATATTTCGAAATACAATTTAAATAATATGTTTCGTAACGTAACGTTAGTTGTTACCGAAAGCTCTGCAAATTTGCAACTGAACCCATGAAATGCGTTAGAACAAAATGTAAAGTATAAAAACATTAAAATTAAAAACTTTCTCAGTTTTGTTTCTTTTATTCTATTCCTAGTGGTCGAGAAAGGGTCACCATATCCGTAGTCAGACATCTGTTATCATTGTAACAGAGCCTACAAAAAACGCATGAACAACAAAAAATCTGAAACGACAAAATATTACTATGTATTTTTGTTTCATTGGTCGATGCAAAAAGGGGCGTAAAACAGATGTGGTCATCGTGTTCACGGGATTTTGTTTTGAAACTGGTTAGATATGGAATTCCTCGATAGTACATAAACAGAAAAATATCGTTGTTTACCAAAGATTTGCTATCGTTCTATGAAGAGTTCAGTTACGTATCTCCAAAGTTCATCTTTAGATCATGATTATATTCATTATGGCACCATCGGAGACTATATTCTTATTCTTACACAGGAAATACAAAGAATTACTCAATTATGCCCTAAAATAAGTAATCGATAAGTATCCATTTATTATTAAATCGTCGAATTGATGACCTCTTCTCCTTTAGGAAGTCGATTAAAAACTACACATAAAAATAAACTATACATATTAATTAAAAACTAAATATAAAAAAAGTACAAGTTAACAAACTTATTAATTAAAATAATCAACATAATAACAAAAAATCGGCTCCATTGTTAGAACATTATTATTTGTATTATTCGACTAAATTAAAAGGATGTTGTAATGCATTGTTCTTACACTGGAAAAGCGGCCATTAAAATTAGCCGTGTTATACTTGGACCGTTGACTGAAGTTTTAAGACAAATTAAATCAAAATCACCGAATGATCCCTATATTTAGTCATATAAACAACAAAAACAAATCAATAAACTTTTAACTTACCGAAAGTACGAAATCCCATCCATTTTTAACGTTCTTGACGTCATATTTTTACAATTTTTCATCCAACACTTCGGCATTTTTGCCGTGTATGCAGTGACGCGGTCGACGCGATACTATTTGAAAGGAGCGCACAATTCTACTTTGTGCGCTCTTTTGTTGCGGACGTTTTTGAAACTCTGATTATGTATCTTGGATTATTATATATCAATGTTACCAAATGAATAATTTCAGAATAAACAGATAAGAAAGACATTTTTTTTGGTTTATCATCAATACCCATCACGTCTGTGTAGTTTTGCCAATTAATTTAATTTGACCTTGTATACGTGAAGTTTTGACTTAACTGAATGTTTGGTTTAGTTCAGTCAAAAATTCGCGTGTATGGTCAAATTAAACATGGGTTATGCGATATTAAACCAATAGCACGATGAAGTAAACAACTCTGGTTCAAACCAGGGACCGTACAACCCCGGTTAAGGGTTAAGCCTTTCGATGGGGTAACCCATTCAATGGGTTACCTTTATCATGATGTAACCCATTGAATGGGTTTTATAATAGAAACCCAGTGAAAGGGTTACATGATAACCCATTGAATGGGTTTTATACTTGATTGAAACCCCGTGAAAGGGTTACATGATAACCCATTCAATAGGTTCTATACCTACTTGAATCCCAGTGACATGAAAAAATCATAATATTATGTTATTTCGATATCCGCCCAGCACGCGTAGCATGACCAATTCTATCTCTTCTACCCAGGGACCATTTTGGTTACCATTTTAGAAAAACCCTATCGATAATCCTATCAATGGAACGGGTTTTCCTAACCAGTTAATCAAAAACCCATACGGTGTGGATAACTTTGAATGGCTTAAAGTAAGCCGTTCAAAAGGGTTACCCATGCCGTATGGGTTTTTATCGAAAACCCTTTCAATGGGTAACCAAAATTTAATTTAAGCCGTTCAAAAGGGTTACCCATATCCTATGGGTTTTTGTTTAACCGCTTAGAAAAACAAACAGCACAACTTAACTGCGATCACAATTCAGTAAACATTTTAAGAGTTTCCGGAAAAATCACCAAGTGAAATCAAATTAAACAAAAAAAATTGGCAAATCTATGTAGTTTGTAGTAGCGGAAAAAATATATATTATTCTTGAACATGTTACGACCAAAACACGTTTAGAAAAAACTTTCTTTGAGATTCAATCCTAAATATCTGTTATAAATATCAGCGTACGGTAGGTATTTAATTAATAACAAGAACGTCTTATTTAAACGCAGAACTTGGTTGTTTTTTATTTTCGATTATTCAACTCATTTTTGAGTAAATAAATAATTTCTTCGTATTATGCAATAAATTACAAGCGTTGTGTCATCGCGCTTCTCTTTCTTTTGTATGCAGTCTGACAGTGACAGTGGTTTACCTGTTGTCAGCGTCTTAATACAGCGACGTAAAGACGACGTTTGACAATTTATGTTGTGGAAATAAGAGACATAATATAAATGATTTATTGTTTAGGTGGCATGGGCACCCGGCAAGGGCGTGAAGGGTCGCGAGTGGAAGGACTACTGGGAAGCTGAGCTCGGCGTGTCGTACTTGCCGTGGCAGGCGCTGCAGGCGCGCTGGGCGCTGGGCGCGCTGTCGCTGGACGCGCTGGAGGACGGCGGCGCCGTGGACGAGGACACGCTGCCGCCCTGGTTGCCGCCTAGGGTAAGGGAATATATATCTACTTCATCCAAAAACTTTTCACTGACAGACAACGCATGCGCAAATTTAGGCTGGTGTGGTTACCATAATCCGGTGAGTAGATGCATGAAACTTTGCACAAGAGTTAATTATGCAACGAGTGAGCACTAAGAAAGGATTTTTGGAATTTATCTCTTAAAATAAAATCCCAGTGTTAAATAGGTGATGAACATTCGAATGGAAGTTTGTCATTTTTGCCGATGGGAAATACCATCGGGCTTGTTTAATGATAAAAAACCGGCCAAATGCATGTCGGACCACGCACTATAAAGGGTTCTGTAGTTAGGATGAATTTATCCCAAAAAAACATAACATTGTAGTTGAAAAATATGTTCTCTGATACATCAATATACACCACGGTCAATTCTACAACTGCAAATGTAAGTTTGTAATCGCATTTTTTTTTAATGTGATTAAGCTACAAATTAAAGAATTTCGGACTATTCCCTTTACTTGTGCTGTGAGACCTTGTTTCTTGCCAAATTTTATGATTCTAGGTCAACGGGAAGTACCCGGTTTTGATTTATTTGAGTGTCAGTATATATCGCATAAATGCCCGTATTTTTTTATTGCGTTGACTTAGAAAATAGATTTTTTTAAAGCTCCAAGGGACCATAGATCTAAGTATTTTATATATAAATTTTAACTCTCCACGTGTTCCTGAGAAAATAAATCTTGACAGACTGTCAACGAAATGATCCTACAAGGGTTCCGATATGCCTTTTGAGGTACGGAATCCCAAAAATATGCGTAAGATTTTCTGTCGCCTCTTATTGAAATCGAAAAAAAGTTTAATACTGTCTTTTTATAACTAAAAGAAATTTATTCCGTATATAGGACCTATAATGTTTTGGTTATGGGTGTATAAATTGTTTTGGAACAGAATGTTTATGTACTTTGTTTTGGTAAAATATATTGTTTATTATGATTTGTACCTATGCGGTGGATACAATGACTATAAAATGGTTTTTTGTCCGTGTCTCTCTCTTTTTGGGGCTGACTGTACGACAAACTCATTGTCATAAATCATAAAGTTCAAATGGGGTTATAAACTGAAAGCTCGTAATTGGTGGCAGCACTGTTGTCTATCGACAAACCGACACTTGGACACGTGATAGTAGTGAGATTTGAAGTGAGCAAGTAGCAGTTTTTATCTCCATGCCATTGCAACCAAGATTTATACAGATCTTTTTTATTTCCAATGGTCACTCAAAACTCAACTTAGACTATATATCGCTAAAGTTGATAGTTGAGCACGTAGGAGTGAACATAAACGAATCTAAGATTATGAATTCAAATTTAAAGCTTCTCTTTTCTATTATTTTTTTATTTAACTTCTTAAATAAACCGACAATATCATTCTACAGATCCTCCCCAAATCCATGATGGAGAACATGTCGATGCTAGGAATGCCGGGCCCGGGCGCGATGCCTATGGGCGGCATGCCCATGCCGCCGGCCAACATGCCCATGCCGCCGGCCAACATGGCCATGCCGCCGGCCAACATGGGCATGGCACCGGCCAGCATGGGCGCCGGGCTGGCGCTGCCGGCCCCGCTGGCGCCCAGCTTGCCGCCGGGAGCCAGCCCAGGTATCAATATACCTAGGATGCCGCCGCCTGGGTAAGTCACACTTCATTATTTTGTCAATAAAATTCTTTTTTCAACTACCTAGTAATATCGTAGTTGTTAACTCAAAATGCCAACAGAAACCTGAATATTTCTGCACTGTTGTTAATTAATTAAACATTTTCATTGACCAAAAAGTTTTCATATGTTCCGTATAAAGTGTACGCTGACAACCAAAGAGATTTAAAAATAATACGTGCTGGCTGTAAAGAAATAATAATAAAAAAAAGAAAACTAATTGCGTGGCGTGAACTTTATAAGTTTTACTGCTGAACATTACGAATTTCATCAGAATTAGTAAAAAAATGGATTCTTCTAGTGAAGAGTTGTCAGAAGCTACAAAAAATGAGGCTCTGCTCATAATTGATAACCTATTACCAGAAAACTAGTGCCAGATATTTCAAGGCATAATTTGAAAATTTCATGTCTTGGAGAAACGAAAGAAAGGTTAAATCTGTATCTGAGAGTGTGTTTTTAGAGTATTTTAGTGAGCTCACGAAAACTATGAAGCCATTGTTGTAGTAGTTGAAAGAAAAGCATTACGCACCTCGCTTGTCTTGACTTCTCACTGAACTCACTTTCTGCTTGGTGCAGTAATCTACTATTTTGCTCCGTTGGTGTAATTGCTGAATGGCTTTCCAGTGGGTGGATAAATAAATAAATAGCTTTTAAATCGGTGGAAAAGAAGACGTAATGAAAAATCATTCATATGTTTTGGCTGAGCAAAATTAATCATTAATCTTTATGAAAAATTATTATACTTCGAATAAAAAAAATAATAATAAATTGAATAAGAAAGCTTGCATTGCACGCTTTGCAAACAAACTGAGCGTGACTAGCACTACATACAAAACATTAAAATAAATAAATTACGTATTCAAACTGACAACTCTGTCTGAACTTGTTTCTTTCTCTTCAGCCGTCTCTCGACGCTACCAGTGCGGCCATTCCTTGCTCTGTGCTGTATACTAATGCATTTTTTTTTCTCGTTTAACTAGATTGATTGATCTCCACAGCATGACGGCGGGCATGCCACCTGGTCTAGCCCCGGGCATGCCGCCTGGAATCAGGCCGCCCAATCTACCCAACATGCCCAGTGGAGTACCTGGTAAATATTACATTTTGATTGCATCCAAGTACAAAATAAGCCAATGTGTAGTCCCGTTAAGTAACACCAATGCTCGATAAAAACGACTTTGATAGTAATTGATTACATATAGAAGACTCGGATCGCCAATATCCAGACACAATCTTCATTCTCATAAAAATCTTGTGTTGGAAAAGTGTTTAAATAAAAATTCCATCAGAGTTTTATGTAGGGTTTTTAATTAAATAGATCGAAAGGACAAAAAGACCGAGAAACAAAAAATAATTAAATTACTACATAATTTGTCCATGCGGATTGTGCCTGTTTATAACGACTCACTGTAAGATCTTTCATTATCAGTTTACGAACTGTTGCCATAGCAACGAACGAAGAACGTATCATAATACGTTCTTTGTTTAAAAGTGGACATTTACTGCTACTAAGACCAAAAACACCCAATTTAAAATCTAGGCCTATAAAGCTTCCAGTGTTAGCTAAAAACATTAATACATCGTCTTAGCGTTAGCGTTTGTCGCAGGGCTACAGAACGAGGCCGGCCTGCCACCCGCGGGGCCTCTACTACGTTTCCCGCCTGGTATGCCGCCGCAGTCATTGTCACAATCCGGTGAGAAATGTTTACTTTAAGTAATTTATTTGGGAAAAACATTTACAACATTATCTATGTGTCGTCTGTTTACAGTGTTTTTAATAGTATATTTTGATGCAAGTGTGCAAAGTTTGTCATTGCATTTGAGGTGGGAATTCAGCCCATCCCGAACGCAAGGGATAAATGGATCCGAGAGTGCAATGACAAGTGCTCATGCGTGTCAAAATACGATTTTCAACACATTTGCAAAGGAAAAATTAATAACATTTCATAAACATAATATTTTGTGACAGATGTCACACTTTATTATGCTAGGATGCAAAGTAATAAGCACTTGTGTTTAACACACTGCATTGTGAACCTAAGAGCTGTAGTAAGATCTACTTGTCGAGCAAGTGTGTAATATATTTTTTTTTTTCCAAAATACCAATGTCTATTGAACACTGATTTAATGTCGTAAGAGATTAGTGGCGGCCCAGTGGTAACGGCTCTGACTTGCGAGTTGTAGGTCGTGGGTTCGAACTGAGGCAGGCGCTTTACTCTGTGTAAATTAATTTATCACCACTGCTCTCACAACGGTGAAGGAAAATATCGTGAGGAAACCAAACAACCAAAAATTCGAAGACATGTGACATTTACTAACCCGCACTGGGCCCGCGTGGTAGATTGCAGCCCACTTCCTCTCGAAGAGAGGAGGCCTGTGTCCCAGCAGTGGGAACATTATAGGCTGATTGTGCTTACGCTACCGTCGTCCGCAGGCATGGGCGGGTTCCTGAGCGGCCTGCTGGGCGTGCGCGGCCTGGGCGGCCTGGCCGGCGTGGGCAGCCTGGGCGGCCTGGGCGGCCTGGGCGCCGGGCCGCTGCTGCCGCACGCGCTGCGGCCCGGCGCCACGCCGCCGCCCGCCGCGCAGCACCCGCACGTGAGTGTGCACCTTGTTACTGCGTTAACTAAACAATAAATAAATAATACATATAAAACATTTGACCGCTAAATTTTCCCGCGGCTCACCGCTGTCACCGCAGCCACTAGCGACTATCCTGCGTTTGCAATTTAGTTTCAAGCACGAAAACAAATACGTTTCAAGAAAAACTAATAACACAAAGTTTAATACAAATCCAATATTTTTTAGGCCTTTTTCAATATTTGTAGTCATTATGTACTGAACTTAATTAGCACTAAAATGAAGTTAATATTTATTTATGCGGAAACAACATTCATTCCAAACAAGAAATTGAATATGGAATTGTTTTGTGAAAGGCCTCGCAACTGCAACCACCTAGAATGTTTCTCTATGAGTAGTGAACTTTCTAAAACAACCCCTATTTACAGAGGGGTGACGCACATCATAGCGACGATGCAATGGATCTGGACACAGAAGATAACCACGGCGACGAGCCCAGCAATGACGCCAACGACACCAGTGGACCGCCGCCCGCGTTACTACCTGATCAAGTGAGTACTAATCTCAGCACAAAATGTATAATGAAATCTGTTCAATGGAATTATAAACAAATTAATCGGAAAACGTACCTGTGGATCCCAATTTGTAATGTTACAAATTGAGTGCTTTGATTTTCTGAATACTTAAATCTGAAATTTTAATTTTAAATCACTATAGATGATTTCATTTGACAATAGAGGTTAATATCATAACCTCAATTTTCGTCGTTGATTTTTCAGTTACGATGTAATGTTAGTTGAACAACAGTTCTTGGAAATAGGTGAAACATAAAATTGAAACCTTCTATGAGTAAATACAGATGAATGAGTTACTAATTCCCTTTAGAGAATGATTGCGTATGAATTTAACCTGAACAAGGTTTGATGGAAAAATTGAATTAATAGTCTAACTGCCAGATGCACGTAAGTCCATTAAATTTAATTCCCCCATTAAAAGTAATGCTTGCTGTCTTTATCTAGCGGAACATAAATCAGAAAGTGACAGCATAACTTTTAATGGGGAATTAAATTTAATGGACCTACGTGCAACTGGCGGTATATACCGAAAGTAACACGATTCCCCTTGGTAATCATGTGACCAAGTAACTGGGTTAGTGGAAGTCAGATAGGCAGTTGCTCTATGCAAAATACTGATATTCAGCTGTATCCGGGTAGACTGGAAGCCGACTACAACATAGTTAAAAGCTAGGCAGATGATGACGTTCTCACCTTCCAAACATGTTCGAAACCATTTTTTAAACGATTTTTTAAATAACCACGTGTACTTCTCTGGCACAGATCCAAGCGCTATTATCAAAACCTCCACCAAACTTCAATTCAGCGGAGCCTCCACCAGGATTCAACATGTCTGAACCTCCACCCTTCAACGTGAACCAGCCGCCGCCCGAAGACAAGGAAGACGATAGGAAAGATAGGGACAGAGACAGACGAGGTGGCGATAGAGACAGAGATAAAAGAGGGGATAGAGACAGGGAGAGGAGGGAGAGAGGAGATAGGGGCGACAGGAGGGAGCGGGATAGAGGAAGAGATAGGGATCGGTGAGTTTTTGATGTTTGTTTATTTTAATAAAACGACAAGCCAGACGACGATCGGTAATAAATGGACAGATATAATCGCGGCGAGAGAGACAGAGATACGGAGAGACGGGATAGAGCCGATAGCAGGGAGTGGGGTAGCAGAAGAAATAGATATCGGTGAGTTTTTGATGTTTTTGTTTTTTTAATAACACGACAAGCCTGGCGACGATCGGTAAGACATGGACAGATATAGTCGCGGCGAGAGAGACAGAGATACGGAGAGAAGGGATAGAGACGATAGCAGGGAGTGGGGTAGCAGAAGAAATAGGGATCGGTGAGTTTTTGATGTTTGATTTATAAATAACTGGTTTGTGTCTGGTGTAAAAGGTGTAAGCTAGGCGTTACGCTGGTAAAATCTATAAGGACAGACCCCTTATTAATAAAAACCGACAATTTTGTAAGTATTAGTCATAGTTTTCTGCTTTATTAAACAGCACGTGTCGTGAAAATGTGATAATAATTTAATTTGTCAAGTATGCCGCTTTATCAGTTATATTAAATAAAGACCGGGTTCTACCAAATTTTTCTTAGTCGACTTACGCCGATTGCTTCTCGGTAATGTTATACTTGCCAAAAAATAATAGGCTCGTTTTGACATTGGATGGTTTTGTCAATCGCGACGTAACTAGTGAAGTAACCGTACGACTCGGTACTCGATACTCACGATAAATTGATTCAAGTTAAATGTCAAAACGGGCCTATTATTAAATGCATAGGTTAGCTACGGCGTAACTCGCTGGGGCGGTACAGATGCACCGACACTCTTTACCCTACAAAAGAAATTAGTTAGAATCATGGAAAACATTATTCAAACTGACAGCTGCAAACCCTATTTTCTAAAATATAATATTCTAACCCTCCCCAGTATTTATATTTTGGAAACATGTAAGTTTGTCCGTAAGCATCAAGAGTTCTACACAAAACGCGAAGACATCCAATCACAGTACACACTTAGGCACCGAAACAGGCTAAACATTCCAACATCCAAGCTCAAAATGCATTCCACAGGTCCCTACGTAATGTCTATAAAAATATATAATAAACTACCGGACATAATAAAGAAAGAAGAAGAGTTAAATTATATTTAAAGAAAACTTAAAAAATTACTGATAAACAAATGTAATTACTCATTAGCTGAATATTTAAATGATAAACATAAATAATAGGGAAAGAAAAAGTATTCATAATAATTTAATTTATATAGTATATTTTAAGGACATTATTTATATAAGAATAAATAATAATGATTGAATTAAATAGCAATAATATAATAAATAAATAATATAGCAATAATAATTTTTCAAAGAAAACCAATTTAGTTAGGTACTTATATGATTAAACAGAAGTACAGGTATAGGTAACATAAGTACAGGTATATCAAAATTATCTAAAATATTAAAATACTTTTCCAGATAAAATAATACATACACTTGAGAGCAATAAAATCGCACACCCCTTGTAATTTGGTTTATTACTGATTGTTTTCTAAAATCTAAAGATATTGAGTAAAAATCATTAGACAAAATTAAAGCATACAAGCTTAGCTTTACAAAAACATAAAATTAAAATCATTGACCTTCACGTAACTTACAAAAACCGACCGTACACCGAATTCCCCAAATTCACGCGTTTGCGTTGTCACTACTTGCACCCTTAGCCGCAGGTATAAAAAGGTCGGTTTATTGGAATTTTTAATCCAGAGGAAACTCAAGTCCCAGCAAGTAGTCTCTATGCCTCCCCTGACACGACCCGACAGGACGATAGCATTCGACGACATCGACAGGGCTGAATGCCTAGCTGACAGCCTCGAGACCCAGTGCTCGCCCAGCTCTCAACCAGTAGGTCAGGCTCACCTCGCCGAGGTAGATGCCGAAGTCGAACGTAGAGCCTCTCCCCCTCCGGTCGAAGACCCTGATTGTCCTCTAGACCCCGTCTCCCCGGACGAGGTTCACGATATAATCAAGGGTCTGAAACCCCGTAAAGCCCCTGGATCAGACGGTATCACTAATAGGGTGGTCCAGATGTTCCCAGCCCACCTGATTATGCTAATGACCACCATCTTCAATGGTGCTCTTAGTAATAACATTTTTCCTCAATCGTGGAAAAATGCCACCGTCATCGGTATCCCGAAGCCCGGCAAGCCTAAGACCGAGCCTTCCAGTTACCGTCCCATCAGTTTGCTCGACGTTTTCGGCAAGGTCTATGAGAGGCTTATTTATAAGCGTCTCAAGAGACTACGCCGAGACGAAGGCCCTCATCCCCAACGAACAGTTCGGTTTTAGAACCCAACATTCTTGCGTACAACAGGTCCACCGTATCATAGAACACATAAGCGCCGGTTTCCACGCGGGTTCATGACGGGTGCTGTGTTCTTCGATATCGCGAAAGCGTTCGACAAAGTCTGGCACAACGGCTTATTGTATAAGCTATACAAATTCGGTGTGCCAGATCGTCTCGTGCTCATCTTACGGGACTTCTTGTTGGACCGCCCCTTCCGCTATCGCATCGAGGGTGCGCTCTCTTCCCCTCATCCGATCCGCGCAGGCGTCCCTCAGGGGTTTGTGCTGGCTCCGCTCATTTTTACGCTGTTCACCAGTGACATCCCGAAATGTAGAATGGCGCAGTTAGCTCTGTTCGCAGACGACACGGCCATCTACTACACCGGCCGCAGTCAAGACCAGATCTCCCGCATCCTACAGAGCGAAGTCAACAGACTCGGTGACTGGTTCAGGAAGTGGAGGATCGAGGTCAATCCTGATAAGAGCCAAGCGGTCCTCTTTTCTAGGCCCCGGCGTAGACCGGACCTACCCCGACAGATCAAAATGTTCGGCAAGCCTATCCCTTGGGAGAAGCGAGCCAAATATCTCGGTGTGATCTTAGATCATCACATTTCGTTCACTGAGCACACGCCCGTCCCCATCTCATTCACAGAATGCAGGCACTTCAAAACCGATTTCTCCGTAAAATTACGGACGCTCCATGGTTCGTTCGGAACGAAACCGTTCATGTAGATCTTAGAATCCCCACCATCAAGCAGTTTATGAAACGCGCGACAAAGCGGTTCTTCGAATCCGCAGATAGACATCGCAACCCCTTGGTTGTGCAGGCAGCTAGCTATAGGCCTTCTCAAATTAGTCAGACTCGCCGACCTAGGCATACTCTCTCAGACCCGGATGACCCCATTACTCTCCTTCAGGAAAGCAATAGGGCCACAAGTACAGTGCACAAATACAAACCGTCATTCCGTCCTCGCCGCCGAGGTACCACGCGAAGTTCAAGAATTAATTGTTCCCCCCGTCCCTTGCACGTCGAACCGCCAGCCCCTAGGCTGAGTGAGCCGTAGCATTTAATAGTAATCCCCGATAATAATCATGAATTTAAACTTTCGATCCAGCCCGTCCCCAACTTGCTGTTTTTCCCCAACGACGCCCTAAGCCGAGGTTCGTACCCCACAGGGGGTGCCCTTAGAGCGCTGTCGTTTAGTTTGTAATAATTATATTTACGCTCCTGGCTGGAGGCTTTAAGCTCACACCTTAGGGCAGCCACAGGAAAGACCGGTTAAGCAGTCACGGCCTCTCAAGATCAACTGCGAGATGCCATACAAAAAAAAAAAAGGAATTTTTAATCAGTTGCATACCGAAGGTCAACGTGATAACATCTCTACTGGAAGCATACGGATTTACTGGAAAATATGGATACCACGCCCGCAGAAGCCGCTCAAGTTATTGCCTTGCTCGAAGCAGGCCATAACCAAAGTGAAGTTGCTCGACGGCTAAAGTTGAGCCGCTACTCTGTTCGTCGTGTATACCAGAGGTTCCAAGAGACCGGTGGCTACATTCGGCGACCAGGATCTGGCCGGCGACGCACAACATCAGAGCGTGATGACCGCTTTCTTGTGACAAGCTCTTTGAGAAATTGGCAACTGAACGCGGTTCAACTGGGACAACAGCTTCGAGAAGTTCGCAATGTCAGTATAAGTCGGTGGACAGTTCGAAGAAGACTAGGTGAAGCAGGAATGACTTCACATCGCCCAGCAAATGGTCCCAAATTGACCACAGCTCACCAACAAGCCCGGCTACAATTTGCTAGGGAACATTTAAATTGGACGTATGACCAATGACGGGCTGTTATGTTCTCTGATGAGTGCAGAATGACTTTACATGGTCATGATGGACGCTCTAGGGTCTACAGAAGGTCATCAGAGCGATTTTCACAATGCTGCATAAGCGAACGTGTGGCTTTTGGAGGTGGATCGTGTATGTTTTGGGGTGGCATAATGTTGGACACTAAAACTGACATTGTATTCATCACTACGGCGAATACCGGCCCGAGATCGAGAAGTTTGACGGCTGCACGATACGTCGAAGAAGTGCTCGAAGAACATGTGAGGCCGCTTGCGTGGCTTATGGGAGAAGATTTTCTCTTAATGCACGACAACGCCAGACCGCATGTCGCTATAACAGTTTAGAAGACGTTGGAATCACCGCGATGGAGTGGCCACCTCGTAGTCCTGATCTCAATCCGATTGAGCATGTCTGGGATGAGCTAAAAGAAGAGTTCGCACAAGAAGCCCTGCTCCTACGCGCCTCCAAGAGCTTCAACTTGCCATTGAAGAGGAGTGGAACGCCATACCACAAGATTTCATGGTGAAATTAATACGGTCCATGAAAAACCTATTAAGAGCTGTAATCAAGGCTAGGGGAGGGAATACACCTTATTAAAAAACAATTTTATCAAGCATTTTGAGCTTCATTTTTATTCTTTCTTAAGCAAAATTGGGTAATTTTATCCGTTGGGTTTTGTGCCCTAAAACCCCCTATGGGTATTTTTTTTACACTGTATTTGATATCATTAGAAAGGTACTGAAGTAAACATTCAAATAGTGTAAGTTTTATTTTAATATGTATTCACATTCATGAAAAAAACTGCTTTAACAACAAAAAGTCAATGTGTGCGATTTTATTGCTCTCAAGTGTATAATAGGTTGGGGAAAAAGTTTCTTCCCATTTTTTAAGAAAATTCTAAACATTTTTTAATATAGTTTATTTACATGTAAGGCCAGGTAGACCAAGCGAAGTAGGTATTTAAAACTACGCGAAGCGAGCCGTGCGGTTACGTCGCCGGCGTGAACTTACATGAACCCATAGCCGAGCAAAGTATCACAGTTTAGGTAAGCGTGTCGTGTAGGTCAACTTATTTTGTTATATTTGTTTAAAAAAAAATAACATTATTGTTGTAATGTATTGTAGTACCTTTGTACTAATATTATAATTATGTCGTATGTCGTAAATATGTAAAAATTGTTTTATGGGCCGGGTGTCCCAAGCGTACTAGGTATTTACGCGCGGATGTCGCCGCCGCGCCGCCGCAAAGATCGAGTTCCGAGTGTTCGCGCGCCACAGTCTAAACTGAACAGTAATCCAACGGTATAAACAAATTAATGATAAAAATAGCTTAAATCATTATATACTTACTGTAAGTGATTGATATTATTATGAAATAATAAAGTTATAGTTTCATTTTCAGCTTTCAAGCTTTGTATGAAGTTTGTGATGTAGCGCTACTTAAAAAAAACTATATCAAAGTTGTCTCAAAAAATAGGGATAGTTAAAAATAATACAAATTGCGAAAAAAAAAATGATGTGTCATAATATTGTCACAAAAATTATAGGTAATATTGATTACATTTTTCTTACTTCTATGAAACACATTATCCAACGTCCTAATATTATTATTTGCAGTTTCTTCCCATTTCTTATAAACTTTATTTTGTAGTTGATTAAAATATTTTGAAGAAAATATGGGGATGTTTATAGGCGAAATAATCTGTGAAATTCCTATACTCTGGTATAGGATATATAATATATATATAAGATATATACCCGTGAAAACTTAGGTGAAGTGAGCGTGGAGTGAACTGTCAGTGAGGGATTGACACTATTAACAAGTCACTTCAAGTTCACTTCACCTACGTTTACACGGTGAGATTTTTTCAGAATAGATCGGCTGGTAGTCGAGAGCCGGCCCCCACGCCCAAAATTTCACCGCTTGCCGTGGTTGTGCGTGGCCGGCTCCATAAATTTTTATTATTCGCACGGAGTGAATTTTCAGTGCTCAAGATCGGTTTGGAGACAATAATAGGTACCCAATGGAATGTGAACCGTTGCAAGAATGAAATAGGTGTCAGTTTCGCCATTTTTAGGGTTCCGTACCTCAAAAGGAAAAAAACGGAATCCTTATAGGATCACTTCGTTGTCCGTCCATCTATCTGTCTGTTAGTCTGTCAAGGCCATTTTTCTCAGGAACACGTAGAGGTATCAAGTTGAAATTAATATCAAATACGTAAGTATATGGTCCCTTGAAGCTCTAAAAAAATCAAGCTTCCAAGTCAACGCAATAAAAAATACGGCGATATAAGTGACATTATTGCGACATATTTCGATACTCGCAAATAAATCAAAACCTATAGGGTACTTCCCGTTGACATAGAATCATGAAAACTGGGCAGAAGCAAGGTATCACAGCACAAGTAAAGGAAAAATCCCAAAATTGTTAACTTGTAGTTTAATCACATAAAAAAAATGGGATTACAAACTTAAATTTTCAGTTGGATAATTGAACGTGGCGTGTATCGATGTATGGGAGAACATGTTTTTCAACTACAATTTTAAGTTTGTTTTAGGGATAAATTCCCTTCATTGTGCGTGGTCCGACACGCACTTGGCCGGTTTTTATACTTTATACTGACTATTGTTCGGGGGTGATTTTCTGTCCGCTTGTAAAGTAGGTACTACTATTTATTCTGTTCTGAGGATTCCGATTATCAAGAAAACAAAGAGTACTTACTGTTCTTCTGTGCTTTTTTCCGAACAAATAAGCCTTTTTTTATTTCGATTAATTTTTGAAATGAAACAATAAAATTGGGGATATTAAAACAATTTAAACAGAGCAGGACATATTAACTACTTAAAACAATAAAGGTAGGTAGTAAAAGAAAAACAGTAGGCTTTTACCTCTCTTTGAACCTACTGATGTTATATTTAGACTGTGGCACAGTTTTACAGTCCATACAGTTGTGAAACGAATGTACTTGCCTAGAGCAACGGCAGGGATCTCGCGTGCTCGAAAGTCAAAATTTGCGTGGACAGCTAAGTACCTAACCGTAAGTACACGGGCGGAAAAGAATAATTATTGTAATACTGTGACTGTGGTCAATAGGGATAAATGAATACAAAATATAACTTACCATATTTCTTTCGCGATTTTTTTTGCCTTCAACCTTGATTTAGTCCTATATTTATAATTTTTGTTTGCCATTTTCACAAAACAATCCCAAAAATATTGTCTTAAAAGTTATATACAAATATTTACTCAAAGAGAAATAAACACAGAAATAAAATCTTAACTGTGGCCTCTAAAAGTTCTATAAAACAATAATTACTTAAAATTAATATTATTTATTCTTTACGAAGCAGAAAAAATGCGCGCGCGCAAAAATTTGGCATAGGTCTTACCTCGGTAACGTCCCGCGGAACACTGGCAGACACTGGCAAGTGACGCGCGGATCGAAAACCACTTGAATAATCGATCAAAAAATTTATAAATGCAATAAAAAAAAACCAACCGGTAGAGTCGATTCCTAAATTAATTACCTATATATTGATATAAATTATAGAAAAAAAGGAGTAATAGCACTCGTTTAAAATGGAATTTGGCTTGTAAAAAACCTGCAAATCGAGCTTAGTTCGGTATTTTTTTCTATTAAGAAAATTGTATTGTATCGTATATAGATCGGGTACAACCTATGGAGAAATAATGTATTTTAATTAATCAGATTCTATTATATTTAATTATTCAGATTCTAAATGTAATAATTTGCCTATCAAAACAAAGTTCTTAAACATGCAAAAACGGGAACACCCGGCCTTAACTAAAGTATGTAGGTACCATTTTGTTCGGTAACTTTTTGCCATTTTGTAGGTAGGGACATGATCCCATTGCTATATAAATTTTGGGACTTCTGATCAAAATACCGCGACAAGTGGTTTTGGTAGTCCTCTCGTGATGTTAACCTGACACTGCCTAAAGAATTCTGAAGAGACCGAAACAGGTGGATATCTGAAGGTGCAAGGTCAGGACTATACGGCGGATGCATTAACACCTCCCAGCCAAAGTATCTTAATTTTTGCTGAGTGGCTAAAGATGTGTGAGGTCTAGCGTTATCATGATGAAAAACCACACCCCTTCTGTTGATGAATTCCGGCCGCTTTCTCTCAACTTCTTGCTTTAATCTCATCAGTTGTTCGCAGTAGAGTTCAGAATCGATGGTCCTGCCTGGTGGTAACAGCTCATAATGAATAATGCCCTTCCAATCCCACCACACACACAGCATCACCTTGTTGCGAGTTAACCCGGGTTTCGCCACAGTCTGTGAAGCCTGACCGGCCTTTGACCACGACCTTTTTCGCACGTTCTTGTCGTACGTGATCCACTTTTCATCACCAGTTATCAGCTTCTTCAAAAATGGTTCGGTTTCATTACGTCGTAATAAAGAATCACAAATGAATACACGGTTCATTAGGTTTCTTTCAGTGAGCTCGTGAGGTACCCAAATATCGAGCTTTTTTGTGTACCCAGTTTTTTTCAAATGTGCCAAAACTGTTTTGTGGTCAATTCCCAGTTCTTCAGCTACGTCGTAACTACTGATATGCCAATCTTGCTCCACTTTTTCAAAAAAGTCATCTGTTTTATCCGTAATAGGGCGACCAGAGCGACGTGCATCTTTGACATCAAAATTTTCGGATTGAAAACGCTTAAACCAAATTTGTGCTACTCTCACAGGACACTGCACTAGGTCCATAAACATCAAAAAAATTTCGCGGCTTGCGTTGCATTTTTACCTTTTTTGTAGTAAAATTTTAAAATGTATCGAATTTCTTCATTAGATTCACTCATCTTGACAGTACGAAAAACAAATGAAAATCACCCATTTTCATAATTTGAATTTGGAATTATGTTTTTTAAAATTTAAACTTTCAATGATACCAAAACCAGCCAGATACAAATAGTATAACCAAAGAGATTTTATTACAAGTTCATACATACTATAATGCGAAAAGACTTTTTCCCCAACCTAATATAACTGTGCGAAATGTTAGTATCAACTTGGTGATCTCCTAAAACAGGGCTTCTTCTCTCGTACCCTTTTGCTGTGCCCTAAGGTCCATAATGATCTAAATTATATAGTTACCACCTAAGTACACATTATGGTAAAGCAATAAAGATATTGAGTATATATTTTTTGACAACTTTAGGGTTTCGACAGTTGTCAGATTACGCCTAAAATATCAATTGTTTGGAACTAAACGGTCTTTAGCACTGAGCTATGTTAATGAGAAAAGTTGAGCAATTATCATACAATATGTATCATGAATTAGCAATTTAGTTTCCAAACTTGTAAACAAATGTCTTTCTCGATAAATATGTTTCATACCCACATAAAGTTCAGTTTGCACTACCAATGGTTTTTAATGAATTTTTCAGTGGTATTATCAACTTAATTTACACAATTATAAAGTTGATATTTGTTTAAATGGAAATAACACCAATTGAGAACAAAGATTTGAATATGGAAAAGTCGGCGTTTTAAATGAATTTAATTTATGTTCACAGTGACGGCGGCAGAGAAGACCGTCGCGATCGCGACAGAGATCGAGGGGGGCGTGACAGGAGAGACAGAGACAGGGATAGAGACAGAGAACGAGGAGAGCGGTTCTCATCTAGAGATAATAACAGGTGAGATTTAATATGCCTTCTTTGTCGTTACCATCGTAAAATGAGACTGCGTAGAAGGAAGGAGGCATTTACAGAGAAAAAAAATCAAATCTATCTTAATTTCAGACAATGTTACACATTATAATGTACAGTCCATATTATCACAGAGACTAGAATAAAATTATTTAAGAATAATATTATACAGTATGTTAATTAACGAAAGGCGTTCCCGTTAACCCGCGGTGCTACGAGGGCGGCACTGAAAATTTCGGGAATCAAGGAAGTGACACAACATTACTATTTAAAAATGTATTTATTGCTTTTTGAAGTATTCTCCGCGAAATTTGACACATTTTTCCATACGATGGAACCAATCATTGAAGCAACCATTCCATTCGGAAGTTGGGGTCTCCAAAATGGCCGTTTTGTAGGCGTCCACAGCTTCTTCAGGTGATGAAAATCTCTGTCCATGCAATTTATTCTTTATTTTAGGGAAAGTATAGAAATCATTAGGGCTTAGGTCGGGGCTGTACGGCGGATGGTCCAATAATTCTATGTTTTCTTGCTCTAAAAACTCTTTTGTTCTGTGCGCGGTGTGAGAACTCGCATTGTCGTGATGGAGGATGATGCGGCGGTTGCAGTTCTCTTTACGGAGTTCAGAAACGACCTGTGGCAAACAAATGCTAGCATACCATTCTGCATTAACTGTTTTTGGTCCCTCAAGAGGAATAGTCGTAACATGGCCGGTTTTGGAGACAAACGTGGCCACTATTTGTTTTGCAACACTCCGTGAACGAACAATTTTTGTTAGCTTTAACTCATTTTCGAACACTCAAACTCGTGACTGGTTTTTTGTTTCGGGTTCGTACGCGTATATCCAGGATTCGTCACCTGATACAATGTTGTATACAGCATTTGAGGATCCTGCGTGGAATCTTTCGAGAGTTCTGACGCACCAAGTAACGCAAGCCGCTTTTTGTTCTTCACAGAGCGAATGCGGTATCCATCGGGAAAACAACTTGTAATAAATAAATAATTGTTCATGCAAGATTATTTGTATTTGACTCATGCCAATGTCTAAAGTTGCCTGAATTTCGCGGTATGTCACATGTCGATGTTCCTCAATCAGCTTACGCACAGCATCAACGTTTTGTTGGGTGACTGCAGTTTTTGGACGACCTTGACTCATCACTGAGCTTGACACGTCCACGTTAAAATTCAGCAAACCAGCGATAAATTGTGGTTTTGGATGGGGCTTCATCACCAAATGCAGAAATCATCCGGTCAACACACTGTTTTTGTGTTAAACCAGTTCGAAAGTCATAATAAATCATCGCTCTTGAATTTTCTCGAGTCAATTCCATTTTCTCAACGACTAAACAACTTTGACAAAACCTTGTGACAAGACCGAGAATCTTTTTTTAAAATAAATAAATGGTATTCGATTTTTAATAAAAAGATTTTAATATGACAAGAACAGTGGAAATATTCCATTCCCGATACTTTTAGTGCAGCCCTCGTATAGCGTCCATAAATTCAAATTTAAATATAATATTTAAAAAAAAAATTGGAAAGAGTTTTTCACATGAATGGTCGCTATACCGTTGCGGGTTAACAAAACCCTTTCGTTAATTAACATACTGTATTATATTATAGCACTAATATTATAACATTAATTAACAGATTATAATTTTCAAAAAGGTCTATAGTAACACTACAGACTAAGTTACCATAACCTAGTTAAGAAAAAACTCGGCAAATGATGGACTCGGCGTTAATAACTACAAAACATAGGTATAAAAAGTATCATGCCTGTTTTCCCCGAAGGGTTAGACAGAGGTATGCCTCTGACACCAACATTTTGCCAGTAATGACGAAACTCCTAAAATAAATCTACATATTCCTCCAACTAACAAAACATTCCATTCACAGAGAGCGCCCCAACAGCAGAGAAAAATCCCCGCGTCCCCCAACAAGTAACGAAAACCCAGACCAGAAAAGCTTACAGGAACGTCTATGGGAGATGGCTAATGGCAAACCAGCGAGAGAAGACAAACGTGACGAGTTCCCCGAACAACGCGACAGAGAGGAGACAGAGAGGCCCGACAGGCCTCCGCTCATAGACAGAGTGCCGGCCAGGCATGATGGACCTCCGCCTGCTATGGATGGTGGTGAGTTTAACAATATTATTTTGATGAAATGATGATCTTATTGATGTACGCGGTCGTTATGGCGCATCGAGTTTTAGAAAAGACTTCGGCTTTGTAGAGCGTCGTCCCTGTCACTCATACTTTTGTGACAGTCTCTCTCTTCTCTTTACCATTATAATCTGTGTGACCGTAAACAGACCATAGCAATAGACAGGTAACTAAATAATAATGAAACACAACGACACACATATTAGACCCTACAACCCGCATGTCACGCCCTGACGCTTGGAATCGGTACAAAAGTACCGGTTCAGTACCGATACTTAGCGGTTGATGCCATTTCGATAAATGGGTACCGGTACCAAATTGAAATACCCGCCGCGTACCACAAACCTCGTTTTTGTACCTTGAAGTTATCTTTCTAATGCCTATTAACTGTCCTTTTTACTAACTATATCTGTTTTGCTCACTCTAACTTACGGAAATATTCGTTTAGTACCGGTACAGTACCGATAGCCCGATACTGATTAGAAATACCAATAGCACAGGTACTACGTCTGGTACCGGTACCCATAGTACAAGGATTACTCTGGTACCGGTAACACACCAAGATCAATGGTACCGGTTCCCAAAAATACCGGTTCTCTAAAATTCCGGTGTTTCAAGCCCTGGTCACGGTACGATTTCTTTAGAAATGATTACCCAACTACATTAGGTAGTACCAGCTTACAATTGACTGTCAAAGATTAGTGCTATCTCTTAAATGGAATACGCTTGTAGCTAAAATACAATTCTCTATCTACGTGTCAAAATCAAATGAAATAAAAAATAATTTATTTGCCAGAATATGGTGCAATTGATATTATAGTAATTTTGGTTTCAGCATGTCCTGCCATAATATGGCGTGTACATACATTTCATGTTAGTGACAAAGTCATTATGATTACTTATAATAAGTGTGTAACAGACTCTTTCCAAAGCTCGACATGTCAATGGGGGGTTTTAAGTCGTTTTCCGATTATTTAGAACAGATGTCATTATAGTTGTCGATACAATAATGATTCGGTCTCCCAATGTATTTATGCTTTGGCTTTTTCCTATGCATTGATGATTTTGCATGTCTCTGTGTGAATTGACATGTTATCGTTGTATAATGGCCGTCCATCTTAACTTAACAAAATCAACTCAATTCAAGTAAAGCATTGAAATGTGAGCTATAAGTCAACCAACAGTAACAATTTTGATGTAACAACTGTCAATTTGAGAGTGTATGTGACAAGATATAATGCTCATATTGCAATTAGGAGTTTGTTTGCGATGGTCATTTAATGGCTAGGTGATATTTTTACATTGTAGAAGAAAGAACGATGAATGGATTGTGTGAAGTGATTATGTCTATACTTGGACTTTTAATCTTATTCAGTAACTTGACAGTTCTATGCAAAATAATGTTACCATACCAAAATTATAGTGTTGGGGTAGTGAACGAATTTGCGAAAAGATTTTACCATTTATGGTAAATCGAAGAATTTGAATAAATTCTAGAAAGTGTGTTTGTTCTATTGGAATATTGCAAATAATAATTTAACTAGTCTTATAAAACCTTATAATAAGACAAAATAACGCTTTCATTTTTAATTTTACAACGGTCAAAAATAGTTTTTTTTATTAGTTCATGAACTTTTTAAAATCGTGTAATCAGTCTTTACTTGTTGTTACTGATGTACCTGCTGTGTATTGTTTAAGTTATGTTATGTACGAATAAGTCATACATAATATAAGTACATTACAAACTTTATTTAATTACGCTCATCCTTTTTTTCACTCCCGATCTTTTTTTGTCAAAAACTGGCATTTTTCCAATGACTAAATACGATTAAAAGTCGCAAGTATAGAGTTTGTAGTACTGAGATGACGTGTGGAATACTGAATAAATTGGTAAAGGGTCAGCAGGATGGAAGATAAAGGTTGTTCCCCCAGTTGAACCGTTGTATGTGTACGCAGCTTCCCCGCCGGCGGCGCCCGGCTGGACGTCGCTGGCGCCGCGCGCCGCGCCGCCGCACCCGCAGCCGCACTTCCGCGCCGGTACACTACTTGTGATATCATAAACTCAATTATCGTATTCAAAAACGTTCAAAATCTAGTCACAACCTCATCTACAACGACAGTCGACGTCTAAAACTTGCCAAAATGTAGGAAAATTACAGTTATTTTCAACAGATTGAGACTGTGATTAGAATGTGACCGTTCTTAAAAATACGCTGGCCTCTAAGGTTTACCCGTATACGCTACAAGGTTGTTTTAGCGCGTGGCCAAAATCGGAACTAACGCAGCCATCTGGTTTTGTCAATACATTTTGTGTGAAATTCACAAATGTTTACTAACAATGCCCTGACAACGTCATTCGAGCGCCAAAAAATCCTTATAGCAGTGTGCACACGCATGCTTGTAGTGGATGCTTTCGTAAAAAACATACACTTGGCGTATTTGTACAAACATTCGCGTTATTTCAATATTAGGTAAACTTTAAATAAAACCACACATACATGAGACATTTCAGCTTTGTCTTTAGGATGGCAATGCATCTGCGATGCAGCTGGTTATGGAGGTTCACACACGTGACCATTTACAATATACGCCGTCAGTCTTATATTTATTGAAATAAAGTATAGTTTGTATTGAATAATTACAATATCCGTCGGATTATTGACCATCTAATAACGCAAAACACAGTCTTATATTTATTGAAATAAAGTATATTTTGTATTGAGTAATACGAATATTTGGACAAATACGCCAAGTGTAGTGCAAACTTAATAGTGTCTACGCACTGAGCGTATGCCTAACATAGATTGAGTTTTTGGATTGAATTTACGTCACGTTTGCGCAGCGTCTATAGAGTATCTAATAAAAATGTTAACAAACCCTATTAAAACAATCACTCACTAAAGGAATTAGTAACACATTCATGTGTTCAAGGTTTCAAATTTATATTATTATCTCACATTTTTTTGCAAAAATTGTTGTCTGATTATCATTATTAAATTATAATTGAAAAACGATCTACGGAAATTGAGGTTATAAAATTAAACTCAACTGTTAAATGAAAAACATCATTAAGGTGACTTCAAATTATAATTTCGGGTTGAAGCATTAAAATAATCAATTCAAAGCACTAAATTTGTAAGTGGCACTACAAATTGACGTCCATAGGTACGTTTTCTAATCCATTTGTTCACATTTTAATGAGATACTTTTAAAACAGACCATACTCTGCATAATAGGGAATATCCTCGATATCGCGCCAGTCTGTACAAGCCTTTAGATCATCATAATTTAATAAAACGCGCCCTTCCACTGCAATATGCAAAGTATGTACACGCAATACTCTTCCACTAAAACATTATTTTAACAAATGCTCTAATTTTTTATGTTACTAGTATTTTTATAATTATGAGGTTTATCAGCGCTATTCCGTTATTTTAACACGTTACTCGTCTTTCCTGCGCATTTTAACAACATTATTTCATTTATTTCCATTTTTTACTTCATTATGCTAAAATTTATTTCACTGACATTAAACTGACCATGTTTGTGCCTATTACTTATTAGTTTAGTTAATAATGTGCAGAGTAATATTACTAAGCTTTAGATGGACTTATTACAAATGCGCACGCACCGACGTGTGAGTGAGTGAATGACACACAAACAAGTCAATGTCTTAAAAAAATACACAAAGCACACTAATCTTTAACAAAATAAATATAATTTAGCTTGAAACTTATAGAGCTTTTCTCAATTCCTCAAGCCGATGCTGCTAGCAAAATACTAACGCCGCGCTGCAACCTATTATTATTTGCAATAACAATACGTGACTTATCATTCTATTTGTATGGGGTCCCTCATTTAGTTTAGTATAAAAGTTATTGTCTTTACATTATTTCTGTTCATTACTGGTTCATTGGTGGTAGCACTCTTATACAGTGTCTGGCAACAACTAATATTTCTGTTGCAAACAAACTTTTGTCTATTAAAGACTATTTCCGTTTACAGAGTTGAGAATGAGAGGACCGCCTAGACCGCAGATGTCAGGTATGGCTGGACAAGGTTACCTCATATGTAAGCTCGCCCAGCACACTTGAGCTTATCCTAATATTTCATTTCTTGTCGTTTTCAGGACCCTGGATGGATGGACCCGGACCAGGACCAGGACCGGGACCCTTCGGCCCACGCTTTAACGGCATGGGACCCCCCTTCAACCGCCCGCCATTTGACGGCCCGCGGCCTCCCTTCGACGGCCCGCCCATGTTCGAAGGCGGCCCACGCTTCGAACGACCACCGTTTGGTCGCATGCCTTTTGACGCAATGAATCGACCACCGTTCGATGGACCGCGACCGCCTTTCGATGGCCCACGCCCGCCATTCGAAGGCCCGCGCCCGCCCTTCGACGGACCGCGACCGTTCGACGGACCTCCCTTCGACGGCGACGGGCCGCCCTTTGACGGTCCGCCGCGCTTTGATGGACCGCCAGAGTTCTTCGATCGTCCGCGAGGACGATTTGATGACCGAGACCAGTTCGGAGAGCGAGCCTGGAGCGGAGACAGAGACCGCGAGAGAGACTGGGGTGACAGACGACCTGACTGGGAAGACCGCCGGAGAGACAGGAGACAAAACAGAGACCATGATGATAACAGGTTCAACAGACAGGACCGCAACGACAGAAGGAGGCCCTTCGACGATAACCAACAGAACAGACCCAACGACGCGCGTCGCGGCGACGACAATCAACAGAATAGACCTAACGATAATCGTCGTGGTGACGATCACCAACAGAACAAGCCTGGAGAGGCTCGCCGCGCCGATGATAGTCAACAAAACAGATCCAACGATGCTCGACGCGATGATAACCAAAACAAATCCAACGATGTACGACGCGATGATAACCTAAACAGATCCAACGATGCTCGACGCGATGATAACCAAAACAAATCCAACGATGTACGACGCGATGATAACCTAAACAGATCCAACGATGTTCGACGCGATGATAACCAAAGCAAATCCAATGATGTACGACGCGATGATAACCAGAACAGATCCAACGATGTTAAACGCGATGATAACCAAAACAAATCCAACGATGTTCGACGCGATGATAACCAAAACAAATCCAACGATGTTCGACGCGATGATAACCATAACAAATCCAGGCCGGCGAGAGAAGAAAGAAATGATAGAAATGAAAGGAACAATAGGCGAGATCGAGATAGAAAATCTAGATGGGGTGCCGCCGAGGCGGCAGAGTCTACCGGCGACGGTGACAATGAAAAGCCACAAGAGTCAAGTGAAGTGACCCAAGATGAAGTGACTCGAGATGAATCTGCTGGCGATTCCATGAGCGTTGAACCTTGCGAGCCAATCGATACTACTAGTCAAGACGACCAAATTGTACAAGCAGATATAACCGAAAGCATGCTTTCAGAGAAAACCGAGTCCGAGAGACCAGAGGAGCCTCGCGAAGAGAGCGGTGAGAGTAATGTGAAACCGGTCGAGGAGAACCGCCCTGAGGAGGCGAGTTATAGTCAGGAAGAAGAAAAGCCAGAGTTCTCTCCCCCCGAGCCTTCCCCTCCACCGGCCATGGCTCAGCATGAACCATCCAACGATCTGTACGACGCGGACGAAGCTATAGACACCAGCTTCTCAGTGCAACCCATTGAACATGAACGAGAATCACCTCAATCACAACCTCCTCCTCCTGTCGTAGAAAAAGAAAGTGAAGAATCATCCGAGGTCTTGAAGACCACCGACATTTTCAGTCCGGAGAGAGCACAGAGTGAAAGTTCTCGAGAGAACGAAGCTGAAGAGTCTCAGAGTAGTGTGGAGAGCAAGGAGGGAGCTTGACAGCGACGTAGAAGGAAGATGAACATCGGATATATCCAGTGGACTTGATTCGGGTGACACTCGCGAGCCCGACCGCGCCGCGAAGGGAGCGCTAGCTACTCTTGCGCAGCAAACGAACGACAGAGCTCTTCAGCGCATAGCGTAGCTACCGCTCTACCGACCGCCCAAACCGTTAACGCCAAAGATATTTTTTTATACACGAAACAAAAAGTTGAAATATACGAGTGCCTTATTGGTTACCAAAGTGGTGTTTTGTTTTGATCGCCGGCACGCGAGGCGTAGAAGAGGAACGCGCCTGGGCGCTCAAGTCGAGTGACCCGGGCCAGGTACGGTTGCTAATGATACACATTCGTACGCGCGTCTAGAACAATTGCACGCTTGCACACAACACGGCGACGTTGCAACATGTCCGCGGTTTGTCGATCATAATCAACTTAAATAAAATACGAATATTTATCCCCCGCGAATACTACTTTGATTAAATTGAATTAAAGCTGTTTCCAATAAACTCAGTAATCGATTCTACATGTTGCAACAGTACGAACTTGCCTAGAATAAAAAGAGATATGCACAATTGTACTCGGCGGGCGTCATTATTTTATTATTGCATAATGTCGAAATGGAATCAATATAATAGTACATCACTCTTTATAATAATGTAGTTCAGTTGGTTTTTCCTATAAAATACAAATGATTCCCATTTCGACATATTATATCGCTAGCAATGTGTGCAAAATACCTCGGCGGCGGCCGCGTCACCCGAATCAGCCACGGATATACGGAAGAGTTGCGACGACCACAAGAACGGAAGAACACTTCATAAATTATATCGTACTGTTTAAACGGACTCATGTGTTTAGTTATTGTTACGTCCGCATTACGACGGTCTTATTAA
Source organism: Tiliacea citrago (assembly GCA_963921375.1). NCBI lineage: Eukaryota > Metazoa > Arthropoda > Insecta > Lepidoptera > Noctuidae > Tiliacea > Tiliacea citrago. The sequence continues at coordinate 3,442,159 of OY992793.1, forward strand.
GTTCTTTACTATTTTTTACTTTACTAACTTCGATAACTCGAATTGTATGTGTATACTTTTCTTTTGGCAACACTAGTTGCAGTAATTTCACTTAAAATTACCACCAAAACATGTAAAATACTATTTCGCACTTTCTAAAAACTATAAATGATTTAAAATTGACTATTTCTTAGGTAATTTGGTGGCGGTAGGGAACGGATTTTAAAGTAACGACTATTTAAATCTATTTTAAAGATATAATTAACATGTTTTATAAATTTATATAGGCATTATAACTGTAGTTAAATTGTTTATGGATTTAGGTTTTATCTTAGGCTGGCAATAAGTATACTTTACTTTTGAAGGACATAGCGCGACAACCGCGCTATGCTTCATGGTATCGATGTTTATATGTAACATATTTTTATAAAATTATAATGTGAGTCTTATTATATCAGTGAGATTTACCTACTCCATTCATTTTAAAACTTTCAATGCTAGGTATATTTTAGCTGTGTAGATAAACATTATTATTTCAATGCATGCTTCGATGTTTGTCATATTTGCTTGAATAAAATTTTACAAAATTCATTGGAGCTATGTTTGATTAGATTCCGGTACATTCTAGACCTTTCTAGTGCAGCATGTCTCCGTGGGTCCTCAGTCGACGTGGGGGTTCCTTTTGCACACATTGACTAGTTTGTGCCTTGTTTTTGTTCACGTTACAGCTACAGCTTTTCCGAGCCTTCAGCGAAAAATCAGCAGACCAGAACCTTCTACACTACGTGCCTGCTTAAATTATACAATCATTTCCAGCATAACTAATGTTTTAAAATTTATTATTCTGATTTTGTTTACCCTCCTTTGTGTAATAATTATTTGATTCCAAAAACCAGTTTGCAAGGAGAAAAGTAAAGTTTTGTACAATCAATAATAATTTTAGTAATAACTTGTTACAAAGGCACTTAGGTGAGACCAAAATGTCATACAAAAAATAGTTTAAAAGTGTAATGATCAATGCGCTCTCGTTTGATACAACGTTTTTCAACACACTTGTGAGGGAAAAAACAGACTTTTATTGTTATTAACTTTTGTAATTATTAAAACAGTGAAAGTACAATAATTCTCAAAATGATACCGAACAGTTTTTTTTAGGGAAATCGCGCGCTGGTTTTGTTTTTCTGCGCGCCGCGGTTGCGATGTGCGTGCAGGTTTAAAACAAGGCACTGGCAAAACCGCTAAACAGCCTATAAAAAAACCCAGAAAATTATGTTTTGAATACGCAAATTAAGGTTAATATGTAGTGAAAAATATATCATTTGATGAAATGATGATAATTTTGATGATTGATTTATCATTATGCAACCATAAATACAGACATCAAGTGTCTAGCGATCAAGTACATTTTTAACTACTAAAATTTGCAAACAGACCCCATAAAAATTGAATATTAAAAAAACAGCCAAGTGCGAGTCGGACTCGCGAACGAAGGGTTCCGTACCATTATCTATAAAAACGGCAAAAAAATCACGTTTGTTGTATGGGAATTTAAATATTTGTTTTATTTTAATTTAATTATTTATTTTTAAAGTGAATATAATATTTCAAGCGTCTACCTGTTGCCGTTGTCAATATCGAGCAAAAACGAGCAAATAAATCACGTGTTTTGTATGGGAGCCCCCTTAAATATTTATTTTATTCTGTATTTTAGTATTTGTTGTTATAGCGGCAACCGAAATACATCATCTGAAAATTTCAACTGTCTAGCTATCACGGTTCATGAGATACAGCCTGATGACAGACGGCGGAGCCTTAGTAATAGGGTTCCCGTTTTACCCTTTGGGTACGGAACCCTAAAAAACAACTGACTTCTACAAAAAACACTACAAAGTGAAAAATAATTAAGTTATCAACATCACCCTTTATTTTATAAAAAATAAGTTTTGTTTTTTTTTGCAAATTGTGGGAAATTAACCTAAGTTAATGTAGTCAATTAAATGACAAAAAAGAGGATTTTTAAAATGTTTTGGTCATCTGTGTTTCCACACGAATCACACAATCACAGCGATTTGGCATGCTTAAAATCAGTTCATCAAAATCACTTTCAGGAATGGCCGGCCACGTTCCTTATAACAAGTCAAAAAGTTGTGGGGTATGCATGGCATCCATGATTCTTTGGAGCATATCCCATGCGTGCTCAATTGGGTTGAAGTCTGGTGATTGAGCAGGCCACGGCAGAACGTTGATGCGAGCATCGGCAAGAGTGCGTGTTACGAACTTACGACTAGCCGTGTGTGGACGAGCATTGTCGTGCATTAGTCGAAACAAATCACCCAACCGGCTTCGCAAAGGGATGATCACGGCTCAAACAAGCCTCTCCGCATAAATCTGAGCATTTAGGTTGGCCCTAATCCAAATGAGATCGGTTCTTCCACCGATCCAAATACCGGCCCAAACCATTATTGATCCCCCTCTATATGAATGAATTTCCTGCTAAAATTTTAAACGTTCTTGACGTCCAGAGGTCCTCCAAACTCAAGTATGTCTTGTATCCGGCCTCATACCGAAACGAGATTCATCGGAAAAGCTGTTTGCTTTTCCGATGCCAGTCTTCTACCTCCCAATTTCTGTGTTCGCGAGGCCATTGTAAACGGGCCCTACGATTGTGGGGTGCTATAAGTGGAACTCAGCAGCCTTCGGGAAGGCAGACCCACTTCACGTGAACGATTTCGGATGGTTTGGCCGCTTAACAGCAAGCCTGAAGAGCTGTGGAGCCTCGTAGCCAACATCATGGCGGTCATGGTACGATTCCGTCGATCAGTATTTTGGATGTACCAGTACTGTCTGCGAGTGGTGACGCGAGATCGACTTCCATGTCGCTCGGCCACGCTGCCCGTGATACGATAGCGTATCCAGAGGCGGCTTATGACGCTCTGTGTAGCGACAGCCACAGTACGTTGCCTCGAACCAGCTTGCAACATTTCGACGGCTCCCATCATCTCTTCCCGTGTCAAATGATGTCGTTGCTTCATATCGATGCAATTTTTTTCAGTTCCGATGCAGAAATTGGAATGGTTTTGTAAAAAATGCTAGAACCCAAGACTCAAAGCGTATAAGCCAGTCTCTAAACCACTGCTCCTATCCAGCTGCCGATGGGTTCATATAGCTGCTACCCATGCCACATAAGCACAAATTAAACATAATAAATTTTAAAAAAATACCTAAGTATCGTTTGACACCAATGACTTGTAATCCTAGAGACCGTCCATGTCATTGATCACCACACCGGTTTTGCCAGATGTTCTAGATATACGAGGGCGGCACTGAAAATTTCGGGAATCAAGGAAGTGACACAACATTACTATTTAAAAATGTATTTATTGCTTTTCGAAGTATTCTCCGCGAAATTTGACACATTTTTCCATACGATGGAACCAATCATTGAAGCAACCATTCCATTCGGAAGTTGGGGTCTCCAAAATGGCCGTTTTGTAGGCGTCCACAGCTTCTTCAGGTGATAAAAATCTCTGTCCATGCAATTTATTCTTTATTTTAGGGAAAGTATAGAAATCATTAGGGCTTAGGTCGGGGCTGTACGGCGGATGGTCTAATAATTCTATGTTTTCTTGCTCTAAAAACTCTTTTGTTCTGTGCGCGGTGTGAGAACTCGCATTGTCGTGATGGAGGATGATGCGGCGGTTGCAGTTCTCTTTACGGAGTTCAGAAACGACCTGTGGCAAACAAATGCTAGCATACCATTCTGCAGTAACCGTTCTTGGTCCCTCAAGAGGAATAGTCTTAACATGGCCGGTTTTGGAGACAAACGTGGCCACCTTTTTTTTTTTGCAACATTCCGTGAACGAACAATTTTTGTTGGCTTTAACTCATTTTCGAACACCCAAACTCGTGACTGGTTTTTTGTTTCGGGTTCGTACGCGTATATCCAGGATTCGTCACCTGATACAATGTTGTATACAGCATTTGAGGATCCTGCGTGGAATCTTTCGAGAGTTCTGACGCACCAAGTAACGCGAGCCGCTTTTTGCTCTTCACAGAGCGAATGCGGTATCCATCGGGAAAACAACTTTTTTACACCTAATTGTTCATGCAAGATTATTTGTATTTGACTCATGCCAATGTCTAAAGTGATCTACGTATGGTATTCCGAAATACCGCTCACCGAAAGGACGGTTTTCCGATAACACTCTACTCCGACGGTTTGTTGAACGAAAAATGATTGGCCGATGAAACGTTTCGCGTGAATATTACCTACCTATTAACCTCAGTTTGGGTACCTACACATAAAAGTCGTTCATTTGATGTTTCAGATGCTTTACCTAATTCATAAAGAGATATTTTTGGGTTCAAATCATCATTGATTTAAAAGCAGCAGTAAGAGTGAGACGAAGCGTAAAGTCATAATCTCTAGCTCCCTCATTTTCAGGCTTAGAGTACTAGTGTCGTTTTTGCAGCAAAAGTATAAAATGTGGCGCGTCACCCTCTCTCTTTTACTCTCTCAGAACCGGATGACCCCATTACTCTCCTTCAGGAAAGCAATAGGGCCACAAGTACAGTGCACAAACACAAACCGTCATTCCGTCCTCGCCGCCGAGGTACCACGCGAAGTTCAAGAATAAATTGTTCCCCCCGTCCCTTGCACGTCGAACCGCCAGCCCCGAGGCTGAGTGAGCCGTAGCATTTAATAGTAATCCCCGTTAATAATCATGAATTTAAACTTTCGATCCAGCCCGTCCCCAATTTGCTTTGTTTTTCCCCAACGACGCCCTAAGCCGAGGTTCGTACCCCACAGGGGGTGCCCTTAGAGCGCTGTCGTTTAGTTTTTAATACTTATACGAGGGCTGCACTAAAAGTATCGGGAATGGAATATTTCCACTGTTCCTGTCATATTAAAATCTTTTTAATTGAAAACTCCTTGGTTTTAAAAATCGAATACCATTTTTTTTTTTTTTAAAAGATTCTCTGTCTTGTCACAAGGTTTTGTCAAACTTGTTTAGTCGTTGAGAAAATGGAATTGACTCGAGAAAATTCAAGAGCGATGATTTATTATGACTTTCGAACTGGTTTAACACAAAAACAGTGTGTTGACCGGATGATTTCTGCATTTGGTGATGAAGCCCCATCCAAAACCACAATTTATCGCTGGTTTGCTGAATTTCAACGTGGACGTGTCAAGCTCAGTGATGATCCCCGTCAAGGTCGTCCAAAAACTGCAGTCACCCAAGAAAACGTTGATGCTGTGCGTAAGCTGATTGAGGAAGATCGACATGTGACATACCGCGAAATTCAGGCAACTTTAGACATTGGCATGAGTCAAATACAAATAATCTTGCATGAACAATTAGGTGTAAAAAAGTTGTTTTCCCGATGGATACCGCATTCGCTCTGTGAAGAACAAAAAGCGGCTCGCGTTACTTGGTGCGTCAGAACTCTCGAATGATTCCACGCAGGATCCTCAAATGCTGTATACAACATTGTATCAGGTGACGAATCCTGGATATACGCGTACGAACCCGAAACAAAAAACCAGTCACGAGTTTGGGTGTTCGAAAATGAGTTAAAGCCAACAAAAATTGTTCGTTCACGGAGTGTTGCAAAAAAAATGGTGGCCCCGTTTGTCTCCAAAACCGGCCATGTTACGACTATTCCTCTTGAGGGACAAAGAACGGTTAATGCAGAATGGTATGCTAGCATTTGTTTGCCACAGGTCGTTTCTGAACTCCGTAAAGAGAACTGCAACCGCCGCATCATCCTCCATCACGACAATGCGAGTTCTCACACCGCGCACAGAACAAAAGAGTTTTTAGAGCAAGAAAACATAGAATTATTAGACCATCCGCCGTACAGCCCCGACCTAAGCCCTAATGATTTCTATACTTTCCCTAAAATAAAGAATAAATTGCGTGGACAGAGATTTTCATCACCTGAAGAAGCTGTGGACGCCTACAAAACGGCTATTTTGGAGACCCCAACTTCCGAATGGAATGGTTGCTTCAATGATTGGTTCCATCGTATGGAAAAATGTGTCAAATTTCGCGGAGAATACTTCGAAAAGCAATAAATACATTTTTAAATAGTAATGTTGTGTCATTTCCTTGATTCCCGAAATTTTCAGTGCCGCCCTCGTATTTACGCTCCTGGCTGGAGGCTTTAAGCTAATACCTTAGGGCAGCCACAGGAAAGACCGGTTAAGCAGTCACGGCCTCTCAAGGTCAACTGCGAGATGCCATACAAAAAAAAAAAACCCTCTCTCTTTGCTTTGCCAATGAGCGCCTCATTGTCTACACACAGTAACCACAGACTAAGTAGGTAGTAATATCAACGCTGCAGCTGAAGTGTGGAAGGAGCAAAGATGAAACTTCACAAACAAACATGACAAATAATAAGGATAAAAGCGGTGATAACTCAAGTGATAGGATTCAGGGCTCTCATTAGAGAGTAGTAGGTATATTACTTGATTCAGGGTCTCTTGGACTTGTAAGATTTCACTTATCAGGTCATCAGTTGCTGGGAGTTCGAAGACTCGAGGAGTGTAACCTGATAATAGCAAGGTTTTCACACAAATATGTTATTGAAGCATACAGAGCAATACCTGTGCATAAAAGAGCATACATGCGCAACCCAGTCTGCTCGCCTCTGATTGGCTATAGATAGGGGAGATCGAGTATGATGGGTCAAACAAAAGCCAACAAACAGTTAATTCGTTGATAAACTAAATAAATTACTTATAAAGTTTAATGAGTAGGTACAGTCGAGTTCACTAATATATTGGCAATAACAATGTTTCAAAATATTGTAAGCTTTTAAATAATCATGTTCTATACAAACTTAGACATCAATCAAATGTTATCATAAAAACTGTTCATATGTATGTTAAGGTAGTGCAGTCAAAAATATCTGACTATTCGGAACAAACATTTAAATATCTAGATTTCAATATATTTGGTTCAACCTAGGATTCATAAATATTCATACAGCTTTGAATATTCAACTAAATGGTCTACTATTAAATTTATTTTTGCTTATCGGAGCAGAAGTAAGGGAGAGGAGGGTACAGTGGATCACTTTTTTGAATAAGCGGTTCAAATCGTAAATAAACAATAAATTTAAAAAAGAAACGGCCGCCGTAGGCGCAAGGTTGCGGACGGTGAGCAATATGAGTAGCTCGCCGTCCGATAAGCACCAGGCCCGGGTCGACGGCGAGTCGTGTTCCACGCGAGCTTCAAAGAGATATCAGCACAAAACTGACGGGGTCCGTTAGGGCCAATGCCTGCCAGGGTTGCGGGTTTATCCGAAAGGGATACCATGGACCTGGCACACAGGCAACTGAAGAACACGGGTGGGTTTTAGTCAGTAAAAGTCTGACACGCCCTCCCGCTCCTCCGAGAGCATGCGAAGATGAATTCCCTTGTTCCTTCATAGTGACAATAACATGTTTCGTATGTTCGTCTATTCGATACATAATTATGAATGTTTTTTTCGATAAAAGGAAAATTATTTTTAAAATATTGATCAATCCACGAAGGATGCTATCCAGTAGGTATTCGGATGCAGGATGTCATAACCACAAGAGTACATTTGTTAAAAGGGGTTTGACAACTTCAAATTGAATTTTCTGTATTTTTTTGTATGTTGTATTGTTGTTACAACAATTCGAGACATGTAAAATAGTCAACATATTTTTCATAGAAAAATAACATAGATATTTGTGAACCTAACTTTGTGCTAAACTCAGACCAATAAAAAAGTACTTTTTTATTGGTCTGAGGTGCTAAATAATATGAACAAGGGATGGTCCACAATTTTTAGACTTTTGTCTGTAGCAATATTATGACACATATTTATGATGTCACAGATTGTTTGGAATTTATTTTAAGGGGGATGCGCTAAGGTAGCCCGCGAAATTCAAATTTTATTACGTTTTTTGCAATTTGCAGGTAAGTAGCAGGTTGTATGTTAATCTAAATATGATTCGCGGCCATAACAAATATGGCTTTACAGAATTATAATCATTAGAATCGGCAATACAACTAATCCTCTTTATAAAATCCTATTGAATGACTATTTCTGAAATAATCATGCAGTTGGATTTTATGAACTTAGAGAGTTGTAATGCTGATCCTAATGATTATACCTCTTTAGAGCCATATTTGTTACGGCCACGAATCATATTTAGATCAACATACAACCTGTTACTGACCTGCAAATTGCAAAAAACCTAATAAAATTTGAATTTCGCGGGGTACCTTAGCGCATCCCCCTTAGGGCAAAGCTGTTTAGAGATTTATGAAACTTATCATTGCCCCTATATAATATTATTGATTCATGAACATGCTCATATATTAAAGAACTCGACTGTACTACGATTAGTGTAAGATTGGTTCGAAGCGTGACAAAATATATCACTGCTACCAGCAAGACGTGGCAGTTGCCATATCTTTTGTCGTAAGATTTAAGAGAGGTAACCAGCACATCAGTAGTAACAATTTCGCATTGACAGCGCCTTTAGGTCGTAGAAATAAGGGCAATAAATTGTCGTAGTGCAACTGTTATCACTGATGTGTTGAGTGTACGTTCAGCCAAAAGTTTTAAAACAAAAAACTGAATAATATTGGTTTGGTTGCCATTTTCCTAGCTCAATGGTGGGGTGGGACTTTGGGTGCATAAGAATTAAGACCATAACCGCTGTAATCGATTTTAAAGCGCTTAAACGCGTTCCCTATTAGCGTTAGCGCGAAAACGTTGTCGCGTGAAACGTCATAGATGACGTCATGACATGCGCCATCTTGCGATAACGCCGACCATGCCCTAAATTAATATCACCGTGAGCGCTGTCAAAAATGACAGTTGCGTTGTTTTGTTTTGAGGTTTATCTTATTTATAATAGCGTGGTATTTTCGAAATTGTGCTTCTGGCTACCGTCGCCATATAACCAAAGAAGAAGAAGTGTACAAATGTGTGCGTGTGGTGTTTAAACAAAGAAATACTGTAATCCAACCGTGAGCGCGGTCACGAGCGTACCGAATTGATGACAGCCTTTGGGCTGCATTCCGTATTAGACTTTAATCGCTGACAGCGCTCACATCAATAATTTGCGTACCGAATTAGTTATTACGATTATGACAGCCGACAACTGTCATCAATTCGGTACGCTCGTGACCGCGCTCACGGTTTGATTACAGTATTTCTTTGTTTAAACACCACACGCACACATTTGTACACTTCTTCTTCTTTGGTTAGATGGCGACGGTAGCCAGAAGTACAATTTCGAAAATGCCACGCTATTATAAATAAGATAAACCTCAAAACAAAACAACGCAACTGTCATATTTGACAGCGCTCACGGTGATATTAATTTAGGGCATGGTCGGCGTTATCGCAAGATGGCGCATGTCATGACGTCATCTATGACGTTTCACGCGACAACGTTTTCGCGCTAACGCTAATAGGGAACGCGTTTAAGCGCGCTAAAATCGATTACAGCGATTATGGTCGTAATTCGGAATGCACCCCAAGGAACACAACATTGACAGCAAGCAACTGACACTGACAGTCTTGCCTTGGTTTTGTAACTCGTAATTTTGTTTGTGTGAATCAGAATTTCTTCTTTTGTAGTTCGGTTTAAATTTTCTCTAAAATTATGGCGGATATTCAAGTAGTTACCCCGGATTTTGTTAACGTACGTATCACGAGATCTGACTGTGAAAATGCTGCACCCGCCGAGAGGAGATTCAAGAAAGGGATCACCATCCTGGAGTTTAAGGTTACAATGATTCACAGATTTTTTTATTTTTCCTTTAGAAAAGTGAAATATTCGTGTACTCATGATCTTGCGGCTTTAAAAAAACTCTTCAAACAGTAAATTATCATCCTCTTACATTTGTTTTTTGATATAAAATAGAGAAGGTACCTCCGAAAGTATTCAAAATATTTTGTTTTCCCACTCAAAATAAAATTTTAGTCTTACTTGCACTATACAAGATGGAATTTTCTATGTTGATTACCTAATAAAATAATGGCCCTTCCATAATCCAGAATACCTCTTTATCAGTAATCCTATCCTCCTGTATGCTCGTGATCAATACAGGGAGTAAATAAAAATTCTTATTACAGACCAAGCTGGAACTCGTCACCGGCGGTTCTGCTGGCACAATGAAGCTGAGGCTCTATGACAAGAAGAATACCTTGGTATGCAACATAGATAACGATGAGGCCCTGCTTGGCTCGTACCCCATCGATGATGGCATGAGGATACATGTTGTCGACAAGTTTGCTCTGCTAACCGATTTAGGATCTTCTGATAGTGTTGAGGGGTAAATATCAAGAATATTATGCATTTTGGTTCAAGTTTTATGTACTCTGGGAATAAAATCTTAGGTAGTGTTTTACATCAAAACAAATTATGAATTTTGTTGGTGTTATTTATTTATTTAATAAGGAACACCAACAGCAACATTCATCATTAATTAAAATTTAAATTTAGAAGTAAAAAACATAAATGTAAAATTTTAACAAAGTTAGTAAGTAAGTATTCAGTACTTTTTTAGTAAGTATTTTATTTATTTCTAAATTGTTTTACAAATTAAATCTTTTGTAAGTTTCAAGCAAACAAGTTAATTAACTTCAATAAAATAAAATACAACAGAACACAAATTAATGAAGGAACATAACATAATTCAGTTACATATTTATTACTAGCAATTAGCCCGCGACTTCGTCCAAGTGAATTTCTTCCTTTCCTTTTAAAAATTCAACACCTTTGAAAGATTGGTTTCGAAAATTGATACGATCTTTAACATTTGCGCCTTTATTATAAATAAGTATTTGGGCTAATTTTTGGGTTTATAGATCAAGGGAATAAGATTTTTCAAATAAACTGTCGTCCATTTTCACCACGACAGTTGTTTAAAAAAAAGTTTCCATTAAATATTATTTATACTGATATTCGAGTTACAATTAACTCGAATATTTAACCAATGTTTTGTTTGTTCGATAAGCAAGCAGTAAAATTCACCCTTTAAAATTTATTACCCTTTTCGCCCCGTTAGGAGTTGATATTCGAAAAACCCTGAAATGAACTTTTTTACATCCCGAAACAAACTTGATGGCGGCTCTGACCCACCACCCCTCACCCCCGCTGATACGTGAAAACCGAGTTTCGAGTTAATCCAACAGCACGTAAAAACAAATTCTTTAATAACTGACATCCCCTAAATCCTCTGTGAAATGTATAAAAAACTATAAGTGACAATCTTTATTATGTACGTCGCAAGTATTCCCAAGTTTCGTTATTAACCAAAGGTTTTTCAAGGGATTTTTCATATAAACTATGTCCAGTCTTTTCACCTCTACAGGGGTGGATTTTTGAAAAAATCGTCTGGTTATTCTCAATAACGTGATTCAAAGATTATTTATTATATACCAATTTTTGTATTAACCAAGCCACGCAGTAAAATCCTCCCCTGTAAAATTGACCACACCTTTCCCCTGAATATATGTATACGTTAATCTTTATTATACTGAGTTTTGAGTAATTCGGACTGCGCTTTAAAATTCTCCTATACAAACAGACACCCCTCAATTCCCTATTGGGGGTAGTTTACAAAAAAAAACTTACAAACTTTATAATTTACTTAGCTTCAAGTTTACTAACTCAAGGAATAAGATTTTTTATACAAACGAAATCCCTCCCTTTTCACCCCTTTAAAGGTCTAATTTCCAGAAACCCCTTCTTAGTGCTCGCCTACATTATAAAAGGAACCGGTGTGCAAAATTTCACGTTCCTACTCCCAGTAGTTTCGGCTCTGCGTTGATGAATCAGTCAGTCAGTAATCCTACGGCTACATTGTCCGGATAAGGCGAACTACACCACGCGCTCGCTTTTGTACAGCGAGACGATGAACGGTGTGCGAAAGAGAGCGCGAAGTGTAGTTCGCGCTCAAAATCAAAATATTTTAATCGTCAGAAGCTCACAACGGTTCCAATTGTTACTCATTTAAAAATACTTTGTGTTTACAATGTTTTAAAATTAATGTTAATAGCTATATGGTATGGGAGGACATTGTAGACCTGTCAACGAGTACCAGGTAATTAACAAAACAGTCTACAAGTCTACAGCCTACAACGTTCTCACATTCATAAAATATCAAAGAATCTGTATAAAAGAGAAATAAAATAAAATAATAAAAATAAAAACCGATTGATACCAAATGACATGATTGCCATTACAACTGTAACAAGTTTGAATTAATATCCTGCCCATAAAAGCTTACACTGTCCACCCTTAATTAGGTAGACACTGTAATTTGAAAACATTGTAAATCCCAATTATTTTTAAAAGAGTAACTGCAGAGTTTCATGCCGGCCCTTCTCCATAGGAAACCACCAATTGGATCGTGCACCTAGCTTCGGAAGTTTCATAAGTGCCCATGTAGGTTTTACGAAATATTTTTAAATATTTTTTGATTTTGATCAAGCCTCTCAGTCCTACGTCCAGCTGTGGATTGAAATATCTATCCAATGGTAATAGATTAGTATCCCTAGTTCCAGGAATAGGACTTATGATAACCAACCTGTCTGTTTGGCTTTCTATACCTACTTCTATTACGGCACGCCAGCATCAATGACATCATCCTTCGTGCTCTTGTCATCGCGGGGGTGCCAGCTGTTTTAGAACCCAATGGCTTGGTACGTTGTGATGAGAAGAGATCAGACGGAATTACCATAATGCCTTGGAAGTTAGGTTGGCCTTTGGTGTGGGATGCAACGTGTGTCGACACCCTTGCGCTATCCCATCTTCCTAGCACGGCGGGCTATGCTGGGGGGTGGCTGCTGCAGGTGCGGAAAACCTCAAACGGCGCAAATACTCCAATCTTATTGGAATATATTATTTTCGAGCCGTTTTGGGTTGAAACATTAGGGCCATGGTCCCGAGTGCCCACTTAGTTTTTCGAGACATCGCCAAGCGGTTGTTCGACTCTTCACGTGACCAGAGGGCTGGCCTGTTTCTTGGCCAAACAATCAGCATCGCCACAATGCTGCCAGCCTTTTAAGCAATTTTCCTGTTGACAGTGATGCAGACGAATTTTTTGATGCCCTATGGTTCTTTCCCCTCCCTTTTTAATATACTCGTACATTTATTTTAAGAATATTAGCTTTTAAATTCTGTAAATATTATCCTGAAATAAACAAAATAGGTACTTATGTTTTGAACTTTGTAGAAGCCTGACAAAAATGTAAAAAAAGGGGTTTTGATAAGCCTGTGGTGACCCATTGCTCGCTACTACTATCTGAGGCAAGTTTACAGTCTGAACCCAACATTACATTTCTTTTTTGTAATTTTTGCACATTTCTTTTAGATTCCGTTTATCTGAAGAAGAGTATGAGAAGAAAAGCGACACTGTGCGCTCATTTCTGCAACGCAACCGCCTCGGCAAGTACAATGAAGAGGAGATGAACAAACTCAAGGAGCAGGAACAGAAGGAACTTGAAGATGAGGCTAAGTAATTAAGAATTATAATTTATAATGTTTTTTTAGCCGAAACAATCTACATTGCTATTAAGAAGATACTTTTAAATGAACCCTTTATTCCTATGAAGAACAATCCGAATATTACCCCATATTTTTTTCATTCAGATCTGTGCACAGCAATCGCACTTACTAATTGTTTGTATATTTAGCTCAAAGAAAACGTATGCTGCGTCTTCTGATTTCGACTTTCCATTAGAGGTGTATTTGGCAATTTATGACAAGTTAGCTTTAGCCCGCGGATAAGTAAGTTCCCACGGGAACATACTTCCAGGACGAAAAGTACCCTAAGTCCTACCCAGGCCATGGTTTACCAAATTTCATCGAAATGCGTTCTGCCGTTAAGTCGTGAAAAGGTAACAGGCAGAGTTACTCTCGCATTTATAATATTATAAGATTGCTATGGATGACTGTCAACTTTAGGTTTTATAAATTTAATTTAATACAATATTAGTTTTAGTTGCGAAACCCGAAACACGTGTATAGTATTTTAATGTAAAGAATCTTATGTACAAAATTTCAAAACTGTATCATGAAAAATCACAAAGTTATAAGGTTGTTATGTTACCGGGTCGTCCGTACAAAAACAGCGGCGCGGCGTTCCCACGCCTCCAGAGTCGTCTTGCGCTCATTGATAATAATTTGGCAGTAGGTACCTAACCGTATGGCGATTGTATTGTAAGTAATTAAATGGTGATAACACTTTCCATCACACAAATATTTTTGGGACAAAATATAACATGGTATAAAAATTATTTAAATCGATTCAGTTCCTTATTCTGAAAAAACTATATTCAGGTTTCGCATAAACTAAAAATAATGTTGTATAAATCGTCTTTTCTCCTCAAGTCCTCATAATACGTCTATTTCATACAGGATAGCAGAGGCAGTGTTAGTGGGCGCTCGTTGCGAGGTGCGCGTACCGCAGCAGCCGGTCCGGCGCGGCACCGTGCGGTACAACGGGCCGCTCGACGGCGCCAAGAGACTGTGGATCGGAGTGCAGTATGACGAGCCGCAAGGGAAGAATGATGGATCGTACGTATCAATATTGTTCGTTGACCTTCCTTCCACTGCTGTCAAGTGTTAGGCCAGATCTCCCTCGCTGGAACTTAATACGCCATAAAGCAAGGTGAAGCGCTAAAACGTGTGCTATGGGTATCTATAAAGTAGGTAGTATCTATCTAGGTATTTATACTCTACAATGAAGTATACTGCATAAAAGTATTCGCCAATTTAAAATGATCGGTATTTATGATAATACGTCGTTACTCGACCGCAATCTAATAAGTTAACAAGGTCCGCCCAATGAATGTATGTTCTGTGAAAAAAATAACATCACGCTTGTATTCCGAAGGGATAGGCAGAGTTATACAGCACATATATTTACAAAAAAAAAAATGTGTTATTTAAATTTGTTAGGCAGGTCTATTTACCGGCGAAATGTGGGTGTACTATAGGTACACCTCTGCCTAATCCTACGGGGAATACAGGCGTGATGATGTTCATAATGGTGATGTGATGTGTAATAATTCAAATTGTTGATAAAAATGGGTCTTTCATTTCTGTCCACAGTGTAAACGGCAAGCGTTACTTCACATGTCCTCCAAAGTACGGCGGCTTCGTGAAACCAGTATACGTGACCGTCGGCGACTTCCCCGAAGAAGAGTTCGATCTGGATGACGAGATATAAGCACTCACACACAGACATATGTAGTCCGGGAGATACAGGCGGTTGATACAATTATTGTGTACTAGGATGCTAATTTTAAATGTGTGAAGTTTTATTATTTCATCGTTTGCGGTTTTCGATTTGGGGGACTTCTATAACAGTAAAATTCTAATAAAAGTCAAATTAAATACTTGACTGTAGTCGAGACTTTGAAGCCAACATTTTTAAACCACAACGTAAACCGAGCGAACTTGACACCTTAGAAAAGAAACAAATAATATCATGAGCATGCATTCGAGCCAAAATGTATTCTAAAGACCACAATACTTTCTAAAATATCTCCGAATATAAGAGAATATGCTGTAATTAATACAAGGAAACGTGATGTGATAAATAAATAAATAAATAACCTTTGAACCATGAGTTTTGCAGCCAAGGAACACAATGTTGTATGGAACCTCCTAGCTATTATATTTTTGTATGAGCACTATTAAGCTTGCTGGCGGGCTAAATATAAACTGGCTTTAATATTATTATGTTTTACAATATCTAATAAATAATGATTTATTTATCTATTCACGTGGAGCGAGATAATGAGTAAGACGTTTTTCGGAATATCTTTTAAAATTAATAATTACATAACTCGTGAGTTTGAAAACTCTACATAATATTCATTAACCCGACTAAGCGTGCAAGTAGGCCTTAATGGTGTATAATATTTTACGTATTACCGTGAAATAACTAGCACTGAACATGGTAATAAAATCGTGCATTGAAACAATATTATTGTATAAATGTCAAAGCGATCTCATGTGGGTGTTTCGATTGTAAACTTTTTGAATGAATTTCTCTCTATTGATTATGATAATGTGTATAGTATAGCATTCCTAGGATTGGCTAGAAAGTAGTGAACGAAAATACTACTTTTCCTGCCATTTAGGTACCTATAAAATAAAGCCATAAGATCAAACATGCCAGTTCTACGGATACCAACTATACGGCTGAAGTATTAAAAAGCGCAATTATTTTGTAGCTGCAGAGTACATAATGTTGTGTTGTGGACATTCCATGCGAGTGACAGTTATTTTTATATATAATTACGATACTCAATCATGCGTGGCGGACACATGCCTAACTTCGCTTTGTAACATTCAACTATGATGTTTAGTTATGTAATATTTTTTAACAATAAAACGGAAGCACTGATTTCTGTAGTATTATTTAAACATATAATAAGATAGTAACGAAGTCATAACAGTATAAATTGAATATTTTAGAAAAAATAAGTAATTGCTACGAGGCGTGGGAACTAGTCTGAGGCCGAAAATATAGTATTTAGAATTTATGTCCGTTTGTCTGGATGTATGTTCCTAATTGGCGCAAAAACGGCTGAATGTATTTGGATGAAATTTGGCACACATAGTTTATAACCTAGATTAACAGATAGGGTACTTTTAATCCCGGCAGTACGTTCCCGTGGGATATTTTCCGACATCCACGCGGGCGATGCCGCGTGCAAAAGCTAGTTTTACTAATACACGTCAAGGTGGCTACTAATAGAGATGGAATACTTCTGTATTGGGTTATTTCAATACGTGGTCGAGGAGGATGATTATACTTTAATAAGGTATAGAACAAACTACGATGAAGAGTTAAATAAAAAAAACTTGTGGTAGGTCAGCTGTCATATTAGTGAACTTCAGGACCGCAGGACCAAGAATTATAATTAGTACTTACTTTATCTATAATCAGACTAATCTTCCCACTGCTCTGAAACAGTCCTTCTCTCGGTGAGGGAATGGGCCGTAATCCAGCAGTGCGGGTTGGTAGATGTCACATGTCCTCGAATTTTTGGTTCTAGGACATGCCGGTTTCAGCACGTTGTTTTCCTTCACCGTGTTGAGGGCAGTGGTCATAAAATAATTTACACAAAGTAAAGCGCCTGTCTAGCTTCGAACCTACGACCTAGGTACAACTCGGTAAGTCGCGGCCGTTACCACTGCTACTAAATATTAGTACCTAATTGGTACCTTTGTACCAATAGTATTTTTAAAGAAAACTGCAAAAAACCAATGAAATGCCAATATATCTAAAATGGTCGAAGCTATTGAATCGTAGTTATTAAGCACCAATTATGTACGAATTCTTGAGCTATTTGATCCCGCGGTCCGGACGCACTCGTAATAAAATTTGTGATGTTGCTTTTTACTCATAAACTGCTGAACGCATTTTGATAAACAGCTAGTGTCCTGGATTAGTTTCTAGAATGCGAGTTGCGAGTTAAGCCGTGGTAGTCTTACCTAATATTTAAAGAAGTAAAATTGTTTGTTTGTATGTATGTATGAGGTAATCTCTGGAAGAACTGATCCACTTACAAAAACACTCGCTGATAGAAAGCTAAAATACGATATTGGCGAGTGCCATAGGATGTTATATGGTATAGTTGACGTCCAGGCAGATGCGAGGTCAAGCTAGTATATAATAAAACACCGAAATCATTGTCAAAAAATCTCCATTTATTATAATAAAAACTATTTAAAACTTCCTCCTCTTCAATATCTCTGGTCGCCAATTGATAGGATGCGTCTCCTCGGACGCGGTGTCATCCTCACGGTATATCTTGATGGTCTTGTCAGCTTCTGTCGTGATGAGGCGGGAGCCCGAGTTGTCGAACGTCATCGCGAAGATACCGGCCTCTGAGTCCATTGAGCCGGGTTGAACGGCAGCCTGGGACGATTAGACATGGTAACATGAGAATTTTTATTTGGAGTATGTAGTTAACAGTAGATAATGTATACTGTATTGGTTTTGGGTTCTAGCATCCTGCTGGTGTCAATGCAATTATGGGCCCAAGGAAAAAGGTGGCAAGCGGAAATAAATCGTCTCATTTTCAAACTAAGAATTATCTATCCTGTTTTTGAAATAAATTCGTAAAGCCACTGAAGAAGATATTCTCCGTATCAATCTACAACAATCTGGTGTCAGAGATCAGGGGTCCTAAAATGGCAACGCTTTGGCAGAATCATAATAATATGATCTGCGTACAATTCATACATCCCGCAATTCATCTGTTTGACAGCTGCTATTTGACATCAGACTTCATTATAGCAATTGCAATTCATAATTTGTGGACCATTTTACGAAACTCCATACAAAACTGTCAAACAGATGAATTACGGGATATGAATTATACGCAGATCATATTCTGATTCTGCCAAAGCGTCCTTTTAGGCCCCCCCCAGACGACAGTGTTACTATACGCAGAAAATCACAAATTGAGCTATAAATATACCAGTACTAAAAAAAACATGACCAACTCACCTGTAACCTCTGGAAGTTATACCCAGTCCTCCAATCCCAGTAGTACATGGTTCCATTGTCACCTCCACTGACTAGCACCCCCTCGGGGTTCACCGCCATGCAGTTGACGATCGCGTTGTGTCCCGGCAGATTCTGTATGCATGATAAATTATTTTAGTTTCTATAAATTGGGTAAAAAAAACACCATTACACGTCAACAATAAATTATGACTTAAAACTAGATGAGTCGATGTTTCCTATATGACTGTGACTAGTCTGAGAAGAAACCTCGAAACAAACTCGGAGGTCAGTCTCTTTTAAAGATCAGTCATAATTATGGTCAGGCCCTATGAGGACCATGCAGATTAATGTCTGAAATGGTCTTTTGAAGAAAGAACCATACAGATTGTAGTTGAGCTACACGACGACTACCAAATGCATGCTGGACGGCAGCATGCATTTAGTAGTCGTCGTCTAGCTCAACTCAGTACGTACTTAAGGAGCTCAACGACTACATAGATAGAATACTCTTTAATGCACTCTAAATAAGGGGAAACAAAAAAAAAAAAACCGCGCCTTGTTTAACTAACCAGCGACTTCACATTATGACTGGCATCGGCATCTAAATAATTAAAATAAAGGCATAGTAAAATCTAAATTTTAAGTAACCAGCAGACAATCTTAGCTTTAATTCTCTTTTTTTTAATTTTAATTTTATTTAATATTGTTTAGACTTTTGCATAAAACAAGTAAATTATACTTATTTAAGTTATGGAAGAGCGGAGTCTCCAAACACAGGCATATCTGCTTAAAAGGAGGCTTCAATCACTAGTCGTTAAGGTTTACTTGTAAAAATAATAAACCATTTTTTTTCATTTTCATCTTACCTGTATAAACTTGCCTTCCGGACACTTCCACTGCTTGATATTATCGGGTGAAGCTGACGCGAACGTGTATAAACTCGGGTGCACTACGATAGATCGGACCGATTTCTTGTGGTTTGTTAATGTGCACATTGATTTGCCAGCTGCCAGGTCCCAGAGGCGAATTGTTGAGTCGTGTGAGCCAGTTATTATCTGGAAATAAGAAGTGAAGAATGAACGTTCTCCTGCATCCTCGCCTGATACTCCCACATCAGTTTCTTCAACACATACCTGAGGCTCAGCAGCCTGGCACGCCAGCGAGGCGATGGTGTCCGTGTGGCCCGTCAGCGTGTGCACGTTGGCCTTGGTCCTCATGTCCCACACGCGCGCGGTCGCGTCCCGACCCGCGGTGACGAGGACGTCTATGGTGGGGTGGAGCGAGATGGTGTATACAGCCGATAAGTGACCGTGGTAGTGACGAATCACCTAGAAAGTACGAAATAATGAGATTAGTGACAATTTACTTAATAAAAATAGACAGAGGTGTAGCCTTTTCCCAACTATATTGGGGTCCGCTGCCAGTCTAACCGGATTCAGCTGAATATCAGTATTTTACATGAAGCGACTCCCTATCTGACCTCCACAACCCAGTTACTGGGTAAGTTACCCAGTAACTGTCCAGTCTTACCAAGGGGTATCGCGTTACCCTGGGTAACACGATACCCCTTGGTAAGACTGGTTGTCAGACTTTCGGACTTCTGACGACCCGTAACAAGTGTCAACGATCTACAAATGACAGCCGGGACCAACTCCAACATTTCGCCAGTTATAATAGTAATAATAATTTCTTTATTTGGGGCACCACGACCCACAGAAGGTAAGTAATTACCTAAAAACTATATTAGTGTACATGAGAAATAAAAACAAAGGCTTTAAATTCATGGAGTTTAAGTCCCATGTAATAAGGGGCGAGTCTATTGCCATCAACCAGGCCTAAATCCAGAGTCCGGTCTGCTACTGAGTAATTCCAAATGGAAAAATCCAATAACATAACACCTAACCTTTTGGGGAAACAGTCATGATGTTGTGTGTGTGTTTCTGAAAAAATTAAGTACTTAATTGGCGATGCTTGGCGGAGGCTAATGTCCAGTAATGGACGTCTTGCACCTGATATCATGATGATAATTATAATTATGAATCTAAAACAAAAATTACCTTATTATATTCTAAGTCCCAGCATTTGACTTGCCTGTCTTCACCACAACTGAATAAGTATGGATGCCTTGAAGATACTTCCAGACCTGAGAACAGAAATATCATGACGAATTTCATTTTGTTGATAACAATAATTCTTTCGAATTTCTATGTGGCTTGAAAGTTACAATACTTTAGTCAAGTCCACTTACCTCTCACTGTACTAACATGTCCTGTGAGTGATACCTTCAGTTTGCCACTTGCTAAGTCCCAAATCTTTATCACTCTGTCTGCAGCACCTAAAAAAATTAAATGACCATGGCAATTCGATTGTAAGGAGAGTTTTAATGAAAATAATAAATAAAAATTGGGATAGTTTACTACATGACACCATAAAGTTTTGTAAAGCCATCCATACTCAATACTCAGTGAATTGGGATTACTTTCCCAAAAAATTGTAAATAGCGCTTATTTGATCTATTATAATACTGTGGTCTATTGAATTAAAAAAGAAAAGAAAAAAAAAACAAAGAAAACGAATAGTTAGGGATGTCCCTAACGTAAACGTAAGAATATTTGATTTTTTTTACGTTTCTTTGGAATTTGCATGTCTGTCTGGTTTAATAATAAAAATATATATAATCAGCATAGAATGTTCCGACTGCTGGGACACTGGTCTACAGAATTATGATCATTGGAATCATCAATTAGATTAACGTAAGAAAGTTTGAATTTCGCGGGCTACCTTGGCACGAACACCTAATTGGTACTTTTGCGTTAACATAATATTTCTCTAGGTACTTGTTTATTTTGTAGGATATGATAAATAAATTATATTGGCTTACTTCTACAATATTTTAAGGTAAACCATACCTGTAGCAAACCACTCATTGCCCGGTTCAACAGCCACGCACCTCACCCAGCCCAGATGTCCAGAGATGACACGGAACAGCTTCCAAGGTGCATGCCACTTGGGTTTGGGCATTGTGGGAGGTTTCCTGGGCACGGCCAAGGCTCCTGAGGGCGGGGCAGCGGCAGGAGTAGGCCCCGTGAAGGGAAGGAGAGCAGCATCTGAACCTAGGGCTGCGGATTCTGCTAGTTCTCCTAAGGGACATGGGGTTTTTATGTTAGTTATTGAAATGCAAAAGCATGCTTATTTTTTTGGGGTAATAATCAATTTAATTCTTTTATTTTTTTCAGAATATAGTTTCTATTTATTTGTGTTATGTATAATGTTTATGGATGCTTGTATAATAATATGGTTTCTGAACTTTTCCTTGCAACATTGAAAGAACTTTGGTAAGAAAATGCATATGAATGTATGCACATCTATAAACACATTTATCACTATGTCAAAAGCTTCTACATAAATTCTCTCTCTATACAGGGTGGCATCGACGCGAAACCTGGGGGTCTACTCCGAACATAAATGCGAAGTATCGGCCGAATGTTCGGTCGTTTCTTTACTACGGCTAACGGTAGAAAATCGCTACCTACGGTGAAAAAAAAAAAGACAGTCGAAGAGATAAGCCAAAGTCAAAACTGTGACTTGAAGTCGGGTAAGGACTCAAAGTCAAAACTGTGACTTGAAGTCGGGTAAGGACTCAAAGTCAAACAGAAAAAAAACAACCGACTTCCAAAAAAAACACTACAAAGTGAAAAATAACTTTAATTTCGGAAGTTGGTGTCTTTGGATCTGTATTTTAATTTTTTGCCACCAACTTCCGAAATTAAAGTTATTTTTCACTTTGTAGTGTTTTTTTGAAAGTCGGTTGTTTTTTTTTTTGTAATTTTTTTTTATTTTTCGCTTTTTTGGTTTATAAACCGACCCACGGTTTGTAATTGTATTGTTGTTTGTAGTGTTTGTAATTTATCTAAGTTACAATAGCCTAATAATGTCAACTGCTCATCACCTTTTACAAAATATTGCTTTTCCCGAAGCAGGGACATTAATTGTTGAGGAGTTCTACTGGTACTTCACCATCAGCTCCACTTTACCATATGCTTGCATTGTGACCAGCATAAACTGCTAAGCAACTATATTAAAGTAATTGAATCGCGACCGTCAGATGCTATTATTGAGTAGTTCCGGTGGCCATCTGTGGTCTTCATCATCAGTTCCACTTCACCAAATTGTGCTTTTTGAGAGCCAATGCACGTGTTACTATAAAAATATACCGTTGATGTCCCTTCCACCCTGTAGTATTTATAATATCTATTCTTCTACAAAAAAGTGTAAAAGACCACTTTAGCATGCAATAGCTCTAGACATGAACATTATATGTATAGTTAAACTTATTGCAAACTACACACAAACCATGTGACGTGGATTCATCCCTTGGTTCCGGGCCAATAAAGCCTTGCATAGAAGTAGAATAATTGGCTTTTAAGTAGGATGTGGTTAATAACACAATATATGATGACTATGAACCTAACATTTCGGGAAATCCTGGTTACATGTTATGTTAAAATCAAAGGGACAGCTGGCTTGGGGCATCACGAGAAAATAAATTAAAAGAAAAGTTAATATTATAATAAATATTAGTTAATGTTATAAAAAGTTTTATTCAATGTGTCTGTAGTCCCCGAAATGAATATAAGAGGTAACCTGTCTACTAATTGTTTGCAAAATGGTTGATAATAAAAATTTATCTTTTGACAGGTCATTTTAATTAAAGATCATTGGCTGAGTGTTAACAAGGTGATTATGATGAATAGGGTTAGTTATGGACATAATATGGTTATCAAATTATTCTATTTAATTTACCATTTTCCATTATCATTGGTATATCTGGCTGTGTCCTGGCATCTTGTTGTTTGACAGCTTGTGCGAGTTGCACTGTGTCCAGTACTTGACCATAGCTGTCGCGAGACTTTACACCTTTTAGTATTTTCTCTCTGTAATAAATAAGTTGAATGCAGAATGTGAGTTTTTTTTTGTAAATGAACAGGAAAGAAGCATTTTGGTCAGTGGCCCGTCTTAGGGGTGGTTTACTTTAATGATTTTCATATGTTGTGCATTTTAAGTAGTACCTACTATCAAAAATAAAATAAGTTTTCGATTACAACAAAATGTGAGAAGTAAATGTTACACTACACACCCACTGTTACAATTGTAGAAATTAATACTTAACATAGAATGGAACCTGTGAGCGATCTGACACGTATTTTTTTAATTAAACAATAAGTATGCATCATGGGTCAGAGCTTGGCAAGCTCGTTTGCTTGGTTGTTCTATGCTGTGCTGTACAACAGATTTTAAATTGTTTTGTGTTAGTTGTTTACGTCGTGGTAATATGCATCTATAAAATCGAAACTTATTACTTACGCTTTTTCATCAATTGGCGGCAATAGTCCTTGGTTAGACAGAAACATATCATGAGACCTCTTCAGAGATCTAAACACCAATGTGTGCACCGAATGTTTTATCACTTCTTCCGACATTTTGGTTATATATTACACAATATCTATTAAAATAAAGTAAGAGCTATCTTTTAGTCACTATTAAATTATCAGAAATAGAACAGCTAAAGCATATTTTTGAGAAAACTCGGTCACTAAACAGCAACAGCATGCGATGGCATCATGTCATTGTCAAAAACAACTGTCATCGTCATAGTGACGTTTTATTTCGGCGTTTGGAAAAGTGATGTCTTACGAGTTGTAGGTCGTAGGTTCGAACCCGGACAGGCAGAGTGCCTGTCCGGGTTCGAACCTTTATATAGGTATATTATTTCATCACCACTACTCTCAAAACGGTGAAATAAAACATCATGAGGAAACCGGCATGTCCTAGAACCGAAAATTCGAAGACGTGTGACATCTACCAACCCGCACTGGGCCCGTGTGGTTGATTATGGCCCACTCCCTCTCATAGACAGGAGGCCTGAGTCCTAGCAGTGGGAACATTGCTGATTTATGCTACACCCACATTCACCGCAGTTATGCTCAGGGCCCATGTAATATAAGTATAAAGTGAAAGGCAGAATAAATAATAATATTTTATTGACAAGTACAAAAATTCGTGATATATACTGTATAAAATAAAATAATCTAACAGTTATTACAGATGCAGTTTATCGATTAAAATAGACATACAGGACCATGTCACATTGTGTGATGAATGACTAGATATTGTGACCGTAATATTAGACTAGTTCTAGACGCTTCATAGCATATACAATTGCACGATGAATCAAATTAAATTCTTTATAAAACTATGATATTTACACGAAATAAATTAGAGACTACCGAGTTACAATTACGTTCGCATACACAGGCTATTCGTATTATGGACACTGACGCACTTCGTAAGATTGGTTCTAACACCTTCAGTATCTACTACATTATTGTAGTCTTCATACGTCTTTCGATAAGTTTGAAATGAACAGACACGCTTGCCAACTACACTAAAAAACAGCAATAGGCATCTACTTAACAAAACTATTGTTCTATTGAGGCAAAACGTTGTTGTGATTTGTGAGTGACGTTATCGAAAGAAGTACGCAAACTATTTATTATATTTCACGATGTCTTTAATTGTCCCAATAAGTGCTAGATGCGGATAAAAGCGTTCTAATTATCTAAAAAGTCCAGAGCTGATTTTAAAACTTTAGTTCAGGTGCCGAACTAATTGTGTCAGAAAAGAGTGGTCCTCAAACGAGACGATCAACATTCGAGTTCTCGATGGACTGCCAATCGTAATCGATATCGGTAGTATCGGCGACGGAGAATACCGCGCCACTCTCGGTTCAGATGGCCGACTTCTCCGGGTTATTTGCGTCACTCACTCGGCGGGAGTGTGGAGCCCTCCTCAGAGTGCGTGGCTGCAGGTTCAGGGGAGGTAAGTTCGGGCGCTCGATCCTTGTGGGAGAGGATACGAGAGGTCGCGTCCCACGGCGAAGTGTGTCCATGCCATTTCTGAAGTACTCTTCAGTCCTGTCGCTGTAGCTTTCGATTAGTGGGGCAGGATCTTCGTACTCTATGTTGAAGTGTCGCGGGATGGCCAAGTCTTCAGGCGGTCCGAGCTTGTACAGTGGAGGCTCGACGCACTCATAGTGGTGGTCCTCAGTCTCGTCGTGCGGGTAGGTGTCGGCCACGAAGTGTCGCGTGCCGCGCGGCGTGAGCGCGGCCCACAGCACGCGCGAGTCGATGGCTGCACCTCCGTATAGTGCGTTGGAGCCGGAAGCTTTACCAGTGCCGCCCTTACATCCTCCTCGGGCCCTGTCGAGAAAAAACCCATGAGATTTTTTCCAACTGCAAGAAAAATAGAAGATACAATGAGAATTAAGAAGAAAGAAGTTGAAACTGTACCCTGGCTTTGGGCCCAGAAGAAGGAAGAAATAGAGATACAAAGTTAGCTGTTGTTCCGATCGTCGAATTGGTCTTCTTAGTCGATTATAGAAAACTACTCACTCTCTACATTTGAGCAGGAACAGAGCCAATAGAGCAGCAATGCAGAGAACAGCGATGCAGCAAGTGATCAGCACGAGGAACCATGTGTCGTCGTTAGAAGCAGGCTCTGCAATAAGTTTTATAGTAATCTGTTAGCTAAAAAATCTAAACCGGCATGTCTTAGAAACAAAATTTGAAGACATGTGACCTACCAACCCGCACTGGGCCCGGGTGGCGGATTACAGCCCACTCCCTCTAACCGAGAGGAGGTCTAGGGGTCTACTCCGAAGTGCTAAACCAAAGTATCGGCCGAATGTTCGGCCGTTTTATAACTTCCAAAGTTTCCTTTTTTGACTTTGAGTACTTACGCGACTTCAAGTCACAAGACTTCGGCTAACGAATCCGAAACGAAGACTTTGGCTTATCTCTTCGAATGTCTTTTTTTATCGCCGTAGTCAGCGATAGTTAGCCGTAGTAAAGAAACGACCTAACATTCGGCCGATACTTCGGATTTATGTTCGGAGTAGACCCCTGTTTCGCAGCAGGAGGGAACATTAAACGATGATTATGCTACGTAGTAAAGTTTTCTTTTGAAACGACCTCACTGAGTAGATAATAGGTAACTCATTGATACTGCAGCAAAAGTAGGTACCACATAGCTACGTGGAGCTACCAGTAACTGGTGTGTCTAATTAAAAAAATAATGTAAGAAAAAATTTAATAAGTTTGGAAACTCTGTGTTCTTTCTAAATGGAGAGAAATAAACTACAAGCATATTAGGTATATAAATCAAACGACAACATACGTATCTCACCATGTCTGGGTAGCTCATGGTATTCCACTCCGGGGAACAGCGAGTTCTCCTCGTTGTTCCTGTGAGGGGGGCACTTGGATGCCCTGCATGGTGGCGTGAGGTTGGCAGCACTGGCTAGGAAGGCTGGCAGCGGGGGAGGAGGCATGTGCAGGATCGAGTCCGGCGGAGGCCCGAGGGACAGACATTCGGCCCCACATGACATGCTGAAAAAAAAAGCTGGAATTATTAAGAATTTCCAGGTATAAACACAAAACGCGAACTAGGCCATTTTGATCGAAAACGTTTATGAAAAGCAGTTTTGGTTGAATTTTTTAAATGTTTATTATAAATAGCCTTTTACACAAGATTCTTATTAGAAAACTGAGGAAAACCGTATAAATTCGTTTGAAACAAACAAGAAATGGAACAAATCCAACTCTATTGAACTTCTAGAATACTCTGGAATAGCCTTTGACTTGATTAGTATCAGACTGTGTTTAATACTCGTAACTAGGACTAATGACAAATTAACATAAATGGATATGGTTTTATTGTTGGTTCCAACTATTTATCTATTCTAGATTTAAAACACCCGAAATAGGGTGTACAGGTACACCCACCTTATTATATCAACGGACTGAAATAACGAACTGACAAAATAATTACAAAAGCTGTAGGAGTGTTGGTACATTATTAGACTCTCGCAATCTTTGCCTTTAATTATAACATAGACTTTCAATTCAATTTTAAGTTAGAAGTTCACCGTAAGCCATTTTGTTATACATACGGTCTAATACTTACTTACTTATTTCTACACAAGTACTTATGGGTATCACTTAGCTTCCCACTTTTAATACAACATTTAAATTGTTAACAGGAAAATTAGTGAATTTGATAGACTACCCTTTAAATACGATAATTAGGGCAAGGAGCATTTGTTACACAGTTACATTTGTAGTAAATAATATTCTATTAATAGTCCAGTAAAGAAAATTTGTTACAAGAAAACAATTAGGTATTTCACACAAAGAAAATGAACACAAGAAAAACTTCAGCATATTTTCATCGATTATCAATGAAACTAGATCTAAACAACATGCATATCACAACCATAACAACCAGACTCACTTTTTAATATTATTTATAGAATTTTCACACAAAACAGATGCACTTTACACCGTTCTCCTATTACACTTGCTAAAAATTTGGTCCAAGGGATGCAGGGCGCAGGCGCGGACCTGTACCATGACATTTACTAACCACTATCAACACAACCACGCATGCGATCATGTTAATTCCATTGCTGGTTAACCACAACATATCAGTCATCACGTAGGAACAAAACCATCGATGGACGCTAAATCATTAGCTTCACACGACTGTTGACACTTACAAGTAGTAGCACAATGACGGGTACATTATTGATTCACGCAAGCGCGGGAAGGGATTCTCGACCCTCGAATTAAGGGTGGTAGATAAAAGCTTTAAATTGAAAGCACGTTTCTATCGTTGTCTCCCTCTTTTGTAATAAATCTAGGTGAAAGTAAAGAGTGTAAATAATTATTGGGTTTTGATTTTAGTAAATTGAGAATGCTTTGTTACTTTTAATTAGAGGATATTCATAGATGACTTCATAAAAGCAATTGAAAATGTGTCTTTACCACTGTTATTAAATAAAAAAATAACTATCACGCGAATATAATCTATCACTAACTAATATGAAGTGTTACGGCTCGAAATATAAAACAAAAAGCTTTAAAACAGTAGGCAGTAGGTACAAGTAAATATTATCGTTAATAACTTTATTTTACCTAGAGCTCTAAAAGTAACATCAATATGTGGGGCGTCCAAGCTAAAAGGGTCGTGAAGAAAACAATTCAATTTACTTTTAATCAGTCAAATATTGAATAATTATGAAACACAATTTAGTTATAATTACCTTTTGTTACGTTACCCCCCAGGGGCAGAGCTATACTCAGATTAAAAGTTAAACTATTTTAAGAAGCTTATTGGAGCTGCATTTTAAACAAAAAATAAAAACACATTAAAATTAAATAAATACTTGGGGGCCAGGAAAAGCTATGTGTAGGGTCACGCTCAAGGTGAGGTGTATTTAACTCAAGGGTCTGCCCTTAAGTTATCCCCAAAATTAGGGGTCAAAGGACTGATCTTTATAAAATATGTCTTGCCCCATTTTATGATACCTAAGTAAATAGAAACTACAGTTATCTACTGTCAGAAGTAAAATTTAAACATAGCACAAGCTGTCAAATCATTTATTTCAATGTAGGCCTTTAAAGGGCATTTTTGAACGTCATTTACAAGAAAACAGAATTGATTCTAGGTGCCCCTTCCAAAAGATGCTTTCGTATGGAGAAGAATGGGCAAGAAACTCCACCGTTACTCTTTTAAAATGTTATACAATATTTTGTTTACATTAATTTTATAATTATGTGAATGAGAGAATGAAGAGAGTATGTGAAAGATGCACCTAGAATAACATTTCTATACTACAATAGGATATACAAAGTATTAAAAATTAAGCAATGACAGATAAATTAATTAGTTTGATGGTGCTTGGTGCTTGGTCACATACAATATTGCCGTAGACGATTTTGCCTAACATGTATCAGCTCAAGGATACTGAACGAGACACAATAGAAAGTTGTAATGTTATGACGCCTTTAAGGGCGTTTAGCGGTCCTGAGTACCACTCTCTTACGTATAGGGTAATACTAGCTTTAACAACATACCGTAAGTTTTCAAAGTCAAAGTCAAATTATTTATTTCAAATAGGCACATATATGGCACTTTTGAACGTCAAAATTTACAAAAAAATTGATTGTCTAGACGCCCGCCCCATAAGATAGCTTCGTATGGAGAAGAATGCCACCGTTACTCTTTTAAAATGTTTTACAATATTATGTATAGATAAAGACAGATAGATACATTAAAGATACGCACAGAGATAGGCTAGGCTTTTGCGGTTAGATAAGTACATTAATTATAAAATTATATGTGAAGACCATGCATATAGAATAAAATTACTATACCACAATAGGTAAAAAAAATGTAAAATGAAGAAATTACAGATAAACTAATGGTGCTCACATATTTACAAACATTGTAAAACAAAATACGTATTCCAAAAAAAAATATAAGTGTGTGAGTTAAGGTAATCACAGAATGTAAAATAATTGTCATAAAAATAACAAATTATACAATTAAATTAGCAACCAGTTTGATTTTGTCTAAACTCTTTGTCAACATACCCTATTATAACCATTAGAGGTCCACCAGTTTTTGGCATCCAATCCTACACGTGGAACTGCCAAGCTTCATTAACAGTTAAACAAGGTCAGCTAATGAAAACAGGCGTAAAAACACGGTAATTAATACCAGTACGTGTTTAATTACACTTCATATTGCATGTTCAAGCACTGAAGTGGTATTAGTGCAGGTTATTACTTCGCAATGTTGAGGTCAGATCGTGTGGCAGCTGAACATTATAAGGTTACTAGCTGCACCCCGGGGTTTCACCCGCATACGTCTCGATCGCGTAGGAATATTGGGATAAAAGGTATTCTATGTCCTGACTCAGGTCATTGTATACCCATGTGCGAAATTTCATCCAAATTTGTGCAGCCGTTTTAGCGTGAAAGCGTAACAAACAAACTCACCTTCACATTTAAAATATTAGCTACGAAGTTACTATTAGCATGGAAGGCACGCTAATAGTAACTTCGTAGTTATTTCATAATTACCCACGCAAAAAAAAAAAAAAGCATGGAAGGCACCCTGCTAATATGACTGCGCTTGTCGAGACTACACGCCAGTAATTGAGAGGAAATGCAGTTATAAAAAACATCACGCCTCTGTTCTCGTGGTAGGCAGAGCTGTATTGTAAAGCCAGGGAACACATTGCCTAATAACTTAAATTGTCCGTATAATCCAATCACAACTGTCACTCAATGACAGTTGTATGAAATGCCTATAACACGGTAAATTGACGTAGGGTGGAATTCCCTGGCTATGCAACCACAGTGCGCCAGTTGTAATATGTAGCTCCATCAAATACCGGACTTCGGCTGCTACCGAGAAAAAAATCCAATAACAATGCCCGACCCAGGGAGTGATACTGGAACCACGCGTAGCAGTTCCGCTTTCGAACACTTGACATGCAAGACATAAGTCTGCTTGACCACAAGAGGGGTTAAGAGAGAAGACTATAGGCTGTTTCTTTTTGAACTGTTCTCTGTCCGAGGTTCATTCATTGGCAGCCACCCACTGCTGACTTTTGGTCTCATCCCTTTTGTGCCATGCTTCCCTGGTCAGTGCGAGTCTCAACCAGGTCTTATCCGCGATCTTCTAAATATCATCCAGCCATCTGGTTGTTGGTCTGCCAGCATAACTGTGGTGAATGTGGGTGTAGCATAAAACAGCCTATTATTATTATGTTCGCACTGCTGGGACAAGGCCTCCTCTCTGTGAGAGGGAGAGGGCCGTAACCCACCACGCGGGCCCAGTGCGGGTTGGTAGATGTCACATGTCTTAGAATTTTTGGTTCTAGGACAGGTTTTCTCACGATGTTTTCCTTCACCGTTTTGAGAGCAGTGGTGATGAAATAATTTACTCAAAAGAAAACGCCTGTCAGGGCTCGAAACTACGACCTTCTCGTAAGTCGCGGCCATTGCCACTGGGCCACCATTGCTCTCTCGGAGATGCAATAGATCAAATTATTTCTGAAACGGGCAAGGTAACCAAGGAAGCAAAATTGAGATACCACATTACACGCTTTCTATTTATTGTGCCATTTCAAAGCGTTTATTTCAATTAAACCATTTACGGGCACTTTTGAATTGTCAAGGAGTCGGTCTTTGATCGGTCAGTCAGAAAGATGAAGCTAGTTGCCCATTCCAAAGCGTAGTTGGTGCCTATATTATATGAAGAAGAACGGACAAGAAACTCCATGGATACTTTAAGATAAGATAAAAATTGTAGCAAAAAATTAGTTAATCACTCTTGAGTCATTTCATCATTTCTTGTCGAAGTTTGGTGATGAAGAGACGCGTGATATAACTTTAAAAGTCAAAGTCAAATTATTTATTTCTAATAGGCACATAAATGGCA
Organism: Tiliacea citrago; assembly: GCA_963921375.1. Taxonomy (NCBI): domain Eukaryota; kingdom Metazoa; phylum Arthropoda; class Insecta; order Lepidoptera; family Noctuidae; genus Tiliacea; species Tiliacea citrago. The sequence goes on from OY992793.1 coordinate 3,474,027, forward strand.
CTTTTGAACGTCAAAATTTAGAAAAAAATTGAATTGATTCTAATCGCCCCTTCCAAAAGGTAGCTTCGTATGGAGAAGAATGGGCAAGAAACTCCACCGTTACTCTTTTAAAATGTTTTACAAAATTTGTATTAAATATATAATTAATTATTATATGTGAAGACGACGCACCTAGAGTAAAATTACTATAAGGACCACAATAGGTAAAAATAATTAAGAATGAAGCAATGACAGATAAATTATTTATGTTATTACATGGGTTACAATTTATAAACATAGTAAAAAAAATAAGTTTTCCTAAAAAAAAAAAAAATGTTAGTCTGTGAGTTAAGGTAATCACAGAATGTAAAATAAATATCATAAAAATACAATTAAAATAGCAACCAATTTGATTTTGTCTATTATAGGTTTGGATGCTGTAGCGCGGAACGCACCAGAACCATGCGTAGCGGAGATCTCCTACCATGGCCTCCTTTAGCCCTTTTTTCGCCCTGAATTATTTTACATAAATTGACCTAATTTGGTTGGAAACGAAATTAACACGTTCAGTGCCGGGAGCCCTCCTGGAGGGTGCACTCAAGTCGCATATGGGATGTACGATTTCCGTTTGTACTTCTTTCACGCAACGAAGCTACGGATCGACGCGGCGACATGATGTTTGTAGACATAGTTTAGCTTTACCTGGAATGGCAAAATAATTACGGAGGCGAAGCTGCAGGTGTAGTTATGACATAAAATCAGTTCTGATCTCAACCGGAGTTTATTATTTATTATTTTATCGTTACGTACTTTCTCCAACATCGATAATTTATATAACAATTGAAAGTAATTCCATAGTGAAAGCTTCAAGTAAAAAATAGAACACTAAAAGTTAATAGGCTGTTATAAAATAACTACGTTTAATTAAATTAAAAAAGTAACACGATTTAATTAAATAATAAAAATGAATTAATACATGAAAATTTCACAAAGGCTTGGACACCCCTGTCTCGGGGTCTTAGCGCAAACGCAATACCGTGGACCCTCCCCGAGGGTCAACTTCCTATATGTATGGCGTCATGGCAGCTCTTCGAAAAGTAGGTGGAGTGGAAAGTCTTAAACAGAGTTTTTAAAATAGCGCAGGGAATGTCTTAGTTCACTTTTTATAAATTCAATAGTTAAAGGCTCACCGTAGAAAGAATAACCTAATCAAATCACCTGACATTTTGCTCTCTTATTACAGGAAATTCACTAAAACGCGCACTAATTACATTACCGAAGCTCTTCGCGTTTGTCTATTTAAGAGTAATTCAATTGTGTTGTGCATGGAGCGAAAAGGCTGCTAATTATACTGAGATAATATGTTCTTTAAGCATTATTAAATGAATCTATAATTTTGGGGGTTTTCCATGGTGCACTCTGTTGTTTGCCACTTTGTATTTTATGCTCACTACGATAATATAGGACATACTTCAATATAATGTATGTCAGTGTACGCAGGGCACCCCCGTGGTGCCCATACCGTGTACTAGGGTTGAAAGAAGTGCCAAAAAGTATCGATATATAGTAATTTTATTCGAGTTAAAAAAAAAAGTAAATATCGATTTCGATATATCGAAAACAAAACGATATATCGATATATCACTGAAATTTTCTAAAAAATATATTTATTTTATGAAATTGTATTGTTTGTTTTAATTCATAGAACTACCAAACTAGAAACATAATTTCTGATGTAAAATCTTGAACATAAAAAACATAGATAAAAATAAGTTAACTTTTTACGGCTCTGAATTCTAGCGGGTTTAGTCAGTGTGGCTATTGGAAATATATCATATTTAATACATTTTCGATACCTACTGATATTACTACTTGATAGTTTATATCGACGATGTATCGAAATATCGATATATCGAATAAAAAATATCGATATATCTATACATCGATATTTTTTCTACAAGCCTTCAGTGTACAGTTTACCACGGAAATAATACCATGGGGGAAAGAGCCTGTTGCCTGACAGCCGGCCGGCTATTCTATCGATTTCACACTCTAGCACTAATAAGATAAGTTAGGTACTACAAAAAACCATACTTACCCTTTGTTTATTCACATTACGTAGGTCAATCAATCTGCCTAGGCTCCAGAACCCAGTTACTGGGTAATACAATACCCCTTGGTAAGACTGGTTGTCAGACTATTTGGGCTTCTGGACCCGTACCTAGACCTTGCCCCACACTAGGTATTTCTCCTGCATCGTGGGTGCGTTTACAAACATTTAAACTCAGATACACAAACAGCCAGACCCGGAACAACTACTTGTAGGTCATACAAATATTTGTTCCGTGCGGGAATCGAACCCGCGACACGCAGCGCAGCAATCAATCGCTTAACTACTGCACTAACCGTGCCGTCGACGTCGTGCTTTACCTTTATTATTTAGCCATGAGCCCCCCTATACACATTTCGTAGGTATAAAAACTAAAAAGGAACTAAAACATTCGTTTGTGTTCGTCAAAACCAGAATAAATAAAGATATGAAACTTTTCATCACAAAGGAACTTCTTGTTGTACATAACAGGTATTATTTTAATGATGGAATGAGGTTAACCATACCAAAACTCAATAAGCCATGTAAAAAGTAAAAAAATTCCGTGAGTAATTGTTTTCATAAATAAGTACCTACTGAAAATATAAGCAAAAACATTTCCTTTTTCAAAAGGAATCTTTTGCCATCTCGAAGTAACTGTCTGCACAATTAATACTTACCTTTCATCGCTTAGCAACCTTTTTTCATTTAAATAATTTCCCTAAAAAACCCAACCTTTTTAATTAAAGTTCCTGGAAACAACCGCGAACATCCAGTGTTGTCATAAATTGACCGAAATGAAAACAAACATGGCACAAAGCCGCTATGACATGACGTCAACAAGATGGCCGATTCATTGATAACCGCCGCGTCGCGCGTCACATCCGCGCGCACAGCGCATGCGCGCAGTTATACAACCATTGATAGAGAGTGGAGTACTTTGGAGCTTGCGGAAAGCTTTCGATTCGACTTACTTTCGACTGAAAGTCTTTTGGACATAAAGCTTTTTTAGGTTTCCCTACCCAAAGCCTTTCAACGGGATCCTATTACTAAGCCTACACCATCTGTCTGTCTTACGGACAGATGTCCGTGTATCTGTCATAATTTTTTACAATTACCGTGTAACCAAGACTGCAATCATGGAAAATAATAAAAATACCTACAGTTTGGTCATATGGAACCAATTAGTGCATGAGACCGACTCAAACTTGGCAGGTTTTTTTTAAATTTTGTTCCACAATAATTTCACGTACCTACATAAAGGTATTGGTTTTGAGTTTTTTTATTTGATTACCAACTGATTTGATTACCGAAGAATTGCCAAGCTTAAGTGGCAGTGGGCAGGGCACATTGATCGCAGAACTGATGGCCGATGGGGCCGAAAGGTTCTGGAGTAGCGACCGCGTACTGGAAGACGTAGCGTTAGAAGGCCTCCTACGAGGTGGGCCGATGACCTTGTGAAGGCCGCAGGTATCCGCTGGATGCGGGAAGCACAGAACCGGTCGAAGTGGCGGTGCTTGGGGGAGGCCTATGTCCAGCAGTGGACGTCTTTCGGCTGAAATAATGATGATGAGTTGATTACCAACATATTAATACAAGCATATGTATAGTCAACGTCGTAGCCATATAATTAGGCATGTTTTCATAGATCAATCTCTAGTTAAGACGCGATTGGCATTTTAGCAGGACCAAGGACCCTTGATACTGTTCGGCTAAATGGCGGCTATTACTGTTTGTTGAATACAGGTTCGACAACGTATTGTGCTGTTAATCGTGTCGTTAACGTTCCATTTAAAAGAGCTTTTCAGTGCGAAAGCAGCCTCTTTTGGACATGAAATATAGGCTGTATGTCGGCTGTATCAGATGCCGCCCTTGCCTCCGACCGAACGGACGAGCGCTCTCAGCCGGGAATAAGCCGCGAACTTCATTTAAAATTTCGTATACCGAACGGTTTTAATTTTTAAATTATTTGTTTTCTTTTTTAATTCGTTGCTGATTCAGAAACGAGTACCGAGACTGGTAATACTCTTTGGTGAACTTTGAAGATTATTTACGAAAGCTCGGTAAGTTTAGTCTGTTTTTATTTGGATATGAATATAATAGAGATTAAGATAGTTTTAAGTTTAGAAAAGTCTTTATCACCTAGACTTAGGTACACTGAAAACTTAAAATTTCGCTAAGTATTATAATTATATGGTAAGTATTATAATGTTTTTTAGAAAGTTAAATTATTAGCATTGAATGAATTATCATTAAATTAATTATCATCTACGTATATTCAACAAGATGCTGAAAATACAGACTAACGTAATTCAAAACAATATAACACGTTTATAGAACTTTTCGGAGTCACTTAGTACAGAGATTTCATGGTCTACGGCGCGTAGCGAATTAGCTACGCTTTCGGGGCTACGCGCTACGCCACTCGCGTAGCTGTGCAGCGTTTTATTTTTGGCAATAAATTGCCTGTAAAAAATATTTTTAAATAGGTTACATTAATGTTATTTTTAATAACGTTGCTAATGTCTATTTTATTTGAAAATACTTGTTTGAATGTTTCCAGAACTAATTTCAGTGGCCTCCAAGTCTTAATGCTTTTTAAATTGTTACATACATATTTCTTTGAAGGTTGTACTCTTCCTACTAAAAGAAAAAAAAAAGGTTTTTTCTTTCTTCAAGGTTCACGTCTAAATGGAATATGATGAATGAATAATATATTAAACGTTTCTTTGTGAGGGGCGATGAAAAATATGAGCGATGATAGCTGGTGTAAACCCGTAATCGATCCTGTCATTACAACTAGGTACACGTTTGAGCAAATATATGAGTGTCATTACGGTGCGACAAGGCTAAATATACTGCGTGACTTTACTTTTTTTTAAAGCGACTTCCAAAAAGGAGGAGGTTATAAAATTATATTCCGCTGTTTTTTTATGTTTGTTCACCGATTGCTCGGTCAATTGTAAACCGATTTTGAAAATTCTTTCTATGTTTGAAAGGGTATGCTTCCGAGATGGTCGCATTGTCACCAAGTCAGAATCTTATGAGAGGATCCTCAAATTTTATAGGCACACCTATATCGATTTCAGTATTTTTTATAGTAACTCAAGCATTTGCACTCGGAAAGCACCATTTGGTGAAGCGGAACTGATGATGAAGACCACAGATGGCCACCGGAACTACTTAATAATAAGTATTTCACTGTTGCGATTAGACACTTTAATATGGTTGCTAAGCAATTTATGCTCGTCACAATGTATATGGTGACACCGACTTTACTGGACTATACTTTTTTTTTGAAGCAGCCAACGCTTTTTTAGATGTAAGCAGTCTGACTTTGGATATGACGTTGGGATGCAGTTATTGGATGATGTTAAGTAGATTTCACCATCACCATCTATGTTATGTCGTGATGCCCTGGTTTGTTCTTGTAATATAAGATGAAAGTCACTCAATGAATACTTGTTGCAAAAGTTTCTTCATAGTTTTATGAATAGATTTTAATTTATACTGTAGAGCAAGACGGTAACGGTTTATTAGTGTTTACTACTGGAAGAAACTATATACCGCTAGAATGTACAACTTAACGGGAATACCTAATAATTTAATTAATACAGTTAATAAGTATCATATAATGTATTACATATGTCATAAGTCACACATACATAATACAACACGTCAAAAAACTTAATCAAATAACCAGCCCCGAACTGTTCCCGGCGCAAAATATAGTTAATATTAAATATTAATATCTAACCTATAGATATATGAATTTAGTTAATATACCGTATCATAACTCAATTTTGGTCAGCTGGGGGACCATTTGAAGTGAATCGATACAGACTGGAATTATAATAAGGTACACCTACGGAGGTATATTAGAATAGCCATTCTGTATATCTGCATGGTTGCTAGTTTGAGGGTGTACTAGGCCAATTTAGTGTCTATAGTTTTTCTTCTTTTCGTGTGGCATTCCTCACATTTGTCTGTTTCCCAGGCAGTTTACGTATTCTCATGTCATTTATGCATAATAATCAGCTTAAAAAATTTCTCTCTGTGAGAGGTTGGGCCCGAATCCACCTCGCGGGCCCAGTGCGACTAGGTGGATGTCACATGTGGTTCTCCATATGGACATGCCGGTTTCCTCACGATGTTTTCCTTCACCGTTTTGTGAACAGTTTTGTCATGTGTATTCGAGGCTAACTAGCTTTCTGTCCAAATCTCAGAGGGGTTTGCTGTGTAAAGAACATTCACCCCTAGACGTAGCAATGCTGCCTGACCTTTGTACGCCCGTTAGTAAACTAATCTTGACATGGCGCTTGAGCTACAGACGTCATCCGACTTTCATATATTTGGTAAAGCATGACATTGTTAGTTTTTTTTTTACCCAAGGGTATCGTTTTACCCAGTAACTGGGATATGGAGAGCGGATAAGCAGTTGTTCGATGTAAAATAAATATAGTTGCATCCGGTTAGACTGGAAGTCGGACCCAACAATGCTGGGAATAGGTTAGGTAGGAAAAAATGGGTTAGCGGTTCAGGTTCATTTGCTGATAAGAGTGACAAGTAACGGGCTTTTTTTTTTTTTTTTTCTTTTTTTTTTTTGGGTGGGAAATTATCAAATAACTTCTCCCGCTCTGGGTGGAGCGGGAGGGAGTGTCAGACTTTTACTGACTAAAACCCACCGTGTTCCTTCAGTTGCCTGTGTGCCAGGGCCACGATATCCCTTTCGGACTGGCTCGTAACCCTGGCAGGCATTGGCCCTTTCGGACCCCGTCAATTGGTGCTGACGTCTCTTTGAGGCGCGCGTGGAACACAACGCGCCGTCGACCCGGGCTTGGTCCTTATCGGACGGCGAGCTACCCATCGCTCACCGTCCGCAAGCCCGCGCCTACGGTGGCCGGGAATCGGCCTGCGATTCCCGACGCCCGGGGCGTCTCCTGCGGCGACTAGGGGCGCGAGGGCGTTGATTTTGCCTTACCCTCACGCGTTCCGCCTCCTAACTAACGGGCTTGTCTTATTTTGTACACGTGAGGTAGTTAGTAGACTGTGACATAACTCACACCCAGCGTGACACAACTGGCACCGACGCGACAGGTGGCACGACTCCGTTGTTGCCAAGGCACGTGCCGTTTTATTACGAACGTGTCCGCTTTCTCACGAGATTTCATTTCATTGCCTTCGTAATAGGACTGAAACGGGAATGAAACGGTTATTTTTAACCTATTTTTAGGTTTCCGTACCTTAAAAGAAAAAAAAACGTAACCCCTATATTATCACTTCGTTGTCCGTCTGTCTGTCTGTCCGTCGGTCAGTTTGTCAAGATCTTTTTCTCAGGAACCCGTGGAGGTATCGAGTTGAAATTAATATCAAATACGTTGATCTACGGTTCCTTGGAGCTGTAAAAAAATCAAGCTTCTAAGTCAACGCAATAAAAAAATGCGGTGATTTATGCGACTCGCAAATAAATCAAAACAGGTTACTTCCTGTTGACCTAGAATCATGAAATTTGGCAAGAAGCAAGGTCTCACAGCACAAGTAAAGGAAAAAGTCCGAAAATTGTTAATTTGTAGTTTGTCATGTGAAATTTTTTTTTTTTTGCGATTACAAATTTTCATTTGCAGTTGGGAAATTGACCGTGGCGTATATCGATGTATAGGAGAACATGTTTTTCAACCACAATGTAAGTTTGTTTTTGGGATAAATTCATCTCCCCCAGGTTTTTTTCCTTTAATTCAGTTGAGTAATGGGTTTGTTATTGACGGTGGGTATTTTTGGAAAACCTAGTAATATTTCACATACAGTTGACTGTTGACTTTCTTAAGTTTGTGGACTAACTTTTAAGTGGGTCACTTGTAATATTATACATACAGCCGATCTATTCTGAAAAAATCTCACCGTGTAAACGTAGGTGAAGTGAGTAGTTAATAGTGTCAATCCCTCACTGACAGTTCACTCCACGCTCACTTCACATAAGTTTTCACGGTGAGATAGTTACAGAATTGCACTGCTGGTCGGGACGGCACCGTCCCATCCGTTTCCAGTGGTCCAATGGAACTTTTCGGAAAAGGACATAATGTACAAGAAACTATCCGATTGCAGTGTGGGAACTCGATACCAGAAATAATTATTATCCATTATTTTTTTATTGAAATACATTAATTATCAAAAGTTAATTCATGTTTCTTATCTAATAGAATGATTATGATTGTAACCTATTTATCAAGTTATCATTATAATTTTCTGTATTTGGTTCTAACTAAAAGGAGTCATTTGCAATTTGTAATGTCTGTGTTGTTTTGGGCTAGCTAAGTGCGAAGACATTACGTTCATCACTAAGTAGAGTTACCACGGAGTTGAGTATAACCCGTTTATTTTACTTACTTATAACTTTCACACAACATCGCATAATAATGTGTTTTAAAGTAAAGTTTATATGAAAGTTATAATGAAGAAGAGACATGAAATTATCAGAAGAAAAAGGTTTTTGGAGAAACTTGGATTTTTTAAAAGCGATAAAGGTCTGTCTGGCAATTTTTTGCAACCTCGCTCTTAACCCAAGGGTTTGTTAACGCCGTCAGTTGCGACTGGTCATCTCATTACTGCCAGGGCTTATTTTGTAATCTTTTAATCTTATATATATATATTTTTTTTTTACATTGTTCTCACTTACAGAAGCGACAAGAATAATGTACCCGGGATTTTATAATATCTTGATTTAAAAGAGTGTCCTTGAGAGTTTCTTGCCTGTTCTTCTCCATAGTGATCTACGTTTTGGAATGGGCAAATAGCTTCAACTTTCTGACTAGTTAGTCAAACGACGACGACGACGTTTGTGTTTTGAATTGTCAAAGAGTCGGTCAGTTGACCGACTCTTTGACAATTCAAAAGTGCCTGTGAATGGTTTAATTGAAATAAAATGCTGTGAGTTTGAATCAGGTATTGGATCCATTCGTCATATTCGTGAACGGGCGCCGTCAGTTGGGATTGGTCATCAGCTATTGTGCCACGGCTATTTTCATTACCTAGGTACTAGATGTTTTTTTTTTACAAATGTACCTTTAACTTCATCGTGGATGTTGTAACCAATACATTCAAAAGAGTGACCATGGAGTTTCTTGCCCGTTCTTTTTCATAGAAACCTACTACGAATGGGCAACTAGCTTCATCTTTCTGACCGACCGACCCCTTGACAATTAAATAGTGCCTGCAACCTGTAAATGGTTGAATTAAATAAATGGTTTGAGTTTTAGTTTGAGGATAGGCAACGGCTAGTAATGATAGTGGACAAAATAAACGAAAGTAATCACTTCTTTAGGAAAGAATGTAGACCAGGAGGGAATTGCAACTTAACTGTAATGAATATACAGGTTGTCCCAGTAATCAACATCAAGACGGAAACAGGCGATAGGCCAAGTCCTGACAGTTATCAGAACAGTAAAGAATAGAATCTTGGTCGTGTACTTTTCAAATTATATGTATCAAAAAATAAATCGAAAAAAGTGACACCGTGTGATGATCTTTTAAGTCCTGTGACTACAAATATTAACTATTTTTGTATTTTTTTCTGTAATGTTATCACGAATAACCCTTCTGTAATTATAATTTAAAATTAAAACATAACTGCCTGAGTTTTAAATAAATGTTAGGTTTTTGCCCAACATTGAATTCAAGACAATACAATACAAACCAACTTTAACCGACTGTACTGTAAAAAAAATGTACAACGTTATTTTGGCAAGTGACTTAAAAAAATGGCGCGTTTAGTCTGGATTTCAAAATGGTATGACACTTGCTAGATTACTTCTAACGTTTTAATCTGGGACACCCTGTATATAATTGATTACCGCGATACCTATCATAATTTTTCCATCTATCACATTAATTCATATTCCAATTTATCAGTGCACCTTAAAAATCAAATCAATGTCTGAATAGCGCACCTAACAGCTATTTAATTATAACTTGCGAGCCTGGACGACCCATGAATAAACATGGATCGATCGTAAAACACACCCAAACAGTTTACTGAACATAATTTCATAACATTTCGATGTAAGGACGCGTTCACGCTTGAAAGTACTTGTTACTTAAATTCTGTTTAGAACTTTAGGGGGCGGTAAGGTACTTCTCCAAAATACTCTTGCAACTGAATAAACTTTAGAATTGACTTAAACTAGTCTCGGCATGGCTCGTCTGTTTGAAAAGTGTCTGGTCTTGTACATTACTGAATTTTCTGCATAAATGTGTAGTTTTAAATATTAAGAATATTGCATCTTTCTTTTCTTTCTTTAACACGTTCAGGGACACTAAAAGCCCATAGACGTCATAACAATACAATTTATATTCAGTGGCGTAGCTAGCATGGGTGACACCCGATACGCATAATTGTGGTGTGAATAAAAACCGGCCAAGTGTGTGTCGGACCACGCACAATGAAGGGTTCCGTAGTTGGGACGAATTTATCCCAAGAACAAACTTAACATTGTGAAAAACATGTTCTCCCATACGTTCCAACTGCTAATGTAAGTTGGTCGACTATTACTCGTTAACTTGTAATGCCTAGTTTTCCTTTTATCTTCGTTATATACTCGTATATACTACTGCCGTGATTTTGCTTCCCTTTTTTGCTTTATATAAATGATTTATTTATTTATTTATTATTATTTATTTCCTTTATTACATTTGTTTACACATTAATTACATTTTTAAATATTTTTATAAAATCATAAAAAAAAACATTTAAAAATATAAAAAATAGTGACCCCATCGGCATCAGGAACAGGGTCCAAGCTGCCGGTGGTTAGGGCTCTAGAGAGAGGAACCTCCTCACTATACGTGCCGTGTCCAGGAGTACTGCTTTCTGAATCAAGCCCTTGATCCAGCCGCGCAATGAGAGCCGCCTGAGGTGTTGGTCAAGGTTCTCCGCTATTAGGCCATTTACTGTTACAATTATCGGTACCAGGGGCGAAAGCATCGTATAACTCGATTCCTACCGGCTTCCCCTCGGAAATTCGGAACACAACCACTCTATTGTCATTGAAAGATGGCACAGTCAGTAGTGTTTAATAATGCCAAATAATATAATCACACTGTAGGTATTTAATAGACCATAAAGGCTTCTAAATACTTCTGTACTGTGCTTATACATACAATTAAAACATTACAAAATGCCTACATTATATTTTTTGTCTTTATATTGTCGACTTCATGACGAGTTTATTTTGTATAGAAACTAAATTTTTTGCTCCGGCTTACCTCTCTCATAAAATCACCCTTCGCCACTGATCGGTACAATGATTGCAGAGTCCACGTCCCACATGTCGACAATCTCGTGTGCTAGGTCAAGATATTTGATTTTTTTATCTTTCTCAGTTTTCACGAGATTCTCGTCATGAGGGACAGCGATATCAACAATCATTGCACGGCGCTCTCGTCGATCTATCACCACAATATCAGGCTTATTGGCTACAATAGTCCTGTCAGTGATGATAGATCGATCCCAGTACAATGTGGCGTGACCATTCTCGAGAACTGGGTCGGGCACATACCTGTAGTATGGTACTTCAGACTCCACAAGGTTGTACTGCAAGGCAAGTTGCTGGTGGATAATCCTAGCCACTAGATTGTGTCTGTGCAAGTACTCGCAGTTAGCAAGACGAGAACAACCAGAAATAATATGTCGGATTGATTCACCGGGACAGTGGCATGCCCGACAGATGTCAACCGTACCGTCCTTGACAATGTATTTCCGATAATTATTCGTCATAATAACTTCATCCATAATTGCACAGACAAAACCTTCGGTTTCCCCGAAGAGGTCGCCGAAACGCAGCCAGGATACGGACGCCAGAAAGTCTGCATCAGGCCCATGGAGGGCCCGGAAAAAGCGTCCATGAAGCTCTTTGCCTTGCCATACTTCCTTACGATCGTTAGTATCAAGAACTGTAGGTTTGCGCCAGTTCTCTTTCGCCAAGGAGAGCGGAGTGAGGCCCTTGTCCACTGCAACCACATCTCGGTGCATCCCCACGTCAATGTGAAGGAAATATTCCCTGAGACTGCAAATCTCGCGGTTGTGGAGGGTTTTAGCATTTAAGAAACCTCGGCCCCCACACTTCCGCGGGATGTACAGTCTCATCACTGATGACCGTGGGTGATGCATTCGATATGCCGTCAGCAATGTACGGACCTTCCTATCCAGGGCATCAAGTTCTGTCTGAGTCCATTTGAGTATGCCGAAAGAATACATCAAAACCGGCATGACCCAACCGTTGAAGGCACGTACCTTGTTTCCGCCTGATAGAAAACTATTTACTACTTTATTCAGGCGGCCAAAGAAGCGCTCCCCCAACGACTGTTTCATGTCGGCCACATTGATGCCTAATGCTTCCGACATACCCAAATACTTGTAGGTTTCGGTTGAGGAAAGGGATCTAAAGTGTATGGAATCCGAGAGTTTGGTTCCCACGGATTCCATAATCTCCCCTCGCTTTACATGCATGAATGCACATTTGTCCATACCAAATTCCATCCTGATGGCGTTACTGAACGTTTCTGTTACCTTCAGTAACTCTCATCAGTCGCAAATTGTTGGGAGCAAAGAGTTTCAAGTCATCCATGTAAAGGAGGTGAGATATCACCTGACCACCTCTTCTCAACCGATAGCCTACACCTGAATCCTCCAGCAGTGTGCTTAGAGGATTCAAGGCTAAGCAAAACCAAAGCGGACTCAAACTATCGCCCTGAAATATTCCCCGCTCGATCCTGATCGGTTCGTAGATCCTCCGGATCTGTCGACATCCTGGATAGAGAAGGACCGTCCTCCATTGCCCCATACACGACATCAGGAAGGTGCGCAGAGTTGCATCTATCTTGTACAACTCCAGCACCCTCATGAGCCATGTATGTGGCACCGAATCATAGGCCTTCATATAATCTATCCAACATGTAGACAAATCCTTCCGGGATCTACGAACTTGTTGGCTTATGGTCATGTCTATAAGGAGCAGCTCCTTAGTACCGCGGGACCCATTCTTACATCCATTCTGAGACATAGACATAATTGAATTTTTGTCAATATGATGTGAAATCTTTGCTCTAAGAATGGATGTAAGTACTTTATAGACCGTCGGTAAACATGTAATTGGTCTATAGTTTTTAGGTTCCGTAGTACTACCTGATTTATGGAGCAGGTGGGTAACTCCTGTTGTAAAGAACAGTGGTAGCGACCCAGTCTCTAAAGACGACTGGAATTGCGAGGCTAAGCAGGCGTGTGACCTTTGTAGCCATTTAATCCAGAAATTGTGTAGTCCGTCCGGCCCCGGAGATTTCCAGTTAGGCAACGGACGGACTGCATGGGCCACATCCAGAGGACTAATAGTAATAGGCTCCATGTCTGGTATTGAATCACATGCCTGCTCAACAACACGCATCCAATCACCTTCAGTGTGACTGACGGGCACCGACCAAATGCTTCGCCAAAAAGCACTCATGGCATCATTATCCGGTGGACGCCCGTCAGTCACACCTTGAGTGGGAATAAGCCGCTCCCATGCTCTGTATACCCACCTTTCATCGCTCTGGAACATACGGTTCTGAGTGTACCGATTCACTCTTCGCTTATACCGACGGATACGATTTGCCCATGCCTAACTTTCTGCTTCAGGAAGTCGATGCGCTCTGTGACACGGGATACATATTCTAGAGGACTAATACTAGTTCCCGAGGACGCCCGCCTCACAAAGCGCATCACCCTTGGGCGTGTATTGCCCTCCCTGAAGCAGATAAGCTTCCCGATGAGTATCCTGGCCTCATTAATACGACGCTCAATCCTGCACTGCCAGGCTGGGGCGGCGGGTTGCGGTCGTACAGCTCGGTCAGTGTTTGGAAATTTGACACGAGCTATACGACATGCCGCAACAGCCGTACAATACAAGATTGAGTGTGTATCGCAAAGGTCTGCGCTGCTTTCAATAAAATTTGGTAACAGCGCATCCAGGGCACACACCAGTGCTCTGTTTTTTTTTATTCATGGGCAAACGTGGTAGCCGTGGTCTAAGGTCAGGTAATGTGAACCGATACTCACGGATCGCATCCTCCAGTACGCTCCTTAATTCCACATTGCATAGGTTATCTGTAGAAATAGCCCTGGTGTCCTCCTCCACAGCATGCTGGTTTGCCCGCAGTGCAACTTCGGCAGGCGCATGTACGACATTCTGGGGTGGGGGAAGGTCGTTAGCAGGGCTACCTTGCATTTCCGAGCGCAGCCGATCAAGTGTAGCGTCATCCCACCTATGATTGTGTTGAATGACGCGCACCTGATCCGACAATCGTTGGGCCGAGACGTTGACGACAGGTTCAAGCACCTGAAACAGAGAGAGCATCCGACTTCGGTACGCCGTAAGGTTAATTCCTCTCTCTGTAGCCCCATAATATGCGCGCATCACACTTTCATTTATGGACTGAGTCCATCGCATGCGCGACACATTTCCACCGGCAGCGGGGACCCTGTTCGGGGCCGGTTGGCCTCGAGGTCCCAAGCCCGCTGGGTGGCCGTCCTCTTCCTCGCCGTAGTGGTGGTGTTGGTGACGACGGTGGGGAGAAAAACTCGTCGCTCGAGCACGACGCAACTGCAGCGACCGGTGACACGGCACTGACGATTGAGGCGCGTACCGGTGGCTGTGAGGCGGAGCTGAGCGACGAGTCCGGAGATGGTGGGTGTGTATTTGGTTTCAATCTTGCCCGGCTTCGAGTCAGCATTTCTTGTTAAAGTATTCTATACTCCGTGTCATCTGTCATCTTCGTATTTTGTTTATGCATACTAGTAGGTGTAATGTTTTGATGCCACTTTTGGGATCATCTAAGATGTTAAAACAATTTATTTGTCAATGCATTGTTGCAGAATTATTTAATATGAGAAAAATACTAGAAAAATCGTACGGAGCAAAAAAAATGTTTGACCGTCGGGCCACAGATTTATTATTAGTTAGTTAGTTATTCGTTTTAGTTTGGATAACTTGGTTAGAGCAGTGGTGGTCCAGTGGTAACGTGCCCGACTTACGAGTTGTAGGTCGTGGGTTCGAACCCAGGCAGGCGCTTTACTTTGTGCAAATAATTTCATCACCACTGCTCTCAAAACGGTGAAGGAAAACATCGTAAGGAAACCGGCATGTCGTAGAACCAAAAATTCAAAGACATGTGACATCTACCACACTGGGCCCGCGTGGTAGATTTACTGCCCACTCCCTCTCGAAGAGAGGAGGTCTGTGTCCCAGCAGTGGGAAACATTATAGGCTGATTGTGATTATGAACTTGGTTAAAATGGCTTCAAGCCTAACAGGACAAACGTTGAAAAACGTGATAGTATGTTTAATCATTTTTTTTTCACGGTTAGGTGTCACCCTCAACCAGGTGGCACCCGGTGCGGACAGACCCCGACGTGTTCTTGAAAGTGTTCATGAAAAAATGCTTTTATGGCATAAAATGCGCAGTCTCATCATGGACCAGATTTTTGGTAGGTTTTGGATTGTATTTTTTTTTTAATTAACCTTTGTATTCATTACACCTCTACCTTAGAATCATTATATACACCCCACCAACTATTTCACTGGATGCAGGAAGCACAGAACCGGTCGAAGTGGCGGTGCTTGGGGAGGCCTATGTCCAGCAGTGGACGTCTTTCGGCTGAAATGATGATGATGAACCAACTATTTATATAAAAAAATATAAATATATATAGTTATATATAAAATAATATAAACAAAAACATACAAAAAAAGGAAACATGAGCGTCAAAGCACCTACTCGTCCGCATCGCTGTCATCAGTATTTTTAATTCGAATCCTAAAATCGTAGTCCACTAACTAATTTTGTTCTCAGTCACATTGTTTGTATAATTTACAGGATAAATAAAGGTTAATGAGATTGAATATTCACAGATTTATATTTCTAAGCTCGGTTAAAACGATACTATTATTACAGCTTCTAATCTTATAATCATCAGTCAATGACCGACCAAGTCAATCATTGGTAGAAGTCGTTAACCCCCAATTTGTTTGGACGGGGAATTATCGTATCATTTGCAATGCTAAACAGTCCGCTGGGAACATTAATGAAGATTTAGTTTTAATTCAATTAATTCGCGACTGGCAACAGATTTTGAAGAACAACGTTATTTCAAAAGATTTCGGAGACTCGTGAAACGTTTAGTTCAACAGTGATGAGATTGTTAATTGTATTATTTTCCGCTTGTTTGATTATTTGGTTAGATGTTAATCGAAAGGCTGTGTCAATTAGATTAAGCCTTTATGTATAAAATAAGGTCGCGATGAAAAACAAGTTCTTAGAACTTCGGTAATTTTTTTTTTGCTGCTTTTTTTGTAACTTACAATTTTGCTCGAGAATGAAAAGAACTACTTGCCTCATTTTATACGATAAAAGTTGCCTAAGTTGATCACCTAGGAAACACAAACTGTCCTTACCCACTCTTTCACATTTTAGGTTTTAATTATCGTTTGAAGTGTGCGAGTTGGTGTCATAAATTCGATTTATTCCAGAGAAACCCCCACCAACAAATCGCCACCAGTACCTAATAGCAACAAAAAATAAATAGGCACTCGTTCATACCCCAATAAAAAAAAAGGTTGAAAAATAAATCTGTCTTCAATAGCTTCTTGGCCCCAGTACTTCCCCACTCCAATTACTAAGCTGGAATCCGAAGCTGCGTATTGCCGTCTTGCTCGTTGACAGTCCCAACGAGCTCTTGTTATCACAACTCACAACCGATGAGACAGAACAAACTGATGGGAAAGAAAATACCTAACGATCCCATTACCTTCCTAACGAAGAGGTTCCGAGAGAAATATACTACATATCTGATGGAAATGGTGAGAAGAGAAATGAGATGATGATTTGATTTGAAATTGTGATACTTTCTCAGATTCGTTTCTGTCCTGGTGTAATCTTATTCATACACTCATAAATACATTAAGAGACCTACACCCTTTTTCTACTCTGAAGGTACAAAACGTCATGTATTACTCTTTATGGTTTGTTAATATCCTTCGTATATACAATATTAGTTTTTGTATATGCGAAACCCAAAACACGTGTCCAGTATTTGTTGGACGCCGCGACACAGCGTCGCGGCGTCCCCGCGCCTCCAGGGTCGTCTTGCGCTCATTGATAATAATTTGGCAGTAGGTACCTAACCGTAAGGCGGTTTTATTGTAAGTAATCAAATGGCGATAACATATAACATGGTGTAAAAATTAATTAAATCGATTCAGTTCCTTATTCTGAACAAACTATATTCAGGTTTCGCATAAACTAAAAATAACGTTGTATATAGAAATTTGTCACATCAATCACCGAAAGTTTTTTATATGAAGGTATAACGCATGCTGTGGTAGCACAGTCGTATTAATGAATAATTCTCCAGACTGAATTTCGGCCATGGCGACCAATCTCAGCATAGACCAGCCTTCGGCGCTGGAGATATTATAGTGCTCAAGTACATGCGCAGACACAGGTGCATTCTCTCTTTCCTCACTCTCATAGTCCGATGGGGCGGCAATCTTACACGACCGGAGAGAGATCAAGCGCTGAACCAACAGCTTAACGTGCGCACCGAGGCCCAGGGTATCAAACACTGAAAAAAAAATCTGCTGTTCCCTACATTTTGACAAGTTATTCGAACATAAAATATGTAGGGAACTGCGCATTTTTTTTTCGCGATTTCAGGTTTGGTCCCATAGTAAAAGTTGTCCATAATGATGAGTACAATGAGCCCTTAAGAGGTTGTGCGTTAATTCTGGGACATGTTGTTTTACCTAACTCAAAAACGACCTAATCAAAGTTAATAAAATTTATATGGGACCACCGCACTAGTAAATTTTCTAAATCGGTCCGCAATTGACGAAAATATCGATGAACATTTATTTATATAAAAAAATATATACACCAGAAAAAAATAAAAAAAAACAGAAATAGAAAAAAAAATAACCTAGAAAGAAAATGCATTTATTTCCAGTAAACATGACACAAAGAAGGAGCACATCACAAAAACGAATACCTTCCTCCTACTTTTTTAAATATAATGTAGGATACAGTACAATGTAAAATAGTAAGTACAGTGAACCCCACGTCCATGGTGCCAGCGCTTAAAGGTTGCAAGTGGTTTTCAAGTTAAGGAAGTGCTACTACGGACTTGCGGTTGACCGTATAAAAGTAAAAGTACATAAGTGTTAAATTGCAACTTGTTTGTAATTATGTCACGCTGGCAACTCTTAGGCCACGTACTACCCCTGGCTGCACAAAGCTGCATTTGACTGGCCTCGTTTGTAAGAACTGTTTGTTGTCGTCTAAACTGCCAGTTTCACACAATAAGGGAGGTTTTCACTCTTGTGTTGTGTTAATTACTATAAAATTGCATTATAAAGGCCTAATTACAGCCACTACTTAGTACTATACTTACTAGAGAATGGCTGCAGCGTTTTGCATGCATTTTAACACCATACTGCGATCACCAACCCGCCTGCCAAGGCCCCCCCCCCCCCTTTGGGGGAAATTATGAATTACAGCCATTGTAAATATTTAATTAACAGCTTAACGCCACGAAAAAGTATCATAACTTTAACAGTTTTGTAATTACTTACATCTTTTCAGTTTGAGCCGCTTAAGCTTTTGGTTAGCAAAACTCCAAAGTGATTTGCTCATGGAGTATCGATTTTAATTTAAAAAAAAACTTGGAAGATCCCAAAGTGCACGCCGCACAGACAAAAAAATTAGTAGTAGTAGTTATTAACGAAAATCAATAGGGCTCATCCGAAGAATGAAAGAAACCTTATTGAAGAAGATTTAGATTAATCCATTGCGTGTGACGTCGTGAACGGTGACACACAGACACACTTTCCATCGGAAAGCACTACTTACACATTATTTTTTAATTGCATTTTTTGTTTATATCAAGGAATATCTATCTAAAAATATATTTTTCTAGGTTTTAAAACTTCTTTGCTAATATGATTTCCATGTACTTATATAAATTAAGAGAGAAAAAATTTTTCTTCCAACTACCTACCTAGTAATGTCGTAGTTGTTAACTCAAAATGCCAGCAGAAACCTGAACACTTCTGCACTGTTGTTACTTTTTTAAACTTTTTCATTAACCAAAAAGTATTCATATGTTTCGTATAAAATGTACGCTGACAACCAAAGAGATTTAAAAATAATACGTACTGGCTGTAAAGAAATAATAATAAAAAAAACAAAATGAATTGGCGTCAACTTTATAATTTTCACAACTGAACATAATTATGGCTTCTTGGCGGGAAAGTGAAGCGTCATGTTAGCAGTTTTGTTTTATTTTCTAAAATTTGTGTTTAGCCGAATATTAATGTGTAATAGTGGTGGATTATAAACCATTAAGTGTTCGTGAACCTGCATTAATGTAGGCAAATGAAACAAAACAGTGCAACATCACTTTAAGTTCTCTCAAGAAGTCCGCGCGAGGTTTCAGTAAAGTGCCGCGTCTTTACTTAAACTCAAGGGGAGCGGGGCGGGATATCATCAATCATCTTTATCATGCATTGAGTGGAGTTCATTTCATAATTATTATAACTTTGTACTTGTTACCTAATTTTACATGACACTGGCTAAATGCACAAACCGTGCGAAGCCAAAAAAAAACAAAAAAAAACTGAACATATGGACGTATAAAGCTGAACATTACGAATTTCATCAGAATTACTAAAAAAATGGATTTTTCTAGTGAAGCAGAGTTATCAGATGCTATAAAAAATGAGGCTCTGCTCATAATTGATAACTTATTACCAGCAAAATCTAGTGTCAGATATTTCAAGGCATAATAAGAAAATGTCATGTCTTGGAGAAACGAAAGAAAGGTAAAAAAATACGCTAAAAACAATCTCTTTTAGCGCATTTTAGTGGGCTCACGAAAACTATGAAGCTATTGTTGTAGTAGTTGAAAGAAAAGCATTACGCACCTCGCTCGACGTGACTTCTTGTTGCACTCTTGTATTTGGAGCTCTCGCTGATGCTCGGGCTCCAATCTTACTCTCGATGCAACAAGAAGTCACTTTCTGCTCGATGCAGTAATCTACTATTATGTTGGAAAATCACGACAGGGCGACATATCGACAGTAGAGCACTCTCACACGCTCAAGCGTTGTCAGGCGTGCCATATGAACAATACATAGTACTTACTAGAAATGCGTGCAAATATACTTTAGGTACTTGTACAAGTGAATGCGCAACCCCTCATAATGTTCAGAAAATTGTCTCTAAGGCTATCAGCTGTCCCGGCCTGCCCATACAATAGGGTCGAGTTGATGTTTTGTATGGCACGGCTGATTATTTTTTCCCACGATGTTAGGGCCACGGAGAAAGTTGTCCAGTTTGATGGTCTGTACCACACCCTTCAAATATGACCACACATATCTAATACACGCTATATTTATACGAGTACATACTTTTGTACGTCACTGTGGGTGTGACAAACCGCCTATCGAGTTGTCTGTTACAAAGGTCACAGAGAATTTATAAACTAATTAGCGTGACATTTATCTCAATTTGTATTAGTGCTGAATGCCTTGTAACTAGTTTATTGATATTAATCGCTTCTCGATTAAGTATCGCGAATAAACTCTATGACAGACGGAATACAATATATTAGAACTTCTAAAGTATTTTGTGACTGTAACTATGAAACTTTCCTTTATTCCCAGTAGTTCCATGTAGCTAGTTCCACATGGAACTACTGCAACTCACTATATGTGTACTATGTGTATGGAACTTAGGGTTACTCTAAAATAATGGTTAGGCAAAATAAATTATAAGTTACCATTCTCAAAACTCGTTAGAATTGTAGTATGTTTCTTATTCTGAAATTCTGGACCTTAAATTCATTTTAGCTAATCCAATAAAAAACATTGAAAAGAAAATATGTTTTCTATTCTACAAAACTAATATTATTATGGGCACTGACATAATGTACTTTTCTACTTTCTAGTCCTATCAGACTAGTTTTCGCTGAAAGGAAAGCCTCGTTTTGCACACAAAAACACATTAAAAAAAAAGCTTTTTACTATTCAGAATCCCTCTTAAAAATCCATACAAAAACCACGGACAGTGATCAAGGCAAACTTTTTAATGGACGTTTTTACCTTTTTTAAGAGTGACAGAATTCGAAAACAGGACGTTTTTACCTTAACAGTTGGTATCTTAGAGACAAAATTATTTTCATATTATCTCTGGACCAAAGCCTCGTTTAAATGATGAATATTACATGAACTTTTCATACGTCTTTTCACTTCATTGCGTTATGTAGGACGTTATGGAGGCAGATGATGAATTAGACGCGTAATGGGCAGCGAAGCAAGTGATGTGAACATAATGTGTTGTGTGGTAAAATGTTCCAGGCTGTAGATGAGAAATAAATTAAAGATTTGTGTCGTGAGATAGGAAAGGGGAGAAGGCTTACTTCTCAAAAGTATGTGTTACACGGAATATTAATGAAATAGCACTTATCAATAAACACATGACAACGCCCCCAGGCAGCCAGGGGCAGGCTCGCCCCCTATTACATGGGACTTAAACATAACTGGCGAAATGTGGGTGTACTATAAGTGCGCCTCTGTCTAACCCTTCGGGGATTACAGGCGTGATGTTGTGTTATGTTACATGACAACGTTTTTGCCAATCAAATAAAAAAAAACCGTAAATACACCCATTAACACGAAGAAGATGAATAAACTGCTCTTATTTAAGTCGCCATTTCTCCTGAAAAAAAAAACAACAACTTGGTTCTAATTTCAAATTCTGATAATGAAATTGCAATGGCTCTTGTTTGACATTATACTGTCTAGTCCAAATTTGGTCTCCCTCTCCTTCTACGACACCCACATTTTAGCTTCTGTGGGAACCCCATAGACTGCGTAGCTGTGTTGCCATGCGTACAAACAACATAAAACTTCTGTTGCTATGTAATTGTTGATTAAGGTCGAAAGTTGTTGGCCTGACCCCGGCCAAGCCGTGAATGATTGATGAGCAGGCCGCTGTCTACAGTCTACGCTGTCACGTCATGATAATGTCACGAGCCTCGTTTACACATGGCTACTGTCTGTATTAGATACCAGCTGTTGCTTAGGCTGGAAGCAGACCTGAGTTAGACTGTCTTTAGACATACTATCGCTCTATGAAAACAATGATGGCGCACAGACTTGCTGCAAAATAGTCTCAAAGTCAAAGTTGTTCTATCTACGGCTGACAAAAACGTTTTGGATTTTGTCTCTCTCTGAAACTGTGCACACTGCTTTAAATTCGCACTTGAGATTCCCGATTAGCTCAGTCAGTTCGGTGAAAAGTTGTTTCTTAGTGCAGCTATAGTTTCAGTTTTAGCCAGCCAGTATGAGCAGTAGTTCCGTGTGGTGCCGGTCGTAAAGAATAGCACCATCCTGTTTCTTCGCGTGGTAGGTACTACTACGACAAAAAGTCCTAAACCAAGTCATTCAATTCATCGAAATCCGTTCAAGGCACAGACACAGACAGACGAAGTTACTTTCACATTATAATATTGAAGTGTGGAAGCACAGATATTGTTGTATAACACGTGTAGTGTAGACCTGTTATTATTTGAAGCTAGTTAAACAACACAACGTTTATAATATCGTGAATGATTAATAGATACTGGCACTCCATATTGTGAACTCAAAACTGTTCGTGACCAATAAATTATGGGAAACGTTTCAACGTAAACATTGTTTCATTCGTTTAGAAATGCAAAATTATTACTGTACTTGGCAATTTACCTATGGAAATTGAACTATAGCCTAATAATAGCATAAAAACACGTCAACAATTCGCTGGGGGACCATGCCTATTTTTAACGCCAAGGAATATTAATGTGTTCCGGTTTGAAAGGTGCGGGTTAAAATACACGCAAATGAGCATTTTCTTCTGTGGGTCATAAGTCAAGCTATAGGTAATAGACAAACTCCTTGGTGTTGGAGGTGTCTTGCGCCATGGCAACCTCTTGATCAACCAGGAAGGCTGTTGATCAGATTGCATAACTATTAATTACACAAAAACCGGCCAAGTGCGTGTCGGACCACGCACGTTGAACGGTTCCGCGGTAGTTGGGATGAATTTATTCCAAAAACAAACTTAACATTGTAGTGGAAAAACATGTTCTCCCATTCATCGATTTACTATGTCATGGTCAATTCACCAGCTGCAAATGTAAGTTTGTAATCGCAAAAAAAGTTTTTTTTACTTGTTCGTAGCAAACTGGAGTCCAGTGCATGCGTCTGGAACCCGCACGAAAACAAGTACACTTTACTCTTAGAAAAGGTGCAAAAGGCTTATCTTAGGTATCAATATAAACGTTTGAATGGATGTTATCCGTTTATGTACCCTTCGAACTTTCTTTAAGGCTGTTTAGGTTACATTTCTCTCGAGGTTAGAAGAAAAAATTACCAAATTATTAATATGTGTAAGATCCTTCACGGAAAAACAGATGCTCCTGAATTGCATGACGAACTGTCCCATCTTTTTGCTCCGATTAACTATAACCGTAGCAGGAGGCACAGATTGTGCTCCGTGCCTTGGAGTCGAACCGTTGCTCGAGCCCAGTCTCCTGTCCCTCGCACACTCTCTGCGCTCAACGCTCTCTTGGACGCTAAGCCTCACTGTGATGTGTTCGCGGATGGATGTAGGAAGATCTTGTCAACATGTCTGGAGTATTGTGAGATGAGCGTATGACTGTCCAGTAGCTGTATTTTTTTGTGTTTGTTCTTATATAATGTGTTGTGTCTTTAACTGATGTACTTAATTGGCCTTTGGCCGTTTTATGTTAAAGTAAAATAAATAAATAAATTGAATTATTTGCGAGTATCAAAAAAGTCGTAAAACTGGCCGTATTTTTTTATTGCGTTGACTTAGAAGCTTTAGAGCTCCAAGGGACCGTAGAATTACGTACTTATTTGATATTAATTTCAACTTGATACCTCCATGCGTTCCTGAGAAAAAGGGTCTTGACAGACTGACTGACAGACGGACAACGAAGTGATCCTATAAGGGTTTCATATTTTACTTCGAGGTACTGAACCCTAAAAACAAAATACTGTAGTTTATATTAAGTTTTACCTGTTTTACAATCCATCATAGTTTTAACTGATAATGATTTCATAGGATTTTGATATCATCTTATTCTCAAGAAATAAATACATATTTTACAGTACAGCCGATTAAAGTATCAAAAATTATGTAGAAATAAGCAACAAACTATCAAATCCCTAATCCACTTTTAATAGCTAAATCATCTTTCTCGCGGTGAAAATGGTTCACGAAATTGACACTGAAAAATTACTTAAACTTTGTCTATTTGGTAACTGTGTAACCTAGCGAGTCACTAGTGCTATTTAAAAACACAAACTAATTACCGGTATGTTCTCATAGGATTTGCGCGACCGCAAACTACAGTCACGAGAGTTATTAGTAGTTGATGAGTTTTCACGTGAAAATTGTCGACTAGAAAGGTAAGTTTAGTTTTGGTATTTTTTGTTGAGCTACCGAGTTCTCTTTTTCCTGACGCGCAAACTGTAATAAAAGGAAAGTATAATTTTTTGTGAGACGGTAGTTCTGTGATGAATTTTGACCTATTCTTTAGCTTAAAAAGAACTTAAATGACAGGAGGTAGGAGGATTCGTTGAGGCTTTAAATTTGAATTGTAATTAAAATCTCATGCTCCAGTCAATCGGGCGTAAAATTCAGAACTTTGTATAAAATTTCATTAAAATAGATATCTTATTAATTTGTTACGGAAGAGTAATATACACATCTTGACATTGTTAAATTCATTCATGACCAAATAAATTTCCAGAACTACCATTAGACATTAATAAAATACCATCGAACTTTTTCTTCATAGTAAAAAAACACGCTTATGAGCAATAAAGGCAAGGTTCCACGATTCTACTAGACGTCTATTAATTACGTGGCTGAAAGGCGACAGCTTTTACCTTTTTTGTGTACACACCCTTTGAACTGAAGGCTATGGCGAAATACTCGACCACCAAAGTTACAGTGCTTGTATTTTCTTTAAGTCTCTCGGCAATCATCTCATTTCCGACTTTAGCAGCTGTCCCCCATTCTTAAAATAAATTACATAATAAGTAAAAAGAGTATTAACAACTCTTTAGACTTCCAAGTCGATTGAAAGCGTCTGGCCTTTTTTTTTCCGTGGTTGGAAATCCTCTTGGATGTCTACCGCCCTGGGGCGGGCGGAGGGGTCTGTCAGATTCTTACTGACTAAAACCACCCCCGTGTTCCCTTCCGACACTTGAAGCGGGGATCAAGGGATCACGTGCGACTTCCGCGATCCCCGGAGAGCATCCGATTTAGGGTATATTTATGTTCTGTGGTCCGGCCTGCACCAAGTGCAAAGGGAAGGGCAACTGATAGAAATCCGACGACTGATGAAACACGAAGTTTGCCGAGAGACATTAAGAAAATAGAAGCACTGTACACTAAATGTTTCAAATTTCAACTTCAATGTCAATCTTAATGCATAAAGTTATCTCGAAACTTGGCATTCGGCAATCGTGCTCTACAGCTTGTCATAATGAGGATAAAACTGCCACTTGCTTACTTCAGATGTCGGTACTACCCAACGTCTAAGAATTTGGCAGCTAGCTGTCACTATCCATACATTTTCTGTAAACAAGCGACTTCTATTACACATAATTAATCAATTAATTAATATGCCCCGTTGCGCAGCTGTTGACTGCAAAAATACGGGTATACGGGAGTAGTGTTAAATAAGAGTTGCTATAATACGACCGAATTGAGAATCACCTGGAAAACGTATGACTACATTGAAAATGACTATATATCAATCCCTTTCGAACAGTCATCTCTCAGTTGCGTCTTTAATGGGCAGTTAAGTGTGTTGCTCTTTGTACATAATTATCTTGACGTGAAAACAGGAGGTATGCCAACCTTCGTTGAATTAAAAATAAAATTCGGCAAAGGTCAACACGGCCGGCCGAGCTTTTAAAAGGGCAACCACAAAATTGAAAAAGTTTCCAGCGATAAGTATCTACCTATTTACTTTATTTTATTTTTATTTTTCGCAGGCATGTCGAAATTTCAAATAGATTATGTGATCAGTCAGACGGCACTGCAACACGTTCGATGGGTGTCTTATTTTATAGAAGATAAATGTTGATGTATCGTTATTTTAAAGTAGTAATTTATGGTAACTTTCTATTGTATAAGTCAACTGTCACTGTCAGGTTGGCGCGCTGTCACAGGACATGGATTGTCTTGGCTGTCCCTATTCCCGAATAAACCGCACTATTCTAAATAGACACGTTGTTTTACTCATATTATCAAATACTCAGTTGCCATGTTATTTCTTGCGTAAGAATGACTGAATAAATAATGATGTACTTTCAAAATCTGACGCTCTGAATGAATAAATAATAATTTTGCTTCATTAAAAGTATAAAAAAATCCTATTAGTACAGGTAAAGAAACAAAAATAAAGTATAAAATAATAAAGTCAAAGTCAAATTATTTCAAAGTCAAAGTCAAAGTCAAACCATTTATTTCAAATAGGAACATAAGAGGCACTTTTGAACGTCAAAATTTACAAAAAAAATAGAATTGATTCTAGTTGCCCCTTCCAAAAGGTAGTTTCGTGTGGAGAAGAATGGGCAAGAAACTCCACCGGTACTCTTTTAAAAATGTTTTACAATATTTTGTTTGATTACATTAATTATATGATTATATGTGAAGACGATGCACCTAGAATAAAATTACTATACCATAATAGGTAAAACGAATTAAAAACTAAGCAATGAAAAATAACTTAATTATTAGATAGATACGTGGTGTTCACATATTTACAAACATCATAAAAGTATGTTTTCTAAAAAAATAAGTCAGTGTATGAGTATAGGTTATCACAGAATGTAAAATCAATATCATAAAAATAACAGATTTTACCATAAAAATAGCAACCAGTTTGATTTTGTCTAGACTCTAGATTGTCCTATGGAGCTGGACCAGCATGTTTCCAAGCATTCCTGTCCTGGATATAATCCTCTAACTTGTAATATGCTTGTCTACAAAGTGTACTTTTAATATGTGTTTTAAATTTTATCTCATTTAATTTCAATATATCACAAGGTATTTTGTTGTAACATTTAACACAGTACCCCATAAAAGATGTATGTACTTTAGATAATCTGAAAAATGGTTGATCTATTTTATCTTTATTTCTAGTATTAAAATTATGTCTATCGCTTATCTTGTTAAAAATATGTAGATTTTTCCTTATTTCAAAATCATACTTATTTATTTCAAATAGGCACATAAGAGGCACTTTTGAACGTCAATATTTACAAAAAAAAATAGAATTGATTCTAGTTGCCCATAAAATATATAATATACGATACAAAAGTGAGATAATTAAGTACATTTATTTTGATAGACATCGATATTTTTGTTTACTGAATCACGTTGGTACTTTCAATAGGTATAATGTTTATTATCTATCTGCTTAGCTTCTGTTCGCCAGCTCAGCAGTGAATCGCATTTAATTAGATTTTGTATGAGCAAATATTGGGTCAAGGAGGACATTCTAAGTCAGTCCGAAGTTCCTCACCTACTGAGGAATGAGGATTGTTGCAGACAGATATTTTTTAATAATCTTCTCACTCTTAGAATTGTACTGGCTTTGTAGAAGAACACTTTCAATCACTAGTTTTTAGTAGGTATAGTATTTTAATAATTTGGATTTCGTCTATAATCTATGTCTTTGTAAGATAAGTCGTAAGGTAATTGAGTGAGTGAGTAAGTATGCTGTGGAGCAAAATATTCGAAAATATAGGCAGAAACTAGCATAAGCCTTGCTGTGGAATAAATTAATAGTAGATGTCGGTTTTATTCAGCCAGTAAATATTTAAGGGGGCTCCCATACAACAAACGTGATTTTTTTGCTCGATATTGATAACGGCAACAGGTTGATGCTTGAAATATTCACAGAATATTTAGTTGTATATTCACTTTAAAAATAAATAATTAAATTAAAATAAAACAAATATTTAAGGGGGCTCCCATACAACAAACGTGATTTTTTTGCCATTTTTATAGATAATGGTACGTAACCCTTCGTGCGCGAGTCCGACTCGCACTTGGCCGGTTTTTCTATCGGTATTCTTTCTTCTTTTTCGTGTGGTTAGTGTCCTGGTGCGGTGGAAGCCGACCCCAACATACCCAGTTGGGAAATGTTAGGCTGATGATGAGTAACTAACCTGGTGTCTGAGTTTGTATGCCGCCCATGGACTCTGACTTGGCTTCACATGCCGTCGAGAAATATCCCTCAGGCACGTTTCCTCACGATGTTTTCCTTTACCGTTTTTTAAGCAAGTGATAATTACAATACGCACAGGATTCCTAAAAGTCAGAGGTGTGTTCGAACTCGAGACCTATGACTTGGGAGTCCGACGGTCACACCGCTAGATTAGATTGCTTGGAATTATTTCCGTTAGATTATAAACTGACCAAAAATTATGAACTGCAACAAACCATTTACAATTTAACGCATTATTTTTCGATAGTTTATAATCTATCCATGGGAAACCGACACATTGTGAACTGGTATCTAACTTGCTTGCGACGTAATGCACCTTGCGCTTATACTAAATAGCCTGCCTAACTGCGAGCAACTTGGAAGTAGCGCTCGCCGGCACCGCTCGTTTCGCTCGCTCGGCTCGCGCGCGGTCGATCACAGTTCTTACCTAACCTAACCCAATTTTCCCAGGATAGTTTATAATCTTCTTATACACTAACGGTTCTCACAATCTTACGGTGACATAATATAAAACAACTAGCTGAGCCCCGCGGTTTCACCCGCGTACGTCTTGACTCCGTGGGAATATCGGGATAAAAAGTAGCCTATATGTTAATTCAGGGTGTCAGCTACCTTTATACGTAATTTTATCAAAATTGGTCGTTTGAGCGTGAAGAAGTAACAAACACACACACACAAACTTTCGCCTTTATAATATTAGTGGGATTGCCGTGCGTTAGTCTCGCAAAAACTCGAAAATGGATCGACTGATTTGAATATTTCTTTTTTGTTTTGTTCGTCGCGATACTGGGGTGGTTTAGGAATAAAGAAAATTAGGAAAAACCCAAAGGAACAGCCGAAAAATCGAAAAAATCTTATTTTTGTCCCACGTGTTACGTAGTTCACCGTACGAGTAGGTATTTACAAAGTTGTTTGAATTTAATTTTATGCTTCACTTAGCTGTATTATGTAATGGAGTTGTAATGTAAATTATTTGTCGTAGAATACTTTATAAAAAGTGGAACGTGCTTTTCGCCCAGAGTGGCAGATGTGTGACGTCAGACGTCAGTCGCTTGGTACACTTTGGATTATTACGGCGTGGATAGATATTCTATTGCTTATGAAGATATTGGGGCGTGAATGTCGTACCTAATATAATAATAGTAATACCTAGAATATTGAAAAGAAATGTTTCGACGTTTTCTAGGATCTAATTAGAGCTATACAAGTAGCCTTTACCTTATCGTTTACCTTGTACGAGGGCTTTCAGGGAACTGTGAATGTGGCATTATCATAAACAGCTTATAACGTTCCTACTGCCGATATAGAAAAATTAGCAGTCATGGGGACTGCCATCAGCAGTGAAAACTTTGGAATAAACATAACATAACATCACGCTTGTAATCCCCGAAGGGTTAGGCAGAGGTGTACCTATAGTACACCCACATTTCGCCAGCAACATTTAACATCATTTAACTTTGTTATAAACACAGACCGCTGAGCTCCCATATTATTATTATACTCTTTGCCGCTGAGCGTCACCAGTCTGGCGCAACACGCCCTATTAGCATGTCACCGTTAGCATGTTGGCGACGGGAACCCATTAGTTGTTGCCCTACTAAAAATCACTCAACGCGCCTAAATAAGTTTTCAATTCCTCCGTTTAAAAATTAGGTGCACATCGGAATTTTGTCATTTAAATTAAGTTACATCATTGGAGCCGAGACTGAAAAATAAAGCCTTGGTTTCAAAAATAAAATAGTTGCGGCGTTCCACCAGCAGGGAAAAAAAACAAAAAACATTTTTATTATTTTGATAACAAAAGATTTAAATAACAAAAATGTTAAAGGTATAGTTGTGGGGGTTTGTGAAGTTGTGGCTAAGTAATAACAGACGCACAGGCAGTCGCTCCATGTAAAATACTGGTATGTATTCAGCTGCATCCGGTTAGACTGGAAGCCGACCCTAACATAATTGGAAAAGGCTAGGCAGATGATAATGTTAAATAACAAAAATATTTGAAGTTCAAACCATAAATTCAAAATGTCGATAGAGCAAACTCTTTTATAGTACCTACATCTGTGAAATAATAACAAACGACTCAATATCGCTTGCGTACGTGCCCTTTATTCGAAAAAGCCTTTAAGGTGAAAAATGGAGGCAATTCAATAATAAAATAGCATTATTTTACACTTGAGTAACCTTTTAGGATTTATTTGAAAATAAACGCGATGTTAAAAACTTTTTACTTTTTGATTGAGCGGGGTAAATGAACTGTTGGTCTTCGTTTATCATTGAGTACTTCGGATCATTAATTAAGAGAGAACTTAAGTTTGATAATAGCCGATGACTTGTACCTAGAACAATTAGTGCCAAAGTTGTGTTGAATAGAGTGGCCAATCAGCAACCGTACTCAGTAGTTAGATACTGCCAGACAAGGGACTGGATTTCGTCTAGGACTAGGGTTCTAGACGAAATCGTTAAAAAGCTTGTAAAATGTTTTGCTTGTATGTGACGGTAGAACATGGAGGCAAATTATAAAAAAAAACCGGCCAAGTGCGTGTCGGACCACGCACAATGAAGGATTCCGTAGTTGCGATGAATTTAACCCAAGAACAAACTTAACATTGTAGTTGGAAATACATTTGCTCCCATATACATTCCAACTGCAAATGTGATAGTTTTCCTTTTAAATTCGGTATATAATATATACTATTGCCGTGATTTTTTTACATAATTATCTAAAAACAACCATTTAGCTGGCAGGACACACACTTGACTCTAACAAAAATTTGCACTTTAAAACTTATTTACGCAAACGAATCCCTGAATCGAAAAATGGTTTCCACAGACCCGCAATATTTTTGAACGGTCTATCCAACGATACCTCACACCGTGGGATAGACGAGAAAAAATGTCATCCCCACTTTACGTGCAAGGGAGGTTCCTATATTATATTAAAAAAAAACAAACACTATCGGCGTGATTAATACCCATGCCAAATCACAGCTTTTGCAAATTAATAAATAATTTGATTTGACTGGATTTCCCATTGGAAATCCCATAAAAACTATTCGAGTTCGATTGCAAATTAAGTCCTGTCACTTGAATGAAGTTCGTAGTGAACTTTGCAGAAAAGAACAAAAGGGTGAGTCTATCGCAATAAAAATAATTGTAGATGTACTCTTGTGTAGCTTGTTGCTTGATGACGTACTACACGTTGTGTTAAACTCGTTAGTAGTTTCATTCGAGAGGTTATGAGGCTGAAATATTTATTCAAGATCTTATGACCTTTTAATGATAAAGGACTTATTATAAGTACCTACCCTTTTATATTAAATTATCTTGTTACTGGTTTTCAAGCTGTGTGATTTATTTGATGGTTCAAATCGGTTAGTTGTTGATTGAAAAGTTTTAAAATTCACTTAATAAGCAGCTTAAAAAAATGCTTGGGTACCTACAAAATACGATAACAACAAAATCTGACCTTTCACAATTACTCAAAAACAAACTTTTTCAATCAAAAAAGAGTAATCTTTTTCCTAAGCTCTAGCGAATTTTATCGCCGATAAAAAAGTAAGAACTTTTAAGACCGTGGAAGTTACACTGGCTTCCCCGGCCCGGCTAATGGTGACGAAACCAAAAAATGTTTTTTTAATTTTTTTAAACGTTGCCCCACACTAGGAATTCCTCCTATATCGTGGGTGCGTTTACAAACATTTAAACTCACATAGGTACACAAACAGCCAGACCCGGAACAAGTACTTGTAGGACATACAAATATTTGTTCCGTGCGGGAATCGAACCCGCGACACGCAGCGCAGCAGTCTATCGCTTAACCACTGCGCCAACCGTGCCGCCAATTAACAATTACCCGATGTCAGCCACGTAGATGTTAGTAATCCGTTTTTTTTGGATCAACAGGGTTTTGAAGGCTTCACACTTTTTTATGGTCATCCAATTTGCCGTAGTTCAAATTCCTTTTCTTACCTTTATTTGACATCTTAAGCTCCAGCCTTATATCGCTATACGTGTTTCATTATATGCTTACAAGAAGCAAATACATAGATGGATCATCTTTATTTTTGGTTTTCAGGTCAAAAATTAACATACAAGACATAATAAGTCCACATAAGTTCAGGTTCAGTGACCTATATTCGACGGCAATGACACCAACTGTGGCATATTTTTTTTACTTATCCATATATTTTAGAAACCTACCACAATAAATCTACCAATAAAAAGTTATATATTTCTATAAATATAATCTCCAGCCGTTTACCATAAATAATAGGTACGTTCGCGTCGGGCTTCGGCGTCGGGTGTCATGCAACAAATCGTCTGACAGGACGAGGACGTATCGATCGTATGACAAGGTCAGGGGCAAGATATGCCACAGAATAGATAGGTGTACAGAACCACCTCCAGCGAAAACGCACGCACACATAGATACACGTCTACGCGAGTCACAGTCATTTTAAAATTTCAATAGTCCTGACAAAAAGCCGGAAAAAAATCCGCCCATTTTTAACCGACTTCCAAAAAGGAGGAGGTTATATGTTCGCCAGTATGTTTTTTTTTATTAAGGTGTTCTCCTGTTTCTCAGTCAATTGTGGACCGACCGAAATTGAAAATTCTTTTTTTGTTTGAAAGGGGATACTCTTCCCGAGGTGGTCCCATTGTCATTAAGTTAATATCTAATGAAGGGATCCCATGGAAATCGAGGAAAATCCTCAAATTTTATAGGCACTCCTATAGCGATTCGCATGTTTTTTATAGTAACTCATGTAGTTGTACTCTGAAAGCACCATTTAGTGAAGTGAAACTGATGATGAGGACCACAGATGGGCACCGGAACTACTTCATCATCATCATTATCATTTCAGTCGAAAGACGTCCACTGCTGGACATAGGCCTCCCCTAACCACCGCCATTTCAACCGGTTCTGTGCCTCCCGCATCCAGCGGATACCTGCGAAACTACTTAATATTAAGTATTTCACGGCTTCGCTTCCATTTGGCACTTTTTTTATGGTTGCTAAGCAATTTATGCTCGTCACAATGTATATGGTGAAGTCACCACTAGTTCCAGTTCTTCTAATTCTTACCAAGAGAACTCCTCAACAATTAACGCCCGCATCGGAAAGAGCAATATTTTGTAATAAGGTGATGAGCAGTTGACGAGTTGTTGTTGAGTTGGTTGGCTACTGTGACTTAGATAAATTAGTGACTGACCCACTAAAAAGTGAAAACTAAAAACTTAAAAAAAATACAATCGATTTCCAAAAAAAAACAACACTACAAAGTGAAAAATAAGTTTAATTTCGGAAGTCGGTGGCAAAAAACTAACAACCGAAATTAAAGTTATTTTTCACTTTGGTAGTGTTTTTTTAGGAATCTGGTTGTTTTTTTTTTGTAAAAAGTTTTACTTTTAAATCTATCCTTTTCAGTATTCGTTTAACTTTTTCCTAAAATCCGCTTTAGTTGAAAAGTCCGGACAAATGACAAGGCTAGACAAAGTCCGGACGGGGAGCCGTAAAGCCGGACATTTCTGGACAAATCCATATGGATGGTAACCCTACTCCCGACTGGCATTCCTTCGAAATCGCCGTTAGAGCGCGTCTGTGAGCCTGTTTTTGCTTGCTTTATGAAGTCGGCTTTCTGTACCTATCTATTCTGTGTTTTATGCCGACACCGTGATAGATTGACTCCGTCTGTCTGTCGGGCGGTCTCGTCATGACGTGTGACATCACGGGATACTTGCCAGCTGAGGTTTGATAGGTGACATTAGGGTGATTGATTAACTTGTAGATGTAGTTGTAGGAAGTTAGGAAGGGATAAAGAGTGTTCGATTCACAGTTATATATTTTGTGAACGTATTAATAATAATTATAATAATTTATTTATTTTAGAAATAATTGTAGTCCATAGTTTTACACTCACATACATTTAAATTATAAACTATTTTACATTCTAAACACATAAAGTTGTGATTAATTTTTATATACTTATTCACAACTCATTAAAAAAAAAAACAAATTGTCAAATTAAGAGCAGGCAGTCTAAATCAAATTTCGATCGCAAGCTCTATCCCTCAGGGGGCCACTTCGTTATTTGCTAAACGCCAATACATCAAACTAAATAGCGTAAGTCTCAATTCTTATTTCGTTTATAACTAAAGTAATAATAAAATTGATCTAGAGAAAAAATATGTTGTGTCGGGATAATAAACTATATTTTCTTGCAGTGAATATTTATTTTAGACATAAAAGCTATCTCTCAAAAGCTCAATAAAAAAAATATTGAGAGAAAATATTACAATTATGTAACTGGTAACATGAAAAGAAAAAGATCTAATAAATCATATACTAAAGTTTCATTTTGCTTGTATGTGTGACTGTTTCAAAATATTCATGCAAATTAACATAAAACACACCGACATGAACAATTAGGATATTAACCTAGCGTTACTTTTAGATAAAAACATAATGGTTTACAAAACTTGAACTGTAAGAACCAAATAATAGTAGAATACTTTGTCAGTTATAGAATAGTTTCTCCTTTCGCAAACCTCTTCAGTACTGAATTTCACAAGTTTCTAGGGAAAATATGCAGCTGAAACAATTTATATTTCATTTCATGTTAGCAAGGGAATTTGCATATAAAATACGTTCGTAAATTCATATGTTGCAAAAGGTATTGTAAAAGCCAGTTAAAGCCGAAAGATTGAACCGATTCTGGCCGCTGGCTTTGCATTGGATTTAGAGAATTTGAAAGGTGAAATGGAATTTTGACGAAGATGTAATGGAAAGAAAACGGGCAGTACTGCTGACAGAAGTGAAAATTTACTTATCACTCAGCGCGACTAAAGAAGTTTTCACTTCAATAAAATAAGAACCGACTACCAAAAATAACACTACAAAGTGAAAAATAACTTTAATTTCGGAAGTCGGTGTCTTTGGATCTGTATTTGAGTTTTTTGCCACCGACTTCCGAAATTAAAGTTATTTTTCACTTTGTACTGTTATTTTTGGTAGTCGGTTCTTATTTTTTTGTAAAACGGTTTTATTTTTCACTTTTTAGTGGGTCAGTTTTGAATTTATCTAAGTTACAATAGCCAAGTTAACTGCTCATCACCTTTTACAAAATATTGCTTTTCCCGATGCTGGGACGTTGATTGTTGATATGTTCTCCTGGTAAGAACCAGGAGAATTGCCACTCACCATATGCATAGTGACGAGCATGAATTGCTTAATTGCAACCCGTTAAATAGGGGTACTCATTATCATATTGTTCCGGTGGCCATATGTGGTCTCCATCACCAGTTCCACTTCACCAAATTGTGCTTTCCGAGAGCAAATGCACGAGTTACTATAAAAATACCCAAATCGCTATAGGTTTGCCTATAAAATTTGAGGGTTTCCCTCGATTTCTATGGGATCATCTGATTCTGATTTGGTGACAATGGGACCACCTCAGGAATATACCCTTTCAAACAAAAAAAATATTTACAAAATCGATCCATAATTAACGGAGTAATCGCGTAACAAACATACAAAAAAAAAAACATACCGCCAAATTAAGAACCTCCTCTTTTTTGGAAGTCGGTTAAAAATAATGATTATCTAAAAATACTTTCAGAGAAAATGCAAACAATGGATTACCGCAAAGGAATGAATGGCAAAACTTTCCGTTGCCATTAAATGGTGTCAACATGCCCTAGCATCAAAAAACCGCTATTATTGAAAAGAATAACGTCATAATTAAACAATAACATTCCCACTTCTGGGGCACAAGCGTCCTCTCTGTGAGAGGAAGTGCCTTAATCCACCACGCGAGCCAGTGCTGGTTGGTGGATGTTACATGTCTTAGAATTTTTGGTTCTAGGTTTCCTCACGTTTTCCTTCACCGTTTTGAGAGCAGTGGTGATGAAATAAACTTCATAAAGTAAAGCCTGGGTTTGAACCTACGACCTATGACATATAAAGTCGGGGCTGTTACTGGGCTACCATTGCTCTAAATTGAAAAAATCAACATCCGATAGGAATTATTGGATTTGTCACTGATGTTTTTTTCTGCAAACGATATATCTGACCTTCACACATATGTCTATTATTTAGGCTCGTCTTAATTATTAGTCTAGACTGATCACCTTACTAAGATATTATATCTAACTCTGAATCACATAGGACATTATATTGTTAGCAGAGGAATATATTTCTACTATTAAATGCACTATTGAATTCAGTTTAGAACTGACTTGGAAATAATTGTTAATACGCATTATAATATGAAATTCCATGAAGCCTGTATTCCTAAACGGGTAGGCAGAGATGCAGAGAACACTCATTTCGCTAGTTGTGTTAAAGTCTCATAACATACAAAAGTGGGCTACCCCTAGTTCACTAACGGGTTACAAATCCAGGCACCAGGCTGCTAGGACAAATTCCTGCTAGAACAAACCGATACCACTTTACCTGGTATACGATCCCAGGATGATATTACGGTACGGTCTTAAATGCGAGATCCTGTAGTGCGTCTGGCATGTTTATGGCGGCTCAGATGGATTGCCGAGAGCGTGACGGCAGAGAGAGCGGCCTCCATATTGCACCTTATCCGAGCAAGCTCTAACAGCATTCTGAAAGCAATAGCGTACCGGTTAAACGGTCCTTTTCGCCGACACTGGATCGCACTCCATGTGTCTATTTGATTTCGTTTGTTTATTTAAATTTTTGTGGTTTACTAACATAGTTCTTAAGTACAGTCGGTGACCAGTATTACGCGACCCCACTTACAAATAAGAATAATGGAAGAGTGGTCAGATAATGCTGGTCACCGACTGTACTTACTAACACAAATATGCCATGGATGTTCTGTAATGAATAGTCTGAAATAAAGTGATTAGGTATATATCATCATCTGTCTAGCCTTTTCCCAACTATGTTGGGGTCGGCTTCCAGTCTAACCGGATGTAGCTGAATACCAGTATTTTACATGGAGCGACTGCCTATCTGACCTCCACAACCCAGTTACTGGGTAACACGATATCCCTTGGTAAGACTGGTTGTCAGGCTTCTGACTACCCGTAACAACTGTCAAAGATGTATAAATAACAGCCGAGAATAACGGCTTAACGTGCTATCCGAGGCACGGAGGGGTCTTGGTAATATGTAAAGATGGTCACCCATCCACGGAACAAACACGGTAAGCGTATAGCTTAACCTGATCGATCGAACCGTGCGGCTGATAGTATTTAGCCACCCTCCCCTCCCTGTGAAAGTGATTATATATAATAATATACATATTAAATGCTTATAATGCTAATTTAAATTAATTAATGAAAACTTGCATTTTTTTAGGAATTTTGAATAAATTTTCATACTTTTCTTTGTTTGTTTGTTTGTGCAGATGGTAATCAGAAAGGTAACGGCTGCATTCGAAGTATTGTTATTCGACAATGACAAGTAGATTTGAAAAGAAATGATTATGGGTAAGGACAGGTTCATTGGTGATAAAAATGGCTCGATCTCAGAATACCAGATTCTAAAATACGAGATTCTCAATATAACAGATTATCTAAATACCAGATTCGCAATATACCAGAAGTACTGTTAAATGGAAAATTGTTTTAGGTAAGTATAATAATTATAAAAAAAAAATATATCAAATTATATGTATTTTGATACATAATTATAATTATGCACAAAAAAATACAATAAATCGTGCAAAACAGAAATAAAGTAAAATAAACTCAAATTACAGGTAATTATTTATTATTTTATTTAGGTAATTTTTTTCCCCCTTTAGCAACAATAATAATAAAATACATAGATGTGAAGAGAAGACTTTTCAACGTCCAAAACCAGTCAGTATTTTATTGCACAACGTGCAATATGCAAACTATTTGCTGCAAAAAGTAGCTAGGTTTTTCATATTATTAATATTAATTAATAATATTAATAAATATTTTGTTTTTCTACTGTTCGAAATCTGATATATTGAGAATTTGGTATTTAGAGAATCTGGTGTTTTGAGAATCAGGTATTTTGAGAATCTGGTATTCCGAGATCGAGCCATAAAAATGAAGAAACTAATCTTTTATTAATTTGGCAACTAAGTAAAAAGTCACTTTTGTTCTACTTAATTATTTATTATTTGAAGTAAATATTGTAACAAAAATCAAGTATTTTAAAAAGAAATCTCAATTGAATCCAGACGAAACCTAAGGTTAAGTAACCTAAGGCGAAACAGTCAGGTAGATTGGTAACTAGGTATTTGATGATATTATCAAAATTGTCAATAATCAGATGTTTTTAAGCTTTAAATTCACTTTCACTCCATGCAACTATCACATCTAAAATTAAGCTGTCTCTCGAGATCAGTATCTTTGATGGATCAGATCTCGTGGTATGGCGTGAGACTATAAGAAAACTGAATCCTGTATTTTATTTTTTGATGTGTAAAATGGCACAGGAAGTGACACTTTATAATAGCATAGAATTAGCAAGTTTTTTTATAATAGCATGAAATTAGTGTACTCATGGAATTAGTAAGTACTATATAGATCATTGTAAGTAGAGGGGGTCGTGTTTCGACCAGTGGGCGACCACTAGTAATGAATAATTATTTCAGTAAATAGCCTTTTTAAATTTTCTGTCGCTGCTCAGTTGCTTATTACCAAGGTGAGATGTCAGATGTTACACATCATATTCGACTACTGCAAGGATCGGTCGTCCTTTTTTACAAGAGGCTGCAATAGGTGCGTGCAGTGAGCAGGGAATGTAAATAGAAACACTTGGTTATCTTTAGCAACTTTAAGAACTTCTGGTCCAATACGTGCATAATGTGAGTCCATCATGCAGACAGACAGACAGATGGACATGGCGAAACTATAAGGTTTCCTTGTTGACTACGGAACCCTAAAAATAGCGCCACTGGTGCGCAATGGTCAAAACGCTTGAACGATGTACCGAAACGCGTGATGTGTATCTATCTTCCTCTCACCCGTTACAACTCGCTAGCGCTGTCTCTTGAACTTGTACAGTTATCTGTGTGGTATTCTTGCTAAAAAGTATAACCAATATACCTTTACTTACCTAAACACAAGACTCCTCATACAAGGCTATAGATTCTGTCCTCAAACATTCGCATAAAAGGGTTTATAAGTCCTTAAACCCTTTTGTGATGGGTCAAGGCTTTCGTTCGAACTGATAGTGATAACAAAACATGTGTTTGAATTTATTAATGTAAAAAATGCCATATAAGAATATGTCAAAATGACAATCTCTCTCTGCCTGTCTCTTATAGCTCGAGAATTACTGTTTTTTTTTCAAATAATTTCTTAGATCATAATGTTTTCCAGCGAGCGTTCCACCAGGCGTACCTACTTATCTGGTTTGTAATTCTTTGCGTGTAATCTGAACACTTTTTGTGTGTCCTAATAAGAATAGATTACAATAATATTCTGTTAAATTAAACCCAGTTTTCCATCATGCCCAGTAACTGAATAAACAATGGGACTATTCCTGTTATTAAGTATTCGCGCTATGTAAAATATTCTGTTGTATTAATAATTCGGAGAGCTCCGGCTTGTGCTTTATTATGAGGAGAAATATCTCCTATTTAAGCATTTCTTGTTAAAAAAGGGAGTAAGAATTTGATTATGATTTTGATGGTTTTCTTGAAGTAACAATAGAATAAAATGTGGTATTTTAGGCAAGCGGAAAGTTACCAGATAAAAGTTGTCAACGAAAAAATTACGATATTCTGGTAATAAATGATAAATTATTTATTTCTGTAAGTATGTTTGTACACTTTTACACGTCAATCATATTTTAAAAACTAGATGAGGTCGGCTAAAACAAACTCAGAGGTCACAGTCTCTTTTAAAGTCCAGACATGATCTTGGTCAGATCATGTGAAGACCATGTAGATTGGTGCCTGAAATGATCTTTTGATGAAAGAACCACACAGATTGAGGGACCTGTCCAGCCATTGCACGCATTTGTCAGTAGCCGTGCAGCTCAACTCAGAACTTAAGGGGCTCAACGATTCGACGAACAATACCAAAGAAAGGACATTGACACCATGAAAAAAACTAACTGAGAAAAAAAATACAAAAATAAACAATGACACACATAGTGTTCACATTTACAATAATTAAATCAATTTAATACTTTTTAAATGAAGGAAAATATTACTGAATGTCTTAATTTAATTATAGGAAAAAATACTTTAGAACAAAGTTATTCAAACTTAATCGTTTACTTGGTATTTACATTACAATTTTCAAGAGATAACAGGGTTCGAAGTTTAAATTAACATCCGCCATATTGTTATTATGTCATCTGGAGAACTTCCACGGACGGCAACAGATCCTTCTCTATGGTCCTTCATATGGTAAACTGTATTTCACACATTTAAATGATACCTGCCTCATTGGTGTAGTGGTCACAAGTGCTACTGCTGAGCTTGAGGTCGTGGGTTCGATTCCCAGGTCGGGCAAAGTATTATTGGGATTTTCATCAGAAATTTCTCAGTAGCCGCCCGGATTTGTGCCCGGTTGATGACAATAGGCTCGCCCCCTATTACATAACTGGCGAAATGTGGGTGTACTATAGGTATACCTCTGCCCAGCGCTAGAATAAAATATAGGAGGCAATTAATAATTATAATTGATTCAGTAGTAACAATGTGGCTCAAAGTTTTAAATAAAGTTCGTCTTAATGATTTTTATATAAAAACAAAAATACTTAAAATAAACTGTGCTGTAATGTTATTTTTTAAATTCCTTACCTCAAAAGAAAAAAAAACGGAACCCTCATAGGATCACTCGTGAGTTTTTCCGGCTGTCACAGCAGATTTGCTTCGAATTTACTCGACCGATTTAGTTGAAATTTGGTACACATGAATTTCTGTGACCCAAACACGAAAAATTTGGTAAATTTAAAAAAGTTTTGCAAACTGTACCAAGCGACATACCTATCAAATGAAAGAACTTGTTATGCAAATTTCAAATATATTATGTCTTTTTATAATTTTAAAATAATTAGTTTACACCTTTAGGTACTTATTAAAGAAAATAGATGAAAATTGGCCATCCCTTATCGCCGAAACTGCTGGAGTTTGTTGCGCCACTTCTTCTTCCCAGCTAAAGCACTAGGAAGTGGTGAAGGGTGGGCGTTTTTGGGGGACTGTCTTATGTAATTTTTGACGTTCGAAAAGTGCTTATTCTCAGCCTAGTTTGAATAAATGACTTTTGATTTGATTTGATTTGATTTGCAGCCTAAAATTAAAAAAAAATACAGAGTATACTTATATTTATGTAGATAGTTCTATACTTAAAATTACCGGAAAACCTATAAGAAGTATAAGTATAGTCTTACAATAGCATGGTAAATCACTTAATATTGTGCGTACATATTACTTTTGCAGTTGGAATGTATGGGGGAACATGTTTTTCAACTACATATATACGATTCATTCATCCCAATTACGGAACCCTTCATGTGTGATCCGACACGCACTTGGCCCACTTTTTCTACACAATATTTAACCAGTACTTTAGTATACGTTACAAAAAACTCTCTCTGTAATACAAAAAACCTCCTCCGAATCGTTCTTCTATGAAATATTTATCAGCACACGTAGTACGGTAATGGTAATCTGAAAGATTGTGAGTAGTACCTACAAGTTAACTACCTACATAACACTAAGTATTCTGTTATAACACTTATAACATTAGTGTGTTTTTCCCGAAGGAGTAGGCAGATGTGTATTTTGGGTTAATTACACTCACATTTTACAAGTAATACACTGTTCAGTCTTAATAATTTTTAATTGTAATTTATGTACCTAATGTTTATAATTTTGCATGCCTTAATTGGTAGAACATAGTGAACTGCGCCTGAACGAACCCTGCTTAAATAAATTGCGGGAGCAACATCTTGCAATGTATTTAAGCAGGGTTCGCTGATATAATATATATCAGTGGATATATGTATATCAGTGGAATATCATGATATTTATGTGGATATACACTTACCGTCAAAACTAAGTACACCCAGAGCAACATTTTCATACAAACGAGGTCATTTCGAAGCCTTGGTTCTCCGTCAGGTAACGATTCGGATGAGATCTGATAGCAGCTTTCCAGAGTACGGATGGAGGAGGTCTAGAGCGCCTAAGGCACCCTACTGATCAAACCGACATTTTATAACGGAGTTGTTCATGAAACAAAAACCTCAAAAATTTGTATGTGAATATGGTAATTGAATCCAGAACCTCAAGCTCATCAGTCGCCCTTTTGATTCCTAAACCATCAAGGCAAGCTACCTAAGTAAATAATTATATGAAAGAACCTAACAGAGGATTAAAAGTTCGAACAAAGGGTCAGTTAAAAAGCCTAAAGACAAACAAGTGTGGTCATTGTTTATGGATCTCTCATTATTGACATTAGACCTTTGAATATAAAAAAAAATGGTAGATTTTTTTTGTCTTTGGTAATTTTTTTAATCTGTGGTTTGATATCTGTAACTGTGGTCGTAAATATAGATATAAGTTACTTATTTCGTAGTTCAAGTAGTAGGTATAATTGAATGGTTTATTTTATGAAGGATAAAATGCGGTCTAGACATTATTTAAAGTAATCGAGGTTAATATTAAAGGCTTTCAAAACAGTAAACCCTTTAATGCTATTAAGCATAATATGAAAAACAAATACCTTACAATAGACATGAAAATATGAATTTATTTTAATTTTATCTTAATGGTTGTTTCGAAACTTAAATTTACTGAACAGCATCGTATAAAAACATATATAAAAAGAAACAAAAACTCATTCAAAATCATCAATTCTATTTGAATAATCCAGTTTCGTAGCAGCATAGGCCGTCGCTACGAACCGCGTAGCGTCGTAGCACGTAACCGCGTAACACGTAGCAGCCTCCCTAATGAATTAATATAAAGGTAGTCAACAGGTAACCAGACATCATAAATCTACCCCCCCTCGCCCCCCTCCGATCCTTCCCCCATTGGCGTGTAGGCACGTCTAGGTTAGACCCTTATTACATATACTTAATAAATAATATAAACTTTTATAGAAAACGTGACTTTACACGCACTTTTATACGTTTGAAGTAATCCTCTGTCTGATAAATGGCGACAGTTTTTTATTACCAAACTAGGTTATTACGTGGACTCGTAAGCTCTGCAAGTTAATCTAAACTTTCGAGCCGGCTAATTTTAGACTCAAATTTTGGTTATGCTGTAATTCACGTAGGTTCTATTTGTTACGAGAATCGGGGTTTTATTCACCTACTTTAGTTGACCTATTTCCACCGGTTAACTATATTGGTTATGAAAATTGTCCAAGTACGTGTCAGGCCACGCACAATGAAAGGTTCCGTAGTTGGGGTGTTTATCCCAAAAACCAACTTAAAATTGTAGTTGAAAAACATGTTCTCCCATAGACGTCACGGTTAATTTTCCAACTGCAAATGTAAGTTTATAATCACATTTTTAATTTTTTAAGTGTT
This sequence comes from Tiliacea citrago, assembly GCA_963921375.1. NCBI lineage: Eukaryota > Metazoa > Arthropoda > Insecta > Lepidoptera > Noctuidae > Tiliacea > Tiliacea citrago. Next base: position 3,518,007 of record OY992793.1, read on the forward strand.
ATTGCTACAAATGAACGATTTTCAAACTTTTTCCTTCACTTGTGCTGTGAGACCATGCTTCTGGCCAAATTTTATGATTCATTTTGATTTATTTGCGAGTATCAAAAAATGTCGTTTAAATTGCCGTTTTTTTTTATTGCGCTGACTTAGAATCTTTTATCCCCAAGGGGGGCCGTAGTCTGTGGTATCTGATATTAATTTTAAACTTGATACCTCTACTTGTTCCTGAGAAAAACGATCTTGACAGACAGACAGACGGACAACGAAGTGTTCCTATAAGGGATTCGGTTTTTCCTTTTGAGGTATGGAACCCTAAAAGTAAAATACATAATGAATAAACACAGGATTATCTTTAATTATTTCAAAAAAATATATAGAAGTAGAACTATTTATTAGCTCTATTTAGAAGCTCTATGTAGGAGCTCCATCGAGGAAATTCTACTTACTACGAAACCGTTTTCTGCTGCTGAGGAACGTTGCTGTGCCGTGCTGTGCTGTGCGTTGCTTCTGGTATTGCATATGCCTATAGACTGCGCGGCCGTGACCAGCTTATTTGATATCCCCAATATCATAAAAAAAAATCATATAAGGTCGACCACGTAATTATTTAGTACTTTTAACCTTTTTTTACCGAACACATAAATCTGACAATGGAATATTAAAGGCGAAAGTAAAGTATTTTCGTATATGGCCATTAATGTTCCAGCTAAAATAATACTTATCTATTGTGTAATGTAATGTAATATTGATTGTTCTGTAATAATTCAATATGAATAATTTGTAATCTGGTGTTTTTTTTATGGGTGCACGCACGCCTGAATTAAAAATTATTTGATTATGATTATTTTTTTTGATTTAACAAAACTGCACTAATTTTGGAACTTCATGTTGGTCTTGAAGCAAAATAGACGATACAATTTTATGACATGCCAGTGATGTTCAACCTGACCTGCTTTCTTTTCGATGTAGACCATAACTACCCGTAATCAATAGCTCTTTGTCATAGGAGTCACAGACAGTCCAGTGTGCAGGGCTTACATGGAGGACGACGAAACAGCAGCTCATGTGCTTCTATACTTCCCGGTGGTCGCCACATACAGGGCAAAGTACTTCGGTAACCCAGGTACCCTACGTGATATTGTCAGTAACACCAAGTCGTCGCTGGCCTTCCTTGAGGAGCTGGGGTGGATCGAATAATCGATTTTCCCATTCTTACGCAAAATACACGCATTGACGTGGAGTTGTCCGTGTGGTGCCGGACGTAAAGAATAGCACCACCCTATTTCTTCCTGTGGGTGTCGTAAAAGGCGACTAAGGGACTTACTAGAGAATGGGCAGCAGCGTTCTCTATGCATTTTAACATTAAACTGCGATCGCCAACCCGCCTGCCAAGCGTGGTGATTAGGGCAAACCCCCCCTTTGGGGGAGGCATATGTCCAGCAGTGGACGTCTTTCGGCTGAAATGATGGTGATGACGTGGAGTTGCAGACACTGCCTGTATTACTTATTATACATACCTAATCGTAGGCGAGCTTTTAATTACATCATTAATTCCCAATGTTACTTAAAGAAACAGTCTGGGTCAGTTGGTAACTTGAAAGTATTGATATTGTAGCCTTTTATAGCTATCCCGGTCCGTCTCGAATTATTTAGTAAGAAAATCTAGGTCGTTGGCAAAGAGATACGGAGACTTCTTTATGAGACTGTTGGAATATTCCCGTTCTTCTATATTTTGTTCAGTAATTTCAATAGAGTTTTATATAAACTAGCTATTGACTGTGGTTTCACTCGCATCCAAAAAAAACTATTTTTGGTACAATGTTACTAATATAAATACTGCTACTACTGTACTAATTACTCTATTTAGACGAAATAAGCGAAACCATTCATATCTAGTCAACAGAAAATACTTCAACCAATAACACAAGATTTAAATTCTACTAGTCTATAGACAAACCTTACATAAACAGAAAAGTTTCTCGTCTAAACATCAACATTGAAATCTAACTACCCACACAAAACAAAAATGAAGTATCGAAGGTCCTTAAGCCCGGTACAGATTGGTCCAGCCGTTTCGGAGATTAATAATTAATTAAAATATTTTTTAAACAATTATGTTTTTGTTATAAGTACCGTATATACTGTCATAATTATGCATTTTGAAAAAGCTTTTACTTTGACATTAGAAACAGACATTCGATTTTATTTATTTGTATAGATTTAAAATTAAGTATTGTGTATTTATTTTATTTATTATTTCTTATTTATATCTCACTGTATGCTGCAACGGTCGACGTCATCACGTCAGCTGGGGCTCTGTCTCACATAGGGTCGCAGCATTATGCTGAGCGATGGCCGTTTTGCGTGGATGTGACGCATATTTTCCCTCAACCTGTTCTTTTTTGTGTTTGTGTTCTTTCTTTGCGCAATTAAAAGTATTTTCTTTCTTTGTGACATGAGTGTTACATTTCATGTTACGTTTAAAAAAAATAACGTTTAAAATAAGAACTTGATGTAATTCAACGACTTACTCAGTAAGACATATACAAACAAAAATCACATATGAATTCGTTACTTACAGAAGTGCACAGCACTAGTACAAAGTTTAATACTACGTAGGTACAAGAGTTCGTTAGTTGCAGTTATAAAATAAAATGAGCTATGTTCACAAATACGATCGGAAAGACAAAAATATTTAATAAAAAACAACAAAAAAAGGCTGGCACAGAAGGGAATGGAAGTGTTTATCTTTACCAATCTGCGTACCCGCTATTACATTCATTGAATACTCGTAGCGATAGCCTGTAGAGTAGAGAGACGGATCGATCAGGCTCTGACGTCATCGGTACAGTACGTACCCAAGTTATAGACAACGAATATTTTAATAAGTTTACACGATTCGGGGATGGAATGAATAGTGTTAGATAAATGTTGGCTTGTTTTTTAATATTTTTTTTACGATAATTAAAATTAAGTTTTTTGGACAAAATTTTATTGATACTTTTAGGACTTATTTTGCTTTTTACCTAGTGCATTAAATGGTCGTTCATTTAATGCTATAAATATGCAGCAGATAATCTATCTATATATACATACCTACTTATTATAAATTAAAGTCGCTTTTCGTGTCTGCCTGTGTCAAACTCAAACTCAAAGCATTTTATTTAATTTAAACCATTTGCAGTTTGCAGGCACTTTTTTCAAGGAGTCTGTCAGTTAGAAATTTGAAGCTAGTTGCCCATTCTAAAGCGTAGTAGGTACAAATGGAGAACGGGCAAGAAACTCCATCGACACTCTTTTAAATTTTATTATAATGTCACAAAAATACTGTTACATCTTTAGTGTTGAATTTATAACTAAATGTGAGAACGATATGTGTGACTACTTAGTTCTCTTAAACTTCACAATGGAAATAGATGCGGTTTTCTCAATAAATTAGATAATTTATTCCGGAAGGTTTATGTGTATTAAACACTAGCTTGTGCTCGCGACTTCCTCCGTGAGAAATTCCGGCCTCCGACCCACCGCGTCGCATCGCATCGCCCGCCCGCCCTATTACTTCGTTTTCGCTTAGCGTTTTTAATTAGTTTCCTTAATGCACCGATCGACGGGCAATTAATAATGTCCATCAATAATTACATTAATAGCTTTATAATAAACAGCAACGTCTTCCGTCAATTACAATATACTCCAATCGGCACGCATAACTCAAGCAAGTGGCAGTGGGCAGGGCTCATTGCTCGCAGAACAGATGGCCGATGGGGCCGAAAGGTTCTGGAGTGGCGACCGCGTACCGGAAAACGTAGCGTTGGAAGGACTCCCACAAGGTGGACCGATGGATTTGTGAAGGCCGCAGGAATCCGCTGGATGCGGGAAGCACAGAACCGTTCGAAGTGGCGGTGCTTGGGAGGCCTATGTCCAGGACTGGACGTCTTTCGACTGAACTGATGATGATGATGAATGCTGAAGCAAAGTAGTAGTAGTAAATACCTCATTTTAGCAAGCGCGGCTGCTGAGCGATGGGTCCGATTTTGGGATTTGTAAATGGTGATATAGTCTGGCACAGCAGGCCGCACATCACTGGTAACAAAACCAGAATATGCTGGATAAAACTGGTCACTTCATCTATTAAAGTACGGACTTTGGCTAGGCCAATTCAAGGTCAAAGTGTTAAAACTAGTCTGGTCGACTGTACGTAGCAATTAAATTTGCCACTGTGGCCTGTAGTAGGTCAGACTACCCTTGTCTAGGCATCTCAAACTATCGTATTCATCCAAAACCACTGTATAACCTATCAAGACAGACACCATAAAACAGTTGACAGGATCCAATAAGTGGGTACTAAACACGGACAAGTAGACGGCTCACTGAATTTTATTGACGTCACACTTGTGTCACCAAGACCACCAATAAGATTAAGCTCTCGACGACTGAGTACTACCATAGAGTAAGAAAACTATAGATATGCGAGAATCATGGACTTTCCTTGGTGCGTGTGCCGATACCGCCGAAGTCATCGCCAATCGGTTCCCTCCCGGAATTAACATACATATGCAGCCTATAATGTTCCCAGTGCCGCAACTCAGGCCCACTTTCTGTGAGGTTATTCTAGGACATAGAGGTTTCCTCACGATGTTTTACTTCATCGTTTAAGATTCTCAAGCCAAAACGGGTTGTCAAAATTGTCGGTGAAAGATCGTGAAGCGTGAATCGTGATACAAATCTGACTGTTTCTTATGTCCTGAAACTGTAAGAATGTGTTCGAAGCAGAGGCTTTGCTTCTTATTCTATGGATCCACTGAGTACTAGTGATTCTATTTAAATTTTATCTCCATGCTACAGCTACGGACATTTTATTGGTTTTTTATAGAAGTGGATTATGTCAGCGCGGACTTTTCGCATTTTTTTTTTGCTGTAGATAAGTACTGTTTTTTTTGTTAAAGAATATTGCATTTTTTATTCAAAATCTTAATTCTATACGAAGGAAATGGATTTTGCACTACAATGCAAAAAAAAAACTTATTTCAGTTTTGGCGACACATAGATAATCACTTTTTTTTATTAAGAATACTGGAAGTTATTTTTTAGGTTAGTTTGTTGAAATTAAAATTATACTTAAGCACTTAACAAAATTAACTATCAAGTTACGTAACATCTAAGAATATCAACATTCAATTATTTAGTACTTAAACGAAAATAGAACTCCATGGAATACATAAATAATAACATTTAATATTTATGAACTCAAATTGCCTAAGTCGGTCGTACGAAATAAATAAATTATTCATTCATCGTCAAAGGCAACGTTATGCGTGTAGTTCTGACCGAATCGAGCCACAAGGCATTTGGCTAAGTTGGGGGCTTAAAGCCAGTTCACATTAGGTCAGACAGTTTTATTCTTGACCGGCTGTCGGGCATGCTGTTCACACTAACTGACGGTCGGCCACTGACAAAACTTTCAGTCCGACCTAGTGTCAATCGATTATGTCGTTACTTTTATAGTTCCGTTTAATAAAATAAAAACTTAAAATTCATTTATTTCAGGTCCTTGACCCATATTACATACAAAAATCGGTTGTCTGTAAAGTCGGTTTACTGACGATAGTTGAACGTGACAACGTCATAAACCTTAAATGGAACGCCTCAGAGCGAGGTAACGCCGCATGAGAGGTAACGCCGCATGAGTCATGTTTTTTCGTGCGTGCAGCCGGCTCCATAGAATTATAAGACGTTGTCACGTCAAAAACAATACACAATTTTGTCAATTTTATAAGTGTGTAATTAAAGCCGAGCCAGAAAATATACCTATATAAAAATATTTAGTTTCATTTCTGCAATAACAAGATCCAGGCCTTATTACGCATTTTATGAACATAACACTGCCGGGGCGAGGCCTTTTTTTTTTGTTGGGTGGGAAATTATCAAATAACTTCTACCGCTCTGGGCGGAGCGGGGGGGCGTGTCAGACTTTTACTGACTAAAACCCACCCGTGTTTCTTCAAATGCCTGTGTGCCAGGGCCACGATATCCCTTTCGGACAGGCTCGTAACCCTGGCAGGCATTGGCCCTTTCGGACACCGTCAATAGGTGTTGACAACCCCGCGCCTACGGTGGCCGGGAATCGGCTTGCGATTCCCGACGCCCGGGGCGTCTCCTGCGGCGACTAGGGGCCCGAGGGCGTGGATTTTACCTCTCCCTCACGCGTTCCGCCTCCTCCTTCGCAAGCATTCCTGTTTCACAGAAGGAGGTGACGGCCTTCCATGCACTCTCGCTCCGAACCATGGCCTGAACCAGGGCCGGACGCGAGAGATCGCCGCCACCGATCGCCGCCGTGAGGACACGGCGGTGCTCCGCCCAAGCAGGGCAGACATCCACCGTATGGTGGTGTAGATAAAGTATAATTACAAACGTTATAATTGTTTTTTTTTTTTAATATTTGCCTTCATAAACAGAACAACGGGAGGAGCGGGGTCTTTTTTATTTTGCCACCCAGGGCCTCCGACGGGCTTAGTCCGTTACTGGACCTCAGCCTTACCCTTCGTCGAATACAGGCATGAATTGCACGGACCAGATGTCCACCCAGACACAGCAATTGATGTAGCCGGAGCTCGTGCTCATCATATTCAGTCATTAAATCTATGAACACTCGTTTTATAGAGCCATCGGTAACTATCTATTTTGGGTAAATGGACTTATTTTTGTACACGATCTTAGTTCAACTAGACCGTGCTTTACAGACGACACCTCCGTTTTAATTGGCAGTGTAATGGGTCTCGTCTGGACCCTAAGTTCATTTAAGTCGGTACTGCTTTTGGTCGCAATATTATTTATGAAAAATTCAAATAATTGTTGTAATTTGTTTAGTAAACATGATGGATCAAGGTGTCTGGGGTTAATTAACAAGAACACGTTTATTTTAGCAATAAAAAATAACGTTTTAGAGAGAGTTTGGTCTCTCTAAAACTTTATATTATGACAATGGATTTATTCTGACGCAAAAGCATTAAAAGAAAAACATATGAAGCTTTGAAACACGTCGTAGAATCACTGAGTTGAGAGAAGAAAAACCGGCCAAGTGCGTGTCGGACAACGCATAATGAAGTGTTCCGTAGTTAGGATGAATTTATCCTAAAAACAAACTTAACATTGTAGTTCAAAAACATGTTCTCCGATACTTCGATATACGTAACGGTCGATTCTCTAACTGCTGATGTAAAGTGGTCCACTATTACTCGTTAACTTGTAAAGCCTACTTAACTGTGTTAGTTTTCCTTTTAATTTCGATATATCTAGGTACTACTACCATGATGTTTTGCACAAATCCAAAAACAACCACTTAGCTGGCAGGGGCGACACGTCTCATTTTACCACTTTGTCGGCGTAATTAATTTGTATACCCATGCTAAATTACAGTTTTCTAGTACTAAGGGTTTCTGAACTAAGCCGGCAAAACTATCATGAAAGGATTTAGTTTTTAGGGTTCCTTCTTGACTACGGAACTCTAAAAACTAAATCCTTTCATGATAGGATATTGAAATCGCTTGTAATGAAGTGATTTATGTACCAACGCCGACAGTGATATTTCTTACACATCAACAACATTTCCCTCGAGTTTTTCTTCGTGGAATAAACTCAATACATGTATCAAGAATCTCGTAGTTTTTGTTATTCCCCAAGCATACCGTTTTCTTAAGTTGTGCGTTAAATCTTATAAGTAATACTTTTCCAAAAGGTTTTTCTCAAGGGGGTGAGCGCTGTCGGGTGGAACGCAAACTGGGTTTTTAAGTTCGAAAGTTAGTTCTATTATATGTATTGTGGAAAACATTTTAAATGAAAATAGAACAGATTTTTTTACGGCCTGTTTCACCACTTATAGGCCATACGTCAGTTTCTGAGAAACAGTCGTGTCACAGAAGGAGGCTGCGGAAAGGGAGCTCTTCCGCTCACTTGGCCCGCAGCAGGGACACTGGACGGCCCCCCTAAATGGGTCTCGACACTCGGACTAGGGGACGTCCGTCACCCCCTATCATACAGGACCCGAGGTGGTGGCGCGTAGTGTGCTACGCGCGCCCCTTTTACAATTACGTAACTGTCTTCAACATGGAAAGAAAAATATCCAATAAATCATATACTAAAGTTTCATTTTGCTTGTATGTGTGACTGTTTCAGAATATTCATTCAAATTAACATAAAAATAGCCCGCCTCCTCTTAAGAAGGTGATAATATAAAAAGCTAATACAAAATCAAATAAAATGTTGTGAAATACATGTGTGTGTGTGTTGTGCTGCGATTAATTAAAAACCCAATACCCAATGTCTGTAGAGATAAACTACGATATCATGGCTCGCCCCTCCAAATTACTGTTTCAATGTGTGTAGTCACATCCTTACGAAAGATCTTTATATACCAAGACACCTCCGTGCTTCGGAAAGCACGTTAAGCCGTTAGTCCCGGCTGTCATACGTGGTGGATCTTTAATAGTCGATATGGGTCGTCAGAAGCCCGAAAGTCTGTAGTCTTATCAAGGGGTATCGTATTACCCAGTAACTGGGTGGCCCCATTAAAAATACCAGGTAATCAGCTGCTTTAGATTGGAAGCCGACCTCAACATAGTTGGGAAAAGGCTATACCTATGTGTATAGAGATGACTATGAAAAAGAAATTAGACGAAATGTTTTGCCACAATTAAACGTTAAATTAATTCAGGTTGTAGAATATCAACATTATACTAAACATTATGAATGGTATTTAGAACCTACAACACACGCACTTCCACTCAAGCGTCCGTTTTTCCGCGTAATTTTCGTTAAAAGGAGTACAAAGTTTTCGCTTCACGTTTTAATATAATAAAAAACCGAAACCTTACCTAATACCGGTACCTCCGAACATTCCCAGCTGTTTGCGGAGCTAATGGACGCTATTATTAGGCCCATCAAGTATTCACGAATCACGACGCCACGTGATACTGTTCATTTATAAATTAGTGAGCGAGGGATATTGAATATCACTGTTATATCGTAAAGCCCAGTTTATTGGAAAATAGGTTACAAATGTCACGAAATACGTCATGGCATTTACAGATGAAAATAGTTATCATAGGACTCTCTGCGAAAGACCTCGCCTGGGAAAGCTTATTAATTCTATATATTTCTCAAGCACAGCGTTGTTTTGTTTCCGTTTGGAGTATGGGATCACTGATCAGAAAAAGACAGTATGGGATACATCGTACTTAATTCTAGTCACATGAGTCATTTCAATTTTGTCTCTACGTTGCAGGTTTTGAAGAAGTTCATAGACGACAGTGACCAATTACTAACTATCAGGTGGGCCGTCCGAGTGTTTGCCATCTCATCATCATCATCAGCTTACAGCAGTCCAGCAGTCGAGCCGTGCCTCCTCCCGAGCCAGGGCTCGAGTCCCAGCCGGACCGCCTAGATGGTGGCGAGGCCACCGGTAAGGCGTGAAAGCCTGTCCCGCCATTCCGCTACCAGGGCTGCGCGAAGCTGTGACCGACGCAACTCCACATGCCACTCACCCCGCGCCCTCGCTTCCTCGCGCCATCGATACAGTGACGCGAGTACTTTCGCCTCGAGGTCCCAGGGTGGGGATCCGGTCAGTACACAAGCCGCCTCGTAGGAGATCGTGCGATATCCCCTGATGACTCTGACGGCCATCGCTCTCTGCGGCTTCCGCAGGACTGCGATGCTACCGGCCGTCAGGTCAGCCGCCCAGATCGGGGCCCCGTAAAGGGCCATCGATCGCACGATCCCCACGTAGAGCCGCCTACAGGCGGCGCTCGGGCCCCCCAGATTGGGAAGCAGTGTTGACAACGCCCCAGCCGCACCCAACCGCTTGGGCGCGAGCCGCTGGAAGTTGGAGCCAAAATCCCACCGGCGGAACCCGACTAACCTGAGCCTAGCCTAGCGTCCTCCTACCTTACTTGTGCCAATTCGCGGTCTCCACTCTAAAACACGTCTACCCAAACGGTCATCGGTTCTATGGCTAATCTGGCCGGCTCATCCAATCATCCATCCATTATTTGCCATCTTTTAAAATATAACATTACCCTCCTTTCGCAGTCGGGTGAAAAATGTTACCAATCAAAAGTTGATCGTAATTAGGTCTCACGTTTCACAACGTGATCAGCACTGAGAATATTAATTAAATATAAATTATAAAGACATTGTTAGAACTTCAGTATTCTTAGTAACAAACAAATCTTTTCCTGATAATTTCTTGGTATTTTTTTTATATCTATTTTTCAATTAAATTGTTTGCGTGGGTTTCCATGAAACCTCTAGGTTTCTCCTTTTGTGTTCAACTGAAGACTTACGTGTTATTAAATGGTGTAGGTAGTATACAAGATTAAGTAAAATTATGGAACAATAGCTAAATTATAAGAAATTATCATAGAATATAACTTTTATTATTTATAATTCTGAAGCAAGAATTATTAGAAACATATTTTGAAGGAGAATTCATCGATTGACAATGCCGCAACTAAGGCCCTACCAGAGGTACCATAATAGAGGAACGCGATCCTAACACAAATATTTAACTTATAATACAGAAAAAAGAAATAAAATCCAGCCTAGTGTTATTTAGGATCAGTCAAATTTATATCTAATGAACAAACTTCAATTATATCAAACATTTATAACAAATCGCCGTCGTCAGTGTTTATGGAAAATAAACCACATCTATAACGTTGTATATTGTATAATTTGTTTATTGAATTTAATGTCAATTAATCTAAACCTTATTGAATTTGTAAATACTTAATTTATTCACATAAAATGTTTTTGAATATAATTATACGTACTGTAACTATAACTGTAAGTCCGGGCTTCGATTCCCAGGTCGGGCAAAGTGTTTATTGGGTTTTTCCACCAGGAATTTCTCAGTAGCAGCCCGGAGTCTGGATTTCTGCCCAAATGATGGCAATAGGCTCGCCCCCTATTGCATGGGACTTAAACATAACTGGCGAAACGTGGGTGTACTATAAGTGCGCCTCTGCCTAACCATTCCGGGATTACAGGCGCGATGTTATGTTATGTCATGTAACTATAAAACATAGAGTCAACTGAATTGTTACTGAAGAAATAAATATTCATTCATTCATCTTCTTTATGGCGGAGGACTTGGACTATTAATAGTAAATTGCTTAAAATTCACAGGTTAAAAATATAAAATCGAACCACCTAAAGGGAGGTACCTAGGTAAATCACATAGGCTTTAATGCGTTTAAATGCAGACTATAAAATACATTTCATATTGAATTTACTTTATCTGAAAATTAACAATTTTTGAGCCAATATAATTTCATATTACTGTCGTTTACTGTATCAGGCCATCCATGCAATATCCAGACTTTCGATAACTTTAGATAAAATATCGTCACGCCCTGTTTGTTCTGCAATATCTTTTGCCGAATACTGGGGGCTACTCCGAACATAAATATGACGTATCGGCCGAATATTCGGCCGTTTCTTTACTACGGCTAACTAAGGCCGACTTCGGCGAAACAAAAAAAAAACAATAGTCAAAGAGATAAGCCAAAGTCAAAAATGTGACTTAAAGTCGGGTAAGGACTCAAAGTCCAAAAAGGAAACTGTGGAACTTATAAAACGGCCGAACATTCGGTCGATACTTCGGAGTAGACCCTCTGAAGGGCGCTTCGTGTCTCCGACAGTAATAAAGTATCTTTAACATCATCATCTGACTTCCAATCGTCTGTAGTATTCATTAGCCAACTACTGAGAGCATCAGCATCAGTATCATCATCATTATTCATAATCATGTAAGTTCAGCTTCAAAGCCCATCGTATTATTCATCGTAGTATTGCTTTATGGGGCTTACTTGAAAATGGTAACACACTACCCTATCAGTAGCAATTGGTTTCATTTTGATAGTACAACAACATTCATTGCGTTATTTACGTTGTTGCAGACAAAATTTTCGAACATATGAAGCAATGGATTAGCAATGTACTTCAAAATTGTTCAGATTGTAATTGAAACTGTGTTACGCTATTAGGTTGCTGTTCCCGATGCGGCTGGCTCCAAATTGTTACCACGTCACTACATAGTATAAAACAAAGTCGCTTCCCACTGTCGTCTGTCTGTCCCTGTGTATGCTTAGATCTTTAAAACTACGCAACGGATTTTGATGCGGTTTCTTTTAAATAGATAGAATGATTCAAGGGGAAGGTTTATATGTATAATACATGCATAATATAGTAGAGAAAATCAGCATTGCAACCGTGCGAAGCCGGGGCGGGTCGCTAGTACCTAACTAATAAAATGTCATGTTATTCTATGAAAAGCTTTTATTACAGTTCAGTTATTTATAGTATACCCATTTAAACCTGCGTGGGTGTTTGTAATGAGTTATTGATTGGTATTATTCAATTTACTTTGAAAAATAGCAACACGTTTTGGTCATATTAATTAACCCTTTCAGGACTGGTCCATGGCATTGTTTAAATGTGTGAGCTTGGACATAGTGTGGCCCAATGGGTAGATTTTTGAGCACATACTTAAATATTTTATAAGACCTTCTGTACCTTTCACCTTTCACATTAATAATTGATTTTTATTTAATTGCTTCGATAACCGTAAAAGTGTTTATTTTATTCATTTATTTATTTTATTTTGAACCAAACAGTGGTATATTAAAAATAAACAGATATAACTTAACATAATTATTTGACTTAACAAAACCTACTACATTTTCCACAGATTACAACTTAAATATTAACAAACTGATGGCAACAAGTAGTTGTTCCGGGTCTGGCTGTTTGTGTATGTGAGTTTAAATGTTTGTAAACGCACCCACGATACGGGAGAAATTCCTAGTGTGGGGCAACGTTTTTAAAAAAAAAAAGAAAAGAAAGAAAGAAAGAAACGTTAACTGTAGTCAGGGCAAAATCAATTAAATGAACAAAATAAACTAAAAATAACAAAACAAGACTCTTGTTAGCTTAAAACGAATTATCAAAACCACCACCGTCTCCATATATACACACAAACTCCACTGCAGATTACACAAGACAACCCCAAACGTAAAGACGAACATTTTTCACCATAAATGGTGCGGTCCATATTCTACCACTGACCATTTATACTGTACACCTTCATAGAAACATCACTCCTGTAATAAACTCCTCCACTCCAACGGGGTCGGCAGTGGTTTAAAGAACATCCACTGTTCTCGTATTATTGTTCTCCAATTATATTTCAAGTCCCATGTTATAGGCGCAAACCCTTGGCATTAACAGGACACAAATCTAGACTCAGAGATGTTGCTGAGACGCTCCCAATGGAAAAATTCTTCCTGGAAATCTAATCCAAGACTTCGGGTTCTGCTGGTAGGTACGCTTGGGGTCGCTAGGTCAACATGGCAGTCCAACGAACCTTTATCATAATTATATTATTAAAAAAAATAGGCAACTACAAAACTAACCTTTCAAAATACCACAGTCTTCTTTTAAACAAGAAGATAGCTCCCATTTCTACAAATTGCAGCTGACCTGACCCCTCAATCTGGTTCACTAAAAGGTTACAATTTTATTCTTAGCTCTGACGTGGGTGTTAAATTTGTTAGTATTTCTGATTTCAGCGCTGAAATTCATAGCAGAATGTAGGACAGTTTAAAATGTTACCTAATGCTGGTTTTAAAATGTGTCTGAGTTGTGTTTATATAAGGGAATCACGTTTGGAGGGTTGATTAGGAATGGACAAGTAAACAAATTATTAGTACTTTTTCCTGTATCACTTATTTACTGCTCATTAGTTATTCAATGCAAGTTTAACTGGAGGAGAAGGATCAGTAATAATTATTTACAGATTTTTTTTGCCAGATTTTGCAGATTTACACTCTGTATTTAGTCCAAGCTAATTTATTTTTTCTTTAATTTCGTAACATTGATATATTATATATACTTTTGCTATTTTCATAAACAATGTTTTATAAAAATAAAAAAAAACAGACAAATACGACCGTTCAAAGTGACAAAAACAAGATAATACGCCAGTCGACGGCCCCTTGTTATAATTTGACATTATCTACTGCTAGCAGCCTCATAAACTCATAATAATGGTGGAACTGGGTAAAACATAATCCTCTGGGAAATCAAAATAAACTTTAGTCCGCTTTGCAGAACTACTGGCCAGAATATGTGATTCGCATTTGAAATCGCTGGACTATTGTATGTTTTGATCATTCAAATAATAGAGAATGAATGTCGTTTATGTAGGTACATTAAACTGACCTAAAATTGGTTGTTCAAAATGTGTTTCTATTTCGATTAATAAAATGTAGGTATTATCATCCTTCCGCTTTTGGCCTAATATACTTTTTGGGTCAGCACAGCATGCTTTCTTCTTGGTTTGAAGTTGTGTTTTTTATCAATAAGTAAAAGTATAACGGTCATCGTATTAATGGCTCCGTAGCTTCAATATCATCAGGATTGTACCGGAATAAAGCAGTTTGTTGTGGCTCCCTTGTTATCATCTGCTATAAAACACAGGTGCCACCGGCCGCCAACCATCCATGCGACGCTCTGCTAGAGAGACAGTAATCAGCCAGTGTCACTCTTATCCTTCGGTCAATAAATGATCGAAGCTCTTATCCGACCTCTTTGGTGGTTCCAGTAAATTCGTAACATAACTAGAACGCGCCACTTGCTGCGCTGTCAAGTTTAACATAAAAAAAACCGGCCAAGTGCGAGTCGGACTCGCGCGCGAAGGGTTCCGTACCATTATCTATAAAAAAGGCAAAAAAATCACGTTTGTGGTATGGGAGGGCCTTAAATATTTGTTTTATTTTAATTTAATTATTTATTCTTAAAGTAAATATATAACTAAATACTCTGTGAATGTTTCAAGCGTCTACCTGTTGCTGTTATCAATATCGAGTAAAAACGAGCAAAAAAAATCACGTTTGTTTATGGGAGCCCCCTTAAATATTTATTTTATACGGTTTTTTAGTATTTGTTGTTATAGCGGCAACAGAAATACATCATCTGTGAAAATTTTACTTTCTAACTATCACGGTTCATGAGATACAGCCTGGTGACAGACGGACAGACAGACAGACAGACAGACAGACGGCGGAGCCTCAGTAATAGGGTTCCCGTTTTACCCTTAGGGTACGGAACCCTAAAAACCGGCCAACTGCGAGTCGGACTCGCGAGCGAAGGGTTCCGTAGCATTATCTATAAAAATGACAAAAAAATCACGTTTGTTGTATGGGAACCTCCCTTAAATATTTGTTTTATTTTAATTTAAATATTTATTTTTAAAGCGAATATATAACCAAATATTCTGTGAATATTTCAATGGTCTACCTGTTGCCGTTATCAATATGGAGCAAAACGAGCAAAACAATCACGTTTGTTGTATGGGAGCCCCCTTAAATATTTATTTTATTCTGTTTATTAGTATTTGTTGTTATAGCGGCAACAGAAATACATCATCTGTGAAAATTTCAACTGTCTAACTATCACGGTTCATGTGATACAGCCTGGTGACAGACGGACAGACAGACAGACGGCCGGCGGAGCCTTCACAATAGGGTTCCCGTTTTACCCTTTGGGTACGGAACCCTAAAAAATCCTCACAATTTTTTCAGCTTCCATTTTCAAACATTGCAACCGTTATTATTTTGAACAACTTTTTTTTAAATAAAAACTGCGGTCTCGATGTATGGAACTCCCTAACAAGCCTTTTCAATGTACAAACCGCTACAATTTGCACAGAGCATACAAACACATAAGCACGTCAGTCCGACGTATTTTCGGTTCATGTTTCAAAGGTCGCACGTTGCTAACTGCGTCGAATACAAGCGTCGCAGTCATTTGCAAACAGCTCCGATTCGGTTTGTGTGCATTAGTGATTTCCGATAAGTAAGTTTGTGTAGGCTGGGCTTAAGGAGGATGCGCTAAGGTAGCCCGCGAAATTTTAATAATAACTCAGCAATACAACTCTCAAAGTTCGTAGAATCGTAGTTCGTAGTTAGTTGTATTGCTGAGTCTAATACTTATAATTCTGTAAATATTTATATATCCATATTTGTTACGTCCGCGTATTATATTTAAATCACCATACAACCTGTTACTGACCTGCAAATTGCAAAAAACGTAAGAAAATTTTAATTTCGCGGGCTACCTTAGCGCATCCCCCTTAACTACGTATTGTTGGATAGCTTGGCATATTATTAAAACGATACTTTTACAAAGTACGCTTTAGCTGGATTTAGAGACAAGTGCAGTGGCTGCTGTGGTGCCGGTTTAAAAAAAAAAAACATGTTTTTTTGAGTAGTGGTCCGGAGTTTATAGCCATAGCTCACCCCCTAATACATGGGACCTGCGGGTGGAATGAGGCTGTTTTACACTTTTGCCAAACCCATCGGTGAAAATACCTTTGCTGTCAAGAATTATTTAGAAACGGGCAGTTAGGTACATTAGTAAGAAAGCAACTTAAGAGGAGGCTCCCTATTTTTATGTTAATTTGCATGAATATTCTGAAACAGTCACACATACAAGCAAAATGAAACTTTAGTATATGATTTATTGGATCTTTTTCTTTCCATGTTGAAGACAGTTACGTAATTGTAATATTTTCTCTCAATACATTTTTTATTAAAAAATCATGTCTTTTTTAGGGTTCCGTACACAAAGGGTAAAACAGCAACCCTATTACTAAGGCTCCGCTGTCCGTCCGTCAGTCTGAATAAAAACAGAATAAAATAAATATTTAAGGGAAACAATGTTTTTTTTGCCGTTTTTGTAGATAATGGTACGGAACACTTCGTGCGCGAGTCCGACTCGCACTTGGCCGGTTTTTAAGGATAATTATAAAAAAAAACAAGTTTGTTTGGCTTTTATGTCTAAAATAAATATTCACAGCAAGAAAATATAGTTGTGTGTTGTGTAGTCATAGTGCATTCTGAAAGTTGGCAAATAACTGTTGAATATTTCACTTTTTTGATTAATTTATACGTGTAAAATGCACTAAAATATTTCTAATGACATAATATTGACATGCTAATAAAATACATCATATTGTTTTCCTTGAAATCAGTATTGTATACTGACATAGTCTAATTATTTGTATTATTTTTTTTTAATTATATTTTTCTTTTTTTACGGACATTGGTTTATATTGCTATTTATTATTAATTAATTTGTATTATTAAATATGTGATTCCTTATACTTAACAGTTTTTTTTTGTCCAGGCATATTTTATAACAATTATTTACAGTTGGCTGGCTTGTTTGATTAATTACAAACATTTGTACGCCCTCTGGCATAACAGCGTACTTTTTATTATCTTATTAGACCATTACTATTGTACCTATGTTAAACAAATGAATAAATAACTTGTGACTTAACCGTCCTCAAAAAAGGAGGAGGTTCTCAATTCGGTTGTATTTTTTATTAGTAATATTTACGCGGTTGCCAGCTTCTAGAATGCGCCGAAGAACATAATACAGCGAAGTCCCATTTCGCACATCAGAATTAATATTTTCAACTCTATACCCTAGTTTAATACTTAGTTCCAGCCTTCCAGCAAATCTAATAATCCACTACTCCATATAAGTCCATATAATACAGAACAAGTGCAAACAGGACGTGCAGAACGTCCGCTGTTGGGCGTTATTACCCGCCCCGGATAATCCGGCCGCCTTATCTGACCCGGTTGAGCTAACGACAGTACATTATTTACGTATAGCCGGGTATGCGGCGCGTCATTTAATTTTACTGGACACCTGAGTGCATTGATCGGATTGGATTTCAGTTGTTAACTTTTTTGACAGGCGATGTGTGTTTTCAAATTGAAGGTACTTATGTCGATTTATTGAACTGAGAATTTTGGCTGTATTATGTTGAAAAGGATAAATTTATTATACGAGTAGATGTCACTTAATGACACAATTTTAATATTTTAATATTCAACAGATAGCCTAGTGGTGTGACCGTTCGTCGGACTGCCAAATCATAGGTCTCGAGTTCGAACCCAAAGCACGCACCTCTGACTTTTCGGATTCATGTGCGGATTGTATAATTATTACTTGCTTAAAAATGGTGAAGGAAAACATCGCGAGGAAGCCGGGATGCCTGGGAGTTATTTCTGGTCGACATGTCAAGCCAAATCAGAGACAGGTTAGTGACTAACCACAAAACAGAAAGAAAGAACATTCAACTAACCTTTCATGTAATCTTATTTATTAATTGCAAAGCCAGATGATCTGAAACAGAATTTGCAAGCGTATGTTAACTCAATATAAATTACCATCATTATTAATTCTGACTTTATGTTTCTGAGATAAGACGATTGCTACTCAAATTATTAATAATTCTGTTTCATAAACAAAAAATACAGCTGTATTTTATGACACTATTAAAACAAATTGGAGGATTTTGAACTCAGAAGAACACTATGACCACTAACCAAAGTAATTTGTTAACTCATTTAATTCCACGATTTCCATTTATACCAGTCCTCAAATTCATTCACAAATGTCACCGTGAAAATGTTAAATACAGTAATTATTTAAATGATTGTGAACATGCGAAAATGTCGTTGAAACTCGATAAATATGCAAATGGAACATTTTAATAAAATTGATACGAATGGTATAAAGACACGCTGGTCCCGTGAACCCTGCTGACTTCGCCATTATGTGAATTCTGAATGATATGTGGCACAACCATAGGTTTTCTACCGTCAAGTACATAAAGGCTTTTCTTTCTACCCTTAAGGGTGCTATCACAAAAAAAACGTTTTTCGTAAATTTCTTATCTAACTGTGAGAAAGCTTGAAATAATTGAAACATTAAATCTGTGGTTCTATAAAAGTACAGTTTTCGTGGTGATAAACCATTCGTGTCAGTCTCAGCACCTGTTAATAGTTTCATCACTTTTGCGCTTTCGAAAATATAGCTTATTTCGACGTTCATTTACGTAATGAAGATATTGTATAATCATAAAATAAAATGTAGATTTTATCACACGGATAACTGAAGCCCAGTGTGTGATTTTTAAATTTCTTGATATGGTTTGTTAGATAATAGGAAAAAAAACATTAACGACAGTGTTTTTTTTTAAAAAAATAGGTTTTTTCAACATTATTTTCTGAGACTATTTGTAACATTTTGATAGTTCTTTTTGCTAACTTTTTGAGTTGAACATGTCTGCTTATATAAAATATTTTTTTTTTATATTATTATATTGAAGAAAAATGTTCCTAAACTCAACACGATATCGTCAATTTTGTGTGAAGAGGCAACGGAAATTATTTATTACAATATTATAAACCAACATTTTCGAATAAAAAATTGCAACCAATGAAGATGAAGGACTTATATATCTGTGGAAATTATTAGTTGCATTTGGTTTAGTTAAATTCTGCCGCAAAATGTACCTGCAAATTTTTGTCAGAGTTTGTGATAGCGTCCTTTTAAGAGTTTATAGCGTTTTTATCTCACGAAGCGACGCGCGCTTGACTCGTGGTTGTCAATTGCACAAACTTGCTGTGAATGTGCGTGTAAGCGCAGGAGGTCTCGGTACCGTGCGAGACGTCCGAGGCGATGTCGGAAGTGTGTGTTATGTGCTGATGCTACTCGTCTTCACGCACATATTCACAGCGTGTTTGTACACTTGGTTAGCACAAGTAAAGCGCGCGTCGCATCGTGAGATAAAAAATACTGTACTTCATTACTGGCTCCGAAACAAATAACGGTAATGTGAAATATTGTCACGCCATATTGACTGCCTCGTTGGTCTAGTGGTCGCAAGCGCTACTGCCGAGCACGAGGACCGGGGTTCGATTCCCAGGTCGGGCAAATTGTTATTGGGGTTTTCCACCAGGAATTTGTCAGTAGTAGTCCGGAGTCTGGATTTGTGCCCGGTTGATGGCAATACTCTCGCCCCGTATTTTTTTTTTTTTTTTTAAAAAACGTTGCCCCACACTAGGAATTTCTCCTGTATCGTGGGTGCGTTTACAAACATTTAAAATCACATACACAAACAGCCAGACCCGAAACAACTACTTGTAGGTCATACAAATATTTGTTCCGTGCGGGAATCGAACCCGCGACACGCAGCGCAGCAGTCAATCGCTTAACCACTGCGCCAACCGTGCCGTCCGTATTACGTGGGACTTAAACATAACTGGCGGAACGTAGGTGTACCTACTATATGTACACCTCTGCCTAACCCTTCGGGGATTACAGGCGTGATTTTAGATATGTTATGATATATTGCCATTATTCACCATGCTTGACACTTGTATTGTGGTATCTATGGTTTTTCTATACTTTAAATAATAACGTTGTAGGTATAATCATGAAAAATAATCCCTTTGACACTTCCTTTTTTTTGTGGAGAAATCCTCCGTCTGGGAAGAACGGAGGATTATGTCGTACTCATAACGACTAAAACGCCACTGTCCCTTCTAGTACCATGAGTTGGGGGCCCGGGAGATACTTGTACATTCGCCACACCCACGCCTGTTATCAGCCCGCCATGCCTAGCGGGCCCCATCACCCAGTGCGGCCGGTCGCACGACCGCACATCCTCCCGTTAAGGCGCGCACATAGTTCTGCATGCCACCTCTATGAGCCTGACTGCTCGAGCGACGACACAGCCCCAATTTCGCCGCCCGCAGGCCCCTCTTTATGGTGGCCGGAGATCGTTAAGCGCCCTTCGACGCCCGACTGCTTATCTGGTGCGGGTAGAATAAGAATTAAACTCTCTCTTCCTCTCCGCCACACCGGCGCCGCCTCCATTGCATGCGTCACCTCCTCGCAAAAAGAGGATACACCATTCCACGCGTTTTCGTTTGACCATGGATTGAACCTCGGCCGGAAGGAGAGATCACCCGCACTCAAATGTCGGGACGAGGGCACAGCGCTGTTAGGCCCAAGCTGAGCACTCCTCCAGCGTATATTGCATTGTGTTTTCGGGGCAGTCCACACAGTGATGACAAGCGGGCGTCCGCTCCCGACCTATGCGACGCAGGTACTTCCCGAAACATCCGTCTCCAGTAAGCACCTGAGTCAGCCGGAAACTGAGGGCGCCATGCTGCCTCTCCATCCATTCCTCCATAACAGCCTTACCGCCGCTATTGTGGCGTACTTGTGTAGTATATTGTATTTATTTTATTTCTTATTTTGTTTATTTTTATCTCATTTAATGCTGCACCGGTTGACGTCATCACGTCAACGCCGGCTGTCGCTGAAAACCAGCGCTGGGGCTCTGTCTCGTATAGGGTCGCAGCATTATGCTGAGCGATGGCCGTTTTGCGTGAATGTGACGCATATTTTCCCTCAACTTCTTCTTTCGTGTTTGTGTTCTTATTTCTTTGCGTTATGTTTACTGCAAATAAACTTACTTATTTTCTTTCTTACTTACTGACTGAGCCGTTGAGTGGCTGAACTTTAGGATGGTGCCTATCATTCTAAAGTTGCACCGCAAGAAAAAGAATGTTATATTGTGTTCACAGTCACAAGGATACACACACACTCAGTAGCTGTATTAAATAATTACTTTAATTTGCTAGTACTACTAACTTTTCTGTAAACATTTAAAGTAATTTTACTTTTCTGTAAAAATTATTTAAATCACGTAAATTAGATCGCACCGATTTGCAAAAAAATTACATAGATTCATCATCGACGAGCCCTCCCCACCGCACCGGGCGACTGATTTATGAACGAACGAGACTCATGACATTACTTTTGATAAACAGAAGCAGACGGCGCTAATGTGTGTGCGCTCGGAATAAAACAACGTATTATGCCAAAACGAATGGCCGTCTTTTTCTATATAAAAAAGTATTATTAAAACTAAAACTGCTTTAAACTAAAAAGTTCTTTAGCAAAATCAAAAGTATTTAACAGCACAATGCAACCCTATTAAAAAGACAAAAATGACAACATAAACCCACATTATAATATAATTTAAAGCCGAGTCACCCCTAGAGATTTTCGTCGGTTTTAAAAGCTCTTATACAAATTGAAATCGATTTGATCTCAAAATGGACGCAATCACTGTACATGGCGCGTGATAATTGAAATGGATTCGTCCATTACGTGGCTTGTAAAGCGAATAACTACTGTTTTGATAGCATCGTAATACGTGGTGACTGAAGCTTGTTTGTTTTGGGAGTTGAGATTTATTTTTAGAGTGATGTTTTTGTTTTTGTTATTTTTTGCTGGTAAATTGGTATGTAGTTATTTTAGTGGTAGTGTGACAGTATCTGTAATAGGTACAGGGTCAAATTAAATAAGCTAGCGATACTCTGTCGACGTGATGGTATTGATATTTAGACACGATAAAATAAAAAAAGATTTGATGATTATTTTTTTAGGGTCAGCCATACCTGTTAGTGGTGTTACTTGAGGTATGGATTAAGAAAATCAGTTCTTTTTGTTTTTATCCTGTTTAAATGCCATCACGTCTGTGAAGTTTAGGCAAAAAAAAACTGATTTTTTAACTGATAATTATTTCAAGTGAACACAGGCAGGCGGTTGATGAACCAAAAAAAAATCATCAATTTAATTTGTTTTTTCTTTTACCATGTTTAGGTATCGATAGCCGTCACGTCTGCGGAGTTTCGCTAGCTAATTTAACTTGACCCTCTATAGTTAGCCATCAGTTAGTATAATTATTATGTTATTTAAGTTTCGCTAGCTAATTTAACTTGACCCTCTATAGTTAGCTATCAGTTAGTATAATTATTATGTTATTAAAGGGCGCGACTAAGCAATAACGCTGCATGTTTAGCTTTTTGAATATCGGCGCTGTCATTCGAAAAAGTCATATGTTAATTTTTATTTTTTTTAAAGTGACTAAAGGACGTATTGTTACAAATATCTATGTTCTATCTTCATTTTGTTTACAGAGATTACATTTGGATAGACACAATAAAAACACTTTTTTTTAAACTGTTTAAGTAGTTTTTTTGTTTCATGAAACAGTCCGTTTTACATACGACTTTTTGGAATGACAGCGACGATATTTAGGATGTATTTGGGTTGATTTAACGCCCAACTCAGTCTCCAAAATCTTCTTCCTTGGCCTCCTTTTCTGTACGCCTACCGCCTCATTCTTGTGTCAGATAAGTAAATCCTGTATACAATTTTAATAGTCTGAGCTGTCGTTCATCAACCCATCTTGCTGCAGAACGTTCTACATTTTTTCTTTCTTGTCTCCGCCACTATTCCTTTATAAGCATTTGACGTCATCTCTTCTAGCTGTACGCACATGACTCATAGTTCGACTAAAAACGTTTTAGTGAATGTAGCCTAAGTTACTCCTTATAACATCAGCTATCTGCCAGTGAGAGTCCCGTCAAAATCGGTCCAGCCGTTTCGGAGATTAGCCGAAACAAACAGACAGACAGAGAGACAAAATTTAAAAAAAAACGTTTTTTTCAGTATTAATTCCGTATTATTATGTTACTTACATAATATGCATTTAGTTAAAAGCTGTTATTTTACATTACAAACAGACACTTAGATTGTATTTATTTGTATATAGATTTAAGCATGCACTTGCCTACTCATAAGTCTACTCTTTGTCATGATTCTGTCCCTTCCTTCGTTACTCTTCAGATACCACTAGTCTGGCAATTTGAGTAATTTATGCGGCCTACACAAATGTCCTTTGTTTGGTATCGTTCGTTGCGCTCCTTAAGTTCGGAGTTGAGCTGCAGGATTACTGAAAAATGCGTGCATTGACTGGACAGATCCACTGGACGGGTTCTTTCATTAAAAGACCACTTCAGACAGCAATCTACATGGTGTCTGAAATGCCAGTCAAAATTTTGTGTAAAATTGTTGTGCCCGACATGTGACCTTTATAATTATTTTTAAGATCTTGTACACACATGAGATATGGAATAAAGATTTGAATTTGGATTTGGTCTTCACATAATCTAACCAAAATTATGTCTGGACAATAAAAGAGTTTGTGCCCTTTTTCTCAGAGTCATCTAGTTTTTTTTTTAATGATTGACGTGTAGAAGTGTTTGTACAAACCTACTTACACAAAAAAATCATTTATCACGCACTGAATGTCACTCTCATTATTATACAAATTAAAATGGGCTGGAAAGTCTCGATTCCCACTGTATTAGAATCGATATTTGATTGCGACCTTGACGAGTACTACCCTACTAGTTAAGGTAATGTTTTATTCATAAAAATCGTTTAGTTTCATTGTGGTTTCATGTTCCGTCCATGAAATTTTGATTGATGCTGAAATTACATGAAGTTTGCTTCTGAAGAAATAAAAGCTCTAACTTTTGTTTATTTCACAAGTAGGTGAGGTAGTCACGCGACATAACATCAGACTTAAACTGATGAATCGAGGAAACTGGCAAACACTGGAAACTGTCGAGTTAACGCAACTGTCTAATCGGCAAAACTGACCAACCAATGAAACTGACTAATCGATGAAACTGGCAAATTAAATAAACTGACGACTGAGGGAAACTGACCAGTGGTACGCGGACTCCACAAAAGTGACCCCCATATTCTAAATTCATTTATTTACGTTACACGTCCGTGTTAATTTCGCAATTTCGATTTCGAGATTCGGAGCAAATTGGCTGTGACAGACGGACATACATACAGACAGACAGACACACGAGTGATCCTATAAAGATTCTGTTTTTTCCTTTTGAGGCACGGAACCCTAACAATCCGTCGATGTTTTTTCTCTTGGAGATATCGATTCACATCTTTATCAAAAGGCATCATAACTTTCGCAATTTTTAACTTAATCTTTTCCAATATATTATAACTGCACTTATAAAGATTCCGATGATACAGGATGATTTGCAAAGTCTGTGTACAGGGAAAAGTCAAAACGCGAACAAAAGTCAATTTATCGCGGACGGCCGGGCTATGAATATGACATGTCAAGTCTGCTTTGGAATGGTTTCTGTTGCTTCGCTTAGGTCTCTGACTATGAATAAGATATTTCACGTTTCTAAGGGTGTAGGTAGTTGAGATGAATAGGAGATTATTTGTTGGACTCTGATGGGTTAATGTCTCGTCTCTAGTTATTCATTATTTATATCGTGAATCTAAAACTCTTTTTTCTTAGCCGTAGTAAGGCTTTGCTTTGTCGTAAGATTTGTTTTTAACTTCAATGGAAGATAAGTAAATTCATAACTTATCACCAAAGAAACAATACATACATATATGTTAGGTTATTTATATACACAATATTTATATCCCCGAAGTGTAGCAGAGGTGTACGTAAATCATATTCTGCCAGTTACGTACTTATGTTTTAGTTCCATATGTAATTAGGTACGAGCCATTGCCATCCGGGCCGGGCTGCTACTGAAGAGTAAAACTCAAACTCAAACTCAAACCATTTATTTAAATTAAACCAATTACAGGCACTTTTGAATTGTCAAAGAGTCGGTCAGTTAGTTAGAAAGTGGAAGCTATTTGCCCATTCCAAAACGTAGATCTCTATGGAGAAGAACAGGCAAGAAACTCCAAGGACACTCTTTTAAATCAAGATATTACAAAATCCTGGGTACATTATTCTTGTTGCTTCTATATGTGAAAACAATGTTAAAAAAATATATATATAAACAACTCAAAATATGGTAATATTAAAAGATTACAAATAAGCCCAGTTAACAATTTTACCGCTAAGTACATAGAATGAATACAAATTAGCATGCCAATAGTGTTATGTAAATCTATCACAACCCGTCAGTACAGTACAACACAGAAGTCATCTATAGCTTTAAGGCGACGACTCGGATGCGGGTTGTGGGCACACGAACGAATTATTTTTCGACCCCTATGCTGGGTGCTTGGCATCAAATGACTAGTCTCAACTGACGGCGCCCGTTCACGAAGATGACGCATGGATCAGCACCATCCAGCTCAACCATTTTGTAGTAACTATGCTAAACAATCCATAATACACAATTTATACTTAAGTTCCATGTGTCTTGTCCATATCAATTTCATACGGTATTTCTAAGCTAATGTTTTCCGATGAAATAAATCTCGAAGTAAACAATCCCTACTGCAGTGAAAGCACTTATTATGATAGATAAACAATATTAGCTATTAAATCTGAAAGCATTCCGAGTGTTACGCCATTAATCAGCTTAGCATCAAATCCATAGCTCATAATTCCCTTTACTAAAAGACCTTTAATGAGGCAGCAACGCTAATCGGATTGGCAGTATTACCCCTGCGCAGAATCTCCCATAGCTATCATAATTATAGTGAAGTTTCCACGAAAGCTCTTGTACAGTCACGAGTGTAAATGTTTATGCACTTAGCAAAATTCAAAAGCGATTTTCTCCTAAAGTATAGGTATTGGTTGGGTATTAGTAGCATGCTTAGTATTTTTGAACGTTATGTATGATATAAGTTGGTAGTGGGAAAAGTAAAGTCCTGTACGAGGCCAAAAGGCCCTATCTCAGCATGATGCTGCGGCACGTAAAAAATAAGTGCGCTGGTATTCTGAGGATGTCTCTACGATCGCCAATCCGCCAGCCAAGCGTGGCGATTATGGAAACCCCCCCCCCCCCCCCCCCACCATTGGAGGAGGCCTATGTCCAGCAGTGGACGTCTTTACGTCATTCTGCTGAAATGATGATGATGAAGAGGAAGTCTGAAAGTGGCACTAGTAACTGAAAAGTTGTGTGGAAATCGGTTGTCATTGGTATGGGCATGTGACCATACCAATGACAATACTATGAGGAAAAGGCCGCGAGGAAAATTTTGAGTATGAATGTGGATGAATAGGAATAGGGGAAGACCAAAGAATCGATGGATGGACTGTGTGACGGATGATATGGCTAGAAAAGGGTGACTTTACTGAGATGACGACTAATATAGAAGTATGGAAAAATATTATAAAATGCTACACCGACCCTAAATAAGTTGGGATAAGAGCAAGAAAATGATTATATCTTTATTTCACGACGAAATCGTTTTAGAATTTTTTAATGTGTGTGTTTGGGTGTGTTATTGTTGCTCCTGACTGTACACTACCGAGATAGTTAGAAAATATTACGTACGTTGCAATATAGCGGCTTATATTGCCAAGCCTTCTGAGAAATTCGATGAATAGAACGGATAGAGGATGAGATGTAATCTCAGCTGGTACGAGACGAGAAAAAAGGGTGGGTCGTTGCTGTTTATGATATTTTTCTTGATTATTTATATTATTTATTGGGGTAATATAGATTTTGAGAAAATTATGTAACTATCGTTATAGTCGCCGGCACGTAACTTGGTAAGAATCGTTAGATGTTTCTCTCCTTTCTTAAACTTTCTTCTAAACAGACACGTTTAAAAATATATTCTGACAATAGCCATAGAATAATGACAAGCAATAAAATTGATATTTTTTTCGTTGCACTAATTGTACATGCGTGAACTTACTCCCAATACGCCAAAACCTTGCCAAGTTACGTGCCGGCAAATATACCTACGGGAAAAATAGAAAACACCCCTTTCCGAGCGGGTTTAGATATCATAACACCAATAAAAATAATTATTAAAGTAAGTAATTTTCATTCCGATTTTCATTTATGGATAATCGATAAACATTTATAGAGCATGTTATTTTTATTTGGCATGTATTTAACACGGCGACAAATTAATCTGAATTTGGGATTAAAAAATAATTAAAGCCGGTAGCAAAAATAATAGGTTGGCAGCTACAGCGAAGTATTATTTTAAGTAGAAAGTAGCAGCTCAATAATCAGTTTTTAGCTTTATTTTAATTTAAACTGGCATCGAATTTTTGTTTTGGTAACTGAATTTACCAACAATAGAGGGGATCTGGCGCTCGGCGGCCGCTACCGCGGCACGCTCGCTTCGCTCTCTCGCCTTCGCTTGTTAATGGTTACTGTTCTAACCTTTTTTTTTTTTTTTTTTTTTTTACGCTGAGAAATGCATTACGCATGCCCGCTCGTGGGGGACGAGTCGGGGTATGTGGGACTCCTGTCAATAAGTGACAGTATACCCACTAAAACTCAGCGGTGTTCCCGCATCACCGTGATGGGAGGGCCATGGGAAACCGGCTCAAACTTTACATCCATGACCCTCTCGGTGCATGCCCGCCTTGCCGGCGGGCCCCGCGTGCCCCCCATTCTCAATGGGGGGCTACGGAAATGGCAGGGAACACCTGGCCATTCCCGTCAGGCACTGGTGGAGGCCTGTGCAATACAGGCAAGGGTGCCCCCGCACCCGTTGCCTGCTGGCCTCCACCTGGGAGGAGGCGGAGACGACGATCGTACAATCGCCTTCTCACGCCTCCTCTTCGCCTGCGGAGCGGCGCCGCGAGAGGATCGTCCTCCCGCGCGCGCTCCGCCGCCTCCTTCTGTGACATTACTTCCTCGCAGAAGGAGGCGACTGCTGTCCAGGCCCCCTCGCTTTCCAGCATGAAGTTGACGACGCTGGGAAGCGAGAGGTCCGGCCCGGCCGCTGCGATCAGAGTCTGGCGTAGCTCGGACCAGGCCGGGCACACCTCAAGGGTGTGCTGTGCCGTATCCTCTGCCGCGCCACAGTCGTGGCACGACGAGGTCTCCTCCCTTTGGATCCGGTGCAGGTGCGATCCGAAACACCCATGGCCGGATAACACCTGCACCAAACGGAAAGAGAGGAAACCATGTGACCGCTCGAGCCAGTCCTTCAGAACCGGCCCGAGCGCGTCCAAAGTTCGGCGGCCAAAAGCGGCAGTGGCGAGGTCCTCTGTCCAGTGATGGACGATCGCGTCCCTCGCCTCCTGCCGCACGGCCTCCCGCTCTTCTGCGGCGGGGAGCTCCCCGAGCGCCTTACGCCGCGCCGTCCATTCGTAAACTCTGGTCAGCACCCACGCCTCGAGCTCCCAAGGAGGGGTGCCGGCCAGAGCGCACGCCGCCGAGAAGCCCACTGATCGGTAGGCCCTCGCTACCCGCAGTGCAATGGCCCTTTGGGGCCTCCGGATGGCAGTGGCGTTCTCCCTCCTGTGGAGGGAGTCCGCCCAGATTGGGGTCTTCCATAGGGATCCCTGTCGAGACCCTCCAGCATCTCGGCTCTCGCCGAGTCTTCGGCCGCGCACATTGCCGTCTTCAGGACCGCCTTTGCGTCAACGTACGCGGCATAGAGGCCCTCCTCGTTGGTGGGATCTCGGGGCCTGCGCCTTCGACTCCGCGTGTAGGCCCTCCTGGCCGCTACGCAGGCGGTCCGGAGCCCCGCCAGTTCCTCCGACCACCAATAGACGGCGCGGCGGGGAGGTGGGCGATGAGACCGGGGCATGCTGGAGTTGCACACCTCGGTCAAGGACCCCCTCAGCTGGACCGCTGCGGCGTTCACGTCCAGGACCTCGACAGGAGGCGTGAGCCAGTCCTGGACGAACGCCGCCTCCTCCGCTGCCTCTCGGTCCAGACGGGTGAGAGCCCACCGTGGGAACCTTGATTGGCCCGGGCGGGCCGTTCCCTGGGAGCTCTGGGTGGAGATGTCGAACCGCACGTAGCGATGGTCTGACATGGTCTCCACCATCTCCACCCGCCAGTTCACGACTTGGGCGGCTAGCACGGGGGTGGCAAACGAAACGTCGACCACCGACCCTCCCCGTTGCCGCACACAGGTGTGGACAGTCCCTCTGTTTAGGAGGGACACACCGCACGACGCCGCCCAAAATTCTGCGGCGCGTCCCCGGACGTTACAAGAAGCGGCCGGGTTGCCCCAGGCCGTCGACTTGGCGTTCAAGTCGCCCAATATGGCGACCTGGCGTGGTGCCGCCCTCCCGACCACTGCGGTGAGGATTTCGAGAAAGTTCTCGAAGTCCGCGAGAGGGCGGTTTGGGGAGAAATAGACGCCCACAAGGGCCAAGTCTCCCCACGCGGCGGCCACGTATCCCGGTCCCCTCTCTAAGAGCGAGAGGGGAGGGGAGTCTGTGGAAAACCGCGACACCAATGCCACCAAGCCGTCTCGATCACCCAGCCAACGGCCAGGGACCGAGTACGGCTCGGCAACCACCGCCACGTCCACCAACCACTCGGCCATGGTCTGCATCA
The DNA here is from genome assembly GCA_963921375.1 of Tiliacea citrago. Taxonomy (NCBI): domain Eukaryota; kingdom Metazoa; phylum Arthropoda; class Insecta; order Lepidoptera; family Noctuidae; genus Tiliacea; species Tiliacea citrago. The sequence goes on from OY992793.1 coordinate 3,548,072, forward strand.
GCAGATCCTGGGCCGCTCTGCAGTGGTTGGTGTTCGCCTGAAGGATGCGATGCTTGATGACCCTATCCATCAATCAGACATCGCACCCCCCTCCACAGCCGCCAGGAGGAACTAGTTTCCTCTTCGGCCTGGCGGGGGTCCCATTAGCTGCTAAAGCAGCAGCGGGAGCAGCGGCAGTGGGCCTGGGGGCTGACGTCTTCCCCTTCCCCTTTCCGCTGCCTGTTTTCTGGGACTTCTTTTTGCCCTTCCCTTTTCTAGCCACCTTCGTCCAGCCTTGCTGGTTGGATGGGGTGGTAGAGGGAAGATGGGCGTCTTCCCCCTGGGGTAACGGCGCCGGCTCGCGTCGCCTCTTGTCCGCCGCGAGAGGCGGCCGGAGGCGTTTCTCGGGCAAGAGCCTGTCTTCGATGCCCGCTAGACAGGCTCTCGTGAAGGCCCTCTCCTCCGTGACGACCTTGCGGATTATATCCTCAAGGTTGGAGGGGGGGACCTCAGCCGCTGGTCTGGGCTCACTTTTGTTTGGCCGGGCCGTGGCTTCAGCCAGCTTTTGGTGCAGTTGGCTGACCTCTGACTGCAGGCGATCGACCCTCGCCTGCAGTTGCCGGGTTTCGTCAGTCGCCTTGCGCTGCACCAGCTCCCCGACGATGCCGCGCATGCTCGCGGCCCTGCATTTAAGGGACTTTTGAAAAGTCCCTTTCAAATTGGAGGACTTAGAGGCGACTTCCACTATCTCCTCTTCGTCCTCCTCGGCCATCAGCTCCAGCTCCGCCAGGGAGTGGTCTGCGTACAGAACGCGGGACGCGCCGTACCCGGACTTGGCCCGGGCGACGCGCGTCCGTTTCTCTTTGGCCGCAACCCGCTCCTCCAGGTCTTGTTGAAGCTGGGCCCTTCGAGACAAGTCCAACTGGCGTTGGGCCTCTGCCAGACCCACGTCATGGGTGTCCGACACCAGCTTTTTGGTCTTCGCCTGTGACGGCCTCCTCGATTCCGAAGAACCCCCGGACCCATTTCTTTTAAGGGCCCGCTTCCCCGGCTTCTGGCGACCAGTCATTGAACTTGCGTCCGACTCGCACGCAATGGACTCGTTGTCGGAGTCCGCCAACTCGCCCGTCAAATAACAGACGCTGCTAGCCGCAGACGGCGCGCGACTAGCCTCCGACGCCGAGGCGCCCTCAGATTGGCCCTGAGAATGGCCTTTTGGTTGGCCCTGAGAAGGGCCTTTGGGTTGGTCCTGAGAAGGGCCTTTTGGTTGGCCCTGAGAAGGGCCTTTTGGTTGGCCCTGAGAAGGGCCTTTGGGTTGGCCCTGAGAAGGGCCTTTTCTAAAACGTCCGGAGACGTCCCGCGATGTTTTAGGCATAGCCTCCGCAAATGTCGCAAATTCCGCCAGTTAAAATAAAATAGATAAAAAAGATTAAAATGTATGCTGCGACTGCACAGTGCACTTTAGCCGAACACCGGTCTGCCACTCCGTTACGGTGGTCAGAACCGGGTCGTTGCCCAGGGGACGCGACGTGGACGCAAGCACTGTGGGGGGGTCCCCCTTACTGTTCTAACCTAACCTAACCCAAATGATTCAATAACAGTAGATGACTTTGCAGCGATTAAGAAATAATATTTAATCGCTGCCAAGTTATTATTTTAGTAGCAAATAGTTAGTCGCCCTTTAAGTTATTAGTCGCCAAGTTATTATTTTAGTAGCAAATAGTTAGTCGCCCTTTAAGTTATTAGTCGCCTGGAATATTATTATCCTTTTTATTTTACCATCTGTTAGACGTCAGTCAACATGTATTTTGATTAACCTTTGTTCCAGCATAAAGTCATGATTAAACTAAATATAACATTACAACCGGCGCCAACTTTACTCTCATTCTCAACAATCTCTACATTCTCGAACTGTATACACTTAAAAAGATAATTTGTCTTCCCTAGTCCTGCATATTAACCGTAAAATAATTTCAAGTCTTGTTCAGGCATGTTGTAATTTGAAACAATTGGTGAAGTGAGTGGGAAGTCCTTCCACGGTACGTTATAAAATAACGTTATTTAAGACCAGGCACTCTAAATCAAATTTCCACGCAATCTCTATGTCGTTTTTAACTAAAGTAATAATTAATCTAGAGAAATAATATCTTGTGGCTGGATTATAATTGATTTTAATTAATTAAAAAAGACATGGTTTTCAAATAAAAAATGTATTGAGTGACAATATTACAATTACGAAACTGTCTTGAACATGGAAAGAAAAAGATCCAATATACCTATCATATGCTAAAGTTCCATTTTGATTTTATGTGTGTCTGTTTCAGATTAAGCAAATTAACATAAATAAAAATAGGGAGCCTCCTCTTAATAGACAGTTATAAGGTTGTACAGTGCAAGCTCTGGGGGAGGGCGACCGGGGTGGACGCCCGGGGCGCCGGCATCTGGAGGGCGCCGGGGCATACGGGTGCTGTAGGCGCCAGCTTAGCTTAACCACTTAAGAGGAGGCTCCTTATTTTTATGTTAATTTGCATGAATATTCTGAAACAGTCACACATACAAGCAAAATGAAACTTTAGTAAATGATTTATTGGATCCTTTTCTTTCCATGTTGAAGACAGTTACGTAATTGTACTAATTTCTGTCAATAATTTTTTTATTCGAAAATGATGTCTTTTTTAAGAACAATTCTAAGAAACAAATAAGATTGTATAGCTTTTATGTCTAAAATAAATATTCACACCAAGAAAATATAGTTTATTATCCCGACACAAGATATTTTTTCTCTAGATCAATTTTTACTTTAGTTATAAACGAAATAAGAATTGAGACTTACGCTATTTAGTTTCGTGCTCGAACACGATCAAAGAGCGCACGCGATATTCAACATTATTACTGATGCATTAGCGTTTAGCACATAACGGAGTGGCGGGGAGCGAGGGACGGAGCTTGCGTTCGAAATTTGATTTAGACTGCCTGCTCTTAATACGAATACCTCTATTTCTATCGATCTAAAGAAAAACTAAATTAACTTATACGAACTTATCGCGTATGAGTATGAGTACTCAGTCAGCATTTATATACCACGAAGATTTTGTTGCTTGTCTTTTCGTATCCTTGTATCCCTCACTAACTTATGTAGGGAGACAGAGAGACACACTGAGCGACAGGCGACATTGTTATTCATTATAAGTTTCGTGACTAACTGACTCACAATATGGGTAGGTATGTAACTACATTGTTTAGATAATGAATGGGTAAAATATGTTATTATTATTAATAATAATAAATACCTGCATGTTTGAAATTTGAAAGATTGATAAGGATGTGGAAAGGAGAGTAAATGCGGGGAATAAAGTGAATAGTGCTATGCATGCGATTGTGGCCAACCAGTCGATGCCCGAAAAGGCTCGACTGGCTGTTCACAATGGTGTGCTGGTGCCTACGCTTATGTATGGAAGTGAATGTTGGGTGTGGCAAAAGAAGCATGAAAGTAGAATAAATGCTGTAGAAATGCGTTCCTTGAGAAGCATGTCTGGCGTGACTATGAATGATAGGCTTTTTCTTTTTTTTTTGGGTGAGAAATTATCAAATAACTTGGGCAGGTCAGACTTTTACTGACTAAAACCCACCCGTGTTCCTTCAGTTGCCTGTTTCCATCACTCACCAAAATCAAAATCATTGTTTTTATTATATCACATATAAACCTACATGGGCACTTATGAAATGTCAGAAGCTAGGTGCACGGTTCCAATTGGTCGTTTCCTATGGAGAAGAGCCGGCAAGAAACTCCACGGTTACTCTTTTAAAAATAATGGGCTTTAACAATGTTTCCAAGTACAGTGTTAATAGGTATGGGAGGACAGTGTAGGCCCGTCAACAAGTACCAAGTACTTAACAAAATAAGAGATAGTTTACAAAGCTACAGTCTATTACGCCTACAACGTTCTCACATTCACAAATTAAAAAAGAATCTATATAAAATATTACTAAAGTAATAAAAATAAAAACCTACATATTTAAACCAAATGACAACATTGTCATTACAACTGTAACAAAACTGAATAAATATTCTGTCCACAAGTCACTAATAAATATTTTAAATTAAAATTGTAGGTTATGTCAAAGTATGTAAAAAAAAGAAATAAAAATCGTTAAAGAAAAACAGCTGGAAATGCGTGAGTGTATCCAAGAGTTTCAAGATGTTTGAGTTTACTTGAATCGTACTTCAATAAAGTTGGTGAGAGGAACTTTTTGATCGCGGTTCTAGAATTTTCGAGATATACGCGAGTTGAAAATCGCTCAATATGCAATATTTTCTTTTAAGTTAATGGTTTCGGGATTAACTCAAGTAGTAACAATTTTTATTGCGGTTACCTTTGCTGACTGGGCCATGTTTTAAAAAAAAATCTTGATGTTAATTAATTATTCTTATTATTCCTCTTAGCTCCTATAGGTACTCCATTTATTATACAGTGAAAGTCTTGATAATGTGCACGTATCGAAATGAGGGAAACTTAGCTTAATTTTAACGACGGAAAAAATATTTTATAAAATCAGAAAAAAAACAAAAAAAGGGTGTCTACCTAAGCTGCTAAAGTAGTAGTAGTAAAGTAAAGTACGTAGCCGAGTGCAAGCCTTTCTTTAACAGTTGATAGGATACGTCACAATTCATTTCCCTGACTGTACCAATACTACACGATTTAACTGACACAAAATCAATTCAAAATCTTCGGGATGCCAACTGACACTTTTCAGATGGAAAACCAAATAACACTTTTCTCCTCCTTTCTTTTTTCTTTTATCCCATGCTCAGCTCTCTGCGCTTGCGACTATTAATTTGCCCTTATGGTAGTCAATACCTACTTACATAAGGTATTACACACATACATATAATAAAATTGTAGCGAAGTCTAAATTGTATATATCGCCGCTACAAGCGTCTGCCTGTTAAGATTATTAAAAATCTTATTTGTAACTAATGAATCATTCAAATTTTTTTTTTTTTAATTTATCATAATCGTAATAATTACTTGAGGCGCCATCTATTAGCTCCTTAGTGAATTAGAAACATCTTGTATTGTTTTAAGATTAATTATTAAATTAATTATGATGTTCTCGTTAATACTATAGTTAAAATTGAAAGAGAACATTGAATGACTTTTGGGTTGAAGTCAAATTTAACAATCTTACATTTGACATAGTAAGTTTTGTTTATGATTTCCAAACACCCAATATCGTAGTAATGGCGCCGATTACATTTGAGTGGTCAATACCTCAATGTTATAATTTAATACGAGAACTAAATCAGTTTAAATAATAATTTAGAATCTATAAAGTAACAAGATTATTTTACACAGACATTTCTTTAAGAAAACTTGTTGTTTGATTAATATCTCTGGATCTACCGGAAACATTGTCAATTTAAGTGGTAAAATAGTAGTAAAGTTACTAATTAAGCTTTCATCTAAAACTGCTCTTGCATTTGTGAATATAAGCATTGTTTAATGATAAAAGAATTAACTGATAAGCAGCTTAGTCATGTTTGTAAATTTATTCAGCTAATTAAGTAATAAGATTTAGAGGATACGACTGCCGCGCGGGCGGCAGTCCGGCAGCCATTGCGATAGAAATGCGTGTGGCTTGTAACGCTAACGACTGAAATTGTAATCTCTCTGAATAAAGGTGTTCTGTGATTGTATTTGTCGAACAAGAAACCTCTGTAACATAATGGTTTTGATTTAAAAGAGTATCCATGGAGTTTCTTGCCCGTTCTTCTCCATGAGAATTTGCTTCGAATCGGAACGGGCCACTAGCTTCATATTAACTCTAACTGAACGACTCCATGAGAAATGATAATTCAAAAGTGCCTGTAAATGTTCTAACTGAAATAAATGCTTTGAGTTTGAGTTAAGTGTTGTGTGTGATTGAAAACCAACTACCTATCTACCATCAGTGAAGCATTAAGTACACCAGAGACTGGTCAGAGACGGCACTGGGTTCCTCGCCGTGTAATATATTTATTATTTTTGGAAAAATGTGTGTTTAAATGCAGCGCACGTTGCAGAAAGTCAACCCACTCCCACGGTTATATGGACTCGTAAATATTCGCAGTTTATTTGAAGTTACAGCTCAAACGTATTTTATTTCTGTTTCGTAGAATTCTTTGTATTGGCTGATATTAAAACTGTGTAAGTACAATAAACTTGCAAACTGTTGAAGGGGGGGGGGGGGGGGTTCCATCAAGAATTATTTCTCAGTCCCCGAGTTTGAATTTGTGCCCGGTTGTTGGCAATTGACTCACCACCTTTCACTTAAACATAACTGGCGAAATGTGGATACGCCTCTGCTTACCCTTCGAGGATTACAGGCGTGATGTTGTGTTAAGTGTATAAATATTAACACAGATAGAAATAAGTAATGAAAGATTGTGAGGTAGCTAACTATGTACCGGACCCCGTCAGTTGGTGCTGACATCTCTTTGAGGCGCGCGTGGAACACAACGCGCCGTCGACCCGGGCCTGGTCCTTATCGGACGGCGAGAGATCGCCGCCGCCGATAGCACATGCCCTGCGATCGTCACGCCACTGATATCACTATCATGTACCACGGAGGCACAACACACAGGTACACAACAAAACGATCACACCAATAACAGGTAGCCCTCTCCGATAATATTGATAAGCTGTCAACAAGCGACGTGTGTTATCTGCAGGCATTATACCGGGATTCAAGTGTCGATGTTGTTGAACTTGAAGCTGACATAAGGTATATATAGGTATATTGTTTAGTTTGTGTGGTCGTCTTTTGTTTTGGGGGAAAGAGAATAGACACTGATATTGATAGCAAACAATGTCACCATTGGCATGTAGGTAAGACCAACTAAATACCTACTAAGTTATAGCTAGCTATTATTCAGATCGACATATCGACGGCTAAGTGGCAAGAAATCCTAAGGGGTCGATCAAATGTCATCTATTTGTATTGTAGTAAGATTTTTTTTTGTTGTTGCCGGGTTGGAAAATCCTCATGGATGTCCTCCGCCCTGGGGCGGGCGGAGGGGTCTGTCAGACTCTTACTGACTAAAAACCACCCCAGTGTTCCCTTCCCACACTTGCACCGGGGATCTTGGGAGCTAGTATTACTTCCGTGATCCCCGGCTAGTGCCGGCCCGCCTCAGCGGGCCACCTCAAGTTTGGAGGGGTGAGATGATTGACCCCCCCGCGACGTCTGAAAGGGGCGCGCGTGGAATATTACGCGCTGCCACTTCGGGTCCAGTGTGATAGGGGGCGGTGGACTGCCCCCTCCGAGTCCGCCGTCTCTGGACCTATTTAGGGGGGCCGGAAGAGGGCATGGTCCGCCCTCTGCCGACGCCCAGTGCGCCTGCTGCGGGCCGGGTGAGCGGACGAGATCTTCCGCTGCCTTTCCGCAGCCGCCTTCTGCGACCCGACTGTTTCGCAGAAGGATACCACCGCGTCCCAGGACTCCTCGCTGCCGGCTATCGACTTTACCACGACCGGCAGCGACAGGTCACTGCCTACTCCTGAGATGAGGACACAGCGAGGCTCCTCCCAAGCGGCACATTCTGCCAGCGTTTGCCGCGCCGTGTCCTCCCGGCAGTCGCCGCAGTGGTGACACCGGGCGTCCGGCTCCCTGTTTATGCGACACAGGTACTTCCCGAAGCAGTCACAGCTCTAACCTAACCTAACCCAGTTCACAGTTTTTCGGAAATAATACCGATAGATTATAAACTAATGGTACTCACAATCTTACGGTGACATAAATATAACTTCAACCAATCTTCTAATTTGCACTGGGTAAGTAACTCGAGTAACTCTTCGAAAGTACATAAGTATATAGCGAGCTGAAACGGTTGAATAACAGCGCGTTTTATGATCAAAAAATCTGCACGGTATCTATTCATACAATTTCCATCGATAACATTCGATGAATCGTATAATAATAAATAGGTATTCGTCCACCTGTCACCTACCTGTACTTTTGTAGCCTCGCGATGTTGACATGTGAATTAAGGGCCGCGTTCAATGGGGACAGGTGACGTCAGTGTGCCTCGTTTGCATTACAATATCAAAATTGGAATACAGGATTCGGTTTTATGATGTATAACGGCTCGTACAGACTCGCGCGATATCGCGGGCGCGACAGGCACCGACAAAGAAATTGTGCTACTAGTGTCGCGATATCGCACCAGTCTGTACGAGCCCTAACACCTTTCCTCTCGGAAGTGTGTAATAGGAAGTGACAGCTTCACCATGGCAAAAGAAGTAAGTACTTTTTAATAGCATAGAATGAGTAAGTACTTTATAATAGCATGGAATTAGTACTCATGGAATTAGTAAGTACTACATACGAGTAGATTGTAAGTAGAGGGGGTTCAATTTCGACTAGTGTGCGACCACTAAAGTTGTCAAAAAATAATAGGCCCGTTTTGACATTTAACTTGAATCGATTTATCGTGAGTGTCGAGTACCAAGTCGTATGGTTACTTCACTAGTTACGCCGCGATTGACCATCGCGACGATTGACTCGGTACCTACTCGATACTCACGATAAATCGATTTAAGTTAAATGTCAAAACGGGTCTATTATTTTTTGACAAGTAAGTATACCTAGTTTATCATAAATAATAATAATTATTCGGATAAATATATTTAGCTTTTTAAATTTTCTGTCCCTGCTCAGTTGCTTATTACTAAGGTGACATGTCAGATGTTACACATCGTATGCGACTACTGTAAGGCTCGCTCGTTTTTTTGTTAGGTAAGTAGTCAATCTTCTTTTCTTTCTTTCTATTCTTTGAAAAATTGGGTTACTGTAGGCGGGTATTTTTGTTCCTCAGGATTGTTTTCTGTCAAAAAAGTTTTGGGATAATTTGAGCTACAGGTGGTGAGTTCTCAAGACTTGTAATTTAAAAGTTTATTAATACCGTCTATCTTGTACAAAATAAAAATACTGGTTAATAGCGTGTATTATTTTCAACGATAAAGAAAAGTTTTATAAGCTTGTACTTAAACAACGAAAGAACGAAGTATTTATTTTGTGGCAATACCGATATTTCATGCTGAAATGCTGAAACAGTTGCAAACTTTCGAAAATCGATGCTCCACAGCAGCTGCAGTGTGTTCCGAAAAACACACACTAACACAGGCTTGAGTTCATACGATAATCCTACCTATAATATATCCTAACCAACTCAACAAAGCAATATGTAGAACTGACTTCAACAACAACATCTATTCTGTTTTGCTACATCTGTGTGTACCTGTTCATTACATATATTTCCATCTTCCCTGAATTATTTGAAGTTTAGAAGTGTTCAACAAAAATATGATTATATGACCTTGTTTAAACGAATCTCCACAACATTGTTATAACAGAAAGTTTACGAGTCCCTTTAGAGCCGTACTCTCAGACAGATTGAATCCATACGAGAGCATGCAATAAATGCAGCCTCCTGCAGTAAACGCTCCACTGACAACACTGCAATCTCTTTTTCTTTATTACTTCGGATGTGGAGTACCTGTATATAACGAAATTGCTTCTTTCTCTGTTCCGATGTGTAATTGTGGTTCACTTCGTTTGCTTGATTTTATTTCTTAGTAGGGAATGGATTATTGTTGAAATACTTTGTCTTAAGATAATAACTTAACTACTGTTTGGTTTTATCTAATTAGGTTAATGGCATGCTGTACCACGATTACCAACATGATGGGCGTTTTTATAATTTCTAACGTGACGATATTATCGTGGATGTCCACGACATCAAGATAACACAGGGATGTAAAATGTAAGGAAATTATAATTTTAAAGACGCTTTTAAATTTCCGTCCACGACAACGTACAACGTGCACGTATATCCATACATTTTATGGACGTGGCAGATAATATTATCGTTGCGTTAGAAATTATAAAAGCGCATATAATTTATACAGTTTAATTTATTTATTTATCTGATAGTGTCTCAAAGGACATTGTGAACATTTATAAATGCTTTATAAATGCCAATTATAAAAACCGTGGAGTTTCTTGCCGGCTCTTCTCCATAGGAAACGACCAAATGGAAGCGTGCACCTAGCTTCTGACGTTTCATAAGTGCCCAAGTAGGTTTATTTTCGTCTAATTTCAGAGCGTGCCCAGCGTCAGCATGAACTTTTGGAAAGTTCTAATGTTAAATCAAAGGTGAGACATTTAAAAAAGCTACGCTTGTTAGCGAAACCATTCGTTTTATAGACTTTAGGGCTAGGTGACTCGATATCAATTTTCATTATTGTATTTTTAAACTTGAAATAGAGTAGAATCAATACTCGTGCCTTCTCTCTATGAGAAGACGCGTTTGCCCAGCAGTGGGACAATAATAGGCTGGTGTTATATAGAGTAGAATGATACCATAAGAGCGGCCAATCCGTCATACTTTTCATACAAACGCTCGTACGTGACTATGGCGTTGTAACTTGATATCTTATGCTTTTGCTGTGTTTCTATGGAAGCATAAAAAAAAAATTTGGAGAAACAAATTCAGTATAAGCCTGCAAAAATCTGTATTTTTGCACAAATTTTACCTGAACTTGGCCGTTTATAATCACATCACACTAATATTATAAGGGCGAAAGTTTGTGAGTGTTTATGTATGTTTGTCACTTCTTCACGATCAAACGGTTGGATCAATTTTGATAAAATTTTGTATGGAGGTAGCTGACACCCTGTATTAAGACATAGGCGGAGCGCAGCTAGTGTACTCATAAATTGTAAAAGTAAACAAAACATCTTCATAGAAATCTCACACATGTAATGGAGATTCTGAATGACAAACATTTATTTCGCAAACTTGTAAGGCTTACTCAACAACACGGATTTCCTGGAACAAGTTTAATGAAATTTCCACACAATATTTTTCGTTCAATGTTATCGCGTTCCCAGTTGCTTGTCAATAGTCCTCACTTGCGCTGGATGAAACAACAAGCTGTTCGACCATGCTATGTATAGCATGCATATGCATTGACGATAGGCCGTCCGGGAAGGGCCCTCTTAAGTGAACAAATTATTTAACACAAAATATTATTTGAAAAGATTTATTTATATTAGGATTAAAAACCGGCCAAGTGCGGGACCACGCACATTTCAGGGTTCCGTGGTTGGGATGAACTTATCCCTAGAACAAACATAATATTGTAGTGGAAAAACATGTTCTCCTATACATTCCAACTGCAAATGTAAGTTGGTGGACTATTAATCGTCAACTTGTAAAGCCTACTTAGGTGTGATAGTTTTCCTTTTAACTTCGTTACATACATATACTATTGCCGTAAATTTTGCACATATCCAAAATCAACCATTTAGCGGTCAGGAGGGCGACACTTTATTGTAACAAGAATTAACACTTTTATCTGCATAGCCTTTTCCCAAATATGTTGGGGTCGGCTTCCAGTCTAACTGGATGCAGCTGAATTCCAGTATTTTACATGGAGCGACTGCCTATCTGACCACCACCACCTAGCTAGCCTAGGTAATACGATACCCCTTGGTAAGACTGGTTGTCAGACAGACGTTCGACGTTCGTGCTTCTGACGACCCGTAACGACTGTTAAAGATCCACAAAAGACAGCCGGGACCAAAGGCTTTGCTTTCCGAGGCACAGAGGGTCATGGTATATAAAGATGGTCACCCATCCACTGACTAACGGTGGCAAGTGTAGCTTAACCTGATCCATCGACCCTTGCGGCTGTTATTACTTTGCCACAAGCACGTCAAGCTTAATTTTACGCAAGCTGATCCCTGAATCTAAAAATGATTTTAACAGACTCCCAATATTTTTGAACGTTGTTGAACGGCCTATCCAACGATACCCCACACCATATTATAAACGAGAAAAAAAATATCATCCCACTTTACGTGCAAGGGAGTAACCAACTTTTTTTTTTCGATTTTGTTTTATCATTTTGTCGGTGTGATTAATATATTATATGTATACCCATGCCAAATTACAGTTTTCTAGTACTAAGAGTGTCTGAGCTAAGCTGCGGACATACAGACAGACGGATGTGGTGAAACCAAGGGTTCTTTTATGACTTTGAACTTCTTTGAACCCTAAAAAATGACACTTTCCAAGTCTCTGATTTTTAATCCGTAATGCAAAGCAGTTTAGGTTACTAGTTAATTGGGTTATCTTTACCTCCTGAAAAAATAGCTGGCACCTAGTTACCTAGATATTAAATTACTTCGTTAGATATAAATCTTCCTAGTATCCTATAACTGGCTCATTGGTCTAGTGGTGGCCAAGAGCTACTACTGAATATGAGCGCCTCGGTTCGATTCACAGGATTTTTCCATCCAGAATTTCTCTGCCTGTATTCATGCCCGGCTGATGGCAATAGGCTCGCCCCCTATCTCATGAAACCTTAACATAACTAGCGAAATGTGGGTTTACTATAGGTAGGTACACCTCTGCCTAACTCTTAATATCATAATTATATAATTGATGTACTTATACAAAATATTTTAAAAGAGTAACAAATTTTATATAGATTTTTTTTTATATTTGAAGGTGAGAACATTGTAGGCTTAATAGACTGTAGCTTTGTAAAACATCTTCTATTTTGTTAATACTTGGTACTTGTTAATGGGCCTACACTGTCCTCTCCCATACCTATTAACTCTGTAACTTGAAAACATTGTAAAAGCTCACTTTTTTTTAAAAGAGTAACCGTGGAGTTTCTTGCCGGCTCTTATCCATAGGAAACGACCAATTGGAACCGTGCACCTAGCTTCTGACGTTTCATAAGTGCCCATGTAGGTTTATGTGAAATAAAATATTTTGATTATGATTTTTTAAATAGAGTTTTTTTGCTCCATACGAAACTATCTTATGGAAGGGACAACTAGAATCAATAATAAATGTTTTGACTTTGACTTTGCCTTTCGGAGAAAACAAGCGTGATGTTATGTTATATCTATATGTTGTATCTTAAGATGTTCATGTATGTGTTCCTTGTCCACAGCTGATCTCCGGACACCATGCGTCTCGTCGTGCCCGGGTGTGTGAACGACGCGCGCAGCATCCCAGCACTGCGCGTGTTTGTGCTAGCGTCGGCTATGGCACTTTATCTAACAATGGGTAAGTGGAGGAATCATTGTTTTTTTTTTTTTTTTTTTTAATTTAATTTAAATCATTGAAAACTCTTTTGGGCGTGGGTGTATGACCAGATGTATGACCGTAAACGAAGCAAAGAGAGTATGTTAGGATCGTGGCAGGTGGAGTTCTGTAGTATCTGCGACCCTCATAGGAAAAAGGCGAGAGTTGTTTGTATATTATTATATTAAATTATATAGAACTCTTTTATGTTAAGAGAAAAATAACCTAACGTCACAGGTGGTCATCAGCAGAGGTGGACCTCAGTACACCCAAATTTTGTCCGTTATGTTAAGTCCCAAAAAAACACGAAGAAAAATGTAACTACGAATATCAAATTAACCATGTTAAAGTGGGAATTACCGATCTAAAAAGGACTTAATAAATAGTGAATATTCACATATTCAAGCTGTCTCTTATCAAACAAAATCCAACATCAAAGTTAATCATGTAGGTACCCAAAAGTCAGTGACAGAGTCAGTTAATCACTCCACAAACATCTATTTACTTATACACATTCTACAGGTCCTCATTTTCCAAAGTACTTACAAGTTACATTAGGTAAATTAAACCTCAAATTACATTTACGGTTTGGTAACAACCAAGTTCTGAGAAATATGTTCAAGAATAACATATATTTTTTCCGCTACCACAAACTATATAGATTTGGCAATTTTTTTGTTTAAGACAAGTCTACTTTTATCATTTGCCTCTTGTCAGCGCCATAAAGCTTATTTTACTGATTGAAGAGTTGATGTAAGGCTAAGTTTACACAAGCTCAGCCTACTTACAACACCTAACATTCGATATTTAAATATAACTTAGAACAAACTTGGGAGCTGTTTTTTATTTATTTTTGTTTCGAGTCTTATAAATCTCTTTGTACGAGTATACTTGTAAACTTGTTTGACTTTATTGTTTATTTTGTAAATTACCTTTTGATTTCACGATTCTTTGTGGAGGTTTCTGTTTTGTTTTGAAGAAATCTTTCGGTATTTTGTAATTATGCATATTGAATTGGGAGTTTCGTTGAAGTATTTTTATGGGGTAAGTATTTTTATGATTATGCGCTGAATGTATTTTTATTATAATTACTCATTATCTGCCTAGCCTTTTCTTAACTAAGTTGGGGACAGCTTCCAGTCTAACCGGATGCAGCTGAATACCAGTATTTTTACATGGAGAGATAATATAATGATAATATAAAATATATGAATAATGATAATTAATATAATATAATGTAAACTGTATGACTGTAATATTGACTATGTATTTTTTTTTTCTTCTTATTTTTATCCTTACCATTTAAATTGCAATGCCTTAACAGGCAACTAAGTTCTAGAACCTACCTAATGTTAACATCTAGAAAATCATGTACACTTAGTTCGCAATAAAGAATTTGAATTTGAATTTGAGAGAATGGGTTCCGATACAATACCCCTCGGTAAGACCGGTTGTCACACTTTCAGGCTTCTGAGGACCCGTAACGTTTGTCAAAGTTCCGAGGCATGGAGGGATCTTGATATGTAAAGATGGTCACCCATCCACGGACTGACAGCGGCAAGCTCAGCTTAACCTGATAGATCGAACCGTGTGACTGTTATTATACTAAGCCATTATAGTTATAATGGCTTAGTATAATAACAGTCTGACACTAATTTCACAGCTGAGGGGAAAACAAACAAAATAATAAGTACCTTAGCTTTTGTTTTGGCTGAATACTGATCGTATATCTGTACATTAGCACTAATGGCTTTTAGATTATTATTGTAGGTTTCATAAACTATAGAGGTAGTTTAATTTTCATGTTTTAAAACAGTAACAAACCTATCAGTAAAAAACACTATTGTAATAATTACAATATTTATCCATTTCTCGGAATTGGGGACGTGATTATAGGCTCGTACAGACTGGCGTGATATCGCGGGCGTGACCCGACACTAGTAGCACAATTTCTATGTCTGCCTGTCGCGCCCGCTATAACGCGCCAGTCTGCACGACCCATAAAAGAACAGAAAAATAAAAATAAAAAAGGTTCGCGCAGACTGGCGCGATGCGGTACCGTGCAGGTGCACCGCACCGGTAGAACAATTTCCATTAAATTTTCATAGAATTTGTACTACCCGGTGTCGCGTCGCGCTACTAGTCGCGCCGGTCAGTACGAACCTTTAACCGTTATTTAATATTTCGGGGCACTTTGTTCTGTTGAATGTGAAATAAAATCTTATAACTTACATGAACCTTTTTTATCTGCATGAGCAAAACTATATGATGCAGTGCAGATAACATCATAATTTTTATCAGTAATGTATTACTGGCATACATGATCAGAATAACAAGGTTAGGTATTATATTGCAAGTGCCTACAGAATGCAATATTAGTTTCAGTGCATTTTTTCTCTTTTTAGGGTTCCGTACCTCATTAGGAAAAAACAGAACCCTTATAGGATCACTTCGTTGACCGTCTGTCTGTCAGTCTTTCTCCTTTTTCTCAGGAACGCGTGCAGTTATCAAGTTGAAATTTATAATATCAATTTCGTAGGCCTTTTTTTCTTTTTGGTGGGAAATTATCAAATAACTTCTCCAGCTCTGGGCGGAGCGGGAGGGCGTGTCAGATTTTTACTGACTAAAACCCACCCGTGTTCCGTCCGTTGCCTGTGTGCCAGGGCCACGATATCCCTTTCGGACAAACTCGCAACCCCGGCAGGAATTTCGTAGGTCTACGGTTCCTTGGAGCTCTAAAAAGATCAAGCAAAAGTCAACGAATTAAAAAAATACGGCCATTTATGCGACATATTATTTTGATACTCGCAAATAAATCAAAACCTATATTATAGGTTACTTCTCGTTGACCTAGAATTATTAAATATGAAAATGGTAGGTAGCTCATGGCACTTATTATAAAGCAAGTTTACTAGGCTCGTTGGTTTAGTGGTCGCACGTCATACTGCTGAGCACGAGGTCCTGTGTTCGATTCCAGGTTCCGATAAAGTGACATTGGGTTTTCCATCTGAAATTTCTAAGTAGCAGCCCCGAGTCTGGATTTGTGCCCGATTGATGGCAATAGGCTCGCCCCCTATTACATGGGACTTAAAGGCTCTTACAGACTCACGCGATATCGCGGGCGTGACGCGACACTAGTAGGACAATTTCTTTGTCGGTGCCTGTCGCGCCCGCGATATCGCGTGAGTCTGTAAGATTCGGCGAAACATGGGTGTACTTATCGATATAAGAAATAATTCTATTGGTGGACTTATTAGGCGTGATGGATCGTATGTTATCTGTTATTTTACAAAAAAATCATCAATTTATATCTCTGCTTATATCTATAATTATTAAATCTGTTGCTTCAATTGTATTCATATTCCAAAATTAAATCATAGTTAAACAAAGATGGCCGACCATTGGATCATATCGTTGTTTATCCTTTCAATAAAGTATGGCAGGCCGTCGACTAACAATAAATAGAAAAACATTTGCATCAACTTCGCCAATGAAAGTCAAATCGTATTAGTCTGTATTTATTCGGTAAATTGCTGGATTGAGTGCAGTTTGATTGCGTTGCTTATCACAAATTAATGAACGATGAATAACTGACAGCCAATGTTATTATAAGTGAAAAGACGACCCAACATTCGATCTAAAAAAACGGCAGAATCAAACACTATTAGATGACACGTTGAAGTAGGACGCTATGTCGTAATCATTGGGAGCGCAGAAGAGACAAGACGAAAAATACTTGGCTAATCAGCCAAGTTTTGACGTGCCACTTGCGGAGCGTGTTTATCATATTAATGTCATTGCTGACGGCTTTTCTGCCAATCTTTTACCTCTTTGAATGAAAATTGATTTTCATCTGTGGAATTATTTGAAGAAAAAAATATTGAGGCAAAAAATCGACATGATGAAGTTCCAAGAGACGTCCTATTATTGAAACAACTTTTAAATTACGATTGGCACAATAGCAAACTTCTCTTGCATGGGCAACTGTTTATTAAAAACCGGCCAAGTGCGAGTCGGACTCGCGCACGAAGGGTTCCGTACCATTATCTATAAAAACGGCAAAAAGAATCTTGTTGTCGTTTGTTGTATGGGAGCCCCCCTTAAATATTTGTTTTATTTTAATTTAATTATTTATTCTTAAAGTGAATATATAAATAAATACTCTGTGAATATTTCAAGCGTCTACCTGTTGCCGTTATCAATATCGAGCAAAAAATAGCAAAAAAATCACGTTTGTTGTATGGGAGCCCCCTTAAATATTTATTTTTTTCTGTTTTTTAGTATTTGTTGTTATAGCGGCAACAGAAATACATCATCTGTGAAAATTTAAAATTTCTAACTATCACGGTTCATGAGATACAGCCTGGTGACAGGCGGGCAGACAGACAGACATACAGACAGACAGACGGCGGAGCCTCAGTAATAGGGTTCCCGTTTTACCCTTTGGGTACGGAACCCTAAAAATGAACGTAGGAGCTATCACGGAGCTATCCCATATTTTCTTAATTTTATAGACCGACGACGCCTATGCGTTTGGAAAAAATGGCGAACTATTTATCTATATAAATTAAGATGTGGATGATTTGACAGAAGTGTATCATATTCCGTTAGGAAATATCGCCCCCATATAGCTTTCTTTTCCTGTCCATAAAACTGTTTGCCTAATGCCCTCCGAGAAACCCAAAATAGAAATACTTATTAGATAAGAAACTATTACGAAGAAATCGAAAAACTTTTCTTATTATCTTGTCACAACCTTACTAATAAAGTACGTCTGCATCTCTTCATTATTTTCACGGTCTATTTATTCCAATATTATTTACTATTATCATGTTACAATTATATTGACAGCTCTAAGAGATTATCGTATTGTCGCCTACGAAAGTTACAATAGCAAACTCTTTCAAATGGACAACTAAATGCCATCAAGCGATGTTATCATTGTCCTTCATTATCAAAAATGTCAAACTCATGAAAAGTATAATAATTATAAAACCTATTAAAATAGTTTCCAATTCGTAAAATAACAAATGATCGATGTTGGTTAAACTGATCGTCATATTAAACTCATTATTTTAATGGTGGACTCGTCAAATATTCATTTATTTTTTAAACGATCTGTGATTCCCGTCAAATGTCAAAGTCTTGCCATTTTCCTCGTGGTTGACAAAGGCCACGTTGGAAATGTCAAAAGAATGGCTAGAATGGGGTGAAATAGCATAGGTACAATAGACCAATATTAAAAATGTCAAAGTTGGAATAGACCGTTCATTTTTTAAACCACTGCTGACCAAACATACACCAAGCAAGCCAATATTAAACAAAAAGTGAAATGTCTTACTATTTTGTACCATAACTAAGTGCACCAACTGCTTTGACCTGCCCTGCCAATGAAAATTTTTTATTCAGATTAGTTTTAGAATAAGCACTTTTGACCGACAAAAATTGCAACTGTCCACAGCCCCCAAATCTTTTAACCTTCATATATTATATTGTATATATCTTTAACAGTGCCTTAACACTTTCTCTGTATATAATATCTTTGCTTTTTCGACAGGAGCATCAGTGTTTCAAGCGATCGAAGGTCCACTGGAGAAGAGCATCGGTGAGAAGCTCGACCAACTAAAGGCGCAGTTCCTTCAGGACCATCCCTGTGTCACAGGTGAGTTTAAAATAAATAATTTACATTTGGACCCAGACTTAACGTATGAGGAAACTTGAAATCAAAAAAGTAGAAACGATAATCCTGCAAATGTCACAATTGAATAAAACAAAAGCTTATCTGAGATAGACTCATCGGTCAATCACCAATGAAAATGGAAAAATACACTTCTTTTATTTCTGCTAGCTGTCATTTTCACGATAGTCTTGAATACTTTCAATGACTTTAGCAGCTAGATTGTGTTATTCTAGTTTGCGGCCAATCGTTGGACGCAATTTTTTTCGACGAGTTCGCGCCTTTGGTTGTCTATCTAGACATATTTTACAATTTCTGACTTTTCTAGTACTCAAATCTCAGTCGGTCCGATAGTGTTTTGATCCTTATAAGAAACGACCGATTGGCATCAAAAAGAGTTTTTGTGAAAACTGCCCATTTTCTTGCTGACTGTACATTTTTTTCAAAATCTGTGAATGCAGATCATTATGTCTCAAAAAGTTAAGAACAGTCTCCTTAGACCGATTTCCTGTAGCTACAACGATTAAGGTACCTACCCTTACTGCCCCGTCTCAAAAATCCAGCCTGTATATGTTTGTTAAGCAGTTTTCATTAACTATTTGTTGTTGTTTCGCTGTCTATTTATGAACCCACAAGCCGTGCGCCCGATGGATTCCCATCAGTAAAAGTGTAGAACTTCCATCCCCTATTTAACCTATGTAGGGGATGAACTTTCAAAAATCCTTCCTTAGTGCTCACTTGCGTTATAAAAAGAACTCTTGCGCCGAATTTCATGCTTCTATACAAAGCGGTTTAGGCTGTGCGTTGTATGTTGGGGAATGAATAATTTAAATTAATTCATTTTATTTATAATTTCATCATCATCATCATTTCAGCCAAAAGAGGGGTTGCCATAATCGCCACGCTTGGTAGGCGGGTTGGCGAACGCAGTATGGTGTTAAAATGCATAGAAAACGCTGCTGCCCATTCTCTAGTAATTCCCTTAGCCCCACGGGAAGAAATAGGGTGGTACTATTCTTTACGTCCGGCACCACACGGAACATATACATTTATAATTTACTAACACCTAATAAAGAAGTAAATATCGCGTTTCTTTGCGTCATGTTGTACCGCATAGAAACGTATTTTCTTTGTTTCTTCTTTTATTTTTTAAAGTTTTAGAAAAGCATTTGATGGAATTGAAACCGTTTAGTTTGACTAAAACACACGTTGAATTTTGTAAGTAAATCAAGTACAGTTTTGATCGCTTTATCGTAATTATACTTAAGTCTAATAATAGAGTCTAAAAGGGCTTAGTTCTAGTCTTATCAGATTGCACCATAGAGAATTTTCTCCTAGATGTGACGTAAATTACCCTTATCTTTTTTTGTGTCAATTGTCTTTTTCGTGGATTTCCACGAGCAACAAAACATGTAGGCTCATAAATAATGATGCAATTCAAACTTCTACACTTCGCCGACTATCTAAGGGCTTGTCTAGATGTGGCGTCTAGTACGCAGCTCTCGTCTCCAGGAGTGCGGGAAATCGGGGCAGAAATCAGTTACATTTGATGTGGGTTTGACAGGACAGCTGGGAATGAAATGGAACCAACTAGATAAGCGAATAGTGATTGACAACTATATTTTATGATTTTTTTAGAGTAGAATAACTGAATAAGGTAACGTTGAGTGTTTAATTGGTTTTATACCAATTCAATACATCATTTTATCGGTCTGTAGCTTTGTCTAAAGTGCGTAGGCGTTTGTTTAGGTACGAGTAAGTTCTTACCTTAGATACATATTTATGTTCCACCATTTTAGGATCTATAAAGAATACCTTAGAGCCCTATTCAGAACAGCGCGGCAGCGGCATACGGCATACTTTTCATACAAACACTCGTGTATCTACGCGATTATGGCGTTGTAACACATATTTCTTTGAAATGTTTGAACTAATAGGTATCTTGTGCACTATATATAGGTTTATATGAAAGCCAAAAATAAAAATTTGAAGAAACAAATTCACCCCTGTAATACCTGGACTTTCGCCGTTGATCATGCACTCTTAAATTATAAAATTAAAGAAACCATCTTCATAGAAACCTCACACATGTAAAAGAGATTCTAAATGACAAACATTTATTTCGCAAACTTGTAAGGCTTACTCAAAAACACGTATTACCTGGAACAAATACTACACACAATTTTTCATTCAATGTTATCGCGTTCTCAGTTGCTTGTTAGTAATTCTCACTTGCGCTGGATGAAACAACATGCTTTTCGACCATGCTCGCGTTGACGATAGGCGGACCAGCACCCTAATTGCGTAATACAGTTTGAATCGGAATCGGAATTATTTTGAAGTATATTGCTAATCCACTGCTTCATATGTTAGAAAAATTTGTCTGCTCAACAACGTAAATAACGCAATTAATGTTGTTGAACTGTCAAATTGAAACCGATTCCTACTGATAGTGTGTTACGCAATTAGCCCGCGGGAAGGGCCTTTTAATAACACCGCGTTTTTTACACTACAGTAGGTTTAACTTACCCAGTACTGAACATGCAGGATCTAGCGTTCAAAACGGTATATCTAAACTAGTCCGTAAAAGACAGTATCAAGTGACACACCCATTTCTCTCGGCTGACTTGTATTACATCTTGTACCGATAACAAGCTACTTTCTACATCCATGAAACAAATATTCAGAGTAAGCACATGTAAAGCCGTGTCCAGACGTGTGTAATGTAATGTATCGTGTAATGAAATTCGAATAATGTGGACAGTATACAAACTCAACGCGAAATCTGTATGTGTTCGACTGCGAAAGCCTTTGTGTTCGCGATAAAAACCGACAGCTTGCTCGTAGCTCCGTCCACACGCAGAATTCGCGTTACATTACACGATACACATCACTACAGATTACACGCGTCTGTACACGGCTTTAAAATCCTTGACAAAGTGAAATGTAAGTACATATTATTATTAGCATGAGCATGAGATCCCGGGTTCGATTCCTGGGTCGGACAAAGTGTTATTGGGTTTTTCCACCAAGGATTTCTCAGTAGCAGCCCGGAGTCTGGATTTGTGTCTGGTTGAAGGCAATAGGCTCGCCCCCTATTTCCTGAGACTTAAACATTACTGGCGAAATGTGGGTATACCTACTATAGGGTACACCTCTGCCTTACCCTTCGGGGATTACATGCGTGATATTTAACATACTTATTAATTATGTCTCTATAAATATCTGCCGCTGAGAAGTGTTGCTATGTTTCTGGTTCACGGGAATTTTTCAACGTAGTTGTTAAAGGTGCTATGCATGTTCACTCCCATTGTTGTTGATGATATCCTTACGTTGATGTTCAATGCGATCTTTACAAAAGTCTTTTTTAAAATATCTTCAAAGCGTGTCAACGTTCTATACAGTCAACGGAACATGATCACACTAAATTGTATGTCATGTACCTAGAATAAGGAATTATTTTGACGACCGAACGATTGATAAAAGAGTCCATACCTTCTCAATCAATTGCCTACTGATATAAGAAGTCAGGAAATAAAAGGTAAATTTGCCAAGTTACTTAAGCAGTTCTTTTCAGGATTTTCTAAACGATGTTCTTAGGAAAATGGTTTGCAGACAGCAGATTGTTGGGGGAGAGCAGATGAGTGATTAGGTATATTTTATAAGATATACCTAAGTCATAATATAAGATAATTGTTAGTTACTTTATACCTAAGTGCAATTAGTGAAAATTTAAGTGTTCGCACTAAGAAACCAGCGCTGGGGCTCTGTCTCGCATAGGGTCGCAGCATTATGCTGAGCGATGGCCGTTTTGCGTGGATGTGACGCATATTTTCCCTCAACTTGTTCTTTCGTGTTTGTGTTTTTATTTTTTTGCGTTATGTTTACCGTAAATAAACGTATTTTCTTTCTTTCTTCGTTCTTCCTAAATTTTAAACTGTATGTTCTGTTCCCGCAGACAAACCGTGAAAACGGTTTTGCGGGGCAAAGTTCTTGAGTAAGGCCTCTGCCCCGAATCTTGCGGACAGCGGGGTGGCGGCGGTGGCGGCGCGGGACCAGCAGGATCTAATGCGTAAAATCAAATGGCCCTCGAAAACAGCAGCGCAGGGGCGGGCAACGAGCGGTGCACTCCAGTCAAGCGGTGACCGCCCGCGCGTCTGCAAGTGGGGATTCACTTCTTCTTTTGCCCACAATAAATCGAGCGTTAGGAATAAATTTGAATCAAAAAGATGTCGCCCTTGTTCAGACATTTCGGTCGCGAATAAAAACAAATATCTCGACGACACAACCACGAACACAACACTACGCCGCCGCTATAGTGCCGCGCGATCTGGGGCCCTAGTCTGCTATTTTTATAAATTCAGTCATTCCAACACGATCCCATTGTCATTTTGCTAAAAGTTCGTAATCTGGTAAATTCATAATGGTCGATCATTTTCTTTGCAATTTCTTTCAATGTAGTGTCAGTGGCCGACCATTGGAAAGTCATAATGACGCCATTATAATAGTAGATTACCAAACTTGTCAAAATCAACAATTATGAAATCAATGATCGACCATTCTGACACTATTGTAATAGCAGACTTGAGGCCCTGCTCGCTGGTTTCGAGAACGGGTCTGCGTTGCCCGCCCCACTCCCGCGCCGCCGCCGCGCCGGCGCCGCCGCCCCGCTGCCCGCAAGATTCGAGGCAGAGGCCTTAAGATTTTTGTAAACGTTGTTTTTTAATAAATAAATAAATATAATAAATAACGACCATAGCCATCCATAGTCAGCCACGCTCGGCGGGTTAGTATTAAGTAAAATAGTCTTAATTCTAATAGAAACAGAAAATATAAAACAGGAAGAACATCCAAGAACTTTCCCGTACATTCAGTGCACAGTTAGATGCATCCGCATATCATAATGAGTGCCTAGTATAATCTATTGGGATCACTTCGAGACCTTTCGATTCTTGCTATCTTCCGATGTAGATGTACCAAAGTACATGAAGCTATAGAACTTTGCCCCGTGGCTATTAGCTTAGATGCGACTTAACACTGCACTCACGTATGTTGGATAACGGATATGGGACATGACCTAGCCTGCGATAATACAATGTAGAAATTACAACTAGTACTGCCGTCGTCGGTCTCGTGGTCGCAAGCTCTACTGTTAAGCATGAGGTCTCCTCTTTTCTTCTTTCCTCTTTTCCGAGTTCGGGCAAAGTGTTATTGAGTTTTTCGAGTTACGAGACAATCCGCTGAAACTAGAGCACTATGGGATAAGAAATACAGCGCTTGATTTACTAAGAACATACCAGAAAGACAGTTGGCTGGGTTCGATTCCCGCACGGAACAAATATTTATATGACCTACAAGTAGTTGTTCCGGGTCTGGCTGTTTGGTACCCACGGCGGTCTGGCACCCACGTGACAGAAGAAATTCCTAGTGTGGACCATAAACTTAATATAAAATAACGTACATAATTTTAATACTAGAAATAAAGATAAAATAGATCAACCATTTTTCAGATTATCATTACATACATTTTTTTATGGGGGTACAGTGTTTTTAATGGTTCAACAAACCTTACTGAAAATTTAAAACTCATATTTAAAATACACTTTCTAAACAAGCATAATATTACAAATTGGAGGTTTATATCCAAGATAAGAATGCTTGGAAACATGCTGGTCCTGCTTCATAGGACAATCTAGAGTCTAAACAAAATAAAACTTGTTGCTAATTTAATTGCATATTTTATTATTTTGATGACCTTGATTTTATACATTCTATGATTAACTGTGGGGAACTCAAACACTGAGTTATTACCTACTTGTTAAAATTGTAGGAAAAGCGTATACTGTTACAATGTTTGTAAATATGTGAGCACAATGTATCTATCACATAATTAATTCACTTATCATTGCTTCATTTTTAATAGAACTACTTCCAAAAAGTCCTCTTTTGTTTGTTGTCTTTCCTTGTTTGTTTCTTTTATGTATGTTCACCGATTTCTCGAATAAGAAGTTATACGCACACCTGTAGTGATTTCGGTATTTTTTATAGTAACTCATTCATTTGCACTTGGAAAGCACCATTTGGTGAAGTGGAACTGATGATGAAAACCACAGATGGCCACCGGAACTACTTAATAATTTAGTATTTCACAGTTGCGATTCGATTAGACACGTTAATATGGTTGCTAAGCAATTTATGCTCGTCACAATGCATATGGTGAAGTCAACGCCTTTGCATTGGGAAAAGCAACATTTTGTAAAAGGTGATGAGCAGTTGACATTAGGCTATTAAATTGTAACTTAGATATATTACAAACTGACCCACTAAAAAGTGAAAAATAAAAATATCTACTTTTTACATAAAAAAAACAACCGCCTCCCAAAAAAACACTACAAAGGGAAAAATAATTTTAATTTCAAAGACACCGACTTCCGGTTGGTTGTTTTTTTTGTATAAAGTGATTTTTGCTTTTTACCTATTGTGGTATAGTAATTTTAATCTAGGTGCATCGTCTTCACACATAATTAATTAAATTAAAGTATAGAAAATATTGTAAAACATTTTAAAAAGAGTAACGTTGGAGTTTGTTTTCCATTCTTCTCCATACGAAACTACCTCTTGGAAGGGTCGATTAGAATCAATTCTATTTTGTTGTAAAGTTTGTCGTATAATAGTGCCTTTTATGTGCCTATTTTGTGTTACAAAACTGCCTATTACTTTGTTGCAACAGCTGCACATATTGAAAAGGCCTAGTGTACCTGATAACAAACTGATAAGTGATACCGTCGTGTTAGTGTTTACTGATAAGGGAATGACGTAACACGGATGCACTGAGGATCAGGCATCATCTGTCTTTATGGTCGAAATAAGAAGTTTCAGTTTTTCTTTGAAGTGACAAACTTCAAAGGAAAACGGAAACTTATTGTTTGTTGATGCTAAATTCATGTTCGGGTCGCGACACCTTCGATTCAGCCGTAATTGTTGTACAACAAAGCTGACCCGAAGGAATTACTACACATTATTAAGCCGCGTACGCACGTACGAACAAATTTGTTGCGTTACATGATACGCAACAACTTGGTTCGCACGTGCGTACCACTATCGAACATCGAACACTCTGTTCGTCAAACATGTTCGCGGCGATCCTTGTAGTGTGTTCTGTATGGACGGTGTTCGAAGAGCTTTAATAAATGTTACGCAACAAAACTGTTCATCTGTGTTAAAAGTAATGTATTTTCATTTCGTTTTTTGTACAATACTGTTTCCCACCATCTAGGATCCGCTTTAGGAAACAACATTTCGTGAATCACTGCGAACATCAAAAAATTCTCCGCTACTTCACAATCGACCACTTCCAACGGCGCCGTCATGGCTACTAAGATAGAGTTCACGACTGTTGTTCGCGAACTCGACTCGAACTATGTTTGCGTTCGTGTTCGAATATGTATACGTACGAACCAAATGTTCGGGTCTGGTGTTTGTGTTCGCTATGTTCGTGTTCGTACGTGCGTACGCGCCTTTAGGGTTTCATTCGGCTTGTGCCGATCGGTGAACTTTGTTCGTCATTATACCCTCGCTTAAGACCAGGCAGTCTAAATCAAATTTCCACGCAAACGCCGCCACTCCGTTATGTGCTAAACGCTAACACATCAGTAATAAAGTTGAATATTGCGTGCGCTCTTTGATCGTGTTCGAGTACGAAACGAAATGGCGTAAGTCTCAATTCTTATTTCGTTTAGATATAACTAAAGGAATAATTGATCTAGAGAAAACATTTCTTGTGGGTGGATAATAAACTATAATTTTCTTGCTGTGAATATTTATTTTAGACATAAAAGCCAAACAATCTTGTTTGTTTTTAGGGTTCCGTACCCAAAGGGTAAAACGGGAACCCTATTACTAAGGCTCCGCCGTCTGTCTGTCTGTCCGTCTGTCACCAGGCTGTATCTCATGAACCGTGATAGTTAGACAGTTGAAATTTTCACAGATGATGTATTTCTGTTGCCGCTATAACAACAAATTCTAAAAAACAGAACAAAATAATTTTATTTTTTTGCTCGTTTTAGCTCGATATTGATAACAGCAACAGGTAGACGCTTGAAATATTCACAGAATATTTAGTTATATATTCACATTAAAAATAAAAAAATATATTAAAATAAAACTCCCATACAACAAATGTGATTTTTTGCCATTTTTATAGATAATGGTACGGAACCCTACGTGCGCGAGTCCGACTCGCACTTGGCCGGTTATTATTTATAATTATCCTTAAAAAAGACATGATTTTCGAATAAAAAATGTATCTAGAGAAAATATTACAATTACATAACTGTCTTCAACATGGAAAGAAAAGATCCAATAAATCATATACCTACTAAAGTTTCATTTTGCTTGTATGTGTGACTGTGTCAGAATATTCATGCAAATTAACATAAAAAAATAAGGAGCCTCCTCTTAATCATGTTCGGGTGGGCTTGTAGCTAAGTAATAAAAGCAGCACGGATCGATCGATCAGGTTAAGCTACGCTTGCCGCTGTTGGTCCGTGGATGGGGGACCATCTTTACATACCAAGACTTTTTCGTGCTCGGAAAGCAGGTAAACCGTTGGTCCCGGCTGTCATTTGGGGATCTTTGACTGTCATTACTGGTCGTCGTAGAAGGCCAAAAGTCTGACAACTAGTCTTACCAAGGGGTCGTATTACCCATTACCCAGTAACTGGGTTGTGGAGGTCAGATAGGCAGTCGCTCCATGTAAACTACTGGTATTCAGCTGCATCCGGTTAGACTGGAAACCGACCCCAGCAAAGTTGGGAAAAGTCTAGGTCCGACCCGAACATGAATCATGTTCGGGTCGGCTCGACTCGGCACAACTCCAACCAGGCCGAGCGGCTTTTCCCCAGACATGTAATACATACTTATATCCAGATTTTGCCACCCGACTGTGCCGATCGAATCAGCTATAATGCGGGGTCAAACTCAAAGTCAGAACATAACATCAAGGTCTACTCCGTAGATAAATCCCAAGTATCGGCCGATTGTTCGGCCGTTTCCTGCCTACGGTTAACAATAGCTGACTACGGCGAAAAACGACAGTTAAAGATAAGTCAAAGTCAAAAATGTAACTTGAAGTTAGGTAACGATTCAAAGTCAAAAAAGGAAACTGGAAGTCAAGAAACGGCCGAACATTCGCCGATACATCGGATTATCGCTTCGGAGTAGTCCCAAATAATATCGAGGACATTTTTTCAGGTATTATAATGTTATTAGTCTGTAAGCCTTCCAAAAATAAAGAAAATAAAATATAAATAAATAAAAGGGGGCGAGCTTATTGTAATTAATTGGCCAATAATCAGACTCCATAGAAAGCCAATTCCCGTAATTAAAAACGTTCATAATCTAGTCGCAAGCTCATCTCAGCGACAATCAATCTCAAATGACAAAAATGTAGGGAAATTACAGGTATTTTTGGCAGATTGAGACAGAACAGACTGTGAACGTTCCTATAATTACGGAAATTCCCACCTTGGCACTGCCTGGAGTCAGAATTTTTGCCTGGTTTTTTTTTAGCCAACGTTGCCTCAATTTCTCTGTAGAAACTGAGTATTATGGAAAAACTTAATAACTTTTTACCCGATCTAGAAAGTACCTACTATCTATACATTTTTTTTGTAGGTATTTAATGTGTGTTGACCTATAGTTAGTTAACTAAGTCTAAGTTGTTATTTTTATGCTAATTAGATAATCAACAGCAATTACGTATTTAGATGTTACATTATTACATTTATCTTTAGACCTATATTCACTCATTAACGCAATCTTCTGCTGGATAATAGCCCAGATAAAACAAGTTATGCGTCGAAAGCAGGTTTTCTACGTTCCGGATGTTTATAGCTGCTGCAGCTGTGTTCTTCAGGTGATATACCTACTTGGTAGGATCATTAAGTTTTAAATGTCATTGCAAACTAGTTTCTAGCTCTAACGAATCTCAACTTTGTGGTGATTACTGGCAATTTAGGCCTTTGCCAGATGGCCAGATCTTTGCCTTCAAATCCTTGGATCTTATTAGCACGTTATTCACTAAGGGGATAAAGCAGTACCTAGGTCACGGGCGCTATATTTAATCCCGAGCTTACCGAAGGATTCTAGGGCTCCCGAGCGCAGTGATGGGAGCTCTGAATTAACTCCTGAGCAAAGCGATGGAGTTTAAACTAGAATCCTGAGTGTACCTAAAGATTCAATCTCGCCCAAGATGAAGATGCCTTTTTTTCCCAGCTACTTTTCGCACCCACCTGTAGGGACAGCGGTTACACACATTATTCAATATAATTTTGGACTTGACCATATACAACAAACCATTGTTTTTATTAACTGTTGTAATTATTTTTGTTTAACCTATTTAATAAATATTCAGTATTTGTTACTGATTATTCCACAATAATACCTCTATTAAGTTGCGTACCTATTTTAATGGTTTTTTTCGCCGACGGCAACTAAAACGAAGTGAGAACTACTTGGTCGAGCTGTAAGTACTTTAATAGAAAAAAATCATACGATTTTTTAAGTTAAGGTTTCAAATTCGAATCACTTATGCACCAGCGGGTCATAATGTAATTTGGTACAATATTATTGGCCGGCTAGAGCCTAGGGCTCGACTTGCTGTATATTAGGTTTGCATGACATATAATTTGACATTTACGAGCAGGTGGTGTGAAAACAGGTACCTATAGGGAATGCAATCTCAATCTTGAGACTGTTTCGAGATTCAATCACGTGGGAAGAAAATCTCGTTCCTGCAACCACGTTCTTGAAATCCTTCTTTCTGAAACAAAACCGGCCAAGTGCGAGTCGGACTCGCGCACTAAGGGTTCCGCGTACCATTATCTATAAATATATTTACCATTATCTATTTTTTGTTATAGCGGCAACAGAAATACATCATCTGTGAAAATTTCAACTGTCTAACTATCACGATTCATGAGGTGGTTGCGGTGGTTGCGGTGGTTGGCGGTTGGTTCGTTTCACGGTTCTGGTGACAGACGGACAGACAGACAGACAGCGGAGCCTTAGTTATAGGGTTCCCATTTTACCCTTTGGGTACGGAACCCTAAAAAACGAAATTCGAGACTGAGCGCGTGCGTACACGACGTAACACACTATGCGTCTTGAGAAGCCATTTTCAATAAGTTTGCTTATTTACTAAATATAACATGGTTGCCCTAAGTAGATGTAGATTACAACTGAAAAACTTAAAAAAAAACGCGTTAGGTATTTAAAAAAGTAGCCGAAGTCTCGAAATCTCGAAAACGAGATCTCCCTTGATTTCCAGGCGAGTTCTCGAATGGCCAGTCTGGACACCAGGCATAGCAAGCGAGATCTTAATTTTGCATTTACTAGGTAGGTACCTATGATTGACCATTTGACACCGATAAATTATTTGTTAACATTTAACAGAAAAACCAACCAATAACTTAAAGATAGGTGACGTAAGTGTGAAGAGTGTCCATTTATATGGATGTACTTGGTTATCTAAGTACGTAATTAAGTAAGTGGGTACATACTTACCAAGGTATACGAACTCCTATCGTATCAAGTGTCGTGAGGGGCAGCGCGTGACAACTTACACCTAGGGGTTACCGTCCATCAGGATTTTACTTCATCATTTCAGCCAAAAGACGTCCACTGCTGGACATAGGCCTCCCCCGCTGGGGGGGAGGTTGGCATAATCGTCACGCTTGGCAGGCGGGTTGGCGATCGCAGACTTGACTTACCTACTTATTTTATATGGTCGTTTTTAGGGTTCCGTACCCAAAGGGTAAAACGGGAACCCTATTACTAAGGCTCCGCCGTCTGTCTGTCTGTCCGTCTGTCACCAGGCTGTATCTCATCAACCGTTATAGTTAGACTGTTGAAATTTTCACAGATTATGTATTTATGTTGCCGCTATAACAACAAGTACTAAAAAAACAAAATAAAATAAATATTTAAGGGGGCTCCCATACAACAAACGTGATTTTTTTGCTCGTTTTTGCTCGATATTGATAACGGCAACAGGTAGACGCTTGAAATATTCACAAAATAATTAGTTCTATATTCTCTATAAAAATAAATAATTAAATTAAAATAAAAAAAATATTTAAGGGGGGCTCCCATACAACAAAAGTGATTTTTTTGCCATTTTTATAGATAATGGTACGGAACCCTTCGTGCGCGAGTCCGACTCGCACTTGGCCGGTTTTACTTTTTTAATCCCAGATACTAATTTGACATGTGCAAATGTCAAACTTGAAATTGAAAAACGAACAACAATCATTTGACATTTTTTTTCATCGACGGCATGGTTGGCGCAGTGGTTAAGCGATTGACTGCTGCGCTGCGTGTCGCGGGTTCGATTCCCGCACGGAACAAATATTTGTATGACCTACAAGTAGTTGTTCCGGGTCTGGCTGTTTGTGTATGTGAGTATAAATGTTTGTAAACGCACTCACGATACAGGAGAAATTCCTAGTGTGGAGAATAGAATAGAATAGAATAGAATACTCTTTATTATGTACACCATAAAAGTTACAGATATAAATGGTGAAATTTTACATAGGGACACAATGGGCGGTCTTATTGCTAAAAGCGATCTTTTACAGACAACCTTTAAAAACAAAAACTGGAGCAACGTTAAAAAAATAAAATAAAATTACTCTCTGGAATTAAAAAAAACCCGGCCAAGTGCCAGTCGGAATCGTACGCATGTATAAAAATGGCAAAAAATCACGTTTGTTGTATGGGAGCCCTTAAATATTTGTTTTATTTTAATTTAACTATTTATTTTTAAGTGAATATATAACTAAATAAGCACGTTTTTTGTATGGGAGCCCCCTTAAATATTTCTTTTATTCTGTTTTTTAGTATTTGTTGTTGTAGCGGCAAAATAAATACATCATCTGTGAAAATTTCAACTGTCTACCTATCACGGTTCATGAGATACTGCCTGGTGACAGACGGAGAGACAGACGGACAGACAGACAGACAGACGGACAGACAGACAGACGGCGGAGCCTTAGTAATAGGGTTCCCGTTTTACCCTTTGGGTACGGAACCCTAAAAACGAACTTAAATAAAGAACATCGTTGTGAAAGTCAGGCTTTTTGATAAGAGCCTAATTAAATTGAAGTTGAAAAATGAAAACATTTACCTACATTTTACTTTTAAATGCAAATTGTCATAGGTAGCTTTTTAGAAATGTCCTAGAGGACATCAATAATGGTACCTACGATAGCTAGGTACTGCTTCTATTTTTATTTGTAAGTTGCCTCTGGTTTCTTGGCGGGAAAGTGAAGCATCGTGTTTCTTAGCAGTTTGGTTTTTTTCTTATAAAATGTGTATTTAGCCGAATATTAATGTGTAATAATTCATTTCAACAAACTTTGTACTTGCTACCTCATTTTACTTGACAGTGACTAAATGTGCAAACCGTTGACACTGGCTAAATGTGCAAATCGCACGATGCCAAAAAAAAAGACTATCGACCTTTTTTCAAATATGTTTTTGAATAGAGCTCGTAAATCTTTGTTTTTTTTCAAATGTGCTTGGAAATTCGAGCATTATTTTGACAACCTTCTTCGAGATAAATCGAAATTGCTGGCCAAACACATGCGAGCAGCGGCCGCCAAAAGTTGTATGAAAATCCATGTGTCGTGGTTTAGCGGCCAAATAAATTACATAGTAAACTCATATCTATCGTGTAATTTAAAAACGAAACGGATCTTTTACTCCGAATCATGGCAACCAAGGAGGTAACTTATCAAAGGTTTTATTTAAATTTCGAACTGGCTTGCAAACAGAAAGCTGTTTATTGAAAAAAAAACTAATTAACACATTGGCGGGTGAAAAATTATCGTTGTTCGTCATTGAATCTGGAATTTATAAATAATTTACTTTGTTTGAATTTCCGCGCATTATTTGAGAAAAGCACTATACAAGCCCGTTTTGAGAGAAGTGGTGTCCGAGTGGTAACGGCCGCGGCTTACGAGTAGTAGGTCGTAGGTTCGAACCCAGACAGGCGCTTTACTTTGTGTAAATTATTTCATCACCACTGCTCTCAAAACGGTGAAGGAAAACATCGTGAGGAAACCGGCATGTCCTAGAACTAAAAAAATCGAAGACATGTGACATCTACCAACCAGCACTGGGCCCGCGTGGTGGATTACAGCCCACTCCCTCTCACAGAAAGAGGAGGCCTGTGTCCCAGCAGTGGAAACATTATAGGCTGATTATGTATGTTATGTACTATACAAGCCTTGGCCGTAACCAGGCATTCATGGACTCACGTATGAGTGCCCCTTTTGCAGGCCGCAGCAGTAATGTGCTATTTTGTGTTATCCTATTTAGATATTGATACCTACCCTTTACATCTGCGGAGTGTCGCTAGCTAATTTAACTTGACCCTGTACATAGCTCCTGTAACTATTTCTGACTGACTCATTAACAATTCAGAGGTGCCTTTAATTGTTTTAATTGAAATAAATGTTTTGAGAGAGTATAACCGAAGCAGATTTTAGGTATATAATTAAATTGAGAGCGTAGTTCCACTCATTCGTATTCATACAAACGAGCTATCCTGAAATTACGAACGCAAATAAAACATGAGAGACTTTAAGAATTTCATAAGAAACCTACCAGTTAGGTACTTATGATGCTTCTTTATTTATCTTACCGACTTTAAGGGGCCGCCCGGCCGTGTACGAAATCGGCTGATTTAAATCAATTTTGTTCATTGGTTGTGAGAAAGGGAAAAATAATTTGAACAAAATTATTTGTGATTTGAAAAGTCGAGTTCTTTGTTTTGCATGTGGCTGGAATGTATTTATCAAATAAATTACGTATTCATGGAAAATCACTAATTTTCGCAACAAGTTTTCCGAAAAATTACGCGAGGCTGACGTAGCGAGACCTATTTTTTTTTACAAGAAACTACTTTTGATTTTAAACATTGAAAAATATCAGCAGCATCATTATATGGTCTATTTTCATGATTGTGGCTAAAGCAATTTTTTCGACTTCCACACAAAATATAAACTATTAACAGGTGCTGTGCTGTGACTGACACGAATGGTTTAGCACCACGAAAACTGTACTTTTATACGAGTAGCTACACAGACTTTTTGTTTTGGGTGGGAAATTATCAAATAACTTCTCTCGCTCTGGGTGGAGCTCGAGGGTGTGTCAGACTTTTACTGACTAAAACCCACCCGTGTCCTTCAGTTGCCTGTGTGCCAGGGCCACGATATTCCTTTCGAACAAACTTGCAACCCTGGCAGGAGTTACAGACTTAATGTTTCAATTATTTCAAGCTTTCTCACAATTGCATAAAAAATTTACAAAAAATGGTTTTCTTCGTGCACGGAGCCTTAAGAAAATTAGGTAAGTACCTTCTTGCTTTTAAGGAAACTTGAAGCTGATAGGTACGAGTACTCAGTTGAAGTCCCTCCAACGAAACCAAACACTTCTTTGTGGGACCGACCCTCTTAAAATATACCTAAGTACTTATACCTTACTTTTTTATTATTTTTTTATTGCAGAAACTTGTACAACTTTTACAGTAAATCTTACATACGGACCTCCTTTTAAGTAAAAGGCCTGTGTTTGGAGATCTCAAGATCCCATTTTACATGACTTTATTACATCAATAGATCAATTATAAAATTGGAGGAGCTCGTGGCTAAGTACTTAATAACAGCCGCACGGGTCGATCCATCAGGTTAAGCTACGCTTACCGGGGTTGGTCCGTGGATGGGTGACCGAGACTCCTCCGTGCCTCGGAAAACACGTCAAGCCGTTGGTCCTGGCTGTCATTCGTGGATCTTTGATAGTCATTACGGGTCGTCAGAAGCCCGAAAGTCTGACAACCAACCACAATAACTAATTAAACACAATACCCCTTGGTAAGACTGTGGAGGTCAGATAGGCAGTTGCTCCATGTAAAATACTGGTATTCAGCTGCATCCGGTTAGACTACCCCAACATAGTTGGGAAAAAGCTAGGCAGATTCATTTATTAACTTGCATTTGAAATTGAATAAAAATGATCATGAATCTAACTGTAATCTTATAATAATAATATAACATAACATTTATTTCAGGCTACAATGGCCCATAGACGTATACCTTACCAACTAACATTTATAAAGTATAAAACAAAAACTTATGTTAATAAATTAATATAGCTCAAAGTTTTACTTGCACTTCACTTATGCTATTATATATTCATGTTGAAAATTGGTGTTAAAACAAAATGCTAAGTAGCTTCTTATCGTTTACTAGCTGCTGACCGTAGCTTCGCCCGCGTGGCTTTATCTAAAATAAAAGTAACCTAAGTAGTAAATAGCCTAAAATACTCCTTTCCTATTCGATACACAACACAGTCAATAAATCGACACTAAAGATCCCTGGAAATATACTCGAAGCCAACATTGCTATAAAGACATGGCTTCAGGACCTAACCTATGATGAAACAGAAGATCTCTTGTGTCCCTTGAAGTAACTAGCACTCAAACGTTACTCTCATAGTCAAGATGATACTCAAATAGTCAAGACCTTTCCCGGCCCCTGTCTTAAACTTTCTAACACCCCCACACACACGCTTCTCTTCCACCCTTCCAATTAATAATGCCAACATGTTTACTTACGTCTCTTACTTATGTCTCTAATTACGCATGTTGATATCTTCTTTGACTTTTTTTTGTTTTTTTTTTCGTTTTTATACATATAATATATATTTTTATTTTATTGTTTGTTATTATGATTTTATTTTTGATTTCTGAATAATATTATTTCATATTTTCAAAATTAATTATTACTTGTATCTTGCTGTGCTGTGTCACGCTGAACTGTAAATCAATCTGCCTTTCCTATCTCTATTGGGCCACCAAGATACAGGCTGTGCCTAGTTTGGGGCCCACGGCTACTTGTACTTATGCACTCCTTCAATTAACATTGTTCCAGTTTACAAATGTTTCCTAACTTATGTGTGTCAATAAATTGTTTTTTTATTTTTATTACATCAGCTATCTGCCCGTCAAAATCGGTCCAGCCGTTTCAATTTAGCCGTTGACATTGCAAACAACTTCAATTTTATTTATTTGTATAGATTAACTTTATTTAATAAATTCTGCATCTAACCCAACAAACTGTTACCGTCAAATCGTTAAATGACAAAAACATATTACAACCGTTTGTAGGTAACCGTGATTATCACAATCACGTTATCTTGGGCACTTTAACAAACAAGAAGCGACAACACAACCAATGGAGCATTCTTATTTATCGAGTGTCGACTCATGCGCTCAGTCTACTTATGGTCACTGTCGCGATCGGTACGCCTACAAAGTACTACACAACATTCTTACGGCTTCCGCCATATTTAATCCCAGTGCTTCTAAAATGCATCAAAATGGTGATATTTAAACTTGAAAATTGTCGCCGGGATACTAAAAAGACGGAAATATTCGCGCTTTTTGTTGAACCTAATCATCCGAAGAGGTTTTTCAAGTACAGTTGACCACAATCCCGCGCGTTCCGGGATTTTAGGTTTGTGTTCTGGAACTCTGTGGATCACCGACAAGCCATATCTAGATAAAAACCCTGCTCGCGTTTTGTTTTTGGTGTTTTATTCGAATTTGGAATGCGTTTTTGAAAATAATTATGGATTTTTGATTGAATTAAAAACTTTTTATTGGTTGCGCGCGTAAAAATTTAATGACATTAACTGTTAAAAATGGAGAAGCATATTGGAATTGGAGGGAATGGTGGAAGCAAGTACACGCAGGTTCACTCCTACGGGAGCATGAGCTCGAGGAGTGACGACGACATGACAGTTCACAGCCAATTATTTCCTTACCACAAGAAAATGGTCGTTGAAAGAGAGATTTTGTATGAAGAAGAACATCCTCCGTTTCAACCTTTAATAGCAACGACTAGATTGTTTGGTAAGGCGAGGTTCACTTGTCTGCTGTTGCTCTACGTCATATTCTACATGGTGTACTTGGCATCGGGAGCGCTGGTCTTCTCAGCGTTGGAGGCACCCTTGGAGAATCAGATACGGCTTGAACTCATAAGAGCCAAAACAGACTTTCTGGTGCGCTATCCGGATATCCTGGGTAAATATTATTTTTTTTTACTTTCACTTGGTTCTTTTCCCTCTGAGTGTCGTAGACGATGATTTAAGATGGACAACTGTCTTTTGCTCGTCATAATTTTGACCATTCGTCTCTAAATCTATTTTTACTGTAATTCTACCAGCCATCAAAAGACCATGTTCGTTTCCTTTTACTTAATGAAAGTTCTACGGAACACATGCGTAAAATGGTTCCTCCGCGGTGAGGTAACTACCCACAAAGCCAGTATTTTGCAGAAATGAGCGCTATTGTGCAAGCAGTGGGTAAATATTTCATATGCCTGCAATACAGGCGTACAATGCAGGCTTCTTCTTATGTAGATCGAATAGAATTTATGTACGATATCCCAAGAAAGCAGAAATGTTGACTAATTATCTCGTGTTACAGCCAGTTTGATATTTCCTACACATCCTTAAAGTTTTACTTTCCTCTGCACTATAGCTCGTGCGGATTGGTCATAGATTCATATTTAGCCGGACATATAATATTATCACCCGGAAAGCCTGAGACACTCGTTCTTAAAATAAAATAAAAAATTATACTTTTATTTGGGTATTTATTTAGTTACTGTTAAGGCTCGTGCAGACTGGGGCAATATCGCGGACGCGACAAGGGTCGCGACGTGTGTCGCGCCCGCGATATCTCTCCAGTCTGCACGAGTCTTTATGTAAACAGGTGGCAAATGTGTAAAACACAAAAAAATGCCTTGCATTTTGTCAATTCGACCACATTAATAGCGTTATTAACATTGTCGAGGAATTCCTTTCAAAATACTTCGGGTTGTGAAAGAAAATGTGTGACGCAAATTGTGTGCAGGTATAGGTAGGTAGGTAGCTAGGGTCCGTGACCTGCATTACCTGAACCTCTTACGAAGAAGAAGAGGGGAAAGGGGTCGGGTTTAGGGTTGCCTGGTGTCCGGCTTTTTACAATCGTCTCCGGCCAAATATATACAAGGCCGGCCGGCTTTTGTTAGGCCAACAAAAGTACTTACAAATTACTCTAGTAAGGGCCGCGAACTGGCTAACTGCTCGAGCAGTCCGAGCAGGACTGCTCGAGCAGTTAGCCATTGATCAACATAGACGGACCGCTCTTGCAGACTGCTTGACTTGCACTCTGCTTGAACGCACGACTGCCCGAAGCAGTTGCAACTGCTCGAGCGGTTTCGTGTCTGTGTGTACGTAGAAGACTGTAGTTATCTATGCAGTCGCAGCTTGAAGCAGTCCATCCTGACTGCTTCAAGCAGTTCGTGTAAGGCGGACCTAAGAACAAAATGTGATTCATATCATCATCATCATATCTGCCTAGCCTTTTCCCAACTATGTTAGGGTCGGCTTCCAGTCTAACCGGATGTAGCTGAATACCAGTATTTTACATGGAGCGACTGCCTATCTGACCTCCACAACCCAGTTCTGGGTAACACGATATCCCTTGGTAAGACTGGTTGTCAGACTTTTGGGCTTTTGACGACCCGTAACACCTGTCAAAGATCTACAAAACAGCCGGGACCAACTGCTTAACGTGCTTTCCGAGGCACGGAGGAATCTTGGTATGAAAACATGGTCACCCATCCACGGACCAACCGTGGCAAGCGTAGCTTAACCTGATCAATCGACCCGTGCGGTGATTAATTTAACCTTAACTCGTGATTCATAATAACATAACATATTTAAATTAAGAGTAAAGTAAGTCTCAATGAATAAAAGCTCGTGCAGACTGGGGCGATACCGCGGGCGGGACAGGCAACTCACTGGTAACTAAATAAATACAAAGAAAAAAAAAACCAGTGTCACAGGCTTTCAGGGCGAAATGTCCGGTTAAATATGAATCTATGTCCGGCTTTTCTATTTTTGGGCCTGGCAACCCTATAGTCGGGTTCTGCAGAGCACTGACTGTACAAATGAAAATTTCTGTAAGTAATTTTGATATTTTTATCTAGAAAAACACTAGTTATTATTATATACTTTAGTTCGGACTACACATACATGTACACACAATCCATATAGTATTAGTAACAATGACTTAAAAACTATGTTAGTAAACTTTTACAAACTAAAACAACTAATAGCAACGTGGCCCAACACGCGTTGGCACGTGCCTCCGTACCCAGTGCCTTATGAAGGGACTGTCAATTTTGTCTAATAATGTTTCAAGGATGTTATTTGATGTCTAATGTATCCATTATCTATTTTCATAAAAGCGAAGCTTGACATTTTAGTAATATTGGTAGGTACTGGTAAACATTTAAATAAATTGACGACTTATTTATCGGTGAGAACCTATTTATCAACCAACCTAAATTGTTTACAAACCGTTTGATTAAGTTATCTTATTTATATAATCATTATTTGAAACAAGTACCTAATAACGTATAAAGGTTACCTTGTTACTATGGTGATTAATAATTAAAATAAAGTAGAAAATATACCATAGAAGTGTATTCATTAACATGGGATTCCATAGGCTTCCATCAACATATTATTATAGAAAAAAATAAGTCCTTGATTTTAATATTATTAACATCTGCTAGTTTAACATGTCTTAAATGTGTCTCGTCTTATCTGCAAACATCCAATATCAAGTATTTATCTTAATAACTTTGATCAGCAATAAAATAAATTGACCTTTCCGTATCACAAAGATCTTTTTAATTCAAAATGTTATCTTAGGATATTAACACGAAAACATACGTTATCACGTGAGAAATCTATTTTATTTTTTTTATAAAAGTTTCTTTCGATCATAAATTATAATTTGCCGCATTTTAATGTCCAGCAGTTGTAGGTCAGACAAGTGATATTAATATCACTATAGATTGTGTGTGACCTACTGCTAGACATTAAAATTAGGTAAATCAATAGTATTATTTAGTATTTAAATAAGTAATTAAGTTAAGTTTTAGTGCCAGGCCGCCACTGCCTCTTAGGCTGGCATATCTTACTTTAATTAAACTTGTATAAAATAATTAAGCATTTTCACTGACGTACCACCACCGTCAATCCGGTTTTTCAATAATAATGCAATGATTAGTTTGTTTGTTTATTTGTTACGTTTTATCTACTAAACTATTTTCTTTTTTTTTTCTTTTTTTATTAATGGGGTTATATGTTTGTTACCTTAGTTTAAACAACTCCTTCCACAAACTATAATTTCTTCGAAATTCTTCCGAATCCATTTCTATAGCCCCGGGTGAAGCTTATATATCGACTCATATTTCTTCTCGCACGAAGATCCATACGATGTTCTCTCAAGAACATTGAAAAACAAAGTAAGGCGAGCCATAATAATAAAGAATTTGAAGAAATATAGCAGAAAAGAACACAAAAAAATCTCACTTGATCTTGATAAAGTAGCTTCTTTGCTATCGTGTAATTTGACGTTTAGTTTTGATTCAACTACTCGATACATAACTGTCAGATGGCGTGTGGAGTACGAATCTTTCGATCGAAATTAGTGTCGTTTTGAACCACCGCACGATCGTGCGCTAGTGTCGGATTAAAGAGTATGGATCGTCATTTATTTCGAATCTAATTCGATTGATTCAGTACTCGATGCTGTCGGGAGTACCCTGAACCTAACCTACAATTTATGAAAACTAATTTTGCTTACTTTCAATAAGTTGTGACAATAAAATGTGCATTCTCTGTACACTTAAATTAGGCATGTTATATTAATATTGTACGTGTGATAATAATAGTTATGTAGAGCCTAGAGTAGGTGCCCAGACCTACGTTAACTGTTTCAGCACAATTTTAATTACGACTAGGTGCTGCCCGAGGCTTCGCCAGGGTGGCTTTTTCGAATATAAAATTAGCCTAATAACATCAGATATCTGCCAGTGAAAGTCCCATCAAAATCGGTCCAGTCGTTGCGGAGATTAGCCGGAACAAACAAACAGACAGAGAGCTGTCTGACAAAAATGTTAAAAAAATATATATAAGGACCGTATATATATATGTATTTATTTGCCATCATCATTTAATTACCATAATTATGAATTTAGTAAAACACTTATTTTGAGGTATGGAACCCTAAAAACGACTGTAATCAAATACAAATAAATTAACCGTCGGATGGATACCCTTCCACTATTGGTTATAGGAACTCATTAATACTTACTACGTTAACTTTTGTCCAAAAGTCTTAAAAATGACGTTAAAGTTACGTTTTATTTAATTACCAATGTATTGATAAAGGGACACGTTTCAACAAATTACATTAGGTATTAGTATATGACATTTGTTGAACAGACACGCTCTTGACATAATTTGTTTGAGGACATTACGTTAATGGTGTCATTTAATTAAACAACAAACACGTATTTTGTTGAATTATCTTAAAACAACTTTGTGGCGAGCTTTGTTTGTGATTCGAAATTATAGTATTCTGCTTTTAGCAATTTTATAATTAGAATCTAAATACTACACCAGAGGTGTACCTATAGTACATCTCTGCCCAACCCTTCGGGGAAACAAGTGACGTTATGTTGTTATGTTAATATGTTTACGTACTGTAAAAAAAAAATTGCAAAACATATTTTCCCATAGTCAAAAAGAAAAACCAATTAAATTATTTAATTAAATAATAGGTAAATGTATAAGGGTAACTTAATATTAATATTTCTTTTGACATAAACAGAGTTTTTGAAATTGATCAAATCACTTTTCAAAAAATACCAAATGTTTAAGCTCTGTTTAACTATCGTGAGTATACGTAAATATATATAATTATATCTATTTAGGTATAACTCATGTTCAAGTTACAGATTTCATATATTAAGTTGAACATTTTGCTCCTATATGCCTGTACAAAAAACTCAAATAAGGTTTAGGCCTATTACAAGTAAAAATTTAGAGAAATTAAATAATTCTTTGGCCAGTGCATTATGTGTTCAGAGATTTAATAATATTTGTGACCCAAATGAGTTCTACGCCGAGTTCTTTTCACTATTAAACACACAATTTAATGACACTTTTCCACTAAAGACTAAAAGTATTTACACAAAGTTCGTATTTAGTGATTGGGCGACTCCAGGTATTCGTAAAAGCAGGGAAAATCTTTTTGAACTTTATGGCAACATATGAATAATACAAGCTTTCATCAATATGTTGCAAAATATTCTAAAATTTTTAAAAGTGTGTGCAAAATAGCTAAAGCTCTTTATATTAGCAATAAAATAAAATCAGCTGATGATAAAATAAAAACTACCTGGCAAATAATAAATAATGAAACAGGTAGGAAAAAACAGCGTAATACTGAATTAAATTTAGAAACTGCACATGGGCCCATCACTTCAGAGGTAGAAATAGCTCAGGAATTTGAAAACTTTTTTGCTAATATTTCCCTTAAAACTACTGAAACTTTAAATTCCTCACCCGCGCTCTCGGCTGCCTTACTTAGAAAGAATGTAAAAGTATGCCCTTTGGAATTTAGGTTCCAACATACAAACCCCCAGGCTGTTATAAAAACTTTTAAAGATCTTAAAATTAAATTAACAGAAGATCTCTGGGGCATGTCTGTAAAAGTCTGTAGATCTATAATCGAAACCATTGCGCCCTATTTAGCTTTTATATTTAACACCAGTGTGGATCAAGGAGTCTTTCCGGATCTCATGAAACACAGTAAAGTAGTTCCTTTGTTCAAATCCGGAGATAGTAAAGAACCCAATAATTATAGGCCTGTGTCAATTCTGCCAGTTCTCAGTAAGGTGTTTGAAAAGTTGATGCTCAATCAAATGTTACGTCACTTTAATAAAAAATCCATCTTTCATGAACAGCAGTACGGTTTCACTAAAGGGCGTTGTACCACTGACGCCGG
The DNA here is from genome assembly GCA_963921375.1 of Tiliacea citrago. Classification (NCBI taxonomy): domain Eukaryota; kingdom Metazoa; phylum Arthropoda; class Insecta; order Lepidoptera; family Noctuidae; genus Tiliacea; species Tiliacea citrago. Next base: position 3,590,855 of record OY992793.1, read on the forward strand.
TGTTACCCTAATAAAGAACATTTTTAACGCCTGGGAGGAAGCACAAGATGCCATTGGAATCTTTTGCGACCTCTCTAAAGCGTTCGATTGCGTGAACCATGAGACACTTTTGCTGAAACTAGAGCACTATGGGATTAGGAATGCAGCTCTTGATTTACTAAGATCATACCTAAAAGATAGAAAGGTTAAAGTCCAAATAAACGGCGTTAACTCATTAGGGTCTGAAATGGCAATGGGCGTTCCTCAAGGTTCGATATTGGGTCCATTCCTCTTTTTAGTTTACATTAATGATTTACCCCAATTACTTCAAAATCAACCGAAGATGGTGTTATTTGCTGATGACACATCATTGATCTTTAAAATAGATCGACGATCACAAAATCTTGACGAAGTGAATAACTCTATTCTTCAGGTCCAAGATTGGTTTACGGTAAATAATTTGGTACTAAATGAAAAAAAAATCAAATGTATTAGATTTAAATTACCTAATGTTAGAAGTAGCGAATGTGATATCATATTGAACGGAGAAAAACTGGAATTTATTAATCAAACGGTTTTCCTAGGAATCACTATAGACGAGAAACTGCAATGGGGACCACATATAACCTCTCTGGCGGGGCGGCTAAGCTCGGCCGCTTATGCTGTTAGAAAGATAAGACAGCTAACAGATAAAGAAACCGCGCGTTTGGTTTATTTTAGTTACTTCCACAGCATTATGTCGTATGGCATTTTACTGTGGGGTCGGGCTGCTGACATTGAGTCCATCTTTATTTTGCAAAAGAGAGCTGTCAGAATTTATAATCTCCGTCGCCGCGAATCTCTTAGGGAACTATTTAAAAGGATTAATATTATGACGGTACCTTTTTTTTTTTTTTTTTTTTTTTTTGGGTGGTAAATCATCAAATAACTTCTCCCGCTCTGGGCGGAGCGGGAGGGCGTGTCAGACTTTTACTGACTAAAACCCACCCGTGTTCCTTCCGTTGCCTGTGTGCCAGGGCCCGATATCCCTTTCGGACAAACTCGCAACCCCGGCAGGCATTGGTCCTGACGGACCCCGTCAGTTTGTGCTGACATCTCTTTGAGGCGCGCGTGGAACACAATGCGCCGTCGACCCGGGCCTGGTCCTAATCGGATGGCGAGCTACCCATCGCTCACCGTCCGCAGGCCCGCGCCTACGGTGGCCGGAAATCGGCTTGCGACTCCCGACGCCCGGGGCGTCTCCTGCGGCGACTAGGGGCATGAGGGCGCGAACCTTGTCTCACCCTCACGCGTTCCGCCTCCTCCTTCGCTAGCATAACTGCTTCGCAGAAGGAGGTGACGGCCTCCCATGCACTCTCGCTCCGAACCATGGCCTGAACCAGGCCCGGACGCGAGAGATCGCCGCCGCCGATCGCCTCCGTGAGGACACGGCGGTGCTCCGCCCAAGCTGGGCAGACCTCCACCGTATGCTCCACCGTGTCCTCCGGGCGATCCACACAGTGGTGACACCCGGGCGTTTCCTCCCGCTTAATCCTAAACAGGAACCTCCCGAAACATCCATGTCCGGTGAGGACCTGCGTCAGGCGGAAGGTAAGGACGCCGTGGCGCCTCTCCAGCCACTCCTCAAAGAGGGGACTTATCGCCACAATTGTGGCGTGCCCAGCGCTGGGTTGCGACAATCGCACTCTCCATGTCGCCATGAGATCCCTCCGGAGCTCCGTCCGCTGTGCCGCAATTTCTTGCGGCAGCGGAGTTATGCCCCGGAGTTTCGCCTCTTCGCGCCACACCCAAATGTGCGCGAGGACTTTCGCCTCCAGATCCCATGGCGGCAATCCGGCAAGGAGGCTCGCCGCCTCACGGGAGACCGTGCGGTATCCCCGTACCATCCTGATGGCCATGACCCTTTGGGACGCGTTCAACCGCTGCGCTGGTCGCAGCCTCAGAGAACGCGCCCACACCGGTGCCCCGTAAAGGGCCATGGACCGCACAATCCCCGAGTAGAGCCTCCGGCAGGAGGCGTTTGGACCCCCTAGATTGGGCAGGAGCCGCTTCAAAGCAGCCCCGGCCCGCTCCAGTCTGGGAGCCAAACGTCGAAAATGCTCCACGAAGTTCCACCGGCTGTCGAGGACGAGTCACAGGTACTTCATCGTCGACTCGACGCCGATGTGAACCCCTCCCGCCGTTATCTGGGAACCCGACAGTGGCGCGTTCCGAGGACCATAAAAACACATGGCCTCGGACTTGTGCAATGCCACCTCGAGTCCTAATTGCCGGATCCTATCGACGATTGTCGCAACCCCACGTGCCGCCAGTTCGGCCGCCGCCTGATGCGAACTCCCTTGTGCCAGGACTAGCGTGTCGTCAGCGTAGCAGACTACGCTGACGCCACTAGGGAGGTCGGCGCGCAGCACCCAGTCGTACCCGATGTCCCACAGATGCGGCCCCAGGACCGATCCCTGTGGGACACCGCACGACATCTCTCGCCGGTTCCACTCTCCGTGGTGACCGGGGTAGATGACGGCCCTGTCCGTCAAATAGGCCTCGACCACACGACAGAGGTAGGTCGGCATCCGGTGATACCGAAGTGCCTCCCTAATGCAACTCCAGGGCAGGGTATTGAAGGCATTGGCGATGTCAAGAGACACCGCCAAGACGACCCCACCCCGGGCAACAGCATCCCCCGTCGTGAGGGCTCGAACGCGCATTATGACGGTACCTTGCCAATTCATTTATGAAAATATTATGCATGTAAGGAAAAATCTACATATTTTTAACAAGATAAGCGATAGACATAATTTTAATACTAGAAATAAAGATAAAATAGATCAACCATTTTTCAGATTATCTAAAGTACATACATCTTTTATGGGGTACTGTGTTAAATGTTACAACAAAATACCTTGTGATATATTGAAATTAAATGAGAGAAAATTTAAAACACATATTAAAAGTACACTTTGTAAACAAGCATATTACAAGTTAGAGGATTATATCCAGGACAGGAATGCTTGAAAACATGCTGGTCCAGCTCCATAGGACAATCTAGAGTCTAGACAAAATCAAACTGGTTGCTATTTTTATGGTAAAATCTGTTATTTTTATGATATTGATTTTACATTCTGTGATAACCTATACTCACACACTGACTTATTTTTTTATTTTTTAAGAAAAACATACTTGTATGATGTTTGTAAATATGTGAACACCACGTATCTATCTAATAATTAAGTTATTTTTCATTGCTTAGTTTTTAATTCGTTTTACCTATTATGGTATAGTAATTTTATTCTAGGTGCATCGTCTTCACATATAATCATATAATTAATGTAATCAAACAAAATATTGTAAAACATTTTTAAAAGAGTACCGGTGGAGTTTCTTGCCCATTCTTCTCCATACGAAACTACCTTTTGGAAGGGGCAACTAGAATCAATTCTATTTTTTTGTAAATTTTGACGTTCAAAAGTGCCTCTTATGTGCCGATTTGAAATAAATGGTTTGACTTTGACTTTGACTTTAAGTTAAAAGATCCAATAGAAAACTATGAAGTAACAAACTATATGCACTCGTAATTAAATAAACAGGTTTGTCGAAGAAGGCGTTGTCCAAAGCATGTTAGTTTTAAGGTCATAGACCTACCATCAAATATTCAAAGCTGCATCCCACAAGTATTCGTTATTTTAGAACCGATTAAATAAACTGGTTTAGTATCTAAACTTTATACTTAGTATTGTGTAATAGTTTGTGGTTAAGTACCTACCTGAAGGAGTTTGAGAATCATTATGAATTGGTTACCTATAAGTATTCATTTCAAATCAAATCATTTCAATCAACCATTTATTTTGTTAAACATAGGTAAGGTTACAGATAGTATATTAACTAAAATAATCGCACTATGTTTTGCCAATATATGGCGTACAAAATTAACATATACAAGCAATTACAATTAAGGTGGCATGCCATTCAAAAATAATTCAATTTAAAATATGTCAGTTGATAAACAGGTCATTACAATTTCAGATAAATAAACACATTCACACATAATCAATAAATAAAATCATAAGTGTTTAATTAGCAAGTTGGATTCGTCATACCTCTGTTTATCAGTAGTAAACTCAGTGATGGAGTAGTAACATCTATCTACAAGAAATTTAAACAAAGACCTCTTAAAGGATCCCAGACACTCTTTATTTCTAATAGCTGCTGGTATACTATTATATATTTTTGGGCCATACCTAGCACACTTTTGCCGAAAAATGCAGTTTTATGAGAGGTAACATGAATTACAATTCATTCAGTCAGGAAATTTATTTGCTTAACACAGGTTCAGAGGATGTTACAAAAGGGTCATATGGTACACCGTATTATAACCACGCGAGGTGTGCAAATATATTTAGAACAATATGACACAATTATCCTTAATCACTTTTCATAATAAATTACATTGTCATTGAAAATATACATAGATAGTCAATTTCGTTACACATTAAATTAAATCTGAACTAATAAATTATAACAGTAATGTCAAGCAAATGAATGTCACAGTAATTGTAATTATTATCATATTTAATTAATGTACAAATATTTGCTATAATCAAAATACAATATATAATATTTATCTTCGAAGTAGTCTTTTACATTATAATAACACATTTTAATTATAGATGAGTAGGTAAGTTCTTAATGTCATTAGGCAATTTATTATAAACCATACAAATAATACTTTTATTCAGTACTTAATGCCGTTTTCTCATACGATATTTCTATGTTTAACCTTTTTTGCCACGTAATTGTCTATAATAGCTTGCAGTGGCGAAGGGTGGGTTTATGAGAAAGGTAAGCCGGAGCAAAAAAAAATGTTTACCTAGCACGGACGTGGCGCACGTAGTCCAGTTACCTAAAATCTGTGACTGACTTCCTGGCTTCAGTCTTCTATATGCAGATGTCTTCAGTCCACCTTTACCATACGTGTAAGCACTGATAGATTGAAACAGTGTCTTGCAAGTAAAATAAAAGTGGCTTTGAAAAAAGCCGTTTGTGGTGTGATCAGTGTGATAACGTTGACGTATGATGTCTACTAGACAAAACTACTTAACTAAAATACTACTGACTTATTCTACTTATAATACTGTTTATACTCTAAAGCTATTCGTCTATTCTTTCGTACAAAGTGCGCTAAGACATTATCATAAAAACCGGGATGATTCTTAATTTTTACCAATAAATGTTTTTTTTTTTAAATGGCTTGATCAGATAATCGTTCTTGATTTTGAGAATTACGCAAGTACGTATGAATTTGCTTCAAAGCCAAAAACGACCTCTCCGCGGATGCCACTGTAACGGGAAGTGTCAAAAATATACTACATAATTTTGTAATTTGTGGAAAAGTGTCACACAATAATGAATTTTGAAAATTGAGATAAAGCTCGTAAACATCTAGTTTGTTCAAAGACGGAGTTGTGTATAAGACTTTCAACTCGTTCTTTAAAGCAGTGAACTCAAATATTTGCGGAAATTTTAATAGCAAAGAAGATATTATTTCATCAGGAAATGATCTACTATAAAAACTATACTTAGATTTATTAAGTAAATTAAGAAAACTCATTTGAGAAAGTGATTGGTACCTGTGTTGTATTTGCGTCTTAACATTGTCTATTATTTCAATGAAAAGACGCCGATACATAGTTCTAGTGTCTACTTCTGTATTTAGTCGTCTACGCTGACGCGGCGGCTCAAGGAATTCCTGGACGCTGTCATAAATAAATTCAAAATTATATATAAAATCATTCGCAAGCATCATTGAATCTATTTCGCGGTTTGCCACTTCGATATCAATCTGTTTTGACTGCAATAAATTAAAAATAACGTCGGTTTTTTGAAAAATGTCTGATAAAACATGCAAAAAAAAACAAAACTGCCTGTTTTCTAACTTACTGAGGAAACATTCTGCCAACGAAAGAGATTCACTATCCCAAGATTGCGGGTTATCTAACATCGAATTAAAAGTATTAATCATGTCTAATCTACAGTTAAAAATTACATTAATAATGCGTGAGTGATAGTACCAACGGGTTTCTGATACTCCAGGCATACGGCGTTCAGCTATTTCCTTCAAAAGGTTGGACCGTTTAGTTGATTTGTTGAAAAACCGAACAATACTATTTACGTGTCCAAAAAAAGTTTTCAGTTCCTGAATATGTTCAAGGGAACGGCTAAGTACTAAATTTAATATATGAGCGTAACATGGGACAAACATTGCCATACATGCATTGCGAATTTTTGCTTGTACTCCACCGTGCTCGCCAGACATTACTGCTGCGCCGTCGTAAGACTGACCAACTAACTTATTCCTACAACGATAATGGTCAAGTATTTCTAACAACTGTTTGTATAATACTTCAGCAGTTCGACTTCCGCTAACATCGTAAAAACCTAGGAATCGTTCTTCGATTCCAGTTTCAGATAAATATCGAAAAATTACAGTCAATTGCTCCCTATGACTGACATCGGGAGTTTCGTCAATCATTACAGACAGAAATGGAGCTTTATCTATCTCGATTCTAATGTGGTCTCGTAAAACGGATGCAATACTATGTATTAAATCATTTTGAATATCACTTGAGAGACCAGAAAACGCGGGGTTCTGAACTGAAGAACATAGTTCCAAATGAGAGTCCATTACGGTGTCATACTTGCTCAGATATAACAAGGTTTCAATATAGTTACCGCGGTTATCAGAATTCGGACGTTCATCGTGGCCGCGAAAAGCTACTTCTTGTTTACCTAACAAAATAACGGTGTCAATAAACCGTTTCATTAAATTCCTATTTCGAGCTACTTTCCTATTATGAGCTTCATGCGAATTAGTGAAAAATGGTTCTATCCTACTATTCCCGAAGTCATGTACATCTAAACAGCTACGAATATGCTTTTCAGTCTGCACATGTTTTTTTGATGAATTCGTCAGATTATTAATATCTGTAAAACCCCTTTATTCCATAAACTACTAGAATCTGAGAAAAGTAAACATGGAAAACAAAACATCTTATTTAATTTACAACTACCAGATATTTATCGTAAAGGGAAACATTAAAATGTTTGAAAAACCCATCGCGTCGTTTGTAGTTTATAGTCATATTTGGTCGAGCACGACCTAGCCTAATTATGTGTTTCTTATTTTCAAAACTTAACATTGAAAAGCATGTTTCCTCACGAAGCAAATAATCTGTCACACAACTATCTAAAACTATTAATGCCGCCATCCTACTAATAACTTTTCAAATCTACTCTAAAAAAGTAATTTCAACTTGCTAATCTATCGACTTACCACAAATTCCTAATTACAACGACGGCGAACGCACAATTTCACAACAAACTCACGATAATCAAATTCTAATTGTTACACTAATACTACACTAATAACTTATATGAATACAACGAAAAAAATGCTAATTAACTACAAGTATCAACAAAATTAAAGTTTATAATTTTATTAACTATTTACGTCAATCGTCAACAAACATTTAAAATTATTGTCCGAGAGCGTGGAGCGAACTTCGTCCCTCCCCCCGTCCCGAACCAAACCGAACGCTTACGAAATTCAGCGAACGGACCTATATTCCTACACTGTACCTATCATAACTCGACTTATTCCGGCTTAATATTGCCTCAAAAAACAGCGTGTCACGTGACGTGAAGTGACGTCATGACGAGATTATTTTGTATAGAAATTGATGTTTTCATAACCCGGGCGGACAACGAGTTATACTGGAGGCACTAGAGCAAAATTGGCGCGCACTTTAAACGTTTTGTTTTCGTTGGAATATAAAGACAATTTTTTTAATGTAGGTTGGGGTTTTGTAATACTTTAATTGTATGGTGTAAGTATTAAATACATTCAGTGTGATTATTAAACACTGCTGAGAACTACTGACTGTCATAATTTCCTAAGGGAAGCCGACAGGAATCGGGTTATTCCTTAGCTACGCCCCTGATAGCTTGTAATAATTTGTAACTGGTATATAAATATTTTCAACGAAATTAGTTAGCTCTTGTACATAGTAACCGATATAAGGTGTTTAAAAATGTACTCGACAAACTTTAATGAGTGCTTTAGCACTTTTTGTGCAAAAAAAAATCTGCTGCTCCATACTAAAGTTTAATATATACTGTTCTAGACTGTACGGGACAGTTGATTTTTTTTTGAGATTTCATAGTTGGTCCCATAGTAAAAGTTAAAGCTTTATACGTTAAGCTCGATGTTCTAAACTCTAAAGCACTCCTTAAAGTTTTTCGGGTTAGTTTTGAAACACCTTAAATAAGTAGATACTATCAACGAAAAATGTTGAAGTAATTACCGGCTACCCCTTTAGGTCGGTTATTTAGAAAATGTTTGATTGGATTAATAAATAACGGGTGTGAAAATACGAAGCCGAAACTTACTTGTTCTACCCGGCATTATGTATTTTTTTCTGTACTAGACCATATCTGGGAACCTTCTGGTTATGGAGATATTAAAGATCAAACTTGCAAGTTGTTTTACGAAAAACAGGGGGTAATTCGGAACACACTATCAGAAGCAATAGATTTTGACATTTCGACAAAATTCATTGCATTATTTTCGTTGTTGAGCAGACATATTTTTCGAACATACGAACCAATGGATTAGCAATATAGCTCAAAAGCATTCAGATTGAGATGGATAGTGTATTACCCAATTAAGGTGCAGATAAAAAGGTTATAACTTAACTTTAAATACGGGACAAATCCTGTACAGTTGCGTGTACCCATGTGGATATGCACTAGGTTATGCGTGCCATACATCGTCGCTGTCATTACAAAAAGTCATATGTAAAAACAGATTGTTTCAGAAAAAATAAAAAACAAAAAAAAATATGTGGAAAGGTATATTTTTATTATGTCTATCCAAATGTAACATCCCTGTAAACAAAATGAAGCTAGAAACATATTATAGATATTTGTAACAATACGTCCTTTTTTTTTAGAAAAAAAATTAACATAAGTATGACCTTTTAAAATGACAGTGACGCAGTCAATGCAGCGACGACATTACGCACTACCATAAACAACGGATTTTCACACCAAATATTTAAATAAATTCGCAGAAATTATTTTCAAATTTACTTAGTTTTTTGACGTACAGAATGCGTAGATGACGGCTTCGTGCAGTGTTTTTACGCCCTGTATTTACGAATATAAATAAGTTCAATGTTTCTAAAATAAAATAATAAAAATGAGTCATCAAACTACATGGTACACACGGCTACACATCAAGCTATACATTTCCAGTATACTCTGACCTCTCATAGTACGGAAATCCTATACAATGCGAGATCAGCTTATACTGGAAATGTATAGCTTGATGTGTAGCCGTGTGTACATACAAGGCCACAAAGTTAATAACTGACAATTTATATTTAAAGTTCATTCGAACTCCCATGACCGAAATGTCATAACGTAGGTATTTAAATAAAAAAAAAACCTTGAAGTAGCAGTTCTGTAGAAGTTTAGAATCTATTTATACAGTAGGTATCTATATTCAGACATGGAAATTTACAAAATTAAATTTTTTGATAGCATTATAAATCCGTTCAGTGTTGTTTTTTTTGTGTCTACCTGTTGTGTTTGTTAATGTTTTTAACTAAAGTCGTATGCAAATGACATCGATCAACAAGCAATACTTGGCTTCGTAAAAATGCTGTAGAACAACTTTCTACATCAGACACTACTTAGGTATTTAATTTGTCCTTGGGATTAAAATCATTACAAAAAACATTTTAAGGAAGAAAGTGTTAGGTTTTGTTCGTCTGATTGGCCTACGCCTGTTCTAAATTCAAAAATAAACAAAAATATGATGTTTAAATGTTTAAAGACATATTAATTAATATTCTGTTTCATTTAATAGCTGCAATGCTGCAGCAAACCATTTATACTAAAAGTCTTTAACAGAGAAACTACAGAGTACGCTTGAATGCAGAGGTATCAAAGCATATTGGTACCTACTCTGCAATATGGGCAGCCATGTTGCCGGCTCACTGGGTCGACTCTAAGTAAGCGGGCGATCGCTGCTCACAGCTAGACTCCTTTTATTTCCTATTTTTATTCAATTTAAATGCAAGGGAAATATCTTATTTAATCGTAAAAAGAAAGTGCCTGTAGTCATAGCTATTTTTTATTTCCTAAAAGTACTAAGTAAATTAAAGACTTTCTAGGCATCAAACCGAATTACCTTTGCCAGAAAAAAAAACTGAGTTATTTAGGGCGGGTTTCGTAAATAATTTCCATAATTTAATAAGAAATAGGATAGGGAATATTTTTGGATCTAAAACGTTTTATTTTTGTTTTTCATTTTGCTGTTCACTGTTCATTTATCATATTTATGAAATGTGCGTCAAATAAGTAGAAACTCGCCTTGCGTTGTTGTTACTAACGAGAACCTGGCCATACAGACTCAGACTGGCTGGAAAAACACCGACTCGTTTGTTTTTTTTTACGTATCACTGTTCTAGGATTTCCTAACATTCTTCTGTTAAAAGTGTTTTTGTTTTTTTTGTTCGTTAAATTTGTCTACAGATTTGCTCGATTTTTGGCTATCGTTATTATTTCGATACGTTCTATTTTGACGATCAATTAGATCTGTCAGCTTGTTAGAAAGAAAAAGAACGAAAGAAAGAAAAAAACATATTATCACAGAAAACATAGGTACGTAGGTACACACGGCTACACATCAAGCTATACATTTCTAGTATAAGTACGCTGACCTCTCATTGTACGGAAATCCTACACATTGCGAGATCAGCTTAAATTGGAAATGTATAGCTTGATGTGTAGCCGTCTGTACTATTGATTCCTATTTACTTGAATTATTTTAAAACTGCTATTATTCTTATTTTATTTCATAAAATTCTTGTGCCCGACGGGTCAATGTGAACTTTGTAACTTGAAAAAACATACGTAATAAGCAATAAAGATTTGAATTTAAATAGTTAAAATTTTGAAAAACTCGCGTATATTATATAAAAATCAAATTAGCTACAATACTTAGAAATAGCTGTGGTATGGGGGGCCCACAGCACAGCGCTAATTTGCAGTGGTCACCCAAAAATCACGTACGGAAACCAAGTCAGGTATTTAACATTACATTGATGTGATGATGTGATTCATAAAATAATTAAATCAAATCAAAAGTCATTTATTCAAACTAGGCTTAGAATCAGCACTTTTCGAACGTCAAAATTAGATAAGACAGTCCCCCAAAACGCCCACCCTTCACCACTTCTTAGTGCTTTAGCTGGGAAGAAGAAGTGGCGCAACAAACTCCCCAGCCAATTAATATTTGGCGATCGACAAAAAGTAGGTACGATGTGGATCGTCTGTTGCTGACACATTTACACAAAGATATTTTAGATAGAGACTATAGAGAGGCTATCAGAAGTAATGTCATAGAAAAATTGTGATCCCATGTCTCAGTGACGCCATCTAGCGTAATATAGCAAAATTCAATATAAGCTAAGTTTGACAGGATACACTTTTACCGACACCAACCTTTGATTACGAACCGTCAAATAGTTTGAAACATTTAAAAAAAAAAAGTATTTTATCTACATTCTGGGTAAGTTACAAAATATTAACGAAAATAAACCGTGTAAAATTAAGTCTAGTCGTTTTATCACTACGAGACTTGCAATACCATATTGCATAATTAGGCATATAGGTACTTCGAAAATTATTTATTTTGGTGGACACGAATGCGACTTGACATGCAGGCGTACCACACTAGACTGAGCGACTTTTGCCCACTAGGACAAATGTATCGGATTACGATTTTGTTCTCTATGTCCCGTCTATTGTTAAGTAAATAATTTAATGACTTTGCATTTACACGAATTTGTTTGATCACACGTCTGGGTCATCAAAAATCGAGCCAATCTGTAAGCACCCTTAATTAGTTGAACATGTTGCTAAGCTAATCATGCAACTGGTTTTGTCAAACACTGCCAGATGTCTCATTTAATGCAAATTTTGTTTTCAAGACCGACGAGAACATAATCATTTTAATGTACAGCTGCGTCTAGGGTCATCGGGTTGGGTTATTCTCCAATAGCCTGTTTTTAAAGCTTAACATAAAATCTCGCCTGTATTCCCTGAAGGATTAGGCAGAGGTGTACCTTTCGCTAGTAATGTTTAAGTCCCATGTAACAGGGGCAAGCCTATTGCCACTAACCGGTCACAAATCCTGACTCCGGGCTGCTACTGAGAAATTCCAGATAGAAAACCCAATAACACTTCCTCATGCTCAGCATTAGGGCTTGGGACCACTACTAGAACAACGAGGCCGTCCAGCATTAATTACTTACCATAATTATTTCCAAAATCTCTTCCTGAGTTTCTTTGCCGATATTCGTATAGTCTAGCTCTGTAGTTGCGTTAAGGCTCTTACAGACACGCGATATCGCGGGCGCGACAGGCACCGACATAGAAATTGTGCTACTGGTGTCGCGTCGCGCCCGCGATATCGCACCAGTCTGTACAAGCCTTTACGCAGAAGAAAATTTTATTGATTGCGCTGATCAATATTAATTGTCTGAAAAGATTTTTAAACATGCTAATGCTATGCTAATTTTCTAGGTACATATAGTTTATAAAGGGTTTATTATATTATGACTTCATCTGCCGAGCCTTTTCCCAACTTTAATAAATAAATAAATTCACTTAATTCAGGTAAATAACACCCATTGCCAAACATAAATTAACAGAAATAGACCATAGCCTTTCACTCACACATCCAAATCACATACCATTTATTACAAACTATCCAAACAGACAAAAACCCAAAATAAAATTGTGACCAAATATAAAAAAAAACGATAATTAAAATAAAATATAAAATGTCAAAATCTACAAAAATTAAAAACTACTAACCTATGTTGGGGTCGGCTTCCAGTATACTAGGATGCAAATGCCAGCCGGGACCAACGGCTTAACGTGCTTTCTGAGGCACGGAGGGGTCTTGGTGTGTGAAGATGTTGACCCATCCACGGACCAACCGCGGCACGCATTGCTTAACCTGATTTATCGACCCTTATCGACTAGAATCAATTCAATTTTCTTGTAAATTTTGAAGTGCGAAAGTGCCTTTATGTGCTAATTGGAAAAAAAATTGTCTTAGACTTTAATGCTTCAAGATAGTGCAAGCTGCCGCCTTACCTACTTAGAAACTCGGTGCCATACAAATAATTAGAAGTTAGTTTTGTATAGTTTAGAAGCATTTTTTCAATTTTGTAAATGTGAGTACCATGGAGCCATTTAATATTATATGTTATGATATAGGTTGACATATAAAACTTGACAGTTGAGAGTATGTCATGCTCACTTATGTCTCGCTGATGATAGCGCCTGGATCATTCGGTTCCCTACAAAGTGGTTGAGCTGGATGGTGCTGATTCACACGCCATGTTCGTGAACGGGCGGCGTCAGTTGATACTGGTCATTTCTTAACTGCCGGGGCTTATCACACTAATATTATAAAGGCGAAAGTTTGTGAGTGTGTGTGTGTGTGTGTATATTTGTTACTTCTTCACGCTCAAACGGCTGGACCAATTTTGATAAAATTATATAGTATAGAGCTAGCTGACGGGATCGAGACTTACGCGGGTGAAACCGCGGGGCGCAGCTAGTTTGTAATATATATTGAATTGTTTTTATTTTTTTTACATTGTTTTCACATAGAGAGGCAACAAGAATAATGTATCTACTCCAGGATTTTGTAATATCTTGATTTAAAAGAGAGTCCTTGGAGTTTCTTGTATGTTCTTCTCCATAGAGATCTACGTTTTGGAATGGGCAAATAACTTCAACTTTCTGACTAACTGACCGACTCTATAACAATTCAAAAGTGCCTGTAATTGGTTTATTTGAAATAAATGCTTTGAGTTTGAGTTTGAAATCAATGGCATGAATCCCCAAAAACTAAATCCAGCAGCTTTTCTATGGCCATTTTACCATTGTTTCGAATTACAATGCGTGGGAAACAGTGTGGGCTGTATAATCCCACGTCTGGTAATAGATTTAGCCGCCCGGTTTGTTCGGCTCGGTGGACTTGGCAAACTAAACCGCTGAACGTGATCTCGTTTTAAAACAATGTGTTATATATCACTAATACAATGTGCTTACATTATGTATTTATTGTTATAATTAGTTACAACAGACATCACCCTGAGATAAATTTTCTTTATCTTTACTCTAGCACGCTGAGAGATTACTTCCGTACAAAAAGAAGTACCCACTTACTTATTTTTCTCTTTACACATAGATCAGTATACAAGTGAAATAAATGGAACTCCACACGTAGAAAATGTTATGTTGATTGAAAGAATACTTCCATTTTTTGTTTTATCTGTGTGGACACAAACCTTTTTCTTTGTATTGATACCTTGTTCTGTGTACCTTTAAGCCTGTGTCAACTTTCCCTTCTTTTGATATGTAATCTGAAATGTAGGTCTGTGTACTTTCTTTATTTAAACTATGTTTTGTGTTTTTTCGTAGCGGAACGCTACGCGGTGCTACGCTATACTTAAGCCTAATAATTACGCGGTTTCCAAAACTCCTCTCCTACCTTAAAAATTTTCAAAATCTAGTTTGATTCAGTAGGCATATCTTAGGTTGGTTGTTTTTAGTGGTTCATCAAAATAACAAGGGCCAATAAATAATAAATCCAATCAAATAAACATACAGATATAACAATTATAGCGTTTTGACAAAAAAATACTCTGTGTGAGAGACTGGCGTCCATACTAGGACGCCCTGGTGGCGGATCACCAGGCTCTCACTCCGAATTTAATCTAATGCAAGCACTTTCTTTTGGTTGTAGTACCTACCTTCAATGAAACACGAATGAGATATTACTGTTATTAGCAAACAATTTAAGATGTCATTATCTCCTCCAATCTCCTCTTTCAACGCTAACCCAAACGTAATCTACTTACCCATTACTCACCGTACTGTTAACTACCTCACCTCACAAAATGCTGCATAGGTACCTAAAAAATCTACGTAGGTACCCACCGAGTTAGATGTCACGCCAGATAGTTACGGCTTTCAGGAGAGAAGCCCGATAGCTCGCAAATGAGTGCTTTGACAAGGGTAGCTAATTTGGACCCTGTCTCCCTTTGACGGTCGCAATGGATTATTAGATTTTTATATAGGTACCTTTACCTATATTTACTTAGGTATGAAACTGGAAAATGATGTAATCGGCGTATAGGAGCATTTAGTTAGTTTAGTTTTGATATTGTAGTATTACTGACATTACTATTTTGGAAGGGCTCGTGGTAAGTAATACCAGCTGCATGGGTCGTACGATCAGGTTAAGCTACGCTTGCCGCGGTAGGTCCGTGGATGGGTGACTATCTTTACATATCGAGACCACTCCGTACCTCGGAAAGAACGTTAAGCCATTCGCCAAATACCACTCGAAATGTTCGGACGTGTCATAGAAAATTGGAACTATAGACCATGTTAACCGCAGTTACAGCACTTACAGCCAATAATAATCTTTAAAAATAAATGTAACAAATGATTCTTTTGTATGATCGTAAAGTTAACCCGTGAATTTTTTTTATTTTTATTATTCATACTTTTGAAAAAAAATTACCTCCAAATGAATAATCCGGTATTACCTATATAGAATTACATACTTAGGTAATTTATAATTAGGTAATATTCAAACCATGAATCAATGCATTCTTCATCGATTTGCAGAACTTGTAGAAGTCAAAGTCAAATAATTTATATCAAAATTTACAGAAAAAAAAAGTGATTCTAGTTGCTGCTACCAAAAGGTAGTTTCGTATGGAGAAAATTGGGAAGAAACTCCACCGTTACTCCTATAAAATGTTATTATATTATATTACCTATAGTTTAAGAGAGGTTCATGTACGAGTAGTAGCCCTCAGTTCAGCATTGGATATTTAATTCCTGATAAAAAGATATCTATCTACGATCTTCAGCACTGGACAATATTCATTGAGCCGGAACGCTGACCCTGCCAGAGATCCTTCTGATAAACTTGTGACGCAAACGCATGAATGCAAATAAAAACACTGATCTACAAGATGAAATTAAATTAGCTAGCAAAACTCCACATAGGAAACACCATTTACCATTGACTAATCTTAAGACAGAGCAGTGGAGGCCCAGTGGTAACGACAGCGACTTACGAGTTGTAGGCCATAGGTTCGAACCATGACATGCGCTTTACTTTGTATAAATTATTTCATCACCACTGCTCTCAAAACGGTGAAGGAAAACATCGTGAGGAAACCGGCATGTCCTATAACTCAAAATTCGAAGACATGTGACATCCACCAACCCGCACTGGGCCCGCATGGTGGATTACGGCCCACTCCCTCTCACAGAGAGGAGGCCTGAGGAGGCTGATTATGTAATCTTAAGACCATATAATATATATTTTTTATTTATTTATTGGACTTTCCGCTAGTTGCACGTAACCGTAAGTCCATTTTTAATTCCTCATTAAAAGTAATGATGTCTTTATCTAACGGAACATATCAGAAAGTGACAGCATTACTTTTAATGGGAATTAATCTCAGCGACCACATCGCCCAGTGCACAAAAAAAACACAAAATTGTTGATTACTATCTACCGTTGATCTAACTTGTACAATTGTTTAGAATTATCGGTCACTGGAAAAGCAAGGATGACATTACAAAAGCCAATTAATGTTTTCGGACAATATACCTTTTATATTGTCCGAAAACATTAATTCTAGTATTTTAAGACCATAATAATGTACCATATTCTGACAAATAAATGATTACCACGACAAAATAAACAGATTTGGTGATGTTTTGTTTTTGAGGGTTAACGAATATGGCAGTGTTGTTACTTGTAGTATCAGTTAAGTTTTCGATACCCATAACGCCAGTGAACATTGCAAAAAAAATCTGAATTTTTAAACTGATATTTCAGTTGACTACACTAACTGCGGTTGAAGTTCCCAAAAATAAACTCATCAAATTAATTTGTTTTGTTTTATCATATTTAGTTATCGATATTCATCACGTCTGCGGAGTTTCGCTGGCTAATTTGATTTGACCCGGTATAATGAAATAATGAAAAGTAATTTCAAAATAAGCCGTGTGCCCGATGGTATGTCCCATTGGCAAGAATGACAAGTTTGTATCCCCGTTTAACCCTTTTCCGGGATGAATTTTCGAAAATCCGTCCTTATTGCTCACTGTTATTATACAGGATGTAATTTAATAGAGAATTTTAATTTAATTGAACAAAAAGTCTGCTGTTCCCTACATTTTGACGTCTTATTCGAACATTAAATGTAGGAAACAGCAAATTTTTTTTTTCGCGACTTCAGAATAGAATAGAATACTCTTAATTAGATTTTTGGTTCCATAGTAAAATTTGTTCGTAATGATGAGTAAAATAACCCCTTAAGAGGTTGCTAGTGTTTTAAATTACAACCTGTATAAAGAATCCTTTTGCAGTTTAATATTTGACTGAGAGAACAAACGGTTTTAGGCTGTGAATTAATTTAAGAATTTCGCCCGACGGGATTTTCCATCGGCGAAAATGACGAATTCCCATACAAACTTTAATTCCCTATTTAACTACTTTAGGGGATGAATTTCTAATTATCCTTCCTTAGTGCTACCCTTCAAACTAAAATTAATTATTTTAAATAGGCACATAGAAGGCACATTTTAACGTCAAAATTTAGAAAAAATAGAATTGATTCTAGTCGCCCCTTCCAAAAGGTAGTTTCGTATGGAGAAGAATGGGCAAGAAACTCCACCTTCGTTGTATAACGAACTCTTGTGCTTACATTGTCATGCTTCTGGACCCAGCGATTTAGGCTGTGCGTTGTCTATGAAGATAATTATCACCTAAAATGCCCTTTCTTTAGAAAAGCTGGCGGCATGAAATAGCGGTGTATCAAGCGCCTAGGTAATAACATAGTCTGTTGGTTACATGCGCATAAACTAACTTATTCTTTAGAAGCAGGACACAGGGTAATACTAACAAATACCAATAAATAATCATCTGCAAATCATCATAAGCATCTGCTTGATTAACATCAAGTAAAAACGCCTTAGGCCCCAAAATGCGGCCGCCCCTACTCCATAATGTCATTTTACCTGGTCCAGTTTCACCTACATATTCTCTTGCAGTCTACCAGGAGTGCATAGGTGGTTATACGGTAACCGCAAGCCGTGGTAACAAAATATATCTCGCGTATCGACTGCCACACCCCCGTACACTGGCTGACCTCAAGAACTATCTCGTGACAAGGATTGGGCTATGTTGTATGAGAGACGCGAGGAGGTGAGCGGAGAAGAGGTTAGGTACATTGTTATGTTATGCTAACCATCAAAAATCCATAAAAAAGTACTGCTTATTGTGGTGGGGTGAAATTTTTATTCGAATTCTATCTTATTTTATCGAATTTTGCCTAATATAATCTAATTTTGTCTAGTTTCAAATAATTTAACCTAACTCGTATGTGTGTGTGGTGCAAACTGTAAACATATGTTGGTTATTAATAAATATTATAGAGATAGAGAAGAGAGAGAATGTGCATGGATGATCGGAGATCAATAATTTTCTGGGCTAGTCTTGAGATAGAAAATAAAGACTCATTTGACGATAGTCAGGGTGGTGGCGTTACTAAGGCCCGCTTACACCAAAATAACGAATTCCATTTAAGGCGAAAGCGTCAGGGTAGCCCGCGATATACAAGTTTTCTTACGTTTTTTTTGCATTTTGTAGGTCAGTAACAGGTTGTATGTTGATCTAAATATGATTCGCGGCCGTAACAAATTTGGCTTTACAGAATTATACTCAGCAATACAACTAACTCTCTTCGGAGAATCCTATTGAATGACTATACTATAGCACTATACTAATACGTTTAAGGGGGACGCGCTAAGGTAGCCCGCGAAATTCAAAATTTCTTAAGTTTTTTGCCATTTACTGGCCTGTCAGATGTAGATATATTGATTAAATTATATGATTTGCGGCCGTAACAAATATACAACTCTCTAAATTCATAGAATTCTATTGAATGACTATTCCATGAAATAAGAGAGTTTTATTGCTGATTCTATGATTATAATTCTGTACAGCCATATTTGTTACGGTCACGAATCATATTTTAATCAACATACAACCTGATACAGACCTGTAAATTGCAAAAAACTTAAGAAAATTTGAATTTCACGGGCTACCTTAACGCATCCCTCTTAACGCTAAACGTATTTAAGATATTATTCTGATTTCTGTCTCCGTCATCTGACAAAAACAACAGTACAATAACTTAAATTATAGCGCTGTCAAAGTCTGCCAAACAAAAGTGACATTTCAGTGGGTTAGTGGTGGGAAAAGTACATAGCTGTCTTCACTTTTCTCGTCCGGTAAATCGACGCTCCCGCTCCTCCTATCAGCCCACCACAGCTCAGTTGACCCAGCTGGGGAGCGTTAGCACAGATCGAGCGGGAAATGCATCGACCCCATCTGTTCGTAGTTACAAACTACATAATATAACGACACAGCGACAATTGTTCACTTACCCGGTGATTTATACCGTTGTGATAACGTCGCGTGATATGAGATAGGAATGCCCTTAGGACCGAGTTGTATCTACGTAGTAATTGTTTAGTAACCAGTGATCGGAGTAGGTAGATTGAACTGGGGCCATTGATCCGAAACGTATATATTAATATGGACATTCCTCCGGAATTGGTGGATTATTAAAAATATGTAGGAATTGTATTCTGCCAGAGTAGAAGGAGTCATTTGATGATTTGCCATCCTCAAAAAAAAAAAGGTAGGAATTGTAATAAATTGAGCAATATTATATTCTTCATATTTTTTTTAATGGCACACAGTCACGATTTGACAAAACCTAACGACCAATCAGAACAAAGGATCATGGGTGGTACAATAACCGGTTATCAGAACAATGCGTCGCCGACGACATGCCAGGTAGCTCACTCGTTTACTTCGGTTCGTAGAGGGCGCATCTTTGTTTGTTACTGTGTTGTGAAAACGTTACTTGACCGTGGCTTGTGTACATACTGACTTTGGAATCTGCTCTAAACCACGATTTGGCTCGAATATACGGACAAAAATAAAAAATAAATATTAAAGCTTCGATCGGAATTAGATTGTTTTTATTATTCAACAGATAAATAATGAATTAATTTAGTTTTGATACCTTCCTTTAAATATTGAATTGAGTAGTAATAATATCACTACCAACATTAACAATATTTAATTGAATCCGGAAATACCGGAATTACTTTCCGGAAAAATGGCTTATCCATGTTATTCTTTCTGTGTGCATTTATGATAGAAGTACCAAAAATCAACCTACCTACTCCGATCACTGGATATAACTCACACAGGCATAGTGATGTTTGCTCTTTAATGGAATGGTCAACAGTCGACAGTGTAATTTATTAAAAATGGTAGCTGGTTTCACATTTACATTTTTTAACAGTGATAACACAGCAAATGATATGCGTACTAGTTCTTTGTTCTACGTTTTTACAAAATCCAATGACATTTTTTTTTAATGCAACACTGGAGTTTAAAAAAAAACATTGTTATCTTACGGATACCAAGTAAATATTATGTATACCTGATTGTGGGCGTTGTAGATAACATTGAAAGTAAGATAGCCTAGATTCTACGAAGTAATATTTACCTATTGTGCCTACTTATAACATACTAGCTTCTGCCCGCGACTTCGTCTATTACTCGCGCTATTACTTCGTTTTCGCTTAACATTCTACCTATCTGATTTTTTTTTATTTTTGCCCGGCTCCGAAGAGTCGTAGCGTAATGTTAAATAGCCTATAACCTTCTCCAGAAATTGGGCTACGAAATTAAAAAAAAAAATCAAATCCCACTGGTTGTTCCAGAGATTAATATTACCCCCTATATACTAACTCACAAACTTTAATTTCTTTATAATATTAAGATATAGATCAACACTCAATTTAATTTAATTTTTGATATAAAAAAATATACAAGCTAACTCTAAAATATGTATAATATGTACAAATAGGTATATAATAAAATAATTAAAAAGTGGAAGTGCTCATTGGGCATCAAAAAATTCGTCCGCATCGCTGTCAATGGGAAAAGTGCCCAAAAGGCTGGCAGCATTGCCACGTTGGATGGCAATACTGATTCTTTGGGCTAAAAATAGGCCAGCCCTCTGGTCACGTGAAGAGTCGACCAACCGCTTGGCGATGTCCCGAAATACTTGATGAGCAACAACAACAACACTCAATTATTGAATCATGCTTTCCTCAGATCCACGTTATG
Organism: Tiliacea citrago; assembly: GCA_963921375.1. Taxonomy (NCBI): domain Eukaryota; kingdom Metazoa; phylum Arthropoda; class Insecta; order Lepidoptera; family Noctuidae; genus Tiliacea; species Tiliacea citrago. The sequence continues at coordinate 3,612,225 of OY992793.1, forward strand.
ATCTGATCAAAAAATGATTCAAGAAACCTTTTTAAGTAATTAATAAAATCTTCAAGGCCTACTCCGAACATAATTCCGCCGAATGTTCGGTCGTTTCTTTACTACGGCGAACAATCGCTGACTACCGTGAAAAAAAAAACAGTCGAAGAGATAAGCCAAAGTCAAAACTGTGACTTGAAGTCGGGTAAGGACTCAAAGTCAAAAAAGGAAACTGTGTAAGTTATAAAACTGCCGAACTTTCGGCCGATACTTCGGTTTACCGCTTCGTAGTAGACCCCCTGTATTGCAGAGCTAATGAAATGCTGCGTGCTTATTTTCCAATCCTACCGAGAGGAATGCACGAGGAAAACAGAAATCATTAAATACCAATATTTATCTTAAGTACCTATATCAATAACGTAACACATTTCCTTACAGCTTAACTAACGTTCTTCAAACATAAGACAATCGTCATACTCGTATAACAAATAACGTAGAAAACAATCATTAATAATGGAAAATGACGTGATACTCAAGCAAAAGACGTCGACTGCTGGACATAGGCCTCCACCCAAAGGGGGGGTTTGCCATAATCGGCACGCTTGGCAGGCGGGTTGGCGATCGCAGTATGATGTTAAAATGCATAGAGAACGCTGCTGCCCATTCTCTAGTAAGTCCCTTAGTCGGACTTCTAGGCGGGAAAGTGAAGCGTCATGTTAGCAGTTTTGTTTTATTTTCTAAAATTTGTGTTTAGCCGAATATTAATGTGTAATAGTGGTGGATTATTAACCATTAAGTGTTCGTAAACCTGCATTAGTGTAGGCAAATTAAATAGTGCAACATCACTTTAAGTTCTCTCAAGAAGTCCGCGCGAGGTTTCAGTAAAGTGCCACGTCTTTACTGAAACTCAAGGGGAGCGGGGCGGGATATCATCTTTAGCATGCATTGAATAGAGTTCATTTCACAATATGTACTTGTTACCTAATTTTACATGACACTGGCTAATTGCACAAACCGTGCGAAGCCAAAAAAAAAGAAAAAAAAAGTCCCTTAGTCGCCTTTTACAACACCTACGGGATGATATAGGGTGGTGCTATTCTTTACGTCCGGCACCACACGGACAAAAGCACTAGGCTATCAGGATGGCATAGCTGTTAGTCTCACACAGTATCGCAACACGTGGCTGTTATGTTGTTCAATAACTTAATAAACAATGTGTAACTGAATGCACATATTATTACAAAAGTAGTCAGAATTGTTTACTGAATTGATTTCTGTCATTTTTAGGGTTCCGTACCCAAGGGTAAAACGGGAACCCTATTACTAAGGCTCCGCTGTCTGTCTGTCTGTCCGTCTGTCACCAGGCTGTATCTCATGAACCGTGATAGTTAGACAGTTGAAATTTTCACAGATGATGTATTTCTGTTGCCGCTATAACAGCAAATACTAAAAAACAGAATAAAATAAATATTAAAGGGGGCTCCCATACAAGAAACGTGATTTTTTTGCTAGTTTTTGCCCGATATTGATAACGGCAACAGGTAGACGCTTGAAATATTCATAGAATATTTAGTTATATATTCACTATAAAAATAAATAACTAAATTAAAATAAAACAAATATTTATGGGGGGCTCCCATACAACAAACGTGATTTTTTTGCCATTTTTATAGATAATGGTACGGAACCCTTCGTGCGCGAGTCCGACTCGCACTTGGCCGGTTTTTAATATTTATTTTATTTTTATTTTGTATATAATAATGAATAATGAAAACTACGTAATTTACACTGTACAGTCAAGATCCTGATACGTGTGCTGACTGTGTACGTGTGTAGATTTTTAATGTGACCACAATTTTCTTCCACAATCAGTATATCAAATTTAATAAATAAACAAAGTTATATACATGACCCGGTGAACTTCGTACCACGTGGAGATCCAGTCCCGTACGGTATATCGAATTACCCTTGAACGATATAACTGTCTACAGAAAGCATGGTTCACCGACGAACGGTAATACGAGAAAACTATTAGTCGATACCATTATTTAGCGACAGCACGTTTCGCCGAATAACGCTACATAGAATGAATGGTTGGCCGATACCAAGATTTGCCGATGTCATGGTTCGCCGGAACACGCTTGAACTAAATAATCCTTTATCGATAGCAGCATACCCAAAGCATAAAAAACAGTCTATTTTAATGTCTATATATTCTATCTGTGATTCTTTTCAAATATTCATATTTTCGTTACTAAAATTAAATATTCCCTATGAAACCGAACGGCGCACGGCGCGGCGCGGGTTTGACGCACATCTGTATGGCAAGGGTCAACGGCGATTACCCGACCCTCAAAACAAGAAATTTCATGCGCTGGAACCAAAATAAAACAACGTAAGAGCGCCAATACAAATAAAAATTGTTTAAAAATAAATTAAAATAAAAAGGTATTAACAAAAATATTTTCAGCCAGAGTTTTCAATTACTTAATACGCACATTTTATATGCAGTTTTGCAATGAAATTACTTAGGATTCTAGAACTACAGAAACAGATATAAAATGGTAGAGGTCTTTTCGGAATTAAATTCTATAGAGAAAATTTAACCTAATTGCATTTCCTTTCAGTCAGAGTATTAATCTAATAGTCAATAAACATATATCCAAAATGTAAATCCATACATGCTGTAATAGTGAAATAGATGGTTACAAAAAATCCCCAATTTATTTTGGTATCGCCTTATGAAAAATCAGGAAAAATAAAAGTCACAAAAGAAAGTACGCACTTATGACTTCATTATTCATAACATTAGGTTATCACCAGCGCCGTCACAGCAGCATCAGCGTCAGCATAATCGCGCAGGCTCATTGTTAAATGTCAAAGGTGCATTGCAAACACATCCCACTTTCTCGACGCCATTATGTGACGTCGCTGCACTGTATGTCATAATATTGACCAACCCCGAAGTCAGTAGGTTATCGCGAATGTACCCCCAGGATCGTTGCACGCCAGTGGACGCGCACCGACTATCTTGAGTACAATTACTTTGCAATTAATTGTTATAATTTAGTACTGCATTAAGATAATGGAGAACTGTATTAAGTATAGGGGTTTTTTATTAAGAAATGCGTTGTAGAGTATTTCTGTTGTATCTCAGAGGTCGGGAGATGTCTACGGCCAAAAGGTTATCGGTTTGTTTATGTTGTAAAATATGTAGTTATTTTTTTCAATAAAGTACCTTTCCTTAAGAAATGCAGTCTTCTATGACTAGGTTATATTATAGGGTAAGTACTCAGGAAATTACATCACGTTTTTATCATAAGATGGCGTAGGCAGATATCTACACTCGTGAGTCGTGCTCATACACCTTAGGTATTGTTGGGTTAATGATATTTAAGTAATTTACCCACATCCAGCTCGCTCTGCATATTTTTAGGGAAAATGTTTGCAGTAGCTAAAAAATGTTTGCAATTTCTGCTAGTAAGTATATGTTACTGCAAACATTTTATCCAGGTCACAGAAATTACTTAAATAATTTATTTTACTATTTCCTCCAGTAAAACCACCTACAGTTACAACTTCATAGAATTAATTAATTCGCTACCACGAGATGTTACCATCTCCATGATAAAATGAAACCCGAGTGTACGGAATTACTTGAATTTTTCATTCGTATGCTTAGACGGGCCAAGGCATGAAGGCTGTCGCAGACAGGCGAGATAGAACAATTTATTTCCATTAAGTTTTCATAGAAATTATTCTACTCGAGTCGCGCCGCGCGCCGGTCTGCGGGAGCCTCGAAGTGTTCAGCCAACTAGAAGTAAGCCCCTTAATGAAATAATACCTTGTGACTACGTACTGGCCGCTAAGGCCGGCCATTCCGGTGCGACTTCAAGTCATAATGGAACTTTTAATTAGTCGTCTTTGAGCAAAGATTCTCTCGGAAATCCTCGTGCGTGCGTAAGTATTCGATTTGCGGTGAAAAGTAACTAAAAGCGGTTCTTACGTGGACTACATGGATTTTTAAGTGTGTTTCTAAAGAGATTACTACGTAAATTTTAGTTAATTAGGTATCTCAGTTACGATTATAATAGGGTGAAAAAACATTAAAACAATGTCTAGAATTAAGATGTGGTCAAATGTTATAAGATATGTAAAACGCTTTTTTAACTTTAAGTTAACGTTGACTTTGAATAACATAACGTCACGCCTTGTTTCCCCGAAGGGTTGGGTTACCAGAGGTGTACCTATATATATTACACCCACATTTCGCCAGTTATGTTTAAGTCCCATGTAATAGGGGGCGAGCCTATTGCCATCAGCCGGGCACAAATCCAGACTCCAGGCTGCTACTGAGAAATTCTAAAATAGAATAACTTGCCAATTAGAGCTTGAAGAAAATTCAAAACTGTGTGCAAATTTATCTATACCAAGACAGGCTGCAGCGTTCCCAAATAGCCTTACATCACGAAAAAATCGCAGGCGTAGCGTAGCTGCTTAGTGAAACCGCGTAGCCGTGAAGCCGCGTAGCCGTGAAGCCGCGTAGCCGTGAAGCCGCGTAGCCGTGATGCCGCGTAGCTGTGAAGCCGCGTAGCCGTGAAGCGGCCTAGCTGTGAAGCCGCGTAGCCGTGAAGCCACGTAGCTGTGAAGTGGCGTAGCCGTAAAGCTGCGTAGCAGGCATTTTTTTACAACCCACTTTACTAAAATATTTATACAGAACGGTTAGTAACAAGTAGCAATTACCATTTTCTGATATTACCAACAGGAGTGTTTGAAACTAGAAACTATATTACAGCCATTACAGGCAGCTTTAATTTTCATCAAAGCACAGTCGCAAAAGTCCGGGCTCTGAAATGAATAATGCATGCGCACAGAATGAAATACACATTCGCGGTAACTGCCAGGGAAACGGACCAGCCACAAAGTGCTACGAATTTGCTGACATTGTTCAAAACACGCTGTATTTAGCCTACGTATTGTTAATTATACAGGGATAATTAAACGTAAATACTTTCACATAATGATGGCTGCTCATGAAACGTGCCAGCGATTTGAATGTGCGTAATTGTGATTAATGGGGAGCTTTAATTTGAATTTGGAACGCTGATGTGTTGCCAGCCTTTTGTCTATGTTAGCATTCATTGAAAATTATGTTTGAGTATCGCATTGGAATTAATCATTCAAGCTATTAGTAAATCAGCATGCATTTAATGTCCCGTATGTACCTACTCGTACTTAGTTAATGAAATGGAAATTGAATTCTGATTTCTATTTAATTACAACATTAATCAATAATGCAAAAAGCCCGCAAGCAATTATCATAGGTATATAACGTTAATAAGGGGGAAGGAGCAGTTCAACTTTTTATTTACGAAGATTTTCCTTAATTTGACACATGACACGGGGATTTGGCAACGAGAGGCTAAAAGCAGAAAATTGGATTTCTAAAATGTTCTACGAATCTAAACAAAGTTTGATCCAGGTTCAGGGCTTAGAATAATCTCTTCATTAAAACCTTTACATTATATACTTAGTTCCCAGTTTTGACTGTATTAAGGTAAAGCTTCCTATTGATGCTACATTTCTAGCTACAACGAGTAACTCTCCAGAACATTCCTAGAAACCTCAGTTCTCTCCGTTTATTATTAAACTAGCTACTGCCCGGTACTTCGTCCGCGTAAAATGTCTTGTTTTGGCATAAAATTTATCTATAACCAATGATATTATAAGTAAAAAGAGGTTCCGCAAGTGGCACGTCAAAACTTGGCTAATTGGTCACATTTTCTTCGTCTTGTCTCTTTCTCGCTCCCGATAATTACGACATGCCGTCCTACTTCCACGTGTCATCTCATAGCGGAACATTGTACCGTTTTTGAAGATCGAATTTTGAGAGGTAACCTATCTAGATACGTCTTTTTACTTATAATATCATTGCCTATACCCCGTTGCCCTGTTATTTCATTTTAACTTAGTTCTTTCCTATTTTTCTCGGCTCCTCATCAAAAATTGGGCTATCAAATACAATAGAATGTTTCAAATCCGTCTGTTAGTAGCAGCAAATCAAACTAGTTCAGCTTTTTATTTATGTTAGGAAATTTATAAGTGTTCTCTTTGAAGAGAATGTGTCCAAACATTTCTAGATCCGTCTTTTTAATTCGAATAATGCTGTTTCCCTTTGAGTCGATTCCAACTAACTTGTTATTCAATGGCTGTTGAAATTAATGCTTCGTTCTAGGAATTTCATATTTATAATTGTATTAGGAAATATATTATAATATAATATGTAAGAGTTCTCTTTGAAGAGAATGTTACCAAACATTTTTAGATCCGTCTTTTCAATTTGAATAATGCTGTTTCCCTTTGAGTTGATTCAAACTAACTTGTTAATCTTGTTATTCAATGAAATGAAATGAAATAATTTTATTTCTGTAAGTAGGTTTGTACAAACACTTTTATACGTCAATCATACTTTAAACACTAGATGAGGTCGGCGTTTCCCACTACTCTGAGAAGAAAGGCCGAAACAAACTCAGAGGTCACAGTCTATTTTAAAGTCCAGAGATAATCTTGGTCAGATCATGTGAAGACCATGTAGATTGGTGTCTGAAATGGTTTTTTGAGGAAAGAACCACACAGATTGAGTGGACCTATCCAGTCAGTGTACCTATGCATTTGTCAGTAATCGTGCAGCTCAACTCAGAACTTAAGGAGCTCAACGATTCGACGAACAATCCAAACAAAGGACATTTGGGTAGGCCGCATAAATCACTCAAACTGCCAGACCAAGATTATAACTAACTGCGAGAAAATAAAAAAAATAAAAAACAATGACCCACATAGTCTCAAGTGTCACTAGTCAATGGCTGTTGAAATTAATGCTTCGTTCTAGGAAGTTCATATTCGGCTCGACCACCGCATATAGGAATCAGCTATTCTGTAAAAATCTAGGTGAAGTGAGCATGAAGTGATCATTCCACATGATGACACTAATGACAGCCGATCTATTCTGAAAAAAGTTCACCGTGTAAACGTAGGTGAAGTGAGCTTGAAGTGAGTTGTTAACAGTGTCCATCCCTCACTGACGGTTCACTCCACGCTCACTTCACATAAGTTTTCACGGTGAGATGGTTACAGAATAGTACTGCAGGTCACTTCAAGATCACTTCACTTAAGAGGAGGCTCCATATTTTTATGTTAATTTGCATGAATATTCAGAAACAGTCACACATACAATAAAATGAAACTTTAGTTCTTTCCATGTACAAGACAGTTACGTAATTGTAATATTTACGCTCGATTAATTTTTTATTCGAAAGTAAAGGCATGACTTAAAGATAATTAAAAAAAAACAAGATTATTCGGCTTTTATGCCCAAAATAAATATTCACAGCAAGAAAATATAGTTTATTATCCCAGCCACAAGATATTTTTTTTTTGTAGATCAATTATTACTTTAGTTATAAACGAAATAAGAATTGAGACTTACGCTATTTAGTTTCGTGCTCGAACACGATCATAGAGCGCATGCGATAATCAACTTTATTACTGATGCGTTAGCGTTTAGCACATAACGAAGTGGCGGGGAGCATGGGGCGGAGCTTGCGTGGAAATTTGATTTAGACTGCCTGGTTTTGAATTTCACGGTGAGATTTTAACAGAATAGAAGGATTGATACTATTGACATCTCACTTCATCTGAGGGCCTGCGCCCACTGGCGGCACGGCACGGCAAGGGATTTTTATGCGACGAAAATAAATATAACTTATTTATACGACAATAAAATTTAAATTTCAATGATGATGCCTAAGGAAGTTGCGGCATGTCTCAGAATGCCGCGGCATCGTTGCTGTTGAAATAACGTTTTTTCGTATTCGAATGGTGTTGTTTTTTTTCGCCGCATACAAATCCCTTGCCGTACCGTGCCGCCAGCGGGCGGAGGCCCTAAAATTTCACGGTGAGTTGGTTACAGAATAAGTTTGACAGGTTTTGACTCGAAGTGAGAAAAGTGAGTCATAAAAAAAACTAGATTCCTCATGCCCGCGCCCGCGCCTCAGTTCCGCGGCTCTTGATAGTTTTCGAGTTATATTTATTTTCAAACATTTCTTGAAAATTCTATGGGAACCGGTTTAAAAAAATTTTTTTTTAGTTTTTGCACGGCTTTTTCACACTGTTTTCTTTTTTTTGTTATTTTCATTGTTATGAAATTGCTTTCAGACATCCATGATCGAAAAGGAGGAACTTACGTTCGAGTGATACAGAGTCGATTTCGAGTCAACTTTATTGTAATATTGTGCAACCCTACATTTATTTAAATCCAATTCCTTTTAAAAAAAATTAAGGAATTGAAATAAAATAGTCATAGTTCGTATTCTGAGGTAATATGTAATTATTTTACCCGCATAAAAGTTTACCCACTTAAAAAAAAAGGTATACGGATAGGCCATGACCTGGCTTATGACACAGGATACTTTTTATCCCAGTAGCACGTCCCCGTGGGATAATTCCTGACCTCCACGTGGGCGAAGACGCGAGCAAAAGCGACTTATTTTTCCACTTGGATACTCTTTACGATAGAGATCTTTACGCCAGATAATAACATACCTATGGACCTACGTGACTGCCGGTGATCAATGTGTAGTCTTGAAATCATGGAGGGGTCGCATTCGCAATTTTTCAACCAACCCATACCTATAAGGAATTCTTGCTTAACCTAATCAGTCGATGCTGTACCCATCGTCATTTATCCATGAGTCCCTTGGTCAAGAAGACCTGCTTAAAAAGGCGAAATTTAACTCTGCTAACAAAACATTTAATGCAATTATCTTGATCTTTAGCGGTCGTTATCAAGACTTGCATATAATTTCCGCCATCCACGCGGGTGAAGCTGCGGGCAGAAGCTGCAGCTAGTACATTATATTTTATAGTATGGATGGTTTACATTACCTTTTCACGCTAATACGCCTGAACAAATTCGAATGAAATTTGGCACACGCATAGGACGTAGGATACTTATTGTCCCGGATAACAATATTAACTATCCATAATTAACGGTTGTTTCTCTTCCACAGACGATGATCTAGAGCTGTTGTTAGATGAGGTAATCCGCGCGTCAAATCGCGGCGTATCAGCATCACGTAATATCACCGGAGGGCCTAACTGGAGCTTCGGGCAGTCGCTGTTCTTCTCATCCACCGTTGTTACCACCATCGGTAAGTTGGCATGTCTTCAGAAGTGGTGAGAGTACCGAGAAAACAACACGAGCTGAATAGCTGTGGGATCTTGCTTAGCAGATGTGACAAAAATGATATCAAAATGACTTGATACGAAACGAAACTAAACTTTTTATTACAATCTAAATCGAAGACGTGAAGCTAAATACTGAATCACAGCATAAGGAAAGGATCAATTATAGGTTAATAAGTTACGATCAAAGCTTGACGCTTTGCGATTTGGCAGACCTAAAGTTTAGCAAAAGTCTCCTCGAAAGTGCCCGTCTTATAAAATTGAGAACGAAAATAATCATAAGTTTATTTAGCACAGAGAACACAAAAATACTTCATTTAATTCTACAAACAATTTCAAAAAATATATTGGGCGCCTCACGGCTGCGCCAGATAGGCCCAGTTCAGGAAAATCCCAAACAACTACTGCCTGAAGCTGGTTTTAAGTGGACTTTACGTTGAGAGTAACGTATGTAAATGCCGAATAATCATTTATAAGACATTCCTTTCTTTACTTGCAGGATACGGCCACGTGACTCCCCTGTCAAAGCCCGGCAAGTTGTTCTGCATGATGTACGCACTCCTCGGCATCCCTCTGACCCTGGTGCTGCTATCTGCCTTAGTGGAACGACTGCTGCTGCCAGCGACTGCTCTGTTACGGTCTCTAAATGCGGCCCTGGGTCATCTGTACCGCCCGTTCACTATACGCTTGGTGCACCTGATGATGATAGGTAAGCTTTTGTCATTTATTTTTGTATACTATCGTCTTATCCTCAGAGCCCTTGTCAACACTTGGCATTCATTTTATCGGGTGTAATAAGACAACGAAGCCGAGAGTCACATTTTCATTCCGTCATTGTGATCATTTTTTGTATTGGACCATATACCTTCTGGTTACGGATAACCTGTTGGTAATCGACGACGAAAACAAGTTTTAAATTGTATAACTTATCTTTAAATTACACACAATCTCCGCTATTTTTTTTAACAACTACCCTACTAATAACACTATTTGGTTATTTTGTTACTTTTATTGCAATTTCTCTCTAAGTGATTAATGTAATCTCGTGAGAAAAATAAATGTCTTAAACCGTAAATACCCCTGTGACGTTGCATGCACCTGTACGTATAATGTTTTGCGTGCGTGACATTGTGCGCCACACAACAGCGATGTTTCACGATTTTTGCTGCTTTTTTTGATGTACCTACCTACATAGTTTGATGACGGCAATGTGATTGGTCTTTTTACACCGTCAATTTTGTGCTGGGACACCCAGGGACATCTCTCTCCTCTTTTCAAGTGGGTGTGGGCTGTAATCTACCACGCGGGCCATCCGCCCTGTTTTCGAATTTTTGATACTAGGACATGCCGGTTTCCTCACGATGTTTTCCTTTACCGTTTTGAGAGCAGTGGTGATGAAATTATTTACACAAAGTAACGCGCCTGCTTGGGTTCGAACCCACAACCTACAACTCGTAAGTCGGGGCACTGTGCCACCACTGGTCTTTGTCAACCTACATATATAGCCTATAATGTTCCCACTGCTGGGATAGGTACAGACCTCCTCTCTGCTGTCAACTTTGCCGGGGCAAATCTGTGCATTTGCCGGCTGTTGTGATCATTATTATGATGTGGTAATATGAAATACCTACCTGTGTAAAACGAGTGCCATAGACTAATAATGCGTAGGTATTGTAAGTAATCGCCACGTCTGGGGGTCTACTCTCTAAGTCTGTCAACGAAGATACGGGCCCGTCCGAAAGTAGTGGTCCATCAAAAAAGCGACAAATTAAATTTTTTTTAACGGGTAAATACAAATCGGGATTAAAGAACACTATCAAATCATATTGTCATTCATTTTTAATTCGGGGCCTGAACTAATCTTATGTCCGTAAGTGATACGGAGTAGGAAATGCCCAAAACTTCGGCCGAAACTACGGATTTCGTGATTAGGGAGTAGTTGCTTTTTTTTTATAAGAAAAACATACTTTTACGATGTTTGTAAATATGTGAGCACCATGTATCTATCTAATAATTAAGTTATTTGTCATTGCTTAGTTTTTAATTCGTTTTACCTATTATGGTATAGTAATTTTATTCTAGGTGCATCGTCTTCACATATATAATCATATAATTAATGTACTCAAACAAAATATTGTAAAACATTTTTAAAAGAGTAACGGTGGAGTTTCTTGCCCCATTCTTCTCCATACGAAACTACCTTTTGGATGGGACAACTAGAATCAATTCAATTTTTTTTTGTAAATTTTGACGATCAAAAGTGCCACTTATGTGCCTATTTGAAATAAATGGTTTGACTTTGACGCCCTGGTACGACCAGCGTTAGCCATCAAATATTCATTAGCTTCCTTGAGGCCTTGCGGCCTTGCTATTCGGGGAAATATTATTTTAGAGGGTTACAAGTTACAATCCAACTATTGCTGCCTCTTATACTATGAAAATAAATGACTCCTTCAAATTACTGACTGGACAGGTCTATTCAAATCTGTGTTTTCTTTCTTCTTTCTTGATAAATATAATATTGTTATGTACTATCTTTCTAACTACCACAAAAGACAGATGTGTCGCTATCATATTTTTTTACTATTTCAGCCAAAAATTTGGCTAAACAAATTGGTTCTTTTGAGCAATGCAGTGTAATTTTAAACTATTCTGTCAATAATTTGGTAATAATTGATGACATTGATTATCATATAAATTAGAAATTAGGACAATGGAGGAAAACTCTTGCAAAAATGTTAAGAAAGCAAATAATAAATGAAATGAAAGTGTAAAAAAATCAAATAGTATCAACTCGGTGCATCAAAACATTCAAGGGTTTTTGAACAAAGATTTAGAAGTAGAATTATCCCTGAATTGTAACAATACCTATAGATATTCTTTGTATGACAGAACATTGGCTTAAAAGCCACCAGTTCATGTTCAAATTTAGTAATCACCAGGTTGGTAGTTCGTTCAGCAGAGTAAATGCTATACATGGTGGCTCATTAATTTTAGTGAATAACCAGCTTAGATTTAAAGACCGCAAGGACATTGTGAGCCTCTCTGTTGAGCGGACAATTTAAATAGCCTGTATAGAATTGGAGCAGTTCATTATATTAAGTGTGTACAGACCTCCCTCAGGATTGTATGATTGTTTTGAAAAGGTTATGGATGATGTATTGCACAAAATCTGTAATTCAAATAAGTCTATCATCACTTGTGGTGATTTTAATGTTAATTTATTAGAAAATTCCGGGTTAAGTACTAAAATTATAAGTTTGTTTCAGTCATACAATCTTGCTTACCAATTTTTGGAGCCCACTAGAATAACTCCCACTAGTGCCACATGCCTAGATAACATTTATACAGATGTCATACCAACCCACAAATAAATTATTAATCTAATAGACTCAGATCATTGCGGACAATTAATCACTATTCCAAATCCGAACAAAAAAGTTATTAAAAAAGATATCACTGTCAACCCAAAAACTACTAAGCGCTTGGAAACATTTAAAACTAAACTTTTGAGTAAATTACCAGTTTTGTCAACTAATGTTGCCCCTAATCAACAATATAATGATTTCTTTTGTATGTATTGCTCACAATTTGCCAACACTTTCATTCCAAAAACATTATTGGTTAATAGTAATGCTTCTTTCAGTGACTGGGCCACCGTTGGTATACATAAAAGTAGAAAACGACTATATGAGTTGTATGATGAACGGACTAATAGAAACACTTCTGAATTTAATTTATATGTTAAGAATTATTCAAAATTATTTAAAAATGTTTGTTGTATGGCCAAGTCACGTTACTTAAGTTCAAAAATCAAAAATAGTAGTAATGTAATTAAAATGACATGGAATATCATTAATAGTGAAACGGGAAGGTCATGCAACCGAAGAAGTGACTACAGCCTTGCTATTGATGACAGTATAATTAAATCAGATTCTCAAGTCGCCGCGGCCTTTGAAAATTTCTTTGCAGAGATTCCTGTATTGACTACTAAATCTCTAAACTCATCAACCACTGCTGCAGAGTCTTTACTTAAGGAAAACGTTCCAGTTTGTGATTCTGAATTTCATTTCGAATATGTCACCTGAAAAGATGTAATTAAAACCTTTCACACATTAAATGTTAAAAAGACCGCAGATCTATGGGGTAATTCTGTGGACGTTGCTAAGTCGATTATAAACATTGTAGCACCTACTTTAGCTGTTATTTTTAATAATTGTATTGACCGTGGTGAGTTTCCTGATCATATGAAAAACAGTAAAATAATACCGTTGTTTAAATCGGGTAGTACATCAGACCCTACTAATTACTAATACTAACAGTGCTACCTACCTTTAGTCAAATTTTTGAAAAACTTATTTTAGATCAAATGCAAAGATTTTTTAATAAACATAAGTTATTGCATAACAAACAGTTCGATTTTACAAAGGGTCGTTCGACTACTGATGTGGTGTTGAACTTTTAGGACATGTTTATAATGCATGGGAGGATAAATGCGATGCTTTGGGCATCTTTTGCGATTTGTCCAAGGCATTCGATTGCGTTCTTCATGAAACATTAATCAGGAAACTGCACCACTACGGAATCCGAAATGCCTCTCTGGATCTTCTTACTTCATATTTAAGTGATAGGATTCACAGAGTCGATGTTAACGGAAAAAGATCTCCCGGATCTGTAGTAAGAATGAAGGTACCCCAGGGCTCAATTCTTGGCTCATTTTTATTTCTTATTTATATAAATGACTTGCCTTACCTCATAAAGGATAAACATGATATAGTGTTGTCTTCACTTTTATTTAAACTCAAACGTCAGCAGTTGGTCACTGACAATGTAAATAGTGCCCTCGAAAAAGTAGTTAACTGGTTTAATGTTAATAACCTACTTCATAACGAGAAAAAAACTAAATGTATTAAGTTTACAATACCTCATGTTAGACAAGTAAAAACTAGTGTGCTCATAAAGGGTGAAGAGTTGAAACCCGAAGATTCTACAGTGTTCTTAGGCATAACTTTGGATGCCAAGCTTCAATGGGGCCCCCATATAGATAAATTGTCGAAAAAGCTTAGCTCTGCAGCATACGCCGTTAGAAAAATTCGTGATTTAACTGATTTAGAGACAGCCCGCTTAGTATACTTTAGTTATTTTCATAGTGTGTGTCGTACGGTATTCTGTTGTGGGGAAATAAAAAGAGCGATTCGTTCAATTTTTAAATTAAGTCCCAGACACTCCCTCAGAGACAAATTCAAAGAGATGAATATACTGACTGTAGCTTCTCAGTATATTTATGAAAATCTATTGTATGCACATAAAAATATTAATCTGTTTAAAAAATACAGTGATATCCATAATGTAAATACTAGGAACAAGCACAAATTTGTTGTTCCTAAAACCAGGCTTAAAAAAATAGGTGGCTCGTTTAGTTGCCAGTGTATACGTTTTTATAATAAACTTCCTAGCCATATTCAAGAATTAAGCCTTAATAAATTCAAATGTTTTATAAAGCGGAAACTGTGCCAGAAAGCATTTTATACTGTTAAAGACTTTATTGAGGACAAGAAGGCTTGGGATTGAGCTGCTTCAATTTACAGTGAATCTTGATTTGATTTTTTTTGCCAACTTTGTTTTTTTTTTTTTTATTCTCAATCAAAAAAAATTTAATGCAGGTCTGGCAGTTTGAGTATAAAGTACTCAAACTGCCAGACAGAATTTTTCGACCTAACCAATTGTCCTTTATTTGGTATTGTTCGTGGAATCGCTGAGCTCCTTAAGTATTGAGTTGAGCTGCACGATAACTGACAATTGCGTGCACTGACTGGACAGGTCCACTCAAATCTGTGTGGTTCTTTCGTCAAAAGACCATATCAGACACCAATCTACATGGTTCTCAAATGATCTGACCAAGATTATATCTGTATTTTATATACACATTGACATTGATTAATTTTATATATACAATGACATGAATATTTACTTTGTTAAGTATTATATTGTTTTAAGTATTGTAAATGTGAAACCTATGTGGGTTATTGTTCATTTTTCTTTTTTTTTCTCAGTTAGTTTTTATCATAGTCTGGCAGTTTGAGTAATTTTATGCGGCCTACCCAAATGTCCTTTCTTTGGTATTGTTCGTTGAATCGTTGAGCTCCTTAAGTTCTTAGTTGAGCTGCACGACTACTGACAAATGCGTGCACTGACTGTACAGGTCCCCTCAACCTGTGTGGTTCTTTCGTCAAAAGATCATTTCAGGCACCAATCTACATGGTCTTCACATGATCTGACCAAGATTACGTCTGGACTTTAAAAGAGACTGTGATCTCTGAGTTTGTTTCGGCCTTTCTTCTCAGAGTAGTCGGATACGAAACGCCGACCTCATCTAGTTTTTTAATATGATTGACGTGTAAAAGTGTTTGTACAAACCTACTTACAGAAATAAATCATTTATCATTTATTCAATAGACCATCTTAGATACTAAGAATTACCTCATCAGTTTTAACGTGTATTTTTTGACGTGTAACGTTTGAAGTATTTGTTTAAACCAATTTATATAAATAAATATAATTTATACTTCATCATTTATCAAGTAGTCATTCGACAGAGTACCTAATTAAAGGCACTAGGTACCGATCTCAATAGAGTAACAAAATGAGGGATACTTTGAAAACAAAAAATATGATAGAAGCTAATATTCTAACATTTGTTCACAGTCACAACCCTAGTACTGTTCTTCCTAGTCGTCCCTGCAAGCGTGTTCGCGTACCTGGAGCCTGACTGGGACTTCCTCGACTCCTTCTACTACTGTTTCATCTCGCTCACCACCATCGGACTGGGCGACTACATCCCCGGAGATTCGCCCGGACAACCCTTCCGACCGCTCTACAAAGTTGCTACTACTTGTAAGTATTTTTTTGGGATGGCAACATTTTCAAATGTTTTGGCGCGTATTTTAGGGTGGGGAAGTAAAAAGGTCTAAGAAAAAACCAAAAACAAGCAGTTTAAAAAAATATTGTTCACTTTTTTATCGCCCATCATTTTAATAATGACGTTAAAGGCACATCAATATTGAAATTATAAATGAAGCCTGTAACTTTAGACCAATTAAAAAAAGTAGGTCAGGCAGAGGCCTTTAATTTAAGCAATTAACCTTAACGAATTCCATACAAAAGAAATAATTAAAAAGAGCCCTAACGGTTTTAATAATGATTGCTTTCCAAATATGTTATTCGTGAAATACAAATAAGTAACCTAGGTATTTGGTACAAGTCGACTTATTATTTAACAGCAGATATAAATCATCATATTGAATAACGTACGCGTAAGTACCTAGTAGGTAATGTTTTGTCATTTTCTTATTTCCAGTCTACCTACTCATCGGCCTGACATTCCTGATGCTGACATTGACCGTCTTCTACGACATTCCGCAACTGAATATAAGCACGGTGTTCTCATCCATCAAGCTGGACGATGACCCAGAAAAGATGCGGCTGAGCGGGTCCGGAGTGATGGGCCCCGGGTACGGCATCGGCGGGCTGGTGATGCGCGACGACTACAACCACCGCGACCAGCGCCGCTCCGTGGTGCACATCCGGCCGCACCTGGACGACAGCCCCAGCCCCGAGGACACCACGCCCGTGCATGCCCGCGACATACGAGTACACTAAACTGCTTCCTCACTAAATTTCTTGGTCGTGATTTCGTTGGCTAGTTGGTACTGTTGGATGGAGCAATGTGGTACAAACCTGTTTTCCACCGTCATTTGTTTTCTTTCTCCTTGAATTAAAATTTTTGAATGTGTCAAACATTAAAAAACAACATTCTTAATGTGACCCATACGCGTTCTACATTGTGATAGGATCCGAAACAACAGCCAACGTAAAACAAAACGACGTTTGCTCAGTCAAAATTCCTTGAAAATGGAATGAAAATTTAAAAAATATGATGAACAGGCGCGATTAAATTGTAAATTAGTTTACGTTATCATAATTTAGTTTATAAGTTAATTCCCTAATGTTTAGTGATAAGTTGATGTCAGATTTTTCCAGTTGTATACCTGTTAGTTTCTTTTTTCGATCCCTTTGTCGACTACCGTCCTAAAAATTTGCGAAAATGTTAATTTTAATTATAAATCTTTAAAAGAGAATGTTGCAATATGTCTGCTGGTAAAAGCTGCGATAATAAGACTGAGAGGTTTTTCAAATTTTCAAACTTTTCTAATTCATTTTTAAGAGTTTTGTACCTGCAAAAATGCGTACCTTGCGAACTATCTATAAAATGACGAAAACAATGTAGTATCTAAACAGACTGACAAACAACATGTCCTTCTATATGTATACGTTTTACATTCCTAAATTGTAAGAACTTTTCTAAAGCATAACCATTTTCAATGTTTTCAAATCAAGGACATTATCAGAAACGTCATCGATTCTACCAACACTATCCTTGCCATATCAAAAATATCAAGACTATAACGTCGTCGTTTATAACTACATAAACTGAACAATATAAAAGTTTCGTGAAGTAAGGAGGAAAATCTACTGTAAATATTCCACCCCCTTTATAGAACGATTGTGCAAAGACGTCACCATACATGCTACTCATACTACATGGATCATATAAATATGCATAGATATAAAAATTTGACGTATCAATTATGTGTGATAGATGACCAATAACGTAGTAGATTCATTGGATTTATAATATGAAATATTTATATATCTATAGATATAAAAAAATCCAATCTACAATAACTTTCAACATAAAATGTTTTCTTATAAAAATAAATAAATATAATTAGGATGGTAGTGCATAAATAAATTATAATGTAAAATCAATATTCAAAATTGTAAGATGTTTATTGTTGTGTATAGAGTATAGTAACTGTTGCGAATAGAGATGTTTACATTGCTGCTGGTAGTCCACAGTTTTTTTTTTTTTTTACTTCACATAATAACTGTGTGGCTGTGACTTTTTAAAACTCCATAATATTTTAATTTTTGGGTCATTTTGCTTTTCCAACTTTGTATTATATTTTAATAATCATCTAGAATCGAAATGCAATCAATGACAATATTCAAATTTATGATAACACAATAAATATATATACCGATATAACATTAACATACTAAAATTATTTTGCTACTTTATATCAATTACTTTTATATCTACCTTTTGTTTCTCCTTTGTATGTGCGAAAGAATAAATTCACTTAAATTCTAAATCATGAATACATTTTTATTTTAAGAAAATTATTTACAGGGAGTCCTTAGCACTACATCGCTTAGAAAATAAATACTAAGTATCTACTAATATACAAACTATCAAGCAGAATGTATTGAATGTTAGAATAGAATAAATAAAATATTTCTAAATGTAAAACTAAGCATGTTAACCTATTCTATGTTCATACAACTCCGTAACAACTTATTGTATCAGATCATATAGAAAATAGAGAGTAGGTAGTGCGTAGATATAAAACACAAAAAGCCTTCAATGGTTAACCGCATTATAGAACAAAACTGTATCAAGGGTAATTCGTAAATAAATCAGCTTCAAAAAAGTAATTTTATTGTTTAATTTACTAGGTGATATCCTGACAATATTCCAAAATTACTCGCACATAAATTATTAGAAAGTGAAAAATTAACAATTTCCCGAGCCGGCTGGATAATACACACATCAAAAAAGTCTAAGCAACACGCATCCAGAAACTGCATGTTTTATTAATTGATACTTTATTTTTTCTTAACAAAATAAACAATCTTTTTGTTCTCGGGAACATTTAATGGCTGATTTTAAAAATATAAACTTTCGATTATTTTTTGTTATCATTAAAATAAAAGCTAATTATTTTTTCCCGATTTCATGTGTTTTCGTTGCTTGATAAATTTGGTATTCACTTTTATCATTATGAGATATACAGTTACAAAAATTGAGTTGTGAGTAATTTTTTATGTCATGAAGCGACGCCATTTGACTGCCGATGAAATGCAGAGAGCTGTAAGGAATGCTATAAGCGGGAAGTAATCAGTCCCAGGTATCTCGGCATTTTGGTGTCAATAGGAACGTGATTCGTCGTCTTTGGCAGCGTTACGTTAATACAGGGGATCCTGCTGAGCAGCAGGACTACACCTGACTGCAAGACATCAGACGATGTTAACCGGAAGTTAGGCGGTTAACAATAATGACGTATTATAGTCATTGGTTAACATTGGCTGACGTTGGCCGGCTGTTGTTGGCAACACCACCACCGCTTGAGAATTGTAGCTTCAACCTCTTAAGCGGTGTTGTTGTTATAGAGAGTTGTATGGATGATCTTTATCATTATAATTCTATAAATAAATGTTTGATACGGCCGCGAATCATATTTAAACCAACATACAACTTGATGCTGACCCACTAATTGCAAAAAAAAACCAGCCAAGTGCGAGTCGGACTCGCGCACGAAGGGTTCCGTACCATTATCTATAAAAACGGCAAAAAAAAATCACGTTTGTTGTATGGTAGAAAAAAAAATCCTTCAATATATATTTGTTTTATTTTAATTTAATTATTTTTAAAGTGATTATATAATTAAATATTGCCGTTATCAATATCGAGCAAAAACGAGCAAAAGATCACGTTTGTTGTATGGGAGCCCCCTTAAATATTAATTTTATTCTATTTTTTAGTATTTGTTGTTATAGCGGCAACAGAAATACATCATCTATGAAAATTTCATATGTCTAACTATCACGGTTCATGAGATACAGCCTGGTGACAGACGGACAGATAGACAGACAGACGACGGAGCCTTAGTAATAGGGTTCCCGTTTTACCCTTTGGGTACGGAACCCTAAAAAAGGCATTGACGCGAAATCTTTACATTTTTTTTCTCTAATTGCGAATTGAATCGGTGACCGTAATTTATTTTACAACTATGAAAATGTCATCATCTAGTGAGAATGGAGACCCGTATTTGCAGATGGAAGAGAAAGGAAAATAAATAATTTTCAATCTACTAATTTTTTTTTTACTTTCCTTTTATTCGAAATGAAAAGTAGAGAGTATAGCACGGATGAAGCGCCAATTCCTACTCGGAATCTATAGCAATGTTGCCATAAGTACGGTAATTGCCGTTTCGTACGGTAATTAGGCCTTCAAATTGCACAATATACGGCATACGGCCGAGTGGGTACTACCGTACCCTAAAATACGGTAATTTCATCACATCAAATAAAAGAGCATCTTTCACGGGTTTTGTTGCAAATAGAACGCAACTTGAAACTATTGTTGCCAATTGCCAACTTTCAACTATGGAAAGCTGTCAGTAACACTGATTGTCGATAGTCTCTATCGTCTAGTAATATAATAATAACAAAATCTCGAAAACGGCTCATAACATTCACAATAAATGGGACGCTTTTTGGCAAAACAAAGCATTCGTAGAAAACTAAATAAAACGTGCGTGAAACCAACACCCGAAATGATCACGAAAATTAAAAGCCCGTTTTCATAAAAGCCGGATGAAGCAAATGAAGATGCTGTGAGAAACGTTGTAGATTTATTGGGACGAGAAGAATAGAAGTAGGTAGTGTTTTTTTTCCAAATAATTGCTTTTACACAGAGTACGGATTTTTTTTGTCAAATACGGTAATTTTCCCACTTGTGTACGGTAACCCCAAATGTAGCCAGCGGCAACACTGCTCAGTGCTCTATAGTCCCCGTGTAGTCTAAAGGGCCCGCCCGGCTACCTTAGCGCATCTCCCTTAATCTTTCTAGATCGCTCTGTAGGTCAGAGGCATCATCTTTAGATTTAACTATTTGATCAAATTTTAGGTAGTATACATAAAGATAATAGAAAACCGTAAACAATTGGGAATATCTATAAATATAATAAAATCGTAGCGAAGTCAAAATTGTACATTGAATATTTTAAAAATTGTAATTGCTACGAGGTCTGGGATCGATTCTAATGCCAAAAATATAATTTTTAGAATTTTTGTCTGTTTGTCTGAATGTATGCTAAAGCATCACGCAAATTCTACTGGATAGATTCTGTTCAAATTTTGCAGATATTCCCTAGGTATAAGTCTGGTCAGCCGGTGGGCTATATATTATCACGCTATTTGATATGGGGGATGAGCAATTTTGCAGTATGTTTGTATTCCTCTATAGTTTATAGGTACGGGCAATAGGTAATACGGGCTGGTGTCCGCAACTCCACGTCAATGCGCAAAGTTCCTCTATATTTTACAGTAAATTGTAAAAAGACGAGCCAAACGGTTAAAACATTTCAGATAGTTACAGATTTAATCATCACGCTATTTTTATGAGGCTAAGCTAAACATCATGAGATAAACAGGTTGGATTTTTGAGATGGGGCAGTAAGGTTACCTTAACCGTTGTAGCTACATAAAATCGATCTTAGGAGGCTATCCTTAACTTTATGAAACATTTTGATCTGCATACACAGATTTTGAAAAAAAAAATAGTCGGCATGAAATGGCCAATTTTCACAAAAAAAAAAAAAAACGGCAATAGATTCTGTTTCTATGAGGATTAAAAACTCTACTAGACCAACTGAGGGTGACTGGTTTCTGACTCTTCTGGTACTCAAGAAGAGTCAGAAATCGCAAAAAACCTATTCCCATACATTTCGTGGGAAATGAGACTCCAACTTACTTAATAGGATTCCGTATCACAAAACAAAAATATGGAACCATTATAGGATAACTTCGTTCTCCCCCTGTCCGTCCGTGTCTGCCTGTCAGTCAAGACCATTTTTCTTGAAAGTTAAAATTAATATCAAACGCGTAGGTCTACGGTGGAACAGACTCTGAATAGTCCCATTTTACAAGAATTTCAGAAGCTCTAAGGTGGCTTCCAAGAAGCGCCTTAGTCGTAAAATTTCCAAAATAATGTCAATTGTATATAATGTCATGACAGTGACGACCGTATATATTTTTAGTGCGCGAGTGAGTTGTCACTACGATGGCAACCCTTGGTGCTTGGCTTTACACCGCCCGCGCCACTGGGTCCCCGATTTTTTTCAGAGAATAGAATAGAATACTCTTTATTTTAGGCACCATAAAAATTACAGATAAAAATGTTGAAATAGCTGTGTCGCTGAAGTCGATTGTTTACAAAAAAAGTCAGCTATTTGTCAAATTCTTGGACTAGACACCAGAAATGAACAAGCGGCAGTTTTTATCCCGATTGCTGAGCATTCCGGACGTTTTCACCTGGTATCACTTTTTGTATCATAAAGGCAGGAACTTACCGGTGGGCGGTGACGTGCCTATGCATTTCGAAAACTTACCTACGTGTGTGTGAAAGCGTAATTATAATATGTTACATAGTACATACTAATTCCATGTATTTACTTATTCCATTTCCAAATAACTCTTTGAGTATTTATCCTGTAACTACGTGTACCTTAGAGCATATTAAAATGGTCTAAGAAGTGTAAAATGAAACGTTAATACGTCAAAGTGTCAGTGGTGAGAAGACGTCAACGTCAATCAAATCAATCAATTTCTAACCTAACTTTTCGAACGTTGTGCGCCGCGACCTAACAGGCCGGGTTTTATTTTCTCTAAAGAAGGATCGATCCATAGACAGTTTAAACCTTTGTTGACGGTTCTGGTGCCCGTTGAAGATCTAATGTTATTAATGAACACGTTATTTTAAATAATAGACAGAACATCATACGCGTGTGCGGTTCCTTTATTTATTTTTAAGAAAATGGATATTCCCCAGTCTGCTTTTGCTATATACAAAGCAAATACTTCGGCAAATAAAGAAAAAAAGCACAAAAAAAGGAATAAATCGAGCATACAGCCAATTTCCCCGAAACCATTACCGCCACAATTAACTGAAAAAAAACAAATAGAGCTCGCTCAAAAACTTAAAAAGAAACACAAGAAAGTAAAAGAATCAAAGAATATCATTAAGAAGAAACAACACAAAAAAAAGAAATCTAAACTAAGCAGAGATGATAAAAAAGTACATACAGATAAAAAATTGCCAAATCTGGCCCAAAGTTTAGTAGCTGATGATCAAGAAGAGGTGCCAGTACTAGTTGCAGCACCAAAGATGAAAAAAAATGATGATCTTTATGCAACAGTAGTGTGCTCACATTCAAGTGATGGCAGTTTTGAGTTCACACCTGTACAAACAGACAGTGCTGAAGAAGGACTAAAAGTATTCAAGTGGATGATTGCTCCCTACGATGTAGATGATTTTTTCAAAAATGTTTGGGAGAAGAAACCATTGCACATTGCTAGAGGAAAAGCTGATTATTACAAAGAAATAATAACAACACCCATTATAGATGACATGCTGCGGAATGAAAATATCCAATTCACTAAAAATATAGATGTTACATCATATGTTGATGGCAAAAGAGAGACACACAATCCAGAAGGGAGAGCACATCCACACTTAGTGTGGGACTTCTACTTAAATGGATGCAGTTTAAGATTGTTGAATCCACAAACTTATATTCCTAAATTGCATTTAATGAATGCAACCATGCAGGAATTCTTCAATTCCTTTGTAGGTGCCAATGCCTACCTCACACCACCTGATAGTCAAGGTTTTGCTCCACACTATGATGACATTGAAGCATTCATATTACAAACAGAGGGCAAGAAACATTGGCGTGTTTATAAACCACTTAATGAAGGAGAGGTGCTACCTAGAGTTTCTTCAAAAAATTATGACCAGAATGAAATAGGAAAGCCAATACTAGAAGTTACTTTAGAAGCAGGAGACATGCTTTATTTCCCTCGTGGGTACATTCATCAAGGTGTCACAGTAGATGGCGAACACTCCCTCCACCTCACAATCAGTATGTATCAAAAGCATTCTTGGGCTGATTTGTTTGAGAAATTAATTCCTGCTGCATTACAGTTGGCTATCAGTGAAAATGTTGAACTGAGGAAAGGCCTTCCATTTGATATGTTTGATCACTTTGGTTTAGTCCACTCTGATTCAGCCACACCTCGCAAACAAGAAATAAATAAAATGGTCATGACACTTTTTGACAAGATTAAGAAATCATTACCAATTGATGAAGCTGTTGATCAAATGCACAAGAATTATCAGCATGCAGCACTACCGCCTGTCTTGAATGACCTAGAGAAGTCCGTGACAGTATTTGGAGATACTGATGTGATGATCGAGAATGGCATTGTTACTAATAGGGTGGAAATATCTCCTGATACTAGAATAAGATTACTGCGTAAAAATATATTAAGAATGGTGACAGAAGATAAAATAAGGTTATATTATCACGTTGAAAACTCTTTGGAATACCATGGAAGTGAACTGCCTTATCTTGAAATTGAGGAGGAGTTTGCTCCTGCAATAGAGACGTTGATAATGGCATACCCTGAGTATATTGCAGTAGAAAGCCTAGATATGGAAAACAATGCAGATAAGTTAAGTTTAGCTGATGCACTGTGGAGCAGGGGACTCATTATGACTGAATACCCATTGGAGAATTTAGAAGATGATTAAATTATAATTATTGATTGTATACTGTTGTTTTTAATTTGATTGACCCTAACAAATTGCCTATTATTACATACAAGTCAAGTTTTTATGTTGTTGATGGTACTACTTTTGGCAAGCCCAAACCTTGGCCATTTCTTCCATTCAAGACTCAAATTCTGCTCATAACAGTTAAATCAGTCAATTAATACCACCATAACCAAATTAGAGACCATTTAGCTTAGTTGTAAAATCAGGGTGTTACCCGTGGTCCCGGTGGGTCGACCCATTACCGGGTCCATGGGTATTTTTTTTACCCGTGGTCCCCTCGAGAAGTACAATGCTGCCAAATTAAAATGGTAGACCGTAAAAGAAAACTATCAGTGAATGTTTTATTTATCCACTTTTTGTTAGATAATGTTACTACCTCTACATCTAATGGTACAGCCCGATTGAAACTTTATTGCGGCTCGGAACATGAGGAGAGTCGCTGCGCTGTAACAAATTAACGTGTCAGCGGGGTTAAGGGGTGCGGTACTGCGCAACGAGTAGCGCACTTCAGAGCCGTCATCAAGTTTGAATCGAGGTGTAGCTTCATGAATGAGTCATTCAAGAGCAAAAATGTAATTACGCCGTACCCATTACTTGACATAAAATCACATCACGCCTGTATTCCCAGAAGGGTTAGGCAGAGGTGAACCTATAGTAGTAGTACCTCTACTCATAAGTTTAATATAGAATTTTTATCTCACGAAGCGACACGCGCTTTACTTGTGGTAACCAGGTCACAAGTGTAAACACGCTGTGAAAGTGTGGCGTCATTATTAGTATGGCGCTGCACTGACGTACTCTATGAAAACGACACGTGCGTTGTCTTGCGTGATCGGCTAGGTATGATTAGTTGCAACAAAAACTATGAATAAATTCGACGAATACTTACAACTACATACAAACACTCTTTCGTAAGGATGTGACTACACACATTGAAACAATAATTTGGCGGTGCAAGCCATGTTATCGTAGTTTATCTCTAGCGAGACCTCCTGCGCTTACTCACACATTCGCAGCGTGTTGTACACTTGGCACCACAAGCAAAGCGCGCGTCTCTTCATGAGAAGAAAATACTGTATGCACAAGGTAAAGAGGAAACTATGTTATGGCTTCAATAAAAACACTTATAATTTTCTTAAATCATTATATTTATTTTAAATTGCATATAAATTTGTGGACTTTCTGTTACAATAGTACTCTCGAACTGATATCTTTTTGTATAAAACGCTAAAATTATGTTTTACAACTATTGTACCAGAGTGCCATGACAATGTCGCAAACATTCGATCCACTCAAGAAGGTACACGTTATAAACAGAAAATACACACACAATAATTTATACTCTAAGCTTATTCTTCTCTTCAAGAATTTAACCTATTTAAAAATACCACCTAAAATGTAGGTACTTAAGATTTCCTAATGTTCACACACACTCTCACGCTCGAGACGAGCACAGTTATTGACAACAACGTAAGGGTATAATGGAAAACAATTTAACAAAAAATATACGGGGACCTCACCGCAAATGTATAAACAATCTTTAAATAGTCATGAAAGTAACAAAATGTAGTTTCAATCCGCGTACATATAGTTCAACTTATCTGTGCGCGCGGCGCTATGTGTGGGTAAACCTTGTATACAGCGATAAGGACACGTGTTGTTGTCGCGACACTGCCACACAAATTAAGGCTGTGTGTGTGTACAAACGCACGCACACATGGCGCCTCGCGCACAGATGAGTAGAACTATCTGTACAATATGTCAACGTGTTTCTAATGAGAGCAAGTTCTAGCATGGTGCGTAAGTACAATACACTTGTTACAAACCACATAACTATGAGCTAGTTCATTGAAGACAAACATGACACATGTTGCAATAGCGGTACATATATTTCATTTAAATACTAGACATTTTATATTTCAAATGATTTCTTTACAGGCAGTGATAAATTTATAACATTTGGTATACGACTGTACATGTTATAATCACAATCTCATAATAAAAAGCTTGGTCCAAATAGTTTATAAAAACTTAAAGTGCTATGACGAAGACATTTTTGAAATTTCTTCTAGTTCATGAGTAATTGTTTGAATTGTGTGACAGATTAGTTCTCACAAACCGCGACACTACACTTTCTTTGCCTTAGTTCAAAAATAAACACTGATCATATCAAAATATATTTTATGTGAAGCAAAAAAACCAATGATAAAAAACTTTATCTGATAAATTTTAAATTCTTTGTACTGATATACAAGATTTCCGACGCAATACATAATTCAATACTACGCAAACTTTAGAATTTTTAGCCTAAACTTATTTAATAAAAAACGACACTTCTAAATCTATTGCCTAATTTTTTAAGAGGTGAAAAAACGTGTTTTCCTCTTATCGACCGTAACTGGATAAGGGATTAACTACATTTACACACATCGTCCTGTTTTAAAAAGTTAATGATTTGTGAGAACATATGTTACGTTATTGAATTAATGTTAACTATTATTTGGCTATGTTACTAACATGAACTGTACAACGACAACCACACACCCAGACAATTATTTCAAAATGTAAACTGTGAAGAATAAATGTAGCTATCCCCTAAAAAATGATGTTAACATTTCCTTAAATGTAAATATTTACAAAGATTGAAGTTTCTTACATTTAGTAGTTCGCGTTAGTAAACTATATTAACCTGTTAATTCGCTCTCCACTTGCCTTATCTATACCATAGAATATCAATACATTGTGATGTCAAACTCTATTTCTCTATCGCCGTCTTACACTACACGATTAACTCTTTATAATTCCTCTAAAATTTGAATTAATATAAAAATCCATCATTTTAAAATGCCCTAAATATATCGAATTCCGAGGTAGAACATTATTCTATATCTAATCTCTCAAAGTTAGCAAAATATTGCTAAGAAAACTTTCAAATATTTTATCTTTTCTCAATTTCAAAACGCCATACCATGTGAGTCTGTAGTCATGTAGTGTAAGGTCGTACAAATTTTCATTATTGCTTCAGGTTTCACACATCAGAAATGTTTTGTTATAAAAATAAAATAAGACATAATTAACCCAACATGGCAACAGACTGGGTTCTTACATAAAATAAAAAATATTCATGATAAAATACATTCATTCAACATTATTTTTACCGCCAAATATGACAGAGTCGGTCGCGTACAAAAGTTGTAGATTTCGATGCCTTATAATTACAGAACCCAAAACATTGCTTTTCTATTTTAAATCTTATAAATAAAAAACTTATTAAATAGATGTATTGAAAGCAAAAATACACAAATTGTGCTATCTGTTATTATAACAATGTACTTCATTTCATAATATAAAGAAAAAAGTTTAGTAAATATTATACCAGATTCCAGTAAAATAAAGTTACAATAAACCATGATTATGCTGACAGAAGGTGGTGGTGACCCATAATAAATATCTACTAAAAAGATACAACTTATGATCCTTGCTAGAAATGGAATTTGGGAAGTGATTCGAGTTTGACACATTGTATTATTGTAAAATCGACACTCATTTGTATCTATATTTTATTATATTGAATATTAATGATAAACGAGATATTATCAAATTTTATTTTTTCCAGGTATTTGACATGTTCGAAACTTTTGCATCTAACACCTCTTATCCAGGAAATAAATACGATGAGATAGATTTATACAAATAAATAAAATTGAAGTGTCTGTTTGTAATGTCAAAATAACAGCTTTTGTAATGTCAAAAACAATTTTCATTCTTTTTTTTTGTCTTTATCTGTTTAATCCGGCTTATCTCCGAAACGGCGGGACCGATTTTAAAGGGACTTTCACTGGTAGATAGCTGATGTTATGAGGAGTACTTACTTTTATTTTAGAAAAACCCACGCGGTCGAAGCCGCGGGCAGCTGCTAGTTTTCAATAGAGAATTTGTCAATCCGACATAATATTAATCTGTTGGATAGCAGTTAACCGACATGTTACAACCGTTGGAAATTACTACAAGATTTTTGACAAACCCACTACCCAAATTACATGCCCAGCATAAAAAAATAAAAAACAGACCATCCTTTATTCCAATCCTCTTCGAATTTCAAACAACGGCCCGGGAACCTAACATTAACGTTAAGACACTTAAAAGTACATAACATACGTACTTGGTCATAGTGTTCGTTCATTAGTGAACTGTCGGTGAACGACTGAGTTGCACAACGTGTATTATTTCTTCGCGGGCGGTTTTCTCGGCGTGCGGGTGGTCTTACCCGTGGATGTTGAGGGCGTCGGCACTATTGGCGACGCTTTTACTTCTGGAATGGTTGAATTTTGTGTGAACCAAATATGAAACAAAAGTACAAAAACTGTAAGAAAGTGTTTTGTACCACACCCTCACAGTTTATTAAAGCTTTCCAAATACTCTTTACATTCGCAAATGACGTGGCTAAAAGATAATAATAAAATAGAATATAATTGCATTTCAAAACTAGAACCCC
This sequence comes from Tiliacea citrago, assembly GCA_963921375.1. Classification (NCBI taxonomy): domain Eukaryota; kingdom Metazoa; phylum Arthropoda; class Insecta; order Lepidoptera; family Noctuidae; genus Tiliacea; species Tiliacea citrago. The sequence continues at coordinate 3,641,465 of OY992793.1, forward strand.
TGTCCGAGTAGGAAGTATGGGCTTTTTCGTGTTTAGGAAAACACAAAAAAAGGTCATACTTCCTACTCGCCTTAACTCAAACTCCCTTAATTCTCATACAATATATTATGTAGATATACTTACTACCAGTACATTGTAAAGTATAAACGAAATAAATCACTATATAACACCCAGCGTGGCATGGTCCCACTCACAGACAAGAGGGCTGTGTCTCAGCAGTGGGAACGAGGCTAATTATCGTCGCCGTGCTGTGAAAACCTCGTGATTGCAGTTAACGTTACTTTAATAAAAATGGCCGTCATTGACGTTCTCAGAGATTATTATGAGGAGGCATTAGAAGCATCTTACGAGCCGTATACGTAAGTTCTAAATATGAATTACGAGGTTTTCTACAACAAATAAACTTTTAAAACTTTTAAATAAATTTTCTACAACAAATTTTGTACAAGAAATAAATAAAAAGAAAACCAGTTAATTTTTCTTTACGAGGTTTTCACTGTACGGCGACGTGCACTCACGGTAATGGACGGATGGACCAGCCATTACCAACTACATACAGTTACAATGGCTATAACTGGCCATGAGTCATTTAATAAACCCCTCTTTGTCATTGGAGTCACAAACAGTCCGCTGTGCAGGGCCTGCATGAGGACGACGAGACAGCAGCTCATGTGCTGCTAAACTGCCCGGGTGTCGCCACCATACAGGGCAAAGTACTTCGGTAACCCAGGTATCCTACGTGAGATTGTCAGTAACACCAAGGCGTTGCTGGCCTTACTTGAGGAGCTGGGGTGGAGCGAAAAACCGATTTTCCCATTCGTACGCAAAATACGCGCATTGATGTGGAGTTGCCGACACAGCCCGTATTACCAACCTACCAACCAGGGTTGTTGCGAACATCAGCATCCGCGGAACTTCAGCATCATTTTCAACATCAGCATCCGCATTGATCGATGCTGAAGTTCGAGTCGTGACATGACCGTAAAGGCGACGGGGCTTATAGCACTATTATATACTACTTATAGTGGGTGACCACTGAAAATCAGCGCTGTGCTGTGGGTCCCCCATAGCTCAGCATCACGCTGAGTGCGCGCCGGAGTGTCACAGTCATGACGTGCAGCTGCCGACTATTTGTTTTTTTGTGCTCGTGATTATGTGTCGAGATCTGTTTAATTTGTGTAATGTTTACCTTCTAGTTTATTAGATATGTTTTTGTATGCACGTTTTTTCTGTGACAAATAAAATTATTTTTCTTTCTTTCACTGGCTGGTGAGTCTGATTGCAATAATAGATAGCAGGCTATGTACGTATCCTGCTATCTATTAGTCTAAGTACTTAATTAATAATCTAGTACTAATTATTACTAAACTAGGTACTTAGTTTGATTCTATTTTCTATTAAAAGTCATAAAACTATTGAAACAATATTTTATTTCAATATCAAGGAAAACTGTGCAACTTTTAGGTATAAATTCATAATGTTCACTACTATTTCCCTGCTTTTTTAAGAAAATAATTAATATCTGCATCCGCTGATGTCAATGATAAAAAATCAGCATCAGCATCCGCTGATGTGAAAAAAATATGCATCAGCAACAGCTGATGTGAAAAAAATATGCATCAGCAACAACCCAGGGGGTCTACTCCGAAGCGCTAAACCGACGTATCGGCCGAAAGTTCGGCTGTTTTATAACTTCCATAGTTTCCTTTTTTGACCTTGAGTCCTTACCCGACTTCAAGTCACAGTTTTGACTTTGGCTTATCTCTTCGACTGCCTTTTTTTATTTTTTTCGCCATAGTCAACGATAGTTAGCCGTAGTAGCCGTAGTTTTTACAAAAGAGGGCAATCCGCGCGATCTATGGAATGGGTCCTCGTGAGTCCCTTAGAAACAAATTCAAAGAAATTGATGTACTAACTCTGCCTTCCCTTTATATCTTAGAAAGTATTTTATATTTTCGCAAAAACTTAGGACTTTTCAAAATAAGAAGCGATTTCCATAATATAAATACACGTAGTAAACATGAAATTGTGATACCCAAATTTAGATTAACTAAAACAAGCAAGTCATTTCTTATAAACAGTATCCGCTTCTATAACAAGTTGCCAAAGTCGGTTATAGAACTTAGCGATGGAAAGTTCAAAACCCACATCAAACGTGTCCTAATCAAAAAAGCATACTATAAGATTAAGGACTACGTTGAAGACAAGGAAGTTTGGCAATAATTCCTTCTGCACATTGGCTTCCCTGGTACCTCATTAACGGCATAACTATGTGAACGTCAATTAACTGCTCCTAAATTACGATTTTTATTTCTGTTTTTTACATACTTTGACATAACCTACAAATTTTAATTTAAAATATTTATTAGTGACTTGTAGACAGAATGTTTATTCAGTTTTTTTTTTACAGTTGTAATGACAATGTTGTCATTTGGTTTAAATATGTAGGTTTTTATTTTTATTACTTTAGTAATATTTTATATAGATTCTTTTTTAATTTGTGAATGTGAGAACATTGTAGGCTTAATAGACTGTAGCTTTGTAAACTATCTTTTATTTTGTTAAGTACTTGGTACTTGTTGACGGGCCTACACTGTCCTCCCATACCTATTAACACTGTAACTTATAACATTGTTAAAGCCCACTTTTTTTAAAAGAGTAACCGTGGAGTTTCTTGCCGGCTCTTCTCCATAGGAAACGACCAATTGGAACCGTGCACCTAGCTTCTGACGTTTCATAAGTGGGCACTTATGAAACGTCAGAAGCTAGGTAGGTTTATGTGAAATAAAAAATTTTGATTTTGAGTAAATAAACGACCGAACATTCGGCCGATACATCGGATTTATGTTCGGAGTAGGCCCCCTGCTACCAACTACATTATATTGTATATATTATAGTTATCTTTACCGGTTCTCCTGCCCTTGCGCGTGGGCGTCGCGACGGGAACCTCTTTCTGTTTGGGCGGCGTCCGCTTCGCTGGTGAACTCTTCGCCTTAGCCTTCTCACTCACTGCGGTTGCAGTCTGATGAAGTTATAAAAGATTTAGTTGCTACGAAATATGTAGGCAGAAAAAAATGGCGGACAAAAATTCTATTAAAAACTGAAGTGTTGACTAATGAGCAGAGATCGGAATAGGTGAGCTTATTTACCTAAACTTCGAGGAAGGAAGTAACATAGACGGGCTATTACCTCCTCTAAAATCCCGAAATAATTATTATGTCGTTAATTTAAAATCTCGGGATTTGAAAAATATATATAAAAAAATTTAGGGTTACGTACTAAAATTGTGTCAAATTTAAGTGTTTTTTTTTTTTATGTAGGTAAAATTAAATTGGCTGGTTTATTAAAACTTGTGCTTCGAATTCATATCTACATACATTTTGTTGTATATATATTTGGCTATTCGTGCCCAGGAACAGTTAGCGGTGGCGATTTCTATTGTTTCAAAATATCTTTGTCACACAACTAAATATGATATGATTATTTAAATCAATAATTTGTAACTATAAATAAAGTCCAATTAATAAATCCCGGGATTTTAAACGTCATTATAATTATTCCGGGATGTTAGAGGAGGTATTATCCACTCTATGTTACTTCCTTCCTCGATGTTTAGGTAAATGAGCCCTACCTATTCAGATCTCTGCTAATGAGACAAAATTATTATCTTTTGTTGCGAGACTCCCGAGGTTCTCGAGTGGTTTATTTATATCGTTTGTATATTTTTGACTTTGTAAATTTTTCGTGTAAGTTTTGCACAGTATTTATAACAAATATCTATTTCAAAGATTGAAAATTGCAGTGAATTTGTTAAATTTACTTTTTGAGAAACTGATTCGCTGTGCAATACAATATCCTTTAACATATAGAAGTTAATGCAACACGCACATGCCAAATATAATTGAATAATGGCAAATTATAGAAGAAAACAGGCTAAAAAAATGAAATTATAATAAAAATTAAATTTTGAACACAAAAGCAAGCGATGAAATGAATGAATATGAATGAATACAAACAAGATACATAAATTAATTATTATAGAAAAGAGATTTAACTTGTTTTGAATGGAGAAAGTACTAAGTTAGGTATTATAGTGCATGCTTTTCCAATATTATTTAGATTTTATTAGGAAAGATCTACAGAAAATAATTATAAGAAGATGGCAGAAGTTTTACTGCTTCCTTTTTCTTGGAAAAGATCTACGGCATCTATTTTGTTTATACATATTTTCATTAACTATACATAAGTATGTACCCTATGAACCATATTGGCAAACAAAAAATAAACTAACTTTTAACACAATTATAACCATGCATCCCGGTCACCCATAAACTTCACAAGCTGTCTACTTAACTATTGATTAGTCAGCAACATTGTATTAACTAAAGTTTAACAGTAACGGCAAAGTAAATCTATCATTCCTTATTTCTATCTGATCTGAATCTTTGAAATGTTTAATTAATTAATTTAATTTTTGACAAGTTTTTTTTAATAAACTTTAAAACAGTAACAAAAACTTTAAATTCAATCAAAAAATTCGCGACAAGACCATAGAGACTAAAGAAAATGTTGTTCTAGTTTTTGGTATAATTTTATTTATAACTCTTGATCTCCTATTCCGAAGTTTCTACTGTCCAAATTCCCTACACTTTTTGTACATATTTCTTCTTTTTTATGTACAGTCAATGCTTCATATCTAAATAATGGTCCTGAATGCATGGAATGACGTATGAATAATAACGAAATAAAATTAATACCTTTACCCAAAATAAGGCCGACCACTGTACACTGGAGTTTTATAACTTGCATCATACAATTTGCCGTAGATTTGTTGAAGTGGATTTGTCATAATTGTTGTTAATTTAAATTTTTAATTCAATTTAAAAGTTAAAAAATTCTAAATTTTTTTTTTCACAAAACCTACATCATCATCATTTCAGCCGAAAGACGTCCACTGCTGGACTTAAGCCTCCCCTAAAAAGAGGGGGTGCGGGCGTTGCCATAATCACCACGCTTGGCAGGCGGGTTGGCGATCGCAGTGTGGTGTAAAAAATGCATAGAGACCGCTGCTGCCCATTCTCTAGTAAGTCCCTTAGTCGTCGAATTACCGCGCATTATTTGAGAAGAGCACTACTATACAAGCCTTGGCCGCAACCAGGCATTGATGGACGAACGTGAAAATGTGGGCCGATGCGAAACCGAGGCACACATATGTGAGTCCAGTCAATGCCCCTTTTGCAGGCCGCTGCAGTAATGTACTATTCAAAGTTAGAGGTTACATACAACGCAATTTTATTTGGTGTAAGTAAGGATTTGTAAATTGTTATTTTCTGAATGATATTAGGTACTGCATGAAGTTTGTGTTTACTTCGAAATCATAATAAAATGAAGTCTGAATTCGCCACCCTGTCTAGAGCAAGCGTGGTGATCAAACTTGTGCCTTCTCTGTATGAGAACAGGCCTTTGCCCTGCGGAGGGTCAATAATAGGCTGGTATTATATATTGCAAAATGTAAAATTAGGTATGTTAAAGAACAAACCTAAATGTCCTTTCTTTGGTATTGTTCATCGCATCGTTGAGCTCCTTAAATTCTGAATTGAGCTGTACGATTACTGACAAATGCGAGCACTGACTGGACACAGGTCCACTCAATCTGTGTGGTGGTTTCCTCAAAATACCATTTCAGACACCAATCTACATGGCCTTCTCATGATCTGGCCAAGATTATGTCTGGACTTTAAAAGATACCACTGAGTTTGTTTCGACCTTCCTTCTCAGAGTGGTCAGAAAGGAAATGCTGACCTCATCTAGTTTTTAAAATATGATTGACGTGTAAAAGTGTTTGTTCAAACCTGCATATAATTATTTATTTAGTGAATTATTGATACATTTTAAATGCATCATGAATTTTAAATATGAATGTAATATTTTTTATTATTATTATTTTATTTATCATCACTGTAATATTTTCAAAGCAATGTGTTTTGTTATGAAATAATTGAATTACAGAATTTGATACTTTTGTTTCCTAACAACAACTTTGACAAATACCACCCTATGGTAAATTGTACACATCCTTATCGCATGCATAAAACCGATATAAAATATACTCCATCAATATCTGTCAACACTCAATAACATCGTAAATACATCTTTCTTCTAACTAATACAGTTTCACTTATACAAAACATACTGTGCTGTCTGCTGGGGTTTATCAAAAATTGAAAATAAGTTACTTATCATTTTCAATTGAGATTTTTTAAGTTTCTTATTTAAAGTGTAATAATTAATAACATTAAAGATTAAATAAATTAATTTAAAAAAAGAAAGAAATTAATCAATTAATTGGTATTATTTGAGGAATAAAAGAATATTGCACTATATAATAAGGACTATAATTGGATCTTTCAGTGCCGTATAATTTCTGAGACATACGACGGGAACTCTATTTAAAATTAAATAAGATTAAATATAAGTATTCGAGGTTTAATACTACATTGGAACAACATTCTAAACTCAAAAAAATCAAGCCACCCCAACAGACATATCGCCATCCCGCTCGCACTCACACACAGTCGCAGTGCGAGCGAGAGCGACGCACGTTGCCACAGCACTCGTACTCACTCTCGACACATGAATGTAAATGGCTGGTGATGGCGGATACGTACATTTCTATATATCCGTTGTACTATGCCTACCTTGCTAGTGCTCGCCACAATGGGCGTACTACCTGCCGATTTTCTTTTATTGTTTGTTTGTGATTTTGTTTGTGCTTTAGTTTTGCGAGCGCTTTTTGGACTGCGCTTTGGCATCGTCCGCGCGCGTTTCACGGGCGTCGCCGATTCCTGGAACAAGTGGGTACTATGTTAGCTTGTAATGATAGCATAATATTATATAATGGAATACGGGCCTTACGAGTTGAGATTCTAAGGCCCGTATTGCAGAACCTCACTCAAGATTCAAGCATTACTTAAACCTGCAGAAGTATTGCGTAACACTATCAGTAGAGATTAATTACGATAACATGGCCCGCTCCTCCAAAATTCAAAACGTTTGAAAGTATTTGTACGCATGTGTGCGTAATGAGACAGCCGTCAAACAAAAACAAATCACGGACTTGTTGCTCGACTAGTGGCGTCTTTAATCGCTCAATTATTATTAGTATGGCGCTGCACTGACGTGCTTTATGAAAACGACACGTGCGTTGTCTTGCGCGATCGGCTAGTTATGATTAGTTGACCAACAAATCTGGTAATAAGTGAGATATTACGAGTACTTACAACTACATACAAACTCTTTCGTAAGGATGTGACTACACACATTGTAACAGTAATTTGGAGGGGCGTGCCATGTTATCGTAGTTTATCTCTACGCTTTCACGCTAAAACGGCTGAACCTATTCGGATGAACTTTGGCACATGAGTAGGCTATGATCTGGGTTAGAACATAGGATTCTTTTATCCCAATATTCCCACGGGATCGAGACCTATGCAGGTATTATGTAAATATAATGGGCGTTATTAATATGATATCGAAGGCACCTGAAGGAACACGGGTGGGTTTTAGGCAGTAAAAGTCTAACACGCCCTTCCACTCCGCCCAGAGCGGAAGAACTTATTTTATAATTTCCCACCCAAAAAAAAAAGGGTTCGAACCTACAACCTACAACTCGTAAGTCGCGGCCACCGCAGTTACCACTGCCCTCCTTAATTAAGGATTCCTTCTTATTATGTATGTTAATAAATCGATCAACGTAATGTAATCTCACCTCTGAATCATTAGAGTTGTCCAGTTTGGCCCGTGGGGACGACTTGGAACTGTTCCGTTTGCGCCCCTTCTTCTCTAGCTGCGATTCGTCTTTGTACAGTGAGAGGTCCACTGTAGACATCAGATGTTCTAGTTCAATGTTACAGTTGGATTTGTCAATATGGGGTTATACATGGTGCAGCACAGATAAAAAAATAACATAGGGAAAAAAGATAGAAATAAATGCTAAGTAGTTAGTGGCCACACTAGGTTTGTAGAAAAAATATCGATATTTTTCGGCGATATGTATTATTTCGATACATCGAAATATCAAGTATCGAAAATGTATCAAATACGATATATTTCCAATAGCCACACTGTTGTACTGAATAAAACCGCTAGAATTCAGAGCCGTAAAAAAGTAAACTTATTTTTATCAATGTTTTATTAGTTAAGATTTTACATCGAAATGATGTTTCTAGTTTGGTATTTCTATGAATAAAAAACAAACAATATAATTTCATAAAGTACCATATACTTTCTAGAAAATTTCACCGATATATCGTTATATCGATATTTTTTTCGATATATCGAAATCAATATCATTTTTTTTTAAATATCGATACTTTTTCTTGCATCCCTAGGCCACACATGTCACAATTAGGCCCTTTGTGTTAGTGGTCACACAAGTTACAATTAGGTTCTTTGTATTAATGGTTTTTTTTTTTGTATAAATAAATATTAATTAAACACATACAATTGGGCCCTCCATACAGACGTTTTTCTTGTTGTGAAAAACTACGGTTTATTCCGTGTGTTGGCACGGTCATAAGTGTTGTATGGATCACTATGGAAGCTGGTTGACAGACACGTTTTTTTTTAAAGCGTGGTTTATACGCGGCACCGTAATGAAATCGTCAAGAAGAAAAGAAAATCAGAAGTATACAGAAAAGTTTTTGGTATTCTGTGGCTAACCATTGGGCGGACCACCTGACGGTGACAGTGAGGTCTTTGCTAAAGATGCATCTTCCAAAAATAGATGAGAAGATTTCACTTCTTTCAAAAAGATCTCTACTAATCATAATGACACTGCAGTGTTAACAGTGTCCTTGGGGTTATAGGAAGTGTTCCAGGTTTAAGGCCTGCTTGCATTACTAATCACACACATAATTCTGTCTATTATCTTCAAACGATTTTTGTTCCTAACTGATTACTTTACTTGATAGATTATGCTATAACTAAGAATTGACAGAACGACGATTTAAACTCGTTTAGTGATCTGTGGTGTCGCGCGGGCCTCAGGTTTCTGGAGAGAGAGGCGTTGCGGCGGTGTAATAAGCTGTGGGCATCCTCACGTCCATCGGGATGCTCCTCCGTGAGCAGCGGCGCGCGCTCGGCGCCGGCCTCGGCCGCCAGCGCGCGCTGCAGGATGGAGCGCGCGCGCGCCGCCTCGCCCGCGCGCAGCTGCCACGCGCCGCGCCCGCGCGCCAGCGACAGCGTCGTCAGCACGCACTCCATGTCTGCGGGGGTTTGGATGTCATATTGAAACAATACCAGGATATTTATTCATAGTTTTATGCACAACTGATTAGTGAATAGTCCCGGGAAATCCCGGATCCAAAAGTACCGAGTAATCTCGGACCCAAAAGTACCGGGAAGTTCAGGTTCTTTCGGTACTTTCGGGAAAAGATACTTGGCGTTTATAAATATTTCTAATTTTATAGCCTAAAGTCCATTGCATAATTTATAGCCCATAAATCATAATTTAAAGGTAAAATAATACTATTTTTTTCTATTTTCCTTAAAAAAGTTACTGGTTTTTACTTTGAAGGGAAGTTACAGAAAAAAAACCCCATTAGAAGTCTGTTTATTAATAAATGTTTTTTGTTATTGAAGGTCCATAGAATTACGACGTCCATTAGAAACACAAAGCCAATGCCACCAATTTTGAACTGTTGTGGCTATTATGCTTGAACTGTAATTATTAACATTACTCAACTTCAGTCATGCTACAAAGTGATGTCAGGTGAAAATTATGAAAAAAAAACTCCGAAACCACTAATAATCGCGAAACATACATGGGGTCTGCAGTGGACTGCTATGGGCTGAGTTGATTGGTACATGGGGGTGATTCGGATGCCCCGTAATAAAAAGGCGTTTCCTTTGACGTCACTTCGCCGCACTATGGAAAATATAGGTCGGTATCGGATCAAAAATCTGTAACTTCATGAATTTTTGTTGTATCGTGATGAAATTTGGCACAAATATGCAGCAAGGTTCGGAGATTCGAACGATGTGTAGTTTATAGGGTTTTCTTGTATATCTATGTATGTTTTTTTGCATAGAATGAAAGAAATGGGAAAAAATCACGAAAAAAAAATTTATTTCAAGTGGAATACAAGTTTATAATGACTAAAAAGATTAAACCATGGTTAATTACAACAAGCAAAGTAAACAAAATATATATATATGAAAAAAAAAAACTAAATTAAAATCATATTACTAATAGGTACATCCTATACTCTGGCTTCAAGAAATGATGTAGCTAGGTACAAATATAAGTAATAACTAAATATAAATATTATTTTTAACTTATACCACTTCAGGATCAGGGTTAGTAAATGTGGGTTCACTTTCAGGTGCCACGTTTAAAAGACTTAGTGCCTCTTCTTCAAGTTCTTTCACATTTCTTACGTACGGTTTTCTCAAACTTGTTATATATGGATCTGACGTGTATAAAAGCGTTTTAAAGACATCTTCATTTGTAGCAGATCGGGAACATTTTCTGGCATGATGAAGTCGTATGTTTCTGTAGTCTTTGTTGCGAGACTCTTGTGCGTCTTCCGATAGCTGTCCAATAGGAAGCACCGCAAAATGTTTGATAACGTTTTGCCCGTGTATGAGTATTTTATGAACGGAGGATGGCATATAATACCAATCGTAATTACTTACATAGATTCTTGCAGTTTCTATTGCATATTCCCCAAATTTTTCAGGGTCGATCATCATTCCAGAAGAAAGAACTTGCAAGATAATGTATAGGCGTTTAATCAATGCCTCATCTACACCTGTTATTTCCGATGAGCAAGTGCTATTATAGAAGAATCTTCGTGCGGTATTGCCATCGTTCGTATTCCCGCTAACATGCCGAGGTTTGTCGACGATTAATCCCAACTCCTCCCTGAAACGTTTTTGAACAACTTCTTTCTTTTCTTTTTTTAATCTCTTATTTTCCTCAGTTGAAGCAGACCAAGTCTTAAACGAAAGATTATAGGAAATATGCAATATCATTTCCATGCAGCGAATCCAGGCGTGAAAGGTGGACAATCCGTATTGGTAGGCGTTTTCGTTTTCGGGTCTGGCAGTTACTTTCGATAGGTCATTCATTAGCCGTGGAGTAGCCCCACATATCGTGCATGTGGAACCAGATGGAGTATCTGTAAGGACCTGAGCCACCTTTCCATCGATCATCGTTAGAAATAGTTCATGCTTCAAATTTACTACAACACCATCTTTGTTTATAAGTGATGCTTGTGCAGCCCTAATTTGTTTTTTAATATCATCAACAACTGCCTTGGTTTTTTCTGGAGTTTCCTTACAAAACTCAATAGAAATGGGTCTGCAAAAACGGACAGATGAAGGTACCGGATTTTGCCAAACAACGGATCCCGATTGCACATCAACTAATCTGATGGGGACTAATGAAGTGATGAACAAATTGGCATCTGAAATTGTTTCTGACTCTTCTGCAAGTATTTGCTTGTATTGGCTTTGACCAGATGAACCATCACATCCCCATTTAGAATAAAGGATCAATGTTCTATGTTGTTTTTGGAAAACAGAATCGATTTTTAAAATTCTAGCAGCAGTATGATCCAATAAATCTTGTATATTAATCACTTTAGCATAAGTATTCGTGATTTCGATTTTAGAAGATGGTGGATAACAGGATCTTTTTATTTCTTGTATTTTGTAGTAAGGCGGGAATATACAACACTTTCGTTCGTTGGTTAAGTTTTTCAGGTACATATATTGTGCTTTTGTTAGATCTAAATCTATAAAAGCACTCAATGCTTCCGTATCGGAAAGAATCTTCATCTGGTCTGAGTCGTTCCACTTACTTGAGATATCTAATTTCTTTTGAGTGTCAGCGGTTCTTAATTCTTCGACAAGATGAGCTTCTGTGTACTCACGTAAAGCCCGTAGTCCCTGCAGATAGGCGTTTTTTATATGCTCGAAGCCATAGTCTTGGAGTAGAAGAGTGTTTTTCCTCTTCTTGGTAGATTCTGAGGAGTCTCCATAAGCCACGCATGCTCGTCCTCGTTGGCCAGATGTTGATGGCGTAGAATATTGTTCAGAATCCGGTAAATTTAACGAATACCTTGAGTCCAACCAAGTACAATACTTCTGTAAAAATGTTTCTTTTTTCCGAGATGCCAGGGCCCAGCGTTTGTTGAAAATAGGAAGAATGTGCCTTTGTATGTCACTAATTATAAAACACAAGTTGTTTTCAGAAACATTCAGCTTTTCCACTAAAACTTTGGATAATGATTCCATGGTCTTGCCGCCCTCTATATAGGGGATTATGAAGTCTCGTTTGGTACAGCTGAAGGAAGACATTTTAACACTTCACAATCTGCAGAAATAATAGGCGTAGATGAGATTTGCTTCACTTGAAGTTACACTGATGTAGATGGTTCGAATAGTTTTTGCTTCCCTTTAAATACTCATTTTACAATATCGAATTGGTACCTACATCATTATTATCTTGTAATTTCCCACGCAAACCGAGTGCAAATTTGATAAGGTCCCTTTGTTATCACGAAATAATGAAGAAAATATCCAAAAAGTTCTATATTGTTCATGTGAATGGTGTCAGTGGTAAACCGCAAAAGATACTAATTTTCGGGTTCTGACTTTTATCAGTTTTTTTCTCATATCTTCTAAAACCGCAAATATCCGCAGCTGATTTTTTGCATTCTATTTATGAATAGTTAGACTACTAGTCGACACAAAAAGTAGCGCTTGGGCAAACGTGGGTAATACTGAAAACCTTCGACGAAAAAACATACAAGTGAAAAAAAAGGTATGTCACGTTTTAAGTTATTACTGAAATATTTTTCTTTACTTTTAAAATCATTAAGCTGTATCGCAAAAAGCATAAAATAACCTTTCTAAAAATGTATAATACTGCATATCTGTACCAAGTATTTTTTTCACAATATGGTATTGAAACATGTATACGCAAAGACTTGAGTTTGGCACTTCTGTCTTCTATGTATTTCTATCTAAGAAAAAAAAAATAATTTCGCGTATTAAGAAAAAAAATCGTAATGAATATTATAATTTGACTATTAGAAAACCTAAAAGAATAGCCATATTAGCCAAATTATGATATTCGTAAAAAGCATTTTTGATATGCGCTTGTTCTACCATTTTCCATAGTGCGCCGGCCACCCTGTATATTTTAGGATTAAGTACCTACAAAAATGTTTTAAAGTTAAAAATGTTACTGGTAGAATATGCTTATTTACCAGTAAAATTATACTAAATAAAACTAATTTTGTGGCTATAAAAACAAGAAATAAAACGTTTTATTTGATTTATATGTTTTTATTTTGTCATGTCATTTCGTCTTTCTCTTACTTTCTCCGTTTCAACACTATCAACTCTACTATCTTATAAAGGCTTAGTAAGTATCGACAGTACCGGGAATACCGGTTCTTTAGCCAGAAGGTCCCAAAAACCCCGGTTCTTTAAAACAGAACCGGTTCTACATTCCCTAGTTCAGATTCTCTAGAGTAAAACATAACTTCATATTTGAGAAAACTCAAGCTACGACGATGCCTACGCAATTGGTCAGGGCAATCAGTCCTTGAAAGGTACAAAATGACATTTATCTGGGATTTCCAACCAATTTTCACTCGTTTTTATTCCTATTATAAAATTCTAAAGATACCAGTCACGTTTTACATCACTAAGTACTTACTACGTACCTGTGATGAAGTCGGGCAAGCTAGTCTCGCCCGCAGGGTCAGCGGTCTTGGGTTGTGACAGCCAGCTGGTCTCGATCTTGCGAGTGGTTCGGTACACGTTCTGCATCGCTAAGTACTTGCAACATCTTACCTGTGACGTCATAGAAGTCGGGCTTGTAAGTCTCGCCCGCGGGGTCCGCGGTCTTGTCTTGCGACAGCCAGCGGATCTTGATCTTGCGCGTGGTGCGGTACACGTTCTGCATCGCTTGGCACACGTAGAACCCTCCTTCGGCGTTGCGAACTGCTAAGTACTCGTTTCTGTTGAAGATATGTTAGGAGTAAGGAGTTGATCGAAACTTGGTATTCTAGTAAGACGTCTAGATTTAGCACTCGTAGCACTTATTTCAAATAAACCAATTACAGGCATTGTCAAGGGCTCGGTCAGTCAGAAAGATGAAGCTAGTTGCTAGCCCATTCCAAAGCGTAGTAGGTTCCAATGGAGAAGAATGGGCAAGAAACTCCAAGGACACTCTTTTAAATTGAAATATTGTTACAAAATCTTGGTTACATCATTCATGTTGAAATTATACATGTGAGAACAATGTGGAAAGACGTGCACGTTAAAAGCGTCCGTTATAAAAAGATAAAAACAAAAGAAAGATTAAAATAAGCCGTGGCAGCTAAGAAAATATATATAACATAATAAAAAGTGCAAAAATTCTCGCAGACATGGTAGGAGGCGACTCAGTTGATAAGAGATGAATAGGTACCGCGACTTCATACACTTGCAAAACCCCGTGTTACCAACGTTAGTCTCGGAAGTAAAAAATAATTACATAGTCTTTGCACTTCTTTCTAGCTTACAAAGCTAGGAAGTTTTCAGGGCTGTTTTTATAAGTTTTCTTCAAAAGTAAAGCTTAATTTGAATAAACAGAGGAGTCATTGTAACACAACAGCAATGCTTTTCCAGTTCAACAACATTCATTGCGTGAAGACTCACCTCGCTATTACTTGAAAAATGTTATTAAAGTGTTCCAGATTTTATAAATGATAGATTTTAATATTTTTTAGTTTATTTTGTATTGTTTTATTGAGTTTCTAAGTGACTGTGACGTCTGACTGAAGACTGTGACCACTGAGTTTGTTTCGGCCTTTCTTCTCAGAGTAGTCAGATAGGAAACGCCGACCTCATCTAGTTTTAAAAAATATGACTGACGTGTAAAAGTGTTTGTACAAACCTACTTACAGAAATAAAAATCATTTATCATTAAGTATTTTAGTTTTTAATTTAATTTTTGTACGCCATCACGGCAAAACATAGCGCCCAAATATGTTAACCTAACACGTAAATACCTATGTTTTACAAATAAATATACTGATTCTGACGAATTTTTTAAACAATGATGTATTTATAGTATAGGATTAGCAATCACTTTCAAAATCTTTCGGATTGATTGGTGCAGCTGTTTTTGTGTCTTTTAGCACAAGCTGCTTTTTTCTCAAGCCGGATCACATAAATGCTGCTTGGCTGCAGAAATAACAGAACATCAGACATGCATTTCCACTGCTACTAACTACTACTTACTTATATATGATGATCAGTTTGTCATCGTTCGGCTTAGTCGGCGTGGACCGTCCGGCTGATGCGGACAGTTTGGTTGCCATCGCCAGCTCTGGCGTCGGCGACTGGTATAGCTGCACCTGGAAAAGTATTAACAATTAGCTAAGTATATGGGGTACATAATCAGCAGGTCAGAACAGCAGGGCAGGATGATGAGTCAGGGCATCTTAAAATGACATCTTGTGGGGACTAGGGATATAATATTAAGGATTTAATGAAAAATTTCCTAATGTATGATTTTTGCATGAAATATTATGGATCTGATGCAAATCATCCTAATGAAATGATGGTGATGATTTTTGAATGAAATATCTGATGATTTTTTTTCTAATGTATTGGTTTTTGGAAAAAAAAAATATGGATCTGTTAAAAATTATCCCAATGTATGATTTTTATCTCATTGTATATACCCTTGTAGTGATATATGTATATGTGCATACATGTGTGGATTTTTATCAGACACATTTCTGATATTGAAGTTTTTTGTTAACTTTTGGGGCGTAAATATATTATTACATAATTGATGGGGTAAACACGATTTACTGCTTAAGTTCAGTTTTGCATTATATTTCTCCTATATTATACAAATGAAGACGAAACACATCGTGAATTTGGTTCAAGTGCCATAAATCGATTCGAACTAACCTTCCTGCCTGCATACAGTAAGTACTATCTTATTTATTGTCATTATTGCACCCTTCAGCCCTACACCCTGCCTTATTACTGAGCAGGCCAATGCCAGCCCTAGTTCTCATCACTTATTACAAACTATTGATTTTTATTCGAGTATCATTGCAGTGGAGGCCCAGTGATAACACAGCCCCGACTTACGATGGGTTCGAACCCAGGCAGGCACTTCACTTTGTGTAATTAAATTCATCACCAATGCTCTCAAAACGGTGAAGGAAAACACCGTGAGCAAACCGGCATGCCCAGAACCAAAAATTCGAAGACTTGCGACATCTACCAACCCGCATTGCGCTCGCGTGGTGGATTACAGCCCACTCCCTCTCGAAGAGAGGAGGACTGTGTCCCAGCCAGCAGTGGGAACTGATTATAATTATTATTGTAATATCATTGCATTCTAACTGGAACACCACAACGTCCACAACACAACAAAGAACTTAGAGCTGAGCGTCAACGGTAAAACTGTCGGTCCGACCTAATGTAAACCAGCTCTAAACTGATCTTTAGAGAAAACATATCAACTTTGTTTGAATATCTTAATTCACCGCAAAAATGTAAAGGGTTGTAAAAAAAGGGGTTGGTAAAAATGATGAAGAAAAAGAAGGACCTATATTTGGCGCAGTCGTGAGGCACACAATAATGTTATAACTAAGTATTTCAGTATTTTAGGATTCCGTATCTCAGAAGGAAAAAACGGAACCCTTATAGGTTCACTCGTGTGTCTGTCTCTCCGTGTCACAGCCGATTTGCTCCGAATCTACTAGACCGAAGTTTAAATTTAGTACACATGAATTTCTGTGAGCCCAACACGAACGTGTACCTAACGTAAATAAATGAATTTTGACTATAGGGTTTTGCGAAATGTATCGTGTGACATATCAAATGAAAGGAATTGTTATAAGGTTTTTTGACTTTGACTTTGATGAAAATTGACCAATCCATATTCGAAACTTCTGAGCCCAAAATTTTGAAAATAAAAATAATCGATATACAGAGAATAGTTCTATACCTACTTATAGATTACAGGAAAACCTATAGGAAGTCTGGGTGTCTTAAAATAACATGGTAAATTACTCAATATTGTGCGTACAAACTTATTTGCAGTTAGAACGTATGGGGAACATGATTTTCAACTACAATATTAAGTTTGTCCTTGGGATAAATTTCAGCCCAACTACGGAACCCTTCATTGTGCGTGGTTCGACACGCACATGGCCGGTTTTTTATTTTTATTTTCAACCTTTTAGCCTATACTAATATTAAAAGAGGTAAAATTTGTTTGTTTGTAAGGGTAATCTCCGGAACTAATGATACAATTATTCTAAAAATGTTAAGTTTCCAATAGTGCTACTATTGGAAACTTAACAATTCATCAAGATCGAATCGATCATCATCCTCAAGCTTATAGCTGGCCACTGCTGAACTTAGGATTCCTCATATGCACTTTATGCTGCTACCAGCCTCACTGCGAAGATCGTCGCTCCACCTAGCCTGAAGGCGTCCTAAACTCCTAACTTACAGTCCAATTCAAACTTTATGGCGGCTCGGAACATGAGGCGAGTCGCTGCGCAGTAACAAATTTACGTGACAGCGGGGGCAGAGCATGAAACTGGCTAATTTTTATTTCTGAAGATACAAAATATTTTTGATACAATTGATATTAGGTTCAAAGATTGCTTCATCACATTAAGTTCAGCATTGATTTTGTAACGAAATATGAAATAATTAACGAAATATGTTCGAAAACCTTTATAATAACGGTTAAGGTTACATAGAAAATTAACCGGTTTCCGAGACCTGGTGAGGGGTGCAATATTGCGCAGTGAGAGGCGTACTTCAGGGCCGCTATCAAATTTGACGCGTACTATACGTTTGTCGATTCGCAGTCCGCACTCAAGAACACGCCTAAACCTACCCCAAACCCCAGTGGGCATCAAATCAATGTCGTGCGAAAACAGTTCCTAAAATCCGAGGCGTGTGTAAATCATTCAAGTTTATCGCCTAATAAACCTCTAAAAGCCAGCACATTGCGTAATACTACCTCCTCCCTACTGAAATTATGACATAATAAACCCATTTTAATGTTGAATACTCACTGATATTCATCTACTAGCTTTTGCCCGCGGCTTCACCCGCGTGAATGTCAGTAACTATCCCACGGGATTAAAAGTAAACGAAGCGATCGCATTGCCCCGCCGCGTGCCGCCAACCATAATTACTGTGATATCTTTTAAAGTATTAAATTAATTGACATGATGTAAAGGCATATTTTAAACTAAATAAAATTAAATGCCTAATTTAACAATTGTTGCTCAATTTATAACATATTTTATTGGATAAGATTAATAATATACCGGGCAAAATAGCTTCGGAAATAACAATTAAATTGTTATTAAATTCTGAAAGATAAAAATCGTTACTATTGTGGGTCATGCTTTGAAGATAAACATAATATGCTGTCGCGGACTTTTTTATTGGTTTTTTTATGATGTACTATCCAGTAGAATATAAATTGTATGTATCTCCTCTTACGGTTTACGCGGCCCATGCATGATTTTTACCGACATCTTCAACAATAATCGTCATATTTCAGCCAATTTACACAAAACGTTGATGAATTATACACCAAAACCTTCCTCATGAATCACTCCGTCCATTGGTGAAACCCCATTGAAAATCCGTTCGGTAGTTTTTGAGTTTATCGCGTTCAGACAGGCAAACAGACGCGGCGGGGCACTTTGTTTTATATAAGGATACATACTAATGAATAAAATATCTGTTTGTAATGTCAAAATAAAAGCTTTTTACAAAATGCATACGGTACATAAAACAAAAAACATATTATTTTTATCTGTCTGTTTGTTTGTTCCGGCTAATCTCCGAAGTGGCTGGACCGATTTTGACGGGGCTTTTACTGGCAGCTGATGTTATAAGGAGTAAATAAGGCTTTTATTTTAGAAAAAGCCACGCGGGCGAAGCAACACTTAGTCAGAAATAACAGCGTTACTACCTACCTATGTAACGGAAAACTTATCTATGGACTTTTTATACCCGCTCAAAATAGAAGGGTTGTTTTTATACTTGCTATGGAAGTAGGTAGGTGCCTAGTTAGAGAAATAACGGAAACTATCTGGCAACGTTATCATTTTTAGGGTTCCGTAGTAAAAAAGGAACTCTTGCAGTTTCGCCATGTCCGTCTGTCTGTCTGTCCCTGGCTTAGCTCAGACTCTTAGTACTAGAAAGCTGTCATTTGGCATGGGTAGGCATATTAATCACGCCGACAAAGTGATAAAATAAAACCTTGAAATTAAGTTTTACCGTGTAAGCACGTAAAGGTTTTTTCTAGACTATCCTATGAAGTGAGGTATCGTTGGGTTGGATAGGCCGTTCAAAAATATTGACGGTCTGTGATGACCATTTTTCGATTCAGGGATCTGTTTGCGTAATATTAAGTTTTAAATCAATTATCACTAAATTAAAAGGAAAACTATCACAGCTAAGTAGGCTTCACAAGATAACGAGTAATAGTCGACCAACTTATATTTGCAGTAGGAGATTTGACAGTGACGTATATCGATGTATGGGAGAACATGTTTTTCAACTACCTTGATAAGTTTGTTTTTGGGATAAATTCATCCCAATTACGGAACCCTTCATTGTGCATGGTGCGACACGCACTTGGCCGGTTTTTTCTGCTTCTGATCATAAGTATTTCAAAAGGGGAGAAGGCTTAGAAAAACAACGGCTTTTATATAGTCGACACAAGAAAACTAGGTTAGGCTAACCTACCCCGCGCGCGACTATTTAATTTTGTTAACCGACTTCCAAAAACGAGGAGGTTATAATATGTTCGTCTGTATGTTTGTTTTTTTTTATGTATGTTCACCGATTTCTCCGTTAATAGTGGACCGATTTTGAAAAAATCAACCGACTTCCAAAAAACCACAACAAAGTGGAAAATAACTTTAATTTCGGAAGTCGGTGGCAAAAAACTAAAATACAGCCAAAGACACCGACTTCCGAATATGTTATTTTTCACTTCGTAGTGTTTTTTTTAGAAATCGGTTGGTTTTTTTTTTGTAACAAGTTTTATTAAAACAATTTAATTTTGTAGTTTTTTTTTTGTATTTTTCCTCGATTTCATCAAAATAAATTCTCAGTTTACATACAGTTTACAATAGCTTCAAAAGTTACACACAAAGTTATCCTCGCTATTAACGCGCGATTAATTCACTTTATTTACCGAAGCATCACATTAATTCTGTCCGTTTCAGTGGGTTATCTTCGCGTGCTACTCGCGAGTCGTAGAACTGGTGGAAATAGATTATATCAAGTGATATGAGGCAACCTGTCGCTTGTTCTACTATTCGGTCTTCACAACCAACTTGTTGCTAGGGCTGACGTCATTCTGTTGTTATTAACAAGAGCCTTGTTTGAGGTAGCACCTTCAGTGTAAATAGATTTTGGGACCAGACGACATGGGTCGCACAGTGACAAGTTTTGTGTCGCGACTCGTGCCTTTGTTAAAAACCGGTCAAGAGCTAGTCGGACTCGCGAACCGAGGGTTCCGTACGTATATATTGTTGAAAAACTGTGCAATTTAGAGACATCGTTTTATTTTTCCTGTAATCTTTACATAAACTTCTATCACATAGAATAATTTCAGATTTTATCTATGCAAACTTCGGAGATAAGAGGGGAACGGTATTTTTTTTACATTTTTCATCAAGTCTGAAACTATGCTGGCAAAAAAAAAAATGTTTGAGAATGTGCAAACAGCGCTCTTTCATATGAATGCCCACTGGGGGTAACCCCACTTAAAATTTTTAAGACCCCCTCTTTCAGTCCCTTATGCAAAAAATTTTTTTTTTTTTAATTTCTTGTTTGCAAAATAGTTGGGCAAACGTCATCTAAAACTATTCTAAATTTCAAGTTGATAGCATTAGTAGTTCATGAGATATCCAGGTGTGACAGACAGACTTAGTCTCACCATAAGGGTTCCTTTTTACCATTTTGGTACGGAACCCTAAAAAAGGTCGAAATCATCTGTGACTAATGTTAAATCATATCGCATGTTGGGGATGTATGTGTCTTCATTTGTTTTCTGTTTATTTTATCGTATTTTATTTATTAAAGGGGCATTAAACAGACAATATAATTTTTTTAAGTAAAAGTTTTATAGGTTGGGGTTGGGGACTGGAGTGGGTTGTTAACAAAATTAACCAAATTATAATTATTTATTTTTAACCAGTTATTTAGTTATGCATCTGTCTCAAACCAGTTTCTGTTGTAGGTATCTACGTTAACTAGTATGTCTCCTAAATAAGGAAGACAATTAAATACGTACAGCTAGAAATTTATATTTTTAACACGTTTTTATTTGCTTCATACTTATGTCAGTATGTATGTATGTATGTAACCGAAACTTTGAACTTGATCTTGGACCACTTCAAAACGTTGGATTAATTTAAAATTTTGCACACTTATCAAGGACTGATGACAATACAATAATTTAATAAGTTTGTCCCATTATCCTTACCAGGATCTTCAGGATTATCTATTTTTTCTATATTCAGAGACACGGTAGTGATTTGTGCCAAGTACTAAGGCATACATTACTTAAACTTTGAGACAAACATGTGACTATTGGCAGGACCAACTGGAGAGTTTTGACCAATCGACAATTTTTTTTTTTTAACACAAAAAAAACACGCTATAATAGTGAAGCAAACTAAAAAAGTTGAAAATAAATAATAGTTAAAAAAACTAAAAACACGCTTTAATAGAAAACTAAACTAAAAATTAGAAAATAATTTTAAATAAGTTTGAAACAATAATAGTGATTTAACAAGAAATTTATTTTATCGTAAAAAAACAACTTGCGTGCTTGATGTAAATTCGTGCAAATATTTTATTGACAGATATTGGTAAAAGTAGAATCATTATGAAAATATCTTAAAAAGCACCACGCTTTTTTACGACAAAATAAATTTCTTGTTGATCACTATTATTTTCTACTTTTTAGTTTAGTTTACTATTAAAGCGTGTTTTTTAGTGTTTTAAACTATTGTTTATTTTTAACTTATTCACAAGTAATAAGCGTAAATAACACTAAGGAAAAGTTTACGAAAAAAATCAGAGACCTATTCAGTAAATTGTACGAAACACTTGATTTTAGCAACTGTTAAGTTCTTTTCATTCTTAAGTTTTAAGTTAATGAACTATGTGCTTATGAACCAAAGTGTCACTTTGAACGTTAAAAGATTACGACGATCTTTAATGAGCAGTCTATATGCAGGGCCATGCGTCGACGAATAAAACAAAATTGAAAATCATTTGATACGTGGACCACCAATTGAAATATTCTAGGACAGGAAACTCGAGAGAATATAGGAAATTGAGGATTTTTACGATTTCAAGGAAATCAAATTAATGTTTCCTGTACGAAATAAAGTGAGCATACGAACTTATTATAAAATAAAAGTTTAATCTCGGGAATAAACCGGAAAATTTTCTAAAAACAAAAAACGGGAAGTAAGTTCGTATGGCACACTCTGTGGCCACCATATTGGAGGGTGATTATTATGTATGTCAAAATGAGCAAATGCTACTTTTGGACACTTGTATAGATAATTCTGAATCAAAATATAGAATGTGTGAGTGAAGTGAGAAAGTCCCACACAAAGAAAAATAGGCAGAAGTATAAACGCCCCGCTCACTCGATACACTGTCGGCAATTCGTTGTGTTAAAACGTCCGTATATCTACTGAGACAGATCTCACTCAGGCTCGTTTGTGAACAAGTGTTATAGACATTGTATAGGCACTTCCGGCTTCTCGGACGAGCCGGTAGAGATAAACTACGACAACATGGCACGCCCCTCCAAAAACCAAAACGTTTCAAAGGATTTGTGAAAGTATTTGTACGCATGTGTGCGTAATGAGACGGCCGTCAAACAAAAACAAATCGCGGATGTGTTGCTCGACTAGTGGCGTCATTAATCGCTCATTTTATTAGTATGGCGCTGCACTGACGTGGTTTATGAAAACGACACGTGCGTTGCCTTGCGCGATCGGCTAGTTATGATTAGTTGACCAACAAATCTGGTAATAAGTGAGTTTTGAGATGAGATATTACGGTACTTACAACTACATACAAACTCTTTCGTAAGGATGTGACTACACACATTGAAACAGTAATTTGGAGGGGCGTGCCATGTTAACGTAGTTTATCTCTACACTAGTGCGGCGGCGCGCGGCGTAGCGACTGGGCCTTAAGCTTATTTGTCTTTTCTTTCTTTATAAGACTACAGAACAAGCTTTTTAAGACCAGGCAGTCTAAATAAAATTTCCACGCAAACTCCGCCCCTTGCTCCCCGCGACTTCGTTGTGTGCTAAACGCTAACACATCCGTAATAAAGTTGAATATCACGTGCGCTCTTTGATCGTGTTCGAACACTTATTTCGTTTATAACTAAAGTAATAATTGATCTAGAGAAAAAATATCTGGTGGGTGGATACTAAACTATATTTTCTTGCAGTGAATATTTATTTTAGACATAAAAGCCAAACAATCTTGTTTGTTTTTTATAATTATCCTTAAAAAAGACATGTTTTTCGAATAAAAATGTTATGAAAATATTACAATTTTGTAACTGTCTTCAACATGGAAACAAAAAGATCCAATAAATCATATACTAAAGTTTCATTTTGCTTGTATGTGTGACTGTTTCAGAATATTCATGCAAATTAACATTAAAATAAGGAGTAATTATTTTTTAGAATCAATGAATAAAATAAATCTTTTTGTAAAGTTTGAGTGCGGGAGGGAGTGTCAGACCTTTACTGGCTAAAACCCACCCGTGTTCCTTCAGATGCCTGTGTGCCAGGGCCACGATATCCCTTTCGGACAGGCTCATAACCAAGATGAAGATTATGTTCACCAATTAGATAAATGCTATTAGATGAAGAGAGCTATATTAGTATGAGGATAATTACCCAATGAACTAGTAAGGGGGGGGGGTGAATGATAAATTATTTAGATTGGAATAAACAGTTATAACTTACCATAGTTGACAGCATCTATGTAAATAATACACAAATTGATAACCTTTTAAGTTTCAAAATAATAATCAAAAAATAGCAGAAATATTTGTAGACCACCAGCAAGTTTACCAACCACTTGTAAGATTAATGTTGATGATTAGAATGACGCAAATGGGAGGCAAGACATGTTTAGATATTTTTGCCACTAAGCAACTCAGGTTGCAATTATAAAGTGAAAAATACATACCTTAGTCCTATTCCTTTTCATCCTTGTATCTGGTGTGGAGTCCCCGTCCGCTGGCTTCTTGGCCGGACCAGGCCCCTCACTGGTCTTGCTAGGAGACACCTGCCTCCTCTTCCGCATTGGTGGAGTCACAGTTGCCAGTTTCATAGTTGATTTAGGCTTAGAATCAACCTTAGCAGGTTTAAGCTCAGGTTTCTTTTCCTCAACTTTCTCTTCCATCTTTTCCACCACTTTTTCAACCACTTCTTCCTTTTTGGGAGATTCAGTTTTCTCTGGCTTGCCCACAACTACTTCTTCTTTCTTCTCCTCAGTTGAAGATGCTGGAATCTGCTCAACTTTGGGCTCCTCTTTCTTTTCTTTCTCTTCTGGTTTGAGTTCAGGCACATTTTCAACTTTTGCACTATCAGCTGGAGGAGGGTCCTGTTTCACTGGAGTTGGTGCCTTCTCTTGTAATTGACTGTCATTTGCTGACTCAGGTACAGGCTTGCTGTCACTCTGTGTTGGTGCTACATCTGCAGCGGGTGCTGGCTTCAATTCTGACGGCTTTGATGGTGACTTCTCAAAAGGCTCACTAGCTGTAGCTACTTTGGGTTGAGCAGGACCATCAACAGTGCTAGCAGGATTAGCAGCATCCGTCTTCTGAGGGGTACTCGGTGCACTGGACGGCTTTTCGGGTGGTTTTGGTGTACTTGGTGAGCTCTTAGCGATATCCTGCTTGTCTTTGTTAGACTCAGGATTTTGAGGTTTCAATGCAGCGGGAGCATTTGATGCAGACTTAGGCGAGTCAATAGTGCCGTTTGCATGACCAGTGGAATCTGGTTCATTCTTCTCAGGGGTTCTGGTGAGAGCGAGAGCTTTTTCCTGGACGAGACTGAGGGGAGTGATCGGGTTCCCGCCTTTACTAGGACTGGCGGTTAAGTTGGAGGGGCCGACGGAGTTCTGGGTGACGTGTGAGAGGTTGCCATGGTGACTCATGTTCTGTGCCATTTGCGCCATGTTGGCGGACACGGGCGCCATGGGGGGCGGCGCGTGCGGGATGGGTGGCACGGGCGCGTGATGCGTCAGGTTCTGGCCGACGAGGTTGTTGCTGGCGTGGTGCAGTGAGTTCTGAGCGCCCTGCGGGAGCCCTACGGTGTGGTTCGCAGTGGCCACGTTCCCCTTCGCGGGGCTCGCCTGTCCGCCCGGCTGCGGCACTCCCGGCTGGGGCAGCACCGGCTTTAAAGCAGAATTCATTTCAAACGCGTCTAAAATTCGCCTCCTGGCCGTACACAAGCTGAAACACAAAGTTAGTCGGGTTTATGACACTGTTTTCGTAGCAGGTTAACACACCGCAATGTCTTTGACCCACAACAATAATTCATACATAATAAACGTATAGGCAGTACGCGCGTAAGAACGCGGGGACCGATCTGCCCGCCTTGTGAGTCCGCTTTCTACGTGTGGCGCTAATGAACGGTCAATAGATAGTGTTGGGGAGTTACCACTAGCTGTTAAAGCGAGAGAGGCCCATGAAATAAGTCCTGTGTGGCGGTCGGCGGCAGAGATAGCCGCAAAAAATATGCGTTGCTATAGCCAAGAAACTTCCGCAAGATATGACCCGCCGTTGGCGAAGTCTCCGTGATGTCACTGTCTTGTTCAATCACTGTGAACACACACTTGATCTCACTCGCGACTATGTAATTCCATGATTTATTCACACTTTTTACCACGAATTAGCATTCACTTTACCCTAGAACAAGTACATAATAGGCACAGTAGTTGCAGAGATGGCGTCGGCATAACGCGCATGCGCCACCCTCTTTAATTCTCATCCAATGAAATCCCGTGTTGAAACGAAGCCTAAACGAATTTTTACGAGAACTCTATCCTTTTCTCACATGAGTTGTTTCAATAAAGCTGTCTCACTTTTACCTCCATCGTGTTTGGATACGTTCATTTTGTTGTAAAATAATTATTTCAAATAATTTGATGTCGTGCTTGGAAAACGGTTTTTTGAAAAAACTTTTTTCATTTCTTTTTTCCTTTTTGTTGTAAAATTGGTTCAACTTTATTTTTGCCGTCTGAATGGTATCAAAATCTCTAAGCTGCTATTTAATAATTTATAAATACATCTATTTATAAATAGCAGGTAAATAAGATAACTTTGAGATTAAATTCAAATCCAGCATTGACATAATCGACATAATCAGATACCTTCTATGGCCTCACAAGCGCTCGCTAGTAAAAATTACCAACCAACTGCTTCCATGCGCATGCGAATAGCTGTAAAGTTTAAGAGGGCAATGGGAAAATGAAATATCTACGTAAATCTCCATTCCGTGTTACCTATTACTTCACAGCTTTCAAAGAATACACGATATTATCTGTACTCGGTGATGGACTTCTCCTTTGGTGTCGAAATAAAAACCGGCAATAATTTTGCAATCCAAACCATCTCAGGCTAATCCACACCATAGTCAGACAATATTTATAAAAAGTTCTGCCCCAGGGTCGAAAATAATTTATAACTCGACAAGGATGCATAATTTTACATCTGTGCTTGTGGAAACAAACACTTGACAACTGCCGAACTGCGTTTCAGTATAAAATTATACTTAATCTAAGCATGAATTAAGAATGAATTACTGTTTACTCTTTTCGACTTTGGCACGTATGACGGCATGTATAGTAGGGTACTTTTTTGTAAATCTGATAGGTTTGGTAATGGAACGTGCTTAGAGACATTTTCATTGTCCCATGTGCAGTATTTATGAAATTTAATTAAGTGTGATTTGTGCTTTTGTGACTGAAATTACAATCTAAATAGCAAGGAAAATTCTTCAATATGGTAAGTTTATAGCTAATTATAAAAGTTGGTAAATTTCAGCTTACTCGTAAAAACTTAGGTTGCGGTGAAAACGCACATTTTGTCTTCTTTGCAATTATAATTAATATTGATGAATATACAGCTCGCTTCAATCACTTCGTGCTTGTTTAAATTCAGTTGTTGCTATAGAATAATGGGGCTGATTCCTCTAACAGTTATTTAGTACGAAAGTTGGAGTATTGAGGTTTTATTTAAAATCGTAATCTTGGTATGTTTTAGGACGTGCTGTCGCGACCAGCTGAAGAGTTCGGTAACGATGAAACGCTAGAGCGGTTGTGGGCCGCGAAAGCGATGGAGCACAGTGATATCTACTTCAATGTAAGTATTATTTCTTCAGTACTTTTGTCAAGATAGTGTGAGCCACCAGCAGGCACTGGAGGCTGAAGCAAGCTACTGTCGTGGTACTTAACTACTTTTGGTTCAGATTCTGTTACATTTTAAAGAACCTCATTGAAAATAGCTTTACTATGATCAAGTTTTGTTTGAGTCAGTACAATACAGTATCAATTTTGACTGGGAGTTGGTGTAATGCGACACAATATTTTGATGACTGACTATAATGGAACATATTGCATTACACTATACAACTCATAGTTGGTTCTAGTTACCCACTTCTTAACATAATATAATAAGATACTACTAACCCTAAGCTAGGTAAAATATAAGAAGATTATAATAAACTGTTTCTCATTATTTTATATCTGTTTGCAGATGCTTTGTTCCGTGGACACCAGATGGCTGCAGCTAACTCCAAACGATGACCTTATTTACACACACTTTAAGCAAGACTTCCCTGACATGGATGTCTCTTATGTCAATGAAAATGAAATAAAGAACAGCATGAACAAAGCAAAATGGAGAATATTTTGCGAAAAATTTAAAAACATTGTTGAAGACTATAGTTTTGGTACTCTTATGAGAGCAGATGCTAAAGGAGATTACTCAGAACTAAATACTATGCTTGTTCCTAGAGTTCAGTTCTATGCAATAGAAATAGCAAGAAACAGAGAGAACCTAAATAATGAAGTGAAGAAAAGATACAAGTGTATGGCGAAACCTACCATAGAGGCTCAAGAACACACCAAGATTGCCACTTAAGAACTCTAAGACCAGAAACAGGCTAGTTTTGACAAGGAAAGTTTGTTTTTAAAAACAGTTTGAAAATGGATTACGCAGTAATATCAAACTGCCAAGTTAGAAGTGATGAAAATTAATATTAATACCTACTTGTGTAGGAATCGAAGACTTGTGATATTTAAGCATTAATTGAAGTAAAATTATTTGTATATTTTTAATAATAATGGCAATAAAATGTGAAGGAATGTCTTTATAAAATTACATTTAATGAAAAACATTGTACATTTCTATATCTGAATGTTTCTGTTTTTACTTTAATTAATAATATGTTGATTGATAATATTCATAGCAGCTTCATGATAACTATGTTATTTAGTGATACCATTATTTTAAAATATTAAAAGTTTTGGTACCTTACTTTCATATGTTAAAGTACCTACTACATAACTCTTCTTGTGTAAACTAGCCTAATTTTTCGAAAACCTAAGCATTCTCAAATAATGATCTTATGTGGGCGTCCAAGCAAAAAAAGTCCAGTCCTCGGCATTTAGTTTCTGAGATTTATGCAGTTTTGTAAATTGCATTTCGCGTTTTTAATTGATTATTAATTTAAAAGTTCATATAGTTTTTCTCAAATCAAGCTTTTTCAGAGTTTCAACTTCAAATGTGTGATAAGAAAAATGTGTCTGTTCTGTTTTTGAATATTTTTTTAATCCTTATTATCATTGACAATTCTAGATACCGAATCTAGTCTTAACTCAATACCCCACTACTGGACCCTTTTTGCTTGGAAGCTCACATATTACGTTTAGTATGTACCTACTCTCAGTAATTATACACATAGGAACATGAATACTGGCCAAATAGATTTGTATTAGGCCATAGCCACCGTCCCAAAAGTGACTATAAAAATGGTATTTGTAATCAATATTGCCAGCTTCTCACTTTAAACAATACAATATGTAGAATAACATAATCAGCAGTACTATTACATGCATATTTAGATTTAAATATTTTTACAAAAACAATTTTTATTATTTACAAAATAAGTTTTTTTATAAGGCAGGCCTTTCTGTTCATATTGAAAGTTGTTTTTGTAAAAGTATACTTCTACCGATTAGGAAGTTGTAATGGTCTTAATTGAAAAATGAATGAGGTGCTCTATTGCTCATACATTTTTTATATTAAAATTTATACAATCTTAAATAATAGTTTTATTGATAGCCAGCCACACCTACTAGTGACATTGGTGTGTCTCCAAGCTACAGACTGTAACAAATGTAGATTCATCATTGGGTACTTCCTATTAGTTACGCGGTTCGCTACCTCTCAGCTTCCCGGCCAAGATGAATATATATTAATATATATATAGAGATACCGTGGGAGGGACAGCTATTGCTGATCTGCCAACCGACATCGTCTTATCCTGTGTTACCTACTTCAATTCCTAACGTTCGGCACAAGATGTACCTATAGTTCAGCTGCCTTGTATTGTACACAGTCAGGTACAATAAAAATAATTATTCACTGATTGATATTAAATATAAGATAAAGATATTTAAACCATTTATTTCAATTAGACCAATTACAGGCACTTTTGAATTGTCAAAGAGTCGGTCAGTTAGTCAAAAAGTTGAAGCTATTTGCCCAATCCAAAATGTAGATTTCTATGGAGAAGAACAGGCAAGAAACTCCAAGGACACTCTTTTAAATCAAGATATTACAAAACCCTGGGTACATTATTCTTGTCGCTTCTGACAATTTAAAAAAATAAAATTAAGTACCATTTAAAAACAAATCAAAATATAAGATTACAAATGCCTATGCCTGCCCTGGCAGTTAAGAGATGAACAGTCTCAACTGACGGCGCCCGTTCACGAACATGACGCGTGGATCAGCAACATCCAGCTCAACTATTTTGTAGGGAACCGAATGATCCAACACAAACGAACATCGAAACAACGCAACGAAATATTTTGATAAAGATGTGGAAAAGAGAGTGAATCAGGGAAACAAAGTGAATGGTGCTTCACATGCGATTGTGACCAACCAGTCGATTTCCAGAGGCTCGACTGGCTGTTCACAAACGCTTATGTATGGAATTGAATGTTTGGTGTCTTGCAAAAGCGGCATGAAAGCTGGCAAAAATTTAAAATACTCTTTAAAATTTTAGCATTTTCATGCCTCTTTCAAAAAAATTGCAAAAAATTAAAAGAGTATGCTTAGATGTTAAATCATGTTGTAAGGATGAATGAAAGGACAAAAAAAAAAAATAAAGAGGTATTTACCATACAGATGAGTGGAAACGCCGAGGCGACGCCCTAGGAATACATCATCTGCCTAGCTTTTACCCATGTTGGGGCGGCTTCCAGTCTAACCGGATGCAGCTAAATACCAGTATTTTACATGGAGCGACTGCTTATCTGACCTCCACAACCCAGTCACTAGGTAATACGATACCCCTTGGTAAGACTAGTTGTCAGACTTTCGAATTTCTGACGACCCGTAACAACTGTTAAAGATCCACGTAACACAGCCAGGACCAACGGCTTATCGTGCGGTCCGAGGCACGAAGTAGTCATGGTAAGTATGTAAAGACGGTCACCCATCCATGGACCAACCGCGGCAAGCATAGCTTAAACCTCATCGATCAACCCGTGCGGCTGTTATTACGTAGCCACAAACGTAGGAATACATAAATAGTGACTTTATTGGTTGTGCTTCAGAATGGTCAAGTGCGTTGGGTAGTACTCGCAATCAGCGTGCATGTACAAAATTACAAGGAGTTTGTATATTTTACACCCTGAGTAATGTATGTGTAGTCTACTGCATGTTATACCACCGATGTTGCCCAGTGTCAGTAAACAAACCCACAGCATGAGGTATGAGCGGTATTCCACTTTCGTGCCGATACTAGAGAAGTAGAAACTGTTGCGAGGTGAAGCACAGGTCCGGACTCTGGCTGTCGAGGTTCTCATCTTATTTTTTGTAGAGAGAGCTTAAGTGTCCCAGCAGTGGCAATATTATAGGCTGATTATGCTTATGCGGTGCCTATCGATAGACCGCGTCCAGGAATAATCGGTCTACCCCTGTACAGTGAAAAAGTTTGCAACATTTGTTTTCGTTAAAATGATTGTAGTATGTTTTATGTCATTTAAAAATGGAAGACATACCGAGTTTCCACGACAACTTTTCGTTGTGCACTGTAAGACCTTTGTGGGTGATGTGTTGTATAATAAATAAAAACAATGTAGGAGTTTTACTTTTTTAATTGTCTTAAAATCTATATTTACGAGGTCTCCATGGCGGTGGCAGTTTCCTCTGTGTACTTGCCCTTGTCTTTGCCCAGGGCTGCCAGCCTTCCCTTCGCTCTGCGGTCAAGGATGGACTTGCGGTCCTTGTTCATCTTTAGCTTGACAATCACGCACTGTAGAACAGTAAAAGAAAATGTTAGAACTATGAAAAGGCCAATAGTGTGGGGGTTACAGGAGGAAGGAGATCCGAGCCATGGAAGTTTATCAGCAGTACCTGTGCCCCAGCCATACATCGAAAGCTTCGGTATGACATGACGGCACAGTCTCAGGACAGTATTATCATTATCTCTGATGTTCATGTAAAATAATTTTGTTATTCTTAATTACAAAAACTTCTATTATGAATAATAACACTTCAAGCATTTACTGTCTTCTCCAACACTTTCTCTGGTCTGATTAACACTAGTTAAGAGGCTTCTTTCTATTTAGTTCATAAATTACTGTAATATTGCGATTGTATTTAACAAGTTAACTGGTTAATTCTTACAGGGTCTTCACTTAATTTTTTTTTTACTTTGAATCAAATAACAATCACAAAAAAACATACAACATAACAAATACCCAAAAAAGTTTTGAATCTTTTATCAAAGAATAGAAAGCTTGTTACTATAATATAAGTAACTTTCATGATGACTACAAGTTCATGCTGTATAGTGGCCAAATATAACTGATTTTGATGCAAAATGACAGTGTCATTTACCTTTGAAGGGTGGATGCCGACGTATGCGCTGGCACCGTTAGCCTTCTCCCTCTGGATCCTCTCGATGTAGACGACAAACTTCTTACGGTACACCTGCACTACTTTGCCGACCTGCTGGCCTTTGTAGTGTCCACGGACAACCTAAAACATGGTGCAAATTAGTCAATATGATGTTCATAATCGTGAAAACTTTTAATCTTCCTATATGAAAACTTCTGAATAGTGAATGTGGTGTTTTTTTCAAGTTAGCCTAAATTGAAAATGTTATTAATTTTGTAGAGATACCAACCCTAAGTAATTTGGCAGCATTTGGCCGAAATTGTTGTTTGTTATAGTTAACTATGTTGGTCAATGTGCTTGGTTGACTGCCTCATCTGTAAGCACCAGAATTAACTTACTTTTGGGACAGCTTACTCTCAGTATGCAAGAGAGAAATGAGGTTTTATATGGTTAAGTTCTATAGGGAGTAATATTGTTAAAATACATTGACTTTAGATGATCTTTGCATTATCAAGTGTATGAAACAGCTCACTGTCGCAGAAACAGCTATTATTATAGTTAACATTCGTATTTCTTCTCAAATAGAAAACAGGACACATTGTTGATAGGATAGTTAAATGCAACAACAGCATTGATAAATTGCTAACTTGTGTTTAGAAGACACCAGTACATCTTATTATTTAACCTTTATTAATACCATGAAAAGAGCATGGCATGCATCATAGTCCAGTTAGTATGGTGTGTTACCCTTATAACCACAAATATTCATGAATATAGTGCAAAAAAATCAGAGCCTTAGTTCCACCATGGCACAGACTAGCAAACCGCGCCGAAGACTCATATGAGAAAACCTCAAATTCGTCGGAAGCACGGCAGCAATCGTCCGTAGTCTAAGAATGGTTTATTCATCATCATATTGATTTGCACATACAAACATAACCTATAAATCAAATTCAAGTTGATACAATTGAGTTTTGCTTACCTGAACTTCATCATCCTTGCGGATTGGCATAGACTTTACGTTGAACTTCTGTCTCAACTCCTTGGACAGAGGTGCGGACATAAGCACTCGCCGAATATGTGAAGGCGCGCTGAAGTGCCTCTTCCTGTTTTTCCTCCTCGAGGATGTGACGAGCTTATTGTACTTCATTCTGTCGCTCTTCGCTGAAAACCCAAAATACCACGTTTTACTTCACAGGCGAAATGTTTAGGTTACTGTTTCCTGCGTGCTAAACGTCAAGTTGCCGCGGCGATTATTTCGATTAACAACAATAACTAAATTAAAAATATCCATCGTTTGAGATGGAGAATATAGTTTAAATTAACAATATAACAAATTT
This sequence comes from Tiliacea citrago, assembly GCA_963921375.1. Classification (NCBI taxonomy): domain Eukaryota; kingdom Metazoa; phylum Arthropoda; class Insecta; order Lepidoptera; family Noctuidae; genus Tiliacea; species Tiliacea citrago. The sequence continues at coordinate 3,675,080 of OY992793.1, forward strand.
AGTCACAGAAATAGGAACAAATACAAGATTTTCACGGATTTATCAACGTACCCTGAACAACTCGGGCAAAGAACCGAAATAAAAAGACATTATACTAGTGTTGCCAATTTAAGAAACAAAAATTCCTGTCAAAACTATGCAGTACATACTGTAGCAAGGCAAAAAATGTTCTTGTTTGAATACTTCATAGTATAATAACTGAGAAAAGAATATCACAAATAAAACTATAAATTACAGCCGAATCAATCGTAAATGTACGGATGATAATTATAATGAAAGAAGATGAAATAAAAATTAACTTTTGAATTATAATTACTTGGCAACTATATTTTAAAGTCTAGCCTAGGATATTTCATTTTACGCAGACGTAACTAACTTAGAGATAGGAGTAGACTTTAATTCTTGATGTTTTTTTTTTGCGTTGACGTTTGCAGTGTTAGCGTCACTTTTGCAACATGTATCTTGGCCGAACGCCTCTAACTGGAAAGAGACTCACATTCATAATTATTATACCTCATTATGAATGTGAGTCTTTTTGCACCCAAAAAGCAACAGCGGCAAAAATGTCAGATAGTGAAAAATGGGTCGTATTTTTTTTCGTGCATCTGCATAGCTATTCACAACGGTACGATTCGCTACCGTATCGACAACGGCACTTGTTCGATAACCTGCTTTCTGAACCGAAGGACTGGCAAAATGCTATTCACAGATCCGTGTAGAATGGATTTTTTTTAAACCGATTGTAGGTGTGTTTATGGAGAACGGTAGAAAATGGTAGTAAATAGATAATTGTGGTTGATGGAGACGTTCACGAAATGTATGGGGTACAAAAATAATTGAAAATATAAACAGCCTTCTGACCTGTATAGGCTGAAAGAGGGTAATTATTTTGATGTCTTTGGGCATTCTTTTTTTTTTACAGCCACCTTTTTTTTTAAAAACAAATGTTGAAAAGTAAAATGTTTGCATCACTAACTACACACATTATTTATATTTTAGGGATGGCAGCCCTGTGGCAAATGACGTGACAATGACAATGTCGTGCCAAGACCTTAGTGACAAGACATGATAAATTATGTCATGTCAATTTGCACTAGTATTTTATGACAAAATAGTTTTATCGCTCAAATTGTGATAAAATGCGTGACTCAAGTCATGTCACAGTAGGCCGTGCTCGCCCCGCAGCACTCTGCTTGACATTTACAGCTTTGACTTTTTTCGACACTTTTTGTTATTGCATTGACATGGTAATCAATATTTTTTGTCTTAATCAAAACAATGGCGGTTTGTGGAGAGCCTAGTGTGCTGCTACTTATGACGAACTTTCAGTTTTTAACCCCATACCTGTAAAGTTATCTGTGCTTTGTCAAACTTTCCCACCGGGAATGCAAAATGCGCCAAAATCGGAATTATTTAGCACGATTCACGATCTGTCATTAAGTTAAACTACGTAGATGGTTAGAGAATTGTTTTTATAGTTTACAAGAATTTCTGCAACATAAAGAAAAAAATATATTTTAACCTTTGTTTCCTATACGATGTGCTGTGGTTTAATAATTTAACATAATATTGTCTTTTGTTACCCAAAGAAAAATATTATTTTAAGAATCTTAATTTTGTTAACATAATTTAACATAAATTGTATTTTGTTACCTAAAGAAAAATATTCTTTTAAGAATTTTAGTTTTGTTCTGTGTGTATATTTTATTGTAACATAAAATTTATCATTATTTAAAAATCCTAATAGATATTTTCTCGTATATTCCGTGTAATATCTTAGTAAATTAAGTACCTATTAGGTATTAATTTAAAGTTAATTTACATGCCCTAAACCAAGGACGTATATAAAAAAAACAGGCAAAATATGGACTGTAGGTACCTAAACCACCAACCTCTTACAACTGGTAATACCTATATTTTCTGCAAATAAATTATTCTTATTCTTATCGTTAAAGCTTCTGCAGACTGGTGCGATATGGCGGGCAGGACAAGGATCGCGCTGCCTGTCACGCCCGCGCTATCGCACCAGTTTGTAGAAGCCATAATGTTTACTAACAGTGCCGCCTGTCAATGTCATTCGAGCGCCAAAAGCATAGAGTATACTAACTTTATGCACAAAAGTCTAATTTATTTTAGTACTCTTACTACACTTAGTACTCTTAAGTCCATGGCCAAAAGATCTTTGTTGCCATAGATTTAGTATGAACTCTATGTTTGTAGCAATGTAAAAAGTGCGCGTACGTACACATTGTGATCCCAAAAACGGTCCAATACGATACGAGTAGGGTTGCCACTCGTACTTTATAATAAACGATTGTAGTTTATTTCGGACAAACGTACATACTTTAAACTTTTTAGAGCAATATAGTACGTGAAAATACTTTATTTGACCTATTTAGATTTTTCAAGGTTTGTGTTGTTTAATTAAAAAACCGGCCAAGTGCTGGTCGGACCACGCACAATGACGGGTTCTGTGGTTGGGATGAATTTATCCCAAGAACAAACTTAACATTGAAGTTGAAAAACATGTTCCCCCTTACATTCCAACTGCAAATGTAAGTTTGTAGGCAGAATATTGAGTTATTTTAAGACCATATTATAGACTTCTTATAGGTTTTCCTGTAAAATATAAGTATAGAACTACTCTCTGTATTTGTGTATTTGTTTTTTTTTTGTTTCAATATTTTAGGCTCAGCAGTTTCGGAGATAAGTAGGGAATGGTCAATTGTCATCTATTTTCGTTAATAACATTCAAACTAATTCTTTTAAAATTATAAAAAGAAATATATATTTGATATGTATTAACAGTTCTTTCACTTGATATGTCACACGGTACCGTTTGCAAGTTTTTACCCCTAAAAGTGAACCCCATATTCAAAATATTTTTTTTCTTTTAAGTATCTCTGTGACCCAAACACGAACTGTAACGTATACATGTTCATCTTTGGGTCACATAAATTCATGTGTACCATTCGATTCGGAGCAAATGGGCCGTGGCAAACGGACAGACAGACACGTACACGAGTGATCCTATAAGTGTTCCGTAGTCAACAAGGAAATCTTATAGTTTCGCCATGTCCGTCTGTCTGTCTGTTTGTCCCCAGCTTAGCTCAGAGACTCTTAGAAAGCTGTAATTTGGCATGGATTACATACAGAGACCGCCGAAAAAGTCGTAAAATAAAACCTAGAAAACATTTTTTTTAGGGTACCTTCTTGCACGTAAAGTGGGGATGATATTTTTTTTCTCGTCTAGACCATGGTGTGGGGTATCGTTGGAAAAATCTGTTCAAAAATATTGTGGGTCTGTGAAAACAATTTTTCAATTCAGGGATCCGTTTGCGTAATATTAAGCTTGAAAGTGCTATTTTTTGTTAGACTCAAATGCCCTGCCAGCTAAATGGTTGTTTTAGGATATGTGAAAAAAATCATGGCAGTAGTATTTAGGTATAACGAAATTAAAAGGGAAACTGTCACAGCTAAGTAGGCTTTACAAGTTAACGAGTAATTGTCGACCAACTTATATTTGCAGTTGGAGAATCGACCGTGACGTATATCGATGTATAGGAGAACATTTTTTTCAACTACAATGTTAAGTTTGTTTTTGGGATAAATTCATCCCAACTACGGAACCCTTCATTGTGCGTGGGCCGACACGCACTTGGCAGGTTTTTTTCCTTTTGTGGTACGGTAAAAATCAGAAAGTGTTAAGAAATTTTTTCGCGGAACGTAAAAATAGTAGGTAAGTCAAAAACATAAAACTTTGTTTTCACACATTGTGCTTTATTGTTTTACCATAACGTAAGCATACAATCTGCTCAAAAAAGGATGGCAACTCTAAATACGAACAACTTTACGAGCAAGTGTGACGTGTGCAGAAAAATTCGTTCGTGAAATCGTGATAGCCGAAAAAGAGTGGCAACTCTAAATACGAACAACTTTACGAGCAAGTGTGACGTGTGCAGAAAAATTCGTTCGTGAAATCGTGATAGCCGAAAAAGAGTGGCAACTCTAAATACGAACAACTTTACGAGCAAGTGTGACGTGTGCAGAAAAATTCGTTCGTGAAATCGTGATAGCCGAAAAAGGGTGGCAACTCTAAATACGAACAACTTTACGAGCAAGTGTGACGTGTGCAGAAAAATTCGTTCGCGAAATCGTGATAGCCGAAAAAGGGTGGCAACTCTAAATACGAACAACTTTTCGAGCAAGTGTGACGTATGTAGAAAAATTCGTTCGTGAAATCCGTAACCGTTGAGTTCGAGCTGGCGACGCCGTCGTATTTCTAGAGGGATTTTGCGAATACCTATTTTATTAAATTTAAATCTAAGTACAGTCTAAGCTAAGCACATAAAGTTATACCAAATTGTTGATGATTAAGTTCAAAATCTAATGAGAAAAGGAGATGGACAACGGTCCCATACAAGTTTGGCTCAGAATCACAAATAAAACAAAATGTAGATACCTATTAAGCAGATAAATTAGTGTTTCATAACCCTGTATATTTTTGTTCGTCGTAAAACTTTGTGAAGGGACGTATGATTCTTCTCAAATCTGATAACTTCAAAAAAACTATTCATTTGTGCGATCACGGAGTAAGCCACTGTCTTCGAGCCGATTGAATTTCACTCAAATCTAACGACTGTATCCCAAATGATTAATTTGCTATGCCCCCCTAGTTACGTTGGAGCTCCGTTGGAAACCAGGCAAAATCAGTGTGGTCCGAGTTAATCGGTTATACCATAGAACAGTACTGTACCTTCAGTGAAAACTGATTCGACTTATAGTAGTTTTGAGTGTTGTAGAAAATCTTGAAGCTTGAATTTGATTTAATTTTTCCATCTAATCCGTTTAAATCTATCTATTATAGAACGGGAAATAAGTTTCGTGTTGAATAATACAAGTTGCATTCTTGGTTATCTTTGATGGTATTTTTTGTGTATACCTACTGATAATATGTCTTTAGTAATATTAAACTGAAATATAGCTTAAACTTAAACAGGCTACGTATAAATATTTTACGCTTATACGCTTTTAAAAGTATTTCTTTATTTATAATAAGCACACCAACAGCACAGTCAAATACAATTCAAATGAAATAACATCTAAAATTGGCACATCAGTAACCATGCAAATAACAGGAATGCATGACAGCATATGAATATTGGAGACAAAAGAGAAAAATAAAAAGTGTGTCTAGAGACCTAAATCTAGAACACTACAAAACAAACCAATTTGAGCTACACAGACATGCACTCTTCGCACTGTTACTTGTCTTGTCACTGAAAAATAATATCAATAGGGTAATCCGTCAAGTTGGACCTTTCATTATATTGCCTTGCCATACGTGTTAGGGGGCTATTAAATGTGGATGTAGGCAATTCAAAAATACGATGATGACGCTTAATATGTTGGCTAGACCTAAAGTTAAAATAGTTTACCATTGTGCGTCGATGGAACCGTTTATAATTTATGGAGTATTAGTAAGACAGAATGGTTATGTCTTTCTTTGAAGCTAATAATTTTAAAGTGCCTTAACCTGTCATTGTAATCAGGTATAACTTTTCAGATCTCATTCTTTATACATAAATGCCTAACAAAACGGGCCTGAACAGATTCAACATTATTAGTAAGTTAAATAATGGGGAGACCAAATAGTGGAACAATATTCCAAGGAGCTCCTTACTAGTGCGTTGTAAAGTAAAATAATGGTACTATAATTACGAAAAAGTTTCGACGTACGGATTATAAAGCCAAGCATCCTGTTAGCCTTACGGTGAGTTGCACGAAACCAACATTAGTTTAACGGAGAACTTTAAATTCATGCCATCCCTTTCATTTTGTATCAAAAAGAAAGTGACAGCAACAATTTAAAGTCTCCGTTAAACTAATGTTGGTTTCGTGCAACTCAACGTTAGTCACTGTGCTCACTATATGTTCGCGGAAAGATAGGGATGTATCAAAGAGTACCCCTAAATCGCGGATGACAGACACTCTGCTCAGTACTGATCCATCAATATGATAATCTTTAATGTAGTTCACTTTATTTGTGAATGTAATAGTCTGGCATTTTAAAAATTGAGCGTCATTCTATTGTTCAAACACTATTGTTGAAGGCCATCAAGATCTCCTTGAAGCTTCGCTATCACTCAGGTCCGACATCCAACAGTATATTTTTAAATCATCAGCGTAGGCCAAACAATTGCAATTTATTCAATCTAAAAGTTCATTCAAAAATACCAAAAAAGGCGAAAGGCACAACTCAGAACCCTGTGGAACACCTAAGCCAGGAGAAAAAGGCACAGCTTCATAACCCGCCAAGGCAACTATTTCAGAACGATTAAGACAATAACTCTCCAACCACCGCAACAGAGTGCCATGAATACCAGCGGAATTAAATTTCATAGAAAGAATTGAGTGATCAACGCGAACGAAGGCTAAAGGCAAAATCTTTGTAAACAGCGTCAACCTGACCCCTAGGTTCAAAGGTATTACTAATGAAAGTAGTTTAAATAAGTCAGTTAGACATAGACGTAGAACAGTTAGTCACAAAACCATGTTGCTTCAAACTAGGTGAGAATGACATGACGGAGGTGAGAATAAACTACATTGTATATGAGACCCAGAAATATCTTTGCAAATTGTGATATAACTACCGCTAATATATTTTTGTGTGTCGGACTCTTTATACCCTGGAAGCATGCTAACGGCGAAATGGATGGTAATACATGAGGTGTCCATCGATTCGTCTAGTTCGTGCAATGGTTATAGGCGAGGTAAATAATAATAAATAATTAAAGTAAGTACTTAAAAAAAAAACACTAAAAGGCTGAAAATGAAAAAAAAAAAACAACTTTCAAGCAGTCTGATGCAATTGATGGCATCAATTCTGAGAATGCACATCATCACAACATCACGCTTATACTCCCCGATGGGTTAAACAGAGGTGTATCTATAGTACATTTCGTCGCTTTTCACGTAAAGTTAGTGCTATTCTGTAAAAATCTCACCGTGAAATCTTGCGTGGAGTGAGCTTGTTATTTGGGTCATACACAAATGTGAGAATCAAAACCAGGAAATAAAAAAAAGTTACTTTTTATGTAAAAAATCAACGTTTATTATCAAATGTATCAAAAGGATCAATCATATTATGATTAAATGCAGAGATCAAAACCTTATTTTCTACACAATTGGCCACATTTTAATTTTTCAGTATCCACCGAAAAGATAAAAAAATCTACGGAAAAGATAAAGCTAGGCTTTCAATCAATAACGGTGGTTTCAAAACTCTGTAAACTTATACAAAATAATAATTTTACTGTACTTAAATGAAAAAACTAAAAACAAAACAAGGTATACAACATTTGTTAATTAAAAAAAATTAAATAAAATTGTCCAGGGAAGTGACTTCTCTTCTGCTGACATTAGAAATAGCAAGAAAAATAATTGAGAAAATTTGAAATATAAAGAAAAATAATTTAAAAAATAATGGGCAATTATAGTCTTTTAATCAAAATATAAAATCTTCGTCTTCACTGTCTGTGAAAGGGATGATTCTTCTTTTTTTAGTACCAGATAAAGGAAAAATGATGTCTGAGTCATCGGAATCCGAACTTATTACTCTCAATCTTTTCTTAGGACGATCAGGCAAACTTTGGAAAGTTTCTTCTTCAGGTGTTATACAATCAGACCTTAAAGTCTCTGTGTCTGCTTCAGACGTCGCTACACTTCTTGGAGACAAGGCACCTACGTGAGACACAGAACTTGGAGTAGAATTCGACAAAGCCCTCTCGTGTTGAACTGCTATCTGTCCGATTTCAAAATGTGGACAAATCATTTGGACTGGGCAGGATAGACAACTTAATCGTCTAGCGTGTAAAATGTTTGGCTCGTTCCGACTCCAAGAGAGTTGGTGTATTTTCAATGTCCCTTTAAAAGCTTTGATTGTGCTCTGATCCATGATTTCTTGAATTTCTTGAATATTCGGATCACCAATTCCGTAAATCTCTATACCTCTACAATTTTCCTTTAAACACGTCATAAGACTTTCATAATTGGACACGTCTTTTCCCATTGCAACTGAATTATCACACAGTCTCTTTACACAGCCACCTACGCCGTCAGGGGCTCCTTTTCCATGACCTTTTTCGCTGTAGTGCCATATAATATTGTTAACATTATTCAATTCCTTGCCCAAATAATTTGCAATCAAGTAAAACATTGATTTATTTCTGTATTGCGTACTTGGGCCGTCACTAAGTATATGTAAATCGGTTAAGTTGGGACTTATTTCTCTAAAATAACACGAGATGTGTTTAACAAAAAAATTAAGCATTCACACAGTTACTAAAGCGCCAAGCAACACGTGCTTTTAAGTGTTCATTTATTATAAAATTTGTATCATACAAGTTAACAAACTTAATAAGAGTCACTTCCGTGGACGCTTACCCTTCGGTGGACATAGTGTCCACAGAGAAGTTTGTCCACGGAAGGGTAAACCAGTTCTAAAAAGCTATGCAAAATACAAAAATTTGAGGTTAGTAAACAACTCATAGAATTTTTATCAATGGCCGCCGATAACTCACTAGAAAAATTGCAACAAGTATTTTTCTTGATAATACTTACCGAAATATCAACGTAACAGAAAAGTTGTAACGATCTTTGACATAAATTATAATCAGTCACTTATTTAAACAAAAAAATATTTTATTTATACTATAAGTTTCAACTGACAGCTAAACAGTGTTGCCAACAAAAATAAATAAGTCATGTCGCGTTTCGATTCATACAGTATCGAATGCATATTTTAGTTAAACCACGGAAGGGGTCGCAGCAACTGATAACAACATGTTTATGTATAATAATTCGTATAATTAAGATGATTATTTTTCACAATATTGTGCATTAATAACTATAGGATATTAGTAACAAAAGTAATGATAAATAAATTGAAACTTTTCGTTTAGAGTATTTTTAATGTTCATATAAACTTATGAACATCGACTGGAAACGGTCCACGGAAGGGGAGAAATTATAGATTAATATTATTTTTTTAATTTTAAGTTATTTACAAAAGTAAAGTTATTTTAAAGTAAATTTGTAAAATGTTTGTTTAAATATATTTTATCACAAGAACAATAATGTGTTAAGTTTTTTTTCACACAGTTTTATAAAGACCACAGTTTTTTTGGTTGTTCTGTTTATGACCCATTTGTTTCTTGTTAGTTGTTATGGGTCGTCAGAAGCCCGAAAGTGGACAACTAGTCTTACCAACGTGTATCGTATTACCCAGAAGCTAGGTGGTGACGCACGGTGGGCTGGAAATCGGCTTTCATAGACTTAGGGATTTCAATTTGCAAGTGCTTGATTTTTTGCCGGATATCGCTTCTATTAGTCATTACTATGTACAAAAATGACACCCGAGTTAATTCTGCCCAAAAACGAAGGAAATATAATTTTTTTACGAAAAATTTGTATGAAGCTAGTATGAAAAATCAAATTATCTCCTAAACGGCATGTTTAACCGTACTATCCTTGGAGGTGGTCATAGTGCTAATTATTTATGATTTTTTGGTTGCCGATTTGACGAAAAATCTAATGCCGTTTTTTTAAAAAAAATCGTCAAAATATTTTTATTTATTTTTACATGTAAAACGATCCCTTTTAGTGTCAAGTAAAAAGTTCGATATGTTATTAACCCAAATATTAAGAAAACACAAAACAAGAAAAATTAAATAAAAAAATTGCTGTTTTTTGACACATTTTTATTAATTTAAATAAAAAAAGATTATCAAACTCTTATTTAAGTAACATATAAAGTTATATTATATACAAAATAATTTAATTTAAATAATTAATACTAAGCATTTGTAAAATAAAGTAAAATAAATAAAAAAAAAGACAAAATATCATTAAATATTACAAAAAAAAATCCAAACACACTCAAATACAAATATGTACATATATAATTTTTTTACAAATTTTCCTTATCACTCTCGTTGTCAGACTCCAATTCTGAGTCAGCATCCAGATTGGATATATCCAAAAACTCGAACTCAGTTTCCTGAAATTGAATTAAGTCGAGAGTTTCAGCAAAAAAGCTCTGCTTTTTCTTGGCATCTAACTTAGGCCTTTGTGCACTTAGCAAAGGATCCGAAGAAACAACAAGCATATTTAAAATGTCTTGATTGGAATCCTGCCTGCTTCTTTTCCGCGAATGATGTTCTCGAAACCTCCTAAAATCTTTGTTTCGAGATTCTGAGGCTTCTTCCGAGAGAGTCCCAATCGGCACAATATTATTTTTCTCGATTGTGTCAGCCCCATGGATTAATAGTTTATGAACGGTTGACGACATGTAGTACCAGTCGTATAATAATACGTACTTTTCTGCTGTTTTGCGGGCATAATCTCTAAATTTTATTATATCGACCTGCTCTCCAGATGTAATTGCTTGTAAAATTACAGCAAATCTTTTGATGAGGTCTTCATCCAAACCGGTTATAGCTGCGGTTTTATTAAGAAACTCAAAGAATTTTCTTGCAGTATTCCCGTCATTGGTGGTTCCCGAGCCTTGTTTTACTATATACTATATAAAAAAAAGACAAAACAAATGCACAGCATACATAAATTAAACTTTTCACGTGGTCAATTTAACTTCACTTACTGCTACTACTTACAGTATGTCGGGCGGGCATGTCGGTGACGCAAAAATCGCTCACCGCGCGAAGTTTTCACTTAAAAAAAAGGTCATGCCTAATAAGTACCTGTCTACTATTAGCTATTTAGATGTGGTCTTCCAAAATATAGTAGCGCTTAGTAGATAAGTAATTTATTAGAGGATATAAATTCATACCCTTACAATCTAAAACAACAAAGACCGCTTAATTAAAGTCCTGAACTCCTGACGCACTGCATTCGCCTGCAAACTGAATGAAACTCCATTCCCTCTCCTTCAGATTTTGTTTCATTCATAAACAACCGGAATCGGGTCGCGATTTGGTCCAACCGACTTACCGGCTATCGGATGATCGGCTTTCCGCAACAATATCGCATCTTGTTCAACGTTGGTCTTATTTGTCAAATACTTGACTCTGAGGTTTTCTTTGAGGCAGTATTAAAGAAAAGTCGTATCTCTACTAAAGGTTTTCACTTTGTCTTATGGTTGCTGCATGGGTTTATTTTTTTATAGATTGGGCTTAAGAAGTCAACTTGAGGTTATAGGTTCATTTCTTGCATAAAGTAAAATATATGCCATAATTTTTCAAATGCTTTTCTGTGTGTTCATTTTTCTGGCTGAAGGTTGTACGCTAAATTAACTTCACCATGATATGCATGAATTTATAAATGAGGAAGGGAGGAAAACATTCTATTGTAAATGCAAAATACGTAAATGAGGGGAGATGTATTCAGATCGCATCGCAAGGTAAGAAAATACGGATACGTTGGTATCTATAGCACTGATCCCATTCCGCTCCTCCCTGCAACCGATATGAATCATCACGAAATCCATGGTACACAGACACACTATGAGCCCAAGTCCGTCGCCAATGTTTACAGTAATTGTGTCGCTATCAATTTACCTACGACCTTGTGACCTCTGAGTCGGCATCGGGTGGCATCGGCGTGCCCAAGCCCAACCCGGCACAGTGCGTGGCCGACTAACAAAACAGAGGGAGCTAGTTGCCCCCTGAACGCATGTCCGAGCCTGCGCAATCCGAACACGTCGCCCGGGCCTTTCAGTGAATGAACTGCGGCCGCGGGGAGCGCACGCCAGCCGCCCGCCGACGACATCGGACCCCAAAGAGCCTGATATGAGTGACGTTGAGTGGTGTGCGTAGTGATAGTGTGATGGTACGCGCGTGAGTGACGCTATGGCCGCGCGCTCGCTGGAGCCCGGCCACCACCGACTATGTGCGGCGTCGTAGGTAAGCGTTACCCGGGCTTCAAGGTCACCCCGTAAACAATTCCCTGGTGACACCCTCCAGTTTCCACACCATGCTGAATCTGCTGCCATTTTGATTGTTCAGCACACCCTGAGGCGACTCGTGGCTGTCTCGGAGTGGTTGCAACTTCTTAATGGCAGATGATGCCTATGAGGACCTCACGTTGTGTGCTTTAGTGCTCATTTTAGTCGCTTTTAAATGTTTATATAATGGATGTGTTAGTTCAAACAATCTAACCAAATTACCACGACCTGTGAGAAAAACTACAAAAAAGTCCCCAACCAAATTGTAACCTAAAATCTAAAACGCCTTTTTCAATGTGATTTATAGACCTACCGATTTCTTACCCAAAAACGACTCGGTCGTCTATTCAGATCAATTCTCACATACCCTCATCAGAATACTATAGAACCCCTTTCAAACCCGAAGGTAGTGTAATTAAAACCATCGCTGGAATCTCATTAGGTGACAGACTGAGAATCAATGATCGTCAGGGGTCCTCAGTATCATAGTGTATGAGGGATAGGTGGCTGGGGAGCCATCACACTGAAGCGAAGGTTCTTCCATTATCTGTAACGTCTTTTGATCGTGGTAACGATTGAACCAGCTAGGATTATGTACCGTAGGAGGGCGAAGTTGTGTAGATTAGTAAAAGTTTGAGAATAAGATTGGTGGGAGTGATATCTCATATTGTTATGTCATGATATCGGAGTCTGTGAAGCTTTGCGAGTCTAGGAATACTTTATGATATTATTGTTCTATTCTTTGTAGACTCCCGATTTTAACAGACCAGAATTTTTCGTGTATTTAGATGTTTTAGCAAAATGACGACACCTTGTTGTCTAGGGGTAGAATAATTAAGTTGCATACACTTTAGAACCTTTAAGCTCGGGACTGAAAATGCGGAGTCAACTCCTAGTATTAAGATTGAAATTCGTCAGTCTGATCAAAGGGGTAGCCATCTGTCACATTTTGCAAAGCGAAACAGAGCAACTACTGTCCATAGTGCCCATAAAACTGATCATTTTATCATTTTCGAGTCACCTCTTTTAAATACCACTTCAATCCTTTTACGAGTAGTGACACATATGAATTATTATTTTGAAAAATTACTTGACTTTCTTGATCAAGAAGAAGATGAAAGTAATAACCCCCTTACTTACAAACATTGCTGAAACTTAAGTAATGATTAGCGTCTGCTTAACGTAACCATTTTTTCTTACGTTTAAGCTTTTCTTAACTTTAAGCAAAGTTTATTAAAAGAGGGAAGGTGTTTACTATCACCTGACATTTTCGCCACACATTTTCTGTTTATGGAATCACCTACGTTAGGGTACGCCTATAAAATAAACACCCGTTGACATGCTTTTCATCTGACGAATCGAATTTCACATCTCCTAATATCGAGGATGTTATATTGGAGCTCAATTTTATGGCTTCAAGGTTTTCAGGTAGGAAGCTTTTTATACCTTATCGAGAAAGCGTAGTCTTGATAACTTGTAAAAGAAGAATTTAGGTGTAGCGTGCCTCTTAAATGATTAGAACGGCGAAATTCATTCATAGACTGCTTACGGTAGAAAATAATTAAATGATTAACTGCCTCGTTAGGAAGAATGAAGCTATTCTTAGTAACCAAGCAATTAAATGAAGATTGGGCGAATAAAGAAATTAATAATTATAAAAGCAAGTAGAAAACTAAGTACGCAGGAGGAAAACCACGGAGATTTAATAATGAACAAGGAAGGAATCATTTTGAAGAAAGATATTGTTAAAATGTATGAAGTAATGAAAATACTTAAGTTTGGGGCGAGAAAATTTCAACGTAAAGATTCTGCTTGATTTATTGCTATAAACTTTAAATATATATAATATGTTGTATACTATAGGTTTTCTAGTGATCCCTATTTTTGTTTGATGTTTGTACCTATCTACTAGATTTATGTTGCTTACTAACAGTAGAGTGACCCTCAAAAATAAGAGATACCTACTTCAAAGTAACTACGCTAACCCCAAATAAATAGAAGGGAAGGTCGATCGCTATGATAAGTGATATGATTATTATAAATAAAATAAAAATACGTGTAAAAGTATGTAAGTAAAAGTAAGGGGGGGGGGGGGGGGGTGTAGGTAAGTAAGTAGTGTGATATTAAACCAATTTATAAAGAACTTACATATAATTTATTATTCATACTGCTTAAGAATACTGCGAATTTCAAATGCCACAACCAAGGGATATCTTACAGAGACACTTTTTAGGGTTCCTTAGTCAACAAGGTACACTTATAGTTTCGCCATGTCGTCTTTATGTCTGTTTGTCTGTCCCCGACTCAGCTCAGAGCCTCTTAGTACTAGAAAGCTGTAATTTGGCATGGGTATGCATATTAATCAGGCCGATAAAGGAGAGAAAAAAAATATTGAAAAAAAATCCTTGCGCGTAAAGTGGGGATGATATTTTTTTTCTCGTCTATGCCATGGTGTGGGGTATCGTTAGATAGGCCGTTAAAAATGTTGCGGGTCTGTGAAAACATTTTTTTATTCAGGGTTCCGTTTGCGTAATATTAAGCTTTAAAGTGTTACGCAATTACCGGCTGCTTAAGGCGGAGATTTCTTGAAAACGGTCAAAAAGGTGGTTTTTAAAGCAGTGTATCTCATAAACCGTAAATATTTTTTCCAAAACAGTATGATATTTTCAAGTATTTTGTGCATACGGTGATGGAACTCAAAACATAATTAAACATAAATTAATACATCAAAAAAATCTTTACAGACAAATCTTAGTTATTTTTAAAAGCAGTTTATCCCTTCGTTAACAGTTATAATTATAATTAAAAGTATACCATAAAATACAAATGCCAAACTGCATCCGGTGATGGATAAATTTTTATTAATTAGTTAATATCTAATTTTATACGATTTTATTTGCATTTTTACGCCATACGTTGTGCTCTACTCAACTCATTTTTGAGTAAATAGATAATTGCTTCATATTTTGCAGGTTGCATACAATAGAAAGAGATGCGCGATGACACAACGCTTGTAATTTATTGCAAAATATGAAGCAATTATCTATTTACTCAAAAATGAGTTGAGTGATTGAAAATAAAAAAGACGTTCTTGTTATTAATTAAATACCAACTGTATCTACGTTGATATTTAATACGCATATTTTGAAACTCAAAGTAAAGGGTTAGTTTACCGTTAATTTGTATCGAGATTTTTTTTTCTAAACGTGTTTTAGTAACAACCACGTTCTGAGAAATATGTTCAAGAATAACATATATTTTTTCCGATACCACAAACTGTATATATTTGGCAATTTTTTTGTTTAAGACAAGCCTACTTTTATGTTTTGCCTCTTGTCAGCGCCTTAATTTATAAATAGTTACCTGTAGCAACAATAAGTAATATTCTATTCTATTCTAACTGCACAGTTATCTGCATGAAGTGAACAGAGTGAACTCATTAGCATCACCATAAATTTCTCCAACGATACAGCAGACCTAGTTTCACAGACCAATTGCCGCCAACCTCCGATAATGACAGACAAAGATTGCTAAACGTAATTGCACACTGCTGTACTTTCGTGTTCAGGGTTGCCAGGCCCAAAAATAGAAAAGCCGGACACATTTTTTCAGACATTTTGCCTGAAACTGACAGACTGAGACACGGAACGTTAAAAGAAAAAAAAATCATTTGAGATTTACTCTTAATTATATGTATATTATTAATCACAATTTGGTCTTACTAAAGTAATTTGTACTTTTGTTCGGCATCTTTTAGCGGGGCGGGGTTGTACAAAAGCCGGACAGGTCGGACTTGTATTAAATTTGGCCGGACTCGATTGTAAAAAGCCGGACACCTGGCAGCCCTATTCCCGTTGAACCCAGTCTGTTGATTAAAGTTTTAAATAACGACTCTTTCGTCTCGCCTCTTCCCCCATCTTTCCTCGTTAGGGACAATCACTTTGTCTCGTGTAACCATCCTCTTTTAATTATGGCTGCCTAATTAAAACTAAGCATGTGACGTCACTTTATTGACGTGCTGGTATAATGTTTTAATTAAGTTATTTGTTCGCTGTATTAACTGTATTAAATTGGTTGTAATTGCTGGCAGTTACAATTGAATTGGAGTTAATAATAAGACTATGTAACACTGTATGCATATTACAGTAGCTAGATGCCATTTATATTTAAATCTCTTTTGGTGTCCTTTGTTCTATTTAAATTATTATGAATGTGAGGACTATGTGTATTGTTTTTTTGTATTTTTATTCTCTTGGTTTTAAATTTTTAATGCTGGTCTGGCAGTTTGAGTACTTTATGCGGCCTAACCAAATGTCCTTTCTTTGGTATTGTTCGTCGAATCGCTGAGCTCCTTAATTTTTGAGTTGAGCTGCACGATAACTGACAAATGCGTGCACTGACTGGACAGGTCCACTCAAATCTATGAGTGTCAAATCTTTCATCAAATGATAATTTCAGGCACCAATCTACATGGTCTTCACATGATCTGACCAAGATTATGTCTGGACTTTAAAAGAGACTGTGACCTCTGAGTTTGTTTCGGCCTTTCTTCTCAGAGTAGTCGGATACAAAACGCCGACCTCATCTAGTTTTTTTTTTATATGATTGACATGTAAAAGTGTTTGTACAAACCTACTTACTTACAGAAATAAATCAAATCAAATCAAATCTGTACGATTTTTTTTATCAATTCTTGGACTTAAAACCATGTTTCCCATCCATGGCATGTCTGCATTACAGATTTCTTTATTACATAAGGTAACTTATTCGAGACGACTCACTTAGTATGGTCTGCGAAATTAAACAAACATTATCATTGTAAAAAACAAAACGAGGCCCATTTAAGTGTTTACCCAACAATAACATCTAACAGTCTCAATTTCACGTAGAAACGCTGTACCGTCAAAAAGCTCATGAAATCCTCCTGAATCTCGATTAAGCGACCGCCATAAGTAAGAAACGTCGAAATTTTAATGAGATGTCTTTGAGGCCATAACGGAATTTAATTTGGGGCCTTACTTTATTATGTTAGACATCAAAAAGATGTTCGTTGGGCCAGAAAATTGGGACCCTCGCGCGCAAAGGTCGTGTGCCTGTGTGGCCGGACCTCAGCTTTATGTTTTAATCATGTTTTTTTAATGACTGTGTGGAAAGGGACCCCTGAATTTACACTATACAGCCTTATGCATAATGATGTATAGTAGAATGTTATAATTACGAAGTGGACAGTAAAATAGTGCCACATACTCTTGATTTGTGGCTTTTGTAGGGGTTACGCCAACGCCACGTATATCACTGAGTAATAGTAATTTGGCCAATCGCACCTAGGCTAGTGTTGCCCAAATTCAGTCTTGGTCTTGCAGTCTTGGTCTTGTTCTTGCGTTTTTGCAAGACCAAGACCAAGAACAAGACCGCGTATTTTTAGCAAGACCAAGACCAAGACTGACCGTGCAAGACTTGAGCAAGAACAAGACATAGCCTGCAAGACTCTTGCGTCTTGCAGCTAGGACTTAGCGCTATTTCACTGAGTAGTTAGGTGTAACAGTTCGGTGTATAGGTAGGTACGCTTAGGAATTCTATGAGACGCAAAAAACTGTATCAAAGAATATGAAAAACTGGACCTATGCGCATTACGACTAATACCATAAACATAGCGAATAAAAAAATATCTATTAAAATCAAACTGAGTGCATGCATAGTTATGTTTTAACCATCGGCACTTTGATAATGCGGCATCAAAGGTTTTGTACTTACTTCTCAAAGAAATTTGCCGCTTTTCGGAAGTACATGGTTATGATACACGCGCCGGCGGCTTCTTTTGAAATCTAAAACAATCGTTGCCGCCACGCCGAAATCATAACATTTGTGACACTATTTGATTGCCGCCATAGGGCGTAGGTATACTCATGCAAAATAATTTCGAATTTTTTTAAGAGTACCTACAGGTGTTCCAAAGAATAAATAAGTTTCAGAGTGCTTAGAATGAAAATGAATACATTATACTGATCACGCAAGTAGTATTATGATTAGGTTATAAATCATAAATGTTTATTAAGAAACAGTTACTTCCATGGAAAACGACATATAGGTCAGTTGATTTTTCGAATTTCTTATCAAATCTTCAGTTATTTATTAATCTGCTTGATCTTTACTATGGCTATGTTAATTCAAGCTCACAATGTTCCAATTCTAATACGTTTTTCTAAGATTTAAAGTAAACTTTAATAAATAGTAATAGACTAATAGGTAATTGCAAGACTTGCAAGACTCTTGCTGCAAGACCAAGACCAAGACCAAGACTGGGAGCGCAAGACCAAGACCAAGACCAAGACCAGGTGTATTGGCGCAAGACCAAGACCAAGACTGGCTAAGTCTCGTCTTGTTCTTGCATTTGGGCAACACTAACCTAGGCGCAGCAGTCAAACATGTTCGGATTATGATTTCTAGGTTTTAGTGTTATTTAATTGAGTTTCATTGTCTCAAAAAACTGCATCGTGATCGACGATAGTACGACTCCACGTATCACTGGTCAGTTTCCCTCAGCGGTCAGTTTATTTAATTCGCCATTTTCGTTGATTAGTCAGTTTCACTGATTGGTCAGTTTTACCGATTAGACAGTTGCGTTAACTCGCCATTTTCCAGTATTTGCCAGTTTTCGTCGATTCGTCAGATTTATTAAATTCGTCAGTCAAAGTATAGTCGGTAGAAAACTGCTAATTTAATTATGTACATTACGACTCTACTACGAAAAGTTTTCCTCGCCATTATGTGAGTCAAAAACAATTTTATGGCCTACTACTTGGTGTGCGTTATTAACCGAGAGAGCGAAGCGTCTCTGCTTCAAGTCAAAAAATTTGCTTTCCGCTGTCAGTTTGTTGTTAGTCCTCTACAGGTTGTATTTAACAACCGATCTAGACGAAACTTGGTATACAGGTTTTACGACTTATATAACTTTTTTGGGTCGTCGGGATTTTTGATTGGAGTTGTAGGTACGTCCTACACAAAGGGGTATAAAGGGGGCTATTGGATATCTCCGCTTTATGAGATCCGTTTTCGATAGTTTTTTTTAATTTGAAAGATACTAACTTTAAGTTGGTTTCAAAGCAATGTGGGTAAGATCTGATGAGGATCTTTGGCGTAAAAAAAAAAATATAGTAAAGAGTAGTGTAGTAGTAATAGTAGTAAGTAAATTGCTCACTTTTAGATTTCTACCAGTGGTTAACTAATAAGTAAAGATGGATGGAGCACCTGGGACCACCTTCTCATCACAAAACTAGGCTGCAGCGTTACCTCTGACAACTAAAACCTATTAGTTATTTTGAATAGCTAGCCTACAAATTTTTACTCATAATTTTCCTTTCCATGTTTTTAAAAACAAAAAACATGGTAAATTTAATTGTTGCAAAAAAGATTGTGCTCGTTAGGTCTACTGTTCACAGAACTACTAGTTTATGGTTTAACAAGGGTGTAGGTATATCTCTCCTTTGTGAACTCAACAGTCTTACAATTCGTATGATAGTCACAACGCATTAATCCTATTCCAGCCAGACAAATTACAAAACAAAAACCAACCCTCCAAGGTTCTGTTATCTCTGCCCAACATTCATGACCCTGCCCACTGATAATTTCGTCACGCCTACCGATCGCTATGTTACAGAAAATAATCGTGGTTCTGTTTACCTTTAAATCTGACCTTTTTCAAGTAGCTCTGGCAAGGGTAGGTGTATTTAATTAGGAATTATTTAGCATTATTGATTCGTTCCCAGGCGAGCGGAGCTTAGAAGAAATTAAGGAGTTTTGATTGAGATGTATCGTCCCTCGTACGTTGCTAATGGTTCGGTATTTATCTGCTTGAGTGCACATAAGTGTTGTGTTTGTTTCTTTTACGATTCTCTCCTTTGTGTGTACGGTATTACGGGTACTTATAGTGTACTTGTGTGTGTGGAAGTAACATACGGGTATAAGAAGTGTTCTTGTGTGTGTGCATCAAAAATGGAGGTGTGATAGAAGGAGATTCGAGCTTATGATTCCCAAAAATATAGAGATTTAGTAGGTATTGAGAGTAGAATTTTCCCAACTATGTTGGGGTCGGCTTCCAGTCTAACCGGATGCAGCTGAATACCATTATTTTAAATGGAGCATTTATCTATCTGACTTCCACAGCTCAGTTACTGGGTAATACGATACCCCCTGGTAAGACAGGATGTCAGACTTTCAGGCTTCTGACGACCAGTAATGACTCTCAAATATCCACGAATGACAGCCAGGACCAACGGCTTAACGTGTTTTCCGAGGCACGGCCCTGGGTCTTGGTATACAAAGATGGCCACCCATCCACAGACCAACCGCGGCAAGCGTAGCTTAACCTTATCAACCGACCCGTGCGGCTGTTATTCCTTAGCCACAAGCCCCTTTTTAGTAGGTAGTATCTATTGAGTAACAGAGGAAAATTGAAAATTGACTACAGTTCCTTATTTTGTGACATAGTTACGTATTGGAAATGTACCTAATATGTACCCAATTATTTGAAAGATAAAGATAAGATCATTTTATTTCTAAAAACATGAGTATACATACAAATTCAGCATGCAGGATGTCACAATATTAATATTTAAGTACGTACATGTTTCACCCGTAAGGCGTACAAATTTATAAAATTTACTAAAAAATACAAAACTAAATTACAAAATAAAAACTGAATTACTAAAGGCGCTTTTAATAGTCAGTAATAAATATTGATAAGTCAGTAAAATAAAGATTAATAAAATATAAAAAATGTCAAATAGTGTCATGCAAAAAATCATTTAAATTCTAAAAAATCATTGAATCTTTTTTTTAAACAAATTTACTGGCAATGCTTTATAAGACTGTGGTATTTTATTATAAATTTTAGGAGCCATACAGAAAACGCTTTTTCCCATAGTCCTTTACGCATGTGAAATAACAATCAATTCGCCATATGCCATTACACGGGACTTAATCCCGGCTACTTCTGACATAAGCTATCGGTGCGACCTGAAATTAGGTAGGTATGTCTGGATTAGGGTTTATTGTTTCTCGAGGTTATTAATTTCTCGGGTCTCGAGAATTCTCGAACTCGATTTCTCGGGACTACCCGGGAGATAAATTTTAATTTAAGTTTAATTTTGTTCTTTAAATATAGAGAAAAACGTCGAGTACACATATTGTATAAATTGGACAACAATCAACAAAATCTCTTGTGAAGAACAATTATAGTTGTCAAAACGGGCCTATTATTTTTTGACAACTTTACATTACAGTATTTTTCTTCTTTTCATTGATTAAAATCAAAATCAACTTTTTTATGATCAATTCTTCTCTATGATAAACTCTGATTAAATACAAAAAATAATCAAATTAAAAAAACAACTTTTATGTACTAAAAAGGAATTCAACTCGATTATTAATAACTACATAATATGTGGATAGTCACAGCACTCTATTTTTAGCAATTGTGTTTTAATTTAACCTGGGGGCCAAGTCTGCCAACGCAGTTGTGTCAGAATGGCCGATCATTGGCACCGTAATTGTAGAGTTTGACAGTTTTGCTAATCTCCTAATTGAAAGGCGTCTTTATGATTTTCCAATGACGTGCCACTGATACTCCATTGGAAAAATTGTCTGTATTTGGTAATCTCGTACTGACAAGCTCCTATTATTTTGACTTCCCTATGGACCACTGTCACGCCATTATGAATTTAGGAGGTTACAAACTATTGGCTCAATGGTCATGGCGCGATGGCGTTGCCTATGGTCGTCATAATGACCAATCATTGAAAATAGCAGACTTGGCCCCCTGTTCTTGGAACAGTAAGTAATCACTTAAAATTTCGAATTAATTCTGATAAAATATGCCTTAAGATTAGACAGATACGAGTACTTTCTCGAGTTCTCGACTTTTCTCGATCTGAATTTCTCAGAAACGAGAACTACGGATTTTCCGAGACGAGAATTGCCGGGAATAAACCCTAATCTAGATTAAGATTGAGAAAAAAAGTTGCGTAAACTGCTCGTAAGCTCTCTAAGCCGCAGGTAAACATTGGAAAACTAAATCAAAATAATTGCTCTATCGATTGTAGAAAAAAAACCGGCCAAGTGCAAGTCTGACTCGCGCACAAAGGGTTTCGTACCATTATCTATAAAAACGGTAAAAAATCACGTTTGTTGTATGGGAGCCCCCCTTGAATATTTGTTTTATTTTAATTTAATTATTTATTTTTAAAGTAAATACCTATATAACTAAATATTCTGTGAATATTTCAAGCGTCTACCTGTTGCCGTTATTAAAATCGAGCAAAAAAATCACGTTTGTTATATGGGAGCCCCCTTAAATATTTATGTTATTCTGGTTTTTAGTATTTGTTGCTATAGCGGCAACAGAAATACATCATCTGTGAAAATTTCAACTGTCTAACTATCACGGTTCATGAGATATAGCCTGGTGACAGACGGACAGACAGACAGACAGACAGACAGACGGCGGAGCCTTAGTAATAGGGTTCCCGTTTTACCCTTTGGGTACGGAACCCTAAAAAAGAATAGACGGAAAAATATTGAACTAAACATTCTAACAGAACAGGTTTGAAAGATAAATGTTTACAAACATGCTAATCTTTTAATCCACTAATTTGAAAGCTCCCGTCCGTCTCTTTCTAGTTTTCCCTTTTTGTAAAAGAAGGAATACGCAATGATTCAGGGCCACCCTGTCCTATATCAGCACAATAAATTCAACCACCCACTCAAAAGGACCCATGTGTAAGGACATAACATACTCCTTCCTGGTCTAATAATAGTTTTATTGGCTCTCGCAACCTGCCAGCATTTGTATTCAATTGGCACGTTCTTCATATCGTCGTTGACCTGACCCCTCTGCCCTCAAAATCTGTGGCCATTTTGTTCCATATAAATTTTGCTAATAACGTTACTTTTTAGCGTTGCGTAACGGTTTTATTGTAACCGTTTTTCATATGTTACGTTATCGAAGGAAATGGAGTTAGTTTTTATTGTAGGGGGGAATTGGAGGAGTGCTAACGGGTTGGAAGAAGAGGTTTTTTTATTGGGCATTACATAAACAGCGAAGTGCGAATTCTTCCGTGAATTATCGAATAATGTAATTGAATACTTGGGTTTTAGAAGTGTTTTTATATTGGGCATGCACGAAAGTGAACCGTATTTAGTGTCAGACAAACAATACATACCTACTATCTATAAAAAAGACTTGCTTGATAGGTACTATCGGCAAAACTTAAGTATGCTCAGTTTCAAAAATATCTCGCGCGTTCGCTGCGATTTGTATGGCGGCATTGCATTATGACATTGTGAAAATTGGGGAGGCAGTGAAAGTGGTAATAAATAACAAAATTTATAGACCCGACAGAGCTTAGCCATGTGTTTGAGAGAAAAAGAAGGTATTAAAGTAGATAGAATAGATATACATTGTTGTTTAACATTTATTATTCCAAATTATCATATTTTTGTGGAAAGTACCAATGATACATTTCTAAACCAAACAGGAGATATGAGTAGGTACGAAATTACTTCTTGTCAATAATAATAATTCCTAAAGAGCTCACGTTGTCCGTGCCCATTAAAAATAATCTCACAAACAAGTGAGCATAGTTTAGTAGCGTTTTTTAGTCATGTTACACGACTAAAATATGCTTCGTGCATCCTATTGGTTAAAAAGCATGCATCGTGCGATCGATTCATGAGCCGTACTATGCGACTATCGCCTTAAAGATGAGCATGCGGAAGTTTGGCCGATAGTACATTTGTAAAATGTTGCCTGATTGATGTCACTTAGGCATGAGCATGTTTTAACGGGAATTTTAGTGAGGCAACATTCGCCTAACATAAGAAATTCCTTCCTACGTCCGTTAGATTTAGGACATTGGATCAATGCTCGTTTTTGATTTGTTTGTATAAGAGGTCCTTGCCGTACAATGATATATGTAATGCTACTGGAAAAGAATGCAGACATCTTTTAAACCTATTCTATCATTATAAACATGCGAGCTTTAAAAGAACATGAATTATCAATTCTCACTTCAAAAATCAAACGTTGTCGAGGTGTGAATCAAAGACGATTTAAAAAAAAAGAGCGAGCCTTACAGTAGTCGCATATGATGTGTAATATCTGATATCTCACCTTGGTAATAAGCAACCAGCAGCGACAGAAATAAACCTCAAAATTTAAAAAAGCTCTATACCTACTGAAATATTCATTTGAATAATTATTCATTACTAGTGGTCACCCACTGGTCGAAATCTACTTACAATCTATACCTAAGTACTTAGTAATTCCATTATTACACTAATCCCATGCTATTTTTTTTTTTTCCTTTTGGCTTTGCACGGTTTGTGCATTTAGCCAGTGTCATGTAAAATTAGGTAGCAAGTACAAAGTTATTTAAATAATTATGAAATGAACTCCACTCAATGCATGATAAAGGTGATTGATGATATCCCGCCCCACTCCCCTTGAGTTTAAGTAAAGACGCGGCACTTTACTGCAACCTCGCGCGGACTTCTTGAGAGAACTTAAAGTGATGTTGCACTGTTTTGTTTCATTTGCCTACATTAATGCAGGTTCACGAACACTTAATGGTTAATAATCCACCGCTATTACACATTAATATTCGGCTAAACACAAATTTTAGAAAATAAAACAAAACTGCTAACATGACGCTTCACTTTCCCGCCAAGAAGTCCCCATGCTATTAAAAAGTACTTAATTATTCAATGATCATGCTGTCACTTCCTGTTACACACTTACGTTCCTTTTCACGAAATCACCCCCACAGAAGCTAGAAGAAAAGATGTTACACATAAAAAAAAAATACAAATGAGTTCGCTTCATTCACTTGTGCGGTCACTTAAGTGAGGTTCGAAGTGAACCTTACAGAATAGCTTTACAAATCCCCAGAATGTTAATTCTTGCTCATGAAGTAAAACCATGAATTTTGTATGTTTTGCTTAAATCCGAGAGCTTGTATGGTAATAGTCTTATTATAAAATATTCCCTGTGTAATTCACGTTGATTACTCGTAAAACACGAAAAGCGGCTTAAAGATGTGTGGAAGAGAGTAATTTTGGGATTGACAGTGTTCTTTGTGAATTGTTTGTTGTTATGAAGATTGGGAGGTGGAATATTTCTTGGGGTGTACCTAATGAGACAATTAAGGTAGTCCAATATAAAATACAACATTTTTTATATGTATTTATGTAATAATATTTGTTCTTGTATTTTAAAATTATTTTTGAGTCACCCTAAAGTAGACTGGTAGAAAATGCCTAAGGCATAAGTCCGGCTTCGTACAGTATTTTTGACTCGTGTAAGAAGTTTTGAGAAAAAAAACGTGCGAGCCTTACAGTAGTCGCTTATAATGTATAACATCTGACATCTCACCTTGGTAATAAGCAAACTGAGCAGGGACAGAAATATACATCAAAATGTAAAAAAAATCATACTTAAATATTAATTCGAATAAAATTATTCATGTCACTAGTGGTCGCCCACTTGTCGAAATTCGACCCCCTCTCCCCCCCTCTATCTATATAGTACTTACTTGTTCCATGAGTACACTAATATGCTATTATAACTTAGTATTATAAATTACGTACTAATTCCATGCTATTAAAAAGTACTTACTTATTCCATACTCAAGCTCTCACTTCCTGTTACACAGTTCTGTCCCTTTCCTTGAAATCACTCCCAGAAAACGAGAGGAAAATAGTTAGATATGAATAAATAACTTAAGTAAATGTTTGCATTGGCAAGATGGCCTAAAGTTTGATGTTAAACCTCTACCATTCTGCCAATACATTGTGTTGCGTTGGCTACTTGACATCAAGTTGAAAACCCTTCTTTTTTTTTAGGAAAACGTTTTTTTTGTTTTTACAAGTTTTGTACATATGTGACCACCATGTATCTATCACATAATTAATGTATCTGTCATTTCTTCATTCTTTTTACCAATTATGGTATAGTAATTTTATTCTAGGTGGATCGTCTTCATATATAATCATAATAATTAATGTATACAAAATATTGAAAAACATTTTAAAAGAGTAACGGTGGAGTTTCCTGCCCATTCTTCCCCATACGAAACTACATTTTGGAAGGGGGACTAGAATCAATTCTATTTTTTTTTTTTGTAAATTTTGACGTTCAAAAGTGCCATATGTGCCTATTGACTTTGACTTCAAAAGTCTCTATGATTCTCTAGGTATCTATAATGTACCTGTGCCATTTTTTTTTCGGTGTGAAATTGCAAATAACTCTTCGCGCTCTGGGCAGAGCGGGGGACTGTCAGACTTTTACTGACTAAAACCCACCCGTGTTCCTTCAGATGCCTGTGTGCCAGGACCACGATATCCCTTTCGGACAAATGTACCTGTACCAGAGATAAGATTGAATTGTCATGTGCCTGTAAATTACCCTACAACCATCAGCTGTTTCATGACGTCAGATAAGAACAGCAGTGCCTTTTAATCCTCTATTTGCATATTAAACAGTCTAAATTCAGTTAGAAAACATGGTTAATCTTAATACAAACACGATATTTATAGACATATTGACACCAAATATACTTAACTCCTTCTAAACATGTTAACTCGTGGGTGTGAGAATCTGTGCTTGTATTCCAATCTGTCATACAGAGGACTCTGACCTTCATGTGGAACTGTGTCAGTCAGATGGTTGGATAAGTTTTCGATGCAGCACCTGGATCTTATTACTGTTATTGAAAATCTTTATGAGTCTACAATACCTCAAATTGCTTAGAATGATCCTCCGTTATATCGAAAATACTGCAGCATTAATGTTGAAATAAATATATTATAGTAAAGTTAGTTATTAATTTACTATATCTCGAAATTTCCATTCTAAAATGAAACCTAGAAAGCACTTGTGACTTTTTTTTTGACTTTTGCGTTTTGGATATCAGTGAAAACAGTTTATTCATAGACTTTATTTTTGTTGAACAGTAAAGAGTATTTTAGAGTGAAAAGCAGTATAATAATAATAAAATATTTATTTCAGGCTACAATGGACCATAGACCTTACAAACTAACATATATATAGTACAAAACAGAAAGTCGTGTTAATAAATATAGCATAAAACTACGTTAGTTGCACTTCACTAGTCACTTGTCCTTATGCTATCCTGTGGTACAGATATAAATTTCCAGTTTAAGCTGATCTCGCATTATGTAGGATTTCCGTACAATGAGTGGTCAGAGTATACTAGAAATGTATAGCTTGATGTGTAGCCGTGTGTACTTGTCCGCGGAAACGACGGAACACCACCCCCTGCGGCCAAAAGTCTTCTTCCATGACGCCGGGCAGAAAACAATAATTTGGTACTCGCACCACGAACGCCTTGAAGTTGACGTATAAGTATTACTGTTTTTAATAGTATGGTTGGCAACCCCATATATTCTGCACACCCTAGTAGATACTTAGTCAGCCCTGTTTTTACTCTACCATGCTGTCTAACTAAACCTATACATAATCTGCCTTTAATGTTCCCACTGCTGGGACACAGGCCTCCTCTTTCTGTGAGAGGGAGTGGGCCGTAATCCACCACGCGGGCCCAGTGCGGGTTGGTGGATGTCACATGTCTTCGATTTTTTAGTTCTAGGACATGCCGGTTTCCTCACGATGTTTTCCTTCACCGTTTTGAAGGCAGTGGTGATGAAATAATTTACACAAAGTAAAGCGCCTGTCTGGGTTCGAACCTACGACCTACTACTCGTAAGTCGAGGCTGTTAACCACTGGGCCACCACTGCTCTAACTAAACCTATGGAAAATATGATTCCAACAAATTGGTTGATTGATTTATTTCTAAGAAACATCTGCATAAACTGAAGTGTGTAACTTTCATTACAGGGAAAAGGCCTGTGAATGCCTACTGTCTATGAATAGGTGTCTGAAAATATTCAAATATATTCTATTGTGAATGTGAGGACTATGTGGGTATTTTGGCTCCAATGTACTTGAACACCCGCGCGTGCGTAGCTTCATATTTGTTTTTGGTATTGATGTCTTCATGTAGAACGCTTTTGCAAAATTTCATACTGTGCAAACGCCTAGTAAAAAACTCATACCCCCTTATTACAAAACAAGGTTTATCTTCAGACCCAGGTTTAAAACATGGAGTGGAGCCATTATGGAATTTCGAACTTTATTCCGACTATGGTTAAGTTCCTAAACACAAAACTGACAACTTAGTACCGAACTAAGTTTTCAGTTTTGTATAAAGAACGGTATTTCAATCACTGTTACGTTCTTATTACCAAAACTGGCTGCATGGTTTAAGCCATGTCAAAGTATAAATCTTGTTTTGTAATAAGGCGGATAAAGTTTTAAAAAAAAAACAACATAATTGCGTAATAAAATGGACATATTACCACAGATAATGTACGAATTTCACTCTTAGATGGTTTTACGTTCCAACAAAGTGACAGCGGATTTCAATGGTTTTTATGGTATAAATATCGTAATCTTTGAACTTTAATTCATTTTTAAATAGCTGCTACCGCAATGAACATAGCTATGAAGCAAATATGAAACAAATGAAAAAGAGAATGAAATTAAAAATTATAAAGTTTTATTTGTACTCTTAAAAGATCATGGGTAACTAAACGTAATCGAATGCGACTGTGACGCTAACGTTTGCTAGTTCTCACTCATAGTAGGTATGCGAAAATGGCAATGTTACTAGGAGAACTTAGGATGAGAGAGCGAGCGAAGCGAGCTCAGGACTTGGGGCACCCCGACTCGGACAGGTTAGGTTCGAAGGTGATGGCGTGGTCTAGTGAGTGAGCGAGCGAAACTTAATATGTAGGTATGGGAGGACAGTGGGAGCCTGTCAACAGGTACCAAATACTAAAAAAAATAGAAAATGGTTTACAAATCTACAGACTATTAAGCCTACAACGTTCTCACATTCACAAAATATTAAAAATCTTTATAAATAATAAAAATAAAAACTTATTACCAAATCTCATGATTGCTATTACATCTGTAATTAATTAATATCCTGTTCACTAATTGATAATAAATAAAATTTGTATTTATTATCGACATAAATTGACTGATAATTCACTTTATATAATTTCTGATTTAAAGGTAGCCCAGCCCTATCTTTTAAAAAATAAATGCAAATGTACATAATGATTGTACCACTTGGTCGATATATAGTTTCAGTGTTACCCCTTGGAAAAAAGGCGTGCGTTTTATATGTATGTTGCCACTTAAAAAGGAAAATGGCCTGCTTTCCTCCATACATCTCTCGCTTTGGATTAACCAAGGCAATGTATTCCGTTTAGTATGGCGGGCTTACAGAGATTATCTGAGATGTAATCCTTTAAACTCTTCCATACTTAATAAGCCATACATGATGGAGCAGAAAGTTAACATGGATAGCTAATGTGGGTATAGGGGCTTTATTGAGAGTTAAGTTAACGTATTTCTTAGTATTTAGAAGCTTTTTTATCATATAAGTATATCATAATTAATGTAACACCTGGCTTATTATTAAGGGCTTAATGTAACACCTGAATAAAAAAACTCAACATACGGCGACGAAAAGCAAGCAGTATAATAAATAAGCACTCTTGTTTGAATGGAAATGAACGTCAAGGAGCCTTTTACAGCATTCTTATGAAAACAAAACACATATAAAATGTTCACTCACACATACACACACAGACTCTTACGCACACCTATACTTTCTAGACACAATCAAACACCAGATGTACAGACAACAAAAGAGATAAGTATTCAGGTACCTCACAACAATTGTATCTGCGCGGCTGTCGTGACACTTATTATAATAATTATAAAATCTGTATTGTTCAAGAGATACATATTTTAATAACAATAGCCTTCACACTAAGATTCGCTGTGTTGTGGAGACTAATCTCCTTTGTCTTACAAGATAGTAGGTAGGTACAAAATATACATACTACCGGTCGGTAAGATTTCTGACTTATTTGTCACAGATCGTGTGTGGTCTGTATCTTTGATTTCAGAACAAGCAAGCGGCTCAGTGGTCACTGATACATAAGAACTTACGAGTGATACAATAATAGAGACATCGCAGGTGCATTACTATCTCAGAGACAACGCTGAAATGTAACTACCCCATATTCTTCTAACCAGAATATACCGACACTACATGACGACCGAAATTTGTATTTATTTATTAATAACCAATTTATATTTACAGTTTGCACCACACATAAAAGTTATCGGTCAATATTAGTAATTACACATATAATCATAAACTAATAATTAGATACAATTAGACTAAATTAGATAAAATCAGATAAAATTAAAGAAACAAAGATAAAATAGGATATAAAATTAGACGAAATAAGTATGTTGTAGGTCGTGGGTTCGAATCCAACTAGGCGGTTTAGTTTGTGTAAATTATTTCAACACCATTGCTCTAAAAACGGTGAAGGAAAACATCGTGAGGAAACCGGCATGTCCTAGAACCAAAAATTCGAAGACATGTGACATTTACCAACCCGCACTGGGCCCACGTGGTAGATTACTGCCCACTCCCTCTCGAAGAGTGGGAACATTATATTCTGATTATGATGAAGTATGTTGGTAGTACTTCCATGAATGAGGTCCTTCATACAACGGTTTATTACTACTAGTGTAATATGTGACACTTCTACAAGTGTTGACCACCAAACTGTTTTGTTGTCAGTACCTCCACACGTACGAAAGCACGTACGGTTTTATCACGCCTCAAGACATTAAGCTAGCTGTAAAGTTTATTGTTTGTTTAAATTTTCATGAGGTCCCCCGCCCTTGTGAGCCTGCTTTATAATGTACAGGAGCCCTCCAATGTTTTCATTGTTGGTCTTTAAGTGCTTTCCGTAAACGTTGCGTGGTACTTAATCGAAATATTTATTTGTTATTAACATGTTTAATGAGCGATTTCTCTTTCTCACCAAACGTTATCGCGGTCGTATCTTTGCTGATTTCGAAGCGCATTTTTCATAGGTTAGCACAATTAGACCCCATGATTATTATTATCTAAGTATTTTCCACAAATCACACTGATTACATATGCATACATATTACATATACACACACATATTACAACACGCATATACACATACACACATACATATATTTACATATATTGTAATATACTTAGTCAAAATTATGTCATTTTGACTTTTTATTGTGCCCATTTTTTTTTCGCTGCAAACTATCAGAATCGTAAGTCCAAAGGTCTCCCTGATCTGCAGCTGCGGGAAAATTGTGTAACACACATAAAATGATAATTGATCGCATTTTCTTTACTTTGACAGTTCAGCCACGTTCATTGCGTTATTTACGTTGTTGAACAGACGAATTTATTAAACCTATGAAGCAGTGGTGGCCCAGTGTTAACGGCCTCGACTTATGAGTTGTAGGTCGTGGGTTCGGACCCAGGCAGGCGCTTTACTTTGTGTAAATCATTTCATCACCACTACTCTCAAAACGGTGAAGGAAACCATAGTGAGGAAACCGACATGTCCTAGAACTAAAAATTCAATGACATATGACATCTACCAACCCGCACTGGGCCCGCGTGGTGGAATACTGCCCACTCCCTCTCACAGAGATGAGGCCTGTGCCCCAGCAGTAGGAACATTATAGGCTACTACCGGCATGCTAATGTACATAGTGCCGTGCTTGTAGCATGCGGCATCAACATTGCCACATACGAACTACGCGTCACACTGACGTCACGCAAATCCTGCATCGCGCAAGCAGAGTTTACCGCGCAACTAGCATATATACAACGTCCCGACATCAACCGTCGGGCAGTTGCCCACCGGACACGACATCCGTCTGGTCGGAGGATCCTCCCTTTTCTATGGTGGATGAGTGAACTTTACACCTTGTCCCTCATACCACCAAATGCCTATACATAACCTATAATTTAAATTTATGCGAGATCTATAATAATTATGACAAAGATTGAGTTTTAATGCTGTGTATGTGTTAAGTTGGTGTATAAGCGTATAAATAAAATTAACTTGACGGGTTTCCAAACCTGTCTCCTGACTACCTGCAGTATTGTCTCTCCTTCTCCCTTTAGTCCATCCAAAGGTCGTCTGTAAAAGATCGCTTTTAGCGATAAAACCGCCCATTGTGTCACCCTATTTAAAATTTCAACATTTATATCTGTAATTTTTATGGTGTACATAATAATGAGTATTCTATTTATTCCAAACCCCGTCCTCGTAAAGGACTGCCGCGTTGGTAAAGTGGTCGCAAGCGATAGTACTGAGCACGAGGTCCAGGATTTGATTCCCTGGTCGGGCAAAGTGTTATTGGGTTTTTCCGCCAGGAATTTGTCAGTAGCAGCCCGGAGTCTGAATTTGTTCCCAGTTGATGGCAATAGGCTCGGCCCCTATTACATGGGACTTAAACATAACTGGCGAAACGTGGGTGTTCTATAGGGACACCTCTGCCTAACCCTTCGGGGATTACAGGCGTGATGTTATATTATGTTATGGTCCTCGTAAAGTAAATTTGACCTCTTTACGCATAAGGTCTCTGCCTCGAATCTTGCGGGCAGCGGGGCGGCGGCGGCAGCGGCGCGGGAGCGGGTAGCGAGCGGTGCACTCCAGTCACGCGGTGACCGCCCGCGCGTCTGCAAGTAGGGATTCAATTCTTCTTTTGCCCACAATAAATCGAGCGTTAGGAATAAATCCGACCTCATCTATTTTTTTTAATATGATTGACGTGTAAAAGTGTTTGTACAAACCTACTTACAGAAATAAATCATTTATCATTTATCAATTTGAATCAAAAAGATCTTGTCGCCGTTGTTCAGACATTTCGTTCGCGAATAAAAACAAATATCTCGCGACACAACCCCGAACACAACAGACAACACTACGACGCTATAGTGCCGCGCGATCTGCCCGCTGGCTTCGAGAACGGGTCTCGTTGCCCGCCCCGGTCCCGCGCCGCCGCCGCCCCGTTGCCCGCAAGATTCGAGGCAGAAGAATAGAATAGAATAGAATACTCTTTATTATGTACACCATAAAAGTTACAGATATAAATGTTGAAATTTTACACAGGGTGACACAATGGGCGGTCTTATCGCTAAAAGCCTAAGAGCTTAGCAATAATAAATAAAAAGAGATATTTATTCGGCAAATGTAAGTACCAGGAAGTTAGGAAACGATGGGGTGCTACAGAGTATAATAATATTTATCCACTTGGCAATAGGACTGGGTTGTCGGGAATGCTACTTCATCCGATTTATATATTTATATATAATTTTTTTTTTTTTTTTTACATCTCGTGATTATGTTATAAGCTTTACGAGTATAATAGAAGCTTTGTGTTATGTGGGTTGTTTTGGTATTTAATTAATGGGTTTTAATTAATGTCATAAAGACTGAGATTATCAATAATATCATTTCACCGGTTATCTGTCAGAAGCAGAAAACAGCGATATTGTTCAAGACTTATCAATAGGTTTGTTCTTCTTTGGACGTGCATTTTCATAAGATCAATTTCTGCAGGAATGTTATGAATACTGAATCTGTTTCAGTCGACAAAAAATCATACCTACATAACTCTATTTAAAATCTATAAAGTCTAATATCCACGTGAGTAGGTGTATCGGGGGCCCGGAGGTACAAAAGTCAAAAGTGGCATGTATACAGGGTAACATTAAATTTTTTCGCAAAACTACACAAACCTGATGGGTGTCGATACCTAAAAAATAAACTTTAACGTAAGAAATTTTGCATGATTAGAAGGTAGTAAATAAGTATTAAATATTTATCCTTCGAAGATTGAAAATAAATCGCCCATTTTCCTGTTGCACTAAACAATTGAATCGTCAATTTGGAGGGACCAACTTATATAATCGATATCTTTAAAACGATATATGTTTCGGGCAGCCAAAATCAATAATATTAAGGTAAAATTAAGGTTTACACTCAATGTAGGTAGAACATTCCAGGGAGTAGTCTATCAGTTTGGTCCCTCCATCTTGATATCATGATGGAGGGACCAAGTATTTTGTTAAAATATTATGTATATGATGAGGTAGCTAAAATTATAGCAAAGGTAGGAAATAGTAGATTAATGGTATTATTTTTTTATATATGTATGACAGACATTGGAGATTTGGTCCCTCCATTTTGACGCTCACGGTGGCACCAGGTGCGGACCGCCCCCGACGCTCTTCCTTGTTACCACTGTATTACATACGAGTATCAGGGGATAGTAGATACTAAGTATTTTTAATAATCTTAATAAGATCAACGATAAAATAAACCGCCAAAAAGTAAAAACGATCAAAGATATGAAAGTAGATCAACTTAAAAATAAACACATTGTACCTGCGTCACACACATTAAATAAAGCTTGACGTAACGTAACGCTTTAACCGTTATTATAGTTATCTGGCCTAGTTATCCAACGGTATGGGACATTTCACGCACCCAGAGGATAGGTCACGTTTATAAATAGGCGTAAAAAAGATATTGTAGTGCACCCTTTGTTAATATGTAGGGGTAGGAGCTATTCTTGTGTATGTCATTCATAGATGTTTTAATTAATTTTATAAAGTAGGTACCTATGTAGTGCAAACTGTTAGCAAAACAGGGTTATTTTTGGCTTTGCCTTGGTTATTCCACCCCTGAGGGCCTAGACTAGCGGCAATCGCTTTCAAAGCGTTTCGTATTTCTATATTCAATTCAAAAGTAAAATTATTTATTTCAAATAGGCATTTATAACATTGATGTATAAATATATCAATGATATAAAAGGCACTTTTGAATGTCAATATTTACAAAAAAATAAATTGATTCTAGTCGCCTTCCAAATGGTAGTTTTGTATGGAGAAGGACGGGCAAGAAACTCCACCGTTACTCTTTTAAAATGTTTTACAATATTTTGTTTACTTTGAACAGGATTGACATAAACTTTTCAGTAGCTTATGGTCAATTCCATAAATTTTTGACTGTTCTATCATATTATTTTTTTATGGCTTAGTGCGGTTTGCATATTTAGCCATTGTCAAGTAAAATTAGGTGACAAGTACAACGTTTGTTTAAATAATGATGAAATGAATTATAACAATGCATGATAGATGATATCGCCCTCCCGCTGCTCTTGAGTTTCAGTAAAGATGTAGCACTTTAGTTAGACCTCACGCGGACTTCTTGAGAGAACTTGAAGTGGTGTTGCACTGTTTTGTTTCATTTGCCTACACTAATGCACGTTCACGAACACTTAATGGTTAAAAATCCACCATATTTACACATTAATATTCGGCTAAACACAAATTTTTGAAAATAAAACAAAACTGTTAAACATGACGCTTCACTTTCCCGCCAAGAAGTCCTTCATCATCATTCATCATTATCGTTGATAGAATGTCACTTTGTCTCTGGTACATAGATTGCTGATTGCAGTCTGTTCGAATTAGCATAGAGAAAGATGATGCCGCTTGACTCGTTAAGGCACCTCTTGCTATTTTTAGACAGATTAGCTGTTAGGTATATGTTTTTACATGAAAATACCCTCATGCTTATAATAAGGATTAGTAATTATTATTAATCTTTGAAATGGAAGTAAAGGAGGTACGTGGAGGGGGGTAAAATATGCTGAGTGGGGCAATCTTCGAAACATTCACAGTAGGCTATCGAAGAACAAACAAAATTTAAATTGGTTGGCACTCAGGATATTTTACCCGCTCGTAACTCAGTACGCGACACTCATGGCGCGAGAAGATATCTCAAGACATATCTTTCTCCTACATTATTATCATCATCAAAACTGACTGCAAGCATACACATAATAGCATACACATCATACACTAAAGTGTACAACAGTTCTTTAGAACTTTGCAATCCCCTACAAAGGATGTACCTCTATACATTTCCATTTGTCTCGTCTCTTTGCACTGAAGAAAAATGTAAAATGTATTTGTCTTGGCGTTTCTTCCTTGAACTCTGTGGTAAGTGCATTATGTAGACAGTTTGAAGGCTGAGATTTTTTCTAAAGATGTGTACAAGTGGTTCGTCTAATAATCCATAGTTATAACAATACATAGTCATTGCCCAATGATTGTGGGTACCACCTCACAGGAACATAGCTACGAAATCAAGGGGAAATGTGACCAAATGTTGACAGAGACTACTTAAAACTTCGCATTTTCTCAACTAAAAACTCTATTAAATCAAGATCATCATCCTGTGTACATTCTTCTTGTTGCTTCTATTTGTGAGAACAGTGCAAAAAGAAAAAAAAAACCAAAATATAAGATTAAAGATCAAGAGATGGCCAGTCTCAGCTGACGGCGCCCGTTCACGAACATGAGCGGATCAACACCATCCAGCTCAACCATTTTGTAGGGAACCGAATGATCCAACACACGCGCCACCATCAGCCAGACATTTGAGTGAGCATGACATACTCTCAACTGCCATGTTTTATCACAAGAAGTTTTAAAATTAAATTCACATAAAATGATACGAGAAAGAATCTTGTAAAACTTTGACGGCGATAATTTACAAGATTTTTAAATCACAAAAGACAAGTAAATGTTTAAATAGTCGAAACGAAGTAACCACAGCTCTGGGCGGTACAAATTCTACGAATTTCATATTATTTTGTTGGTGCTACGGGTTACGAGCGCCGCTACGGCGTAGCAATATCGTAGCGGAAATATGCATTTATGATAATTACGTGGCTTTACTTCACAGCTGCATTTAAACAACTTTAGAATTGTAAAATATTATGCTAAATGTGAATGGGAATACTATTTCATTATTTACTTATAATATCCTTGATATAAACCCAAGAATTTGATGCTAAATGCTTGTTTTCGGTTCAATTAAACGTAATGTAACATGTAACAATAGGTATTTTTGTTTCGAGATGAATGTTCTATAGTCAGGAAAATTAATTGTTTATCAAATTGACGGACAACTTAAGTTGGTAAACTTAAATTGTCCGTATATTTAAATTACAAATGTCATTCTTCAACAGTTGGTATCCCTTATTGTACGAGTACATTACCTGATATTCGGTACTACGGTTGTCGCATGAGTCTAGCTTGTGGACGTCTCTTTTAAGTATATTTTACGTAGTAAAGTTACCTATGGTGCACACTGAGCCTCGAGGGCGAGCTTAGGTAATTTAGCTGTGTTTGTGTCTTTACTAACAATACTAATATAGACTATAAGTACTTTCTGTTACTAACCCATCACTAAACACACTAAATAAAGATTTTTATTTTATTTTATTTTTTATTTATATTTCTGCTGCCGCTTTGATGAAATATACCGAATAATAGGCAACAGAACCAACAACATCTAAAAACAATAATTTCAGCTTTAATTAGGTTTTGGGAGCTGATTTTAAGTGTAGCTAAAATTAACGTTTTCACTTAAAACCACTTTGTAACCATTATCATGACCAGAGGTCGCTGGATTGTTACGGATTATCGACGAACATGAACGACTGGATGGACATGATAAAATAATAACGACACAATAATGAACAGTTTTCACACTAAAATGATATTGCCACCTCTAATTCATGATTTTTTAAATACGTAAGTAAGCCACATACATGCTGTATGGCAGCGGCAAAGCAAAATAAACTATTTAAGCAACATTTAAAATTGTTTTTATACCCGGGCCACGTCAAAAATGATCAATTTATCGCGTTATTATTCTACACTATGATTTTGAAGAGGCAATACAACTTCATTTCCAAAATAATACAGAAAACCGGCCAAGTGCGAGTCGGACTCGCGCACGAAGGGTTCCGTACCATTATCTATAAAAATGGCAAAAAATCACGTTTGTTGTATCGGAGCCGCCCTTAAATATTTGTTTTATTTTAATTTAATTATTTATTTTTAAAGTGAATATATAACTAAATATTTTGTAAATATCTCAAACGTCTACCTGTTGCCGTTATCAATATCGAGCAAAAAAATCACGTTTGTTGTATGGGAGCCCCCTTAAATATTTATTTTATTCTGTTTT
Organism: Tiliacea citrago; assembly: GCA_963921375.1. Taxonomy (NCBI): domain Eukaryota; kingdom Metazoa; phylum Arthropoda; class Insecta; order Lepidoptera; family Noctuidae; genus Tiliacea; species Tiliacea citrago. The sequence continues at coordinate 3,713,113 of OY992793.1, forward strand.
TTAGCATTTGTTTTTTATAGCGGCAACAGAAATACATCATCTGTGAAAATTTCAACTGTCTAGCTATCACGGTTCATGAGATACAGCCTGGTGACAGATGGACAGACAGACAGACAGAGACGGCGGAGCTTTAGTAATAGGGTTCCCGTTTTACCCTTTGGGTACGGGACCCTAAAAATTGTAAATAACGAGGGGCGCGATAGCGGCTCTGAAAGTGTTAAATAGTAATTTTAAAAACAAAAATTGTTGTAAACGCAGATTGTATGTTCTTAAATAATAAATTAGTTAATATATAAAAATCTTTATTGTAAACCACATAATCTCTATAATACACAAACTAAAAAATAATAAGGTATTAAAAAAAATGAAACATAAAATGGCATACATTTGCATACACACATACATAAAAAAACGCCTTTCTCTTGTCTTATACCTTAAATATAAACATATGAGCGAGGTGTCCAGTGTTATTTGCTTTAAATACACGCCTGCATTTACTTTAAGCACGAAAATTAAAAAAAAAAATAAAAAAGGACATTTGAGGAACTTCCATAGTATATATGCAAGAGTGAAGTCTAGTTTCAGCAAAGAGATTTAAGATACCTACTATACTTAAATGTCTTTGAGTTTCAGGTATGTTATTGCAATGAAAAAGACAAGTTTAGAAACTCTACGGACACGGAAAAGCAAAAACATTTAGTTAATTAAGTAGGTATTAGACTTAACTATCTCACTTCAGTAACTTTTAAAGGCAAAATGTAGGTACCTAATTGTTTTAGTGAATTATATGGAAACCCCTATCAGTATGATCTATATTTTGTCATACAATGCCATTGTAAATTATTGTAACACGTTTTCGATACCCGTAAAAAGAGAGATCGTCTTTATGGTTTTGTAAGTGCAAAGCTGATTGAACAGAACGTTATTAAACCGCTAGCATTATTTTCTTTTTCTTTTTTTTTGCAAGTAACGACTCTTTTTTTGCTTATTAAATTGTTGTTGAGCTTGTCTCATTGATTTTGATGATGACATACGAGTACGTACTAAATAGGTAATGGATTCAATTAGCTTAAGCTAATTGAATCCATTACCTATTTAGTACAAAATAAATCAATAAGATCTGATCTTATTGATTTATTTTGAGAGGATCTGGATTTGTGCCCGGTTGTAGCAATAGGCTCGCCCCCTATTACATGGGCCTTAAAACATAACTGGAGAAATGTGGGTGTACTAATAGGTACACATCTGCCTAACCCTTCGGGATTACAGGCGTGATGTATGTTATGTATAAAATAGTTGTTCTGAGGAATCAAAGCTCGCAGCTTCATTAACAAACAGAAAGAAAACTAGTTCCAATATATTTACATATCCCATTTTGATGTCTCATATTTTAACTTAAAAAAAAAAAAACAATCTGCTTGCCTTATTATCCCAACTATGTTAGTGTCAGCTTCCAGTCTAACCGCATGCAGCTGAATATCAGTATTTTTTTTCATGGAGCGACCTCCACATCCAGCAACTGGGTAATACGATACCCCTTGGTAAAACTGTCAAAGATCTACGAAAGACAGCCGGGACCAACGGCTTAACGTGTTTTCCGAGGCACGGAGGAGTCTCGGTATGTAAAGATGGTCACCCATCCACGGACTAACCCCGGCAAGCGTAGCTTAACCTGATGGATCGACCCGTAGGGCTGTGATTACTTAGCTACGAGGTCCTCTCGAGCTCGTCTCTCTTTTTTCCTCTTAAAGTCCAAATACCTACCTAAACAGTGACTTAATGATCTCGCAGACTGGCGTGACAGGCCGCGCGACCCTTGCCGCACCCGCGATGTCGCCCCAGTCTGCACGAGCCTAAAAAAACAAACATCAAACAAATGGCAAACTCTCACAATCAGAAATTCCTGTTTCATGAATTATTCCGTTTGAGTGTACCTACCAGGAATACATATACCGACGGCCGTCTTCGGTCGGCCCTGCATTAAAAAGTAAGGGAATTCATTACGCAAATTAATGTTTTGAAAGTGCTCCGGTAAATGTACGACGTATCATTTTTTAAGGGTTTTTTCGGGCGTGTCTATAGGGAGAAGTGTTTGAGTGGAGTTTCAAGTAAATGTTATGCGCCTCTTGGTTCGTCGAAGGTGTTGCTATAGTGGTTGGGGGTGGCGATCTTTGTAAGTACTTTCTTGTGATAGACAGTGGTCTACGTATAGTCCAACTCAAATTATTTATTTCAAATAGGCACATACAAATCACTTTTGAGCGTCAACACTTACAAAAAAAAATGAATTGATTCTAGCCGCTGCTTCCAAAAGGTAGTTTCGTATGGGCAGGAAACTTCACCGTTACTCTTTTAAAAGGTTTTACCATATTTTGTATACATTAATTATATAAATATTATATGTGAAGACGATGCACCTAGAATAAAATTACTAACCTCTAAATTACTGACTTCTTGAAAAGTCTTTCCTATGATGACATAGATAATTTTTTTTTAATAACAAAAACAGCCTATACAGTCATTCGATTTTTGACAAATGTTGATGTGAAAATGATTAAATTAAAACTGGTAATTAAATATATTAAAGAACCATTTAAAAGACTTTTGAGAATTCAATGCTAAGACGTACGGACTCATTCAGTTTTCCTCGTATAAAGTCTATCCTATTTTATTCTATGTATGAAAACTCCTTGCTACTAAACTTTTTAAATTGACTTATAAAAACTCAAATGCAAAACTAATGACAAAATGCTCGTAGACAAAAGTCACGAATGCGTAACAGAAAGATGCCTATGCAAAAGATTTAATTTTCGAATCATAATTATAGCCTCTGAAAGTACGCCATGTTTAATTGAATTTTCTATTTTTCATATTAGGCTGTTTATCGGCTTTATACCTTTGCTTCTCCTTCAACCTGGCGAAAGCAAAGCGCGGAAAAAAATTGAATCATAGTTTCCTAATAATTCATGACAATTTTTTATTTTTTTTATTTTATTTTTTTTCTTCAAAAGTGTATTGAAAAACATATGTGCTATTGTTTCAAACTAGGACAGAATTTGTAACTCTTCTATTTTCACCGACTGCGCCGAAGCCAAAAAAGGAGGGCTATGTGTTTGACCTGTATGTATGTATGTCCGTCCTTATGTGGCCCTCGTAACTATTAACCGGCTGAACCGATTTTCATGAATGATCATGTCGTTAGATTCGTCTTTTACACTGGAAATATTAAAATTATTAAACTCAAAATGGCGGAAGATTGTTTATAGTATTAAGTTATATCAATTTCCATCTATTTTAAAGTTCACTTTTAATGCAGTCGGGATTTTTAGATTTTTTTAATTCACTTTTTTTACTTATGTTCCCAATGTGTGAAGACAAAGTTTATATAAAAGCTGTATAGGAAGTGAGTGAGTATCACTAGGCTGTAGACTGACAAACTATTCATTAAAAGATAGTACTATCCTATCTATTGTATTAATCATATAAATATTTGTATGTTACCTACAAAAATACTGGATGCGGAAGGCGGAGGACAGGGTGTTGTGGCGCAGCCTGGGAGAGGCCTATGTCCAGCAGTGGACTGCGATAGGCTGAGTTGATTGATTGATTTATGTTACCTACAAGTAGTTGTTCCGGGTCTGGCTGTTTGTGTATGTGAGTTTTAAATGTTTGTAAACGCACCCACAATACAGGAGAAATTCCTAGTGTGGGGAACGTTTAAAAAAGAAATATATATTATATCCTTTATATCTACTTGCGTACATCAAAACTTTCAACAGCATGACGCGTGTATGGTAGGGATGAGTACCTGTTATTATTTTTTGGTTAAACAACATAGGTATATGTCGTGCTGTTCATGTGGAAAAGTATATGAGTGTATGCTCGTGTCATGATCACAAATAAATATAGGTTTACGGGCTACTCGATAAGCCATAACTACGGGATAAGCTATAATTGGTTGACTATCAATCCGATGGTACCAATACGTCACTGAAAAAAATTATCGCCTCGTATAGGGAACTGTAATTGTAATTCAGAATCAATTTTCTTTAAAAATACATTGACTGCTGAACGAACGAACAACACAGTGCGCCCGCATCCCTTCACTAATCGCTTATCGTTCACCATAGACAATAGTCTATGGTATGGACAAGTGAAGTAATCAGAATATTTTTTTTATTTTTATTTTTCTTTTTGGCTTCGCACGGTTTGTGCATTTAGCCAGTGGCATGTAAAATTAAGTAAAAAGTACAAATTATAAAATGAACTACATTCTATGGCGTGATAAAGATGATAGATGATATCCCGCCCCGCTCCCCTTGAGGTTAAGTAAAGACGTGGCACTTTACTGAAACCTTGCGCGGACTTCTTGAGAGAACTTAAACTGATGTTGCACTGTTTTGTTTCATTTGCCTACACTAATGCAGGTTCACGAACACTTAATGGTTAATAATCCACCACTATTACACATTAATATTCGGCTAAACACAAATTTTAGAAAATAAAACAAAACTGCTAACATGACGCTTCACTTTCCCGCCAAGAAGTCCTCAGAATATTTAAACAAAGTGATGTTTCGAGTGTCGGGCGTGAGTCGTAATATTTATTCTCAATAGTTACGTTTGTTTTTAAATTTATTGTTGGTGTTGATAGATTTATTTTTATTACTCTAGTGGGATTTATATATATCCGTAGCTGAGTCCGTGGCATCACAGCGGACCCTATCCGAATACCAGCACTGTGGTATTTACATTTTTTAAATATCACAGCATTATGCTGAGATAGGAGCCTTTTTGGCATCGCACATTTGTTGTTTTTTTTGTTGTGTATGTTGTTAGTTTTAAATGCTATTTTTGTATTTCTTGTGCGTGTCCCAAATAAATATTTCTGTTTCTTTCTGTAAGATGAAGTTTTTCGATGCATTGTCATGCCGATCAAGGCAACAAAGATGTGCCTGTAATTTCAGCAACGCCAATACTCTGGAACTGAATAATACTGATTGGTGGCAGAAACACGCACAGTGGTACACTGAAAGAAATGTTTGCTTATCTGTAACCAAAATGTCGGTTACTGCTTACACAAAAATCGTGACTTGCGGACTAGGTTATCTGTTACATAACCCTGTTTTGCTATTATAAAATCAGTTTCGTAAATGTAAGCAAAGTTTATTTCCTTATAAATAAAGTTGCGTTATTTTTGAAGTAACTTAATTAGTTCGGCTAAATATTTCTTTCAGTGTAGCACTCGCCGGCCGCTGCCGCTACACCGCTTGCTACACTCGCTCGGCTCGCGTGCGGTTGGTGAAAACCGCGTGGGGGCTGAGCGAGTTTTTCTGGCAATAGATTTTCGATTACTGTATTTGCCTCGTCTTTAACCGAATCTAGGGTCAACATTTCAGAACCGCTTGAACTCATTTTTGTTAATTAATCAAATATTAGACTATAAAACCGAGATTTCAAATTTCGGTGCAGCTTACAGAGTTAGTATCGCGCCATATTATGTAGTATTTTTTAAATTTTAAACATGGAACACACCGCGTCGCCGCCTCGGACCGTGCCGGCTTAGGTTTTTTTTTAAATTTACACTGGCTATTTATACACTCACAAGACCGCAGCATTTTTTTTTATTTCAGTCGATATTTTTTTTAAATTATGTCTAAATTTTCGTAAGCGACTACCTAACCAAATTTAGTTCTATTTTTAAAATTCATTCCCACCCTAGAGAGGGAAGAAATTACTATGAGTCATTCCCACCCAAGGGTGGCGAGCACCGTCTTCCACCCGCTACTCGGATCAAACAAACACTACTTTCCGAGTATGAGAAATGAAAAAATAATACACAGTGTATTCAAACATTTACATAAGTGATAAAATTCTCATAACTTCACGAAACAAGAGCTTGACACTCAATTTTCTGGCTATCCTTATTCCCTGAGCCCCCGAGCCATTTTGTTTAAACAAATTTCCGCGATAACTTACGTTTTTCAATCAGCGAAGAAGAAGTATAGGGTGTAACTGCGCGCAAAATCCTATATAACTTCGTACGGAATACGATTTACATCGGCGACGTCCTCGGGGCAAGTCGTAAAAATTCGCGTAAATTTATGAAGACACATGCGGGACGCGGGGGCAGGTTGTTTTAACGTGTGTACGGTCGAAGGAGCATGGTTGCGTAATGTTATCTAGGGATTGATGTCATGTTTATTAGTGTGGGGGAATGTGGAGAAATGGAAGAGAATAGATTGATATTGACTGCTTGTTAAGTTTCATTTTCTTTCTTATTACTGTTTCAAATTGAACCGAAAATATATGGGTAGTCCATAGTTGAAGATATTGTTGAGAATTTGGACGGCTGTAAAATATAATATTCTATTAAACTAGTGTCACTGATGAGAAGGTAAATCAACTAAAAAAAAACGTTCACCTACTTCAACGCATAAATCATCACACTATCACATCACACTAATATTATAAAGGCGAAAGTTTGTGAGTGTGTGTGTGTGTGTGTGTTTGTCACTTCTTCACGCTCAAATGGCCGGACCCATTTTGATAAAATTTTGTATGGAGGTAGCTGACACCCTGGATTAAGACATAGGCTACTTTTTATCCCAATATTCCCACGGGATCGAGATTACGCGGGTGAAACCGCGGGGCGCAGCTAGTAAGATATAAGAATAAGATAACTACATCATCAAACACGGTATACAGGAGTAGGTAGGTAATGTGCAAATCTAACATTGTCGGGTAATATCGCGTGTGAAAATCTCATATCGCAGATACAATGTTATTCGCTTCGCTCGTCGTAAATAGTTTTTCTATGTCAAGGCATTGTTTCCTACTGGTATTATTTAGATAATAACATGTTTTCCGTTTGTTCATTGAGCTGTGAAAGGAGAGGTTTACCTACTCAAAGTTCTTCAAGTGATAAAAGGATGTAGCAAAATGGATACAGCAGTAAGTACCGAAACTAAAAAAGGCTCTTACAAACACACGCGATATCGCGGGCGCGACATGCACCGACAAAGGAAATGTCTTTGTCGGTGCCTGTCGCGCCCGCGATATCGCGTGAGTGTGTAAGAGCCTTAATGCGTGTCGTTTATTGTCTAAAATATCAGATTCTTTTCATTGATTTAATTTTGGATTTGCGTTTGAGTTTATTAAAAAGTGTTGGTACTTTTTGTGACTGTTGAAATAGCCCATGATTATATATATATATTATATTATATATATTATTATATTATAGGCGTCTTGGCGCATCCAGTCTCGCGACCACTTTGTTGACAGACTAATATTTTTAGCACAACATGAGCTCTTATCTCAGCTCAGGAGCTCAGTTCGTACCGACTTATATGAAGAAAAAGAATACTTATAAAAAATAGATATGCTGCTTTCCTTAATATTTGTATGGTGTAAGTAAATTGAGGAATACTAAACTTATTGCTTGTTGGATGGGATTGCAAATTGTTATTATCTGTGTTCTACGATAGTCGAGAATCACAACTCGAAGTCAGTTTATGATATTATTATGTCGAGCTTCCAACGCTTATCTTGGAAGCATGTATTTTGTTTATTATTTTCACAGTTGAACCCGTAGTTATTCGATATTTTGTAATAGTCGGTTTCTTGGCTCCATAGGAATCTTTTGCAATATCCAGTTGGTGCTTTTGCGGTCATTATTTCTAGATTTGTTTTTCATCATAAACTCCCTTTTGCGGTTACATTAATTTGGCGTAAAATCGTATTCAGATATTATTTATGACTCTCGCTAAGACAAAACTGTGTCCCGTAATGGCGGCGACAGTCTTCAATCAATCAACTCAGCCTATCGCAGTCCACTGCTGGACATAGGCCTCTCCCAGGCTGCGTCACAACACCCTGTCCTCCGCCTTCCGCATCCAGTCTGACCCAGCCACCTTCTTAAGATCGTCGGTCCATCTAGCTGGGGGGCGTCCCACACTACGCTTGCCGATACGCGGTCTCCACTCCAGGACTCGTCTGCTCCATCGGCCATCGGTCCTTCGACAAACATGGCCAGCCCACTGCCACTTCAGTTTGCTTATTCTGCGGGCTATGTCGGTAACTCCGGTTCTTTTCCGGATAATTTCATTCCTGATCTTATCCTTCAAAGAGACTCCAAGCATAGCCCGCTCCATAGCACGCTGCGCAACCTTGAATTTGTGGACTAGCCCGACTGTCAGTGTCCACGTTTCGGCACCGTATGTCATGACGGGCAGGACGCACTGGTTAAAGACTTTAGTCTTCAGACACTGCGGGATAGGTGACGAGAAGACTTGACGCAGTTTTCCAAATGCCGCCCAACCCAACTGGATCCTTCTGTCGGCTTCTTTGTCAAAGTTGTGTCTACCGACCTTGATGACTTGTCCTAGGTAGACATACTCCTTCACAACTTCGAGTAGCGACCCTTCGATGTGGATTGGACTCGGCAAGACGTGCGAATTGTACATGACTTTTGTATTGTCCAAATTCATGCCGAGGCCAACCCACCGAGAGGCTCCGTTTAGGCTGTGCAGCATCTGGTCTAACTGTTCCAGCGTCTCTGCCATTATGACGATGTCATCAGCAAAGCGAAGGTGTGAGATGTACTCGCCGTTCACGTTGATACCCTGTCCAGTCCAGTCCAGCGTCTTGAAGACGTCCTCCAACGCATTGGTGAACAGTTTTGGGATATCACATCCCCCTGTCTCACCCCTCTGAGCAGTTGGATGGGACTGGTTTTCTGATCTTGGATCTGGACAGTCATCGTGGCAGCGTCATACAAACATCTCAACACTTCTATGTAGCGCCAGTCAATTCGACATCGTTGTAGAGAGGCCAGAACTGCCCATATTTCGATGGAGTTGAAGGCTTTCTCGTAGTCCACAAATGCCATACACAGCGGCTGGTTGTACTCCTCGGTCTTCTGTACAATTTGCCGAACAGTATGGATGTGGTCTACGGTACTGAAACCTTTTCGAAAACCGGCTTGTTCTGGTGGCTGGAACTCGTCAAGTCTCCTGGCGAGACGGTTCGTGACGACCCTCGAGAACAGCTTGTATACGTGGCTCAGAAGTGAGATGGGTCTATAGTTCTTCAGCAAGGTTTTGTCGCCTTTTTTGAAAAACAGAACCACCGCACCTCTGCTCCACGCTTCGGGCGTTGTACCCTCTTGGATGACGGAGTTAAACAGACTCGCTAGCTCCTTCAGGACTGGAGCCCCGCCCGCTTTAAGGAGCTCTGTCGTTATTCCGTCATCACCAAGTGCCTTGTTGTTCTTAAGCTGCTCGAGAGCCACCCTAATCTCGCTCTGGTCGACATCCGGGATGTCCTCCGTGTAGTGGCGCGTTAATTCGGCTCGCTGGTCATCCGCACTATGCCCCGCTGGTTTTGGCGTTCGCGTTGAGTATAGGTGCCCGTAGAAATCCTCGTCTTAAGTGTGAGTGAATTTAGGGTTGTCATGTTAGCCAAATTTACCCATATATTATTGTTTTATTTTAAGACAAATACAGGTCGAGAGACAAGTTTCTTGGAAATGTCGGCAGAATTATACCGTGCTATTTTAACAGGTTAATGGTAAGAACCAAATCTCCCTATAAAAATATGTGCAATTAACAACATAGTTAATAATTGAAAATAATTTAATTGTAAAAAATATTTACTGTATCTATTGTATAATATACCAAATGCTGAGTATTTTTTTTTTAAATCCAGACATTTTTACAGTTACAATTTCGATTTTTTTTAAATCCAATACCAACCCATACTCCATACTTCATTTTCTTTAGAAAATCTAGTAAAAAGAATATAAAATAACTAGTAATAAATAACCTAAATAAGTTGAATTGATTAAAAAAAATATAAATTTCCCATATATTTAGGGTAATTTGCACACGTGAATATTGACAGTAGTGATGAATAAGATTGATTGTAATCTCTAAAATCGGGAACTAAGTTGTTGAATTATTCATTTACCTATGAAACGTGATTCCTGGATTTTTTTCTTCCGATCGCTACGGTTTTTACAACATTTCACCACACAAGACTGCTGTATTTCAATACTTTTTTGCCGCGTAGGACGTGTCGACTGTGTTGACGTTTGCACGCGTAATGGGTGAGTATGCTGTGAATGTGTGCGTGCCGGCCTGTACGTACAGCGAGCTGGCTGACTCTGAGTGACACAGTTTTCTGTTAACGAGAATCCGTCCGAGTTTTTTTATAGGTCCATGTTTATGACATGAAGTTTCCTTTGCCATTACAGATAATAAATCTAATGCGATAAAGTAACATAAATATACTTAACTATACCTTACATGCTACACAGTACGTGGTTATTTAATTAATCCAAAATCACGCCCTCCTACTCCAAATAAAATCATTAATTGAATAGCCGTACATACCTATATTGATATGATGAATGATAATTACCTATGTAAATAAACCACCAACATTAACTTCACAATATCATCAACTTCATCAAAATAACGTATTTAGAAGCACACGCTATTATATTAATCAAATAAAATGAATGTCTCACAAGTAGAACGAACATTATTCAATTTAGAATCCGTGCCGTAATCGTGCCGGAGCCGTGTCGTTTCTCTCCGTGCCGGTTCGGTCGTATCTTCTCTTGTTGTCAATTTTATTACCGGCTTGATTTAACGCGTTCCTAATTGTTTCCAGCCAGCTTTCAGTGGAGAGTATTGTTACTTTTGTTATGGTAACGAAAGGGTAGAATTCTTAATTTGATATTGGCCTAATGTTGTCGAGGGAATACAGTCTGGGTAAAAAGGGGAAGCGAGCGAAAGGAAGAGAGCAGTAATGACCCAGTGGTAATGACCCCAACTTACGAGTTGTGGGTCATAGATTCGAACCCAGGCAAACGCTTTACTTTCTGTAAATTATTTCATCACCACTGCTCTCAAAACGGTGAAGGAAAACATCGTGAGGAAACCGGCATGACCTAGAACCAAAAATTAGACGACATGTGACATCCACCAACTCGCACTGGGCCCGCATGGTGGATTACGGCCCAGTCCCTCTCACAGAGAGGAGGCCTGTGTCCCAGCAGTGGGAATATAGGCTGATTATGAAAAAGGGGAAGCAGATTTTTATAATTATTATTAAAAAAAATGCATTGGTCTTCTGCTAAATTTGTCAAGCGTTTACATAAAGGCTAGATGAACGACCTACGAGAAAACTAAAAGGAAACAAATTCAAAAACGATGCTAATGTTTTTGGACCCCTCTAAATAAACAGGAAGCTGTCTACAAAAGCCGGTACATTTGTTTAAAAAAAGATATTATTAACACACAAGTGTTATTATAATATAAATTACTTTTTACGTGGCACTATTTGAAATTATATATTTTTTTAAAATTTATTATTCTTTAATTTGTGACATTATTTTATGATTAATTTATTTTACTGACTTATCAATGTTTATCACTGACTATTGTGTACTTGGATTGAAAAGTGTCTTTAGTAATTTAGTTTTTATTTTGTAATTTAGCTTTGTATTTTTTGTAAATTTTATAAATTTGTACGACTTACGGGTGAAACATGTAGGTACTTAATAAATATTAATATTAGGACATTCTGCATGCTTAATTTGCATATAGACGCATGTTTTGACAAATAAAATTATCTTTATTACAAAGAAAGACTTTTGTTCGTTGAAATAAAAAAGGATCTTTTACCCGGAATAAATTATTGTCAATTCTAAACCTTCCCACTGTTGTTCCCATCTAATTTACTAAGTAAAGAAGTTTCAAAATCTTAGCAAAAAAATAAATTTTCATTTCCCGTTTCCAGTTCAATTTAATTAAAAGAATGTATTTTTTTGCTAACGTGACGTAATGAAGTTGTAAAACGTTGTTCGTCTCACCGGTGAATTGCACAACTTTCAACTTTAGAACAAAACTTTGTTACTACAGATTAAATATTTTAAATTATGTATGAATGTCGAAAGTGTTCAAATACGAAAACTTTGTGCCTCATTTCGTTAATTAACTGGGTTTCAAAGAATAACAGTGCAATTTTGATTGGTTCCTACATTAGAAACTAGATGTCGCTAAAATATTTAAACGAAAAAATTACGTTAAATTGCTATTGCTGTCAAAAGGGATGAATGAAAGGCAATTACATGTAGCTGAGATGAGAATGCTTAGAGGAATGTGTGGTGTGACACCAATGGATCGAATAAGACATGAGTACATAAGAGGAAGTCTGAAAGTGGCACCGGTGTGATGCGGAGGAATGAGGAAAATGTCACGCGGAAAGTTTTGAGTACGAATGTCGATGGCTATAAGAGTAGGGGAAGACCAAAGACACGATCGATGGACTGTGTGAAAGATGATATGTCTAGAAAGGGGGTGACTACCAAGATGACGACTAATAGAGAAATATGGAAGAAACGGACATGTTGCGCCGACCCCAAATAAATGGGGATAAGTGCAGGAGAATGATGAGCTGTCACATAGATTAGCAGCCATAGGTATAGGTATACATATATCTATATGTATCCAAGGTTTCTGAGGTCCTCAGATGCATCCTTCAGTAAGTTTTCAGAAACGCAATGTGTCAAGATATATTCGAACCAATAATAGCACTGTCGAATGAATAGAAAACTCATGTTAGCCTCACAGGAAACGGGCATAGAATCACTGAATGACCAATCCGACGAACTTAACCTAGTTAACCGATACTATCTTACTGATTAAAGTTAGTACTCAAATGTAAGCAAATAAGTATGTTATATACTCGTAACTCCAATCATAGCAGGCTGGTGCTCGTAAAACTTCGGCTAACTTCGGCTCACCTCCTCATTTACGAGCGCACACAATTTATGAGGTTACCTATATTGGTTCTGCTGACACCGAACGGATATCTTTACGGGCTAGTAATATGTTTTTATGTTATGACGGACATTTGGAATTGCTGGAATATCATTATATTAGGTATGATTTAGCGACATGTTGTCAAATATCATCCTGGATTCTGCTCGTGCATTTTGAATAGTAGACGAATTAATTTTATTAATGATGTTGGTGCACTCAGTAATCTACTGTTTCCTTTATTTACATAGGTAAAATTTTACACGGAATGGTCAAAATTTAAAAAAAAACATGTAATTCACATTTTTGCATCCACCAATTGATAATAAAATCGAATCCACCCTATTGAAAAAAGACCGGAGATTTATAAAAATAGTTGTCAAATGAAATTTAACGGTCACCAGCCAATCACCTATAAAAAAATAAACAAAGCCTCTTTGTAATATTGGAATCGATTGGGAATTTAATTAAAAATTGGGATGAGCTGCTGTCGATTACTCCCACGCTCCATCCGAGGTAACAATATTGAGCAGAGGCTGTATTTGAAATGTGTGTGCTTCAGAATGATTAAGAGAAAAGAGGGAAAATTATGTGGACGGCTTATGATTTTCTTCTTTTTTTTTCCAATTTGTCATTGGAACGCGCGTTTTTGCCCGTATTTCCTTTTAGTAGTATTTAATAGTATAATACATACCTAAAGATGAATATTGTGTTCTGCTACAAATATTAAAATAAATATAATATTAAGAACTTTGATAAGTCCAGCCGCACACGCAAAACATTATTGGCCAACTAATAAACAAGTTATGTTGGTTATTTTTGAAACTAACGAAAATCAAACTCCGTTTTTCATATTTTCGTAGGTTGTTTCATCCAATTTCGCAAAATTTTAATTTGAAATATTTTCTGTACCTACAGGAAACTTTTTGCTTAAATCCTTGCTTATTTAGAAAAATATACGTTTGCTCCTAAATGTAACTTTTTCAACAATGTTTTTGTACTTGCACTCAAGCTCTGATAAAGTAACTGCGTTAGACAACATTGGAGTCAAAATAAAATAATAATTATGGTTTTACGACTTTCTTTTGTTCTTCAATTTTATGTGGTGTTTTTTGTTTATGACACAATTTTTGTTTTTCATGCATTGATGAGAGAGGGGCTTGTGGCTCGATCGATGAGGTTAACACGTTCAGTGCCGGGAGCCCTCCTGGAGGGTTCACTCAAGTCGCTTATGTGATGCCGGGAGTCTTCGCGGAGGGCTCATTTTAAATATCCGTTTTTCTTAGCGAATACAGCATTATAAACCGTGAAAATAAAATCAGTTGTATATTTTAGAAAGATTTAATAGTATACTCGTTGGTTAGCATTTTTATTTATATTTATATTTTTATTAATTTATTTTTCATTATAACTTACTATTATGTATGGCGGCATGGTGTATGAGCTCTACGAAAAGTGGATGGAGTCGAAAGTGTTAAGCTACGCTTGTCGCGGTTGGTCTGTGGATGGATGACCATCTATACATTTACATACCAAGACCCGCGGAAAACACGCTAAGCCTGATAACCAGTCTTACCAAGGGGTATCGTATTACCCAGTAACTGGGTTGTGGAGTTCAGATAGGCAGTTGGTCCATGTAAAATACTGGTATTCAACTGCATCCGGTTAGACTGGAAGCCGACCCCAACATAGTTGGGAAAAGGCTAGGCAGATGATGAGTAGGTAGTACATACTTACAGAATGAAATGAAAATGATGATATCATCATTGTCCTCCCCTTATCCCAATTGATTTGTGGTCGGCGCAACATGTCCCTTTCTTCCATACTTCTCTATTAGTCGTCATCTCGGTAGTCACTCCCTTTCTAGCCATATCATCTTTCACACAGTCCATCCATCGTTTCTTTGGTCTTCCCCTACTCTTATAGCCATCGACATGCATACTCAAAACTTTCCTCACGACATTCTCCTCATTCCTCCGCATCACATGCCCATACCATGACAACCGATTTCCGCACAACGTTTCCGTCACCAGTGCCACTTTCAGACTTCCTCTTATGTTCTCATATCTTATTCTATCCATTCGTGTCATACCACACATTTCTCTTAGCATTCTCATCTCAGCTACAAGCAATTGCCTTTCATTCATCACTTTTGTGGCCCAACATTCTGATCCATACAAGACAGCAGGTCTAACCATTGTTTTATATATCTTCCCCTTAAGTTTAAGAGGAATGCGGGAGACGCAGATTGTTCCCGTGACCTGTCGCCATTTCATCCATCCAATGTTAATTCTGTGCTTAACCGTCCGATCTATTTCGCCATTGCTTTGCATGAGTGAACCGAGATACCGAAAGTCGGAGCAGACCGGGAGAAGCGCGCCATCAAGCTCTATGGCTCCAGGACTGGAGAGACCGCCGAAATCGCAGAACATGTATTCAGTCTTGGTTCTGCTGATTTTCAAGCCAACATTCTCCAGCTTCTGTTGCCACATACATCCATCTTCTTTTAAACACTTCCATACTTCTATTGGTATATCATTTGGGCCCATGGCCTTTCAGTTTTTCATACTTCGAACTGCTTTTCTTACTTCATCCATGCTAATTTCATTTACTTGTACCTCTTTAAGCACACCATTCCATTTATTCTCTTCGTTCATCAACTTTTCAAAATAAACCTTCCATCTTTCTTTTATTTCGTCGTCTTTGGACAGAACCTTACCGGCGTCGTCTTTCATACATTTCATGTGAATAAGTGTGTGTGTGTCATTTCGTGTTTTTTTGTGTGTGTGTGTATCTCTCATTCTCCTTTCTCTTGCTTTTGTAATCCGGTAGAGCTCGTTTTGGCCTCTGATGATAAAATAGTAAAAAACACGGTTTGAAAGTAAACAATAGGCAGTAAAAAAATAAATAAAAAGTTAATGGCCGATCAATGTCAAATTTGATTGCAATAGGCTGAACTCCCATGATGCCTTTGCCACAATTTACGCGGGAAAGTGAAGCGTCATGTTAGCAGTTTTGTTTTATTTTCAAAAAATTGTGTTTAGCCGAATATTAATGTGTAATAGTGGTGGATTATTAACCGTTAAGTGTTCGTGAACCTGCATTAGTGTAGGCAAATGAAACAAAACAGTGCAACATCAGTTTAAGTTCTCTCAAGAAGTCCGCGCGAGGTTTCAGTAAAGTGCCACGTCTTTACTGAAACTCAAGGGGAGCGGGGCGGGATATCATCTATCATCTTTATCATGCATTGAATGGAGTTTATTTCATAATTTACACTTGTTTTGTTACTTGTTACCTAATTTTACATGACACTGGCTAAATGCAAAAACCGTGCGAAGCCAAAAAGAAAAAAAAAAAACGCGGAAAAGTAGATTTAATTCAACGATTTTATTGTTCACAACAATAGTGAGTTTATTATTGTTGTATGTTCGAATCTGCTAATCAGACTGATTTGTTGTGCCAAAATAGAAGGTTGTGCCCAGATAAGAAAAACTGAAAACGTAAAGCAAGTACCAAGAGCAAGTTTGCTGTAAAATACGTGAAAAGTGAGTTAATGGAACAGATGAAAAGTATTATATAACTTATTTGTTAAGTTGATGACTTCGACTAACTAGAGTCAGGGTTAATGAAAACGGGCCGATGCGATATGTGACATACAATGTGTGTGCGAGCAAAAATAGAATAAGCACCAGTTATCAACATATTTTTTGAACACATTTTTTTATTGGATTAATTATATAAATAATACACAGTCGCCAGCACATCAGGTTTGACCAAACCGTCAAATTTCTCCAAATGAACCTTAAAATGTTGACGGTTCAGTTCAAAATCGAATGAGAAAATGACTGTACAATCGTAGCCAGTTGAGCAATGACTTTTTGTTCATGATTCTGTATCCAGTGTATTCTTGATCGAAGGATGATAAACTATCTTTTTAACATGCATGCTATATTACGTACGTTGAAACTGTTTGTACTCCCCGTCACTCTGGTTTTCTACTAAACCTTTAGGGTCAACCCTAAAGGTTTAGTAGAAAACCAGAGTCAGACAGCATCTGTCTGGGATTAAAATGTTGAAATGGACCTTTTAACCGTGAGGCACACACTATTGTCGTTAAAACATTATTTTCACTTTTAATTTTATTATTTGTTTTGTGTTTCACGAACAGTGTCCAAATAAAAGTATTTTTTTCTTTTCTTTCATTTTTCCACATGTAATGGTGACTCGGACCATGAGGCGAGTCGCTGCGAGGTAACAAATTCGTGTGTCAGCGGGGATGAGGGGTGCAGTATTGCGCAGCCAGTAGCGCACTTCAGAGCCGCCATAAAATTTTAGACGTACTATATCTATGTCCTTGCAACCAAATAAAAGTAGGCTCGTATGTATCACGCTATATCATCACACTAATATTATAAGGGCCATAAATATTCATAAGTAAAATGATGTATAATGTTTGAAGGAAGTAGCTACCTACAGCTATAAAGTTTATAAACATTACTTTAAACTTAAACACTAACATAACTGAACAATTCTAACAAAACTAACTTTCTACTTTTCCAGCACCTTCCATCGCGGGGTACAAAAGTTTTATAATACAGAAGAGTGTACAGATTCTTCTACAGTAGGTAAAGCTAAGTTTTGTTAAGCCACTTATAGTCGTGTTGCTAGCTTTTCTGAATTAGCTTTCACGGGTCGGTAGCATTGCTTTGACCGCCAGACAGCCTTGAGTGATCATTCAAATTCTCGTGAATTTATTCGTATAAATCTTAAACAAGTGTAATGTCCTTCGGTAATTTTGGCTATATTATGAAACTGGATTTTCAGTTAAGTAGCCGCCGTCTGCTGCTAAAAGCAAGGAATACCGTTAAGTTTGAATGTGATCTTTGTTTCTGATGTTTTACCAAATAGCGCGCAGAGAATCTTTGTATCGTATCGGCAAAAACTTGGTATATGAGTTTGAAGAAAAACACTCTTTTCTTGCTAACACTTTATTCCGCACAACTGAACTATTTCACAACTAAACACCGACTAGCCCTGCACTACATTTTACTATTTAAAATGACTTTTCCCTCACTCACAAATAACGATAACATCATAACCGTTATTCCTGTGATGCCCAAGTAAAATAATACATTATGCCATAGTGAAAATACATTTAAAAGTTTATTACAACGTTAATAATTTGTACTTTGACAGTGTTGCCACAGTGAATATTATAATACGGTATTAAATTAATACATTTTTTAAATTAAATCAAAGAAATCACGACATGAGGATAGTAACAACTGTGGTAAAAAATCTACTATGTCTCATTATCATTGTTTGAATCTTAATGCGCAATCAAACTTGGTCGTTAGCCCGTATTCGGGTGCTCGAAGGACTATACTCAAATTCGGGCACCCGATGCATTAATTACAGTGGTCATCGCACTGGAATACCTACGAGTAGTTTGAATGAAGTTGAGCAAATCTACTCATAGTGACGACGGGAAAATGCCGTCGGGTATCCGAATTCGGGAAACCGAAACGATGAAGCTGAACTAGGTTGTCCAAAGACAAGCCTACTCGACCCCGTTCATTTACACTTGGTCGTTTGCCCGAATTCCATAAGCAATCGAATTCGGGAGAACTACTAAGTGTAATTGCGCCATTAAGGTAGTACTTGCTTTACCATTTTTGACAACAATTCCCAGAAAATTGAAAACTATCTGTCACATAGAAAAATATATACTTTGTCGTTTTATAACGCAGAAGTGATATTCAACCTTACGGTGGTAAAGAATTTATGAAGTCTACTATACATCCGTCAAGGTTAGTTGTCAAATCAGTTTTCCATTCAGCCATATAGAAAAAAGAAAAGATAGAATTTTCGTTTATTTGCAGTAAACATGACGCCAAGAAAGAAAACAAACACAAAAAATCGGCCAAGTGCGAGTCGGACTCGCACACGAAAGGTTCCGTACCATAATCTATAAAAACGACCAAAAAAAAAGACACCTTTGTTGTATGGGAGCCCCTTAAATATTTATTTTATTCTGTTTTTAGTATTTATTGTTATAGCAGCAACAGAAATAGATCATCTGTGAAAATTTCAACTGTCTAACTATCACGGATCATGAGATACAGCCTGGTGACAGACGGACAGATAGACGGATGTACAGCGGAGTCTTAGTAATAGGGTCCCATTTTACCCTTTGGTTACGGAACCCTAAAAAGAACAAGTTGGGGGACAATATGCGAACGATGCGATGCGATGTATGTGATGTGCGTTGGGCGTATATGCCATGTTGTTTACATCATTAATTTGTTTTTCTCCGCCCCGAATGGGAAAAGTAAAGCTACTAACTTTTTCCTTTTAATGTAATATGCCAGTAATAAAATCACCTGGACATAAAATTACGCGGCTCGTTGGAACTCTCATAAAATAAAATCAATAGTATTATACTAGATACTTTATTTGTCCGGGTATAATGAAAATATCCAGAGTAAATGCAGGAGAATTTTTGATAGAATCGGAAAATTCTGTGACGTAATTTTTTGTATGTTTTTGTTCTTGTTTGAACTTAGTGTCGGCGCTAAATGAAACTGTTTCGTGTCCATAGATATCATTGTTAGGCTAAAGGTAAAAGATTATGCCATATGATTCATCATTGCGTGGTACCTACATGCTGATTTTCAAATAACTTTATTTGCTTACTAAAATGACTAATGCCTAAAATACGGAATGATTTGTGATACTCTCTGGTCGCGCCACGGTGAAAAATTAACAAAAACATGTATCTAGAGATAAATTGTACCATTTATGTTCTATACGGTACGTGTACTGAAAAACATTGTACCTCAACGAATAATGATAATGAAGTTTTGATGGCGCGACCAAGGAGCTATCTCCCTGGCCGCGCCACCACGGTTTTCGTAAACTAGTAGGCGCACCCGGATATAGTTAACAACAAAAAAAAATTGCGAAAATTGTTCTCATTCGTGTCCTTTAAAGAAATTCAAAAATCTCATTACTTTAGAAATGAAAGCCTTGTGTTGGTGGCGCGGCCACGGAGCATGTTCCCTGGTCGCGCCACCAAAACTTCAATAAATTTCATTATTCGTTGAGGTACAATTTTTTTCATTACACGTAGGTACCGTATAGTACATAAATGGTACAATTTATCCAGAAACATGTTTTTTTAATTTTCCACTGTGGCGCGGTCAGGGAGTATCACACAAAATACGTTTATAAACAGGAATCCAGTTCATCATTAAACAAAAAGAACTCAACAGCCGGTCCCTTCCTTCTATACGTCAGTTTTACTTACAGATAATTATATTCAACTTTGAATTGAACACTTTTCTTTGTTCAGACAAGACTGTTCCTTTTTAATTGAATTTTGGCATAATTACTTTAATTAAGACTCAGATTCGCTCTTTTACTGTCTTCACCGTAAGTATATTTGTGTACTGCGATATTTTCTTGTTCCTCTTTTTTCTTATTAAAGCATTAATGTTGCTTTTTTATTAAGTCGGGAAGGTTGTTGGAGATTCGTTTTGTATTTTTATGAGAATAGAGCGTAATGATAACTAGACTAACGATGATGTTATAGAGGTATGAGGAACAGGGTGTAAAGTATAAAAAAGGGAGGATTCTCCGACCAGACGGGTGTTGTGTCTGGTGGGCTACTGTCCGACAGTTGATGTCGGGACGTTGTATACCTATATAATATGGTAGTCGTGCGGTAAACTCTGCTTGCGCGATGCAGGATTTTGCGTGACGTCACTATCATGCGTAGTACGCATGCGGTGATGTAGGTGCCACCACAACTTTATTCAATATTTATTAGTTACTGCATAATTAAATATAATATGTTAGCGTGCTTTGACATTGGGTGTTGGACCAGTGAAGGCGTCTATGCGACGTCTATGAAAACATATGCTGCGTCAAAGTCTACGCAGCGCTGGGCAAATGGTACAAAAACACATTTGAATAGACACACACAGTATTCTCGTACAGGACTTTCTGTTTTTTTATTTCCTTTTAATATAACTTTGTTTTTATGATTGTGTTTAGTTTTTGATCTTTCTTTCTTCCTATTCTTAAAATATATGTAAATAAGTATCTACAATAAATATTATAAAAGAAAACCAATTCAAATAAATAATAATATGAATATCATAGACGCAAATATTGTATTCAGAAAAGTGCTCCATATGTGTATAGCCCTTTGTATGTTTTCTCTCATTTTGAATACGATACATTACGTGCCCTTACAAAGGGGGTGAGTAAGTAATCACTTTGGTAGGTACTTAGGTTGTCGCTCCACAGTAAAAGTACGGAGACCATCTGCTATAGTTCTCACAGACTCACAGTAATATTTTTCTGGGTAAGACCACTTGTATTTTATTCTTTAGACTTTATATCTTATTTCTATACCTACTTACCCTTTTTTTCGACCGATTACAACACTAGATACATGATTCCATGCGGTTTCCTCTCTGTTTCCATCAATTCATAGCCACTTTATTTGATTTGCAATATTCAATAAACCAATCGAAAATAAGCTACCCTCTCTCTCCTCCATCAATTTCACCTACATTTGTTGATTAAAGTCAGAACTTCAATGTTTTCAATACAATCTACGAGTGCATCAGAAAGTGAGATAAAGTCGCGTATTCCTTTAAAGCCGAGAAAATTATTGAAAGCCGAGAAAGCAATCCACTTAGACATCTGCGCTCTCTGGATATTGCGTTTGTATCGGACGGTGACAACCCTAACAGCGTTTCCTTAGTCAACCACCTTGACCACGAATATTGTTTGTTATGGAAATTTCTTTTAATAATACTTACTTCTGTTGTTCTTGGAAATAAAATAAAATGACACAGGATTTGTACAACAACAAAAGTAATAAACCCTTTAAAAAAGCTTTCATTAACTTTAAAGAGTTCGGATACCACATAGGTTGCCCGATTAGGGATTATTCCTCCTAACAAATAAATGTATTGTTATCGAAATACCATGAATTAACTCAAGTTCTAATAACCCCAACACGACGGCACGGTTGGCGCAGTGGTTAAGCGATTGACTGCTGCGCTGCGTGTCGCGGGTTCGATTCCCGCACGGAACAAATATTTGTATGACCTATAAGTAGTTGTTCCGGGTCTGGCTGTTTGTGTATGTGAGTTTAAATGTTTGTAAACGCACCCACGATACAGGAGAAATTCCTAGTGTGGGGCAACGTTTTTTAAAAAAAAAAAAAAAAAAAAACCCAAAACCTTAAAAAAAAAATCCAAATGTTACATGCTAAAAAAAAAACATTCTACCAGAAATTACAACGTTCGAACGTTGCACATTCGGGAAATTCACATCTAGCAAAGACTTTGATGCCCGTATAAATTCAGCACAGTATTCGGCGAAGCTCCCATTTCCAATATTCGGCTGCTCGATGGGAAGTGATTAAATTTTCAATTAAAATGCACCGTGCTGCTAACACATGGATTAGCTTTTTCTAACAAACTAACCAAAACCCTGAAAATGTATTTGTACGCCGGAAACGGCAGAATATTATGAACTATAAAGAACCAACTACAAAAAAAAAAAGAATGAATGAATGATGAATGTGAATTTTAATAGTTACCACACCTAAGTACACCTTATGATAAAGCAATAAAGATATTGAGTATTGACTATCTTTTAAGACTATGTAACAACTCTGTAACAATATTTTGACAAATAAATGGACTATTACTACTTTGTTTACTGTCACACAAAATGTCTCGGCCAACAATTTAATGCATTATTTGGCAAATGACTACATGCCATTTTATATTTTTGATGAAGAAACATTTGATATTGTATTCACGTAAATACAATATCAAATGTTTAAACGTTTTTAATGTTTCAATCAATATCCTAAAAAGAATGTGGATGAAACTTTCTCACTTTAGGTTGTTTATATGATATAAAATATGAAATTTATTTGCAAGCGTTATTTGATTTAACAGTTTCTAAAACAATTCACTAAAACTAGCATCCAAAATAATTGATTACAATTAATTTAAAAATAAAGATGTTAAAATTGGAACATATTAAGAATAATGAACATAAGAATGTCAATCATTTGTCAAATTATAATAGTAAACTGTCAGTGTGAATCTTTAAAGTTTAGGTACTCATTCACAGAATAGAATGATTTTTCTATAAGCCATTTGAATAAAAGGCTCGTACAGACTAGTGCGATATCGCGATATCGCGATGCGACACAACTAGCACAATTTCTTTGTCGGTGCCTGTCGCGCCCGCAATAGCGCGCAAATCTGTACGACCCTTAACGCTGTTTTAAAACGATTGATTGGCAGTTCCCTATAAAATAAGTTCAGAGTAAATCTATATTCTGCGTTCATGTAACCAGCTGTAATAAAAAGTTTTGGTGATATATTTTTAATCTACAAGCTATGCCTTAAGGACTTAGGATTACTTATTCAAATTATTAGCTTAGAATACTACTTTCATTACTCTACTAAACTTTTACTTGGGTGGGTGAATAGATTTCCTTTCGAATTTAAAATATTTCTTGTATCTAAAAACGGAATAGAAAATCTGTCCATGCCTAATAAACCGTAGATTTTGCATTATGATTATAACAGTGCTTAAATAAACTACTCCACGCAAAATTGCGTTTAATGCTTTTCAATCTCTGATGATTTACATTACAATTTTACTTTATAACCGAATTCATAATATTTTGACGTAAGTTTCATCATCATTTGATTTAATGGCCCGTGAAATGACAACAATCAGTATTATTTATGATGAGCTTTAAATAACCGTTAAGGGGCCGTGCACGAAATCGACTGATTTTGATCAATTTTGTTCATTGTTTGTAAGAAAGGGAAAAATAATTAAAACAAAACTATTTGTGCTTTGTAAAGTCGAATTCTTTGTTTTGTATTTGGCTGAAAGGGATTTTTCAAATAAATTAAGTATTCATGGAAAATCGCTAAAATTCGCAACTAGTTTTCCAAAAAATTACGCGTCACTTACGTTTGATATTTTTTTCTAAATAAACTACTTTTGATTTTGAACATTAACAAATCTCATCAACATCATTCACCTCCTGAACCACCACCACACCTACCACACCACCACCTTTGTCTACTTGCACCTGTCTGAACTTTTTTCAACTTCGATACAAAATATAGCATATATGCAATATAGCAAAATGTATTTTGGCCTTTTATTTAGCAAACAATATCAAAGAAATTTAAAAATCACACATTAGTTGTCAGCTATCCTTGAAATAAAATCAAAAATTTATTTTATAATAATACAATATCTTCATTAAGTAAATCAATGGCTGAATAAATTATATTTTCGAGAGTGCAATATTTATGAAACTATTAACAGGTGCTGTGACTGACACGAATGGTTTAGCGCTACAAAAACTGTGCTATTGTAGTCACACAGACTTAATGTTTAAATTTTTTCAAGCTTTCTCGCAATTAGATAAGAAATTGACAACCGAGAGTTTTTTTTGTGCGCGGAGCCTTAAGAGCGGCCAACTCGACATACTTTTCATACAAACGCTCGTACGTGATTATGGCGTTTTAACACATCTTTCTTTGAAATTTTAAAACCTTGACTTGACTTTGTATCTTGTGCACTATATCTAGGTTTCTACGCAAGCAAAAAATATTTTTTTTTGAAAACAAGTTCAGTATAAGCCTGCAAAAATCTGCTTTTTTGCACAAATTTTACCTGAACTTTGGCCACTCATAATGTACTCATAAATTGTAAATGTTAAGAACAAAATAAGATAGAAACCTTGCAAATGTAATGAAGATTCTAAATGACCAACATTTATTTCACAAACTGGTAAGGCTTACTCAAAAACACGTATTTCCTGGAACAAGTTTTATGAAAACTCCGCACATTATTTTTCGTTCAATGTTATCGTGTTCTCACCGTTTGTTAATAGTTTTCACTTGCGCTGGATGAAACAACAAACTTTTCGACCATGCTCGCGTTGACGATAGATGGACCGGGATGGGCCCTCTTAAGCAACCTTTAATAGTTATGTTATTAACTACGGCGATCACAGGGCTTTTATAACTATTTAATATTGTGTAGATAATGAACCTGTTATTATTGTGAGTGCAAGATCTTTTCAAATTAGCTACCAAAGTACCATTGTACTGTTGATAATTACTATCTTGAGTAGCTACCTGGAGTAAATTACTTAAATTCTAATATGATGTAGATTAGATATCTTCTGTCTATAGATTGATATGTATCCCCTTTTATAATACTTCTCGTAAGTGTACTTTGGTTTTATTTACATGTTTTAGTTTTTGTATGTTTAATTTCAGATTTTAGATTACATGGATACTTTCTGATCCATAGTTCAGAAGTAAGAATGGTTATTATTTGATGATCTTCGAACCCCTTTTTTAGGTAATTGGTTATTTATTTATTAGGGACAAAAAACAGTTACATGTTAAAAAATACAGAAAATTACTTAAGCTAGGAATTGACAAACATGCAACCCACACCATTGTCCACGAATTAACTAAAAATTAAAAGAAGTGATAAAAGAAGTGATAATATAAAGCGATAAACAAAACAAAACAAAAGAATCATTGTCATATTAGCGCTGAGATTGCCTAATGTTACACAATTTACTCTGCGGACAAAATATCCAGTGCCATTTTCTTAAATACTTGCTTAGATAGATAAAATATATCAAGGTCCATGAAACGCGCGTTGTATGCATCAACAAGACGGCGAAGAGGTGCTCGTTCCCCAGCATTAGTCCGACATATATCCGAGTGGAACAGTTGAGGCACGCGCACCCCCCTTAAAACAACACTGCGGGGCACCTTGTAACACAACTTACTTGTAAGTTCGATACAGTCAAATTTGTTATTACATATACCGTGCAGGGTTATGACATCAAGTAATAACCGCCTAGACCCCAGATCTGGAACTCCATACCGTTTCAATAGCTGCACATATGGAATTTTTGACTGGAAACACTTATAATTCATCGATCGCAGGAACTTCTTCTGTACCATTTCAATTCTAGAGCCGTATTTGTCATAGACCCCTTCTATGACAAATACGGCTCTAGAATTGAAATGGTACAGAAGAAGTTCCAGATTGGAACGGCGTACTCTAGCTGTGATCTTACCAGAGTCTTATAAAGCAGTAGGAACGTAGAGGGTCGCACAAAGTCACGTGAAGATCTCATGACGAAACCATACATCTGGTACGCCTTATTTATTATATTGTCGACGTGCTGGTCGAAGTGCAAACTGGCATCCAGTGTAACACCCAAGTCACGAACGGAATCAACTTTATCCAAGCCAGCATTATTAATGGAATAATTAAAATTAATTTTATTTTTCTTCTTAGTAAATGAGATGGCATGACATTTGGGTAGACTGAGAAAGAGTTTATTTTTGTTACAGTATGTATATAATCTAACAAGGTCCTCTTGAAGAAGCAAGCAATCCTGTATATCTTTGCAAGATCTATATATTTTTATGTCATCAGCGTACATTATGAAATTTGAGTTGATGAAACAACTTTCAATATCGTTGATAAATATAATAAAGAGCAGCGGGCCTAAAATAGATCCCTGTGGAACGCCAGAAGTGACAACTATAGGGTCAGATTCATAACCATTAACCGCCACTATTTGTACCCTATTAAAAACATATGAGACAAACCATCTAAGTAGGTTACCACGTATTCCATTATATGCAATCTTCTCCAGAAGCAGTACATGATCCACCCTGTCAAAAGCCTTCTGAAAGTCTGTGTAGACAGCGTCTACTTGAACACGTTGATCCATTTTTTCAAAGAGATTGTTGACATATGTTAACAGATTTGTCATGGTAGAGCGATGTTTAACGAATCCGTGTTGTTCGGGTATGATAAGCCGATGAAAATGAGGATAAACAGCACCATGGACAAGACGCTCAAAGTCCTTGGACAAGATGGAGATGATTGAAATAGGGCGGTAATTCTCAACATTATTTTTGTCACCTGTCTTGTAAACAGGAGTGATAAATGCCCGTTTCCAATTGGCAGGAAAAACTCCCTCACGCAAACATTTATTAAATATTATACACAAGGCAGTGCACAAGTTATCACATGTCTTTAAGAAAAATATCGGTGGTAGACCATCGGGGCCCGCTCCTTTGGACGAATCTAATGACTTTAGTGCCGAGCAGATAACTGTAGGGGATAGGTATATATCAGATAGACAGGATGTGTTATCTGCATGGCAGTTAGATGCTTCCCAGTTATTAGGGTCGAGGGTTGAGGGTTCGTATACAGAAGAGAAGAAAGATGAGAATAAATTGCAGATTTCCGCGGCATCACCAGAGGAAACATTTTTAAAATACATACAGGCTGGATAATTGGCTTTTCTATTTCGCGATGAGACGTAAGACCAGAAATGTTTAATATTCTTCGGAATGCTATCCTCCACGGATTCCATGTACTTTCTGTAACACTTATCATACTCACCGTGGAAAAGTTTGCGATAGGCAGAGAAACTTAGGTAATCAGAAAGATTATTGTATTTCTTCCATTTTATCCAAGCGCGCTCTTTAGCTTTAACGATACGTATTAGAGACTGTGAAAACCAAACAGGAAAATTTGAATTTTTGGTTATGCACCATAATTAAAATACTTACACATCATGCATGTTATAAACCTAAGCAATTTATTACGGTGATTTATTCCATACGATAAATGTTTTTATCAAAAATTAGAATAGAATAGGATAATATAATATACTATTTATTATGTACACCATACAAATTGCAGATATAAATGCTGATTTTTAAAACAGTTACCATGTGTAATAAAAGTTTTTAAGTTATACAGCCACAAACAGTATTTACCTTCCTTTTATTCAATAACTTAAACATTGTCTAAATATACGTAAGTCATTTCACGGCACGGTTCAAATTCAAACGGCTGATGGACTTTGTTCAACGATCCACATAAAGAAATTATTCACCTAATCAGTGTTAGGTATATCTATACATTACAATGATTTAATTGATCGTTAATCTTCAATTAATCTATAGTACATATCTATACGTGCCTATTTACCAACTTTACACCTGTAAAATACATAATATCTTGGATTGACAAAAAACGTACAACCTAAAATCATTGGAAGTATGATGTGCAACTAAAATTGCGCAACTCTATACAATCTTGGAATTGCCGTCAACGTCATACTAAGCACAACTGTCAAGAATCGCGCAATTAAGTTTTCCGTGTAAGAACATAATATCTCGAATTCTAGACTCTACATATATATGAAAAACTATTACACAATATTGACGACTTCCTTAATGATAAATCTCTGCACTGATTTATAAACTATTAATAAGATTGACATACATGTTCCTATTCTGACACTTTTTGTTCTTATTGACACTTTGACATATTTTATAATTTTTTTGACATTACTGTAAAAATGTCACTACTGATACTAGTCTGTTTTTTTTTTGGAATTCTAATGATTTGACATTTACATTTATATTTTTATTTTACACACACATACATAAACTCACGCCTTCTTCCCATGGGGGTAGGCAGAAACTATAGAACGCCACCTGCTACGCTCCTTACATACTCCTTTTGCTTCGCCTACGTTCATACATCTGGTCATACACGCACGCCGATTGCGAGTACTACGCACCTGACCCAACCCGCGCCTGACCCAATAGAATTTTTGTTTAATTTTGAAACTGAATATTATTTGCATGCCCATGAGACGGTAGAATATGGAGGACTACATTTTAAGAAAACATCTATGTAATAATTACCCATGTTTTCAAAAATAAATAATTTGATATGTTCTTATCTATACTTAATATTATAAAGCGGTAAAGTTTGTGAGGTTGTAGGGGGTAATCTCTGGATCTACTAAATCGATTTTGAAAGTTATTTTACCCATAGAAAGCCACGTTATTTGTAAGTGTCATATATTAATCCGAAAAATGAAAAGACTTTCCTCCCAACGAAGTGGGCAGGGGTCAGCTAGTGTAATTATATAATAATTAATTAAAATTGCAAAAATAAATAATATATCAGGTTTAACAGATAAGTAAAGTCCTTTGCAAATAAATCCACAAGCTTGCTGTTGACAAATATTTATAATTTCGTATGGTTAAATTACAAGCATATACCTACAACAATATTATTGTTCATATTCTTTTAGTACATTTTCCCAAAATTGTACTTCATCCTTCTCGGGCGCAACACCCGGTGTCAGGACGTTTCCTATGTCCAGATATTCTTGTTTTTCAAGAGTATACGGTGCCCATTTTGCGCCCAAGGAGTCGTCGGGAGTCGGGTTCCTGAAATTGTAAATTAACATTGTTGAGAATAGTGACGGTTAATCTTGGTGATAAGTAACCGTCAACTGCGAATCATGAGTATTGTATACGTTGCTAAAAGGTCCTTTACAGAAACAGTGTTTAAAATGAAATCTTACTGTAGTATATTTTCGGCGATGACTTACTTACCCATATTTAGCAAAATTGGTCCAAAGTTTAGTTACTCTGTCAATAAGTTGGAACGTATTAGAACTAGTATCCACCTTGGTTTCCATCAATTTGGAGTTAAAAAGATACATCACGTCATCAGCATGGCAAGTAACTGGTTTCCTTCCAACTAATTCACCAAGCCCCCTTACATGGACGATTACGTTTCTCTCAGATTTACAAGTGAATTTATACAAAAATACTTTGTTTTTCTTCGTAGGAGCAGAAAGTTTAACCCATTGTATTGTAGGCAATATGAACATATGCATCGAAAGGAAATTCACCCATTTCTCCCAGTCGTCGGGTATCTTGATCTGGTTATTAAAATAAAACTTTCTGATTTTCTCTCCAAGTTCCAGCTGCTGATTCATCGGCAGTTTGTATGACAGGAGCTTAGAAATAAATATTTCTGGGAAGTTCCTCGCTGTTTCTAATGCCTTGTTGGTACTCTCGACGCTCTCCAAACCGATAAGACCTTCGTCTGAGGTAAATCCAGTCATAATGTCCACTCCTTCGTGAACACCGTTGGACACGACATTGACCATGTCTCCATAAAAAAATCTCTCATTATCACCAAATTTTTTTTCATCACAAATACTAAAGAAAATATCTGATCCACCCTTTTGTGCTTCGGATAATGTAATAGGTACTGATATACCAACTAGTGATTCAATCGGTAGATTTTTGAAGAATTCATATAATTCCTTGTCATCCTCTGAGAAGCATCCCAGTTGTCTCGCTAATGCAAGAGCTCTCTCACGAGGTTTGGGAGATAGTGTCCAATCACAAAGAGAACTACCACTTTGAGCTATAGCTCTCTTGAATAAGCCCTTAGACATTGGAGATATCAATTGGTAACTAATACTGGCTCCACCAGCACTTTCACCAAATATGGTAATATTTTTTGGATCACCACCGAAGTTGGCAATATTTTTATTGACCCACCTTAGGGCTTGCACTTGGTCTTTCATGCCAGCGTTGCCGGGTACTTCTGGTGTGTTAAGGCAAAGAAAACCAAGTATTTCAAGTCTATAGTTGATTGTGACAACAACCACACCTTGTCTCACAAGGAACTCAGGGCCATATATGTCATCGTCACTGCCGCCACAGATGAAAGCTCCTCCGTGTATCCAGAACATGACAGGCAGAGGCTTGTCAGGTTTGACATCTGGTGTGTATACGTTAAGATATAAGCAGTCCTCTGAACCTATTCTTCCAGTTTTTGTAAACAAGTCGTTTTGGTAACATTTCGGTCCGAACGCCTTGGCGGTGCGAGCTCCTTCCCATGGTTTTGGAGGCTGTGGTGCCTGTGAATGAATAAAACTATGAAGCTGTGTGTTATAGAACCTACTGTATGTAGATACGTTAGAGTTAAATAATGAGCTATTTTTGGGCTTGGGTTTAGTTTTAAGGTTTAAAAGTTTTAAGAATTTTTTTCTAAGAAATGAAGGTCATAAGTTTACATAGCTATGTTGTCTAATAATAGAACGAAATCTATTGTAAACATGTTACTTTTTGATAGTTCAAGTGTCCAGTGTCCAACAAAACTTTCTAATGGAATTGATACATAGATATCAAAGAATCAATCTTGAAGGACATTATACGTAGGTACTACTGATAAATA
Organism: Tiliacea citrago; assembly: GCA_963921375.1. Taxonomy (NCBI): domain Eukaryota; kingdom Metazoa; phylum Arthropoda; class Insecta; order Lepidoptera; family Noctuidae; genus Tiliacea; species Tiliacea citrago. The sequence goes on from OY992793.1 coordinate 3,744,125, forward strand.
TTATATGTAGTATCTAATTGATACTAAAGTGAATAGTATCTATTGTATTCAAACACAATAAATCAATACCTGCAAAAGAAAGGCGATTGAGTGAAAAAAAAAAATGTGTGTACTTTTATACGATAAATATATTTTAATATTATAATATCTACCTTGAACCTGAGATCTCCTACGGGCGGCTGTGCGTACGGGACGCCCTTGAAGCTGCAGTACGTGCCGCCGTACTCATTGTTCACCAGCTCTCCCTCCAGCAACCCCTCACTCACTCTCACTTGCACCATTTTAAGAGCTTTATTTAATACAACCGTCTGCAACAACGCGACGCCACAATGGAACTGACGTGTCATTCTCAGGGTCTATATCAAATACACCATTATCTATTACGTCTTTTAATCCATTACAGCACTTATTGCTATGGTTTTAAGATACCAAATTGAACGTAACTACTTTATCATTATTCGTTGGTTCTATTTGAGATTAAAACTTCGTATAAATATTTGTCTGCGTTCATTAGAGAAAAAAATACTAGTATTTAAACGAATTTAATTTAAACTTAGACAATAATCATCTTAATTCTATGGGCTCATCCGTGGGAAAATAAATTATTCGGTGGACCCCTTACAACGTGGACCAACAACCTATGAAGGTCACGAGGGATCCTATTTATAGCATTTGATGTGACTTAGCTAATATGATGTTTGTTGAATTTAGCAAATCATCTGATTAAGGATTACAAAACATCCGTAATTGTACCTTAGCTTTAAGCCATTGTAACACCTGTACCATTATGAAATGCATGTAAATATATGAATATTTATGTTGAAAAATTTAATAATATGTTGAAATATCAAATTAAATCAGCTAGCGAAACTTAACCCACGTGTTGGTAATATCTGCTAGGGTTACGAGTCTGTCCGAAAGGTATATTGTGGCCTTGGCACAAAGGCATCTCAAGGAACACGGGTGGGTTTTAGTCAGTAAAAGTCTGACACGCCCCTCCCACTCCGCCCCGAGCGGGAGAAGTTATTTGATAATTTCCCACCCAAAAAAACATCATTCGAACTTTAAATTACACTGTGACATGTAAATTAAGGCAACTAAACGACTGTTGTGTTATGGTTAAAAAAAATAAACTAAGTTAAACCACAAAAATTTCAACTCCGTACTATTTTTTTTCAAATCAAAAGTCATTTATTCATACTAGGCTGAGAATCAGCACTTTTCGAACGTCAAAAATTACATAAGACAGTCCCCCAAAAACGCCCACCCTTCACCACTTCCTAGTGCTTTAGCTGGGAAGAAGAAGTGGCGCAACAAACTCCCCAGCAGCACAGCTGTCTGTTCAGATATAAAACTTAAATCTATACAATAAAATGTAAAAGAATTTGCATTACGCAACACATCATTAAATTTTTTGCCTTATGTTAGCTAGCACACGCCACTATACCAAAAAAAAACATAAAAATCGTCGAAAACTATACTCAAGCAGAAATAACGTAAACAGAACGTACCTAAATAAAAGCCTCCAAACATAATGGGTGGGCCCGCCCACACAAAGCTATAGCTGCAACTCGAAGTCAAAAATGATAAACTAGCACCATCGTAGTAAAATAAAAAACATTTAATCATTAATAACAACAATAAAACCATGGTCAGCAAGACGACCAGTCACCACAAGCAGCACCCGTTCACGAGCATAACGCAAAGATCAGCCATCACCCCCCTCGCCATATTTGAGGGAAGGAGGCAACCCAACCCCCGACGCTACCGCAAGCAGTGACATCTAAGGGAGCATGACGAACTTGCTGCCGGTTGCTCAGGCAAGAATAATATAATCAATTGTCTAGGTCGCTAGCTAACCACTTATTGCAATACAACTCATAAAAAAAACATTTTCATAAGTATATTATGTCACTAGTAAATAAAAATAAATTGACTTAGTCAAATAAAAATAAACAATTATATGAACTCATACGAGTATAACCTGTCAGTAGGTACGCTAATTCTGGAGAAAGAACATGAACATTGTCTTGAGTTAATCACAGCGACCAACTATTCTTATCGTTTAAGTAGTCATTGATAGAATAGTATGCCTTTGAACAAAGATTGGATTTAACTTTAACTTTAAACGCATTAAAAGGCAAATCTAACAAAGAAGAGGGTAGCTTGTTATAAAAAGTTATACCAAGTCCAACAAATGAGTTTTGAACCTTATGAAGCCGGTGAAAAGGAGCACGTAATTTATCCTTATTTCTGGTGTGAATATTGTGAATATCACTGTTTTTAGTGTATAAGTGTATATTTTGCCTAACATATAAGATGTTGGCGAAGATGAATTGTGATGCCGCCGTGAGTATACCAATATCCTTAAAAAAATCTCTTAGAGAAACTCTGGCACCCAGCTGGTAAATTGCTCGAACAGCTCGTTTTTGGAGTACAAATATATTTTGAATGTCAGCTGCTTTACCCCACAGCAGAATACAGTAGGACATAACGCTATGAAAATAACTAAAATAGATTAATCAGGCTGTATCAACGTCAGTGTATTGTCTTACTTTCCTGACGGCGTATGCGGCCGAACTGAGCCTTCCCGCTAGGCTTGATATATGAGGTCCCCACTGAAGTTTGGCATCTACTGTTATACCCAGAAACACTGCCGAGTCTACAGTTTCAAGCACCTCTTTATCTAAAACGATGTTGGGACCTAAATTTCTAACATTCGGTAAGGCAAACTTTATACATTTCGTTTTCTTGGCATTGAGAACTAAATTATTTGTCGTAAACCAATCCGTAACCATTGAGAGTGCAATGTTTACGTCGTCAAAATCTTGTCTATTCCGGTCTACTTTAAAAATAAGAGAGGTATCATCTGCAAACAGTACAACGTCACAGACACCCTTTATATAGAATGGTAAATCGTTAATATACACTAAGAATAAGAATGGGCCTTGAATTGAGCCTTGAGGTAACCCTAACTGAACTGGTAGCTCGGAAGATTTCACACCATCAACATCTACACATTGGAACCTATTATACAAATAAGAATTTATTACTTTAAGAGCTTCATTTTGGACGACGTAATGATGTAGTTTACGCAAAAGCGTGTCATGGTGCACGCAATCAAAGGCTTTGGAGAGATCACAGAAAACTCCAATAGCATTTTGCGAGTTCTCCCATGCGTTAAATATGTGTTTCAGCAGTGCAACACCCGCATCTGTAGTCGAACGACCTTTTGTAAAGCCATATTGTTCATTGTGAAGGAGGCTGTTTATATTAAAATGTCTTAGCAACTGCTTGAGTATTAACTTTTCAAATATTTTGCTAAATGCAGGTAAGATAGAAATAGGCCTGAAATTGCCAATGTCATTTTTATTACCTGATTTAAATAAAGGTATGACTTTACTACTCTTCATAAGGTCAGGAAAAGTTCCTAAATCAACACATTTATTAAAAGTAACAGCTAGATAGGGGGCTACGATGTCTATTATATTACTTAATAGTTTAATGGAGATGCCCCAGTAATCACCAGTGTTTTTAGATTTAAGTGTGATAAAAACATTAACTACATCATGAGGTGTTACATGTTCGAAGCTAAATAAACGACTACATTTAGGCACACTACTATGCAAAAGATTTTCAGCTTTAGACAGGGATGAATTTAAGGAGCAAGTCGTAGTTATAGGTATGTTGGCAAAAACTCATTGAATGCTTCAGCTACGTCAGCTGCATTATTAACTAATTTGTTTTCGACCCTAATTTCTAGTTGTTTTTCTTGTTTAACAGACTTACCAGTTTCATTGTTAATAATTTTCCAAGTGATTTTTACTTTATTATTAGATGTTTTAATTGTATCGCTTAAAAATTTAGATTTAGCAAAAACACAAATCTTTTTAAAATATTTTGAATAATTTTTGACATACTCTAGAAAAGGAGTATCAAACCTGTATTTTTTCAAACCATATAACTCGTATAGTCTCGCTCTACTTTTATAAATACCTGGGGTAGCCCATTGATTAAAGCCAACGGAGGTACCATTAATGTTAATGGATTTGGTCTTGAAAGTAGATTGGTACTCCTTTTGTACAACATCAAAAAGGGCTCCATAGATGTCATTAGGATTCTCGTGGTCTACTATAGATGGTGTAATTTTATGTGCTATATTATTTTTAAACTTGTTGCAACGACTAGCTGTATAAGGCCTGCATTTTATTTTATGCGTATTTTTACGTAATGGCATAGGGAAGCTAGCTAGTAAACCACAGTGGTCAGACGTTAAGTCACTTAACACTAATTTATTTTTGGCATCACAATCACTAAATATATTATCTAGACAAGTCGACGAAGATGCCGTGATCCTAGTAGGTTCAAAAAACAAGTTACTTAAATTATAAGACCTAAACATATTGAGTAGTCTAATACTTAATGGAGGAACATCTAAAATATTAATATTAAAATCTCCACATAAAATTATACTTTTATTACTAGATTTTAACCTATTCAGTGAATCCTCCATTACTGATTCAAAACGAATAAAATCCCCAGAGGGGGGTCGATAAACGCAAATTATAACGTATCGCTCGAGTTCAACACAAGACAACTCAATAGTACGCTCGATGGAAAGATTAACTATATCTAAGCGTTGTTTACATTTCAACATATTTGAAACAAGAACTAAAGATCCACCGCGAATAGCACTTTTCCTTACAAATGCACTTTGTACAGTAAAATTATTATCATTCATAAATACCACTTCATGACCTTTCAACCAGTGTTCAGTCAAACATAAGACCTGAACATCATAGTTCTCCATAAATAAACTTAACTCTAGCTCTTTGCCAGACAGACCCTGCATATTTTGATGTACAACATTCAACATATGCGGCTGACCCTATTATATTACGACTCTAGTCAAAAAACAGCTGAGCAAACACGCACGTGGCCGCGCCGGTACCGATTACGGGCAATGACCTTCGACCACAAAGATCATTGGAACTGGTTTATCATGCGTGCATGAGGTAAAACTCATAAAAAATAACAGGTTTTACCTATTTTAATTGTTGGTTTTGATGTCCACGAAGTCATTATTGAACAACGATGATACAACAGTAAAAAAAACTCTTAATATCAATCAATGGCTTTGCGATACTGACCGTGTAGGGTCAACGCTCGCGTCTGCGTTGTTACTATCTATGTAGGTACTTGGTAGATAACGCATTACAAGGGTTGTGTACTTAATTAAATAATTTCCTTCCTACCTAAGTAACCTAACCACCTAACCTAACCTAGGTATAACCTTCTTTTCCTTTAAAACAATCGTTGAACACAAACGAGTCACTTTCTTATCCAAACACCACTATAATTCAAAATACTATATTCTTACGGGTTATTAAACTTTGTTATCATCGGCATGCTACATAATAGTTATTTATGATACTAGTGCGATAAGTTGGTTTTTACAAACGAGTAGACGAATGTAACCATAGTACAAGTTTGTACCAATTTCCGCCCGTGTGTCATACAACGTATTTTGTACACATTTGCGAGAAAACAGTCAAATCGGTAATGAGACAGGCTATCAAAACATTTGAAGAGAATGATTGAGTATTTCTTCGAGTCTTCCATGATATAAAATTATTGTAAATCTCAAAATATCACTCATGCAATTTTGGCGGCTCATTTAAGATATCAGGTGGAGTAGATTCCATATTAATATCGGATTCCTCGCTTGAACTCGTATTATTATTTTGTTTTTAAATATCAGTCGGAAAGTCGCAACAGCCTTAGATGTTTCTAATAATGAACGCTTTCGTCTCATTTTCTCTTTAATATTTAAGTGAGATTAACGTATTGAGCAAAAGCGTTTCCAAGGATGTTCGATCATTCAGCTTATTTATTCTCGTAATTGGAAACTTCTTGGTGGAATTCTTATATATTTTTTTATGGGAATTTAAAAAAAAAACCGTAAAGGGCACGGCGTTATACAACGGAGGGTGCGGTAAAACATGTAGTTAGGTGAGAGTACCTATTTTACCGCACATTCCATGTATGGTGCGTAATTTTTAACTTTTGAACAATGTACACAGGCTTCGTAAATGTATTTTGGGCAAACGTGTTGAAAAATGATTATTTTACCATGTTAGGTAATCGGGCTTCGCGAGTCGCGAGCGCCGACCGACACAGCCGCGGCCGCGCGCGTTTTGCTCAGCTGTTTTTGTACTTACGGAGTTGAAATGTGGTTCAACTTATTTTTTTTTTTTTTAAACCGTAACACAACAGCCGTTAATTTGCCTTAATATACATATTATTACAGCGTCATTTAAAGTTTTTGATCGAAGTTAAAATGATGTTTTTTTTTTTCGTTTGTTTTCGATCGAGTTTTGCTAGCTAATTTAATTTGACCCTGTACAGTCAGGCAAACCCGTAATAAATACGAGATAGGTGTAAAAAAAAAACTCACGATGACTTTTATGAATATTATGAAAGATAGCAAAAATATCCCAACACTACTTTGTAACCAAATTATGTTTTGCGTTGCCAAGGCTAGGATTTTCATAAAATGCAGTAACTTTACGTATTACGTAACATAAACTTACGCCTTCTTCCCATACGGGTGGGTAGGCAGAAACCACAGAACACCACCTGCTACGACCTTACATAACTACTCCTTTTGCTTCATCCACGTTCATATATCTAGTCATACACGCGCATTGCATTTTTCTGCACATCACTTAATTTTTTTTAAATTGACGTATTCTTTTTCAATATCGAAGAGCATGATGGCGCCCTAATAGGAATTAGCTCACTGAGGCGCGAGGTCACAAAATGGGCGCAGCTATGTCATTCGAGGGTCTTAATGTCGATAAACCACCTATAATATATCCAGAAGCTTATTATGTTACACGTTTAATTAAATACGATATATGATTCGGCGGGCTTTAGGTGGCAAACATTCCAAGGCATTGAACTGACGAGCTAATGAATTACTGCACTATTGACGGGAACCCACTCAACAGAATATTTAGCCTAAATGGTTGAGTTAACATGAATACTACTTATTGATAAAGTGCGATGAATTTAAAATTAAAATTCTTTATCAACATATTCAGGGGTGAATTCTCTAAAAATATCTTCCCAAAACTTGAACTCTGCATCATCAGGTGCTGCTCCAGTTTGCAGTTCGTTGCCAATGTTCAAATATTCTTCTTTTTCTACTGTATACGGGTTCCATTTCACACCAAGATCATCATTTGGAGTTGGGTCCCTGTAAAATAGGTACAAATGAGTTAATTTTTTCAAGACTTACTTAAAAGTCCCGTGGCTGTACTTCTACTTACCCATATTTCGCAAAATTTGTCCAAAGCTTAGTTATGTTTTCAATAATTTTGAAAGTTTTTGATTTTGTATCTAGTTTTTCTTCTGATGCTTTGCTATGGAAAATATAAAACAAATCATCAAGGTGACAAGATATTTCTTTACCATCAGTCACGGCGTTAAGGCCCGTGATGCGGCTTGCAATGTTTCTTTCAGATTTGCATGTGAATTTATAGAGATAGATACTATTCCTTTGTGCGCAAACTTTTGCCCATTTTATGATTGCATAAACAAACAGTTCAAAGGAGTGGAATCGGGCCAATCGTTCCCATTCAGTTTTTACGCTCCCATCAGCCATATAAAACTCTTTGATCTTTTGTCCTGCCTCGATTTGTTTTTTCATAGAAGAATTCAACGCAATATGTTTAGGAGTAAAATAACTATCTAAGTCATTAGCTTGTGCAAGCATTTTTGTGTATTCGCCAAACAAAAACAGTAGAACACCTTCATCTTCAGTATACCCAGTAATAACTTGCACCCCTTCGTGAATACCATTTTTTAAATAATCAGATATATTGCCGTGAAAGAATCCCTTCTTATCGTCAAATTGTTTTTCACTAACAATACCCAGATGTAATTCGAAGCCAGCTCGATGTTCTTCTGAGAATGATAATGGTAATTTTACTCCAACGAAAGCGTCAACTGGTTGAGATTTAAAGAATTGGTAGAGATCACCATCGCTTTCAGAGTTGTATCCTAGTTGACGTGCTAACGTGAGGGCTCTCAAACGGGGCTCAAACACTTTTGCCCACCAGCAAGTTGTGACTCCACTCTGACAAATCGCTCTCTTAAAAAGTCCTTTAGTCATAGGTGACACTAAATGGTAGCAGACGCTGGCAGCGCCTGCACTTTCGCCAAAAATCGTAATATTATTGGGATCTCCACCAAACTTAGAAATATTTTTGTTGACCCATGCTAATGCTGCAACTTGATCCTTGATGCCTGCATTACCAGGTACTTCCTCGGTATCTAAGCAAAGGAAACCTAGAACTTCAAGTCTGTAGTTGATTGTGACCAGTATAACTCCATGTCTGACGAGGAATTCGGGTCCATACATATCATCATTGCCGCTACCGGAGTAAAACCCTCCACCGTGAATGTAGAACATTACGGGTAAAGGATCTTTAGGTTTCAAGTCTGGGGTGTAGACATTGAGGAATAAACAGTCTTCGCTGCAATTTGGTACGGTTTTCATTAATAAGTCAACCTGGTAGCATGCTGGACCAAACTGTTTGGCGTTCCGGACTCCGTCCCATGGTTTTGGAGGATGTGGTGCCTGTAATATTATAATATGATCATTAGAAATATTTTCCAGTTTGTTCAGGCTCGCGATCTATTATAGGGAACATTTATAATCTACATATTCATATTATGAGGTTCCATTTGCGTTCGTTTTCGGTCGCACCCATATGATTTAAACTTATACCACTAATGATATAGCGTTATTGAAATCAAACAGCGAGTCTGTCCGAAACGGATATCGGGGCACAGGCATCAGAAGGAACACGGGTGGGTTTTAGTCAGTAAAAGTCTGACAAGCCCTCCCGCTTCGCCCAGAGCGGGAGAAGTTATTTGATAATTTCCCCCCCAAAAAATAAAAAGAAGGCGTAAGAGCCCAAGAGCAATAGGTAGTGTCTACTATCTACCAGATAAACTAAATTTTACATCCGAATATGTACGAAATAATCTGCTATAATAAGCTGAATGAAATAATTATGTAGGTACCGTCAATGTCTTGCGATAACATAGCCTATATACCTACTTTTCTTCAAGGGTTAGCCACACGGCCAACAAACACAATAATTAAATCTGTAACCAGTTATGAGGCATTGAGACAGAATATAAATATAATACTAGTTATGAGACATCTAACTAACATCTAGAATTGTAAGTATTTTTGTATTGTAATTGGATCTACATAGTTGTATTGTCTGTTGTTGGTCTCTGAATAAATATTTTCAATTTGTTATGAGATGTCAGCTCTACCGAGGCGAGGGCGTGTGGTGAGGAGGAATGAGGATAATGTCGTGAGTCACTCTTTTCTCCCTTCTCAACTCTCCCACACCTCTTTCTTATCTTATGTCTCACTTTCAAAATTTATGTTTTTCACATGCTAAGAATCTGCGTTATTTCAACAATCTTCTCCTACTCAGTCCTTCTCATACTTCTAACTTTGTTCATTCTTCCATATTCAGTCCATTCTTTTCTTGAATGCCCTTCCTCATGATATCAGGACGGCCACCAGTCGGTATGCATTTAAGCGGAAATTGCAGAGTTATTTACAAAACAAATAGCGTAGAGTCATCTCAATTACCTCTTTTCCTTGAATTTGTATCTATATATTATATATATATTATAGTAAATATGTATTTATATATTTGTGAACCTATTTAATATATATATATATATATTATAGTAAATATGTATGTATGTGTATTATAAGTTTGTAACCTATTTATATATTTGTGAACCTATTTTATTTATAATCTCTTGTGTTATCTTTTAATATTTTTTATTATTATTATTATTTCCTCGCAATCAGAGCACCTGCCATCTTATCTCTTCACCAACCTTGGTTGACTGCTAGAAAATGCCTAAGGCAAGTCCGCCTTTGTACCTTATTGTGTGCAAGAAGTTTAAATAAATAAATAAATGTGGATAGCTATACGAGTAGGGGAAGACCAAATAAACGATAGATGGACTGTGTGAAAGTTAATATGGCTAGAAAGGGGGTGACTACCGAGATACCCCAAATAAATAGGGATTATGGCTAGAGAAAGATAATGATCATGATGTTAGGTCTACCTTGAACCGGAGGTCTCCTACGGGCGGCTGCGCGTACGGGATGCCCTTGAAGCTGCAGTACGTGCCGCCAAACTCGTTGTTCACCAGCTCACCCTCCAGCAACCCCTCACTCACTCTCACTTGCACCATCTTCGTACTAAATACCTTCTTCTTTACGAATCGATGTCACTTTCTAAAATTACTTGGGCTCAGTATGTGGCCACGTTAATCGCACTAAATAACAGAAGTCAAGGTTCATTGAGTCAGAAAGCAAGTGAGGCCGTGTGTGTTGTTAGCGCCTGCACACGTGTACGACTGAAATATTTCTAATAGTGGTTCTTATTTTATGTGCCTATCACAGCTTTGATGGCTCGCATTTTATCTGAAAGAGATTGACGACGTGGTACGATTAGAAAGAGATACCACATAGCGTCCCAATTATAGAAATTGGTTGAAAAAAAAGTAATTGTATAATTACTTTTTTTTATGTTATCATCACGCATTAATTTCCCGAAGGGTTAGGCAGAGGTGTAGGTACCTATAGTACATCCACATTTCGCCAGTTATCTTTAAGTCCCATGTAAAAGATGGCGAGCGAGGTTTAAAAAAGTAATTATGTCAAAAAAAAAAGATTGCTGAAGCACGAATTCCAATTGGTTGTTTTTTTTAACCGACTTCACAAAAAGGAGGAGGTTCTCAAGTCGTCTGTATGTTTTTTTTTTTTAAAGTTTGTTACCTCAGAACTCCGTCGTTCATGAACCGATTTGGAAAAATATTTTTTTATTTGAAAGAATATACTTTCAGATTGGTCCCATTTTTATCAAAATCCAGTTTCGATGTTGGAATCCATGAGTAACTGAAGGAACTCCTCAAATATTATAGGCATACATATAGCGATTTTTATATTCAACAAGTCAATCATTTGCATTCAGAAAGTATAATTTGGTGAAGTGGAACTGATGAAGAAGGCCACAGATGGCCACCGGAACTTCTCAATGATAAGTATTTCACGGGTGGCGATAATATATATGGATTAAGATAGTTAAGCGAAGCAAATTTAAATAAATAGTTCTGATCAAAATAGTACCATCAAACTGACCAGGGGGCCGATCGTGCTATTTCTCAACGTAATTACCGTTCGAACGGAACGTTTTTGGTTTTGGTTTAGTTTTGGTTTAGCTGATGTAAGAAACGGTATCGCGCTATTTTTTGTGAGAGTATTGTTCGATCGATCGTTCCTCCAACGTAACTTCCAAAGTAAAGCTAAATCGTTTCCGTTGAAATGATTAGTGCGATACGAAATGTGTCTAACGTAACGTTTTTGGTTGTGGTATTAACGTTCAAAATTAGCGCGATCGGCCCCCTGATGATGAAGCCGGAAGGTAGGCACTGGAACTCCGTAATTAAACAATGTATCCTACCCGTGTTTGGTCTTATTGGAATTGTCATGAAATGCACTCTGGCTATAAATGATTTTTAACCGACTTCAAAAAAGGAGGAGGTTCTCAATATAATCTAGCCTTATATATAAAAGGAAACCGTGACTGATTGGTCTGTCAACACATAGCTCAAACCATTGAACAGATTGGGCTTAAATTTGGCACACAGACAGTTCTTATGACAGGCATCCGCTAAGAAGGGGTTTTTGGAAATTTGACTTTTAAGGGGGGGGGGAGGGGGAATTTGGTGGCATGAAAAATCTTATTCCTAGAGTTAATAAACTTGAAACTTGGCACAAATATATTCATAAGTAAATTATAAAATTTGTAATTTTTTGTTTATCTTAACTTCAATGGATGGGATGTCAAAGCTGGTATAGAACTTCCTGTCACTGTTTTTATCATAGCAAGTAGTGGTAAACGAATTGATGTAGGGTAGGTACCACAGCTAAAAAGTGAAAAATAAAAAACTTTTTTTACAAAAAAACACTAAAAAGTGAAAAATAACTTTCATTTCGTAAGCACTTAATATAACACCACGCCTTGTTTCGCCGAAGAGTTGGGCAGAGGTGTGCTTGTAGTACATCGACATTTAATATTATATTTAATTTCGGAAGTCGGTGGCCAAAAATTAAAATACAGAACCAAAGACACCGACTTACGAAATTAAATTAAATATAATACTAAATGTTGATGTACTACTCGTACAGGCACACCTCGGCCCAACTCTTCGGGGAAACAAGGCGTGGTGTTATATTAAGTGCTTTCGAAATTAAAGTTATTTTTCACTTTTTAGTGTTTTTTTGGAAGTCGGTTTCTTTTTTTTTCTACAAAAATATGTAGTCTTCCCTCTAGAGTAGGAAGGAGGTAGACCTCTCTCCTACATTAAGGAGGTGCATCTAATAAAACGACTTCCAAAAAGATGTAAAGAGTTTAATAACTAAATGTGAAAACTAGTATAAAAATATATTTTTGTGTGTGTGTCATGGTAGTAAGTGTAATGTTTTTTTTTAATTAATTTAATTTATTTCTAATGCATATTATATAAATTAGCTTTCTGCGCTGCTCCTCCATATAAACTTTAACTGTGCCAAATTTCATACTCCTCCGTTCGTGTAATGGAGACGTTTCATTTTTGTATAGGAGTCCGGCCATAGCACGTACGCTTTAGAAAACCTGGGAAACGAACCCCTTAATACAATAAATAATGTTTTTTTTTCATAATAACAAATATTTTTTAGGCACTAAATACAAACTGAAAATGTTTGACGTTAGTCATGTTGCTACGACCATCAACAGCCAGCCATTTTTCGTTCAGAAATACCTACAAATCTACAATCTTCAATTTTTTTTTTATCGATCACTTCGTTATAATTAGCCAAAAAAGTTGTCTAAGATACACAGAAATACATGCTTTTCATATTTATATAAACAACGTCTACGTGATATTATTAAGTTTTAATGTAACATGATTTCTGGACGAAAACAGTATGCAAGAAAGACGACGCCGACGCCATGATCAATAGAATATGGCAATAATTTGAAAAACTATTATATTTTGTCCCGAAATGAATATTCAGGAAATTATATTTTTCCTCAATTCGTGGATTTTTACTTCTTTTTTCATTACCGTACACTTTATGGCCGAAAATTAAACATCTTCTTTAAAAAGGGGTACAAAGTTTTCGCTTCACGTAGATAACAAAGACACTGTTGTCATAAAAATATCTACATACTGTAAGTAATCGTTCGAAGATTGATAATGAATTACATGTTATAATTTAACAACGGAAAACTTTGAGAGCTGTTTAAAATTCCTTAGTAAAATATTTAGGAGCAAATTCCCTAAAGATAGTGTCCCAGAACTTAAATTCTTCATGATCCGGCTCTGACCCCCTTAGCAAATCGTTGCCTATGTCCAAATATTCTTCGTTTTTCACTGTGTAAGAATTCCATTTCACACCAAGTTCATCGTTAGGAGTTGGATTTCTGAAAACCAGAAACAATTGCAATTATTATTGTGTGTAGTCCAAAAGATACAATTTTACCATAGACCTAGTACAACGTACCCATATTTTGCGAAGTTACTCCAAAGCTGTGTCATGTTATCAATACTTTTGAAAGTTTTAGATTTCATATCGACTTTTCCTTTAGCTGCTCTACTATTAAAAATATAAAACAAATCATCAACATGACAAGAGATTTGTTTACCTCCAGTTACTTCATCTAGCCCCATCAATCGGCTTGCGATATTTCTCTCAGATTTGCAACTGAATTTAAAAAAGTATATTTTGTTCTTGTTTGCACTTGCGCAAATCTTGGCCCACTTAATTATGTCATATTTAAGTACTTCGAAAGAATGGAATCGAGCCAACTTTTCCCAGTCAGCTCTTGGACTGTTATCATTCATATAGAAATCCTTGATCTTTCGTGCCACCTTTATTTGTTGTTTCACCGGACAATTCAATGCTATATGTTTAGGAGTAAAGTAAGTAATAATTTTATTTGCTTGTGCTAGCATTTTTTCAAATTCAGCAAAAACATAAAGTATGACACCTTCGTCCTCAGTGTAGCCGGTTATAACTTCCGGTCCTTCATGAATGCCATTATTTAAATGATCGTAAATATTACCATAGAAGAATCTCTCATTATCTCCAAATTGTTTTTCACTAACAATACCCAGACTTAATTCATAGCCCGCTCGTTGCTCTTCAGAAAATGTTAGTGGTGTTGTTATTTGAACGAGTGCTTCCATTGGTTGGGATTTGAAGTAATCGTAGAGACTTCCATCAGTTTTTGGATCGTAACCCATATGCTCGGCCAACGCAACTGCTCTCTCACGGGGTTCGATTACTTCTCCCCACCAACAATTTGCAGTTCCACTGTGACAGATAGCTCTCTTAAAAAGCCCTTTTGTCATGGGTGACACCAAGTGATAGCTTACGCTGGCAGCGCCTACACTTTCGCCAAAAATAGTTATGTTGTTTGGATCACCACCAAAATTTGAAATGTGTTTATTGACCCACTTCAATGCTGCCACCTGATCCTTCATGCCTGCATTGCCAGGTACTTCTTCTATATCTAAACAAAGGAAGCCCAGTACTTCAAGTCTGTAGTTGATTGTGACAAGTATCACGCCTTTTCGAACGAGGAACTCAGGGCCAAACATTTCATCATTTCCGCTGCCAGAAAGATATCCCCCTCCATGTATCCAGAACATTACTGGTAAAGGCTTGGTGGGTTTCAAGTCTGGTGTATAAACGTTGAGGTACAGACAGTCTTCGCTTCCACGGGGTGGTGTTTTCATAAACACGTCATACTGATAGCTAATGGGACCAAACTCTTTTGCGCTCCGCACACCATCCCACGGCTTTGGACGTTGTGGTGCCTGCAAACATAATTAAACATTACACATTAACATTATTAGGTATTATATTAAACAGACCATTACAAATGTTGAAGTTACATGAATCAATATGGATAGTTGATTACATATTTGACAACGTCTAGACTGATGCAAAGCCTAATATATCGCAGTTAATGTCATGGGATTCTTAATGATGTTGACCGTTAAAGGCTCTCGCAGACAGGCGCGACACAACGGTGCAACGCGATTCTAGTAGAACAATTTGAATAAAGTTTTCATAGAAATTGTTTTTATTAAGAGTCGCAAGAGCCCTAATTGTTTTAATTGTAACAGTGGTTTATTGTACATACTTTTAGATTCCTTATTCAACTCAATATACTTGTTAAACTGGTTTAACTCGTAATACATATGAGCATGGTTTACTAAAGGATGTCAAGATTGTTTTTAGTCACAGATTGGCAAAGTAAATACAAATTTACTGCAGATCAGCTAAAAATCATTACAATATTTTCAGGTTCGGTTCAAGTGTCAGGTACAGTACTTACACACCTCTGATTTTGCAACACAGATATCTTTATTGTCCTTAAAAATAACAGTGAAAAAGACTGTAGTTACAGTGTGCAGAATAATCTAGGTTACATTCACCTGAGATAAGTTCTATCGGACAATCATTGTTTACGAATTATAAGTTATGGAATTTGTAAGATATGGGCGTAAATCTACCTTGAACCGGAGGTCTCCTAGTGGCGGCTGTGCGTACGGGATGCCTTTGAAGCTGCAGTACGTGCCGCCGTACTCATTGTGCACCAGCTCGCCCTCCAGCAACCCCTCACTCACTCTCACTTGCGCCATCTTTGTACTGTTAAATATAAACAATAAAAAAAAAAAATAGGTGTACTTATATTTATTGCTGGTAAAAAAATAATTATCACAATATTCGTGACTTTTTTTGTCAGAGAAATTAATTCTTCCGGTCATTGACATAAATTCACCGACTTAAATTTTCCGTATATTAAAATCACGGTCATTCACTTTGACACTTGTTTGAAATAGCGATACGAGTAGAGGAAGACCAAAGAAACGATGGATGGACTGTGTAAAAGGTGATATGGCTAGAAAGGGAGTGACTACCGAGATGACGACTAATAGAGAAGTATGGAAGAAAGGGACATGTTGCGCCGACCACTAATAAATTGATGATGATGATGATGAAGTGCAGTGTGTCAATTTGATAGACAATTAATTTCCCAGACTGTACCTAATCGATGATCGTTCATGCACATGATCGTTCTGTTTCAGAAGTTTTTCGTCAGTGAAAACTTGCTAATTATTATTTTGTAAGAAATAAAGGTTAAAATATTATACTGTCCGTACAACCCGCCCTTTTATATCTATTCAAGACAGCCCACTGTCCGATGTAGATTAGATTTATTTTATAAATGACATGGTCTAAACACTACCGACGAGTTGTATGTAGGTCATGGGTTCGAACCCAAGTAGGTGCTTTACTTTGTGTACATCATTTCACCACCACTGCTCTCAAAACGGTGAAGGAAAATATCGTTAGGAAAAATGTCCAGAACCAAAATTTCGAAGACATGTGACATCTACCAACCCGCACTGGGCCCGCGTGGTGGATTACAGTACAGCCCACTCCCTCTCGAATAGAGGACGCCTGTCTCCCAGCAGTGGGAACATTATAAGCTTATTTTAATGATATTATAATAAACACTATTCACAGAAAACAAAATATTTACTAAGTATTTGTTGTAGAGGTTCTAATAAATGTGGGCCTTGTTGCAATTGCTTGGTTGTTGTTCTAATAATTTACATTTATTAAAAAAAAATGAGATACCATACCCTTACTGTTGTTGGCACTAACTAGTTTAACAGTGTACGTCGCCGCTTGACCTACGCTACACGACTAAACGGCTGTGTGCAAAGTCACGAATGTATGATACGCTGCGCTATCACAATGTTAGGTATAACTCGTCAATATTTATTTATTTGCTCTCATGCACATCACACATTTTACTATAAATTACTGTCGGTTTTTGTACATGAACCCTGTCAGAGCACTGCAAAACATAAATATTTGTTTGCTGTTCTTCTTCTTCGTCGTTCCCTCAATGCTAAGGATCACGACCACATACGACCCGTCTCTAAGTTATGCGGTGTTCTGCAGTGTTGGCCGCTCGGTAAATGCTACCTCCAACAGCCTTCTTGATCGCGTCGGACCATCTTGCCGGTGCTCTGCCTTGAGCGCGTTTTCCTACCACCCGGCCCAGTATCATAAGCCGGTTTGCTGTTGAGTTACATTAATTGTGAAATTTACATAAATTGAGTCAAAACTTTACATTATATTTCAGAAAAATTATAAATGATAAATGATTTTTATTTCTGTAAGTAGGTTTGTACAAACACTTTTACACGTCAGTCATATTTTTAAAACTAGATGAGGTCGGCGTTTCCTATCTGACTACTCTGAGAAGAAAGGCCGAAACAAACTCAGAGGTCACAGTCTCTTTTAAAGTCCAGACATAATCTTGGTCAGATCATGTGAAGGCCATGTAGATTGGTGTCTGAAATGGTCTTTTGAGGAAAGAACCACACAGATTGAGTGGACCTGACCAGTCAGTGCACGCATTTGTCAGTAATCGTGCAGCTGTACTCAGAACTTAAGGAGCTCAACGATGCGACGATCAATACCAAAGAAAGGACATTTGGGTAGGCCGCATAAATGACTCAAACTGCCAGACCATGATTAACTAACTGATAATAAAAGACAAAGGGAAAATAAAAATAATAGAGCAATAACCCACATAGTCTTCACATTCACAATAATTAAAATAATAGAATACTTTACAAGTAAATATGCATGTCATTACGTTACATTACGTATATATTACGTTACGTATATAAAATAATAAAAGTTAGCAAAAAAAAACATCAAACAATAAAAATAAACCACTTCAATAAGTAAAATGGTATATTCAATAGTATATGTCTAGATGTCGCTATGCTGTCTACGAGTAATAACACGTAAAAACACAGATACAGTCAGTCATGTTTAAGTCAGATAGTACATATTAATAGGTAGGCAGTCAACAAAAGATAAGAGATAGGTAATAAATACAGACATGTTCTTTGTGTGTATTCATTACTAGCTTTTGACCGCGGCTTCACCTGCGTGGCGGTCGGAAATTATCCCACGAGAACGTACTAACAGGATGAAAAGTAATAGGATACTTTCTCTTCTTAATCTTAACCCAGGTAATATTGTATCAATGAGTAACAATAAAACAAATTACACATCCGGTAATTAACACATTACAACTCTCTCAGTTCATAAAACCCTACTGAATGATTATTTCAGAAATAGTCATTCAATAGGATTTTTCGAAGAGAGTTAGTTGTATTACCGATTCTAATGATTATAATTCTGTAAAGCCATATTTGTTACGGCCGCGAATCATATTTAGATCAACATACAACCTGTTACTTTTTTTTTTTTTTTGGGTGGTAAATTATCAAATAACTTCTCCAGCTCTGGGCGGAGCGGGAGGGCGTGTCAGACTTTTACTGACTAAAACCCACCCGTGTTCCTTCTGTTGCCTGTGTGCCAGGGCCACGATATCCCTTTCGGACAAACTCGCAACCCTGGCAGGATACAACCTGTTACTGACCTGCACATTGCAAAAACTTAATAAAATTTCAATTTCGCGGGCTACCTTAGCCCATCCCCCTTATGGAGATTCCTTCAACGTAGCCCGCGAAATTCAAAATTTATTTGCGAAAACGTAAGGAATTTAAGGGATTTATGAATAGAAGGGCGGGCAGAAGAAAGAGAGAGTCAAGTACTTCCACATGCGAAAAAAGAAAGCGCAACAATGCGCTGGAACTAGAATAAAAGACGCTAGCACGCACGTTGTATGTGTATTTAAATAAATAAATAAACGTAAGAGCGCCAAACCAAATAAAAATTTCTTAAAAATAAATTAAGCTGTGTATCAATTAAAAAAATATATTCAGCCAGAGTTTTCAGTTACTTAATACGCACATTTTGAATGCAATTAAATTACTTAGGATTTTAAAATTACAGCAAAAAATATAAACAGTAGAGGTCTATTCGGAATTAAATTCTATCGAGGTTTAACCCAATTACGTTTTCCTTCAGTCAGAGTATTCAAATAGGCAATAAACTTTTATCCAAAAATTAAATCCATGCATGCTGTAATAGTGAAATAAATGGTTACAAAAAGCCCCCAATTTATTTTGGTATCGCCTTAAATGGTCATTAATTATCAACTTAATGAGGTAATCAACCTAGGTTCAACCTAATCATTAGGTTGATAATTAATGACCATTTAAGGCGATACCAAAATAAATTGGGGGCTTTTTCGTAACCATTTATTTCACTGTTTCAGCATGCATGGATTTAATTTTGACCTAATCTTGCAATTCTTTAGCCACTCTTCCATCGTTTCTTACCTCGTTATGTGTTACCAATCAGACAATTTACATAGACACAATATTGCTCAGTCAACAACGTGTCCATGCATATGTAAGGGTTATGAACCACTGGCCAGTGTTTCATAAATTTGAATTGCGGAGCAATGTGCAGTGGACGGCTGACATAAATAGCAATGTATGGAGCCGTTAGCATTGTGGGAATGTAGCGGCTTTCTGTTTCGTTTAGGATGGGAATGTAAGGTCTAAAATAAATAATGTAAATTGTTGACAGGGATCATTATCAATCAATCAAATCAGCCTATAGCAGTCCACTGCTGGACATAGGCCTGTCCACAACACCTCCTCCGCCTTCCGCATCCAGTCTGTCCCAGCCACCTTTTTAAGGTCGTCGGTCATTTTAAGGGATCATTAATGAGTAGGAAATTACCAACGACGTAGAAGTTTAATAACAACAACAGTGTTTATTTTGATACTGCTACGAAGAACAATAGTTAATTTAGATAAAAATAATGTATTGTAAAATGTATAATATGTAGAACGTGGGGATCTAGGTTTGATTTCACGATCGGGCAATGAGTTTCGGGTTTTCCCATCACGAATTTCTTTGTAACAACTCTGATGGAGTCTGAATTTATTCCCGGTTATACGGTTAATGGCTCGACGTCCCTATCTTTAACATGCGCTTTAAGGCTCGTGCAGACTGGCGCGAAATCGCGGGCGCTACACTTTCCGTGAAGTTTTCATAGAAATTGTGCTACTAGTGCGCGTCGCGCTGTCGCGTCATGCTTGTCTGCAGGAGCCTTTAAACATAACACTACGAAAGTAGGTACTTACTAAAATATAAACCCCCGCCTACCCATTCGGTGCACACAGGCGTGATATACGTTGTTTTGTTTGCTTAGGTATGTCGTTATAATTATGTCCAACTAAACATTTTCTAATAATAAAATAATACAGAAACAACGACACACTTTTTCCAATTTTAAATAAATACTGCTGCCCTTTCCATATTTAAAAATAACTTACGTTACAATAGTTCCATATTCAAGTCCGTCGGCTGTCCCCGGAGAGCTGCGCTTTGGTGTCACGCGCGACCGTCAATCAGCGGCGATTGTTTGAATATGGAGCGCGGAATATTCTTCCGATGTTTCATGTTTAATTGCACGTTGTGACTAACGATGGACGGACGGACGTGATGTGCTTCGCGATTTATTGTAATTATAATGTCTTTGTTTGATAAACG
The DNA here is from genome assembly GCA_963921375.1 of Tiliacea citrago. Taxonomy (NCBI): domain Eukaryota; kingdom Metazoa; phylum Arthropoda; class Insecta; order Lepidoptera; family Noctuidae; genus Tiliacea; species Tiliacea citrago. The sequence goes on from OY992793.1 coordinate 3,764,802, forward strand.
ATGTCATTAATGAAGATTTTGCTTTGACGGGTATGGTGGGATAGGTAACGATTATGGGGAAGACGTCTGCCAGACTTGTTTTTGGCCTCAAAACAGAGACTCATTCACAATAGTCGATCTATGAGACCGCTAGCTCATATCAATGACAAGTACAGTCGTGTTACAGTTGTTTTGTTTCTGATAGCAGCAACCTAACAGCAACCATGGGGTCTACTCCGAACATAAAACTGAAGTATCAGCCGAATGTTCAGCCGTTTCTTGACTACGGCAAACTACGGCAAAATAATAAAAAACGACAGTCAAAGACATAAGCCTAAGTCAAAAATGTGACTTGAAGTCGGATAAGGACTCAAAGTCAAAAAAGGAAACTTTGGAAGTTATAAAACGGCCGAACATTCGGCCGACACTTCGGATTATCGCTTCGGAGTAGACCCCCTGATTGTAACTAGAATGAAATGAAATGAAATCGTTTATTCTGTAAATAGGATATCGGAATAACTTGTACACGTCATATTAAAAAATAAGCTAGATGTAGTCGACATTTTCTATCTGACTACTCTGAGAAGAAATGGCGAAACAAACTCAATAATAAAGATCACAGTGATTTTGATAGACTTGTCAGCAGCAGCAACTCAAGTAATGATTTTGACAGTGATCCATTAAAGGAGGCGAAATAACTATGACAGGACTGTTAATTCAACTTCTTATGGGGTCGTACACAACACTGGCAATTTTTTTTCATTGGTTGTGAGAAAGGGAAAAGAATTTAAACAAAATTATTTGTGATATGAAAAGTAAAGTTCTTTGTTTTGCATGTGGCTGAAAGGGATTTTTCAAATAAATTTAGTATTCATGGAAAATCACTAATATTCACAAAAAGTTTTCCAAAAAATGACGCGTTTGACTTTTTACAAGAAAACTACATTTGATTTTAAACATTAAAATTATCATCAACATCATGGTCTACTTGCCAACCAATGAAAGATGCAACTGATATTAAGCGTTCTCTATCTCAATTCACGACCGAGGTATTTAATAACAGTGGAACAGGTATTTGGTGCGGGCGAATATTCAAGGAACGTTTGAATTGCAAACTGTTTCGGGCGGCCAACGGTTGACGGGGAGGCTGCCAGCCAGCGGCGACGTAGTGCAGCGACGTAGTCCATGAGAAATAGCGGAGAAATAACTAAAATATTAGACTTTTCTTGTAGAAAAACGCTTTGTAAAAGGACTCTAAGCCTTTTTTGTGTCCAAAAAGATTTGTTGGAGAAATTTCAAGCATATAAGACACATCACGGTGTTGCTGTAAGTATTTTTTAGCAGCCAGGAAGCGAAATAACAAAAAAAAGAGATGTAAGAATAGTATTTTAAATTAGGGAGGAGGAGTTACGGCAGTAACAGAATAAAACCTTAACTATTTACTTTTAATGACTGCAAGTTATCGCATTTTCAGAATGTACGACATGCCTTAATCAGTGAACTTAAATTCCGTTCTTAGCTGATACTAATGAAGATACACTAACAACAAACATGACTCCCAATGCACTGTACTGTCATCCTATTCCAAATAATAATTAATAACGAACTGGCGACGACGTTAACTTGGACCAAAGCAAAATTGTAATGCGTTTGGCGCTGGCACGAACTTCGTTTGAAATACATTATATAATTAATTATACACATATGGTAATTTGTACGAAATTTGTGTATTGTGCAAAAGTTGGCTATTTATTTTCCAGATTTTCATAACAGTCTGCTGTACTTAATAACTTATAGGATTTGTAGAAATTGGTTCGAGGGGCTTTTCAGTGTTTCTGTCACATGCTCGATTAAGTTTCATTTTGATATATTGGTTAACATTTTCGTTTAGTAATTTAATCTTTTACCACATCCTACAATATTTACTCAGGTTTTCCTGCAGTTTTGTTCCTTGGTTATGTTTTTTATCGCTCCCTGATCCAAAAATTGGCACTACATTACATTTCTCATTCTAATCTTTTGTTCTTAAATCAGTAGTTTGCTCAAAACACTTGCAAAAATCTTCAAAACACTGTCACATCAATTTTATCACAATATTTATTTTAAACATTCTATTTATGTAAAAAACATTGGCTTAAAAGTGCCTTTGATCGCTAGAGCGACAGTCACCATGCATTATGGGGTACTACGCGACTGAACGCACTGGTACCCAAGAGACTCCGGGAATAAGGTTCAAAAACTTGCAACATTTTGGTCAATACTCCGCCATGTTGAATCCGTTCGTCTATTTTCGTAAGCAGTCGGACCCAAGTTCGGTAAACAGTGATTTCTGTTCTGACTAGTGTTTCAAATAAAATGATATAATGCTTGGATAGACAAGCAAATAGGCTCTTGATAACACTCTCGTCTTGTCTATGAGCTAATATTAACTTTTATTTTTGTCCATATACAGGGTGGAATTTTGTAATGCCACCTGGAGGGAAAGTACTCTTAATACTGCAGATAGAAAATTTTACTCACAGGAAACATTTCTTTATTTTTGAATAGAAAGCAAACTGAATTCAAAAAATTTCGAAAATTCTCTTCTCCCACACCCGGGAATCGAACCGGCTAAAATCTGAAAAAATTATACCCTGTACTTTTATTGAATCGATCGTTAGGGTCAATTATAAGGATGAAATCTCTCTAACAAACATGATAAATTAAATGAAAAGAAAACCAGGAAATCTGAAGTTACAAATTCAATGAGTCAAGTTAAAGCTCTTTAACTAACATCCATCTTTTGTAATGCAGACTCCTTTGCGACATACTCGTAGCTGCGTGTATGAGGTAATTTAAATATGGAATGTTAGATTAAAATTTGGAAATTAGATTGTCATAGTTGTTATTCACACTTGATTGTTTTTACAACTCATTTCACATTTTGTCTCACGGTGAAAAGGGCTTATCAAGAACAGTTTGATTTAATGGAAGCTCATTTTTTAAATAACAAAAACGTGAATCTAGCTCTGCGGTGGTATGGAGAGAGATATCAAGACCAACAGACAACAACTCGGTTCGTATTGAAAAGAATGGTAGAAAATTTAAAGAATACGGGTGGTTTCAAGACGGCAAACTATTCAGCAAAACTATTTCGATTTTGAACTAGATGTTTTAACATACTTTGAATCATTTCCAAAGGCTTCAAGTAGAGATGCTGCCGATGAATTAGGAACAACCCACACTTGCGTACTTAAAGTGCTGAAAAAGTATAAGTATAAATGCTATCGTGAAGGTCGGTTGGTGCAAAAATTGCATATTGGGGATCGTGACAGACAATTACAATTTTGTGAAAACATGCTTGGAGAAATTGACCGAAACCCTAATTTTTTGAGTAACATTGTATGATCTGACGAAACCAACTTCAGCAATAATGGCATGTACAATCGCCGCAATAACCATTATTGGTCTCGAGTGAATCCTGTTCGTGTTCATGAAACTAACAATCAAGTAAGATTTTCTTTCAACGTTTGGTGCGGAATTATGAGAAATAATGTAGTGTTAGTCCACGTGTACGAAGGTCATTTAAACACTGTCAAGTATATTGAAATACTGGATCTCTTAAGAAACGAGTTAAATGGTTTCCCCGAGGAAGAGCGAAACCAAATAATTCTACAGCAAGATGGTGCTCCAGCACATAACAGCAGAATCACTACTGCCTACATTAATAACCATTTTAATACCTGGATTGGTACAAACGGCACAATTAGATGGCCTGCGAGATCGCCAGATCTCACCCCATTAGATTTTTTTTGTGGGGATATGTAAAAAATCAAATTTACATGAAATCTTATGCGAATGACAACGAGTTGAGAGTTGAAGTTCAGAATACGATTTATAATATTTACCACAACACTTTATTAAAGGTTACTAGAAATTAATTCGTTAAAATAATAAATTTGTGTATCCAAGAGAATGGAGCCCATTTCGAGCAACTAATTAGTTAGTTTACCATTTTTTGTAAATAATTAAATTAATTTAAGATTTCCTGGTTTTCCTTTCATTTAATTTATCATGTTTGTTAGAGAGATTTCATCCTTATAATTGACCCTAACGATCGATGCAATAAAAGTACATTGTATAATTTTTTCAGATTTTAGCCGGTTCGATTCCCGGGTGTGGGAGAAGAGAATTTTCGAAAATCTTTGAATGCAGTTTGCTTTCTATTCAAAAATAAAGGAATGTTTCCTTTGAGTAAAATTTTCTATCTGCAGTATTAAGAGTACTTTCCCTCCAGGTGGCATTACAAAATTCCACCCTGTATATTGGTACTAAGTAGTTTCTTCAAATATAAAATCTACGTAATGTAAAAAACCGGCCAAGTGCGAGTCGGGCTTGCGCACGAAGGGTTCCGTACCATTGTCTATAAAAATGGCAAAAATATCACGTTTGTTGTATGGGAGCCAATTTAATTATTTATTTTTAAAGTGAATATATAACTAAATATTCTGTGAATATTTCAATCGTCTACCTGTTGCCATTATCAATATCGAGCAAAAACGAGCAAAAAAAATCACGTTTATTGTATGGCAGCCCCCTTAAATATTTATTTTATTCTGTTTTTTAGTATTTTTTATTATAGCGGCAACAGAAATACATCATTTGTGAAAATTTCAACTGTCTAACTATCATGGTTCATGAGATACAGCCTGGTGACAGACGGACAGACAGACAGACGGCGGAGCCTTAGTAATAGGGTTCCCATTTTACCCTTTGGGTACGGATACCTAAAAACTGTATGAAGTAAGAAAGAAAGAAAGAAAGAATGAAAAATAATTTTATTTGTCACAGAAACACGTGCAAGATATATGAAAACATAAACTGGTAAAACAAATAGTCGGCAGCTGCACGTCATGACTGTGACAAGAAGGCTTGCACTCAGCATGATGCTGTGCTATGGGACCCACAGCACAGCGCTGATTTTCAGTGGTCACCCGAAAAATACGCACGGAACCCAAGTCAGGTTTAATGAGTTGTACATAATAAAGTCAACTATTACGAGTCTATAAAGGCGTTAATTCACGCATTCACGTTGAAATATTATCTTGTTTATTCTGGTCAAGCATCCATAGCTCTTGAGCATATACTACTAGTATAAGAACACTTATTTACTCATACAATAAGGCAAATAAGAATAAAGCCAAGTATTCACCCTAAGGTATGGTGGGTGCGTAATTTCGGACCTAATCATTATGAATAGAGCACCCAACGCGGAATGCTACCTAATATCGGTGGCGGACTCTTAACTACACCAGGTATGGTATTGAATGAAATACACCCGGACACCTGAATTGAGGCACCCTGCATTATTTTATTATTTTGTTTAAAGGTCTCTATCTTTTTAAATAATGGTAGGAAAAAAAAGTGAAATCACGTTCAAATTTGAAATCGAAATACTTAAAAAAAAACTGTTTAAATTGCAATAAGTCGTCTTTTTACGTTTTTCAGGGGATCAATAATAGATAACTTGTGTACCTCCAAGAGCATTTCAGACGGCCGCGGCATTCCTGGGGTTCGGCACGGAATTAATTAATGCCACTAGGACGTGTTGTGGAATGTTCTCCCATGCTTCCAAGATGACAGCTTTCAGCTCCTGCAAAGTTTCTGCAGCTGGTTCGTTAATTCGATCACGCCTCTTAAGCTCATCCTATAAGTGCTCTTTTGGATTCATATTAGGGCTTCTTGCTGGTCATTCCATTACTGAGACACTAACGTTAGCATGTATTCTCGAACAACTCTTGCATTGTGCGCCCTCGCATTATTATGCAGAAAAATGAAATCCTGGACCAAAACCTCAGCATATGGGATCACATGAGCCTCTAGGCATTGGTCGCTATTTAGTTAGTGGTGGCAACCAAGGTCCCGTCACAACCTCAAGGCCAGTTTTTCTTTTCTGACTGTCCATTACCCATCGCCATAAATTAACATTTCTTCAATGCAACATTGCTGAAAATGTTCCCCCTGTCTTCGGTAAACTTTCCTACGTCCATCATTATCATACAGCATATTCTTATTTTCATCCGTAAAAAGAACCTGGCTCCATTGACGTTGAGTCCAATGAAAATGTTCGCGTGCAACTGTAGGCACGCCATTCTGTAAGCTCGTGTCAGTTTGGAACCATTAACTGGCTTATGAGGTTTCAGGCCACGTTCTTCGAGTCTCCTTTTAACAGTTCGAGCGAAAACAGTCAGTCCATGAAAGTCTTGAAGCTGTTCTAGACCTGTACTAAGGTCAGGTGAAGATTACACAGGCTGGTGGTATGGTGGTAAAGATAAACCGATCTTGACGTACTGTAGTGATCCGGTTTAGTGGTCCTCCTTGACGACGTACGAAGCCGTCAGTCTCCAGGTATCGATGGGAACATGATGTTGTACACTTACCCCGTCCCTCGAGGCCGTCAAGAGGGGGCAGGGTTGCGTGGCAGCACGGTTCGGGGTCATTGTCGTAGCAGGAGTTTACTTCTCCCCGAACCGAACTCTCGCCGAATTCCACAACTCCCTTGCAGAGTTGAGAGTCGTCGTCGTCGGGTTCCATCCCCTCCCTGTGTTCGTCCTTGGGGATTTCAATGCCAAGAACGTGGCTTGGGGTTCCCGGTATACGGACACACGGGGCAGGATGGTGGAGGACTGGGCTCTGGAAACAGGCCTGGTCGTCCTAAACCGGGGTTCTGTCCCCACGTGTGTGCGGATGCGGGGTGAATCAGTGGTGGACATCTCGTTCGCCAGCCCCGCTCTGTCGCCGCGTGTGTTCGACTGGCGCGTCATGGAGGGGGTGGAGACGTATTCCGATCACCGATACATCCGGTTTAACGTCTCCGCCCAGACCTCAGGCGCGCTGTTCCGACGGGCCCCAAGTGGTCCGCGCTGAAGCAGTTGGACCGGGAGCTCCTCCTGGAAGCCTCGATCATACAGGCCTCCATCACCAGACAGGCCTGCCGACATCAACGACGAGGTGGAGTGGTTCCGGGAGGCCATTTCCGAAATATGTGACGTGGCAATGCCCTGGGTCCAGCCCGGACGTGCTCGGCGCCAGGTGTGCTGGTGGTTGCGTGAGCTGACCGCTTTACGCGAGGCGTGCGTTGCTGCGTGCCACCAGTACTTCAGGCACCGCAGGCTTTGTATCCGCCCTCCGGATACGGAAGCCATTCAGGCGGAGCTATACGAGGGGTACAGAGCGGCGAAGACTGCCCTCCGAGGGGAGATCCAGCGGGCCAGAGGACTGGCCCGCGAGGAGAGGCTGGAGACTCTCAACAGAGACCCGTGGGGACGCCCCTACAAATGGGTGCGAGATAAACTCAACCATGGGCTCCCCCGCTGACGCAGAGTCTCCGGCCCCAGCTCGTGGAGGACGTGGTGAGCGCTCTGTTCCCTTCGCGAGGGGAACATACTCCCCCGCCCATGGCTTCACCTCCTGCGGTGCCAGATGCGGACCACACCGACGACGACGATGCTCCAGAGGTGACCGAAGTAGATCTGAGAGTGGCGGTACATAGGCTGAATGCCAAGAATACCGCCCCAGGACCCGAAGGCTTGCCTGGAAAAGCCTGGGTTCTGACCTTAGAGGCTCTCGGGCCTCGACTAAGGGGGCTCCTAAGCGCATGCTTGGAGAGGGGCCAGTTCCCACTTCGTTGGAAGACGGGGAAACTGGTCCTCATAAAGAAGCTAGGGCGCCCGGTGGACTCTCCGTCCGCTTATCGGCCCATTGTTGTGCTGCTCGACGAGGTGGGCAAGCTCTTTGAAAGAGTAATTGCAGACCGCCTTGTCGGGCGGCTGGTGCGGGTGGGGCCGGATTTGGCGGAGAGCCAGTTTGGTTTCCGCAAGGGGCGCTCTACGGTGGATGCCATCATGCGCGTTCGAGCCCTCACGACGGGGATGCTGTTGCTCGGGGTGGGGTTGTCTTGGCGGTGTCTCTTGACATCGCCAATGCCTTTAATACCCTGCCCTGGAGTTGCATTGGGGAGGCACTTTGGTATCACCGGATGCCGACCTACCTCTGTCCCGTGGTCGAGGCCTATTTGACGGACAGGGCCGTCATCTACCCCGGTCACCAAGGAGAGTGGAACCGGCGAGAGATGTCGTGCGGTGTCCCACAGCGATCGGTTTTGGGGCAGCATCTGTGGGACATCGGGTACGACTGGGTGCTGCGCGCCGATCTCCCTAGTGGCGTCAGTGTAGTCTGCTACGCTGACGACACGCTGGTCCTGGCACAAGGGAGTTCACATCAGGCGGCGGCCGAAATGGCGGCACGTGGGATTGCGACAATCGTCGATAGGATCCGGCAATTGGGACTCGAGGTGGTATTGCACAAGTCCGAGGTCATGTGTTTTTATGGTCCTCGGAACGCGCCACTGTCGGGATCCCAGATAATGGCGGGAGGGGTTCACATCGGCGTCGAGTCGACGATGAAGTACCTGGGACTCGTCCTCGACAGCCGGTGGAACTTCGTCGAGCACTTCCGACGTTTGGCTCCCAGACTGGAGCGGGCCGGGGCTGCCTTGAAGCGGCTCCTGCCCAATCTGGGGGGTCCAAACGCCTCCTGCCGGAGGCTCTACGCGGGGATCGTGCGGTCCATGGCCCTTTACGGGGCACCGGTGTGGGCGCGTTCTCTGAGGCTGCGACCAGCCCAGCGGTTGAACGCGTCCCAAAGGGTCATGGCCATCAGGCTGGTACGGGGTTACCGCACGGTCTCCCGTGAGGCAGCGAGCCTCCTTGCCAGAGAGTGCGATTGTCGCAACCCAGCGCTGGGCACGCCACTATTGCGGCGATAAGTCCCCTCTTTGAGGAGTGCCTGGAGAGGCGCCACGACGTCCCCACCCTCCGCCTGACGCAGGTCCTCACCGGACACGGATGTTTCGGGGGGTTCCTGTTCAGGATAAAGCGGGAAGAAACGCCCGGGTGTCACCACTGTGTGGATCGCCCGGAGGACACGGTGGAGCATACGGTGGAGGTCTGCCCTGGTTGGGCGGAGCACCGCCGTGTCCTCGCGGAGGCGATCGGCGCCGGCGATCTCTTGCGTCCGGCCCTGGTTCAGGCCATGGTTCGGAGCGAGAGTGCATGGGAGGCTGTCACCTCCTTATGCGAAGCAGCCTAAGGAGTTCGCTGCTCGGAACGCGTGAGGGAGAGGCAGGGTTCGCGCCCTCACGCCCCTAGTTGCCGCAGGAGACGCCCTGGGCGTCGGGAGTCGTAAGCCAGCACAAATTGATGGGGTCCATTAGGGCCAATGCCTGCCAGGGTTGCGAGTTTGTCAGAAAGGGTAATCGTGGCCCTGTCACACAGGCAAATGAAGGAACACGGGTGGGTTTTAGTCAGTAAAAGTCTGACACGCCCTCCCGCTTCGCCCAGAGCGGGAGAAGTTATTTCATAATTTCCCACCCAAAAAAAAAAAAAATAAGATTACCGAAATTATGGCCAGTATGTCAGCTTCAACACTGCATAAAATCCTTTTCCTTGACTAATAATTATTTTGATGTTTCAGGCCTATAAACATAAAAATACACGGTGGCTCGATTTAGGAGTCCAGGAGTGTATAGCTAACGCATTTCTAGTTGATAAATATCACGGTTTTATCAGATGATTATTTAAAGACTTTTTGGAATGAGTCAAAGGTTAGTGCATGTTTTTTTTTGTCTATACGCTCTCCTGAAATAATGAGATTAGAGAAAGAATGCTGGGCCGTAAAGAAGACAGCTGAAAGAGAGCATGCTGGGTAGATGAGAATGTTAAGATGGATGTGTGGAGTGACGAACATTGATAAAGTAAGAAATGAGTAATTTGAAAGTAAGGAGAAGTTTGAAAGTGGCGACAGTGAGCGAAAAGATGAAAGGAAATCGTTTAGCTTGGTGATGAGGAGGGAGGAAACGCATGTGACTAAAAGAGTGATGAATATAAATGTCGATGGATGGTGGGGGAGAGAAAGGCCAACGAAAAGATGGATGGTTTTTGTGAGGAATGATTTGAAAGAGAAGGTACAAGGGAGAATGGAAGAAACGCGTTGCGCCGACCTCAAGTAACATGGGACATGGCAGGAAGATGATAAGAGAAAAATAGAATGACTGTACTGAGGATTCACTTAGTCCTGTCCAGTCGAGGGATTCCTCAGCTGAAATACCCCCTAAGTGACAGTGGTAGTCCACCTTCAAGGGTCTTTCAGGACTCTGCCTTTAGCACCTCATCTAGCCCTGGTGGATACCTACTTAAAAGAGTATGTATAGAAATAATTTTATATGGGTTCTCATTCGTTGTAAAATCTGCCGGTTATTTTGCCACATCAAATACTGTTTATCTATTTATTTAGCCCGTAATGTCCTACAGCAGGGAGAGGCCTCCTTTCCCCTTTCCACACACATCCGTCCACTGCCATTACGGGCCAATCCTTTCAGTAGGAGTCTAGTTCGTCCCCCCATCTTCGTCTTGGTCTTCTGCAATGTCACCTAGCATTTAATGGGACTCAATCAGTGGTACTTTACGTGTACTTTACTGTACGTACGGGACTAAAAGAGTGATGAATATAAATGTCGATGGATGGTGGGGGAGAGGAAGGCCAACGAAAAGATGGATGGTTTTTGTGAGGAATGATTTGAAAGATAAGGTACAAGGGAGAATGGAAGATACGCGTTGCGCCGACCTCAAGTAACATGGGACATGGCAGGAAGATGATGAGAGAAAAATAGAATGACTGTACTGAGGATTCACTTAGTCCTGTCCAGTCGAGGGATTCCTCAGCTGAAATACCCCCTAAGTGACAGTGGTAGTCTACCTTCAAGGGTCTTTCAGGACTCTGCCTTTAGCACCTCATCTAGCCCTGGTGGATACCTACTTAAAAGAGTATGTATAGAAATAATTTTATTTGGGTTCTCATTCGTTGTAAAATCTGCCGGTTATTTTGCCACATCAAATACTGTTTATCTATTTATTTAGCCCGTAATGTCCTACAGCAGGGAGAGGCCTCCTTTCCCCTTTCCACACACATCCGTCCACTGCCATTACGGGCCAATCCTTTCAGTAGAAGTCAAGTTCGTCCCCCCATCTTCGTCTTGGTCTTCTGCAATGTCACCTAGCATTTAATGGGACTCAATCAGTGGTACTTTTAGCGCACGACTCTTCTTTTTATGGAGATGTATTATTTCTGCACAGTTATTTATAAGTTTTCTATGATAATGTCCGTTGACATTAGCATACCAACCGCGACTACCCTTCGACAAATAAATTTTGAAACAGTTGACCATTGAAATTCATTGACGCGTGAAATGAGTTTGGTTCTGGCGGTTATAATAAAGATACATAATAGAAGTACCTAGACGTGTTCTGATTATGATGGGTTGCCCTTACATACTATGAGTACCTACCTACTGTAATATTAACGAATCCGCTTATGAACAAGAATAGAACAGGGCCATCCTTTGACCTGTGGGTATCGCAAAATACAGCTAATAAAGGTACCTTACAGCTATAATAAGCTCATAAAACAGCTCCCAAAACGTAAGTTGAAATTTGGTACACATACGAACTTCTGTAACCCAAAACACGGACATGTTACGTAAATAAATGAATTTTGAATATGGGGTTCACTTTTGGGGGCAAATTAGAAAAAAAAAAGTTTTGCTGACTGTACCGTGTGTCATATCAAATGAGTCATATTGTAAGGATTTCATATATATTTTTTTATAATTATATAATAAATACTTTTAAAATTATTTAAGAAAATAGCTGAAAATTGACCCCAGGGGGGGGCCCTTATCTCCGAAACTTCTGTGACCCAAAAACGGACGTGTTACGAAAATAAATGAAAAATTCATTTTTTGAATAATCCCGTTTTGAATAAGGGGGCTCTTTTGGGGGTTGATAGTTTATGCAAACTGTACCGTGTGACATATCAAAGGAAAGGGCTTGTTGTAAAGGTTCAAGTTTTTTTAAAAATAATTTTAAAATGATTGAGATGAGAAAATTTACATTTTTTTTTTTTATACTTTGAGCGCACAAAGAAGCTCTCATGTAACATTCAAGAACTCGTAGAGAATTTAGTTCTCTAGTCTTGAAGTCCTGTTGTAATGAGTCGAGTCTTGTAATTCATCATCAGAGTCCGTATATAGCCCCTATATAGGACTCGAAGACTCGAGTTCTTTGCAACACTAGCTCGAGCGACGCTTTTTAAACACCGACCAAACGCCATGTTTATTTCTTCAAAATGTTGCGACGAGATTGCGCGGCGTGGCGCCACTGTGTAGCCTTCTTGTTCACACGCGAACGAAAAGGCGTGTGCAGGAATGGGATAGGAGATTGGAAGTTACAAACCAACTTTACCTATCAATTCATTTGCCAACATAAAAAGAAGGGGAATGACTATACAAGTACTATCATTCTAATCGAATCAGCGCAACCACCATCTATTTCACAGGGAATCATTAAAATGGCGTAAGAAATTAAACCTTACAAACATGTCCTTGCTTCTTACTCTTGTCAAAAAATCTTACTAGTATTTTTAGTTCTATTGCACTTAAAATTAAGTTCTTAAATCTTTAATCTGGGCTCAACAATGTACTTACATCGAACTCAAAAAAGAATAAAGATAAAAGACAGGGGATTTCAAAAGATATTTCACGAAAAATTCGCTAAGTTTGAACTGGTTAAAACCGGTTGGATCTGGCACGTGCCGGTGTGAACTAGTTACGGATTATTGCCGCGTACGATGTAGGGCGTTTATACGGCTGCGCTTTTCTTACAAACTGAAACTTCTTCCTGGAGCTTTTACTTTTAAAACTTATTGCTTTGTTTACCGTTTTTGTATGAGAGCTTGAGAAAAACAACGAAATAAGGACCTGTCGTTGATAAACATGTACATTTTAACATGATTTTATGTCAGTTACTATAAATAGGTTAATCTGAAGAGTGAAACCATATTTTTTTCTCAGTTTTTGCTATACCTACGCCTGTATACTTCGCAGTATACGGAATTGTAACTGAAGGATACTGGTGCCACTAGATGCGCCATAGCTGCAATATATAGAAGCTATGGGAAACCTCATTCACTATACTTGTCGTGCATATTAGCACCAGCCGTGCTAGCAAAGGATGAGTGTTAGGTAATGCATTTACAACTCGGCCAGAACAAGTTCGTAGTTAGTGTAATAAACGGATTTCAAATGTAATACTTACTCCTTTGTGTGCCAGCCTTTTGTTTAGCTAGTTACCTAATATATTGTGAGGTTTATTTACTCTGTTTGGCCCCCATACTTCGTCCCTACCAAATTGAAAGTTGGTCCAGCGTTTGTTTGAGCAATTGAACTAGTTTACGGACTTGTTTACCGCTCGCAAACGTTTTTCAAAACCTTGTCGAGCGTATTGTCTCGAAGTTTTTGGTCTGACACGGTGGAAAATTGTTTTGATTATTTTTGGTGCACAATATTTTTGATAAATAATCTTTTGTGTTTGGCGATTCAGTGGTGCAGAGTAGTCCGCCGAAAGTCAAGTAATATTATAAAAAACCGGCCAAGTGCGTTTCGGACCATGCACAAAGAAGGGTTCCGTAGTTGGGATGATTTATCCGAAGAAGAAACTTAACATTGTAGTTGAAATACATATATGTTCCCAAAAACATTCCAACTGCAAATGTAAGTTTGTACGCACAATAATGAGTAATTTACCATGTTATTTTAAGACCATAGATTTCTTATAGGTTTTCCTGGTATCTATACGTAACGAACTATTTTCTGTATTTTTTTTCTTAATTTTAGGCTCAGTAATTTCGGAGATAAAGGGGGAGAATGGTCAATTTTCATCTATTTTCTTAAATAATTTTAACAGTATTTATTTTAAAATGAAAAAAAAAATAACTGAAATCCTTACAATAAGCCCTTTCATTTGATATGTCACAATATGAGACACTTTGCAAACTTAAAAAAAAAACTAATTTGTCCCCAAAAGTGACCCCCATTTTCAAAATTCATTTATTTATGTTACACGTCCGTGTTTGGGTCACAGAAGTTCATATATGTACCAAATTTCAACTTAATCGGTCCAGTAGATTCGAAAACAAAAACAAATCGGCTGTGACAGACGAACAGACAGCCACACGAATGATTCTAAGGGTTCCGTTTTTTCCTTTTTTGGTACGGAACTCTAAAAAGGTCTTAAATAGTTTATTAGAAATGAAATTAGCCACGAGGAAAATCTAGAGATAGAAAAGCGAATATAAACGCCTCTACTTTTTCGCATAGTCGCATTAGATTCCCGATAATCCAGAATTTTAATCCGAGTCCCTAGCTTTCCTGTCAGCTTCGTCATTTATTTATTGTTTAATAGGTACCTACTAGCTCTATTCCTAGTCTTCAATGTTTATTTCCATGACTCGGCACAAGATAATTGTTCTTTAATAGTTAGTTCATAAATGTAGAATAGCTTCTTTCCTGATTATAGTACCTACTAGGTGACTTCTAATTAAGTCTAGACTGAATCATCAGTAAAATTTTCACGGATAGGTGGTTCCTAAAGTTAGTGCAACAAAATTAAAGAAATAGGAAAATTAGGAAACTCGTGACTTTTGTGTTTCAACTTGGGCGATGCCATAAAAGCTTTACGTTGTCAATTCTATTGTGTCTTCTGTTCAATACATTGCACGTCTATTATTCTCATCTCGAGTGATAGAGAGTTAATCTGTTTCACAAACTGGGTCAGCGGTATCATATTGCTGGGCCTGTCAAAATGTGATGGATCTGCTAACCGAAACCGTGCTATAGTAATCGTTCTACGCATATTTATCCAAAAGCACATTGTGCATCGAAAAACCATTACTTACGGCTGATAGAATCTATTTATACCTGTGATTTTGTAAGATTCTGTATTAGTAGATGCATGTATGCATGCTGTATTTGCAGCTTCAATGATCATTTGTTTGTCTCTGATAACAGTGATTTTGGTGTTCTGCGTTCAATATAAATTGCTATTATGATTACAGCTCACGGAGTCAACAGTACAGAAGGGTCATGTGCAAGATTGTTTAATGTATAATTTGTAAGGCTATTCTAACACGGGGTGACGGCAACTCATGCCAACTACTATGCAACTTAAGTTGAATCAATTTTAGTAATTTCATCATTCATGCAGACACCGTTCACCGTGCACACGTCTCACAGGATTGATATAATGGAGTCAAACGATGATAAAGAAATAATCTTTTATTTTTATTATAATTATGATTTATGATACACGATAATTCGCCAATTTTATGAAAAATTGCGTTTGGAACGACCAAGCTACCTGCAAGACGCGCCTGACTGGTTGCGTCGCCGTTGAGAACTAGTTTTTAACCGACTTCCAAAAAGGAGGAGGTTATATGTTCGGCTGTATGTTTTTTTTTTTTTTAATTTTTTTTTATGTATGTTCACCGATTACTCTGTCAATTGTGGACCGATTTTGAAAATTATTTTTCTGTTTGAAAGGGTATGCTCCCGAGGTGGTCCCATTGTCACCAAATCAGAATCTTATGAGGGGATCCTATGGAAATCGAGGGAAATCCTCAAATTTTATAGGCATACCTATAGCGATTTCAGTATTTTTTATAGTAACTCGAACATTTGCACTCGAAAAGCACCATTTGGTGAAGTGGAACTGATGATGAAGACCACAAATGGCCACCGGAACTACTTAATTATAAGTACTTCACCGCTGCGATTCGATTAGGCACTTTAATATGATTGCTGAGCAATTTATGCTCGTCAAAATGCATATGGTGAAGTCACCATCAGTTCTACTGGTTCTTACCAGGAGAACTCCTCAACAATTAACGCCCCTGCATCGCGAAAAGTAATATTTTGTAAAAGGTGATGAGAATTTGACATTAGGCTATTGTAAATTAGATAAATTACAAACTAACCCACTAAAAAGTGAAAAATAAAAAACTTTTTACAAAAAAAAAAACAACTGACTTCCAAAAAAAACACTACAAAGTGAAAAATAACTTTAATTTCGGAAGTCGGTGGCAAAAAACTAAAATACAGATCCAAAGACACCGACTTCCGAAATTAAAGTTATTTTTCACTTTGTAGTGTTTTTTTTGGAAGTCGGTTGTTTTTTTTTGTAAAAAGTTTTTTTTGACACGTTGCGTCGCGTGAGAACCGCCATAGAAATGTAATATATGTGCTAACGCAATTGGTTGCATCGGTGTTGAAAACTGGTTTTATTTTGGTCACCTCGTGTGAGAATGGCCTTAGAAGTCTTAACGATATCCTAATAGCTTAAACGGAATAGTCTGAAGTCACTGCAGTCACAAATTGCACGCATCAGCAATTTTCCACATTCATTATATCTCCATGTGTGCGTGACCTTGTATTGTTGTATTGAGTGCATCTCCTGTACTTACCAGTATTTGTACAAGCTATTATGGTGTTTGTAATGTAGCATAATGTGTAACAGTGTGTGTCTGTGTGTACAGGCGAGCGCGCGCTCGGTCGGCGCTCGAGGCGGGGCGCGGGTGTCCGCGCGGCCGGCGGCTCGCCCAGTTGACAGCATGCTCATCGCGTTCAATGACTCCACCAACCTCACTGACTTGGCGCTCGGCATCGATCTCCCCACCAGCCCCTACAGTCTCGCGCAGAAGATCATCATAGCCATCATAGCCAGCGTCCTATCGGTGCTCACCGTCGTCGGTAACTCCATGGTGATGATCAGCTTCAAGATCGACAAGCAACTGCAGACTATAAGCAACTACTTCTTGTTCTCCCTGGCTGTGGCG
The DNA here is from genome assembly GCA_963921375.1 of Tiliacea citrago. Classification (NCBI taxonomy): domain Eukaryota; kingdom Metazoa; phylum Arthropoda; class Insecta; order Lepidoptera; family Noctuidae; genus Tiliacea; species Tiliacea citrago. Next base: position 3,781,545 of record OY992793.1, read on the forward strand.
GATTTCGCCGTGGGCCTGATCTCGATGCCCCTGTACACCATGTTCACCATCTACGGGTACTGGCCGCTGGGGCCGCATGTGTGCGACACATGGCTCGCGCTGGACTATCTCGCATCAAACGCGTCAGTGCTCAACTTGCTCATCATAAGTTTCGATAGGTACTTCAGTGTGACGAGACCGTTAACGTATAGGGCTAAGAGGACTACACGAAGAGCCACGATGATGATAGGCGGGGCGTGGGGGTTCAGTTTGTTGTTGTGGCCGCCGTGGATATACGCGTGGCCGTACATCGACGGCGAGCGGAAAGTGCCGCCACACGAGTGCTTTATTCAGTTCATAGAAACTAACCAGTTCATTACGTTCGGGACAGCAATAGCGGCGTTTTATGTGCCAGTGACTGTCATGTGTATACTGTACTACAGGATATGGAGGGAAACGAAGAAACGGCAGAAAGATCTGCCGAATCTACAGGGAGGGAAGAAACACGACTCGTCGAAGAGATCAAATTCTAGGTGAGTTTTTAATACATATTCATAAAAGTAATTAAGAATTTCATCTAGATATGAGTCAAACAACGTACCTACTTAATGAAAGGCTGTATATGTATAAGTGTATTTTCGCCATATTACAATCTGTAGAATTTTCTTTTGCTGTGTTAATCAAAACAAAGAAGCTACCGTTACATACAGGCATACAGTAAAGTAGTTAATAAAAATCTATACTTCGTCTGATCCTATACGTGTCAAGTAAAACGTAAAGAGACGTTGCTCCCTTTGTGGCCATTCGAAACCTTTCTCAAAGAAATAGTATCCTGTGAAACATAATTATGAAAGTACGCAATATAGAAACATTCTAGCTTTATGGAAAGGTAATCGACGAATTCCAGGTAATTCATTAACACATCTATGGAGATGTGTTAATCAATTACTTGGCTGGAATTCGTTGATTTCTGGGCATAAATCAACGAATTCCAGGCAAGAAGTAATTACGAATAGTTTGCTTGTAATTATAATAGTGTATCTATTCTCTCTGCCTACGCTGATAGCATAAGTAAACGTTAGCTCTTTCAGCTCTTAAGTAAATAAACTCATTTGCAATAGTAATAGCTTTTGTTTGTACTGCATCTATACATTATTTATTTGACTTCGATGTCAAAAAGACGTATTCGTACAGTCGCCCAAACTGACTCGCACATCAGGTTATACCAAACTGTCAAATTTCTTCAAATGATTTTAAACCTGAAAAATGTTCTTGGTTAAGTTCAAAATCGAATGAGAAAATTTAGGATAATTTAGGTGACTTGATGTGCTTTGCTGGCGACTGTACATAGAAAATTCATGCAAATAACATTGTTTAAAGCTACGAATTCCTAGAAGAGCGGTTCCATCATATTATAAATGCCATCATGAAAATTTGTCTTGTTCACCAGTATTTGACATTAATAAGGTGTCAAAAAACATGCTGCATCCGGTTAGACTCGAAGCCGACTCCAACATAGTTGGGAAAAGGATAGGAAGATAAGATGAAGAAGGTCTCAAAAAACACTCTGGGACCACTTTGTAAACGAAAGCTTTACTGCCAACATTTGAGTTATTGCAGTTGTGTGCAGTTTTTTTTTCAAATAAGCTTGCTTCTCTTGTCGCATCGCAGACGTATTTACAGCCGGTAGTAGTAACTAATAATGGCCATTACTATAAAGGAATCATCATTGTCCTCCCTTTATCCCAATTGATTTGTGGTTGGCGCAACATGTCCCTTTCTTCCATACTTCTCTATTAATCGTCATCTCGGAAGTCACTCCCTCTCTAACCATAATTATCATCTTTCACACAGTCAATCCATCGTTTATTTGGTCCCTTCCCCTACTCAATACTTTCCTGGCGACATTTCCCTCATTCCTCCGCATCACATACTATTATTTTTTTTTGGTGGGAAATTATCAAATAACTTCTTCCGCTCTGGGCGGAGCGGGAGGGTGTGTCAGACTTTTACTGACTAAAACCCACCCGTGTTCCTTCAGATGCCTGCGTGCCCTGGCAGGCATTGACCCTTTTGGACCCCGTCAATTGGTGCTGACATCTCTTTGAGGCGTGCGTGGAACACAGCACGCCGTCGACCCGGGCCTGGTCCTTATTGGACGGCGAGCTACCCATCGCTTACAGTCCGCAAGCCCGCGCATCACATACCATAACTTTTTCCACACAACTTTTTAGTCACCGCACCGGTGTCACTTTCAGACTTCCTCTTATACTTATTTCTTATTCTTCTTTTCTTAGCATTCTCATCTCAGTACTTTATAGGAATGCGTTCCTAAATAGCGTGTAATTCGGTTGCATTTGTGCATAACTATCCGAGTTGGAACTTTGCCAGAAAAATGTATGGGCGTTGTCTATTAAATTGAGCCCTAATTCCATAATTGGCGAGCTGCCGGTATTTAAAAGTAATTCGTATGTTTATAATATATTTATTATAATATTTTAGAGATATGAGGAGGAACAGGGTGTAAAGTTCACTCATCCTCTATAGAAAAGAGAGGACCCTCCGACCTGATGGGTGTTGTGTCTGGTGGGCAACTACCCGACGATTGATTTCGGGATGTTGTATATATGCTAGTTGCGCAGTAAACTCTGCTTGCGCGATGCAGGATTTTGCGTGACATCAGTGTCATACGTAATTCACAATATACATAATACTAGTTTTTAGGGTTCCGTACCCAAAGGGTAAAACGGGAACCCTATTACTAAGGCTCCGCCGTTTGTCTGTCTGTCTGTCCGTCTGTCACCAGGCTCTATCTCATGAACCGTGATAGTTAGACAGTTGAAATTTTCACAGATGATGTATTTCTGTTGCCGCTATAGCAACAAATACTAAAAAACAAAATATTAACCTTACAGAAGTAAGGTTAATATTTAAATTGCTAATTGAATCCCACCTTCACAGGTTAACATTTAATTGCTAATTGAATCCCACCTTTTTCTTTAAAATTATCATTTTAAAAATTATTGAAAAACTACACAAAAAAGGTGGGATTCAATTATTAAATAAATTAAAAAAAAAACAGCGAGCCTTACAGTAGTCGCATATTATTATGATGTGTAGCATCTGACATGTCACCATAGTAATAAGTAACTGAGCGGCGACAGAAATTACCCCCTCTACTTACAATCAATATAGTGCTTACTAATTCCATAAGTACAGTAATTCCATGCTATTATAAAGTACCTACTAATTCCATGCTATTAAAGAGTACTTACTTATTCCATGCTCTAGCTATCACTTCCTATTACACACCTCAGTCCCTTTTCACGAAATCACTCCCACAGAAAGCGAGAGGAAAGAGCACATCAAAACTCGATTCCAATATTTACTTAAGATTCCATAATACCTCAGCGCCACCTCTCCACACTCGTTATCCCGCTCGCAACACTACTGCTCGCGATCACGTGAGCTAGCAAGACAGGGCGGCAGGCAGAAGGCTCCAAGGCGCCGATAGTTTTGGTAATGTCTTTTTACGGTGAAAATAATGGTAATACATTAAAAAAAAAGTAGCATCTGCTTTATTTTTATTAGTTCAGTTACTATGTAAAGTTTCATGATCTAATTTGAAGTATTTTTTCAATAATAGCGGTTGGAGTTAGCTTTGTAATTTTATGGAATCGTGTTTTAGTCAAACATTACTATATTACAGGAAATTGTCTTATGGGATTGTGATAAGTTTATATGGAAAACTTTAAGTAGTAGCCACGAAAAAAAACGTCTGGGTAGCTCAAGAGGCTCAACAGGCGATAAAAAAATCTGATTAAGGATAAACCATATAGATGATTGCTAAAAAAATATTGAATATCACTAAAAACGTGCAAAAAACACTGCCGTATTATGATAACTTTGGCGTAAATAAGCAGTCACCTAATTAATATTCTACATAAATAAAGACAACCAAGAACAGTGAACATGCTGAATGTTTCTGTTTTCCAAAACATAACTTCGTATCTACATTAATAATAAATTTATTTCAAAATTAATGCTGCAGTATTTTCAATATAACGTAGGATCATGCTAAACAATTTGAGGTATGACTCTAACATGATTGTTGTCAAAGACAAAAAGTCAAGCATAAGACCATTTTCAGGCACTTTCTGATTCGTAAGGGAGTCGGTTATAAAGAAAGTTAGTAAAAGTTTCACAGAAAGAAGTGGCAAATTCAATTTGTATTCATACTTTTATCAAGATAAGTAATAACATAAAATCTATGTTGTATGTTGGTGTACGTGAACACATCGAGTTGGGGACTTACTTATATGCATATTTTTTTTGCTGTTTTGATATTATTTCAGTTTTTTCTCGACTCTGGTATTATTTTGCATCTAATTTTCGAATATGAACACGTGAAAATATATTAAAACGACGACTTATAATATTCTTGTTTATCCAATTCTCAGCTGTACAAGAAAAATATCTAAACTAATTATAAGTATATTTAGCTTATAATGTTCCCACTGCTGGGACACAGGTGTCCTCTCTGTGGGAAAGAGTAGGCCGTAATCCACCACGCGGGCCCAGTGCGGGTTGGTGACTAAACAATAAAAAAAAATTGCCTAAAATTGTGTGTTTGTTTGAAGAGGTAATCTCTGAAAGTACTGATCCGATTTGCCGAGTGCCATAGGATGTTTAAGAGTGTTTTATAGTACAGATTGTCAACCAGTGCCACAAAAGATTATTTAGATTTGAATACAAAAACATTACCTTTTGATCAATTAAATATAGAGATCTTACTAGGAACTTGTTAAACCAGCTCACGAAAACATTATGTGCTTCCCCGCGTCATTCCAGCGCCAGCCGTCGTTGCATAACTCGACATAATTCCCCATAAGTTTAAATTGCACTATACCACGATGGATATTAATGGTTCTATGCCTGAAGTGATATAGATTCGTCCTGCACCTGTCCAAGTAACTGAAATGAACAGTTTTACCTTTAAAATCTTTCACTTGTAGGCCAATACAGAGAGGTTACTGTGGCCCTTTGGAAATAAGTATTTGTAGGGTAGGATTTCAGTTTAAAACCTCGGAAGTAGGGTATCGTATGCGTAGATATTGTAAGGATTAGGTTAAATTGGGAGGAAAACAAACACAAAATGGAGCACTACTTTGGAGCCCTTTTTCGATGGGTAACTGAGTTGTCTGCATCCAATTTTCATCCAGCAATGGAATTGCGTCCGATTTTTAAATTAAAGAGAATGATGTCATGTATAGTAAACCTTCGTTCAAGAATAACAGAGTAAAATATTACAAACATGAAGCTTAAACACCTCAGTTCCCTTCTAGAAAATGTTCAAGCTACTATTTTTCTATTACTAAACACTGAAAATAAATGTTGCAGCTAGCCCCTGAATAAAAGAAACCCGGTATTATCTTTCGTTCAAGCACAAAGCTAAAGGATCTCCAGAGCGCATGTAAGTGATGGAGCAGAAAAGTTGTTATTGTGCATCACAATATGCCTTTGGTACAGAAGGCTACAGAGAACGGGCTTACGGGACGCCCCAGCGAGTTATGTGCTAGGAGGTAATACTATATTTTCTTATATTTCATACAAGTAAGCCGGTATT